>JAUCED010000018.1:2400000-3632500 GCA_033557995.1 Phytophthora crassamura
TGAAAAAGAGGAAGAGTGGCGCGCCGATGAGCCAGCCGCTGGAGCGCAGCGAGAAGGGGCTAGACAAAACGCCCACGCCCAGCAGCACGTTGATGGCGTTGAACACGGCGTCCTTGAAGCTGCTGGTTCCCTGGCCGGCTGCGGTGCCAACGCTGGAGGCTGGAGACAATGGCGCTTCACGTGGAAGTTGAAATCTCTGGCTGTAGGGGCTGCTGTTGAAGGAACCCACGCGGCGAGGCGTCAAGGGCAGTGGCGAGCGCGCATCCAGCCCTTCTTCGAAGGTGGAAGGCCATGATGGTGCTGCGTCTTGGCCCAGAAGGCGCGCCCGGGCTACGGAGGGGGAGTACGAAGGCAGCAGCGGCTGGTGCTCGCCTCCTACGGACCCCATTATTGTGGATTGGGGGCTGATCGAGGAATGAGGAGCTCAAGTACGTGTAGGGTTCTAAAAATGGAGATGGGCGGTGCTGATTGGGTGGCCAAGGGTCGTCCTGGTTGATGATTGGTTGGTGATTGCATGACTTCCAAGGAGTAGTTACCGCGGTTGAAGGTTGGGATACAGTATGTGAACAATATTCACATACTGTTCACTGAACATCATGTTGGATAGCTCGTGCGTGCATCTCCTTGAATTTCAACTGGCATTGTCGACGAGTTTGCCGCAAATCAGTGCCAGTTGAATTCAAACAAATTGAAGTCGCATGCAACGTTCACGCCAGCGATCAAACACAGGCTCAGATTGCGGTGGACAATAGGTCAGTTTTTTTCCTTGTAGAAATGTATGCCCATTTCACAAATCTGGTACTTTGCGTCTCAACAACGTCGGCGTTGCAGCATTGCAGCGTCTCTGTCCGATAGCTTTGACTACCAAGAATATATTCTACAGGAAATGGATCTGGAAGTTTTACAGTTCTGTACCAGCAATAGAAATGCCGTTTTCCTTGAATGCATGTGAGGTGGCGAGACAAAAGGCATACCCGAAATGGATGAAGAGGCAGCATGATCATCTGCTTAGAAGAATGGGAACAGATTAAAGCAGACAGCAATGATCGATCGATCTGCCTTCGTAGTAGCTCATGCGCTAACCTACGGCCATTCTACGATAAAGCGTCTGCAGTGCTGCTCTAGCAACACAGAAACAATACGTCATACTAACCGCTCGGGAATTCCGGACAAAACCGGTTAGAAATGAATTCAGATTTTGACACTTCATTTAGAAGCTAGTTAGAACAATATCGCCAACAACTACGCTCAATATTGAGCGCCAGCACAGGAGAAGTGTTCATATATTTGTCGTTAAACTACTGGGCGTGGACTGCAGCACACGATGCTGGCCATGCCGAACGCACTGAGTCGCTTATTTGGAAGCGGCGATGCTGTGGCGCGAGGCGACGGACTCCTTGCCCTGAAGGTCGAACTCGTCGTCATAGGTGCTGCTGTTCATGCCGAAGTTCATCTTCTTCATGGTGAAGTAGAAGGCGAAGAAGTTGACGACGCTGACGGCGCCCACTGCGAAAAACATGTACTCGAGGTTGCCGTCGTTCAGGTCGTCAGTCGGAAGGTACGGCGAGAACATGACGGTGAAGACGGAAGTCATGACGCTGCCCACGGACGTCATGAAGAGGTTGACACTCTGAGACGTACTCTTCAGACTGAGCGGCACCACCGAGTAGAACACGTCGTACGCCGTCACGTTGATGAGGCACTCGGCCAGGGCGATGAAGACGTAGTTGGGGATGGCAGCCGCCCACGAAATGTCGTTCATGGGCTGACTGCTGCCGCCGTCGAGGATCGGGTCGCCGTTGGCGTCCTGCAGCGCGCCGGCGTTACGGCGGATGGACTCGAAGATGCCGGACCAGAAGATGCCGACGGCCGCGACGATCAGGCCGGCGCACACGCGGCCGAAGGGGCTGGGAGCCTTGCCAAACTTCTTCGTGTACATCGGGTACACGACCGAGTCGAGAAGCGGGATGCAGATGACGATGAAGATGGGGTCAAACACGCCGAGCATGGCGCCGGGAATCTGGGAGCTGTCGGGGTCGCTGGTGTCGAGACGCAGGTCGCACTGCTGCGTGATGGACTGGAAGTTGGCGTCCGTCTGGTCGTACGCGCACTGCCAGATGATGGTGTACGCAGCGAAGGGCAAGACGCTCACGAGCTTCTTGTAGCCGTCGACCTGGACGTCGTCGAACTCGCCACCCTGACTCTCCTTCAAGATGTCAAGGAAGGACTGGTCGTGCGCAGCGTACACCCAGCAGATGACACCGGCCAGCACCATAGCAGCAGCGACGTACGAGAGAACCTCACCGATACGTCCACTGTCGGCACTGAAGGCAGACGCGATGTTCACGACCAGCGAGAACAGCAGCAAAAAGGCACCAGTGACAACGACGGCACCGTTGCGAGACGTGCGCGCGCTCTGCTTGAGCAGACGCAGCAGCGTCGAAATGGTGCGGTCCTTGGGCGGCAGGTGCACGTAGCGCGGCGAGCCGATGAGGAAGATGACGACGGCCACGACCATCACACCCGCGCAGATCATGTAGGTGGCGAAGTAGCCGTACTCGGCCGGGATCTGGGCCGAGCCCTCCACGCACAGCACCGACAGGTAGCCGTACGAGAAGGCAGCGCCGAAGTTGATGCAGAAGTAGAAGTAGGAGAAGTACGTCTCCTTCTGGTGCACTTCGCTCGGGTCGTTCGGGTCAAACTGGTCGGCACCGAACGTGATGACGTTGGACTTGATGGCACCCGTGCCGACACCGATGCCCACGAACAGACCAACGACGAAGATGGGGTTGACGACCGCCTCCTCCGTCATGATGTCCGGGTGGGCGGCGATGGCCACGAGGAAGTCGCCGACGCAGTACCAGATGCCGAAGGTGAGGATGGTGCGGAAGCGGCCCCACTTCTCGTCGGCGAGGTACGCGCCGAAGAGCGGCGTGATGTAGCAGATGGACGTCCAGGTGCTCTTGAGTGCGCTGGCCGAGACGAGGCTCCAGCCAATCTTCTGCATAAAGTTCTTGAGGCCTTGGTTGATGCCGTAGTAGCTCAGACGCTCGGACAGCTCCATCATGAGGATGAAGACACATACTTGGAACAACACGCTCTTGTACTTGCGCGGACGAGCGTCCCAGACACTCGCATACCCGGTGGCGGGCGAGTCGAGGGCCGGCGACTTGATCTTCGATGTGGTGCTCGGCATCGCGGACGAAATTGGGAAGTGAGCTCTCGGGACAGGCTCACGTGTACAAGCAGATTGAGCAGATTGACCAGCCACCGACTCGCAAGGATGGGCTCACCGCTGCACCGTCCGTAGCCCGCCACAGCTTCAAAGGTGTTGCACTCTCTGGCCAGAACATGCACACGGATACATCTGGTTTGCGCTGGAGGTTAGATCAAGGCCAGTCGTGACAACGCTTGACACGTCAAAGCAGCATTCTAGCGGCGCCGAACGCACGTGGACTTCACGTGAAGACCTTGACAGACTGCAGCAAACGCCTGTCCAGGGACTGCATTACGACGTGTCGAGCGGGGTTATTACCTACGGTCAAGGCAACACGAGCGCAAAGGCCACGCACTTTAATCGCGCAGGCCATGCACGCGCTTGATTAAAGGCGACCGGGCCTTGCACGTCTCGGAGGTGACGCGATGAACTTGTCGACCTGGATTGGGCCAGCAGAGCTGCGGCGAGGTATACATAACCCTGCGGCACCATTTCCAAACGAGTGGTTGTTGGGATTAACGGAGACTAAAGGTGGTGCCGAGGTATGGTATCATTCGTCCACAGGTAGATGGGCACAAGACGTTGAATGCACGGGTAGATGGGCGTGAGCAAGTCACGCAGCAAAGCAGCTCCGGATGTATCGGCTGGCACGGCACATCCTCGCTTGGTGAGCACAGGCGCTTCATAATGGATTGATCAGACGTGGTCAATGCATCGTGAACTTCTTGGGCTCGCTGTTCACGGAGTTGCTCGCTGAAGTGCTCGTTTCGCTGAAGTGTTCATCTTGTTGGCCCTGCACCGTCGGAAGCGCTGCTTTAATCTACGCAAGGTCGCGGGAGTAAGCCGACTCAGTTTGGATGACTGATACTCCTTTTGACAAGGGATCTGTATCTCATCGGATTGCAGCTGGCAAAATGGCTAAATGCTTGCTAAGCATGCCACCAACTTCCACCGCAAAGCTGCACGTGCAACTTTGCTCCGCCGCGGCATCCATAGCACGGATTCGTTGCGCCAATGCAACGTACTCTTGCAAGCACGTACTAGTACAGAAGTAAGTACTGTAACGAAGTGTTGACTTGTTTGGTGGCTAGCTCGACGCCGTCTCTCAAGCGCATCTGCTTCGTGATGGCTCACTTTCAAGCTCTGGTGGACTCCAGCAGGATATCGGCGATTGGAGCTCACAAACTGAACAACGTGGTTCATCGCACGGCGTCGCTCGCGGAAGGTATGTCTGCTCATGTCGGCGGGGAATCTCTCAAGTGGTTTGCAAGTACTTGTTGGTACACGTTCCTACGAAATACTTGTCTGTAATTGCCATTGCACCACCGAGATGCAACAGTGCATACATGTTGCGGCCTCGCCAACGCCAACTCAAGAAGTAGTGCAGGTTCTTTAGTCGTAATGACCGCCCCGAGCGACGAGAAGCACAACCGCGACTCAGACAACTTGGTCGTCAGCTCAAGTTTTCTGTGCTGTAGTACTCATTTGCCAGCTCCAGCATGCTTTTATGCTTTACTTAATTATGCAGCAGATGATGTCGGCCATCAGCCGTTCGTCTTGGTCAGGCGACGACCTCCTGAACGACGGCAACCTCGGGTGTAACAAGCGCTTCGTTGATCGGGTGACAAAATGTAACCATTCTCACACGTCGCATGGGTTTATATTTCTAAATCTGTAGTCATTTCTAATTTCAGCATAAAATCACTCGCCGCCAATGACTCGCTGCCCCAACATCCTCGTGACTGGCACGCCCGGCACGGGCAAGACGTCCATGTGCCAGCAGCTAGCGGTGCGTTCACGCGCACCTCCTTCTCCACCATGAACGCCTGCGTCTTCCGCTTCTTGTCACGCTTCTCTGACGCTCAACCGATTTCTACAACGTTAACAGGAACGTTCGCAACTGCTGTCGCACCTGAACGTCGGCGACTTGGTACGTGTTTTTCTGACTTGTGCTGCGAGTTCGAAGCCCGTTCAAAGCTAGTGAAGTAGCGGAAACACAGTATAAACTCACTGCAATGTGGCGTCTCAGGTCAAGCAGCGTGGGCTGCACCATGGCCGTGACGAGGAGTTCGACTGCTTTGTGCTGGACGAGGACAAGGTGTGCGACGAGATGGAGGACATGATGGCCGAAGGGGGCAAGGTGGTGGATTTCCACACGTGCGACTTCTTTCCGGAGCGCTGGTTCGACCTGGTGGTGGTGCTGCGCGTAGACAACACGACGCTTTTCGACCGCCTGCAGAAGCGCGGCTACTCGGAGAAGAAAGTCTCCGAGAACGTCGAGTGCGAGATCATGGAGGTGGTGTTGCAGGAGGCGCGCGAGAGCTACGCGCCCGAGATCGTGCAGGAGCTGTCCAGTCGCACGGTGGAGGACATGGAGAGCAACATCGAACGCGTGCTCACGTGGGTGCAGCACTGGATGGCCCAGCACGCCGACGACTAAACACAAAGCAGGCAATAGACGGAAGGACGCGAAGGGAAGCAAGCAACATGCTTTGTAAATGTATAGAGGGGCTCTTCAGGTCCCATTGCGATGCTAGGTTTGGCCTTCGGTTCCGCTTAAGGGAACGATCTTACGTGGTCTTAGGAGAAGCCGCCGCAACGGATGGAGTCCTTGAACGCACCACGACTTCGTGCCGAGTCGGACGACGGCGTGATGGGAGATAGAGGAGCTGTAGCACTGCCTCTGCCGTTTCCTGAAGCAGGCGAGAGAGCTCGAGGAGCGGACAGTTGGCAGCTCTTGAACTGGTCGAGAGTCGCTCGCTGAGACGTGCTTTCCAAGATGAGATTCTCGATCGCTCGACGTGGCGTCTTCTTCTTCTGTATGTTTTGAACGAGACAATTCAGCGTTTGTACTGGTATTGGAGATAAAGAACGCGAGTGTACAGACCTTAGCTGGAATATTGATCGGCGAAACGGGCAGAGACCACGCCGACTCGGGGCTTGAGACTCCAGTCACTCGCTAAGACAAGCTCAAACATCAGAAATGACAAGTTGAAGACCACTAACATCTTCGTGACGTACCCGTTCCTGTGCAAACAGATCTGGCGCTCGAGAAGCCACGATATCTCCGTCCGAGCGAGCGTCGTCCTCCGGCAAAACGTGCGTTAGATGAGTCACTTTGTCGGCGAGTTGACTTCTCTTTTCCTTGAGAAATCGTCGTTCATCTACCGACGCTGCCGATCGAATCTTCGCTGGGTCCACTGGCCCAAGTTCTTTACCATGTTGTGCGAGTTGAAGCCGCAATGAATCGCGGATAAAGGCTGCATTTCCCGGGTCTTCCACGTAGCCTGGAGCTGGGCGCTTCCACCAGTCCGCGAGTTGGTCGACTTTCGGGATGTCGCGTAGCCGTTCAATCTCCGGTGGCTCGAACTTGAGACTCTCCAAGCGCTTGTCATGCTGTCTTCGAGCAAACAAAGCCGACTTGGTGGGAGCTCCGCTGCACGTCGCTCGAGGGTGCCAATGCTGCGGTGGAAGGTCCAGCTCTTGTTGCCTTGGACTGCGTACAAACGCGCCGCTGCGACGATACGAGTCCCGAAAGATCTTCTCTGTACGTGCGAACCGCTTTTCACACGAGAACGGGGGCGCGATGGCCAGCGCCAATGCTCGACGGTCCTGCTTCCGAGCGTCCAGCAGCTCACTACGCTTGGCAAAGTTTGGCTACAGTACAGTTAGCTCTTATCAAGCGACGAGGCCTGCGATGAGCTCGCACGATAGAGGTCTTCGGCACTCACTGTCCGGAGCCAGTCGGGTGGAATCTTGATATCGAGAGTGGTCATGCTGCAGTAGCAACGCTACGTCTGGCACGACGATTGATCGGTTATCGAGCAGCTCCAAACTGTAGCCACTGCGGTTGACGAAGTGGCATACCAAGCACAGATCAACGACGGCCTTCTCGTCTGAGGCGTCATCCCTGTTCCCGGATAGTGTTGCTGCCGCACGCCCAGTCCCCGAGGCAGCAGAACAAGAAACGCCATAAAAATAGGTGAATTGTTCACTAATTCGTGAGATTAAAGGCAATCCAATCGAAAACTAGGATATCCCCAGCAATTCCAACCTGGACAAGTCGCTCAACTGTGTGGGAAATTCCCGGAATCGTAAATCTGAATAATATTATGGACAAGACTGTGCATAACGAGATGTTGAAAGTACATGGACACCGACATTCCTTGTTGCAGCTGTAAGATTTTATATATGTTATATTATTATCCTCGAGGATGCAGCAGCAAACTCATATGGCGCTGCAGCGGATCCCTCCCAAGCCGCGTAGACCCGTCGAACGGCCCCGTGTCCTTCATGCGCTAAGGCAGTGTGGGAGAAGAGAAGAGTTTAGCCCCATCGATAGCAGACATTCGGAAATGCTACTGTATACACTTACGCAGAACTGCGAGACCATGGCCATCGTGCAGGTGGATGACAAACGCTGCGTATACAGTGCACTGCGAAGCGATTTTGTGAGTTGGCGTTGCATCAACAGCACGAGCTGCTTAACGACGTGGGCTCGCTCGCCATAGGAATCTAGTTCCCTATTCAGCCGCCATATCTCTTCTCGGAGCTTGTCAATTTCCGTCTCCGTCGCATCATTAAAAAACAAGGTGAGACTATTAGTCAATTCAACATCCCGAAATTACGGATAATAGACACTGACCTTGTGCCGGGTGTACGTTCGGATCTTCTTCTCTGCGCAAATGCAGTTTTGCCACAACGGTCTTCTTTGGTCGCGAATGTGCGTGTTTTTCGACTGACTCGGATCCGGTTGAGAGCGTTTCGTCAGTCGTCGAGGGACCGGGGCGATAGAGGTCCCGCCATGTTTCGTTGTTGCACTCAAGGCTGCGATTTAGACACTGACCGTAAGACAAATGTGTCCCAGTCAAGAGGGGGAGTTTGGAAGATTTGAGCCCGAGATAGGCATCAAGGCTTACAGATAGCCGTGACGATAAACTACTATCATGAAGTAGTACAGTGAGGGTCTAGCGAGTACTTGTGAGGCTGTGAGCTCTGGCTCGCGCTTACCACCAAATCTCTGAGCCCCAAATTGGCCTGGATGCTTCGATTAGTATTAGACTCTTGTTAGAGGTACAAACGAATCGTTTGTACGGTGATAAAGACATGCTAAGAGGTACAATCTGTGACAAATACCGCTGTGTTACGTACAAACAGTGGACAAACCACACACATGTACACCTCAAACGTACATAAATTACCGCTTGGAATTCAAAACTTACGGCAAATTTAGACACTTCCACGCCCCTCGTGAGGCCAGTTCGGACCGCGGTTCAACGGGCCGAACCGCGATGTGATCGCGGAGTAACCTGAATTTTGTACTAACTGAGGTTGGCACCCGCGTGTTGCGTGATTGTAGCAGCAAAGACTTGTGTATTGAAGTTGTTATGTAGCTCAACTCGCTGGTATTTCAACGTACGTCCACTCTCGGTCTCCAGCGCAGGCTTTGAAAGTGTACCGGAAGCGAAGGTAACCCAGCACGGTGCGTCTCAGAGATGGCATGGGCACGCCTCGCACTTGGCATTCGAAGAAAATTGCGCAGTACAGCCCACAGTTGGCGTTATCTTCTTGGTACGGCGACAAGATACGCTTCATCGTGAACTTTCCCGCTATCGTGGGGACGACTTCAACCACTTGTTTCTCCAGGGCCAGGTAGTTGCTCTTCTTTTGCATTGGGTCGAAAAAAATGCGGATGGTCCAGTCCATGAAGTTGGAAACAACACCGCACCAGTGCGATTAGATCCACATCGGCATGAGGACAATATGATTCTCGGTGTTGAAAGGCTCAGTCGATGATATCAGCTCACGACGCGGCTCCACTTGGCTGATATGAGAATGCATGGGGTTGATATTGCCGACTTCCACTTCCCGCACGTTGAAGCCAACCTCCTTCAAGTACCCAAGCACGATTTTAAGGCTCGAGTCTTGAAACCACTCGTTGCGTCGAAACCACTGCAGCTCGGAAGCAGGGACAGGCCCAAACATAGTATCCATACTAAAACGCAGAGGCACCTCCTCAAGTTGGTTAGCGAAGGCCTCAATATCGGTGCGGACAGTGTCGTTGAAAGGTGGACCCAAACTGATCCGGTCGTACTTGCTTGATCGGATCCACAAGATCGTGTCCGCCATACCTTCCAATAGCTCGAAGGCTGAATGCCACTGTCCATAGTTTGAAAATCCTCTTCTTTGATGGTGCCGACGCCCGTAATTTTGACGCCGAACGAGTTTGACTTCCGCATGTCTTCGGACAGGGAGGCTCGGTACGCTTTGATGCCTGCAAGACATTTCTTCACGTAGGCCAGTGGGTACACTTCCGTGACATGTAGAAGGGTCGGGCGAGACTTGGACAAAATGGTGAATCCAGTGCGTTTCCACCGGGGAGCATCCGTTTGGGTGAGGCTTCCAAGCACAGGCATTGCGCTCAAGACGGTATAGGCTTCTGACAGTGTACTTCGCACAGCCTTCAAATCTTTCACCGGTACAAGTGTGCCGAGAACAAGACGCGTTGCTTCTTCCTTCGAGGTCTTCATGCGTTTGTTTTTTCGCTCTGCCTTCTGAGAATGTTTGATAGCAGGCCGACCTCTGCTTCGTACCGATTCACTCAGCCGTGCTCCGTCAAAAGCTTCATCCGTAGCGTCATCCGACTCACTATCGAAATCACTCCAATCATCTAAATTACCCCAGCCATCATCGTCCTCGATACCTCTAGCGAGAGCTTTCTTCTTTATCTTCGACTTCTTAGTGAAGGCCTTCACCACTTCAAGTTCCGAGGATGCGCTCGGTTTGAGTTCCGCGGTCGTAGCCAACGATCCTTGTTTGTCATTTGTGTGGTGGTTTGTACCGTTGGTGTTCTCGTTTGTACTTGAGCTGCAGTCGACTTCTTCTTGCGCCGCGGAGGGAGCCTCTTCCGTTGTACTAGCACGGACATATCTGGCGAGTTGTCACAGTTTGTGCTGCTTGTACTTAGTTCAGAGCTCGGAACGGTGGCAGGGATTGTCGCTTCATCTCCGACGGCAGGGACGTCTCCGCGACTGACGATGACATCGAATTCCTTCAGAGCCTCGCACATTGCCACAAATGTCGTCGTTCCCTGCTTACTCATCGCTTCCACTACACGGCCAGCTATATCCATCGCCGTTTTCCACTTCGTAGTTCCGTTCAACACGGCATGTCGTGTTGAACGCATGTGCGATTCAGTTATGGTGTAGGCGGAGCTCACGCGCTCGTCGTCCGCCTTTTCTTTCACTGGTCGATTCGCTTCAGAAGCAACCACCCACCGCGGGTGAAGGTAGGCCGGAATGATGTTTCTCTTCTTCATGTGTCGTCGAAGAAACATCACGTGATGACACGGAAGCAATCTCGTCCTCATGAATGTACAGGAGCACGTGTATGTCTATAGTTGCAGTTAAAAATTTGGTAGTTAGCACGAAAGACAAGGGTCACATAAATGAAGCCGTGCGTGTAGACACCATCGTACATGAGCACTGATATGGTAGACCTGTGCAGTTCGGTCCGACTTCAACTCGAACATCGACGTATGAACTACCTTGACAGCGTAGTGCAGAAGCTCCTTGCGAAGCAAGTCGTACTCTTCCTTTATCAAGTCGTAGGCATGAGTGCTCACAATGGAGGCAATCTTCCCTAGTTGTTCATCGGTCTCGTGGTACTTTCGCGTGCCTACCACGTTGTATTTGGACGCATACTCGATTTCAGCCACTGACTCGAGGAAAAGGATAGTTTCCACACACTCGTCAACACCCATGTCGTGCCTCAAGATGTCTTTCAACCTTCCCCAAGACGCTTCCAGCCTAACACAGTTTGAATATTAAAAGATGTTTTCCAAACGAACTCACAAAAGAAGTCGTACCTGTTATTGGTGTTGTTGCCTAAGTGGGCCAATCCCGACCTGGCGTAAGCACTCCAACGCCGTTTGCAACCGTCCCAATTCTTGATGAAGTACTTGAGGAAAGGGTGCTCGGGTTCTGGGAGGTCGCCTTGGTCTGAAGCCGTCGAGTAGATAGTACATGTACCGCAAACCGTCTGTATACGCCGCTTCATCTTCAGCGTGCATCATCATGTCCACGCTATCCTCGACCTTGTCCATATCGTAGGTGTATCGCCCTCCGTAAACGCTCTTTGCCATCTCCGTACGCAAGTACTTCTTCACGTGAAACCAGCAGAGGAGGACAGTCGCGCTCGGAAAAGCCTTCTCCAAGAGCGAGACTTCACTGAAGTCCTTGTCCACCATGAACACCCGGATTTTATCCCAAGAGGAATTGGCCTTCTTGAACGCTGCAATCGCATCCATCATGCATGCGTGACTTTCATTCTCAAGCAACGCGTGCTGCACATACTGGCCCTACGATGTACAAGTGCGTGTTAGATTCATGCCATTCCGAATTTAAAACGCGAAGCGGTATACGTACATGCCCGAACACATCGTTCACCATGAAGCTGAACAGTTTGTAACGCGAATCGTTCGTGTTGTGCGTAGCGTCAAGCAGCACCACCTCAGGAAATGCTTGAAAAAACGACGCATCTGATGCGTCTGAACAGTAATCGTCTGGATGGTCTTGGCATCGTCGACGAAGACGGTAGAAGCATTGCCTTCGCTGCTACAGAAGGACCTCAGTACTATCTCCAGCCGGTCCTCCACCGTCCGAGCAGAACGCCAGAACGCCTCTCCAACTTCAGCCGTTGAACTAGGTTGTGAACGTCTCGCAGTATGACTTTCTTGTCTGTGAAGAAAATGTGAACGATACAAACACAGTGTAAGTCAGTACAAACGAAACAAACGAGTGGGGCGTGTACAAATGCTGCGCAACGTTTCTTACCGGTGTTCTTGCGCAGGTACTGAAGTATCAGGTGAGGCTTGGATCCGGCGAGACGGAGCTCGTTGACCACTTCAGTGATCCCTTCGTCGCGAATTTGCCGCTGCGAGGGGTAGTTCTGGAATACATCCGGGCCGATGGCGTGGTTGTGCGTGGTCACACAGCGGCTTATCTTCACTTGGAACGCGTTGTGGGTTTTGTTGTACATCATCGTGGCTGAGAAAGAGGCGTTGCAACCGGTACTGTGGACAAGGTGTCCACTCCGACGACCACCACCACGCACGCGACGATCCTTTGCGTGCGTGCATTCGAACTTCTTGTAGTAGTGACCAATCCCTTCCGGAAGTAGCTCGTCCGAAGTCCATACGTCCTTGGCCTTAATCGTTTTGTTCCGCGTCTCCGATGGGGTGGAGGAGCGCACCCTGAAGAGTTGGTTTGTACTTCGCTGGTACTCTTGCAAGAAGGTATCGAAGGAATCCCAGCTCTCATGCCATTCTGAACGAATGGGAGGGCACTCAACCCGTACAGGCGGTGTATCCTCTTCGGCCGATGACCGATCTCCAGAAGAATTTAAAAGCATCGGCCCACCTTGTTCATGACAAAGGAATACGTTAGAGGAGCTGCGTGTGAAGGGGTATGTAGAACACGTCATAAACCTACGAAGAGACGACTGCTGCAGTGCGGGAGGGCTCTTGCGGCGCGTGACTAGGTTGGGCGGGAAGCGCTTGAGTGGCCGAGGGAGAGAATCCAGAATGAATCGGATGGTCGACGAGCGCAATGATTTTTTGAAATATATAAAACGATAATTTAAATTACCACTCCACGTTTTGACGACAAGTCCAAACTTCGTTTGTACCTGAAGTCATTATCTTAGTATTAACCCCTCAACAACCGATGCTGTGTTTGTCAACATGAGAAAAAATTTGACATGTATACCGGTCAACATGTCTATAGCAATGGCTTGGAAAAACCGATTTTCATAGTGAAATCAAGTCAAACGCCGATATTCACGAGAAAGGTCATCAGCTCGTTTCTGGTCAAATGCACAGGGGAAGGTGTCGAGCGATCAAGAACGGGGTGTGTATCCAGTGCAGGAAGGTGCGTTAGCTGCAGGTGCTCCCGCCCACTCATTCGAGAATTTGACGTGGTGCAGCACTGACCGATGGTCGGCACAACTACACGAAGTTCCTGGCGTCGATCGTCGGAGTGCCGGTCAGCGAGCGTTGTATCCTCCTGGTAGAAGAAAAGGAACGGCGCCGCAAGTTGGATGAATCTGAGCGGGCAGACAGCAAAGCGGCGCGGACTGGTATCAAGACAAGGACAGCTGGGGCAGGAATCGCGACACGAACGCGAGCCCGAAGCCCTATCGGCGGCGTGGCGAGAAAGAACGCGGGGGGGCGCGGCGGCGAAGGACACGTACGGTCGGAGACGTAGTGGGCCACCGTCAGCACCAGTGTAAGGTCTGCTCCGTCCGCAAGCACAAAGTAGGCGAGCGCGTTACAACCAAGTAGCGTGCAGCTTGGGGAAGAAGCCGTGCGTGTCAACATGTATCACCATGTTTGCTACATACATCCTGTTCTGACCAACATGTTGCCATTTTGCGATGCTTACCTGTGCGACCGTGTTCGACCGCACAGCAAGAACGGTTACACTTGCCATCAAGTTTGGCACCTCAAATGGGCGAATGGTGAAAACCGTCCCAGGCCCACCGTCGGTCGTGACATCCAAATGCGAGCCACGCGAGTCAAGTCGAGTCGGCCTCGTGCTCCTGAAGACGAAGATTCTGCCTCTGCAGGTGACGCTGGCGAAACCCAAGGTACTGGCGATAGGAGACGTAAGCGCGGACGGCCCGGACGAGACGCCGTCTGATCGCACCCGATCAGCGTGGAGGAACCAGCGCCCAGGTCGACGAAGGTGGTGAGGCGTTGGAGCGTTCAGGCGACGTCAACGACGCCGGAGGCAGCCTCGAGCCAGCCGCGGTTAGTAAGGTCCGATCGGACTTCGGCATTGCCGACACTACCACCGTCTGAGTGGTATGCTAGCACCCACCGTTTAATGTGTGTATGCTACTTACGGCTCAAACACGTTGATTGCTTGGGATTCGTGTCTTCATTGCGCATTGAAATGGACGTTTTACGCTGACCGCCTTGCCTCTGAATGGCGTTTGAGTGTGCTAACTCGTCGTAGACTCAGCGGCTGCAACGACTCTCAACAGAAAAGCCAGAAGCGTCATGTTATCCTGTCAACGTGTTACCCCCCGCTTAGCACAGAGAGGATCCCGAAGATAAACATGTATGAAAGCCATGTTGACACTGACCGTTTTCACCTGGAAAACGCGTGTCGCGTTTTTCAGAAACATGCGCGCGTACGTTTTGCAACCAAATACAAATTTCAAGTGTAGTCACATCTTTATCAAGTTGACCGATCAAACATGTTCAGATTTTTAAAATGATGGCAAAAAAAAATTTGGTCGTTGAGGGGTTAAATCCATTTAATTAGTATTATTTTCGTAAATGCGAAGCGAACGAGTGCGTAGGTGCCTATGACTGGTACACCATGGATACAAGGAGAACGATCAGTAGTGTCGGCAAGACCATAATCATCTGCGTTAAGCAAGGCTGTTCGATCTTCCGCTTTGCAAGTGCATGGAGTATCCACGCGTTATGACTAATAGTCAACGAGTTAATGACTATCCAGTACTGCAGCACGAGTTTTCGCGTCTTCTGACAGCAGCGTGTGACTCTCAAAAGCGTGTCCGTCCACGTTGCTTGGGCGTGCGCTTGCTGTGTCGTCGAAGATCCAAGTTCGGCTCCGAAACTACACGCTTGAGCCGTTAGCAACGTGCAACAAGCGCAAAAAAACACCTTCGCGTACAGCCTAGAATTGCAAAAACGTTTGGCTACTACCAAGACTCTAAGACTAATAATGATGAAGCCGCCACACCACGAAACGTTTTGGAAGAACTAAAGACTCGTGCAGCATGTGAATGAGTACGAAAATACAGTAACATGTGTATAACTAATGCGCGGCTCAACATGAACAGTGCTTTATTTTTCCTAGAAGTTCAGTTATTTGGCGCTTATAAGGACATGGCAGTAGCAGTGGCATCGCCAGCCCGTCTTGCCGCCGAGAACATGGCTGCGCCAACCTTCTCGGTGCTTTCCCTAATGCGCTCCACCACGAACGGCGGCATGTAGATATCCGATCTGCGGATCCGCAAACACCACCACCGGGTCATCACGATCATGGGCTCCCCCTTCTCGTTCTGGTTCCAAGCAAGCATCGTGATCTGCGTCATGTCTTGCCTGACGCGAGTTTCGGGGCGATACGGGAACAGCTCGTCTTCGTCCACGGCGTCACAGATCATAAGCCCCAATTCTTGCTCTCCACTCCGTGCTGGTCGGTACTCGGCAAACGCCACGTTGTTCGTGTCAGTCTGCACCATGTCGGCCACCGTAGCGACGAGGCGGTGCTGTGCCACGGGACTGTCGAGCTTGGCATCGTCGTTCTCGCGGATTGTAATGTCGCCCACAGCTTCAGAGATGCTGATCTCAATGTTGTACACGAAGAACTGCAGCGCATCGATGATCGCCTTGACGCTTCGCGCTCCTGGTAGCGGCAACACCTCGAAGCGAATGGACACGAAGTCACCGTTCGTTGCCTCAAACTTCTTCCTATCACTGAATTCTGCCGACGAGATGTTGTTCTGGTGCTGGGACATAAAGTGATAGCCGACTTGCAGCCGGTCGCGCTTCATTCTTAGCAGGGAAGCTTCACGCTCGATCGGATCTTTACTCAGTCGTGCAGGCAGGTCAAACGGCTCTGTCGAGTTGTTTCTCTGTATGCAGTAGCCGAATCAGTTAGAGATTAAACATATTTGCTCTTTCGACGCAACAGGAAGGACGTACGAAAAACTGCGTGACCATGGACACCGTGCTGGCGAAGGATAGTCGCTGGGCATGCAGCGCTTCCCGCATTGTCCTGTTGAGCATATCACGTTGCAGCAGCTCTTGGCGTTGCTTCAGCACACTGTTCCGGTATGCGAAGTACGCCACCTTCTTCTTCAGACGCGTCATTTCGTCCGTGAGCTCCTCGATCTCCGTCTGACATTCAGCATTCACGCACACATCAGCGTCCCCAATTCCTATGCAATATATTAGTTAGTCAAGCAATCCTCACCCTGCGTCTGGCGTAAGTCCGGATCTTGGGTTTCCTGGCCTTGGGAGTCTTCGCTGTCCGCCGCGTCCTCTTGGCAAGCGGAGCATCAGCATCACCAGCCCCAGTCACGGGCTCCGACCGCGTAGACAGCGTCTCATCCGAAGATCCCAAAGCCTCACTGCCTGGAGATGCAACTGGTGTGGGCGGTACCGATGCGGCCTGCAGTAAATGGCTGCTGCTGCAAGTCATTGCCCGTTGTGCAGGAGGCTGCACGTTGCGCACTGGCACAGCCTGGTTCATCCTCGATATTGAGCATCATCATGAGCATGCCATATAGAAAAACCTCCTGAACTGTGAGGTTTTATTGCTAGATCTGTCACGAAAGGTGCACTCAGGCATAAACATTGTAGTACCGTTCCCGCCTTCTGGCCGGCCAACTCAAGGGACGACGACCAGAGGTCAATTGTTCCGGTCGGGTTCATGTGAGCGCCACTCACGCCTTCCGAGCAATAGACGCCCATGGGCACTGCGACACCCCACGCCATGTTGGTACTGAGCCACATGCCCTCCTTCTCCTCGGACAGCACGACCTGATTGTTAACGCCCATGCCGAAGGCGAATACGACGAAAGTGCCGAGGTACTCCGAGAAGCACTCGCGGACGTGCGGATTGCGGGTCACGAACCACAGCTTGACCTCGCGGTCGTACTGACTGCGGTTCGTGTGGTTCAGCGAGCGTTCGCAGCGGTTCAACTGGGGCGGTGAGGAGGACGTATCGGCGCACGGGGCAGAACTTCTACCGGACTTGTTGGACACGTCGATGACGGGCTGATGGCTGGCTTGTTTTGTTGCTGGGAGGCTCGATAATGAACTCTGTGGACCCAGTCGGCAGGTCAAGCGCAGCATCGACAACGGCCCTGAATTCCTGGAACGCATCGTTTTTTTGCCTGCCAAGACAATGTAGCAAGGTGGTAACAACGTCCACTGCGAAACGGTGCTGGGTGTCCGACATTTGCAAGAACCCTGCTGTCCGCGTTATCGTGCCGATTGTCGAGTCGATTGAGAAGGTTCGTGTCTGCCCGTGAGCGTCAAGTCCAATACTGAAGAAAGCAAAACACGACTCCGACGTGGTCGGCCTTGACGCAGTCTCAGAGCCTTGCCGTAGCAAGTTAAGTAGGCCAGGTTGTTGCAGGCATCCGGGAACTGCGATTCCAGACGAATGAGTCCTCGAGTAGCACCTGCAGCGCCAACTTGTAGGTCTCGACCCAGACAAGGAGACCACGCACGACAGACCCGGAGACCTCTAATCTTACGGCTTTCTACACGATAGTGCTGGCCACAGGAATGGTCTTGTTGTGCGTGTACGCCATTACGGACCAGCGCAACGTTCTGCGGGCACTGTCGGTGCTCCCTTCGCCTTCGCACTCATGGCCATGGCTCTTGATATGAGCTTCGGCATGAACACGGGCTACTCGCTGAACCCGGCGCGCGACTTCGCTCCTCGCTTATTCATGTTTTTCGCTTCAAGGTGTCCACGGAGAATAGCTGCTACTTCCTCATCCCCATCTTCGCGCCTCTCGTTGGCGGCATCCTCGGCGCCAGCGCGTTCGAACTGCTCGTCCAAGTGCAACACCCGAACGACCCTGCCGAGTCCTAAGAGAGAAAGGGAGAGAGTGCCACGAGCTATTTGTGTCATATCAATGATAGGCTTGGTGAAGCTAGAAAATTTGTGGCCACGAGCTATAGGCTATCATAAGCTTCTCGTAGCGATATTATATCGTCCGTTCGACTATAGCGCCGATATAGTCGAACGGACGGATCAGCCGAACAGAAAACCTACCAGCATCCTATTCGATGGCATGAGAACCAGTCATATGAAAAAGAGAGACCGTACCAAATCGCTGGTCACAGTGAGCTCTTCCACGGCGCCTCATGGCCTCGTTCGGCGATGTTTTGGACGGCGTGGTGTTCGACGTGATAGACCACCGACAAGATAAATGGTATGGCGTCTTTCTGCCAGCACTTCACACTTTCCACTCGCTGATGGGCCATTCAGATGTGCCCGAGGACTTCGTGGTTCCGACGTCAAGTCCAGCGTGGCCCCAGGCCACGTGGGGGCTGCGCTTGGGGCAAACTATCAGTCGCGGCAGCGATACCAAGAGGTTGTACAAAGTTCAAGTTGCTGCGTCGCAGAAGGAGCTCCAGAAACTAGGATTCACCTGGACGACGACGAACGCCGCGGACCGATCGTGGACGTACCAGGTTTTGCCGGCGCTGCGGGTATTTCACCAAGAAAGTGGTCATTGCAACGTTAAGAGCAACTTTGCCGTACCGGAGCGGTTTCCGTGGCCCAGAGAAGGGTGGGGACTTAATCTCGGAGCCATCGTCAAGCGGATTCGAGCTGGACGCAGCTACATTACCCAAGCAACAAGAGACAGCGATACACTGCACAAGTTGAACTTCATGTGGGATCCCCGTGATGTCGAGTGGCAAGAGCGCATTTTGCCGGCGTTGGTCACTTTTGCGGATGAATTCGGAGATCAAGAGCCGCTCCAGTCGAATTTCGTGGTACCGTCGAACGCTCCGTGGCCCAAGCAGACGTGGGGGCTGGAGCTCGGTCTGTTCTTAAGCGATTCACAGAGGAGAGAGCAGTTTTTCGTGCAGATGTTTCGAGATACACAAGTTCTCGTCGACTTGGGCTTCGACGTGAGTCTATCGGACGAAACGTGGGGGCGCCAAGTCATCCCGCTTATCACGATTTTCTCGACAGTTTGTCCGGATCGAAAGGAACTCCCTGAAGACTTCGTGATCCCGTACAAACAGCCTTGGCCAAGAACAGTATGGGGCTTGAAACTGGGGAAGATTGCCGCGCAGAACTCCGCGCGCATGGCTGTGGTGACGAGGGAGTGGGAACAGAGCCGTGCGGCACCGCAGACCTCGTCTCTAGTGTCGGCAAACAGGACTCAGCAGTGGAAGCTCCGCCTTTTCCCTGCGCTTATGACGTTCGTGGAGATGTTTGGAGATTGTCGACTGGGCAGCCATTTCACTGTTCCAGCCCAAGATCCGTGGCCAAAGGCTACGTGGGGATTACGACTCGGAGCTGGCATTGCGGACTATGTGAAGAACGGAACGTACTTTGAACAAATCGGGCGAGACGCAGATCGGTTGGATGTACTGGGCTTCTCCTTCAAGTTATCCCAAACGTCATGGGAACAATACGCTGCGCCGTTGCTTGAGACGTTCTCGACGCTTCACCCTTGCACGGTGGTGCCTGGCAATTTCGTCGTGCCATCCGAACCCCCGTGGGAAGAGCCGATGTGGGCCGTGAAGCTCGGGAAACTCGTTAATTGGAATACCCAGCAAATGACCGACATTGAGAATGAGTGGAGAATGCAAGTTTTGACGGCTGTTGAGGTTTTTCAAAAAGAAATGGGAAATATGGCAATCGGGGAGAAATTCGTCATCCCGTGTCGGCCGCCGTGGCCTTCAAAGACGTGGGGGATGGATCTCGCTCGCATTCTGCACCGTCTTCACATCGGTGAGTGCTACGACGGCCACGTCGCTCTAGCCAAGAACTCGATCAACCGTCTGAAGCTTCTTCTCCATCGACGTCGAGATGAAACGTGGGAAGCGATTTTCACTGCGTTGAAGCTTTTTTCAAAGAGGTTTGGGCACTGCAACGTCAAGCCGCAGTTTGTTGTCCCAGCCAACGCGTCCTGGCCCTCGGCCACGTGGAATTTACAACTTGGACAGATCCTTGACAAGATGAAGACGACGGGACACTTTTTCTCGTACGTCGGGCGATGCGCCAACCGCTTAAGCCAATTGGAGTTTGCGTTAACCCTCTCGAACGCTGCATGGGAGAAGGAGGTGGCGCCACTGATCGCGACGTTCGCCACTCTCCACCTTCGAGATCCCATCCCAAACGGGGGTGGAGGGGGGTTCACCATCCCGTCCGAGGAACCCTGGCCTGAGCATGCGTGGGGAATCAACTTGGGGGTTATCGTACAATGGAATTTGACTCACTTGGAGTCGATCGAGCGCGACTGGAGAGAGCACGTACTTGAGGCTTACGAGGTTTTCCAGTACGAAAACGGGAACAACATTCTACGTGACGAGTTCGTCGTGCCATCTCGTCCGCCTTGGCCCAGCCAGGCCTGGGGCAGAGAACTCCGCCAGGTCCTCACGTGTGTTCAGATCGGCCAGCACTACGGCGGGCACTTGGCTCTAGCCAACTTCCGCTCCAACGATGCGTGCGCCGTCTCCAGTGACCAGAACGGACCGTGGAAGACGGTCGTCTTTCCTGCTCTGCACTTGTTCGCAATGGTGTTTGGGCACTGCGCCGTACCCGAAGCTTTCGTTGTGCCGTCCGAGTCTCCGTGGCCAAAGCCCTGGGTTGGCTTTCTGCTAGGAAGTATCGCTGCAGATATGAACACACGTGGGCTCTACTTGGCCGAGGTTGGCCTTAACGCCGACCGCTTAGAAACCTTCGGGTTCAGGTACAAACTGGCCGATTCGCCGTGGCAACAACACGTTGCGCCGTTGTTAAGAACGTTCGCCTCTCACCATCCTCATGAAATTCTACCGGAGGACTTTGCCGTTCCTCCAAAGCCGTCGTGGCCGCGAGAAGTCTGGGGACTCAAACTTGGCAAACTCGTGGCGTGGTCTTGTCGGTTCGTCTGGAACCGGACGGAAACGCAGTGGAAAGAGCGCGAGATGCCGAGCCACACGACGTTAGCGGGCGAGTTCGGGTACTGCCGCGTTCCCGCTAGTTTCAAGGTTCCGAGCGAAGCCCCGTGGCCCAAGCAAATGCGGGGATTAAGGATGAAGACGGTCGTCCGGACGATGCACAAGAGCGGCGACTTGTTCATCCCCAAAGGACTGAGCCACGCCTTGCTGAACGATCAAGACTTTGGGTTTGTCTTCAAGCTCTCCGCCGTGTCGTGTGGTGAACCTGAACGCCAAGTGTACAAGGCCCAAGGGGAGCGCATACTACCGGAAGTAGAGCAACAGGAAGAGCCTGCAACTTGTTTAGGCAAACGCCCGAACCAACTGCCGGACGTCTACTGCCAGCGACAAGAGGGCTGGATCGGAAGCTACTCGCCAGAAGCTCGCAAGCTTCGTGTGCAGCGGTTCCGCCAGAAGCGGCAGCAGCGCGTGTGGCAGAGAGAAGTCAAGTACGACGTCCGGAAGAGCTTTGCCGACGCACGATTGCGCGTGAAAGGACGATTCGTGCGTAAAGAAGACGAGAAGGCACTGCGAGAGCTTCTCTCCTTCACGTAATGTAACACTAAACGTTGAGATACAGTACCGAGAACCTCGTGCTTGAGTTGCATCAGGCCATTTCTCCATGCAGTTTTTACTCGTCGGGCGCCATGTAGAACCGCAGGAAAACCTGCAGCAAGTTCCACGCCAACGTGTTGACTTCTCCGTCGTTTTTCTCAAAGGCGTTGGCAGTTTCTCGTGTCTCGACCAAGTCGCGTGGCTTGTACGCGTTAAAGGCGTCGACGCTTGGGAAGTACAAGCGTACGTCGTTCGTAAAGGCGCTGGCGACGATCGACATGTTGGCCACTGGCATCTGCATGGCCATACACGTCTTCGAACACGACGTACTACCGCAGAAAGCGACTCTCGCAGGCCACTTGTCCGTCTGAGCCTCGTCAAAGTCGACGCCAATCCCCTGTCCGAACGCCGGATACGCCGGGTTCCGAGTCTGTACGAGTTCAGCGACCGACTTGGCTTTGAGCAGCTTGGACTGGCGCCCGTGGGCGTGAAATAGGTCCGTGTACAGCTTGTGCATGTCTTTTCCGGTGGATTGGAACCCGAAGAGCGTCTTGTCCAGGCCTTGATAAACCGCACAGGACCCCGTGCCCATGTGATGCAAGTGCTTCTCCTTTACGGTATCAGGTCCACTGGAGCTGTCGCTGTTGCTGTCACTGCCACTGCCGCTGACGTTGGGCGTTCGGTGTGCGTAGAACTGAACGTACTGGTCCACAAGACCGTGTTGAATGCCCAGCGCCCCAGCGTACGGGTCGAACGTAGTCAACTTCATGCCCAGTACGTGGAAAATGTGTTTCTTCAGGTACTCTCCGAACGGCAGACCACTCAGCCTCTCCACCATGTAAGCCAGCAACACGTAGTTCTCGTCCGCGTACTGGTAACTCGTCCCGGGCTTGAAGGCCAGCGGGGCGTCCATGAAGCTGCCGACCTGAACTCCAAGGGCGCCCATGGTCTGCAACGTCTGGCCCTTTACTGCTCTGCTCTGAATCCCCGAGCCCATGTACATCAAATGCTGGAATGTGACCTGCTCACAGTCCGAGCCTGAGCCCTCAACCTTGGGACACCACGTCGTCTGGTTCTTCTTGACGCCAAAGGCCTGCCAGTCCTTGACCGTCAAGTACTCGTCCACGGGCTTATCCAGCTCCACTTTCCCTTTCTCCTGCAATTGATGCATCGCTACAGCTGTGAGGAGCTGCACGTGGGCTCCCATGGGGAACACGCTGTGCTCCTTCATCTCCTGTTGGAACGGCACATTGGCCATCCCCATGGCTTGTTGCAGCTTCTTCTGGCCGTTGTGACTCAATCGCACGACCCCCGAGAAGTTCTTGGCATGCTGGTAAGCGTCCAGCAGTCTGCGGAGCTCCAACGCGCGTTCATTACGCTGTGAAGGCCACGAGAGCGCCACGAGCAGTAAAGTGAGCAGACTGGCGGCCAGGAAGCCCACGGTGGCGCGCCCCACGGTCTTAGAACGGTGACGCCGCTTCTGTCTGGATCGCTGGCGCTCATGGTAGCTACTTAGCTGGCTTTGAAGCGAGTCACCGGCGCCGGAGCCGCCGTCGCGGTGCACTAAGGGAAGTTGCTCGTCGTCCATGGGGATATCTCGGTTTGAGGTCGAAAAATCTCGGAAATCGGACACCAGGGATGTTTTTTATGCTATTATGCGACGTGTGCATACTTGGTATTTGTATTGAAAACTCGAACGTAGCTGCTCATACTAAGTGCGAATAGTTTTTTCTTTTGAAGATTCGAGCTGCATGCTTCGAGCCAATAATGAACAAGTTGTGTCAATGCGTCCAGGAGCTGTGGGAACTGGAGCAGGATGAGGAAGCGGCGCTGGTTCAGAGCTGGGTGAATAGTGGAGGAAGCGGGTGTGACGGAGAAGAAGCGAGTGTGAAAGTTTCGTTGAAAGAGGTGAAAGAATGGCAGCAGGAGATCGGGAAGACGTTGAAAAAAGGTGGAGAATTGGTGGTGGGCATTAATGTGGCCCCGTTTTCAATTGAGGAGACGGCGTTGATGGTGCTTGTGGCAGGTTATGCGTCGTGGACGTACGTGCCAATCGACGTGCAGCTGCCGGTGAATCGACAGCTTGAGTTGCTGCAAACGGCAGGCGTTCAGCGTCTTGTGACGAGTGTGGAGAGTCCACTGGGAAAACTCTTTGCATCGGATATGGAGAGAGATACAAGCGTCAAGTCACGGGTGATTGACTCGAAGACGTGTCCTTTTCAACCTGTGCAAGTGGTACAGTTTCCAGACGCGTACTTTCAAAGTACGGAGAGCGGCCATCGGTGCGTCAAAGCGAAAACAGGAGACGTTGCTGCGCCGTTGTATGTGTTGTTTACGTCCGGGACGACAGGAAACCCGAAGGGCGTGGTGGGGACGAGAGCTGGCGCATGGGCTCGGCTGGAGTGGATGTGGACGACGTATCCTTTTGTGAAATCGGAGTCTGGGGAGCGAGTTCTACGAGCTACGAAACTCTCGTTTGTCGACTCCGTGTGGGAGATCCTGGGGGCGATTCTCAAGCATGTGCCGTTAGTTCACCTGCAACTGCCACGAAAACACTGTGGAAGCAAGGATTACCAGCTCTTATTAACAACAAGTGTCGTGTTGGACGACAATGCACGGTTTCTGGGGGTTATGAGAGACGAGCGCATTACTCGTTTCACGGCTGTGCCGAGTGTGCTGGAGGTTCTGCTGCTGCACTTGAGTAAAGATGATTGCGAGTCTGGCGTGGCTTGTCTTCGATACGTGCTGAGCAGCGGTGAAACGCTGTCGCTGCATGTGCTAGAGCAACTCACGACCACTTTGCCGGACGTGACCATTCTGAATCTCTACGGTGAGAAACGAAGAAATTCTTCATGATATTCATGATATATATATTTTATTTAAACTTACTTTTATTTTTTGCAGGAACCACGGAAGTGAGTGGCGACGTGACGTGTATGGAGCTCAAGGCTCCCTTATCTCCCGCCCAGATAGCCGGATGGCAGCAGCTTGGCGTTCCGATCGGTAAGCTCGACCAACGTGGCGTGGTCGGTCGTGAGACTTCTCTCGTTCTGGTATCAGATTCTTTCGAGAAGAACGCTCTTCCTTCCGAAGATTTCGTGATCTGGCCAAGGAGAAAACCTACTGGGTCAATTGAGATGGACACAGCCAGAGGGGTTCTCTACGTCTCCGGACCACCTCTTGCACTTGGACACATTGGCAGTGATTCAGAAGACAGCTTTGTGAGCTCTGACGCCCTATTTCGTAGCCAGAACGGCGATGGAGTTGAGGGATCGAAGAAATGGTTTTGCACGGGAGATCTCTGCTCGGTGCTTGAGGGTCATCTCTACTTTTGTGGACGTAAGGACAATGCTGTTAAAATCCACGGACAACGAGTCTACTTGGAGGCAGTAGAACGTGCCGTGGCGGCCGCTCTAGTTGAAATCGAGAAAGCCGCTCGACTTCATGGAAGCCATCAGGTCGTTGCCTTCACGACTACCAAAGAAGTGAGCAAGTTCGCATTGCGCCAACGCTACATCGTAGCGTGTGTTGTCCGCGAAGAAGCGGACAATAGCTTGGTATCTCCTTACACGAAAACAAACGCTCTGAATGCTTGGATAGCGGAGCATTACGGGGCGTCACACATTCCACAACAAGTGCTAGTTGTGCCTGGAAAGACCGTACCACGACTTGCCCACGGGAAAATTGATAGGACGGCCTTGAAAAAGCTTTGCAGTAGTGGTCCAGGAGTTCCGGTAGCAATCCGTCGTTGCAGCGACACAAGCAACACGGACAAGTTACTCGCCCGACTGCTGAACGAGATCCTCGATATCCCAATAACGGCTGGCATTCCCGATGATCTTCGAGCCAAGACATTCAGAGACGTTGGCGGTAATTCACTGCTAGCGACGCTCTTTGTGCATCAGATCAACGAGGAGCTTGGAGGCTCTTCCCTCCGTGGACAGGAGCTGGTAAGTTCGCTATAGTACTATCCTTTTGCTGTCATCTAACGAGCGATTTGAATGTCTCTGCAGCTTGAAATGACTCTCGGAGAAATGCTGTCGATCTTAAGTCCCCGAGCTGGACAACATGGAGCGCGACCGAAGCCCACTCACGTCTCTCACGTCTCTGTGGATCTGGACGGTGCATTGATCCTTGCTGGTGAGCCTAAACGCCAGAAGATGGCCCACCATGCACACACTGGTGTGCAGCGTGGCGGAGCGAATCAACAAGAAACGTTGAGCTTTGTGTCCCGCTACAATCAGTCGTCCATGAGCATCAACGGCGTTTATATCCCTACGTGCTACGGATCTTCCGTATCACCAACAGTATCACCAATATCGTCGTCCTGGAGACTGAAGAGTGCGTGGCAAGTTGATCTAGGAAAGTGTATTGACGCGTCTCCGTTGGTGGTCCAGCGTCATAACTCTGATGGCATCGTCTGCTCTACGTGGACAATTGTTGGGTCGCACTCGGCCCAACTCATTTGCGTGGACGTCCATTGTGGACGAGAGATTTGGCGAGTCACGCTTGACGACCGCATCGAGGCCTGTGCAGCTCTCAGCGTAAGACACGAGGTGGTTTATGTGGGGACGTACGCAGGAACGCTGTTCGCTCTGGACGTCCAGTCAGGCCACACCAAGTGGCGTTTTCAGGCACAGGGGACCCTCAAATCCTCGGCGCTAGTGGTTGATGAACATGACTTGGTGGTGTTTGGAGCCTACGACCACAAGTTGTACGGTCTGGATACGACACTGGGCCGCCAGCAGTGGGTCGTTGATCTTCAGGGTAGCATTTTCTCCACCCCTTTCTACTGCTCTTCATCGAAGCAGCTTTTCGCTGCTTCCACCAGCGGCATTGTCGTAGCGTTAAAGTCTTCGCTTTCTGGAGATTTCAGCGGCGTTGTGGAGCACTGGAAGCTGCGGCTACCAGCTCCAGTCTTTGCCGGTGTAAACGTTGACTTTGCGTCTGAAATGCTGGTTGTAGGGTGTGCCGATGGGCTTCTTTACGGGGTGGACATGGCGTCTGGCGTCGTTCGCTGGCAGGTTGCAACCGAGAAACCAATTTTCAGCTCGCCTTGCGTCTACAGCGCTGGCTCGGCCGTCTTTGGTTCTCACGATGGGATGCTGCGAAGGGTTAACACGCAAAGCGGAGAGCTCGTGTGGGCCACGAACCTTCACGGAGTCATCTTTGCATCCCCCGCAGTTGTTCGACTTGGTAGCCGAAGAGGAGAAGAAGAAGAAGAGAAGTTGATGTGCTGCGTCGCTACAACGACCGGGCGACTCTTTTTCTGTGACGAGAGAACAGGATCCGTCGTGTACGAGACCGCCGACTCGACTGGAAACGCAGTGCAAGGGGCCGATTCCAGCGGCGATTTAGGTCCGTTGTTTGGCTCTCCAGTGCTTATCGACAAGTGGTGTTTGCTGGGAACTCGAACAAACTTTCTTTTCGGGTTCCAACTGAAGAACTGAGGAGGAGGAAAGTGCCGTCGCTGCTTTTTCAGCGAAGCCTTCGTTCGTTTTTGACCTCGTTCCAAGCGTAAAAGTTCCAGTCTTTGCCTGGCGTTGTCGCCACGGATGACGCGCCAAAGAGCATGAGCTCGTACTTTGCGAGTTGCAGGCGAAAGGCTTGATTGGGTTGCACGACGTGGCGCCTTCGTCGCACCAGGTTGTAAGCGTCCAGAAGCGGCATCTTCTTGTCGATCATCAAGTACGCGATCACAAGTGCGGGGGAACGAGAAGCTCCTGTGGGAAGGCAAGGGGTTAGTGAGTGAGTTACTTTACTAGTATGTACAGCAACACCGCCACCGCCACTCGCCTGCGATGCAGTGGATCAGTACGCGACCCCGCAGTCTCTCGACTCGTTTGATGAAGTTGGTGACTGCTTGAAAGTGGGGAATAAGTTCTTCGTCCTGCGAGTCGTGCAGATTGAGTTTGAGGTAGACGAACTCGCCTTCGAAGCTGTTGGCCACCTGCTTTGCGCAGTTGCAGATGTGCGTGATGCCCATGATGTACAGCAACCTGCTGTCCTGGGCATTCTCCTGGTTTCCCAGTAGGACGTGGTTCAAGATGACTGTCGGGTCCTTTGACGTTGCTGTGCCAAGCGTCCGGTTGATGAATGCGGCGACAAGTCGGAAGAGGGACTTCTCTCGAGCCAACGCCTCCGTTATCCGCCACTGCGTGGACACAAGCGCACTCAGTTAGCTGAAAAGGCGTTGCAACACCAAGCGTTCGGCTCTCACCTGTGCGGCCATGACAGTGTCTTCTTCGTCCGGATTTCGTTTGGAATAGACGACAATTCTTGTGTTGTGCACGTGTTCATCCTCTCGCTGTAGTTCATGGCGACGACCGTATTTCCTGGTCGAGGCGTAGCGCTTCAACGCGTCCGAGGATCTCTCCGACGTTCGCGGTCGAGGGAGTAGACCCGACCGCTTGACTGTAGAAGTGGGAGACCTCGGACCAGTTCGAATCTCCGCTGCATTATGCGAAGAGCTCGTGGTTCCTTGGCGATTGACCATCTTTGTCAGCAGCGAGATGATAATGCAAGCGACTGTGCGGAAGCCCAGAATTAGAGGCAAAACCAGCTTTAGCTGACGACTTGGATGCTCGAATCAACACGGTCTTATGTATAAATGCTCGTCCGACAGGTCCTCCGTGGTCCTCTCCATTCGACAAGATCATGCCACCAGCGCCTTCAGCATCGCCAGCCCATCTTGCCGTCGAGAACATGGCTGCGCCTACCTTTTCAGTGCCTTCACTAATGCACTCCACCACGAACGGCGGCATGTAGATATCCGATCTGCTGATCCGCAAGCAGCACCACCGGGTCATCACGATCATGGGCTCCTCCTTCTCGTCCTTGTTCCAAGCAATCATCACCATCTTCGTCATGTCTTGTCTGACGCGAGTTTCAGGGCGATACGGGAACAGTTCGGCTTTGTCCACGGCGTCACAGCTCATAAAAAATCTCAATTTCTTGCTGGCCGCTCCCGGGCGGACCTGCCGGTCGGTACTCTGCGAACTCGACGTTATTCGTATCAGTCTGCACCATGTCATCTACCGTAGCAACAAGTCGGTGCTGTGCCACGCGGCTGCCGGGTGTGGCATCGTCGTTCTCGCGGACCGTGATGTCGCCCCAGATTCGGAGATGCTGATTTCGATGTTGTACATGAAGAACGGCAGAGCATCGATGATCGCCTTCACGCTACGCGCTCCTGGCAGCGGCAACACCTCGAAGCGAATGGACGCGAAGTCACCGTTCGTTGCCTCAAACTTCTTCCTGTCACTGAATTCTGCCGACGAGATGTTGTTCTGGTGCTGGGACATAAAGTGATAGCCGACTTGCAGTCGGTCGCGCTTCATTCTTAGCAGGGAAGCTTCACGCTCGATCGGATCTTTACTCAGTCGTGCAGGCAGGTCAAACGGCTCTGTCGAGTTGTTTCTCTGTATGCAGTAGCCGAATCAGTTAGAGATTAAACATATTTGCTCTTTCGACGCAACAGGAAGGACGTACGAAAAACTGCGTGACCATGGACACCGTGCTGGCGAAGGATAGTCGCTGGGCATGCAGCGCTTCCCGCATTGTCCTGTTGAGCATATCACGTTGCACCAGCTCTTGGCGTTGCTTCAGCACACTGTTCCGGTATGCGAAGTACGCCACCTTCTTCAGACGCGTCATTTCGTCCGTGAGCTCCTGGATCTCCGTCTGACATTTAACATCCACACACGTCACCCTCCCAATTCAAATACGACAGATCAATTGACCGAGTAAAATATTCACCCTGCGTCTAATGGAGGTCCGGATCTTGGACTTATTTGGCTTCTTCGGCTTGGGAGTCTTCACTGTCCGCCGCGTCCTCTTGGCAAGCGGATCATCAGCATTACCAGCCCCAGTCACAGGCCCGACCGAGTAGACAGCGTCTCATCCGACGATCCCAAAGCCTCACTGCCTAGAGATGCAACTGGCGTGGGCGGTACCGATGCGGCCTGCGGTAAATGGATGTTGCTGGTCATCATTACCCGAGGTTAGGCAGTGCTGCACGTCGTTCACTGAGGGACACGGCAACGGGATTAAGTTGATCATCAAAACAGGACATTGCGGCTTTTCGCGTACAACGGTAGTTTTGTGCGTGTTGACTCCGGGAAACGAAATGACCCGTATCAACCAAAGTACGAATCGCGATTTGAGCGCATCACCATGAAGAGGGGCGTCTTGCTCATTTACATTCCTGAAAACTATTCAATATTCGATGAGTGACGGCGGCTCAAAAAAAATATCTCCATTTTCAAGCCCCCAAAATGACGACGCGTTTTTGGGGATTGTAATGGGAATATGCATTCATTTTTTTTGAAACGTATATTGCCAGATAGTCCGTGCGAAAAACAACCGAGTTAGAGTGCTTAACCGCTTTGTACGAGTGAAAATCATTACAAAATTTGAATGTCCGCTTATGTACGAAAACAATATACCTCATCTTTAGAGGCGATTAGGGTCATTTCGTTTCCCGTGGTCTCATTTGCCAATTCTAGGCATTTTCTTTTTTCTTAAATAAATTAGGCACCTTTCAATTCGGATTGCCAATCATGGAGTACAGATCCAGATCTTCGCCATCTTAGCGGAGACTCTGCTGCGGCTCGAAGGCCAACCGCCCGCGCATTCCTCAATACTTGACATCCATGACAGCATTCTACAGCCTGTTGCTGCTGGTGGGCATTGCCTGTGTCTGTCAGTCGTTCGTCCGCGCCGAAGCTTCCGGTTTGACGGCGCACAACCTTCAGCGACTGCGGGACTTCCGCGGCCACGAGTATTTCGTGCAGTTCGACGTGCACCAGTCCGAAGACGACTTGGTGGAGTCCCCCATCAAGGAGGATTTCTTCACAGACGCCGTGGTGGACCACTTCGCGCCGGTTTCCGAGAGATCGACGTGGAAGCAACGGTACCAGGTGAACGAGGAGTTCTGGGGCGGCCATGGCTTCCCCGTCTTCCTCTACATCGGAGGTGAAGGCCCTCTTGGCCCCAAGGCCATCACTAACCGCACCTTCATATACTACCTGGCGGAGCAGCACCGAGCGCTGCTGCTGGCCCTGGAACACCGGTTCTACGGGAAGAGCTACCCGACGGAGGACATGAGTCTGCCCAACCTCGCGTACCTCTCCAGTGAGCAGGCGTTGGCGGACTTGGCGCACTTCCATTCGTTCGTGACGGACAAGTACGGCCTTGCAGAGGAGAAGTGGGTGGCCTTTGGAGGCAGCTACCCGGGCAACCTGGCTGCATGGGTCAAGTTGAAATACCCAGCGCTGTTCGCCGGTACAGTGGCGAGCTCGGCGCCGGTGCACGCCAAGACGGACTTCTACGAGTACATGGAGGTTGTCGGCGACGGGTTAAGGTACTTTGGAGGTGGCGAGTGCTACCATGAAGTGGAGCAAGCGATCACGCAGCTGGGGGAGCTTATGGACGGAGGGAAGGAAGGACGCGAGAAGGTGGAGGAGCTGTTTAAGCCGTGCAACCCGATGACCAACGAGTTCGACGACTCTGTGTTTGAGACGTCGGTAATGGGCGCTTTCCAGGACATCGCGCAGTACAATGCGATCCACGAAGGGGTCATGACGCTGGATCAAGTGTGTAAGCACTTTGCCGAGCCTGGCGACGCGTTGACGAAACTGGCGTCCTTCCTCAATAGGACGCGCGTGGGCGACTGCCTCGACTCCAAGTTCGAAGGTGCACCGAACGGGACTGTGGAGGTGCTGAGCCGCGATCAGTTCGACGGCAAGAGCAGCGCGCGGCAGTGGGTTTACCAGACCTGCAACGAGTTTGGCTACTTCCAGACGACAACGAGCGTTCGCTCGCCGTTCCACGCACTTAAAGCTGTTACAGAAGCCAACGTGGGCACGGAGATCTGCAGGCGCGTGTACAAGATGAACGTGGCTCCAGATGTGGCCGGCGCGAATGTTGACTACGGCTCGCTGGGCATCGAGGTGGAGCGCGTGACGTTTCCCAGCGGCACCATCGACCCGTGGCACGCCCTGGCTATGCAAAACTCAACCAAGTTACACTCGTACTCAGCCGAAGCCGTGTTCATCGAAGGCACGGCTCACTGCGCCGACATGTACTACCCGAGCGCGCGAGACTCGGCTCAATTGCAATGGGCTCACGACAAGATCGCCTCGCGCGTCAACTGGTACCTCCAAGACGTTGACTACAGCACTACCAGCGCTCCAGCTATTCCACTAACCCCGGAAGAGGTCGAGGCTGTCCAGTAAGAACGTCAAAAGTGTCCTTCTCAGTCCACTTCAACTTAGCGTCCATCCGTACGTAAAGAAGTTGATCCACCACACAACTGGAACACACGTACCACACATATCGTACATCACTTTCTGACCGTCAGTTTGACTGGTAGCCACAGCCTCCCCCTCCGTCCGTGTATCATTCCTCGATCGATCGCCATGGCTTCTTACGATACGCCCCGCGTGGACGTGAACGCCAACGGCTGGGGCCCCACGGCCCTGCCCGAGCAGTTCTTGAACGTGCCTTATGCGCCGTTCAACAAGGGCGACAAGCTGGGCAAGGCCGCCGACTTCGTGTCCAACTACGCGCCTCGTGGCTCCCGCTACGCTCGCGACCCGTCGGGCGTGAACGCCGAGTTCCAGTACAAGCACGACTCAAAGGAGGACGCTTCGTTCCAGCTCGTGGACACTTCCAAGGGCACGCGCCCCAAGACGGAGGACCGTCTGCGTCCTACGTGGAACCAGCAGCGCTTTGGACGTGGCGGCGGCCGTGGTGGCCGCTTCGGCGGACGCGGTGGCCGCTTCGGTGGACGTAGCGACAAGCCCGACCCGAATGCCCCCACGACCTCGTCGGCACAGCTGCGTATGAAGGGTATGCAGAAGCAGAACAAGCGGTGGGACCGACTGAGCAACGCGCGTCGCCAGTTCAACTACCGTCGCCGCGACGAGCCCGTGGTGGAGCGTGCGGCGTCCGTCTCGGTGCAGAGCAGCTGGACGCTCATCGACCAGTTCGAGATGCAGCAACTGGCCAAGTTGCAGGCCAACATCCCCAAGTCTGAGGACCTCAAGTGGTGCGGCGAACTGCGCGAGTACGACGCGTCGTTCGACCGTCTCACGAGCCGCTCCAACGTGCGCGTGCACCGCTACGACGACCGCGACTTCTACTACGTCACCACGACGGACGACCCTGTCATCGAGGAGCTGGCGCAGGCGGGCGACGCTCAGGTCTTCGCCACGGACGCCATTCTGGCGCACCTCATGACGTCTTCTCGCTCGGTTTTCCCGTGGGATGTGGTCGCCCAGCGCGTCAACAACATGGTCTTCTTCGACAAGCGGGACGAGTCGAGCTTCGACCTGCTCTCGGTCAACGAGAACGCCACGGACCCGCCGGCCCAGGAGGATCCGGAGCACATGAACCACCCGGACCGTCTCAGCCTCGAGGCCACGATGATCAACCAGAACCTGTCGCAGCAGGTGCTCAAGAGCGGCAACGGCGCCTTTTACAGGAAGTTCAACGACGCCAACCCGTTCGCCAGCGACGACGCCAAGCCTGCCAGCGGCGCTTACCGTTACCGTAAGTTCGATTTGGGCGGCGGGCTCAACCTCGTGGCGCGTTGCGAGGTGCAGTCTGTTGCAGTCAAGAAGGGCACGCAGCAGTACGTTTCCACGTACGCATTGAACGAGTATGACCCCAAGTTCCCGGGCTCCATCGAGTGGCGCAAGAAAATCGACTCCCAGGTGCGTACCACACTCTGTATATCTGTATATGTGTATATCTTTGTGTATATTTTTATGTGGGTGGCTCGGTGGGCAATGGACTTGATGATTGCAAACATATTATACGCTATTCCTACACTCTTGGTGAGGAGAAAGTATGCGATGAAAGTCCACTGCTCTATGGAGACTACTACTACATGTTTGTATGTTGTGTGAGCGGCTCGTACTCGATGATTGATCAAATTTTCAGAATCGCTAATCCTACTATTGATGAGGAAAGCATGAAAGGATGAGAGTATTGCTAGCTGTGGCCATGTGTATTGGGTGTTGTGGTGGTGTGTGGTTCTCGATGAATGCCCACAACTTTATATATACGCTATTCCTACACTGTTGGTGAGGAGAACTAGAACTGAGGAGAGACTCGTACACTACCACCGTCGAACACCCTGCGTGTATCTGTATTTCCTGTAGGTTTCGTGCTGTGAATTCGTTGACTAACTGATGTTTTCTTCTTCTTCTTTACAGCGTGGTGCCATCCTGGCGAACGAGCTCAAGAACAACTCGTGCAAGCTGGCGAGGTGGACGGCGCAGGCGCTGCTGGGCGGCGTGGACGAGATGAAGCTGGGCTACGTGTCCCGCTCCAACTTCAAGGACCCGTACTCGCACGTGGTGCTCGGCGTGCAGTCGTACAAGCCGAACACGTTCGCGACGCAGATGGCGCTCAACCAGAACAACACGTGGGGCATCGTCAAGATGCTCTCGGAGCTGCTGCTGGAGCAGCCCGAGGGCAAGTACGTGGTCATGAAGGACCCGAACAAGCCCATCCTGCGCCTGTTCTCGGTGCCGCTCGACACGTTCGAGGAGGAGGGCGAGGACGATGACGACGACGAGGACGAGTAAGCTCCACGTCGCCGTCGGGTCGACCGAGTGCGGGATTCGCTTCGCGGACGGCAGCGCGGTGCCCGTGCTGTATGTTGTTGAATTTATTGATAACGAAGAATCCACGCATTCGTTTTTGCCTCCCCGTCAGTGTTGCTAATAAAGGATGAATGCCGACGATTTCAAGTCAGGTTTGTCTCGTGCTACCGCGCAACCGAATGATAAGAACGGCCCTTCTAAGAGAAACGACGATTTCACCCAACCTGTACCACTAACTGCACTTCGGAAAATCCAACAGCTTTACTAGAATTGGTCAAGGTCGATACCTCAATGACAGGCTGCAACAGTGTTGGATTCAGTGTTCTTTGCCAGGTGTACAGTAACATACTACTTCGCAGTTCGTTTTGCTTATGCAGTTCGTCCCAGTGCTAGGAAAAAATAAATGGGTCTTTCAGCCGGAAAGTATTGCAAGGTAAATGCACTACTGCAGCGCTATGAACAATACAAATACTCGATTTCATGACGGTCTGACAAATACTCGATTTCATGACGGTAGGTTATTGCAATACTGATTGCGGAGAAGCTAAGCTAACAATACCTTCGTCTGTCCCCTGCGATTTCAGTTGCTCGTTAAAGTGAGTGAATCCCCGATCGAGTTGGCCCAGAGCCTTGAGTCTTAGAACAGCTTGTCAGAAAAAGATGATGGCCTTGTGTCATTCTGCACTTCCGATCGCTCGTGATCCTATCGTTAGGTTCAACTTTAAAGTATGAGTCCATCTGGCAATACTTGCCGTTCGCTATTGGAGTTCGACTGCATATTGCAATGAAAACTGCACGAAGCTCACTTATTGACATCATTGCACTTGAGTCTTGACATTGCACTTATTATTGCGTTTGAGTCTATGATTGTAGTATAGACTGCAGTAGTGAGTGGAAATGAAAATCGTTGCAAATTTATTTTTCCAAGCACTGGTTGGTCAACGGACCACGAGATGGCTGGCATGCTGTTGCTGAGTTTAGTGACGACGCAACCGTATGATATGCAGACAGCGCATCGAAGGCTCCCCACAGACACACGAGCGCACGAGGCCAACGCGGTTAACCACCTACGCTCGGGCCGACGGTCGGCTTGAACCCACACACTCGCACCCCACTGTCTGTACCAAACGAACCCGAGGATACGAAAGAGTTGGAGGCAACGGGAGGGATCACCATCCCCATCCATCAAGCCTGCGGCCAGCAGCGCGGTCACCTCGAGTGTGTTGCCCACCTTAGAAGAGTGCGGCTTCCTCCGGAAGAGCGGTCAAAGGGTGAAGACCTTGATATGCGTAGCCTTGTCCTCCTCGAAGCAATGCACGAATGAGTTGTTACCGCTCCAAGGCAATGCCAGGAAAGTCGAAGCGATCGACTGTAGCTTGCCGTTCTGTATTGTTGTGGCTGCGGGGCTTCCACGCCATGGCACTGTGAGGGTGCAGGTCTCACTGTCCGCAAACGATCGGCAGAATGGCCGAGCAAACGACGGACGAGTTGGTGATCGCAACATGCCTACAACCGGCACAAATCTCGATCCATGAGGCACCAACTTGTCGCAATGAACGTGCAGGGCATGTGGCGCCGCATGTACCCAAGTGACCGGGTGATTGTTTGCGCCTGACATCGGGTGATGTATTGCCGCCGTATTACATGGTACTTCGAAGTACATGTATAATGAGTAGCGCAGCGCTGTTTCCTTCGGTGCGGCAGCTACAAACAGCCTGGGTAAACGAACGCACGACGCTCCGGTAATCATCCGACATGCCAGCATTGCTTGCAAAAGTTTGAGCAACAAGTTTTGCGTGGCACGCAATTGACCACGGGTTCAGGATTGCAGCGACGATCGTGAAGGCACATGTATGGCGCTCAGCGCTCTTGCAATGCAATTTGCATCGCGCGTCGGTGCCTGCGTGGGTTCTAGAACGAGGTCAGGCACGACGGGCTCACCAATTGATGCCGTGAGGAACTGCTGTGGCAGGACGTAAAAAGCTACCGGTAGTGCACGCTCTTCCTGCCTTGTCGACCCATCTCACACAACGCACAACCGAGTTGAGTTGCACTCGATCTCTCGTCGTCGTCGCCACGAAAGAAGAGCTTGGGCGCCACGCTCGTCGGCAGCCATCTGGCGCAAAACGTAGCAGAGCCCGGTCCTCTGAAGCACCAGAAGGCGCGCAGGAACCGAAACTTCGCGGCCACGGTGAGCGGCCCGATCCTTGAACACCTCCAACGCCAGCCAGTCTGGGCCATATGTGCTGGCCCGCGACATGAGCTCGCGAGCGAAAAGCAAACCGACCGCACTTGCCACAACTCAAAGTGCTCGACGCGTTCCTTTCTCGCTTTTCAAGCCAGCTCAGCTCGAAAGGAGTCGGCTCGCCGTTAGAACAAACGTCGACTAGTGCGACGCACGCCAACGGACACTTGCAGTCTTGCTCTCCAGGACAGACTCCACTTCCGAATCCTCTCACAGTCATGGCCAGCGAAGTGATGCACCGGAGATCGTACAATTCTCGCACAGGAAGCAGCAGCAGCGTGGCGCCCGTGCCGACCACTGCGAGCAGCGCCGACATCCACAAGCACGTGGGTTTCAAGCGGCAGGAACTCTGGGCGGGACTGCAGCAGCGCTTTAGCAACACGCCCATCTTAGGAGGAGTACTGGGCAACCACAAAGGGGAGCGCGTGCTCGAAGACAGCGAGAGTGACAGCGACGAAGAGGACGGAGACGTCGTCAAGGACAGCCACTTGGTCAACGGACCCCATGCCACGGAGAGGGTGCGCTGCCGGTCCGCCGTGTCTTCGGACGGACGGGATACCATGGGGACTCGACAGGGTAGAGTGAACTCGGAGGACGCGACGCTGCTCAGTGCCGCGCAGAAGGCCGGCTGCTTCAGCTACATCAAGAGGAGGCACAGCATCGCGCTGGCCTTCGCGTCCAACGACCCCGTGGACGATACTCGTGAGCCGAGCAACATCTCACCACAGGAAGAGGGCGACGTCATGGGTTCCAACTGGGAAGCTGCTAAGACCAAGAACGGCGTGCAGTTGTTCAAGTCAAAGCGCTCCAGGTGCGAGGTGCGCGGCTCGACGCAGGTCAACTCGTCGGTGAAGAACGTCATGGCCATTCTGGCGGCCGGGGAGAGCACGGAAGCGTTCGCGGACGCCCAGAAGATCATCCTGGGCGCAGACCAAGTGCTCGAAGCCAAGGTGCTGGCCTCTTGTGCCCAGCCCACGAACTCGCGCTACTTCCACTGCGGACTCAAGTACCAGGCCATCAAGAACCCGTTCGGCACCACGCCGCTGGACCTCGTGTATCTGGACTACACAGACGTGAGCACGACACGTGATGGGAAGCTCATCGGCTACCGCATCCTCGAGTCGATCCGCGTGCCGGAGCTACGGCCGTCGCCCAGATACGTGCGCGCGTCCATCCGCTGCGAAGTGTACACGGTGCAGGAGACCGAGACGCCTGGCGTCGTGGAGGTGACGTTCGCGTCGCACTTGGACCCCAAGAGCAAGTGCTCGTCCAGTAGACGATCACACTGGCTGGAACAGGCAGGGGTGCGGCTCATGAACCTGCGCGCCCACGCGGAGAAGACCAGCATCGGAAACCACGTGCTGACGGACAACAGCAACGGCGAGATGACGAGGCAGCACCGCTCGTTCACCAGTGGAGATAAGGACAAGCAGCAACGGAACTGCAACGTGTGCCAGCACGCCTTCTCCTTCCTGCGCAAGCGCCACAGCTGCCGTCTCTGCGGCGAGACGAGCTGCGGCCGCTGCTGCCGCAAGATGCCCGTGCTGGTGGACTCCGAGTCGACGCGCGTCAAGGTCTGTCTGGGCTGCATCCTGCACTCCAGGAACAACCCGGACGAGATCGGCCGCGGTGAACTCGGCCAGCAGTCGCGACGCGGCGACATCAGCAACTCCACGTTCATCATCTACGACGAGTAAGCACAAGGAAGAAGGCCAATTTTTTTGTCAGATGTCAGGCCCGATAGTTCAGTAGTTGTAGTCGAGTTGTTTTCGACGGGCTCTCGAAGCCAGAGAGGCCCCTGTAACATCATCCCAGGAATGAAAGCATCGTATTCGCGCGCAACCAGCGCGCCAAGACCATCTCGACAGCAACTTGCCTTCAACATGCTCTCAAAGAGATGGCTCCGTGTTTTGTACCCATGTTGTGAATGATTGCAACACTTTGATATCCAAAGACCAGCCGTCCAAGGCTGCGCTTCCTGCCGACCGGCTGCGTTGTTTCGTTCTCACCATGCGACGGCAGAGAGTGGCCACGGGGTTTCTCCGCACGGTGGCAACGCAGATGGCGACGACGGACGCAACTTCGGGCTACTACTCGAGCTCGCTGGGCATCGTGTACGACGTCTGCGCTTGTGTGCTGGCGCTGCTGGTCGGCGCGGCGCTCATGAAGCTGCTGCGCGACTACACGCGGAGAAAAGGCTACATCGAGATCCAGCAGGACGATCGCGGCATGTACTCGAACGTGCTCATGGGCACGTCCGACTCGTGGGAGAACGTGCGCGTGGCAGACGTCAAGAAGGAGGACGACGCGGCCATTTAGCGCAGAAGATAGGAGCCTGCTACTTCGTCAGCTCGTGGATAAATTAATGCTGCGAGTATTATACTCGGTAATTAGTGCCAAGCACGACTCGCTTGATGAGCTGAGCTAGCTCGTCACTTGTCGAGCAGGACGAGCACCTCATCGGCTGTTGCAGCGGCCGTCAAATTCATCACAGACAAGTAGTTAGCATGCATATCTCCTGGAAGGTAAGGGAACAATGTGCTGAGAACGTACGAGTGCGGCTGACGGCGTTCGGGACGTACTTCCACTCGGACGTCGGATGGCGCTCGAAGTCGAACGTCTGGTTGGAAGCTGCAGCTGGTGGAGTTGGGACGCTGGCAGGAGCATTGCGACTGTACGGATGTCCAGGTCGACCTGCGCCAGGCCTGGCCAACTGCGGCGGCCCACGACTCAACGGGGTGCGGAACTTGGAGCTGAAGCGTGGCCTTCCTCCCAGTCCACCAAGGCGTGGCCCAGCTCCGTTGATAGCAGGCTGTTGGGCAGAACTAGCTGTCTCGAAGCTGTGTCCACTCGCCCCAGTGGCTGCAGACTGAGCCGACGGAGCGGAGCCCACAGGAGTCTCGTTGACGATCTCGACCAGGAATCTGAGGCAGCAAGAACTACGTTAGAGGGTGAAGTCAACGCATCCGACCAGGCATGAATATGAAACTGAGGGACCTACTTGGACGTCTCGAAGTATTCATCGTCCTTACGTTCCCAGTCGAACGGGGCCAGTTTGGCCTCGTCCACGGCCTTCCCTTGCTGTCCTTCGTCTTCCGCGTACACCACGAGTCTCCGCGAGGCATGGAGAGCCACGAATCCGTCTTGCCAGATCTTGCGCTTCTGCGTCTTGTGCTTGGTGTACATGCACTCGTACAGCACCTCCGCGCGCGAGCCCAGTAAGTCGCACAGCTTGGTCATGGCGCTGCTTTCGTGTTGTCGTTTCTCGGCACACGGCTTGAAATGAGGTCACACACAATCCTCTTGATTATTGTATCCTCTTGATAATCATGACTCCAGATTATTGTATCCCCTCCATAGTCATGAGGTGTTTAAGCCGCCCGATGCACCAGCGCACTAGCATGGAGCAACATTGCATGTGCCTCGCAGATGCCGACAACTGCAAATGCACATCGTCATCGCCGATCGATCCCGGCGAGGAGGAATTGCTCGAAAACCGATCATTATCACCAAGCGTTGTTTCACACTGCGATCTTGTCCAGGTCTCGACTTGCCGCCACGCAGGCGACCGCATTCCGATGTCAGTATGCGAGTTGGTGCATGACGCTCTGAAGCCGCGAAGACTCGGTCGGTGAAGATGGATGGCGGCACTCGAAAACGTGGGGCCGAATGATTCAGATCCTGCTCCAAAAACGCGGCCCTCCCTTTTCATTCAACTCGACAGCAGCGCTGGCAACGATGATGTCAACCGACGACGACAGCAGCAGCAGCCTGATCGTGAACACCCGTCCCTTCCGACAGCTTCCGCCACAGCTCCATCTGCCCAAGCAAGCACATACCTGCAGCTGGAGACGTCTCCACGGCCCACGACGCGCGCCTTCTCTTTCGGTACACAAGCAACTCGTAGATATATTTTTCTGATTCACTCTGGCCTCGAGGAGGGCGGCCATATTGATGCTCCTTGCGGTTGCTTGCCGAACTCAGCTCGCTTCCACGCTCGCAGTCGTTCGCCAGCTTGATAAAAGGCACACACTACTACACGGGGACGCCAGCCGACTGGGCTGCGAGCCTACTTGGTTACCATGACCTTCTTGAGCGACTCGACGCGCACGGGGCCCGCCCGTGAGCGCACCGGGAACCGCTCCATGTACGTGACCTCGCTCTTGTTGTTGACCTTGATGTCCTTGCACAGCGTCTCCCATACCTTGTTCTTCTTCATCTGGATGGGCGTCACGGGATCCTGCACCTCCTCGCCGCTCGCGTACACGCGCTCGCCGATCTCGGCCTCGGGGCTCGGGTCCAGCAGCTCCACCTTGCCCTTGTCGTTAGACACGAGCAAGATGGCACCCGTGGAGCGCATGCGCACCACCTTGACCATCTTGAGGTTGCACAGCACCACCACCTTGCGGTCCAGCAGCTCCTCCTCGGCGAAGTACGGCTGGTGCTCCTGCACCATCTCGAGCTCCTCGCCCTTGCCGATGTCCACCTTCTCGATGTAGTGGCGCTCCGAGTTCGGGTGCGGCGTGACCTCGACGATCTTGCCTACCCGCAGGTCCATCTGGGAGAAGACGATGGGCGAGCTGTACACGTCGGACTTGACCATGGTTCTGTTGGTTTGGTTTGGGGTTGAAGCTTGCGGCCTTGGTTTGGCTTGGCTTTGGCTGCTGGCGGGGGCTCTTGGACTGAAGAACCACTTGAGCGCTGGAAGACAACTTGGGAAATGGCAGCACGCGATCCAGGCTGAGGCTCGTACGTACCCCAAGCCGCGGCGGCTGGATCCGGCTGGGCGAGAAGCCCTAAGACATGCAGCGGGGCCAACTTCAAGCACGCTCGTCTCGATTTTCCGCCAATCGCAGCGGCGGGTCCATGGAAAGGGCGACTTCGCAATCCCCCATTGGCTGGAATGTGCCGCGGGTGCCCGCGCGCGTGTCTTGGCGGCGGCCCTTGCTTGTGCCTTCGTATTGCCGCTGTGGTGGGTGCCGCATTTGCTGCTCAGTCTCCGGGGGGACTAGAGGCTTGTCATTCAGTGCAGGTCTTGCATCGAGCGGCAGCCGCGATCTCAGGACCAAGGTGAGACCAAGGTGAGACCAAAGCAGCCAGCGGGAGGACCCCGATCCAGCAATTGATGAGCATCGCCGCGCGCCGCTTCGCGTTGCTCCAGGGGAGATGGGCACGTTTATGTTGAAGTCAGTATGGACCCTGCCAGAAATAATACTCCTTGAAGTTTCAGGCGCCGTATGCCTCGATCCGAAGCGCGGCATACAAAACGCGAGTCGCACCGACGAGATCGAGCTTTCGAAGCGCATCGAGCGCCGTCCAGACATGCACGCCGGGCTGCTTGGTGTCCTGACACCAAGCAGCTCTGGGATGAGACGATGGGACGCGCGGTGCGCTGTGTACGCACCTGCTGTCACCGCAGGTCGTCCAGACAGCGGCTCAGTACCGACTTCATGCGACTTCCTGCGGCAGGCCAAGCGCGCAGGGGGGCTGCTGTACGCACATGCTGTCAGCTCGGCGAGGGGCGCGACTGGACGAATGGTAGCCGCAGCGACAAACTTCAGACGTCAACTCAACTCGGCGTCTATCGGAACGGACGTTAAATGAGAAGCGGCGGCAAGCAGCGTGGGTCATGCAATGGAATGCGGAGCTGACGTGTTGGTGGCGGCGTGGGGCGTGGGTGAGCGCGCTCCAAACAACAAATTGTAGAGCTACAGTTGCTTTGACGTGGTGTTGGTTTTACGATCATTACTGAGCTGGTGCTCTCTGGTAGTCATGCGTGCTCAAACCTCCAGTAGAGTCCTTTAGTGCGCTGTTGATCTGCTTGGTGTGGGCTGCTTGACTCTAACTGGAGAGCTCCGATACCATGTTGAAGTCTAAATTATCAGGTCTTCGTCGGCATTTTGCATAACAGGTGCACTGAGAAAACGAGTGTCGAGACGCTCGCATTCATTCGTTGATAATTGCGGATTTTGAGCGAATCGTCGACCTCTTTGACTTTACGTGCTTTCGCTTTCTTCAGCTACATGTAAGCCACCAGCTTTAGTGCTGCTGCATCGATATCGAGCACTTTCAGTAGCGACAGCAACTCTTGTTGAATGTGCTCGAGTGCGTGTTTCTCATCAGATGGCCATGCTCTACGCTCTGGCGCCGGAACCTGATTACAACTTCAAGCTGGCACATTTGGCACATTTTCAACCAAATAGTCGCCGAGTTCATTTCAAAATCTCGGCAAACTAACGTCACGCTTAGAAGCCCTTCATGAGCGCAGCCTTGCTGTCTGCGTTCGCTAGCGTAAGTCTACAAGTCTTAGCAAGGAAACAAGCAGAAACGGTCGTCAAAAAGCGGCCTTTGTTACCTTAAGAACGCTGTCTTTTTTGAAATAATACCAACAACAACAGAGACTGCTACACAGAACACTTCCCCACCCCACGCTACCACAAACGGCTCGGCTCAGCATTCCATTACATGATCCGCTGCTGGCGCCGCTTGCCATTTAACGTCCGTTCCGATAGACGCCGAGTTGAGTTGACGTCTGAAGTTTGTCGCTGCGGCTACCATTCGTCCAGTCGCGCCCCTCGCCGAGCTGACAGCATGTGCGTACAGCAGCCCCCCTGCGCGCTTGGCCTGCCGCAGGAAGTCGCATGAAGTCGGTACTGAGCCGCTGTCTGGACGACCTGCGGTGACAGCAGGTGCGTACACAGCGCACCGCGCGTCCCATCGTCTCATCCCAGAGCTGCTTGGTGTCAGGACACCAAGCAGCCCGGCGTGCATGTCTGGACGGCGCTCGATGCGCTTCGAAAGCTCGATCTCGTCGGTGCGACTCGCGTTTTGTATGCCGCGCTTCGGATCGAGGCATACGGCGCCTGAAACTTCAAGGAGTATTATTTCTGGCAGGGTCCATACTGACTTCAACATAAACGTGCCCATCTCCCCTGGAGCAACGCGAAGCGGCGCGCGGCGATGCTCATCAATTGCTGGATCGGGGTCCTCCCGCTGGCTGCTTTGGTCTCACCTTGGTCTCACCTTGGTCCTGAGATCGCGGCTGCCGCTCGATGCAAGACCTGCACTGAATGACAAGCCTCTAGTCCCCCCGGAGACTGAGCAGCAAATGCGGCACCCACCACAGCGGCAATACGAAGGCACAAGCAAGGGCCGCCGCCAAGACACGCGCGCGGGCACCCGCGGCACATTCCAGCCAATGGGGGATTGCGAAGTCGCCCTTTCCATGGACCCGCCGCTGCGATTGGCGGAAAATCGCGACGAGCGTGCTTGAAGTTGGCCCCGCTGCATGTCTTAGGGCTTCTCGCCCAGCCGGATCCAGCCGCCGCGGCTTGGGGTACGTACGAGCCTCAGCCTGGATCGCGTGCTGCCATTTCCCAAGTTGTCTTCCAGCGCTCAAGTGGTTCTTCAGTCCAAGAGCCCCCGCCAGCAGCCAAAGCCAAGCCAAACCAAGGCCGCAAGCTTCAACCCCAAACCAAACCAACAGAACCATGGTCAAGTCCGACGTGTACAGCTCGCCCATCGTCTTCTCCCAGATGGACCTGCGGGTAGGCAAGATCGTCGAGGTCACGCCGCACCCGAACTCGGAGCGCCACTACATCGAGAAGGTGGACATCGGCAAGGGCGAGGAGCTCGAGATGGTGCAGGAGCACCAGCCGTACTTCGCCGAGGAGGAGCTGCTGGACCGCAAGGTGGTGGTGCTGTGCAACCTCAAGATGGTCAAGGTGGTGCGCATGCGCTCCACGGGTGCCATCTTGCTCGTGTCTAACGACAAGGGCAAGGTGGAGCTGCTGGACCCGAGCCCCGAGGCCGAGATCGGCGAGCGCGTGTACGCGAGCGGCGAGGAGGTGCAGGATCCCGTGACGCCCATCCAGATGAAGAAGAACAAGGTATGGGAGACGCTGTGCAAGGACATCAAGGTCAACAACAAGAGCGAGGTCACGTACATGGAGCGGTTCCCGGTGCGCTCACGGGCGGGCCCCGTGCGCGTCGAGTCGCTCAAGAAGGTCATGGTAACCAAGTAGGCACGCAGCCCAGTCGGCTGGCGTCCCCGTGTAGTAGTGTGTGCCTTTTATCAAGCTGGCGAACGACTGCGAGCGTGGAAGCGAGCTGAGTTCGGCAAGCAACCGCAAGGAGCATCAATATGGCCGCCCTCCTCGAGGCCAGAGTGAATCAGAAAAATATATCTACGAGTTGCTTGTGTACCGAAAGAGAAGGCGCGCGTCGTGGGCCGTGGAGACGTCTCCAGCTGCAGGTATGTGCTTGCTTGGGCAGATGGAGCTGTGGCGGAAGCTGTCGGAAGGGACGGGTGTTCACGATCAGGCTGCTGCTGCTGTCGTCGTCGGTTGACATCATCGTTGCCAGCGCTGCTGTCGAGTTGAATGAAAAGGGAGGGCCGCGTTTTTGGAGCAGGATCTGAATCATTCGGCCCCACGTTTTCGAGTGCCGCCATCCATCTTCACCGACCGAGTCTTCGCGGCTTCAGAGCGTCATGCACCAACTCGCATACTGACATCGGAATGCGGTCGCCTGCGTGGCGGCAAGTCGAGACCTGGACAAGATCGCAGTGTGAAACAACGCTTGGTGATAATGATCGGTTTTCGAGCAATTCCTCCTCGCCGGGATCGATCGGCGATGACGATGTGCATTTGCAGTTGTCGGCATCTGCGAGGCACATGCAATGTTGCTCCATGCTAGTGCGCTGGTGCATCGGGCGGCTTAAACACCTCATGACTATGGAGGGATACAATAATCTGGAGTCATGATTATCAAGGGGATACAATAATCAAGAGGATTGTGTGTGACCTCATTTCAAGCCGTGTGCCGAGAAACGACAACACGAAAGCAGCGCCATGACCAAGCTGTGCGACTTACTGGGCTCGCGCGCGGAGGTGCTGTACGAGTGCATGTACACCAAGCACAAGACGCAGAAGCGCAAGATCTGGCAAGACGGATTCGTGGCTCTCTGTGCCTGGTAGCTGATGACAGAGTGGAAACAGGCACGTGTAGACTCGTTCGTATCAACTTGTTGTGGAAGAATGTAGTGATGTAGTGATGTGTAAAGCGTGGGGGTGCACCCGTCTAAAGATGTCGAGGCAGCGCATTGCATTTCTTCAGTCTTGCATACTCCACTTACGAACTTCCGCCCATTCTCAGCTGTATATTTCCATCACGAGTCTCCCGCGAATGTGCCGTCATCGCCTCCATCCCCACCGAAGTCGCCGCCGCCCGTGTCCCCGCTGAAAGCGTACGTGTTGTCCGACATGCCACCCATATCACCGCCACTGTAGCCGCTGTTGTTGTTGTTGTTGTTGTTGTTATCGCGGCCGCCGAACATGGAGCCCAGCGCAGCTCCGACGCCCAGTCCTCCTAGTGCTCCGAGTGCTCCGGCTGCCATCGTGTTGCCACCACCGCCGCTCTCATGGTACGGAGACGACTCGTACGCCACGGGCGCCGACGCATAGGCGTAAGGAGCTTGCGGTTGCTGCCCCGCGTACGTGCCATACTGGCTGCCAGCCACGGGCTGCGCGTAGACGAACTGTTCCTCTCGCTCTTGCTGCGCACGACGTGCCGGCAGGTAGCAACAACAGACGCAGCAGAGAACCAGCAGCGCGAAGAAGATGAAGGTGCCGGAGATGCCGCTCGAGTGTGAAGTGGGGTGGTAGTCGTCGCCTCCATAGCGAGGGTAAGAGGGCGCCACGCGGCGGCAGCGACACTCGTAGGGGTTGGCGGCACACTGTGCGTCTCGCGGGCAGCAGCACGGCGCACCGGACGCCAGGCCGACGCAGAACTGACCCGGCTGGCCGTGGAAGGCACGGTCGCACTGGCCAGTCTGTTGGCACAGCCCGCAGCCCGAGAAGGCCGCGGACAGCGTCGCGTTCTCCACAAACTCCTCGAATTGCTCGCCAGACCTCAGCAGCGAGGCGCCCGCGTCATCGGCAGGCTCCAGGCCGGGCGAAGAGGCCGCGGTGCACACGCCCAGCAGCAGCAGCAGCAGCGAGAGGAGCCGCATCCGCACGATGTCTCGGAAGATTTTCTGAGATGAAGTGGATATGATGTGGAAACACCAAATGTACACAAAATGAGCCAATCCATCAAAACCAGCCAAAACACAGGCAAGGATGAGCCGCATCTTCGTGGGGCTCGAGACGTCCTTTGTCCATGACCTGCCGGCGACGCTGGACAAGGTTGGCTATGTCGCTGCGTCTCGATCTGTCCCTGACGGTCTTCCTCACGTTTATACGGCTTTGCGTGCTGCAGGTCTTCGAGGACAAGATGAATGGCGTCGTGGCGCCGCTCTTCCACCCTCGGTGCGCTCAAATAGTGCGCGACCCATCCATGCAATGCGTAGATTCTAACCGCTCGTTGCTGCAATTATTTGATAGCTTCAAGCGCGACGACCGCGAGCTGTCGGACTCGCGCGACGGACCCCAGGCTCGCTCGGACCTGGTGATGGACTCGCGCGGCTGGACGGCGTCGGTCGTGGGCAACGTGTCCAAGTGGATGGACCTGGACGCAGCCACACTGGACGCTCGGCTGGCCGCGGAAAAGGTCTTCAAGCAGGAAGTGGCCTGGGCCTCGCACCTGTCCGTGCCGGCTGTGATGCTGCCCACGCCGCGCCACGCCCACACCTCGGCCAACTACGCGCGCGTGCTCAACCAGTCGCTCACACAGGCGCAGTATCTCCAGTTCTGGGTGCGTATTCCGCTTACGATCAAGCAACAGTCGAACGCCAAGGATCCTATGGAAGTGGACCCGGTGGCAGGACTTCGTGCCGCTACGATGATGGAGACGGACGACGAGGACGACGCCGTGCTCGCAGACCCGTGGGAAACCTGGGACGCGCTGCGTGCTCGCTGCGAATACCACCCGAAGCTGCACGTAGCGCTGGAAATTACAGCGGATCTGCCCAGTGCCGAGGAGATCCAGCGCTGGCTGGGCGAACCTGTCAAGGTGAGCGGTGAACAGTGTGGATTGCCAGAGACGCAACGCTAACGGATGGACTATGATGTGGACTGTAGGCGGCGATCATCTCGACAGATACCTTCCTGACTAACCGGAAGGGCTACCCGGCGCTGTCGCAGAGGCACCAGAAGCTGATGGCGCAGCTTTTCCAGCACAACATCCAGTTCTACCTGAGCGGACGGCCTCGTCATCGTGGCAAGATCCTCCCGTATGTGCAGTACCTTCATTTCCTGTACAGCAAGCGCCCGAGCCAGGACCGCAAGGCGCAGTTTGAGGCGCCTTATCTGGACTACCTCCAGGCTCCGCTGCAACCCCTCATGGACAACTTGGAGTCCCAGACGTACGAGACGTTCGAGCAGGACGCCTTCAAGTACAACCAGTACGAGAAGGCGATCACTTTGGCGCTAGAACAGACCCCTGAAGACAAAGAATCGGTCGTGATGGTCGTCGGTGCGGGTCGTGGGCCCCTCGTGCGTTGCGCTCTTCGTGCCGCCACGATTGCCAACCGAAAAACGCGGATGTTTGCTGTGGAGAAGAACACGAACGCTGTCATCACGCTGCGTAACCTCAAGATCTCGGAGAAATGGGACAACGTCACGATCGTGGCGTCCGACATGCGCAGCTGGAAGACGACGGAGCGCGCCGACATCATGGTGAGCGAGCTCCTGGGCTCTTTTGGCGACAACGAGCTGTCTCCGGAGTGTCTGGACGGTGCTCAAGACTTCCTGCGCGGTAAGTTCATTTGTTTTTATTGTTTTTTTTCATTATTTTATTGTGTTTTTTTATTGGGATAAAAAACACTGACGGTATTGTGTATTGATGATACGTTTTAGAGGACGGTATCAGCATCCCACGCGAGTACACGTCTTACGTCGCGCCTGTCATGTCGTCAAAGCTGTGGAACGAGGTCAAGGTGCACGACTCGCTCAAGAGCTTCGAGACGCCCTACGTTGTGCGACTCCACAACTTCTACGCGCTGGCACCGACCCAGCGCTGCTTCCGGTTCACTCACCCCAAGTTTAACCAGCGCATCGACAACAGGAGGCAAGCTGAGCTGCGCTTTACCGCAGCTGAGAGCGCCGTCGTGCACGGACTCGCGGGCTACTTCGACGCCGTGTTGTTCGGCGACGTGACGTTGAGCATTGAGCCAGACACGCATTCCGACGGCATGTTCAGCTGGTTCCCCATTTACTTCCCTCTGCGCCAGCCACTGCGCTTCCAAAAGGGCGAGGAAGTCGTCGTGAACTTCTGGAGACTCGAGACCAACAACCGCGTCTGGTACGAGTGGGCGGCGTCTTCAGGCGATGGCAAGTGCCAGGCCCCTATCCACAACCCGAACGGGCGATCCTACTGGATTGGGCTGTAAGAAGCCCATCAAAGGCACTTCAGAACGACGTTCAGTTCATTTTTCGGTTTGCTTCTAGCTTGCGAGTCAAATCCTGAATACATTCTGCAGAAATTGGGATCCCTAGAGCTCATCGCGGGCTTCCGACTTCTTGACTGTCTGGATGATCATCCCTTGGGAAGTGCTTTCCGGTGATTCTTGAGCATCTTCTTCGGGGTGGGCGACTTTCTCCCATTCTTTCAGACTCCCGCCGACGACGTGGATGAAAACGTTCTTGAGCGCTTGCTCCACCTCAACGTCTCCACCGAGCCCACGAATCTGCATCAGAAGCTTCGCTAGCGTCTTGCTGCAGCGTTTCAGCCGCTTTGGCCAGGCGGAGAAGCTCACGTGCTCTGCAACCAGCTCCCACGCATCCGCGATGCCGTTGCTCACAGCAAAACGCAGACTCGCAGCTTCGCCCTGACTGTCCTTAAGACTCGCCAGACTAGCACCAGTGGTGCTGGAGACGGCAAGCACCGGGATCGTTATGTTGTAAGCGTACCAATTCACCTCGACACTTGGGTGGGTCATGACTGTCGCGTTGGCATGTTCCATGAGGAGAACCACGCTCGCTCCGCGACGCTGAGCATTGGACACCTTCTCAAACTCGGAGCAGTTGCCAGCTCCACCCGCCGGGATGAGCACCGCTTGCCCTGCAAACTGGGGCTGGGTCGTGATGTCCTCGGTAGCATCCGTGCAAGCTTGAATTCCGTCAAGTGGCGTCGCTAGATGGAACGACATCATCGTGGGCAACACGCTGCCGTAGGTGGCCGCGAGGAAGCTGCCCATACGAGAGCCGTCGTCGTCCTCCTTTTCCTTAGCAACCGAGACCACCGAACCACTTCGAGCTGGTGACGACTCGATATAGTCTTCCTCCACCTCGAACCGGGGCTTGCACGTGTACGGCTTGCGCTCGCAGGTCATGGGGATGAGGCGGCCGTAGAGGGGCATTTGCTTGGCCACGGCACGCAGCATGTCGCCGGCTGTGCGCCGGATCATGACGGAGGCGATGGAGATGTCTCCGTCCTCTTCCTCCATCGCCGCCACAGGCGCCGTGACGTCGTCCGTGGGGCTCACGATCACAAGGGCAGCAGCGCCCACCTGGTCGGCCAGTCGTGCTTTGCGCTCAAAGGTGCAGTCTCCACGGTCCACCACGAACACCTTGGAGCGATTGGAAGTTTGCAACTCGAGCTGCTCCGACTCGGGCAACGGATCACAGCCGAAGCGGTCTTTGGGGAAGTAGAACGAGACCTCGCGAGGAGCCATGGGTCCACCGAAGTCGTCGCGGAAGTACTGGATGGGGGCCAGGCCGTTGCGAAGGTAGATGCGCCCCCACGAGGACTCCTTGGCCTCCGGAACGACTGCAACTTCATCTTGGGCGATGGAAAGGGAGGCGTGAACGCTGCAGAGCAGCAGCAGTGCGAAGACGGACTTCATGCTTGGCTGGCGAGTTGAAGAGTGATTAGCAAAAAAAAAGATACGCGTCTCTTCGCGGTCTTCTGCCGATCTTTGGCAAAAGTGGGTACAATATTCAACACGACCGGGTGCAACCGAACGTACATTTACAAATAACGTTGATAAAAAAGCCAAGGCGTTTCCTATTCCCTTTATGGACTGGGCGGGCCGGGTCTTTATTTGTTTTTGGCTTTGGGCCTACGCCTGAAACGAAGCTGGAGCAAACAAACCACGGTACTTCCTTGTTTTGGTTCACGGTTACAACGATCGACAGGCGCGAACACGGTATACAGTGCTGCGCAAATGACGATCATGCGAAACATGGCGTCTATACTGCCTACCGGCCTGCGGGGCCGGGGATTATCACAGTTTGAACCACAAAATTGAACCACAAAATATAAATTAAATAAAAAATCAAACTCAAATTTTATCTTAAACAAGAAGACCACACCTATAGCCAGCTGGATCAAACCTCGAGCAATGCATGAATACTTTAACATTTTCATTGCATTACCGGTACCGCAATTCCTACACCTGCTTGGATTTGATCAGTGCTGCGATCATCGACATCATTTTCTGTTGACGATGCAAGGACTCCTTACGCTCTTCGCGTTCACGGAGTTCGCGCTCCAGTTCTCGGCGGTCTGCATCTAGTTGGGCTTTCACTGCAAGCTCAATTATTTGGTGGTATAGTTCCATAAGCGGTGGCCGTAAGCCACGACTGATAGGCTCAGTTGCATCCGGCGATAGAAGCACCGGATTGTGCTCAGCACGAGGAGCTGGAAGCTGGCCTCTTACTTCATGTACATCGTCAGCAGTGAGGAAGTCTGAAGTCTGATGAGTGGTGGGCTCGTCAACGGAAGCCTCGTCAGCACCCGCGTCACCTGCCGATTCGTCGCCCGTAGCAGCCGGCGTTGGTTCCGTCGGCCCCTCTAGAGACACAACAACCGGTAAGGGAGGCGTCATACCCTGACCGAACCAACCTGCCGATTGTTTTGACCGTCTTGCGACCTCGTCTTGTGACTCACGCGTTCGTGTTTGGTTGACGAGCATCACATAGCGCTTGTCAATTCGGGCCTTGATTCGTCTGGCCATGTCTTGAAGCGATGGAAATGCGTTGGAGGCCTTCAGCGACGACAGGGACGAGAACCTCCGCTTCAAACTCGCTGTCGTCCGGGTACCCCACCTAAGCTCTTTTGTTGCTGCGTACTGTGCTCTCACGTTGCTCCATTCCGCTGGCCAGATTGGCAAAATATCGTCCAAGATCGCTAGAAGTAGAGATAGCTCCTCCTTGCTGTAGTTCTTGTTTCCCGGTGACCTAGTCATCTACCGAAAGTGTCAGAATGCAGAGCGCATGGTTTCCTGAAAGCAAGGCATCACCTTAAAAAACGAGTGTAAATTGAGAAGTGGGGTCCAGCTCAGCGTGCGCCGCCTGACGTGCGACTCGACGAACGGTCCCTTCGAGTGAAACCTGAAAGGATGGACGACGCAGCTGCAACATGAGGATGGGGCTCTTTCATTATCAACTGAACTCTCTGTGTGGGTCTAACTTTAACCTACTTCGATCCAATCCTCTTCTTATCGTGGGATCCGCGAGAGCTTGCAGCTGACTTGCTGAGGAATCGCTGACTTTTCTTCGTACTCATCTGCACTTAACCAAAATGTTACCGGCTTGTGCTGGGTTTGCTCAGGTTCCAGCGTTGTAGGAACGAACAATTCGCCAGCCAGACGCTTCTGGCGCCGTGCTACCATGGTGTACAGCATGTCTAACCTGAGGGAAATGCCTATATGGAAAGCACTTGTTACGACAAGTATAGCCAAAAGGCAGCATCATTCAAAACCACCATGCACGTACAAAGCCAAAACGGATAATGCGAATGTGACGCGAAAGTTTATTTAATCGATCAAGTAAGAACAAGCATCGCTTATCCCTATTGCTACCTGGTTCACATTAACCAACTCAATTCGTCCACGAACCCTAGTCGAGCGGAAGACACGGGAACCAAACCTCGTCACCACAGTCCACCGTTACCTCCTCGCCTGCTTCTATGGCTTTCGTAGTCACCACGGCAACCTTGACAGCCCTTCGATTGCGCAGTTCGCGGAACGCAGTGTTAGCAGTCCCGGAATGGTTCAAAAACCTCGCGACACTTCCATGCTTCTCGGCTTCAATGAAGGCAAAGTAGCCCGGTCTTGTGGGGCGGGTCCGCAGCAGCATGGTAAAACCGGTGTTATGCTTCACCTTCGCAGGGTCAAACGCACGCAACATCCCGCTGTAGTCGGCTATAATCACACCGGCGTCGTTCGGCTTCCGAGCATACACGCCAATTCTAACACGAGACCGAAATAGTGTCAAGTCAGGGGCCTCCGATCCGAAAGAGTTTCCACAGGTTCCTCCAATCGAACAGTTTCTTCTTGAACAGAAGATACTCAGCCCTGAGTTTATACACTCGTCCGGGTAGCACTGTTCCCGGCACCCGCATTTCTCCATCACGCCAATGTCCGCAAACGCCACTCTCTTCTCCATCTTAGTAACATTGAAGACGAGCCAATCCTGGACACCGTCGCCGGCCAAGCCACGTGCTCCCGCGCTAGACAGTCTTAATTCAACAACCTCACCGATTCCCAACAAAACGTTCCAACGCACCCACGCACTCAACCACAGGCCCTATATCGCTCTACCACACACACCACACTCGCCGCTACCCCACCGATCCCGCTCCGTGCGTCAGAACGTCAACTAGTCTCCGCGCCTCCAACGGACCAATATGCCAACCCGGCCTTCCACATAGTGTCCTCGATGCGGTGCGGTTGCGCAGACGCCTACGACGTGCTCAGCGGTATCCCAGTCATACCGACGACCCTGCAAGCCATGTCCGGGTCGAAAAGCGCGCGAAAACGTGCGTGGAAAATGCAGACCCATCCACCCTACCAGTGTTGACGGGGGCAAGCGTCTCGCCGTTCTAGTGGACCATGCGGCTGCCTGTCATGCTCAGAAGTTCGGCATACCTCCGAATGAGTGGCCAGCTTGCCGAAACGAACGGACGATGATCTAGCCGACCAGTAGCCGACTGAAGAGGCTCGAAGCCGACACCGTCGTCGCTGCTTGCCGGAGGCTAGTACGCGCGTGACAGGATCCGTCTGCGGCTAGGACACCATCAGAGGGTAGAAGCCGTGCCGGCGAAGCCACAGCGAGGCAGAAAAAGAGCGTGTGCGAGGCAGGAACGCGGCGGTGGGCGGCAATATAAAATCCGAGAGGCTGGAATCGAACCGGCGACCAATTGATTTCCGAGGATACTGAAACACAGTACCAAACACTACAGTCAATCGCTCTACCAACTGAGCTACACTCGGTCTTAATTCAACAACCTCACCGATTCCCAACAAAACGTTCCAACGCACCCACGCACTCAACCACAGGCCCTACATCGCTCTACCACACACACCACACTCGCCGCTACCCCACCGATCCCGCTCCGTGCGTCAGAACGTCAACTAGTCTCCGCGCCTCCAACGGACCAATTTGCCAACCCAGCCTTCCACGTAGTGTCCTCGATGCGGTGCGGTTGCGCAGACGCCTACGACGTGCTCAGCGGTATCCCAGTCATACCGACGACCCTGCAAGCCATGTCGGGGTCGAAAAGCGCGCGAAAACGTGCGTGGAAAATGCAGACCCATCCACCCTACCAGTGTTGACGGGGGCAAGCGTCTCGCCGTTCTAGTGGACCATGCGGCTGCCTGTCATGCTCAGAAGTTCGGCATACCTCCGAATGAGTGGCCAGCTTGCCGAAACGAACGGACGATGATCTAGCCGACCAGTAGCCGACTGAAGAGGCTCGAAGCCGACACCGTCGTCGCTGCTTGCCGGAGGCTAGTACGCGCGTGACAGGATCCGTCTGCGGCTAGGACACCACCAGAGGGTAGAAGCCGTGCCGACGATGCCACAGCGAGGCAGAAAGAGAGCGTGCGCGAGGCAGGAACGCGGCGGTGGGCGGCAATACATAAAATCCGAGAGGCTGGAATCGAACCGGCGACCAATTGATTTCCGAGGATACTGAAACACAGTACCAAACACTACAGTCAATCGCTCTACCAACTGAGCTACACTCGGTCTTAATTCAACAACCTCACCGATTCCCAACAAAACGCTGCACACGCACCCACGCACTCAACCACAGGCCCTACATCGCTCTACCACACACACCACACTCGCCGCTACCCCACCGATCCTGCTCCGTGCGTCAGAACGTCAACTAGTCTCCGCGCCTCCAACGGACCAATTTGCCAACCCGGCCTTCCACATAGTGTCCTCGATGCGGTGCGATTGCGCAGACGCCTACGACGTGCTCAGCGGTACCCCAGTCATACCGACGACCCTGCAAGCCATGTCCGGGTCGAAAAGCACGCGAAAACGTGCGTGGAAAATGCAGACCCATCCACCCTACCAGTGTTGACGGGGGCAAGCGTCTCGCCGTTCTAGTGGACCATGCGGCTGCCTGTCATGCTCAGAAGTTCGGCATACCTCCGAATGAGTGGCCAGCTTGCCGAAACGAACGGACGATGATCTAGCCGACCAGTAGCCGACTGAAGAGGCTCGAAGCCGACACCGTCGTCGCTGCTTGCCGGAGGCTAGTACGCGCGTGACAGGATCCGTCTGCGGCTAGGACACCACCAGAGGGTAGAAGCCGTGCCGGCGAAGCCACAGCGAGGCAGAAAGAGAGCGTGCGCGAGGAAGGAACGCGGCGGTGGGCGGCAATATAAAATCCGAGAGGCTGGAATCGAACCGGCGACCAATTGATTTCCGAGGATACTGAAACACAGTACCAAACACTACAGTCAATCGCTCTACCAACTGAGCTACACTCGGTCTTAATTCAACAACCTCACCGATTCCCAACAAAACGCTGCACACGCACCCACGCACTCAACCACAGGCCCTACATCGCTCTACCACACACACCACACTCGCCGCTACCCCACCGATCCCGCTCCGTGCGTCAGAACGTCAACTAGTCTCCGCGCCTCCAACGGACCAATTTGCCAACCCGGCCTTCCACATAGTGTCCTCGATGCGGTGCGATTGCGCAGACGCCTACGACGTGCTCAGCTGTATCCCAGCCATCCCGACGACCCTGCAAGCCATGTCCGGGTCGAAAAGCACGCGAAAACGTGCGCGGAAAATGCAGACCCATCCACCCTACCAGTGTTGACGGGGGCAAGCGTCTCGCCGTTCTAGTGGACCATGCGGCTGCCTGTCATGCTCAGAAGTTCGGCATACCTCCGAATGAGTGGCCAGCTTGCCGAAACGAACGGACGATGATCTAGCCGACCAGTAGCCGACTGAAGAGGCTCGAAGCCGACACCGTCGTCGCTGCTTGCCGGAGGCTAGTACGCGCGTGACAGGATCCGTCTGCGGCTAGGACACCACCAGAGGGTAGAAGCCGTGCCGGCGAAGCCACAGCGAGGCAGAAAGAGAGCGTGCGCGAGGAAGGAACGCGGCGGTGGGCGGCAATATAAAATCCGAGAGGCTGGAATCGAACCGGCGACCAATTGATTTCCGAGGATACTGAAACACAGTACCAAACACTACAGTCAATCGCTCTACCAACTGAGCTACACTCGGTCTTAATTCAACAACCTCACCGATTCCCAACAAAACGCTGCACACGCACCCACGCACTCAACCACAGGCCCTACATCGCTCTACCACACACACCACACTCGCCGCTACCCCACCGATCCCGCTCCGTGCGTCAGAACGTCAACTAGTCTCCGCGCCTCCAACGGACCAATTTGCCAACCCGGCCTTCCACATAGTGTCCTCGATGCGGTGCGATTGCGCAGACGCCTACGACGTGCTCAGCTGTATCCCAGCCATCCCGACGACCCTGCAAGCCATGTCCGGGTCGAAAAGCACGCGAAAACGTGCGCGGAAAATGCAGACCCATCCACCCTACCAGTGTTGACGGGGGCAAGCGTCTCGCCGTTCTAGTGGACCATGCGGCTGCCTGTCATGCTCAGAAGTTCGGCATACCTCCGAATGAGTGGCCAGCTTGCCGAAACAAACGGACGATGATCTAGCCGACCAGTAGCCGACTGAAGAGGCTCGAAGCCGACACCGTCGTCGCTGCTTGCCGGAGGCTAGTACGCGCGTGACAGGATCCGTCTGCGGCTAGGACACCACCAGAGGGTAGAAGCCGTGCCGACGATGCCACAGCGAGGCAGAAAGAGAGCGTGCGCGAGGCAGGAACGCGGCGGTGGGCGGCAATACATAAAATCCGAGAGGCTGGAATCGAACCGGCGACCAATTGATTTCCGAGGATACTGAAACACAGTACCAAACACTACAGTCAATCGCTCTACCAACTGAGCTACACTCGGTCTTAATTCAACAACCTCACCGATTCCCAACAAAACGCTGCACACGCACCCACGCACTCAACCACAGGCCCTACATCGCTCTACCACACACACCACACTCGCCGCTACCCCACCGATCCTGCTCCGTGCGTCAGAACGTCAACTAGTCTCCGCGCCTCCAACGGACCAATTTGCCAACCCGGCCTTCCACGTAGTGTCCTCGATGCGGTGCGATTGCGCAGACGCCTACGACGTGCTCAGCTGTATCCCAGCCATCCCGACGACCCTGCAAGCCATGTCCGGGTCGAAAAGCACGCGAAAACGTGCGCGGAAAATGCAGACCCATCCACCCTACCAGTGTTGACGGGGGCAAGCGTCTCGCCGTTCTAGTGGACCATGCGGCTGCCTGTCATGCTCAGAAGTTCGGCATACCTCCGAATGAGTGGCCAGCTTGCCGAAACAAACGGACGATGATCTAGCCGACCAGTAGCCGACTGAAGAGGCTCGAAGCCGACACCGTCGTCGCTGCTTGCCGGAGGCTAGTACGCGCGTGACAGGATCCGTCTGCGGCTAGGACACCACCAGAGGGTAGAAGCCGTGCCGACGATGCCACAGCGAGGCAGAAAGAGAGCGTGCGCGAGGCAGGAACGCGGCGGTGGGCGGCAATATAAAATCCGAGAGGCTGGAATCGAACCGGCGACCAATTGATTTCCGAGGATACTGAAACACAGTACCAAACACTACAGTCAATCGCTCTACCAACTGAGCTACACTCGGTCTTAATTCAACAACCTCACCGATTCCCAACAAAACGCTGCACACGCACCCACGCACTCAACCACAGGCCCTACATCGCTCTACCACACACACCACACTCGCCGCTACCCCACCGATCCCGCTCCGTGCGTCAGAACGTCAACTAGTCTCCGCGCCTCCAACGGACCAATTTGCCAACCCGGCCTTCCACATAGTGTCCTCGATGCGGTGCGATTGCGCAGACGCCTACGACGTGCTCAGCTGTATCCCAGCCATCCCGACGACCCTGCAAGCCATGTCCGGGTCGAAAAGCACGCGAAAACGTGCGCGGAAAATGCAGACCCATCCACCCTACCAGTGTTGACGGGGGCAAGCGTCTCGCCGTTCTAGTGGACCATGCGGCTGCCTGTCATGCTCAGAAGTTCGGCATACCTCCGAATGAGTGGCCAGCTTGCCGAAACGAACGGACGATGATCTAGCCGACCAGTAGCCGACTGAAGAGGCTCGAAGCCGACACCGTCGTCGCTGCTTGCCGGAGGCTAGTACGCGCGTGACAGGATCCGTCTGCGGCTAGGACACCACCAGAGGGTAGAAGCCGTGCCGGCGAAGCCACAGCGAGGCAGAAAGAGAGCGTGCGCGAGGAAGGAACGCGGCGGTGGGCGGCAATATAAAATCCGAGAGGCTGGAATCGAACCGGCGACCAATTGATTTCCGAGGATACTGAAACACAGTACCAAACACTACAGTCAATCGCTCTACCAACTGAGCTACACTCGGTCTTAATTCAACAACCTCACCGATTCCCAACAAAACGCTGCACACGCACCCACGCACTCAACCACAGGCCCTACATCGCTCTACCACACACACCACACTCGCCGCTACCCCACCGATCCCGCTCCGTGCGTCAGAACGTCAACTAGTCTCCGCGCCTCCAACGGACCAATTTGCCAACCCGGCCTTCCACATAGTGTCCTCGATGCGGTGCGATTGCGCAGACGCCTACGACGTGCTCAGCTGTATCCCAGCCATCCCGACGACCCTGCAAGCCATGTCCGGGTCGAAAAGCACGCGAAAACGTGCGCGGAAAATGCAGACCCATCCACCCTACCAGTGTTGACGGGGGCAAGCGTCTCGCCGTTCTAGTGGACCATGCGGCTGCCTGTCATGCTCAGAAGTTCGGCATACCTCCGAATGAGTGGCCAGCTTGCCGAAACGAACGGACGATGATCTAGCCGACCAGTAGCCGACTGAAGAGGCTCGAAGCCGACACCGTCGTCGCTGCTTGCCGGAGGCTAGTACGCGCGTGACAGGATCCGTCTGCGGCTAAGCTGGCCACTCATTCGGGAGGTATGCCGAACTTCTGAGCATGACAGGCAGCCGCATGGTCCACTAGAACGGCGAGACGCTTGCCCCCGTCAACACTGGTAGGGTGGATGGGTCTGCATTTTCCGCGCACGTTTTCGCGTGCTTTTCGACCCGGACATGGCTTGCAGGGTCGTCGGTATGGCTGGGATACAGCTGCGCACGTCGTAGGCGTCTGCGCAACCGCACTGCATCGAGGACACTACGTGGAAGGCTGGGTTGGCATATTGGTCCGTTGGAGGCGCGGAGACTAGTTGACGTTCTGACGCACGGAGCGGGATCGGTGGGGTAGCGGCGAGTGGGCGAGTGTGGTGTGTGTGGTAGAGCGATGTAGGGCCTGTGGTTGAGTGCGTGGGTGCGTGTGCAGCGTTTTGTTGGGAATCGGTGAGGTTGTTGAATTAAGACCGAGTGTAGCTCAGTTGGTAGAGCGATTGACTGTAGTGTTTGGTACTGTGTTTCAGTATCCTCGGAAATCAATTGGTCGCCGGTTCGATTCCAGCCTCTCGGATTTTATATTGCCGCCCACCGCCGCGTTCCTGCCTCGCGCACGCTCTCTTTCTGCCTCGCTGTGGCATCGTCGGCACGGCTTCTACCCTCTGGTGGTGTCCTAGCCGCAGACGGATCCTGTCACGCGCGTACTAGCCTCCGGCAAGCAGCGACGACGGTGTCGGCTTCGAGCCTCTTCAGTCGGCTACTGGTCGGCTAGATCATCGTCCGTTTGTTTCGGCAAGCTGGCCACTCATTCGGAGGTATGCCGAACTTCTGAGCATGACAGGCAGCCGCATGGTCCACTAGAACGGCGAGACGCTTGCCCTCGTCAACACTGGTAGGGTGGATGGGTCTGCATTTTCCGCGCACGTTTTCGCGTGCTTTTCGACCCGGACATGGCTTGCAGGGTCGTCGGTATGGCTGGGATACCGCTGAGCACGTCGTAGGCGTCTGCGCAACCGCACTGCATCGAGGACACTACGTGGAAGGCTGGGTTGGCATATTGGTCCGTTGGAGGCGCGGAGACTAGTTGACGTTCTGACGCACGGAGCGGGATCGGTGGGGTAGCGGCGAGTGGGCGAGTGTGGTGTGTGTGGTAGAGCGATGTAGGGCCTGTGGTTGAGTGCGTGGGTGCGTGTGCAGCGTTTTGTTGGGAATCGGTGAGGTTGTTGAATTAAGACCGAGTGTAGCTCAGTTGGTAGAGCGATTGACTGTAGTGTTTGGTACTGTGTTTCAGTATCCTCGGAAATCAATTGGTCGCCGGTTCGATTCCAGCCTCTCGGATTTTATGTATTGCCGCCCACCGCCGCGTTCCTGCCTCGCGCACGCTCTCTTTCTGCCTCGCTGTGGCATCGTCGGCACGGCTTCTACCCTCTGGTGGTGTCCTAGCCGCAGACGGATCCTGTCACGCGCGTACTAGCCTCCGGCAAGCAGCGACGACGGTGTCGGCTTCGAGCCTCTTCAGTCGGCTACTGGTCGGCTAGATCATCGTCCGTTTGTTTCGGCAAGCTGGCCACTCATTCGGAGGTATGCCGAACTTCTGAGCATGACAGGCAGCCGCATGGTCCACTAGAACGGCGAGACGCTTGCCCTCGTCAACACTGGTAGGGTGGATGGGTCTGCATTTTCCGCGCACGTTTTCGCGTGCTTTTCGACCCGGACATGGCTTGCAGGGTCGTCGGGATGGCTGGGATACAGCTGAGCACGTCGTAGGCGTCTGCGCAATCGCACCGCATCGAGGACACTATGTGGAAGGCCGGGTTGGCAAATTGGTCCGTTGGAGGCGCGGAGACTAGTTGACGTTCTGACGCACGGAGCGGGATCGGTGGGGTAGCGGCGAGTGTGGTGTGTGTGGTAGAGCGATGTAGGGCCTGTGGTTGAGTGCGTGGGTGCGTGTGCAGCGTTTTGTTGGGAATCGGTGAGGTTGTTGAATTAAGACCGAGTGTAGCTCAGTTGGTAGAGCGATTGACTGTAGTGTTTGGTACTGTGTTTCAGTATCCTCGGAAATCAATTGGTCGCCGGTTCGATTCCAGCCTCTCGGATTTTATATTGCCGCCCACCGCCGCGTTCCTGCCTCGCGCACGCTCTCTTTCTGCCTCGCTGTGGCATCGTCGGCACGGCTTCTACCCTCTGGTGGTGTCCTAGCCGCAGACGGATCCTGTCACGCGCGTACTAGCCTCCGGCAAGCAGCGACGACGGTGTCGGCTTCGAGCCTCTTCAGTCGGCTACTGGTCGGCTAGATCATCGTCCGTTTGTTTCGGCAAGCTGGCCACTCATTCGGAGGTATGCCGAACTTCTGAGCATGACAGGCAGCCGCATGGTCCACTAGAACGGCGAGACGCTTGCCCCCGTCAACACTGGTAGGGTGGATGGGTCTGCATTTTCCACGCACGTTTTCGCGCGCTTTTCGACCCCGACATGGCTTGCAGGGTCGTCGGTATGACTGGGATACAGCTGCGCACGTCGTAGGCGTCTGCGCAACCGCACCGCATCGAGGACACTACGTGGAAGGCTGGGTTGGCATATTGGTCCGTTGGAGGCGCGGAGACTAGTTGACGTTCTGACGCACGGAGCGGGATCGGTGGGGTAGCGGCGAGTGGGCGAGTGTGGTGTGTGTGGTAGAGCGATGTAGGGCCTGTGGTTGAGTGCGTGGGTGCGTGTGCAGCGTTTTGTTGGGAATCGGTGAGGTTGTTGAATTAAGACCGAGTGTAGCTCAGTTGGTAGAGCGATTGACTGTAGTGTTTGGTACTGTGTTTCAGTATCCTCGGAAATCAATTGGTCGCCGGTTCGATTCCAGCCTCTCGGATTTTATGTATTGCCGCCCACCGCCGCGTTCCTGCCTCGCGCACGCTCTCTTTCTGCCTCGCTGTGGCATCGTCGGCACGGCTTCTACCCTCTGGTGGTGTCCTAGCCGCAGACGGATCCTGTCACGCGCGTACTAGCCTCCGGCAAGCAGCGACGACGGTGTCGGCTTCGAGCCTCTTCAGTCGGCTACTGGTCGGCTAGATCATCGTCCGTTTGTTTCGGCAAGCTGGCCACTCATTCGGAGGTATGCCGAACTTCTGAGCATGACAGGCAGCCGCATGGTCCACTAGAACGGCGAGACGCTTGCCCTCGTCAACACTGGTAGGGTGGATGGGTCTGCATTTTCCGCGCACGTTTTCGCGTGCTTTTCGACCCGGACATGGCTTGCAGGGTCGTCGGTATGGCTGGGATACAGCTGCGCACGTCGTAGGCGTCTGCGCAACCGCACCGCATCGAGGACACTACGTGGAAGGCTGGGTTGGCATATTGGTCCGTTGGAGGCGCGGAGACTAGTTGACGTTCTGACGCACGGAGCGGGATCGGTGGGGTAGCGGCGAGTGGGCGAGTGTGGTGTGTGTGGTAGAGCGATGTAGGGCCTGTGGTTGAGTGCGTGGGTGCGTGTGCAGCGTTTTGTTGGGAATCGGTGAGGTTGTTGAATTAAGACCGAGTGTAGCTCAGTTGGTAGAGCGATTGACTGTAGTGTTTGGTACTGTGTTTCAGTATCCTCGGAAATCAATTGGTCGCCGGTTCGATTCCAGCCTCTCGGATTTTATGTATTGCCGCCCACCGCCGCGTTCCTGCCTCGCGCACGCTCTCTTTCTGCCTCGCTGTGGCATCGTCGGCACGGCTTCTACCCTCTGGTGGTGTCCTAGCCGCAGACGGATCCTGTCACGCGCGTACTAGCCTCCGGCAAGCAGCGACGACGGTGTCGGCTTCGAGCCTCTTCAGTCGGCTACTGGTCGGCTAGATCATCGTCCGTTTGTTTCGGCAAGCTGGCCACTCATTCGGAGGTATGCCGAACTTCTGAGCATGACAGGCAGCCGCATGGTCCACTAGAACGGCGAGACGCTTGCCCTCGTCAACACTGGTAGGGTGGATGGGTCTGCATTTTCCGCGCACGTTTTCGCGTGCTTTTCGACCCGGACATGGCTTGCAGGGTCGTCGGTATGACTGGGATACCGCTGAGCACGTCGTAGGCGTCTGCGCAACCGCACTGCATCGAGGACACTACGTGGAAGGCTGGGTTGGCATATTGGTCCGTTGGAGGCGCGGAGACTAGTTGACGTTCTGACGCACGGAGCAGGATCGGTGGGGTAGCGGCGAGTGTGGTGTGTGTGGTAGAGCGATGTAGGGCCTGTGGTTGAGTGGGTGGGTGCGTGTGCAGCGTTTTGCTGGGAATCGGTGAGGTTGTTGAATTAAGACCGAGTGTAGCTCAGTTGGTAGAGCGATTGACTGTAGTGTTTGGTACTGTGTTTCAGTATCCTCGGAAATCAATTGGTCGCCGGTTCGATTCCAGCCTCTCGGATTTTATGTATTGCCGCCCACCGCCGCGTTCCTGCCTCGCGCACGCTCTCTTTCTGCCTCGCTGTGGCATCGTCGGCACGGCTTCTACCCTCTGGTGGTGTCCTAGCCGCAGACGGATCCTGTCACGCGCGTACTAGCCTCCGGCAAGCAGCGACGACGGTGTCGGCTTCGAGCCTCTTCAGTCGGCTACTGGTCGGCTAGATCATCGTCCGTTTGCTTCGGCAAGCTGGCCACTCATTCGGAGGTATGCCGAACTTCTGAGCATGACAGGCAGCCGCATGGTCCACTAGAACGGCGAGACGCTTGCCCCCGTCAACACTGGTAGGGTGGATGGGTCTGCATTTTCCGCGCACGTTTTCGCGTGCTTTTCGACCCGGACATGGCTTGCAGTGTCGTCGGTATGGCTGGGATACAGCTGCGCACGTCGTAGGCGTCTGCGCAACCGCACTGCATCGAGGACACTACGTGGAAGGCTGGGTTGGCATATTGGTCCGTTGGAGGCGCGGAGACTAGTTGACGTTCTGACGCACGGAGCGGGATCGGTGGGGTAGCGGTGAGTGTGGTGTGTGTGGTAGAGCGATGTAGGGCCTGTGGTTGAGTGCGTGGGTGCGTGTGCAGCGTTTTGTTGGGAATCGGTGAGGTTGTTGAATTAAGACCGAGTGTAGCTCAGTTGGTAGAGCGATTGACTGTAGTGTTTGGTACTGTGTTTCAGTATCCTCGGAAATCAATTGGTCGCCGGTTCGATTCCAGCCTCTCGGATTTTATGTATTGCCGCCCACCGCCGCGTTCCTGCCTCGCGCACGCTCTCTTTCTGCCTCGCTGTGGCATCGTCGGCACGGCTTCTACCCTCTGGTGGTGTCCTAGCCGCAGACGGATCCTGTCACGCGCGTACTAGCCTCCGGCAAGCAGCGACGACGGTGTCGGCTTCGAGCCTCTTCAGTCGGCTACTGGTCGGCTAGATCATCGTCCGTTTGTTTCGGCAAGCTGGCCACTCATTCGGAGGTATGCCGAACTTCTGAGCATGACAGGCAGCCGCATGGTCCACTAGAACGGCGAGACGCTTGCCCCCGTCAACACTGGTAGGGTGGATGGGTCTGCATTTTCCGCGCACGTTTTCGCGTGCTTTTCGACCCGGACATGGCTTGCAGGGTCGTCGGTATGGCTGGGATACAGCTGCGCACGTCGTAGGCGTCTGCGCAACCGCACTGCATCGAGGACACTACGTGGAAGGCTGGGTTGGCATATTGGTCCGTTGGAGGCGCGGAGACTAGTTGACGTTCTGACGCACGGAGCGGGATCGGTGGGGTAGCGGTGAGTGTGGTGTGTGTGGTAGAGCGATGTAGGGCCTGTGGTTGAGTGCGTGGGTGCGTGTGCAGCGTTTTGTTGGGAATCGGTGAGGTTGTTGAATTAAGACCGAGTGTAGCTCAGTTGGTAGAGCGATTGACTGTAGTGTTTGGTACTGTGTTTCAGTATCCTCGGAAATCAATTGGTCGCCGGTTCGATTCCAGCCTCTCGGATTTTATGTATTGCCGCCCACCGCCGCGTTCCTGCCTCGCGCACGCTCTCTTTCTGCCTCGCTGTGGCATCGTCGGCACGGCTTCTACCCTCTGGTGGTGTCCTAGCCGCAGACGGATCCTGTCACGCGCGTACTAGCCTCCGGCAAGCAGCGACGACGGTGTCGGCTTCGAGCCTCTTCAGTCGGCTACTGGTCGGCTAGATCATCGTCCGTTTGTTTCGGCAAGCTGGCCACTCATTCGGAGGTATGCCGAACTTCTGAGCATGACAGGCAGCCGCATGGTCCACTAGAACGGCGAGACGCTTGCCCCGTCAACACTGGTAGGGTGGATGGGTCTGCATTTTCCGCGCACGTTTTCGCGTGCTTTTCGACCCGGACATGGCTTGCAGGGTCGTCGGTATGGCTGGGATACCGCTGAGCACGTCGTAGGCGTCTGCGCAACCGCACTGCATCGAGGACACTACGTGGAAGGCTGGGTTGGCATATTGGTCCGTTGGAGGCGCGGAGACTAGTTGACGTTCTGACGCACGGAGCGGGATCGGTGGGGTAGCGGCGAGTGGGCGAGTGTGGTGTGTGTGGTAGAGCGATGTAGGGCCTGTGGTTGAGTGCGTGGGTGCGTGTGCAGCGTTTTGTTGGGAATCGGTGAGGTTGTTGAATTAAGACCGAGTGTAGCTCAGTTGGTAGAGCGATTGACTGTAGTGTTTGGTACTGTGTTTCAGTATCCTCGGAAATCAATTGGTCGCCGGTTCGATTCCAGCCTCTCGGATTTTATGTATTGCCGCCCACCGCCGCGTTCCTGCCTCGCGCACGCTCTCTTTCTGCCTCGCTGTGGCATCGTCGGCACGGCTTCTACCCTCTGGTGGTGTCCTAGCCGCAGACGGATCCTGTCACGCGCGTACTAGCCTCCGGCAAGCAGCGACGACGGTGTCGGCTTCGAGCCTCTTCAGTCGGCTACTGGTCGGCTAGATCATCGTCCGTTTGTTTCGGCAAGCTGGCCACTCATTCGGAGGTATGCCGAACTTCTGAGCATGACAGGCAGCCGCATGGTCCACTAGAACGGCGAGACGCTTGCCCCCGTCAACACTGGTAGGGTGGATGGGTCTGCATTTTCCGCGCACGTTTTCGCGTGCTTTTCGACCCGGACATGGCTTGCAGGGTCGTCGGTATGGCTGGGATACCGCTGAGCACGTCGTAGGCGTCTGCGCAACCGCACTGCATCGAGGACACTACGTGGAAGGCTGGGTTGGCATATTGGTCCGTTGGAGGCGCGGAGACTAGTTGACGTTCTGACGCACGGAGCGGGATCGGTGGGGTAGCGGCGAGTGGGCGAGTGTGGTGTGTGTGGTAGAGCGATGTAGGGCCTGTGGTTGAGTGCGTGGGTGCGTGTGCAGCGTTTTGTTGGGAATCGGTGAGGTTGTTGAATTAAGACCGAGTGTAGCTCAGTTGGTAGAGCGATTGACTGTAGTGTTTGGTACTGTGTTTCAGTATCCTCGGAAATCAATTGGTCGCCGGTTCGATTCCAGCCTCTCGGATTTTATGTATTGCCGCCCACCGCCGCGTTCCTGCCTCGCGCACGCTCTCTTTCTGCCTCGCTGTGGCATCGTCGGCACGGCTTCTACCCTCTGGTGGTGTCCTAGCCGCAGACGGATCCTGTCACGCGCGTACTAGCCTCCGGCAAGCAGCGACGACGGTGTCGGCTTCGAGCCTCTTCAGTCGGCTACTGGTCGGCTAGATCATCGTCCGTTTGTTTCGGCAAGCTGGCCACTCATTCGGAGGTATGCCGAACTTCTGAGCATGACAGGCAGCCGCATGGTCCACTAGAACGGCGAGACGCTTGCCCCCGTCAACACTGGTAGGGTGGATGGGTCTGCATTTTCCGCGCACGTTTTCGCGTGCTTTTCGACCCGGACATGGCTTGCAGGGTCGTCGGTATGGCTGGGATACCGCTGAGCACGTCGTAGGCGTCTGCGCAACCGCACTGCATCGAGGACACTACGTGGAAGGCTGGGTTGGCATATTGGTCCGTTGGAGGCGCGGAGACTAGTTGACGTTCTGACGCACGGAGCGGGATCGGTGGGGTAGCGGCGAGTGGGCGAGTGTGGTGTGTGTGGTAGAGCGATGTAGGGCCTGTGGTTGAGTGCGTGGGTGCGTGTGCAGCGTTTTGTTGGGAATCGGTGAGGTTGTTGAATTAAGACCGAGTGTAGCTCAGTTGGTAGAGCGATTGACTGTAGTGTTTGGTACTGTGTTTCAGTATCCTCGGAAATCAATTGGTCGCCGGTTCGATTCCAGCCTCTCGGATTTTATGTATTGCCGCCCACCGCCGCGTTCCTGCCTCGCGCACGCTCTCTTTCTGCCTCGCTGTGGCATCGTCGGCACGGCTTCTACCCTCTGGTGGTGTCCTAGCCGCAGACGGATCCTGTCACGCGCGTACTAGCCTCCGGCAAGCAGCGACGACGGTGTCGGCTTCGAACCTCTTCAGTCGGCTACTGGTCGGCTAGATCATCGTCCGTCTGTTTCGGCAAGCTGGCCACTCATTCGGAGGTATGCCGAACTTCTGAGCATGACAGGCAGCCGCATGGTCCACTAGAACGGCGAGACGCTTGCCCTCGTCAACACTGGTAGGGTGGATGGGTCTGCATTTTCCGCGCACGTTTTCGCGTGCTTTTCGACCCGGACATGGCTTGCAGGGTCGTCGGTATGGCTGGGATACAGCTGCGCACGTCGTAGGCGTCTGCGCAACCGCACCGCATCGAGGACACTACGTGGAAGGCTGGGTTGGCATATTGCCGTTGGAGGCGCGGAGACTAGTTGACGTTCTGACGCACGGAGCAGGATCGGTGGGGTAGCGGCGAGTGTGGTGTGTGTGGTAGAGCGATGTAGGGCCTGTGGTTGAGTGCGTGGGTGCGTGTGCAGCGTTTTGTTGGGAATCGGTGAGGTTGTTGAATTAAGACCGAGTGTAGCTCAGTTGGTAGAGCGATTGACTAGTGTTTGGTACTGTGTTTCAGTATCCTCGGAAATCAATTGGTCGCCGGTTCGATTCCAGCCTCTCGGATTTTATGTATTGCCGCCCACCGCCGCGTTCCTGCCTCGCGCACGCTCTCTTTCTGCCTCGCTGTGGCATCGTCGGCACGGCTTCTACCCTCTGGTGGTGTCCTAGCCGCAGACGGATCCTGTCACGCGCGTACTAGCCTCCGGCAAGCAGCGACGACGGTGTCGGCTTCGAACCTCTTCAGTCGGCTACTGGTCGGCTAGATCATCGTCCGTCTGTTTCGGCAAGCTGGCCACTCATTCGGAGGTATGCCGAACTTCTGAGCATGACAGGCAGCCGCATGGTCCACTAGAACGGCGAGACGCTTGCCCTCGTCAACACTGGTAGGGTGGATGGGTCTGCATTTTCCGCGCACGTTTTCGCGTGCTTTTCGACCCGGACATGGCTTGCAGGGTCGTCGGTATGGCTGGGATACAGCTGCGCACGTCGTAGGCGTCTGCGCAACCGCACCGCATCGAGGACACTACGTGGAAGGCTGGGTTGGCATATTGCCGTTGGAGGCGCGGAGACTAGTTGACGTTCTGACGCACGGAGCAGGATCGGTGGGGTAGCGGCGAGTGTGGTGTGTGTGGTAGAGCGATGTAGGGCCTGTGGTTGAGTGCGTGGGTGCGTGTGCAGCGTTTTGTTGGGAATCGGTGAGGTTGTTGAATTAAGACCGAGTGTAGCTCAGTTGGTAGAGCGATTGACTGTAGTGTTTGGTACTGTGTTTCAGTATCCTCGGAAATCAATTGGTCGCCGGTTCGATTCCAGCCTCTCGGATTTTATGTATTGCCGCCCACCGCCGCGTTCCTGCCTCGCGCACGCTCTCTTTCTGCCTCGCTGTGGCATCGTCGGCACGGCTTCTACCCTCTGGTGGTGTCCTAGCCGCAGACGGATCCTGTCACGCGCGTACTAGCCTCCGGCAAGCAGCGACGACGGTGTCGGCTTCGAACCTCTTCAGTCGGCTACTGGTCGGCTAGATCATCGTCCGTCTGTTTCGGCAAGCTGGCCACTCATTCGGAGGTATGCCGAACTTCTGAGCATGACAGGCAGCCGCATGGTCCACTAGAACGGCGAGACGCTTGCCCTCGTCAACACTGGTAGGGTGGATGGGTCTGCATTTTCCGCGCACGTTTTCGCGTGCTTTTCGACCCGGACATGGCTTGCAGGGTCGTCGGTATGGCTGGGATACAGCTGCGCACGTCGTAGGCGTCTGCGCAACCGCACCGCATCGAGGACACTACGTGGAAGGCTGGGTTGGCATATTGCCGTTGGAGGCGCGGAGACTAGTTGACGTTCTGACGCACGGAGCAGGATCGGTGGGGTAGCGGCGAGTGTGGTGTGTGTGGTAGAGCGATGTAGGGCCTGTGGTTGAGTGCGTGGGTGCGTGTGCAGCGTTTTGTTGGGAATCGGTGAGGTTGTTGAATTAAGACCGAGTGTAGCTCAGTTGGTAGAGCGATTGACTGTAGTGTTTGGTACTGTGTTTCAGTATCCTCGGAAATCAATTGGTCGCCGGTTCGATTCCAGCCTCTCGGATTTTATGTATTGCCGCCCACCGCCGCGTTCCTGCCTCGCGCACGCTCTCTTTCTGCCTCGCTGTGGCATCGTCGGCACGGCTTCTACCCTCTGGTGGTGTCCTAGCCGCAGACGGATCCTGTCACGCGCGTACTAGCCTCCGGCAAGCAGCGACGACGGTGTCGGCTTCGAACCTCTTCAGTCGGCTACTGGTCGGCTAGATCATCGTCCGTCTGTTTCGGCAAGCTGGCCACTCATTCGGAGGTATGCCGAACTTCTGAGCATGACAGGCAGCCGCATGGTCCACTAGAACGGCGAGACGCTTGCCCTCGTCAACACTGGTAGGGTGGATGGGTCTGCATTTTCCGCGCACGTTTTCGCGTGCTTTTCGACCCGGACATGGCTTGCAGGGTCGTCGGTATGGCTGGGATACAGCTGCGCACGTCGTAGGCGTCTGCGCAACCGCACCGCATCGAGGACACTACGTGGAAGGCTGGGTTGGCATATTGCCGTTGGAGGCGCGGAGACTAGTTGACGTTCTGACGCACGGAGCAGGATCGGTGGGGTAGCGGCGAGTGTGGTGTGTGTGGTAGAGCGATGTAGGGCCTGTGGTTGAGTGCGTGGGTGCGTGTGCAGCGTTTTGTTGGGAATCGGTGAGGTTGTTGAATTAAGACCGAGTGTAGCTCAGTTGGTAGAGCGATTGACTGTAGTGTTTGGTACTGTGTTTCAGTATCCTCGGAAATCAATTGGTCGCCGGTTCGATTCCAGCCTCTCGGATTTTATGTATTGCCGCCCACCGCCGCGTTCCTGCCTCGCGCACGCTCTCTTTCTGCCTCGCTGTGGCATCGTCGGCACGGCTTCTACCCTCTGGTGGTGTCCTAGCCGCAGACGGATCCTGTCACGCGCGTACTAGCCTCCGGCAAGCAGCGACGACGGTGTCGGCTTCGAACCTCTTCAGTCGGCTACTGGTCGGCTAGATCATCGTCCGTCTGTTTCGGCAAGCTGGCCACTCATTCGGAGGTATGCCGAACTTCTGAGCATGACAGGCAGCCGCATGGTCCACTAGAACGGCGAGACGCTTGCCCTCGTCAACACTGGTAGGGTGGATGGGTCTGCATTTTCCGCGCACGTTTTCGCGTGCTTTTCGACCCGGACATGGCTTGCAGGGTCGTCGGTATGGCTGGGATACAGCTGCGCACGTCGTAGGCGTCTGCGCAACCGCACCGCATCGAGGACACTACGTGGAAGGCTGGGTTGGCATATTGCCGTTGGAGGCGCGGAGACTAGTTGACGTTCTGACGCACGGAGCAGGATCGGTGGGGTAGCGGCGAGTGTGGTGTGTGTGGTAGAGCGATGTAGGGCCTGTGGTTGAGTGCGTGGGTGCGTGTGCAGCGTTTTGTTGGGAATCGGTGAGGTTGTTGAATTAAGACCGAGTGTAGCTCAGTTGGTAGAGCGATTGACTGTAGTGTTTGGTACTGTGTTTCAGTATCCTCGGAAATCAATTGGTCGCCGGTTCGATTCCAGCCTCTCGGATTTTATGTATTGCCGCCCACCGCCGCGTTCCTGCCTCGCGCACGCTCTCTTTCTGCCTCGCTGTGGCATCGTCGGCACGGCTTCTACCCTCTGGTGGTGTCCTAGCCGCAGACGGATCCTGTCACGCGCGTACTAGCCTCCGGCAAGCAGCGACGACGGTGTCGGCTTCGAGCCTCTTCAGTCGGCTACTGGTCGGCTAGATCATCGTCCGTTTGTTTCGGCAAGCTGGCCACTCATTCGGAGGTATGCCGAACTTCTGAGCATGACAGGCAGCCGCATGGTCCACTAGAACGGCGAGACGCTTGCCCCCGTCAACACTGGTAGGGTGGATGGGTCTGCATTTTCCGCGCACGTTTTCGCGTGCTTTTCGACCCGGACATGGCTTGCAGGGTCGTCGGTATGACTGGGATACCGCTGAGCACGTCGTAGGCGTCTGCGCAACCGCACCGCATCGAGGACACTACGTGGAAGGCCGGGTTGGCAAATTGGTCCGTTGGAGGCGCGGAGACTAGTTGACGTTCTGACGCACGGAGCAGGATCGGTGGGGTAGCGGTGAGTGTGGTGTGTGTGGTAGAGCGATGTAGGGCCTGTGGTTGAGTGCGTGGGTGCGTGTGCAGCGTTTTGTTGGGAATCGGTGAGGTTGTTGAATTAAGACCGAGTGTAGCTCAGTTGGTAGAGCGATTGACTGTAGTGTTTGGTACTGTGTTTCAGTATCCTCGGAAATCAATTGGTCGCCGGTTCGATTCCAGCCTCTCGGATTTTATGTATTGCCGCCCACCGCCGCGTTCCTGCCTCGCGCACGCTCTCTTTCTGCCTCGCTGTGGCATCGTCGGCACGGCTTCTACCCTCTGGTGGTGTCCTAGCCGCAGACGGATCCTGTCACGCGCGTACTAGCCTCCGGCAAGCAGCGACGACGGTGTCGGCTTCGAGCCTCTTCAGTCGGCTACTGGTCGGCTAGATCATCGTCCGTTTGTTTCGGCAAGCTGGCCACTCATTCGGAGGTATGCCGAACTTCTGAGCATGACAGGCAGCCGCATGGTCCACTAGAACGGCGAGACGCTTGCCCCCGTCAACACTGGTAGGGTGGATGGGTCTGCATTTTCCGCGCACGTTTTCGCGTGCTTTTCGACCCGGACATGGCTTGCAGGGTCGTCGGTATGGCTGGGATACAGCTGCGCACGTCGTAGGCGTCTGCGCAACCGCACCGCATCGAGGACACTACGTGGAAGGCTGGGTTGGCAAATTGGTCCGTTGGAGGCGCGGAGACTAGTTGACGTTCTGACGCACGGAGCAGGATCGGTGGGGTAGCGGCGAGTGTGGTGTGTGTGGTAGAGCGATGTAGGGCCTGTGGTTGAGTGCGTGGGTGCGTGTGCAGCGTTTTGTTGGGAATCGGTGAGGTTGTTGAATTAAGACCGAGTGTAGCTCAGTTGGTAGAGCGATTGACTGTAGTGTTTGGTACTGTGTTTCAGTATCCTCGGAAATCAATTGGTCGCCGGTTCGATTCCAGCCTCTCGGATTTTATGTATTGCCGCCCACCGCCGCGTTCCTGCCTCGCGCACGCTCTCTTTCTGCCTCGCTGTGGCATCGTCGGCACGGCTTCTACCCTCTGGTGGTGTCCTAGCCGCAGACGGATCCTGTCACGCGCGTACTAGCCTCCGGCAAGCAGCGACGACGGTGTCGGCTTCGAGCCTCTTCAGTCGGCTACTGGTCGGCTAGATCATCGTCCGTTTGTTTCGGCAAGCTGGCCACTCATTCGGAGGTATGCCGAACTTCTGAGCATGACAGGCAGCCGCATGGTCCACTAGAACGGCGAGACGCTTGCCCCCGTCAACACTGGTAGGGTGGATGGGTCTGCATTTTCCGCGCACGTTTTCGCGTGCTTTTCGACCCGGACATGGCTTGCAGGGTCGTCGGTATGACTGGGATACCGCTGAGCACGTCGTAGGCGTCTGCGCAACCGCACCGCATCGAGGACACTACGTGGAAGGCCGGGTTGGCAAATTGGTCCGTTGGAGGCGCGGAGACTAGTTGACGTTCTGACGCACGGAGCAGGATCGGTGGGGTAGCGGTGAGTGTGGTGTGTGTGGTAGAGCGATGTAGGGCCTGTGGTTGAGTGCGTGGGTGCGTGTGCAGCGTTTTGTTGGGAATCGGTGAGGTTGTTGAATTAAGACCGAGTGTAGCTCAGTTGGTAGAGCGATTGACTGTAGTGTTTGGTACTGTGTTTCAGTATCCTCGGAAATCAATTGGTCGCCGGTTCGATTCCAGCCTCTCGGATTTTATGTATTGCCGCCCACCGCCGCGTTCCTGCCTCGCGCACGCTCTCTTTCTGCCTCGCTGTGGCATCGTCGGCACGGCTTCTACCCTCTGGTGGTGTCCTAGCCGCAGACGGATCCTGTCACGCGCGTACTAGCCTCCGGCAAGCAGCGACGACGGTGTCGGCTTCGAGCCTCTTCAGTCGGCTACTGGTCGGCTAGATCATCGTCCGTTTGTTTCGGCAAGCTGGCCACTCATTCGGAGGTATGCCGAACTTCTGAGCATGACAGGCAGCCGCATGGTCCACTAGAACGGCGAGACGCTTGCCCCCGTCAACACTGGTAGGGTGGATGGGTCTGCATTTTCCGCGCACGTTTTCGCGTGCTTTTCGACCCGGACATGGCTTGCAGGGTCGTCGGTATGGCTGGGATACAGCTGCGCACGTCGTAGGCGTCTGCGCAACCGCACCGCATCGAGGACACTACGTGGAAGGCTGGGTTGGCAAATTGGTCCGTTGGAGGCGCGGAGACTAGTTGACGTTCTGACGCACGGAGCAGGATCGGTGGGGTAGCGGCGAGTGTGGTGTGTGTGGTAGAGCGATGTAGGGCCTGTGGTTGAGTGCGTGGGTGCGTGTGCAGCGTTTTGTTGGGAATCGGTGAGGTTGTTGAATTAAGACCGAGTGTAGCTCAGTTGGTAGAGCGATTGACTGTAGTGTTTGGTACTGTGTTTCAGTATCCTCGGAAATCAATTGGTCGCCGGTTCGATTCCAGCCTCTCGGATTTTATGTATTGCCGCCCACCGCCGCGTTCCTGCCTCGCGCACGCTCTGTTTCTGCCTCGCTGTGGCATCGTCGGCACGGCTTCTACCCTCTGGTGGTGTCCTAGCCGCAGACGGATCCTGTCACGCGCGTACTAGCCTCCGGCAAGCAGCGACGACGGTGTCGGCTTCGAGCCTCTTCAGTCGGCTACTGGTCGGCTAGATCATCGTCCGTTTGTTTCGGCAAGCTGGCCACTCATTCGGAGGTATGCCGAACTTCTGAGCATGACAGGCAGCCGCATGGTCCACTAGAACGGCGAGACGCTTGCCCCCGTCAACACTGGTAGGGTGGATGGGTCTGCATTTTCCGCGCACGTTTTCGCGTGCTTTTCGACCCGGACATGGCTTGCAGGGTCGTCGGTATGACTGGGATACCGCTGAGCACGTCGTAGGCGTCTGCGCAATCGCACCGCATCGAGGACACTATGTGGAAGGCCGGGTTGGCAAATTGGTCCGTTGGAGGCGCGGAGACTAGTTGACGTTCTGACGCACGGAGCAGGATCGGTGGGGTAGCGGCGAGTGTGGTGTGTGTGGTAGAGCGATGTAGGGCCTGTGGTTGAGTGCGTGGGTGCGTGTGCAGCGTTTTGTTGGGAATCGGTGAGGTTGTTGAATTAAGACCGAGTGTAGCTCAGTTGGTAGAGCGATTGACTGTAGTGTTTGGTACTGTGTTTCAGTATCCTCGGAAATCAATTGGTCGCCGGTTCGATTCCAGCCTCTCGGATTTTATGTATTGCCGCCCACCGCCGCGTTCCTGCCTCGCGCACGCTCTCTTTCTGCCTCGCTGTGGCATCGTCGGCACGGCTTCTACCCTCTGGTGGTGTCCTAGCCGCAGACGGATCCTGTCACGCGCGTACTAGCCTCCGGCAAGCAGCGACGACGGTGTTGGCTTCGAACCTCTTCAGTCGGCTACTGGTCGGCTAGATCATCGTCCGTTTGTTTCGGCAAGCTGGCCACTCATTCGGAGGTATGCCGAACTTCTGAGCATGACAGGCAGCCGCATGGTCCACTAGAACGGCGAGACGCTTGCCCCCGTCAACACTGGTAGGGTGGATGGGTCTGCATTTTCCGCGCACGTTTTCGCGTGCTTTTCGACCCGGACATGGCTTGCAGGGTCGTCGGTATGACTGGGATACCGCTGAGCACGTCGTAGGCGTCTGCGCAATCGCACCGCATCGAGGACACTATGTGGAAGGCCGGGTTGGCAAATTGGTCCGTTGGAGGCGCGGAGACTAGTTGACGTTCTGACGCACGGAGCGGGATCGGTGGGGTAGCGGCGAGTGTGGTGTGTGTGGTAGAGCGATGTAGGGCCTGTGGTTGAGTGCGTGGGTGCGTGTGCAGCGTTTTGTTGGGAATCGGTGAGGTTGTTGAATTAAGACCGAGTGTAGCTCAGTTGGTAGAGCGATTGACTGTAGTGTTTGGTACTGTGTTTCAGTATCCTCGGAAATCAATTGGTCGCCGGTGCGATTCCAGCCTCTCGGATTTTATGTATTGCCGCCCACCGCCGCGTTCCTGCCTCGCGCACGCTCTCTTTCTGCCTCGCTGTGGCATCGTCGGCACGGCTTCTACCCTCTGGTGGTGTCCTAGCCGCAGACGGATCCTGTCACGCGCGTACTAGCCTCCGGCAAGCAGCGACGACGGTGTCGGCTTCGAGCCTCTTCAGTCGGCTACTGGTCGGCTAGATCATCGTCCGTTTGTTTCGGCAAGCTGGCCACTCATTCGGAGGTATGCCGAACTTCTGAGCATGACAGGCAGCCGCATGGTCCACTAGAACGGCGAGACGCTTGCCCCCGTCAACACTGGTAGGGTGGATGGGTCTGCATTTTCCGCGCACGTTTTCGCGTGCTTTTCGACCCGGACATGGCTTGCAGGGTCGTCGGTATGGCTGGGATACCGCTGAGCACGTCGTAGGCGTCTGCGCAATCGCACCGCATCGAGGACACTATGTGGAAGGCCGGGTTGGCAAATTGCCGTTGGAGGCGCGGAGACTAGTTGACGTTCTGACGCACGGAGCAGGATCGGTGGTTTAGCGGCGAGTGTGGTGTGTGTGGTAGAGCGATGTAGGGCCTGTGGTTGAGTGCGTGGGTGCGTGTGCAGCGTTTTGTTGGGAATCGGTGAGGTTGTTGAATTAAGACCGAGTGTAGCTCAGTTGGTAGAGCGATTGACTGTAGTGTTTGGTACTGTGTTTCAGTATCCTCGGAAATCAATTGGTCGCCGGTGCGATTCCAGCCTCTCGGATTTTATGTATTGCCGCCCACCGCCGCGTTCCTGCCTCGCGCACGCTCTCTTTCTGCCTCGCTGTGGCATCGTCGGCACGGCTTCTACCCTCTGGTGGTGTCCTAGCCGCAGACGGATCCTGTCACGCGCGTACTAGCCTCCGGCAAGCAGCGACGACGGTGTCGGCTTCGAGCCTCTTCAGTCGGCTACTGGTCGGCTAGATCATCGTCCGTTTGTTTCGGCAAGCTGGCCACTCATTCGGAGGTATGCCGAACTTCTGAGCATGACAGGCAGCCGCATGGTCCACTAGAACGGCGAGACGCTTGCCCCCGTCAACACTGGTAGGGTGGATGGGTCTGCATTTTCCGCGCACGTTTTCGCGTGCTTTTCGACCCGGACATGGCTTGCAGGGTCGTCGGTATGGCTGGGATACCGCTGAGCACGTCGTAGGCGTCTGCGCAATCGCACCGCATCGAGGACACTATGTGGAAGGCCGGGTTGGCAAATTGGTCCGTTGGAGGCGCGGAGACTAGTTGACGTTCTGACGCACGGAGCAGGATCGGTGGGGTAGCGGCGAGTGTGGTGTGTGTGGTAGAGCGATGTAGGGCCTGTGGTTGAGTGCGTGGGTGCGTGTGCAGCGTTTTGTTGGGAATCGGTGAGGTTGTTGAATTAAGACCGAGTGTAGCTCAGTTGGTAGAGCGATTGACTGTAGTGTTTGGTACTGTGTTTCAGTATCCTCGGAAATCAATTGGTCGCCGGTGCGATTCCAGCCTCTCGGATTTTATGTATTGCCGCCCACCGCCGCGTTCCTGCCTCGCGCACGCTCTCTTTCTGCCTCGCTGTGGCATCGTCGGCACGGCTTCTACCCTCTGGTGGTGTCCTAGCCGCAGACGGATCCTGTCACGCGCGTACTAGCCTCCGGCAAGCAGCGACGACGGTGTCGGCTTCGAGCCTCTTCAGTCGGCTACTGGTCGGCTAGATCATCGTCCGTTTGTTTCGGCAAGCTGGCCACTCATTCGGAGGTATGCCGAACTTCTGAGCATGACAGGCAGCCGCATGGTCCACTAGAACGGCGAGACGCTTGCCCCCGTCAACACTGGTAGGGTGGATGGGTCTGCATTTTCCGCGCACGTTTTCGCGTGCTTTTCGACCCGGACATGGCTTGCAGGGTCGTCGGTATGACTGGGGTACCGCTGAGCATGTCGTAGACGTCTGCGCAATCGCACCGCATCGAGGACACTATGTGGAAGGCCGGGTTGGCAAATTGGTCCGTTGGAGGCGCGGAGACTAGTTGACGTTCTGACGCACGGAGCAGGATCGGTGGGGTAGCGGCGAGTGTGGTGTGTGTGGTAGAGCGATGTAGGGCCTGTGGTTGAGTGCGTGGGTGCGTGTGCAGCGTTTTGTTGGGAATCGGTGAGGTTGTTGAATTAAGACCGAGTGTAGCTCAGTTGGTAGAGCGATTGACTAGTGTTTGGTACTGTGTTTCAGTATCCTCGGAAATCAATTGGTCGCCGGTTCGATTCCAGCCTCTCGGATTTTATGTATTGCCGCCCACCGCCGCGTTCCTGCCTCGCGCACGCTCTCTTTCTGCCTCGCTGTGGCATCGTCGGCACGGCTTCTACCCTCTGGTGGTGTCCTAGCCGCAGACGGATCCTGTCACGCGCGTACTAGCCTCCGGCAAGCAGCGACGACGGTGTCGGCTTCGAGCCTCTTCAGTCGGCTACTGGTCGGCTAGATCATCGTCCGTTTGTTTCGGCAAGCTGGCCACTCATTCGGAGGTATGCCGAACTTCTGAGCATGACAGGCAGCCGCATGGTCCACTAGAACGGCGAGACGCTTGCCCCCGTCAACACTGGTAGGGTGGATGGGTCTGCATTTTCCGCGCACGTTTTCGCGTGCTTTTCGACCCGGACATGGCTTGCAGGGTCGTCGGTATGGCTGGGATACCGCTGAGCATGTCGTAGGCGTCTGCGCAATCGCACCGCATCGAGGACACTATGTGGAAGGCCGGGTTGGCAAATTGGTCCGTTGGAGGCGCGGAGACTAGTTGACGTTCTGACGCACGGAGCAGGATCGGTGGGGTAGCGGCGAGTGTGGTGTGTGTGGTAGAGCGATGTAGGGCCTGTGGTTGAGTGCATGGGTGCGTGTGCAGCGTTTTGTTGGGAATCGGTGAGGTTGTTGAATTAAGACCGAGTGTAGCTCAGTTGGTAGAGCGATTGACTGTAGTGTTTGGTACTGTGTTTCAGTATCCTCGGAAATCAATTGGTCGCCGGTTCGATTCCAGCCTCTCGGATTTTATGTATTGCCGCCCACCGCCGCGTTCCTGCCTCGCGCACGCTCTCTTTCTGCCTCGCTGTGGCATCGTCGGCACGGCTTCTACCCTCTGGTGGTGTCCTAGCCGCAGACGGATCCTGTCACGCGCGTACTAGCCTCCGGCAAGCAGCGACGACGGTGTCGGCTTCGAACCTCTTCAGTCGGCTACTGGTCGGCTAGATCATCGTCCGTTCGTTTCGGCAAGCTGGCCACTCATTCGGAGGTATGCCGAACTTCTGAGCATGACAGGCAGCCGCATGGTCCACTAGAACGGCGAGACGCTTGCCCCCGTCAACACTGGTAGGGTGGATGGGTCTGCATTTTCCGCGCACGTTTTCGCGTGCTTTTCGACCCGGACATGGCTTGCAGGGTCGTCGGTATGGCTGGGATACAGCTGCGCACGTCGTAGGCGTCTGCGCAACCGCACCGCATCGAGGACACTACGTGGAAGGCTGGGTTGGCATATTGCCGTTGGAGGCGCGGAGACTAGTTGACGTTCTGACGCACGGAGCAGGATCGGTGGTTTAGCGGCGAGTGTGGTGTGTGTGGTAGAGCGATGTAGGGCCTGTGGTTGAGTGCGTGGGTGCGTGTGCAGCGTTTTGTTGGGAATCGGTGAGGTTGTTGAATTAAGACCGAGTGTAGCTCAGTTGGTAGAGCGATTGACTGTAGTGTTTGGTACTGTGTTTCAGTATCCTCGGAAATCAATTGGTCGCCGGTTCGATTCCAGCCTCTCGGATTTTATATTGCCGCCCACCGCCGCGTTCCTGCCTCGCGCACGCTCTCTTTCTGCCTCGCTGTGGCATCGTCGGCACGGCTTCTACCCTCTGGTGGTGTCCTAGCCGCAGACGGATCCTGTCACGCGCGTACTAGCCTCCGGCAAGCAGCGACGACGGTTTCGGCTTCGAACCTCTTCAGTCGGCTACTGGTCGGCTAGATCATCGTCCGTTCGTTTCGGCAAGCTGGCCACTCATTCGGAGGTATGCCGAACTTCTGAGCATGACAGGCAGCCGCATGGTCCACTAGAACGGCGAGACGCTTGCCCCCGTCAACACTGGTAGGGTGGATGGGTCTGCATTTTCCGCGCACGTTTTCGCGTGCTTTTCGACCCGGACATGGCTTGCAGGGTCGTCGGTATGGCTGGGATACAGCTGCGCACGTCGTAGGCGTCTGCGCAACCGCACTGCATCGAGGACACTACGTGGAAGGCTGGGTTGGCATATTGGTCCGTTGGAGGCGCGGAGACTAGTTGACGTTCTGACGCACGGAGCAGGATCGGTGGTTTAGCGGCGAGTGTGGTGTGTGTGGTAGAGCGATGTAGGGCCTGTGGTTGAGTGCGTGGGTGCGTGTGCAGCGTTTTGTTGGGAATCGGTGAGGTTGTTGAATTAAGACCGAGTGTAGCTCAGTTGGTAGAGCGATTGACTGTAGTGTTTGGTACTGTGTTTCAGTATCCTCGGAAATCAATTGGTCGCCGGTTCGATTCCAGCCTCTCGGATTTTATGTATTGCCGCCCACCGCCGCGTTCCTGCCTCGCGCACGCTCTCTTTCTGCCTCGCTGTGGCATCGTCGGCACGGCTTCTACCCTCTGGTGGTGTCCTAGCCGCAGACGGATCCTGTCACGCGCGTACTAGCCTCCGGCAAGCAGCGACGACGGTGTCGGCTTCGAACCTCTTCAGTCGGCTACTGGTCGGCTAGATCATCGTCCGTTCGTTTCGGCAAGCTGGCCACTCATTCGGAGGTATGCCGAACTTCTGAGCATGACAGGCAGCCGCATGGTCCACTAGAACGGCGAGACGCTTGCCCTCGTCAACACTGGTAGGGTGGATGGGTCTGCATTTTCCGCGCACGTTTTCGCGTGCTTTTCGACCCGGACATGGCTTGCAGGGTCGTCGGTATGGCTGGGATACAGCTGCGCACGTCGTAGGCGTCTGCGCAACCGCACCGCATCGAGGACACTACGTGGAAGGCTGGGTTGGCATATTGCCGTTGGAGGCGCGGAGACTAGTTGACGTTCTGACGCACGGAGCAGGATCGGTGGTTTAGCGGCGAGTGTGGTGTGTGTGGTAGAGCGATGTAGGGCCTGTGGTTGAGTGCGTGGGTGCGTGTGCAGCGTTTTGTTGGGAATCGGTGAGGTTGTTGAATTAAGACCGAGTGTAGCTCAGTTGGTAGAGCGATTGACTGTAGTGTTTGGTACTGTGTTTCAGTATCCTCGGAAATCAATTGGTCGCCGGTTCGATTCCAGCCTCTCGGATTTTATATTGCCGCCCACCGCCGCGTTCCTGCCTCGCGCACGCTCTCTTTCTGCCTCGCTGTGGCATCGTCGGCACGGCTTCTACCCTCTGGTGGTGTCCTAGCCGCAGACGGATCCTGTCACGCGCGTACTAGCCTCCGGCAAGCAGCGACGACGGTTTCGGCTTCGAACCTCTTCAGTCGGCTACTGGTCGGCTAGATCATCGTCCGTTCGTTTCGGCAAGCTGGCCACTCATTCGGAGGTATGCCGAACTTCTGAGCATGACAGGCAGCCGCATGGTCCACTAGAACGGCGAGACGCTTGCCCTCGTCAACACTGGTAGGGTGGATGGGTCTGCATTTTCCGCGCACGTTTTCGCGTGCTTTTCGACCCGGACATGGCTTGCAGGGTCGTCGGTATGGCTGGGATACAGCTGCGCACGTCGTAGGCGTCTGCGCAACCGCACCGCATCGAGGACACTACGTGGAAGGCTGGGTTGGCATATTGCCGTTGGAGGCGCGGAGACTAGTTGACGTTCTGACGCACGGAGCAGGATCGGTGGGGTAGCGGCGAGTGTGGTGTGTGTGGTAGAGCGATGTAGGGCCTGTGGTTGAGTGCGTGGGTGCGTGTGCAGCGTTTTGTTGGGAATCGGTGAGGTTGTTGAATTAAGACCGAGTGTAGCTCAGTTGGTAGAGCGATTGACTGTAGTGTTTGGTACTGTGTTTCAGTATCCTCGGAAATCAATTGGTCGCCGGTTCGATTCCAGCCTCTCGGATTTTATGTATTGCCGCCCACCGCCGCGTTCCTGCCTCGCGCACGCTCTCTTTCTGCCTCGCTGTGGCATCGTCGGCACGGCTTCTACCCTCTGGTGGTGTCCTAGCCGCAGACGGATCCTGTCACGCGCGTACTAGCCTCCGGCAAGCAGCGACGACGGTGTCGGCTTCGAACCTCTTCAGTCGGCTACTGGTCGGCTAGATCATCGTCCGTCTGTTTCGGCAAGCTGGCCACTCATTCGGAGGTATGCCGAACTTCTGAGCATGACAGGCAGCCGCATGGTCCACTAGAACGGCGAGACGCTTGCCCTCGTCAACACTGGTAGGGTGGATGGGTCTGCATTTTCCGCGCACGTTTTCGCGTGCTTTTCGACCCGGACATGGCTTGCAGGGTCGTCGGTATGGCTGGGATACAGCTGCGCACGTCGTAGGCGTCTGCGCAACCGCACCGCATCGAGGACACTACGTGGAAGGCTGGGTTGGCATATTGCCGTTGGAGGCGCGGAGACTAGTTGACGTTCTGACGCACGGAGCAGGATCGGTGGTTTAGCGGCGAGTGTGGTGTGTGTGGTAGAGCGATGTAGGGCCTGTGGTTGAGTGCGTGGGTGCGTGTGCAGCGTTTTGTTGGGAATCGGTGAGGTTGTTGAATTAAGACCGAGTGTAGCTCAGTTGGTAGAGCGATTGACTGTAGTGTTTGGTACTGTGTTTCAGTATCCTCGGAAATCAATTGGTCGCCGGTTCGATTCCAGCCTCTCGGATTTTATGTATTGCCGCCCACCGCCGCGTTCCTGCCTCGCGCACGCTCTCTTTCTGCCTCGCTGTGGCATCGTCGGCACGGCTTCTACCCTCTGGTGGTGTCCTAGCCGCAGACGGATCCTGTCACGCGCGTACTAGCCTCCGGCAAGCAGCGACGACGGTGTCGGCTTCGAACCTCTTCAGTCGGCTACTGGTCGGCTAGATCATCGTCCGTCTGTTTCGGCAAGCTGGCCACTCATTCGGAGGTATGCCGAACTTCTGAGCATGACAGGCAGCCGCATGGTCCACTAGAACGGCGAGACGCTTGCCCTCGTCAACACTGGTAGGGTGGATGGGTCTGCATTTTCCGCGCACGTTTTCGCGTGCTTTTCGACCCGGACATGGCTTGCAGGGTCGTCGGTATGGCTGGGATACAGCTGCGCACGTCGTAGGCGTCTGCGCAACCGCACCGCATCGAGGACACTACGTGGAAGGCTGGGTTGGCATATTGCCGTTGGAGGCGCGGAGACTAGTTGACGTTCTGACGCACGGAGCAGGATCGGTGGGGTAGCGGCGAGTGTGGTGTGTGTGGTAGAGCGATGTAGGGCCTGTGGTTGAGTGCGTGGGTGCGTGTGCAGCGTTTTGTTGGGAATCGGTGAGGTTGTTGAATTAAGACCGAGTGTAGCTCAGTTGGTAGAGCGATTGACTGTAGTGTTTGGTACTGTGTTTCAGTATCCTCGGAAATCAATTGGTCGCCGGTTCGATTCCAGCCTCTCGGATTTTATGTATTGCCGCCCACCGCCGCATTCCTGCCTCGCGCACGCTCTCTTTCTGCCTCGCTGTGGCATCGTCGGCACGGCTTCTACCCTCTGGTGGTGTCCTAGCCGCAGACGGATCCTGTCACGCGCGTACTAGCCTCCGGCAAGCAGCGACGACGGTGTCGGCTTCGAACCTCTTCAGTCGGCTACTGGTCGGCTAGATCATCGTCCGTCTGTTTCGGCAAGCTGGCCACTCATTCGGAGGTATGCCGAACTTCTGAGCATGACAGGCAGCCGCATGGTCCACTAGAACGGCGAGACGCTTGCCCTCGTCAACACTGGTAGGGTGGATGGGTCTGCATTTTCCGCGCACGTTTTCGCGTGCTTTTCGACCCGGACATGGCTTGCAGGGTCGTCGGTATGGCTGGGATACAGCTGCGCACGTCGTAGGCGTCTGCGCAACCGCACCGCATCGAGGACACTACGTGGAAGGCTGGGTTGGCATATTGCCGTTGGAGGCGCGGAGACTAGTTGACGTTCTGACGCACGGAGCGGGATCGGTGGGGTAGCGGCGAGTGTGGTGTGTGTGGTAGAGCGATGTAGGGCCTGTGGTTGAGTGCGTGGGTGCGTGTGCAGCGTTTTGTTGGGAATCGGTGAGGTTGTTGAATTAAGACCGAGTGTAGCTCAGTTGGTAGAGCGATTGACTGTAGTGTTTGGTACTGTGTTTCAGTATCCTCGGAAATCAATTGGTCGCCGGTTCGATTCCAGCCTCTCGGATTTTATGTATTGCCGCCCACCGCCGCGTTCCTGCCTCGCGCACGCTCTCTTTCTGTCTCGCTGTGGCATCGTCGGCACGGCTTCTACCCTCTGGTGGTGTCCTAGCCGCAGACGGATCCTGTCACGCGCGTACTAGCCTCCGGCAAGCAGCGACGACGGTGTCGGCTTCGAGCCTCTTCAGTCGGCTACTGGTCGGCTAGATCATCGTCCGTTTGTTTCGGCAAGCTGGCCACTCATTCGGAGGTATGCCGAACTTCTGAGCATGACAGGCAGCCGCATGGTCCACTAGAACGGCGAGACGCTTGCCCTCGTCAACACTGGTAGGGTGGATGGGTCTGCATTTTCCGCGCACGTTTTCGCGTGCTTTTCGACCCGGACATGGCTTGCAGGGTCGTCGGTATGGCTGGGATACAGCTGCGCACGTCGTAGGCGTCTGCGCAACCGCACCGCATCGAGGACACTACGTGGAAGGCTGGGTTGGCAAATTGGTCCGTTGGAGGCGCGGAGACTAGTTGACGTTCTGACGCACGGAGCGGGATCGGTGGGGTAGCGGCGAGTGGGCGAGTGTGGTGTGTGTGGTAGAGCGATGTAGGGCCTGTGGTTGAGTGCGTGGGTGCGTGTGCAGCGTTTTGTTGGGAATCGGTGAGGTTGTTGAATTAAGACCGAGTGTAGCTCAGTTGGTAGAGCGATTGACTGTAGTGTTTGGTACTGTGTTTCAGTATCCTCGGAAATCAATTGGTCGCCGGTTCGATTCCAGCCTCTCGGATTTTATGTATTGCCGCCCACCGCCGCGTTCCTGCCTCGCGCACGCTCTGTTTCTGCCTCGCTGTGGCATCGTCGGCACGGCTTCTACCCTCTGGTGGTGTCCTAGCCGCAGACGGATCCTGTCACGCGCGTACTAGCCTCCGGCAAGCAGCGACGACGGTGTCGGCTTCGAGCCTCTTCAGTCGGCTACTGGTCGGCTAGATCATCGTCCGTTTGTTTCGGCAAGCTGGCCACTCATTCGGAGGTATGCCGAACTTCTGAGCATGACAGGCAGCCGCATGGTCCACTAGAACGGCGAGACGCTTGCCCCCGTCAACACTGGTAGGGTGGATGGGTCTGCATTTTCCGCGCACGTTTTCGCGTGCTTTTCGACCCGGACATGGCTTGCAGGGTCGTCGGTATGACTGGGATACCGCTGAGCACGTCGTAGGCGTCTGCGCAATCGCACCGCATCGAGGACACTATGTGGAAGGCCGGGTTGGCAAATTGGTCCGTTGGAGGCGCGGAGACTAGTTGACGTTCTGACGCACGGAGCAGGATCGGTGGGGTAGCGGCGAGTGTGGTGTGTGTGGTAGAGCGATGTAGGGCCTGTGGTTGAGTGCGTGGGTGCGTGTGCAGCGTTTTGTTGGGAATCGGTGAGGTTGTTGAATTAAGACCGAGTGTAGCTCAGTTGGTAGAGCGATTGACTGTAGTGTTTGGTACTGTGTTTCAGTATCCTCGGAAATCAATTGGTCGCCGGTTCGATTCCAGCCTCTCGGATTTTATGTATTGCCGCCCACCGCCGCGTTCCTGCCTCGCGCACGCTCTCTTTCTGCCTCGCTGTGGCATCGTCGGCACGGCTTCTACCCTCTGGTAGTGTCCTAGCCGCAGACGGATCCTGTCACGCGCGTACTAGCCTCCGGCAAGCAGCGACGACGGTGTCGGCTTCGAGCCTCTTCAGTCGGCTACTGGTCGGCTAGATCATCGTCCGTTTGTTTCGGCAAGCTGGCCACTCATTCGGAGGTATGCCGAACTTCTGAGCATGACAGGCAGCCGCATGGTCCACTAGAACGGCGAGACGCTTGCCCCCGTCAACACTGGTAGGGTGGATGGGTCTGCATTTTCCGCGCACGTTTTCGCGTGCTTTTCGACCCGGACATGGCTTGCAGGGTCGTCGGTATGACTGGGATACCGCTGAGCACGTCGTAGGCGTCTGCGCAATCGCACCGCATCGAGGACACTATGTGGAAGGCCGGGTTGGCAAATTGGTCCGTTGGAGGCGCGGAGACTAGTTGACGTTCTGACGCACGGAGCAGGATCGGTGGGGTAGCGGCGAGTGTGGTGTGTGTGGTAGAGCGATGTAGGGCCTGTGGTTGAGTGCGTGGGTGCGTGTGCAGCGTTTTGTTGGGAATCGGTGAGGTTGTTGAATTAAGACCGAGTGTAGCTCAGTTGGTAGAGCGATTGACTGTAGTGTTTGGTACTGTGTTTCAGTATCCTCGGAAATCAATTGGTCGCCGGTGCGATTCCAGCCTCTCGGATTTTATGTATTGCCGCCCACCGCCGCGTTCCTGCCTCGCGCACGCTCTGTTTCTGCCTCGCTGTGGCATCGTCGGCACGGCTTCTACCCTCTGGTGGTGTCCTAGCCGCAGACGGATCCTGTCACGCGCGTACTAGCCTCCGGCAAGCAGCGACGACGGTGTCGGCTTCGAGCCTCTTCAGTCGGCTACTGGTCGGCTAGATCATCGTCCGTTTGTTTCGGCAAGCTGGCCACTCATTCGGAGGTATGCCGAACTTCTGAGCATGACAGGCAGCCGCATGGTCCACTAGAACGGCGAGACGCTTGCCCCCGTCAACACTGGTAGGGTGGATGGGTCTGCATTTTCCGCGCACGTTTTCGCGTGCTTTTCGACCCGGACATGGCTTGCAGGGTCGTCGGTATGGCTGGGATACCGCTGAGCACGTCGTAGGCGTCTGCGCAATCGCACCGCATCGAGGACACTATGTGGAAGGCCGGGTTGGCAAATTGGTCCGTTGGAGGCGCGGAGACTAGTTGACGTTCTGACGCACGGAGCAGGATCGGTGGGGTAGCGGCGAGTGTGGTGTGTGTGGTAGAGCGATGTAGGGCCTGTGGTTGAGTGCGTGGGTGCGTGTGCAGCGTTTTGTTGGGAATCGGTGAGGTTGTTGAATTAAGACCGAGTGTAGCTCAGTTGGTAGAGCGATTGACTGTAGTGTTTGGTACTGTGTTTCAGTATCCTCGGAAATCAATTGGTCGCCGGTGCGATTCCAGCCTCTCGGATTTTATGTATTGCCGCCCACCGCCGCGTTCCTGCCTCGCGCACGCTCTCTTTCTGCCTCGCTGTGGCATCGTCGGCACGGCTTCTACCCTCTGGTGGTGTCCTAGCCGCAGACGGATCCTGTCACGCGCGTACTAGCCTCCGGCAAGCAGCGACGACGGTGTCGGCTTCGAGCCTCTTCAGTCGGCTACTGGTCGGCTAGATCATCGTCCGTTTGTTTCGGCAAGCTGGCCACTCATTCGGAGGTATGCCGAACTTCTGAGCATGACAGGCAGCCGCATGGTCCACTAGAACGGCGAGACGCTTGCCCCCGTCAACACTGGTAGGGTGGATGGGTCTGCATTTTCCGCGCACGTTTTCGCGTGCTTTTCGACCCGGACATGGCTTGCAGGGTCGTCGGTATGGCTGGGATACCGCTGAGCACGTCGTAGGCGTCTGCGCAATCGCACCGCATCGAGGACACTATGTGGAAGGCCGGGTTGGCAAATTGGTCCGTTGGAGGCGCGGAGACTAGTTGACGTTCTGACGCACGGAGCAGGATCGGTGGGGTAGCGGCGAGTGTGGTGTGTGTGGTAGAGCGATGTAGGGCCTGTGGTTGAGTGCGTGGGTGCGTGTGCAGCGTTTTGTTGGGAATCGGTGAGGTTGTTGAATTAAGACCGAGTGTAGCTCAGTTGGTAGAGCGATTGACTGTAGTGTTTGGTACTGTGTTTCAGTATCCTCGGAAATCAATTGGTCGCCGGTTCGATTCCAGCCTCTCGGATTTTATGTATTGCCGCCCACCGCCGCGTTCCTGCCTCGCGCACGCTCTCTTTCTGCCTCGCTGTGGCATCGTCGGCACGGCTTCTACCCTCTGGTGGTGTCCTAGCCGCAGACGGATCCTGTCACGCGCGTACTAGCCTCCGGCAAGCAGCGACGACGGTGTCGGCTTCGAGCCTCTTCAGTCGGCTACTGGTCGGCTAGATCATCGTCCGTTTGTTTCGGCAAGCTGGCCACTCATTCGGAGGTATGCCGAACTTCTGAGCATGACAGGCAGCCGCATGGTCCACTAGAACGGCGAGACGCTTGCCCCCGTCAACACTGGTAGGGTGGATGGGTCTGCATTTTCCGCGCACGTTTTCGCGTGCTTTTCGACCCGGACATGGCTTGCAGGGTCGTCGGTATGACTGGGGTACCGCTGAGCACGTCGTAGACGTCTGCGCAATCGCACCGCATCGAGGACACTATGTGGAAGGCCGGGTTGGCAAATTGGTCCGTTGGAGGCGCGGAGACTAGTTGACGTTCTGACGCACGGAGCAGGATCGGTGGGGTAGCGGCGAGTGTGGTGTGTGTGGTAGAGCGATGTAGGGCCTGTGGTTGAGTGCGTGGGTGCGTGTGCAGCGTTTTGTTGGGAATCGGTGAGGTTGTTGAATTAAGACCGAGTGTAGCTCAGTTGGTAGAGCGATTGACTGTAGTGTTTGGTACTGTGTTTCAGTATCCTCGGAAATCAATTGGTCGCCGGTTCGATTCCAGCCTCTCGGATTTTATGTATTGCCGCCCACCGCCGCGTTCCTGCCTCGCGCACGCTCTGTTTCTGCCTCGCTGTGGCATCGTCGGCACGGCTTCTACCCTCTGGTGGTGTCCTAGCCGCAGACGGATCCTGTCACGCGCGTACTAGCCTCCGGCAAGCAGCGACGACGGTGTCGGCTTCGAGCCTCTTCAGTCGGCTACTGGTCGGCTAGATCATCGTCCGTTTGTTTCGGCAAGCTGGCCACTCATTCGGAGGTATGCCGAACTTCTGAGCATGACAGGCAGCCGCATGGTCCACTAGAACGGCGAGACGCTTGCCCCCGTCAACACTGGTAGGGTGGATGGGTCTGCATTTTCCGCGCACGTTTTCGCGTGCTTTTCGACCCGGACATGGCTTGCAGGGTCGTCGGTATGGCTGGGATACCGCTGAGCACGTCGTAGGCGTCTGCGCAATCGCACCGCATCGAGGACACTATGTGGAAGGCCGGGTTGGCAAATTGGTCCGTTGGAGGCGCGGAGACTAGTTGACGTTCTGACGCACGGAGCAGGATCGGTGGGGTAGCGGCGAGTGTGGTGTGTGTGGTAGAGCGATGTAGGGCCTGTGGTTGAGTGCGTGGGTGCGTGTGCAGCGTTTTGTTGGGAATCGGTGAGGTTGTTGAATTAAGACCGAGTGTAGCTCAGTTGGTAGAGCGATTGACTGTAGTGTTTGGTACTGTGTTTCAGTATCCTCGGAAATCAATTGGTCGCCGGTTCGATTCCAGCCTCTCGGATTTTATGTATTGCCGCCCACCGCCGCGTTCCTGCCTCGCGCACGCTCTCTTTCTGCCTCGCTGTGGCATCGTCGGCACGGCTTCTACCCTCTGGTGGTGTCCTAGCCGCAGACGGATCCTGTCACGCGCGTACTAGCCTCCGGCAAGCAGCGACGACGGTGTCGGCTTCGAGCCTCTTCAGTCGGCTACTGGTCGGCTAGATCATCGTCCGTTTGTTTCGGCAAGCTGGCCACTCATTCGGAGGTATGCCGAACTTCTGAGCATGACAGGCAGCCGCATGGTCCACTAGAACGGCGAGACGCTTGCCCCCGTCAACACTGGTAGGGTGGATGGGTCTGCATTTTCCGCGCACGTTTTCGCGTGCTTTTCGACCCGGACATGGCTTGCAGGGTCGTCGGTATGACTGGGGTACCGCTGAGCACGTCGTAGACGTCTGCGCAATCGCACCGCATCGAGGACACTATGTGGAAGGCCGGGTTGGCAAATTGGTCCGTTGGAGGCGCGGAGACTAGTTGACGTTCTGACGCACGGAGCAGGATCGGTGGGGTAGCGGCGAGTGTGGTGTGTGTGGTAGAGCGATGTAGGGCCTGTGGTTGAGTGCGTGGGTGCGTGTGCAGCGTTTTGTTGGGAATCGGTGAGGTTGTTGAATTAAGACCGAGTGTAGCTCAGTTGGTAGAGCGATTGACTAGTGTTTGGTACTGTGTTTCAGTATCCTCGGAAATCAATTGGTCGCCGGTTCGATTCCAGCCTCTCGGATTTTATGTATTGCCGCCCACCGCCGCGTTCCTGCCTCGCGCACGCTCTCTTTCTGCCTCGCTGTGGCATCGTCGGCACGGCTTCTACCCTCTGGTGGTGTCCTAGCCGCAGACGGATCCTGTCACGCGCGTACTAGCCTCCGGCAAGCAGCGACGACGGTGTCGGCTTCGAGCCTCTTCAGTCGGCTACTGGTCGGCTAGATCATCGTCCGTTTGTTTCGGCAAGCTGGCCACTCATTCGGAGGTATGCCGAACTTCTGAGCATGACAGGCAGCCGCATGGTCCACTAGAACGGCGAGACGCTTGCCCCCGTCAACACTGGTAGGGTGGATGGGTCTGCATTTTCCGCGCACGTTTTCGCGTGCTTTTCGACCCGGACATGGCTTGCAGGGTCGTCGGTATGGCTGGGATACAGCTGCGCACGTCGTAGGCGTCTGCGCAACCGCACTGCATCGAGGACACTACGTGGAAGGCTGGGTTGGCATATTGGTCCGTTGGAGGCGCGGAGACTAGTTGACGTTCTGACGCACGGAGCGGGATCGGTGGGGTAGCGGCGAGTGTGGTGTGTGTGGTAGAGCGATGTAGGGCCTGTGGTTGAGTGCGTGGGTGCGTGTGCAGCGTTTTGTTGGGAATCGGTGAGGTTGTTGAATTAAGACCGAGTGTAGCTCAGTTGGTAGAGCGATTGACTGTAGTGTTTGGTACTGTGTTTCAGTATCCTCGGAAATCAATTGGTCGCCGGTTCGATTCCAGCCTCTCGGATTTTATGTATTGCCGCCCACCGCCGCGTTCCTGCCTCGCGCACGCTCTCTTTCTGCCTCGCTGTGGCATCGTCGGCACGGCTTCTACCCTCTGGTGGTGTCCTAGCCGCAGACGGATCCTGTCACGCGCGTACTAGCCTCCGGCAAGCAGCGACGACGGTGTCGGCTTCGAACCTCTTCAGTCGGCTACTGGTCGGCTAGATCATCGTCCGTTCGTTTCGGCAAGCTGGCCACTCATTCGGAGGTATGCCGAACTTCTGAGCATGACAGGCAGCCGCATGGTCCACTAGAACGGCGAGACGCTTGCCCCCGTCAACACTGGTAGGGTGGATGGGTCTGCATTTTCCGCGCACGTTTTCGCGTGCTTTTCGACCCGGACATGGCTTGCAGGGTCGTCGGTATGACTGGGGTACCGCTGAGCACGTCGTAGACGTCTGCGCAATCGCACCGCATCGAGGACACTATGTGGAAGGCCGGGTTGGCAAATTGGTCCGTTGGAGGCGCGGAGACTAGTTGACGTTCTGACGCACGGAGCAGGATCGGTGGGGTAGCGGCGAGTGTGGTGTGTGTGGTAGAGCGATGTAGGGCCTGTGGTTGAGTGCGTGGGTGCGTGTGCAGCGTTTTGTTGGGAATCGGTGAGGTTGTTGAATTAAGACCGAGTGTAGCTCAGTTGGTAGAGCGATTGACTGTAGTGTTTGGTACTGTGTTTCAGTATCCTCGGAAATCAATTGGTCGCCGGTTCGATTCCAGCCTCTCGGATTTTATGTATTGCCGCCCACCGCCGCGTTCCTGCCTCGCGCACGCTCTGTTTCTGCCTCGCTGTGGCATCGTCGGCACGGCTTCTACCCTCTGGTGGTGTCCTAGCCGCAGACGGATCCTGTCACGCGCGTACTAGCCTCCGGCAAGCAGCGACGACGGTGTCGGCTTCGAGCCTCTTCAGTCGGCTACTGGTCGGCTAGATCATCGTCCGTTTGTTTCGGCAAGCTGGCCACTCATTCGGAGGTATGCCGAACTTCTGAGCATGACAGGCAGCCGCATGGTCCACTAGAACGGCGAGACGCTTGCCCCCGTCAACACTGGTAGGGTGGATGGGTCTGCATTTTCCGCGCACGTTTTCGCGTGCTTTTCGACCCGGACATGGCTTGCAGGGTCGTCGGTATGGCTGGGATACCGCTGAGCACGTCGTAGGCGTCTGCGCAATCGCACCGCATCGAGGACACTATGTGGAAGGCCGGGTTGGCAAATTGGTCCGTTGGAGGCGCGGAGACTAGTTGACGTTCTGACGCACGGAGCAGGATCGGTGGGGTAGCGGCGAGTGTGGTGTGTGTGGTAGAGCGATGTAGGGCCTGTGGTTGAGTGCGTGGGTGCGTGTGCAGCGTTTTGTTGGGAATCGGTGAGGTTGTTGAATTAAGACCGAGTGTAGCTCAGTTGGTAGAGCGATTGACTGTAGTGTTTGGTACTGTGTTTCAGTATCCTCGGAAATCAATTGGTCGCCGGTTCGATTCCAGCCTCTCGGATTTTATGTATTGCCGCCCACCGCCGCGTTCCTGCCTCGCGCACGCTCTCTTTCTGCCTCGCTGTGGCATCGTCGGCACGGCTTCTACCCTCTGGTGGTGTCCTAGCCGCAGACGGATCCTGTCACGCGCGTACTAGCCTCCGGCAAGCAGCGACGACGGTGTCGGCTTCGAGCCTCTTCAGTCGGCTACTGGTCGGCTAGATCATCGTCCGTTTGTTTCGGCAAGCTGGCCACTCATTCGGAGGTATGCCGAACTTCTGAGCATGACAGGCAGCCGCATGGTCCACTAGAACGGCGAGACGCTTGCCCCCGTCAACACTGGTAGGGTGGATGGGTCTGCATTTTCCGCGCACGTTTTCGCGTGCTTTTCGACCCGGACATGGCTTGCAGGGTCGTCGGTATGACTGGGGTACCGCTGAGCACGTCGTAGACGTCTGCGCAATCGCACCGCATCGAGGACACTATGTGGAAGGCCGGGTTGGCAAATTGGTCCGTTGGAGGCGCGGAGACTAGTTGACGTTCTGACGCACGGAGCAGGATCGGTGGGGTAGCGGCGAGTGTGGTGTGTGTGGTAGAGCGATGTAGGGCCTGTGGTTGAGTGCGTGGGTGCGTGTGCAGCGTTTTGTTGGGAATCGGTGAGGTTGTTGAATTAAGACCGAGTGTAGCTCAGTTGGTAGAGCGATTGACTAGTGTTTGGTACTGTGTTTCAGTATCCTCGGAAATCAATTGGTCGCCGGTTCGATTCCAGCCTCTCGGATTTTATGTATTGCCGCCCACCGCCGCGTTCCTGCCTCGCGCACGCTCTCTTTCTGCCTCGCTGTGGCATCGTCGGCACGGCTTCTACCCTCTGGTGGTGTCCTAGCCGCAGACGGATCCTGTCACGCGCGTACTAGCCTCCGGCAAGCAGCGACGACGGTGTCGGCTTCGAGCCTCTTCAGTCGGCTACTGGTCGGCTAGATCATCGTCCGTTTGTTTCGGCAAGCTGGCCACTCATTCGGAGGTATGCCGAACTTCTGAGCATGACAGGCAGCCGCATGGTCCACTAGAACGGCGAGACGCTTGCCCCCGTCAACACTGGTAGGGTGGATGGGTCTGCATTTTCCGCGCACGTTTTCGCGTGCTTTTCGACCCGGACATGGCTTGCAGGGTCGTCGGTATGACTGGGGTACCGCTGAGCACGTCGTAGACGTCTGCGCAATCGCACCGCATCGAGGACACTATGTGGAAGGCCGGGTTGGCAAATTGGTCCGTTGGAGGCGCGGAGACTAGTTGACGTTCTGACGCACGGAGCAGGATCGGTGGGGTAGCGGCGAGTGTGGTGTGTGTGGTAGAGCGATGTAGGGCCTGTGGTTGAGTGCGTGGGTGCGTGTGCAGCGTTTTGTTGGGAATCGGTGAGGTTGTTGAATTAAGACCGAGTGTAGCTCAGTTGGTAGAGCGATTGACTAGTGTTTGGTACTGTGTTTCAGTATCCTCGGAAATCAATTGGTCGCCGGTTCGATTCCAGCCTCTCGGATTTTATGTATTGCCGCCCACCGCCGCGTTCCTGCCTCGCGCACGCTCTCTTTCTGCCTCGCTGTGGCATCGTCGGCACGGCTTCTACCCTCTGGTGGTGTCCTAGCCGCAGACGGATCCTGTCACGCGCGTACTAGCCTCCGGCAAGCAGCGACGACGGTGTCGGCTTCGAGCCTCTTCAGTCGGCTACTGGTCGGCTAGATCATCGTCCGTTTGTTTCGGCAAGCTGGCCACTCATTCGGAGGTATGCCGAACTTCTGAGCATGACAGGCAGCCGCATGGTCCACTAGAACGGCGAGACGCTTGCCCCCGTCAACACTGGTAGGGTGGATGGGTCTGCATTTTCCGCGCACGTTTTCGCGTGCTTTTCGACCCGGACATGGCTTGCAGGGTCGTCGGTATGACTGGGATACAGCTGCGCACGTCGTAGGCGTCTGCGCAACCGCACCGCATCGAGGACACTACGTGGAAGGCTGGGTTGGCATATTGCCGTTGGAGGCGCGGAGACTAGTTGACGTTCTGACGCACGGAGCAGGATCGGTGGTTTAGCGGCGAGTGTGGTGTGTGTGGTAGAGCGATGTAGGGCCTGTGGTTGAGTGCGTGGGTGCGTGTGCAGCGTTTTGTTGGGAATCGGTGAGGTTGTTGAATTAAGACCGAGTGTAGCTCAGTTGGTAGAGCGATTGACTGTAGTGTTTGGTACTGTGTTTCAGTATCCTCGGAAATCAATTGGTCGCCGGTGCGATTCCAGCCTCTCGGATTTTATGTATTGCCGCCCACCGCCGCGTTCCTGCCTCGCGCACGCTCTCTTTCTGCCTCGCTGTGGCATCGTCGGCACGGCTTCTACCCTCTGGTGGTGTCCTAGCCGCAGACGGATCCTGTCACGCGCGTACTAGCCTCCGGCAAGCAGCGACGACGGTGTCGGCTTCGAGCCTCTTCAGTCGGCTACTGGTCGGCTAGATCATCGTCCGTTTGTTTCGGCAAGCTGGCCACTCATTCGGAGGTATGCCGAACTTCTGAGCATGACAGGCAGCCGCATGGTCCACTAGAACGGCGAGACGCTTGCCCCCGTCAACACTGGTAGGGTGGATGGGTCTGCATTTTCCGCGCACGTTTTCGCGTGCTTTTCGACCCGGACATGGCTTGCAGGGTCGTCGGTATGACTGGGATACAGCTGCGCACGTCGTAGGCGTCTGCGCAACCGCACCGCATCGAGGACACTACGTGGAAGGCTGGGTTGGCATATTGCCGTTGGAGGCGCGGAGACTAGTTGACGTTCTGACGCACGGAGCAGGATCGGTGGTTTAGCGGCGAGTGTGGTGTGTGTGGTAGAGCGATGTAGGGCCTGTGGTTGAGTGCGTGGGTGCGTGTGCAGCGTTTTGTTGGGAATCGGTGAGGTTGTTGAATTAAGACCGAGTGTAGCTCAGTTGGTAGAGCGATTGACTGTAGTGTTTGGTACTGTGTTTCAGTATCCTCGGAAATCAATTGGTCGCCGGTTCGATTCCAGCCTCTCGGATTTTATGTATTGCCGCCCACCGCCGCGTTCCTGCCTCGCGCACGCTCTCTTTCTGCCTCGCTGTGGCATCGTCGGCACGGCTTCTACCCTCTGGTGGTGTCCTAGCCGCAGACGGATCCTGTCACGCGCGTACTAGCCTCCGGCAAGCAGCGACGACGGTGTCGGCTTCGAGCCTCTTCAGTCGGCTACTGGTCGGCTAGATCATCGTCCGTTTGTTTCGGCAAGCTGGCCACTCATTCGGAGGTATGCCGAACTTCTGAGCATGACAGGCAGCCGCATGGTCCACTAGAACGGCGAGACGCTTGCCCCCGTCAACACTGGTAGGGTGGATGGGTCTGCATTTTCCGCGCACGTTTTCGCGTGCTTTTCGACCCGGACATGGCTTGCAGGGTCGTCGGTATGGCTGGGATACAGCTGCGCACGTCGTAGGCGTCTGCGCAACCGCACCGCATCGAGGACACTACGTGGAAGGCTGGGTTGGCATATTGCCGTTGGAGGCGCGGAGACTAGTTGACGTTCTGACGCACGGAGCAGGATCGGTGGTTTAGCGGCGAGTGTGGTGTGTGTGGTAGAGCGATGTAGGGCCTGTGGTTGAGTGCGTGGGTGCGTGTGCAGCGTTTTGTTGGGAATCGGTGAGGTTGTTGAATTAAGACCGAGTGTAGCTCAGTTGGTAGAGCGATTGACTGTAGTGTTTGGTACTGTGTTTCAGTATCCTCGGAAATCAATTGGTCGCCGGTTCGATTCCAGCCTCTCGGATTTTATGTATTGCCGCCCACCGCCGCGTTCCTGCCTCGCGCACGCTCTCTTTCTGCCTCGCTGTGGCATCGTCGGCACGGCTTCTACCCTCTGGTGGTGTCCTAGCCGCAGACGGATCCTGTCACGCGCGTACTAGCCTCCGGCAAGCAGCGACGACGGTGTCGGCTTCGAGCCTCTTCAGTCGGCTACTGGTCGGCTAGATCATCGTCCGTTTGTTTCGGCAAGCTGGCCACTCATTCGGAGGTATGCCGAACTTCTGAGCATGACAGGCAGCCGCATGGTCCACTAGAACGGCGAGACGCTTGCCCCCGTCAACACTGGTAGGGTGGATGGGTCTGCATTTTCCGCGCACGTTTTCGCGTGCTTTTCGACCCGGACATGGCTTGCAGGGTCGTCGGTATGGCTGGGATACAGCTGCGCACGTCGTAGGCGTCTGCGCAACCGCACCGCATCGAGGACACTACGTGGAAGGCTGGGTTGGCATATTGCCGTTGGAGGCGCGGAGACTAGTTGACGTTCTGACGCACGGAGCAGGATCGGTGGTTTAGCGGCGAGTGTGGTGTGTGTGGTAGAGCGATGTAGGGCCTGTGGTTGAGTGCGTGGGTGCGTGTGCAGCGTTTTGTTGGGAATCGGTGAGGTTGTTGAATTAAGACCGAGTGTAGCTCAGTTGGTAGAGCGATTGACTGTAGTGTTTGGTACTGTGTTTCAGTATCCTCGGAAATCAATTGGTCGCCGGTTCGATTCCAGCCTCTCGGATTTTATGTATTGCCGCCCACCGCCGCGTTCCTGCCTCGCGCACGCTCTCTTTCTGCCTCGCTGTGGCATCGTCGGCACGGCTTCTACCCTCTGGTGGTGTCCTAGCCGCAGACGGATCCTGTCACGCGCGTACTAGCCTCCGGCAAGCAGCGACGACGGTGTCGGCTTCGAGCCTCTTCAGTCGGCTACTGGTCGGCTAGATCATCGTCCGTTTGTTTCGGCAAGCTGGCCACTCATTCGGAGGTATGCCGAACTTCTGAGCATGACAGGCAGCCGCATGGTCCACTAGAACGGCGAGACGCTTGCCCCCGTCAACACTGGTAGGGTGGATGGGTCTGCATTTTCCGCGCACGTTTTCGCGTGCTTTTCGACCCGGACATGGCTTGCAGGGTCGTCGGTATGACTGGGATACAGCTGCGCACGTCGTAGGCGTCTGCGCAACCGCACCGCATCGAGGACACTACGTGGAAGGCTGGGTTGGCATATTGCCGTTGGAGGCGCGGAGACTAGTTGACGTTCTGACGCACGGAGCAGGATCGGTGGTTTAGCGGCGAGTGTGGTGTGTGTGGTAGAGCGATGTAGGGCCTGTGGTTGAGTGCGTGGGTGCGTGTGCAGCGTTTTGTTGGGAATCGGTGAGGTTGTTGAATTAAGACCGAGTGTAGCTCAGTTGGTAGAGCGATTGACTGTAGTGTTTGGTACTGTGTTTCAGTATCCTCGGAAATCAATTGGTCGCCGGTTCGATTCCAGCCTCTCGGATTTTATGTATTGCCGCCCACCGCCGCGTTCCTGCCTCGCGCACGCTCTCTTTCTGCCTCGCTGTGGCATCGTCGGCACGGCTTCTACCCTCTGGTGGTGTCCTAGCCGCAGACGGATCCTGTCACGCGCGTACTAGCCTCCGGCAAGCAGCGACGACGGTGTCGGCTTCGAGCCTCTTCAGTCGGCTACTGGTCGGCTAGATCATCGTCCGTTTGTTTCGGCAAGCTGGCCACTCATTCGGAGGTATGCCGAACTTCTGAGCATGACAGGCAGCCGCATGGTCCACTAGAACGGCGAGACGCTTGCCCCCGTCAACACTGGTAGGGTGGATGGGTCTGCATTTTCCGCGCACGTTTTCGCGTGCTTTTCGACCCGGACATGGCTTGCAGGGTCGTCGGTATGGCTGGGATACAGCTGCGCACGTCGTAGGCGTCTGCGCAACCGCACCGCATCGAGGACACTACGTGGAAGGCTGGGTTGGCATATTGCCGTTGGAGGCGCGGAGACTAGTTGACGTTCTGACGCACGGAGCAGGATCGGTGGTTTAGCGGCGAGTGTGGTGTGTGTGGTAGAGCGATGTAGGGCCTGTGGTTGAGTGCGTGGGTGCGTGTGCAGCGTTTTGTTGGGAATCGGTGAGGTTGTTGAATTAAGACCGAGTGTAGCTCAGTTGGTAGAGCGATTGACTGTAGTGTTTGGTACTGTGTTTCAGTATCCTCGGAAATCAATTGGTCGCCGGTTCGATTCCAGCCTCTCGGATTTTATGTATTGCCGCCCACCGCCGCGTTCCTGCCTCGCGCACGCTCTCTTTCTGCCTCGCTGTGGCATCGTCGGCACGGCTTCTACCCTCTGGTGGTGTCCTAGCCGCAGACGGATCCTGTCACGCGCGTACTAGCCTCCGGCAAGCAGCGACGACGGTGTCGGCTTCGAGCCTCTTCAGTCGGCTACTGGTCGGCTAGATCATCGTCCGTTTGTTTCGGCAAGCTGGCCACTCATTCGGAGGTATGCCGAACTTCTGAGCATGACAGGCAGCCGCATGGTCCACTAGAACGGCGAGACGCTTGCCCCCGTCAACACTGGTAGGGTGGATGGGTCTGCATTTTCCGCGCACGTTTTCGCGTGCTTTTCGACCCGGACATGGCTTGCAGGGTCGTCGGTATGGCTGGGATACAGCTGCGCACGTCGTAGGCGTCTGCGCAACCGCACCGCATCGAGGACACTACGTGGAAGGCTGGGTTGGCATATTGCCGTTGGAGGCGCGGAGACTAGTTGACGTTCTGACGCACGGAGCAGGATCGGTGGTTTAGCGGCGAGTGTGGTGTGTGTGGTAGAGCGATGTAGGGCCTGTGGTTGAGTGCGTGGGTGCGTGTGCAGCGTTTTGTTGGGAATCGGTGAGGTTGTTGAATTAAGACCGAGTGTAGCTCAGTTGGTAGAGCGATTGACTGTAGTGTTTGGTACTGTGTTTCAGTATCCTCGGAAATCAATTGGTCGCCGGTTCGATTCCAGCCTCTCGGATTTTATGTATTGCCGCCCACCGCCGCGTTCCTGCCTCGCGCACGCTCTCTTTCTGCCTCGCTGTGGCATCGTCGGCACGGCTTCTACCCTCTGGTGGTGTCCTAGCCGCAGACGGATCCTGTCACGCGCGTACTAGCCTCCGGCAAGCAGCGACGACGGTGTCGGCTTCGAGCCTCTTCAGTCGGCTACTGGTCGGCTAGATCATCGTCCGTTTGTTTCGGCAAGCTGGCCACTCATTCGGAGGTATGCCGAACTTCTGAGCATGACAGGCAGCCGCATGGTCCACTAGAACGGCGAGACGCTTGCCCCCGTCAACACTGGTAGGGTGGATGGGTCTGCATTTTCCGCGCACGTTTTCGCGTGCTTTTCGACCCGGACATGGCTTGCAGGGTCGTCGGTATGGCTGGGATACAGCTGCGCACGTCGTAGGCGTCTGCGCAACCGCACCGCATCGAGGACACTACGTGGAAGGCTGGGTTGGCATATTGCCGTTGGAGGCGCGGAGACTAGTTGACGTTCTGACGCACGGAGCAGGATCGGTGGTTTAGCGGCGAGTGTGGTGTGTGTGGTAGAGCGATGTAGGGCCTGTGGTTGAGTGCGTGGGTGCGTGTGCAGCGTTTTGTTGGGAATCGGTGAGGTTGTTGAATTAAGACCGAGTGTAGCTCAGTTGGTAGAGCGATTGACTGTAGTGTTTGGTACTGTGTTTCAGTATCCTCGGAAATCAATTGGTCGCCGGTTCGATTCCAGCCTCTCGGATTTTATGTATTGCCGCCCACCGCCGCGTTCCTGCCTCGCGCACGCTCTCTTTCTGCCTCGCTGTGGCATCGTCGGCACGGCTTCTACCCTCTGGTGGTGTCCTAGCCGCAGACGGATCCTGTCACGCGCGTACTAGCCTCCGGCAAGCAGCGACGACGGTGTCGGCTTCGAGCCTCTTCAGTCGGCTACTGGTCGGCTAGATCATCGTCCGTTTGTTTCGGCAAGCTGGCCACTCATTCGGAGGTATGCCGAACTTCTGAGCATGACAGGCAGCCGCATGGTCCACTAGAACGGCGAGACGCTTGCCCCCGTCAACACTGGTAGGGTGGATGGGTCTGCATTTTCCGCGCACGTTTTCGCGTGCTTTTCGACCCGGACATGGCTTGCAGGGTCGTCGGTATGACTGGGATACAGCTGCGCACGTCGTAGGCGTCTGCGCAACCGCACCGCATCGAGGACACTACGTGGAAGGCTGGGTTGGCATATTGCCGTTGGAGGCGCGGAGACTAGTTGACGTTCTGACGCACGGAGCAGGATCGGTGGTTTAGCGGCGAGTGTGGTGTGTGTGGTAGAGCGATGTAGGGCCTGTGGTTGAGTGCGTGGGTGCGTGTGCAGCGTTTTGTTGGGAATCGGTGAGGTTGTTGAATTAAGACCGAGTGTAGCTCAGTTGGTAGAGCGATTGACTGTAGTGTTTGGTACTGTGTTTCAGTATCCTCGGAAATCAATTGGTCGCCGGTTCGATTCCAGCCTCTCGGATTTTATGTATTGCCGCCCACCGCCGCGTTCCTGCCTCGCGCACGCTCTCTTTCTGCCTCGCTGTGGCATCGTCGGCACGGCTTCTACCCTCTGGTGGTGTCCTAGCCGCAGACGGATCCTGTCACGCGCGTACTAGCCTCCGGCAAGCAGCGACGACGGTGTCGGCTTCGAGCCTCTTCAGTCGGCTACTGGTCGGCTAGATCATCGTCCGTTTGTTTCGGCAAGCTGGCCACTCATTCGGAGGTATGCCGAACTTCTGAGCATGACAGGCAGCCGCATGGTCCACTAGAACGGCGAGACGCTTGCCCCCGTCAACACTGGTAGGGTGGATGGGTCTGCATTTTCCGCGCACGTTTTCGCGTGCTTTTCGACCCGGACATGGCTTGCAGGGTCGTCGGTATGGCTGGGATACAGCTGCGCACGTCGTAGGCGTCTGCGCAACCGCACCGCATCGAGGACACTACGTGGAAGGCTGGGTTGGCATATTGCCGTTGGAGGCGCGGAGACTAGTTGACGTTCTGACGCACGGAGCAGGATCGGTGGTTTAGCGGCGAGTGTGGTGTGTGTGGTAGAGCGATGTAGGGCCTGTGGTTGAGTGCGTGGGTGCGTGTGCAGCGTTTTGTTGGGAATCGGTGAGGTTGTTGAATTAAGACCGAGTGTAGCTCAGTTGGTAGAGCGATTGACTGTAGTGTTTGGTACTGTGTTTCAGTATCCTCGGAAATCAATTGGTCGCCGGTTCGATTCCAGCCTCTCGGATTTTATGTATTGCCGCCCACCGCCGCGTTCCTGCCTCGCGCACGCTCTCTTTCTGCCTCGCTGTGGCATCGTCGGCACGGCTTCTACCCTCTGGTGGTGTCCTAGCCGCAGACGGATCCTGTCACGCGCGTACTAGCCTCCGGCAAGCAGCGACGACGGTGTCGGCTTCGAGCCTCTTCAGTCGGCTACTGGTCGGCTAGATCATCGTCCGTTTGTTTCGGCAAGCTGGCCACTCATTCGGAGGTATGCCGAACTTCTGAGCATGACAGGCAGCCGCATGGTCCACTAGAACGGCGAGACGCTTGCCCTCGTCAACACTGGTAGGGTGGATGGGTCTGCATTTTCCGCGCACGTTTTCGCGTGCTTTTCGACCCGGACATGGCTTGCAGGGTCGTCGGTATGGCTGGGATACAGCTGCGCACGTCGTAGGCGTCTGCGCAACCGCACCGCATCGAGGACACTACGTGGAAGGCTGGGTTGGCATATTGCCGTTGGAGGCGCGGAGACTAGTTGACGTTCTGACGCACGGAGCAGGATCGGTGGTTTAGCGGCGAGTGTGGTGTGTGTGGTAGAGCGATGTAGGGCCTGTGGTTGAGTGCGTGGGTGCGTGTGCAGCGTTTTGTTGGGAATCGGTGAGGTTGTTGAATTAAGACCGAGTGTAGCTCAGTTGGTAGAGCGATTGACTGTAGTGTTTGGTACTGTGTTTCAGTATCCTCGGAAATCAATTGGTCGCCGGTTCGATTCCAGCCTCTCGGATTTTATGTATTGCCGCCCACCGCCGCGTTCCTGCCTCGCGCACGCTCTCTTTCTGCCTCGCTGTGGCATCGTCGGCACGGCTTCTACCCTCTGGTGGTGTCCTAGCCGCAGACGGATCCTGTCACGCGCGTACTAGCCTCCGGCAAGCAGCGACGACGGTGTCGGCTTCGAGCCTCTTCAGTCGGCTACTGGTCGGCTAGATCATCGTCCGTTTGTTTCGGCAAGCTGGCCACTCATTCGGAGGTATGCCGAACTTCTGAGCATGACAGGCAGCCGCATGGTCCACTAGAACGGCGAGACGCTTGCCCTCGTCAACACTGGTAGGGTGGATGGGTCTGCATTTTCCGCGCACGTTTTCGCGTGCTTTTCGACCCGGACATGGCTTGCAGGGTCGCCGGTATGGCTGGGATACAGCTGCGCACGTCGTAGGCGTCTGCGCAACCGCACCGCATCGAGGACACTACGTGGAAGGCTGGGTTGGCATATTGCCGTTGGAGGCGCGGAGACTAGTTGACGTTCTGACGCACGGAGCAGGATCGGTGGTTTAGCGGCGAGTGTGGTGTGTGTGGTAGAGCGATGTAGGGCCTGTGGTTGAGTGCGTGGGTGCGTGTGCAGCGTTTTGTTGGGAATCGGTGAGGTTGTTGAATTAAGACCGAGTGTAGCTCAGTTGGTAGAGCGATTGACTGTAGTGTTTGGTACTGTGTTTCAGTATCCTCGGAAATCAATTGGTCGCCGGTGCGATTCCAGCCTCTCGGATTTTATGTATTGCCGCCCACCGCCGCGTTCCTGCCTCGCGCACGCTCTCTTTCTGCCTCGCTGTGGCATCGTCGGCACGGCTTCTACCCTCTGGTGGTGTCCTAGCCGCAGACGGATCCTGTCACGCGCGTACTAGCCTCCGGCAAGCAGCGACGACGGTGTCGGCTTCGAGCCTCTTCAGTCGGCTACTGGTCGGCTAGATCATCGTCCGTTTGTTTCGGCAAGCTGGCCACTCATTCGGAGGTATGCCGAACTTCTGAGCATGACAGGCAGCCGCATGGTCCACTAGAACGGCGAGACGCTTGCCCCCGTCAACACTGGTAGGGTGGATGGGTCTGCATTTTCCGCGCACGTTTTCGCGTGCTTTTCGACCCGGACATGGCTTGCAGGGTCGTCGGTATGACTGGGATACCGCTGAGCACGTCGTAGGCGTCTGCGCAATCGCACCGCATCGAGGACACTATGTGGAAGGCCGGGTTGGCAAATTGGTCCGTTGGAGGCGCGGAGATTGACGTTCTGACGCACGGAGCAGGATCGGTGGGGTAGCGGCGAGTGTGGTGTGTGTGGTAGAGCGATGTAGGGCCTGTGGTTGAGTGCGTGGGTGCGTGTGCAGCGTTTTGTTGGGAATCGGTGAGGTTGTTGAATTAAGACCGAGTGTAGCTCAGTTGGTAGAGCGATTGACTGTAGTGTTTGGTACTGTGTTTCAGTATCCTCGGAAATCAATTGGTCGCCGGTTCGATTCCAGCCTCTCGGATTTTATGTATTGCCGCCCACCGCCGCGTTCCTGCCTCGCGCACGCTCTCTTTCTGTCTCGCTGTGGCATCGTCGGCACGGCTTCTACCCTCTGGTGGTGTCCTAGCCGCAGACGGATCCTGTCACGCGCGTACTAGCCTCCGGCAAGCAGCGACGACGGTGTCGGCTTCGAGCCTCTTCAGTCGGCTACTGGTCGGCTAGATCATCGTCCGTTTGTTTCGGCAAGCTGGCCACTCATTCGGAGGTATGCCGAACTTCTGAGCATGACAGGCAGCCGCATGGTCCACTAGAACGGCGAGACGCTTGCCCCCGTCAACACTGGTAGGGTGGATGGGTCTGCATTTTCCGCGCACGTTTTCGCGTGCTTTTCGACCCGGACATGGCTTACAGGGTCGTCGGTATGGCTGGGATACAGCTGCACACGTCGTAGGCGTCTGCGCAACCGCACCGCATCGAGGACACTACGTGGAAGGCTGGGTTGGCATATTGCCGTTGGAGGCGCGGAGACTAGTTGACGTTCTGACGCACGGAGCAGGATCGGTGGGGTAGCGGCGAGTGTGGTGTGTGTGGTAGAGCGATGTAGGGCCTGTGGTTGAGTGCGTGGGTGCGTGTGCAGCGTTTTGTTGGGAATCGGTGAGGTTGTTGAATTAAGACCGAGTGTAGCTCAGTTGGTAGAGCGATTGACTGTAGTGTTTGGTACTGTGTTTCAGTATCCTCGGAAATCAATTGGTCGCCGGTTCGATTCCAGCCTCTCGGATTTTATGTATTGCCGCCCACCGCCGCGTTCCTGCCTCGCGCACGCTCTCTTTCTGCCTCGCTGTGGCATCGTCGGCACGGCTTCTACCCTCTGGTGGTGTCCTAGCCGCAGACGGATCCTGTCACGCGCGTACTAGCCTCCGGCAAGCAGCGACGACGGTGTCGGCTTCGAGCCTCTTCAGTCGGCTACTGGTCGGCTAGATCATCGTCCGTTTGTTTCGGCAAGCTGGCCACTCATTCGGAGGTATGCCGAACTTCTGAGCATGACAGGCAGCCGCATGGTCCACTAGAACGGCGAGACGCTTGCCCCCGTCAACACTGGTAGGGTGGATGGGTCTGCATTTTCCGCGCACGTTTTCGCGTGCTTTTCGACCCGGACATGGCTTGCAGGGTCGTCGGTATGACTGGGATACAGCTGCGCACGTCGTAGGCGTCTGCGCAACCGCACCGCATCGAGGACACTACGTGGAAGGCTGGGTTGGCATATTGCCGTTGGAGGCGCGGAGACTAGTTGACGTTCTGACGCACGGAGCAGGATCGGTGGGGTAGCGGCGAGTGTGGTGTGTGTGGTAGAGCGATGTAGGGCCTGTGGTTGAGTGCATGGGTGCGTGTGCAGCGTTTTGTTGGGAATCGGTGAGGTTGTTGAATTAAGACCGAGTGTAGCTCAGTTGGTAGAGCGATTGACTGTAGTGTTTGGTACTGTGTTTCAGTATCCTCGGAAATCAATTGGTCGCCGGTTCGATTCCAGCCTCTCGGATTTTATGTATTGCCGCCCACCGCCGCGTTCCTGCCTCGCGCACGCTCTCTTTCTGTCTCGCTGTGGCATCGTCGGCACGGCTTCTACCCTCTGGTGGTGTCCTAGCCGCAGACGGATCCTGTCACGCGCGTACTAGCCTCCGGCAAGCAGCGACGACGGTGTCGGCTTCGAGCCTCTTCAGTCGGCTACTGGTCGGCTAGATCATCGTCCGTTTGTTTCGGCAAGCTGGCCACTCATTCGGAGGTATGCCGAACTTCTGAGCATGACAGGCAGCCGCATGGTCCACTAGAACGGCGAGACGCTTGCCCCCGTCAACACTGGTAGGGTGGATGGGTCTGCATTTTCCGCGCACGTTTTCGCGTGCTTTTCGACCCGGACATGGCTTGCAGGGTCGTCGGTATGACTGGGATACCGCTGAGCACGTCGTAGGCGTCTGCGCAATCGCACCGCATCGAGGACACTATGTGGAAGGCCGGGTTGGCAAATTGGTCCGTTGGAGGCGCGGAGACTAGTTGACGTTCTGACGCACGGAGCAGGATCGGTGGGGTAGCGGCGAGTGTGGTGTGTGTGGTAGAGCGATGTAGGGCCTGTGGTTGAGTGCGTGGGTGCGTGTGCAGCGTTTTGTTGGGAATCGGTGAGGTTGTTGAATTAAGACCGAGTGTAGCTCAGTTGGTAGAGCGATTGACTGTAGTGTTTGGTACTGTGTTTCAGTATCCTCGGAAATCAATTGGTCGCCGGTTCGATTCCAGCCTCTCGGATTTTATGTATTGCCGCCCACCGCCGCGTTCCTGCCTCGCGCACGCTCTCTTTCTGCCTCGCTGTGGCATCGTCGGCACGGCTTCTACCCTCTGGTGGTGTCCTAGCCGCAGACGGATCCTGTCACGCGCGTACTAGCCTCCGGCAAGCAGCGACGACGGTGTCGGCTTCGAGCCTCTTCAGTCGGCTACTGGTCGGCTAGATCATCGTCCGTTTGTTTCGGCAAGCTGGCCACTCATTCGGAGGTATGCCGAACTTCTGAGCATGACAGGCAGCCGCATGGTCCACTAGAACGGCGAGACGCTTGCCCCCGTCAACACTGGTAGGGTGGATGGGTCTGCATTTTCCGCGCACGTTTTCGCGTGCTTTTCGACCCGGACATGGCTTGCAGGGTCGTCGGTATGGCTGGGATACAGCTGCACACGTCGTAGGCGTCTGCGCAACCGCACCGCATCGAGGACACTACGTGGAAGGCTGGGTTGGCATATTGCCGTTGGAGGCGCGGAGACTAGTTGACGTTCTGACGCACGGAGCAGGATCGGTGGTTTAGCGGCGAGTGTGGTGTGTGTGGTAGAGCGATGTAGGGCCTGTGGTTGAGTGCGTGGGTGCGTGTGCAGCGTTTTGTTGGGAATCGGTGAGGTTGTTGAATTAAGACCGAGTGTAGCTCAGTTGGTAGAGCGATTGACTGTAGTGTTTGGTACTGTGTTTCAGTATCCTCGGAAATCAATTGGTCGCCGGTTCGATTCCAGCCTCTCGGATTTTATGTATTGCCGCCCACCGCCGCGTTCCTGCCTCGCGCACGCTCTCTTTCTGCCTCGCTGTGGCATCGTCGGCACGGCTTCTACCCTCTGGTGGTGTCCTAGCCGCAGACGGATCCTGTCACGCGCGTACTAGCCTCCGGCAAGCAGCGACGACGGTGTCGGCTTCGAGCCTCTTCAGTCGGCTACTGGTCGGCTAGATCATCGTCCGTTTGTTTCGGCAAGCTGGCCACTCATTCGGAGGTATGCCGAACTTCTGAGCATGACAGGCAGCCGCATGGTCCACTAGAACGGCGAGACGCTTGCCCCCGTCAACACTGGTAGGGTGGATGGGTCTGCATTTTCCGCGCACGTTTTCGCGTGCTTTTCGACCCGGACATGGCTTGCAGGGTCGTCGGTATGACTGGGATACCGCTGAGCACGTCGTAGGCGTCTGCGCAATCGCACCGCATCGAGGACACTATGTGGAAGGCCGGGTTGGCAAATTGGTCCGTTGGAGGCGCGGAGACTAGTTGACGTTCTGACGCACGGAGCAGGATCGGTGGGGTAGCGGCGAGTGTGGTGTGTGTGGTAGAGCGATGTAGGGCCTGTGGTTGAGTGCGTGGGTGCGTGTGCAGCGTTTTGTTGGGAATCGGTGAGGTTGTTGAATTAAGACCGAGTGTAGCTCAGTTGGTAGAGCGATTGACTGTAGTGTTTGGTACTGTGTTTCAGTATCCTCGGAAATCAATTGGTCGCCGGTTCGATTCCAGCCTCTCGGATTTTATGTATTGCCGCCCACCGCCGCGTTCCTGCCTCGCGCACGTTCTCTTTCTGCCTCGCTGTGGCATCGTCGGCACGGCTTCTACCCTCTGGTGGTGTCCTAGCCGCAGACGGATCCTGTCACGCGCGTACTAGCCTCCGGCAAGCAGCGACGACGGTGTCGGCTTCGAGCCTCTTCAGTCGGCTACTGGTCGGCTAGATCATCGTCCGTTTGTTTCGGCAAGCTGGCCACTCATTCGGAGGTATGCCGAACTTCTGAGCATGACAGGCAGCCGCATGGTCCACTAGAACGGCGAGACGCTTGCCCCCGTCAACACTGGTAGGGTGGATGGGTCTGCATTTTCCGCGCACGTTTTCGCGTGCTTTTCGACCCGGACATGGCTTGCAGGGTCGTCGGTATGGCTGGGATACAGCTGCACACGTCGTAGGCGTCTGCGCAACCGCACCGCATCGAGGACACTACGTGGAAGGCTGGGTTGGCATATTGCCGTTGGAGGCGCGGAGACTAGTTGACGTTCTGACGCACGGAGCAGGATCGGTGGTTTAGCGGCGAGTGTGGTGTGTGTGGTAGAGCGATGTAGGGCCTGTGGTTGAGTGCGTGGGTGCGTGTGCAGCGTTTTGTTGGGAATCGGTGAGGTTGTTGAATTAAGACCGAGTGTAGCTCAGTTGGTAGAGCGATTGACTGTAGTGTTTGGTACTGTGTTTCAGTATCCTCGGAAATCAATTGGTCGCCGGTTCGATTCCAGCCTCTCGGATTTTATGTATTGCCGCCCACCGCCGCGTTCCTGCCTCGCGCACGCTCTCTTTCTGCCTCGCTGTGGCATCGTCGGCACGGCTTCTACCCTCTGGTGGTGTCCTAGCCGCAGACGGATCCTGTCACGCGCGTACTAGCCTCCGGCAAGCAGCGACGACGGTGTCGGCTTCGAGCCTCTTCAGTCGGCTACTGGTCGGCTAGATCATCGTCCGTTTGTTTCGGCAAGCTGGCCACTCATTCGGAGGTATGCCGAACTTCTGAGCATGACAGGCAGCCGCATGGTCCACTAGAACGGCGAGACGCTTGCCCCCGTCAACACTGGTAGGGTGGATGGGTCTGCATTTTCCGCGCACGTTTTCGCGTGCTTTTCGACCCGGACATGGCTTACAGGGTCGTCGGTATGGCTGGGATACAGCTGCACACGTCGTAGGCGTCTGCGCAATCGCACCGCATCGAGGACACTATGTGGAAGGCCGGGTTGGCAAATTGGTCCGTTGGAGGCGCGGAGACTAGTTGACGTTCTGACGCACGGAGCAGGATCGGTGGGGTAGCGGCGAGTGTGGTGTGTGTGGTAGAGCGATGTAGGGCCTGTGGTTGAGTGCGTGGGTGCGTGTGCAGCGTTTTGTTGGGAATCGGTGAGGTTGTTGAATTAAGACCGAGTGTAGCTCAGTTGGTAGAGCGATTGACTGTAGTGTTTGGTACTGTGTTTCAGTATCCTCGGAAATCAATTGGTCGCCGGTTCGATTCCAGCCTCTCGGATTTTATGTATTGCCGCCCACCGCCGCGTTCCTGCCTCGCGCACGCTCTCTTTCTGCCTCGCTGTGGCATCGTCGGCACGGCTTCTACCCTCTGGTGGTGTCCTAGCCGCAGACGGATCCTGTCACGCGCGTACTAGCCTCCGGCAAGCAGCGACGACGGTGTCGGCTTCGAGCCTCTTCAGTCGGCTACTGGTCGGCTAGATCATCGTCCGTTTGTTTCGGCAAGCTGGCCACTCATTCGGAGGTATGCCGAACTTCTGAGCATGACAGGCAGCCGCATGGTCCACTAGAACGGCGAGACGCTTGCCCCCGTCAACACTGGTAGGGTGGATGGGTCTGCATTTTCCGCGCACGTTTTCGCGTGCTTTTCGACCCGGACATGGCTTGCAGGGTCGTCGGTATGACTGGGATACCGCTGAGCACGTCGTAGGCGTCTGCGCAATCGCACCGCATCGAGGACACTATGTGGAAGGCCGGGTTGGCAAATTGGTCCGTTGGAGGCGCGGAGACTAGTTGACGTTCTGACGCACGGAGCAGGATCGGTGGGGTAGCGGCGAGTGTGGTGTGTGTGGTAGAGCGATGTAGGGCCTGTGGTTGAGTGCGTGGGTGCGTGTGCAGCGTTTTGTTGGGAATCGGTGAGGTTGTTGAATTAAGACCGAGTGTAGCTCAGTTGGTAGAGCGATTGACTGTAGTGTTTGGTACTGTGTTTCAGTATCCTCGGAAATCAATTGGTCGCCGGTTCGATTCCAGCCTCTCGGATTTTATGTATTGCCGCCCACCGCCGCGTTCCTGCCTCGCGCACGTTCTCTTTCTGCCTCGCTGTGGCATCGTCGGCACGGCTTCTACCCTCTGGTGGTGTCCTAGCCGCAGACGGATCCTGTCACGCGCGTACTAGCCTCCGGCAAGCAGCGACGACGGTGTCGGCTTCGAGCCTCTTCAGTCGGCTACTGGTCGGCTAGATCATCGTCCGTTTGTTTCGGCAAGCTGGCCACTCATTCGGAGGTATGCCGAACTTCTGAGCATGACAGGCAGCCGCATGGTCCACTAGAACGGCGAGACGCTTGCCCCCGTCAACACTGGTAGGGTGGATGGGTCTGCATTTTCCGCGCACGTTTTCGCGTGCTTTTCGACCCGGACATGGCTTGCAGGGTCGTCGGTATGACTGGGATACCGCTGAGCACGTCGTAGGCGTCTGCGCAATCGCACCGCATCGAGGACACTATGTGGAAGGCCGGGTTGGCAAATTGGTCCGTTGGAGGCGCGGAGACTAGTTGACGTTCTGACGCACGGAGCAGGATCGGTGGGGTAGCGGCGAGTGTGGTGTGTGTGGTAGAGCGATGTAGGGCCTGTGGTTGAGTGCGTGGGTGCGTGTGCAGCGTTTTGTTGGGAATCGGTGAGGTTGTTGAATTAAGACCGAGTGTAGCTCAGTTGGTAGAGCGATTGACTGTAGTGTTTGGTACTGTGTTTCAGTATCCTCGGAAATCAATTGGTCGCCGGTTCGATTCCAGCCTCTCGGATTTTATGTATTGCCGCCCACCGCCGCGTTCCTGCCTCGCGCACGTTCTCTTTCTGCCTCGCTGTGGCATCGTCGGCACGGCTTCTACCCTCTGGTGGTGTCCTAGCCGCAGACGGATCCTGTCACGCGCGTACTAGCCTCCGGCAAGCAGCGACGACGGTGTCGGCTTCGAGCCTCTTCAGTCGGCTACTGGTCGGCTAGATCATCGTCCGTTTGTTTCGGCAAGCTGGCCACTCATTCGGAGGTATGCCGAACTTCTGAGCATGACAGGCAGCCGCATGGTCCACTAGAACGGCGAGACGCTTGCCCCCGTCAACACTGGTAGGGTGGATGGGTCTGCATTTTCCGCGCACGTTTTCGCGTGCTTTTCGACCCGGACATGGCTTGCAGGGTCGTCGGTATGACTGGGATACCGCTGAGCACGTCGTAGGCGTCTGCGCAATCGCACCGCATCGAGGACACTATGTGGAAGGCCGGGTTGGCAAATTGGTCCGTTGGAGGCGCGGAGACTAGTTGACGTTCTGACGCACGGAGCAGGATCGGTGGGGTAGCGGCGAGTGTGGTGTGTGTGGTAGAGCGATGTAGGGCCTGTGGTTGAGTGCGTGGGTGCGTGTGCAGCGTTTTGTTGGGAATCGGTGAGGTTGTTGAATTAAGACCGAGTGTAGCTCAGTTGGTAGAGCGATTGACTGTAGTGTTTGGTACTGTGTTTCAGTATCCTCGGAAATCAATTGGTCGCCGGTTCGATTCCAGCCTCTCGGATTTTATGTATTGCCGCCCACCGCCGCGTTCCTGCCTCGCGCACGCTCTCTTTCTGCCTCGCTGTGGCATCGTCGGCACGGCTTCTACCCTCTGGTGGTGTCCTAGCCGCAGACGGATCCTGTCACGCGCGTACTAGCCTCCGGCAAGCAGCGACGACGGTGTCGGCTTCGAGCCTCTTCAGTCGGCTACTGGTCGGCTAGATCATCGTCCGTTTGTTTCGGCAAGCTGGCCACTCATTCGGAGGTATGCCGAACTTCTGAGCATGACAGGCAGCCGCATGGTCCACTAGAACGGCGAGACGCTTGCCCCCGTCAACACTGGTAGGGTGGATGGGTCTGCATTTTCCGCGCACGTTTTCGCGTGCTTTTCGACCCGGACATGGCTTGCAGGGTCGTCGGTATGACTGGGATACCGCTGAGCACGTCGTAGGCGTCTGCGCAATCGCACCGCATCGAGGACACTATGTGGAAGGCCGGGTTGGCAAGTTGGTCCGTTGGAGGCGCGGAGACTAGTTGACGTTCTGACGCACGGAGCAGGATCGGTGGGGTAGCGGCGAGTGTGGTGTGTGTGGTAGAGCGATGTAGGGCCTGTGGTTGAGTGCGTGGGTGCGTGTGCAGCGTTTTGTTGGGAATCGGTGAGGTTGTTGAATTAAGACCGAGTGTAGCTCAGTTGGTAGAGCGATTGACTGTAGTGTTTGGTACTGTGTTTCAGTATCCTCGGAAATCAATTGGTCGCCGGTGCGATTCCAGCCTCTCGGATTTTATGTATTGCCGCCCACCGCCGCGTTCCTGCCTCGCGCACGCTCTCTTTCTGCCTCGCTGTGGCATCGTCGGCACGGCTTCTACCCTCTGGTGGTGTCCTAGCCGCAGACGGATCCTGTCACGCGCGTACTAGCCTCCGGCAAGCAGCGACGACGGTGTCGGCTTCGAGCCTCTTCAGTCGGCTACTGGTCGGCTAGATCATCGTCCGTTTGTTTCGGCAAGCTGGCCACTCATTCGGAGGTATGCCGAACTTCTGAGCATGACAGGCAGCCGCATGGTCCACTAGAACGGCGAGACGCTTGCCCCCGTCAACACTGGTAGGGTGGATGGGTCTGCATTTTCCGCGCACGTTTTCGCGTGCTTTTCGACCCGGACATGGCTTGCAGGGTCGTCGGTATGACTGGGATACCGCTGAGCACGTCGTAGGCGTCTGCGCAATCGCACCGCATCGAGGACACTATGTGGAAGGCCGGGTTGGCAAATTGGTCCGTTGGAGGCGCGGAGACTAGTTGACGTTCTGACGCACGGAGCAGGATCGGTGGGGTAGCGGCGAGTGTGGTGTGTGTGGTAGAGCGATGTAGGGCCTGTGGTTGAGTGCGTGGGTGCGTGTGCAGCGTTTTGTTGGGAATCGGTGAGGTTGTTGAATTAAGACCGAGTGTAGCTCAGTTGGTAGAGCGATTGACTGTAGTGTTTGGTACTGTGTTTCAGTATCCTCGGAAATCAATTGGTCGCCGGTTCGATTCCAGCCTCTCGGATTTTATGTATTGCCGCCCACCGCCGCGTTCCTGCCTCGCGCACGCTCTCTTTCTGCCTCGCTGTGGCATCGTCGGCACGGCTTCTACCCTCTGGTGGTGTCCTAGCCGCAGACGGATCCTGTCACGCGCGTACTAGCCTCCGGCAAGCAGCGACGACGGTGTCGGCTTCGAGCCTCTTCAGTCGGCTACTGGTCGGCTAGATCATCGTCCGTTTGTTTCGGCAAGCTGGCCACTCATTCGGAGGTATGCCGAACTTCTGAGCATGACAGGCAGCCGCATGGTCCACTAGAACGGCGAGACGCTTGCCCTCGTCAACACTGGTAGGGTGGATGGGTCTGCATTTTCCGCGCACGTTTTCGCGTGCTTTTCGACCCGGACATGGCTTGCAGGGTCGTTGGTATGGCTGGGATACAGCTGCGCACGTCGTAGGCGTCTGCGCAACCGCACCGCATCGAGGACACTACGTGGAAGGCCGGGTTGGCAAATTGGTCCGTTGGAGGCGCGGAGACTAGTTGACGTTCTGACGCACGGAGCAGGATCGGTGGGGTAGCGGCGAGTGTGGTGTGTGTGGTAGAGCGATGTAGGGCCTGTGGTTGAGTGCGTGGGTGCGTGTGCAGCGTTTTGTTGGGAATCGGTGAGGTTGTTGAATTAAGACCGAGTGTAGCTCAGTTGGTAGAGCGATTGACTGTAGTGTTTGGTACTGTGTTTCAGTATCCTCGGAAATCAATTGGTCGCCGGTTCGATTCCAGCCTCTCGGATTTTATGTATTGCCGCCCACCGCCGCGTTCCTGCCTCGCGCACGCTCTCTTTCTGCCTCGCTGTGGCATCGTCGGCACGGCTTCTACCCTCTGGTGGTGTCCTAGCCGCAGACGGATCCTGTCACGCGCGTACTAGCCTCCGGCAAGCAGCGACGACGGTGTCGGCTTCGAGCCTCTTCAGTCGGCTACTGGTCGGCTAGATCATCGTCCGTTTGTTTCGGCAAGCTGGCCACTCATTCGGAGGTATGCCGAACTTCTGAGCATGACAGGCAGCCGCATGGTCCACTAGAACGGCGAGACGCTTGCCCCCGTCAACACTGGTAGGGTGGATGGGTCTGCATTTTCCGCGCACGTTTTCGCGTGCTTTTCGACCCGGACATGGCTTGCAGGGTCGTCGGTATGACTGGGATACCGCTGAGCACGTCGTAGGCGTCTGCGCAATCGCACCGCATCGAGGACACTATGTGGAAGGCCGGGTTGGCAAATTGGTCCGTTGGAGGCGCGGAGACTAGTTGACGTTCTGACGCACGGAGCAGGATCGGTGGGGTAGCGGCGAGTGTGGTGTGTGTGGTAGAGCGATGTAGGGCCTGTGGTTGAGTGCGTGGGTGCGTGTGCAGCGTTTTGTTGGGAATCGGTGAGGTTGTTGAATTAAGACCGAGTGTAGCTCAGTTGGTAGAGCGATTGACTGTAGTGTTTGGTACTGTGTTTCAGTATCCTCGGAAATCAATTGGTCGCCGGTGCGATTCCAGCCTCTCGGATTTTATGTATTGCCGCCCACCGCCGCGTTCCTGCCTCGCGCACGCTCTCTTTCTGCCTCGCTGTGGCATCGTCGGCACGGCTTCTACCCTCTGGTGGTGTCCTAGCCGCAGACGGATCCTGTCACGCGCGTACTAGCCTCCGGCAAGCAGCGACGACGGTGTCGGCTTCGAGCCTCTTCAGTCGGCTACTGGTCGGCTAGATCATCGTCCGTTTGTTTCGGCAAGCTGGCCACTCATTCGGAGGTATGCCGAACTTCTGAGCATGACAGGCAGCCGCATGGTCCACTAGAACGGCGAGACGCTTGCCCCCGTCAACACTGGTAGGGTGGATGGGTCTGCATTTTCCGCGCACGTTTTCGCGTGCTTTTCGACCCGGACATGGCTTGCAGGGTCGTCGGTATGGCTGGGATACAGCTGCACACGTCGTAGGCGTCTGCGCAACCGCACCGCATCGAGGACACTACGTGGAAGGCTGGGTTGGCATATTGCCGTTGGAGGCGCGGAGACTAGTTGACGTTCTGACGCACGGAGCAGGATCGGTGGTTTAGCGGCGAGTGTGGTGTGTGTGGTAGAGCGATGTAGGGCCTGTGGTTGAGTGCGTGGGTGCGTGTGCAGCGTTTTGTTGGGAATCGGTGAGGTTGTTGAATTAAGACCGAGTGTAGCTCAGTTGGTAGAGCGATTGACTGTAGTGTTTGGTACTGTGTTTCAGTATCCTCGGAAATCAATTGGTCGCCGGTTCGATTCCAGCCTCTCGGATTTTATGTATTGCCGCCCACCGCCGCGTTCCTGCCTCGCGCACGCTCTCTTTCTGCCTCGCTGTGGCATCGTCGGCACGGCTTCTACCCTCTGGTGGTGTCCTAGCCGCAGACGGATCCTGTCACGCGCGTACTAGCCTCCGGCAAGCAGCGACGACGGTGTCGGCTTCGAGCCTCTTCAGTCGGCTACTGGTCGGCTAGATCATCGTCCGTTTGTTTCGGCAAGCTGGCCACTCATTCGGAGGTATGCCGAACTTCTGAGCATGACAGGCAGCCGCATGGTCCACTAGAACGGCGAGACGCTTGCCCCCGTCAACACTGGTAGGGTGGATGGGTCTGCATTTTCCGCGCACGTTTTCGCGTGCTTTTCGACCCGGACATGGCTTGCAGGGTCGTCGGTATGACTGGGATACCGCTGAGCACGTCGTAGGCGTCTGCGCAATCGCACCGCATCGAGGACACTATGTGGAAGGCCGGGTTGGCAAATTGGTCCGTTGGAGGCGCGGAGACTAGTTGACGTTCTGACGCACGGAGCAGGATCGGTGGGGTAGCGGCGAGTGTGGTGTGTGTGGTAGAGCGATGTAGGGCCTGTGGTTGAGTGCGTGGGTGCGTGTGCAGCGTTTTGTTGGGAATCGGTGAGGTTGTTGAATTAAGACCGAGTGTAGCTCAGTTGGTAGAGCGATTGACTGTAGTGTTTGGTACTGTGTTTCAGTATCCTCGGAAATCAATTGGTCGCCGGTGCGATTCCAGCCTCTCGGATTTTATGTATTGCCGCCCACCGCCGCGTTCCTGCCTCGCGCACGCTCTCTTTCTGCCTCGCTGTGGCATCGTCGGCACGGCTTCTACCCTCTGGTGGTGTCCTAGCCGCAGACGGATCCTGTCACGCGCGTACTAGCCTCCGGCAAGCAGCGACGACGGTGTCGGCTTCGAGCCTCTTCAGTCGGCTACTGGTCGGCTAGATCATCGTCCGTTTGTTTCGGCAAGCTGGCCACTCATTCGGAGGTATGCCGAACTTCTGAGCATGACAGGCAGCCGCATGGTCCACTAGAACGGCGAGACGCTTGCCCCCGTCAACACTGGTAGGGTGGATGGGTCTGCATTTTCCGCGCACGTTTTCGCGTGCTTTTCGACCCGGACATGGCTTGCAGGGTCGTCGGTATGACTGGGATACCGCTGAGCACGTCGTAGGCGTCTGCGCAATCGCACCGCATCGAGGACACTATGTGGAAGGCCGGGTTGGCAAATTGGTCCGTTGGAGGCGCGGAGACTAGTTGACGTTCTGACGCACGGAGCAGGATCGGTGGGGTAGCGGCGAGTGTGGTGTGTGTGGTAGAGCGATGTAGGGCCTGTGGTTGAGTGCGTGGGTGCGTGTGCAGCGTTTTGTTGGGAATCGGTGAGGTTGTTGAATTAAGACCGAGTGTAGCTCAGTTGGTAGAGCGATTGACTGTAGTGTTTGGTACTGTGTTTCAGTATCCTCGGAAATCAATTGGTCGCCGGTTCGATTCCAGCCTCTCGGATTTTATGTATTGCCGCCCACCGCCGCGTTCCTGCCTCGCGCACGCTCTCTTTCTGCCTCGCTGTGGCATCGTCGGCACGGCTTCTACCCTCTGGTGGTGTCCTAGCCGCAGACGGATCCTGTCACGCGCGTACTAGCCTCCGGCAAGCAGCGACGACGGTGTCGGCTTCGAGCCTCTTCAGTCGGCTACTGGTCGGCTAGATCATCGTCCGTTTGTTTCGGCAAGCTGGCCACTCATTCGGAGGTATGCCGAACTTCTGAGCATGACAGGCAGCCGCATGGTCCACTAGAACGGCGAGACGCTTGCCCCCGTCAACACTGGTAGGGTGGATGGGTCTGCATTTTCCGCGCACGTTTTCGCGTGCTTTTCGACCCGGACATGGCTTGCAGGGTCGTCGGTATGACTGGGATACCGCTGAGCACGTCGTAGGCGTCTGCGCAATCGCACCGCATCGAGGACACTATGTGGAAGGCCGGGTTGGCAAATTGGTCCGTTGGAGGCGCGGAGACTAGTTGACGTTCTGACGCACGGAGCAGGATCGGTGGGGTAGCGGCGAGTGTGGTGTGTGTGGTAGAGCGATGTAGGGCCTGTGGTTGAGTGCGTGGGTGCGTGTGCAGCGTTTTGTTGGGAATCGGTGAGGTTGTTGAATTAAGACCGAGTGTAGCTCAGTTGGTAGAGCGATTGACTGTAGTGTTTGGTACTGTGTTTCAGTATCCTCGGAAATCAATTGGTCGCCGGTTCGATTCCAGCCTCTCGGATTTTATGTATTGCCGCCCACCGCCGCGTTCCTGCCTCGCGCACGCTCTCTTTCTGCCTCGCTGTGGCATCGTCGGCACGGCTTCTACCCTCTGGTGGTGTCCTAGCCGCAGACGGATCCTGTCACGCGCGTACTAGCCTCCGGCAAGCAGCGACGACGGTGTCGGCTTCGAGCCTCTTCAGTCGGCTACTGGTCGGCTAGATCATCGTCCGTTTGTTTCGGCAAGCTGGCCACTCATTCGGAGGTATGCCGAACTTCTGAGCATGACAGGCAGCCGCATGGTCCACTAGAACGGCGAGACGCTTGCCCCCGTCAACACTGGTAGGGTGGATGGGTCTGCATTTTCCGCGCACGTTTTCGCGTGCTTTTCGACCCGGACATGGCTTGCAGGGTCGTCGGTATGACTGGGATACCGCTGAGCACGTCGTAGGCGTCTGCGCAATCGCACCGCATCGAGGACACTATGTGGAAGGCCGGGTTGGCAAATTGGTCCGTTGGAGGCGCGGAGACTAGTTGACGTTCTGACGCACGGAGCAGGATCGGTGGGGTAGCGGCGAGTGTGGTGTGTGTGGTAGAGCGATGTAGGGCCTGTGGTTGAGTGCGTGGGTGCGTGTGCAGCGTTTTGTTGGGAATCGGTGAGGTTGTTGAATTAAGACCGAGTGTAGCTCAGTTGGTAGAGCGATTGACTGTAGTGTTTGGTACTGTGTTTCAGTATCCTCGGAAATCAATTGGTCGCCGGTTCGATTCCAGCCTCTCGGATTTTATGTATTGCCGCCCACCGCCGCGTTCCTGCCTCGCGCACGCTCTCTTTCTGCCTCGCTGTGGCATCGTCGGCACGGCTTCTACCCTCTGGTGGTGTCCTAGCCGCAGACGGATCCTGTCACGCGCGTACTAGCCTCCGGCAAGCAGCGACGACGGTGTCGGCTTCGAGCCTCTTCAGTCGGCTACTGGTCGGCTAGATCATCGTCCGTTTGTTTCGGCAAGCTGGCCACTCATTCGGAGGTATGCCGAACTTCTGAGCATGACAGGCAGCCGCATGGTCCACTAGAACGGCGAGACGCTTGCCCCCGTCAACACTGGTAGGGTGGATGGGTCTGCATTTTCCGCGCACGTTTTCGCGTGCTTTTCGACCCGGACATGGCTTGCAGGGTCGTCGGTATGACTGGGATACCGCTGAGCACGTCGTAGGCGTCTGCGCAATCGCACCGCATCGAGGACACTATGTGGAAGGCCGGGTTGGCAAATTGGTCCGTTGGAGGCGCGGAGACTAGTTGACGTTCTGACGCACGGAGCAGGATCGGTGGGGTAGCGACGAGTGTGGTGTGTGTGGTAGAGCGATGTAGGGCCTGTGGTTGAGTGCGTGGGTGCGTGTGCAGCGTTTTGTTGGGAATCGGTGAGGTTGTTGAATTAAGACCGAGTGTAGCTCAGTTGGTAGAGCGATTGACTGTAGTGTTTGGTACTGTGTTTCAGTATCCTCGGAAATCAATTGGTCGCCGGTTCGATTCCAGCCTCTCGGATTTTATGTATTGCCGCCCACCGCCGCGTTCCTGCCTCGCGCACGCTCTCTTTCTGCCTCGCTGTGGCATCGTCGGCACGGCTTCTACCCTCTGGTGGTGTCCTAGCCGCAGACGGATCCTGTCACGCGCGTACTAGCCTCCGGCAAGCAGCGACGACGGTGTCGGCTTCGAGCCTCTTCAGTCGGCTACTGGTCGGCTAGATCATCGTCCGTTTGTTTCGGCAAGCTGGCCACTCATTCGGAGGTATGCCGAACTTCTGAGCATGACAGGCAGCCGCATGGTCCACTAGAACGGCGAGACGCTTGCCCCCGTCAACACTGGTAGGGTGGATGGGTCTGCATTTTCCGCGCACGTTTTCGCGTGCTTTTCGACCCGGACATGGCTTGCAGGGTCGTCGGTATGACTGGGATACCGCTGAGCACGTCGTAGGCGTCTGCGCAATCGCACCGCATCGAGGACACTATGTGGAAGGCCGGGTTGGCAAATTGGTCCGTTGGAGGCGCGGAGACTAGTTGACGTTCTGACGCACGGAGCAGGATCGGTGGGGTAGCGGCGAGTGTGGTGTGTGTGGTAGAGCGATGTAGGGCCTGTGGTTGAGTGCGTGGGTGCGTGTGCAGCGTTTTGTTGGGAATCGGTGAGGTTGTTGAATTAAGACCGAGTGTAGCTCAGTTGGTAGAGCGATTGACTGTAGTGTTTGGTACTGTGTTTCAGTATCCTCGGAAATCAATTGGTCGCCGGTTCGATTCCAGCCTCTCGGATTTTATGTATTGCCGCCCACCGCCGCGTTCCTGCCTCGCGCACGCTCTCTTTCTGCCTCGCTGTGGCATCGTCGGCACGGCTTCTACCCTCTGGTGGTGTCCTAGCCGCAGACGGATCCTGTCACGCGCGTACTAGCCTCCGGCAAGCAGCGACGACGGTGTCGGCTTCGAGCCTCTTCAGTCGGCTACTGGTCGGCTAGATCATCGTCCGTTTGTTTCGGCAAGCTGGCCACTCATTCGGAGGTATGCCGAACTTCTGAGCATGACAGGCAGCCGCATGGTCCACTAGAACGGCGAGACGCTTGCCCCCGTCAACACTGGTAGGGTGGATGGGTCTGCATTTTCCGCGCACGTTTTCGCGTGCTTTTCGACCCGGACATGGCTTGCAGGGTCGTCGGTATGACTGGGATACCGCTGAGCACGTCGTAGGCGTCTGCGCAATCGCACCGCATCGAGGACACTATGTGGAAGGCCGGGTTGGCAAATTGGTCCGTTGGAGGCGCGGAGACTAGTTGACGTTCTGACGCACGGAGCAGGATCGGTGGGGTAGCGGCGAGTGTGGTGTGTGTGGTAGAGCGATGTAGGGCCTGTGGTTGAGTGCGTGGGTGCGTGTGCAGCGTTTTGTTGGGAATCGGTGAGGTTGTTGAATTAAGACCGAGTGTAGCTCAGTTGGTAGAGCGATTGACTGTAGTGTTTGGTACTGTGTTTCAGTATCCTCGGAAATCAATTGGTCGCCGGTTCGATTCCAGCCTCTCGGATTTTATGTATTGCCGCCCACCGCCGCGTTCCTGCCTCGCGCACGCTCTCTTTCTGCCTCGCTGTGGCATCGTCGGCACGGCTTCTACCCTCTGGTGGTGTCCTAGCCGCAGACGGATCCTGTCACGCGCGTACTAGCCTCCGGCAAGCAGCGACGACGGTGTCGGCTTCGAGCCTCTTCAGTCGGCTACTGGTCGGCTAGATCATCGTCCGTTTGTTTCGGCAAGCTGGCCACTCATTCGGAGGTATGCCGAACTTCTGAGCATGACAGGCAGCCGCATGGTCCACTAGAACGGCGAGACGCTTGCCCCCGTCAACACTGGTAGGGTGGATGGGTCTGCATTTTCCGCGCACGTTTTCGCGTGCTTTTCGACCCGGACATGGCTTGCAGGGTCGTCGGTATGACTGGGATACCGCTGAGCACGTCGTAGGCGTCTGCGCAATCGCACCGCATCGAGGACACTATGTGGAAGGCCGGGTTGGCAAATTGGTCCGTTGGAGGCGCGGAGACTAGTTGACGTTCTGACGCACGGAGCAGGATCGGTGGGGTAGCGGCGAGTGTGGTGTGTGTGGTAGAGCGATGTAGGGCCTGTGGTTGAGTGCGTGGGTGCGTGTGCAGCGTTTTGTTGGGAATCGGTGAGGTTGTTGAATTAAGACCGAGTGTAGCTCAGTTGGTAGAGCGATTGACTGTAGTGTTTGGTACTATGTTTCAGTATCCTCGGAAATCAATTGGTCGCCGGTTCGATTCCAGCCTCTCGGATTTTATGTATTGCCGCCCACCGCCGCGTTCCTGCCTCGCGCACGCTCTCTTTCTGCCTCGCTGTGGCATCGTCGGCACGGCTTCTACCCTCTGGTGGTGTCCTAGCCGCAGACGGATCCTGTCACGCGCGTACTAGCCTCCGGCAAGCAGCGACGACGGTGTCGGCTTCGAGCCTCTTCAGTCGGCTACTGGTCGGCTAGATCATCGTCCGTTTGTTTCGGCAAGCTGGCCACTCATTCGGAGGTATGCCGAACTTCTGAGCATGACAGGCAGCCGCATGGTCCACTAGAACGGCGAGACGCTTGCCCCCGTCAACACTGGTAGGGTGGATGGGTCTGCATTTTCCGCGCACGTTTTCGCGTGCTTTTCGACCCGGACATGGCTTGCAGGGTCGTCGGTATGACTGGGATACCGCTGAGCACGTCGTAGGCGTCTGCGCAATCGCACCGCATCGAGGACACTATGTGGAAGGCCGGGTTGGCAAATTGGTCCGTTGGAGGCGCGGAGACTAGTTGACGTTCTGACGCACGGAGCAGGATCGGTGGGGTAGCGGCGAGTGTGGTGTGTGTGGTAGAGCGATGTAGGGCCTGTGGTTGAGTGCGTGGGTGCGTGTGCAGCGTTTTGTTGGGAATCGGTGAGGTTGTTGAATTAAGACCGAGTGTAGCTCAGTTGGTAGAGCGATTGACTGTAGTGTTTGGTACTGTGTTTCAGTATCCTCGGAAATCAATTGGTCGCCGGTTCGATTCCAGCCTCTCGGATTTTATGTATTGCCGCCCACCGCCGCGTTCCTGCCTCGCGCACGCTCTCTTTCTGCCTCGCTGTGGCATCGTCGGCACGGCTTCTACCCTCTGGTGGTGTCCTAGCCGCAGACGGATCCTGTCACGCGCGTACTAGCCTCCGGCAAGCAGCGACGACGGTGTCGGCTTCGAGCCTCTTCAGTCGGCTACTGGTCGGCTAGATCATCGTCCGTTTGTTTCGGCAAGCTGGCCACTCATTCGGAGGTATGCCGAACTTCTGAGCATGACAGGCAGCCGCATGGTCCACTAGAACGGCGAGACGCTTGCCCCCGTCAACACTGGTAGGGTGGATGGGTCTGCATTTTCCGCGCACGTTTTCGCGTGCTTTTCGACCCGGACATGGCTTGCAGGGTCGTCGGTATGACTGGGATACCGCTGAGCACGTCGTAGGCGTCTGCGCAATCGCACCGCATCGAGGACACTATGTGGAAGGCCGGGTTGGCAAATTGGTCCGTTGGAGGCGCGGAGACTAGTTGACGTTCTGACGCACGGAGCAGGATCGGTGGGGTAGCGGCGAGTGTGGTGTGTGTGGTAGAGCGATGTAGGGCCTGTGGTTGAGTGCGTGGGTGCGTGTGCAGCGTTTTGTTGGGAATCGGTGAGGTTGTTGAATTAAGACCGAGTGTAGCTCAGTTGGTAGAGCGATTGACTGTAGTGTTTGGTACTGTGTTTCAGTATCCTCGGAAATCAATTGGTCGCCGGTTCGATTCCAGCCTCTCGGATTTTATGTATTGCCGCCCACCGCCGCGTTCCTGCCTCGCGCACGCTCTCTTTCTGCCTCGCTGTGGCATCGTCGGCACGGCTTCTACCCTCTGGTGGTGTCCTAGCCGCAGACGGATCCTGTCACGCGCGTACTAGCCTCCGGCAAGCAGCGACGACGGTGTCGGCTTCGAACCTCTTCAGTCGGCTACTGGTCGGCTAGATCATCGTCCGTTCGTTTCGGCAAGCTGGCCACTCATTCGGGAGGTATGCCGAACTTCTGAGCATGACAGGCAGCCGCATGGTCCACTAGAACGGCGAGACGCTTGCCCCCGTCAACACTGGTAGGGTGGATGGGTCTGCATTTTCCGCGCACGTTTTCGCGTGCTTTTCGACCCGGACATGGCTTGCAGGGTCGTCGGTATGACTGGGATACCGCTGAGCACGTCGTAGGCGTCTGCGCAATCGCACCGCATCGAGGACACTATGTGGAAGGCCGGGTTGGCAAATTGGTCCGTTGGAGGCGCGGAGACTAGTTGACGTTCTGACGCACGGAGCAGGATCGGTGGGGTAGCGGCGAGTGTGGTGTGTGTGGTAGAGCGATGTAGGGCCTGTGGTTGAGTGCGTGGGTGCGTGTGCAGCGTTTTGTTGGGAATCGGTGAGGTTGTTGAATTAAGACCGAGTGTAGCTCAGTTGGTAGAGCGATTGACTGTAGTGTTTGGTACTGTGTTTCAGTATCCTCGGAAATCAATTGGTCGCCGGTTCGATTCCAGCCTCTCGGATTTTATGTATTGCCGCCCACCGCCGCGTTCCTGCCTCGCGCACGCTCTCTTTCTGCCTCGCTGTGGCATCGTCGGCACGGCTTCTACCCTCTGGTGGTGTCCTAGCCGCAGACGGATCCTGTCACGCGCGTACTAGCCTCCGGCAAGCAGCGACGACGGTGTCGGCTTCGAGCCTCTTCAGTCGGCTACTGGTCGGCTAGATCATCGTCCGTTTGTTTCGGCAAGCTGGCCACTCATTCGGAGGTATGCCGAACTTCTGAGCATGACAGGCAGCCGCATGGTCCACTAGAACGGCGAGACGCTTGCCCCCGTCAACACTGGTAGGGTGGATGGGTCTGCATTTTCCGCGCACGTTTTCGCGTGCTTTTCGACCCGGACATGGCTTGCAGGGTCGTCGGTATGACTGGGATACCGCTGAGCACGTCGTAGGCGTCTGCGCAATCGCACCGCATCGAGGACACTATGTGGAAGGCCGGGTTGGCAAATTGGTCCGTTGGAGGCGCGGAGACTAGTTGACGTTCTGACGCACGGAGCAGGATCGGTGGGGTAGCGGCGAGTGTGGTGTGTGTGGTAGAGCGATGTAGGGCCTGTGGTTGAGTGCGTGGGTGCGTGTGCAGCGTTTTGTTGGGAATCGGTGAGGTTGTTGAATTAAGACCGAGTGTAGCTCAGTTGGTAGAGCGATTGACTGTAGTGTTTGGTACTGTGTTTCAGTATCCTCGGAAATCAATTGGTCGCCGGTTCGATTCCAGCCTCTCGGATTTTATGTATTGCCGCCCACCGCCGCGTTCCTGCCTCGCGCACGCTCTCTTTCTGCCTCGCTGTGGCATCGTCGGCACGGCTTCTACCCTCTGGTGGTGTCCTAGCCGCAGACGGATCCTGTCACGCGCGTACTAGCCTCCGGCAAGCAGCGACGACGGTGTCGGCTTCGAGCCTCTTCAGTCGGCTACTGGTCGGCTAGATCATCGTCCGTTTGTTTCGGCAAGCTGGCCACTCATTCGGAGGTATGCCGAACTTCTGAGCATGACAGGCAGCCGCATGGTCCACTAGAACGGCGAGACGCTTGCCCCCGTCAACACTGGTAGGGTGGATGGGTCTGCATTTTCCGCGCACGTTTTCGCGTGCTTTTCGACCCGGACATGGCTTGCAGGGTCGTCGGTATGACTGGGATACCGCTGAGCACGTCGTAGGCGTCTGCGCAATCGCACCGCATCGAGGACACTATGTGGAAGGCCGGGTTGGCAAATTGGTCCGTTGGAGGCGCGGAGACTAGTTGACGTTCTGACGCACGGAGCAGGATCGGTGGGGTAGCGGCGAGTGTGGTGTGTGTGGTAGAGCGATGTAGGGCCTGTGGTTGAGTGCGTGGGTGCGTGTGCAGCGTTTTGTTGGGAATCGGTGAGGTTGTTGAATTAAGACCGAGTGTAGCTCAGTTGGTAGAGCGATTGACTGTAGTGTTTGGTACTGTGTTTCAGTATCCTCGGAAATCAATTGGTCGCCGGTTCGATTCCAGCCTCTCGGATTTTATGTATTGCCGCCCACCGCCGCGTTCCTGCCTCGCGCACGCTCTCTTTCTGCCTCGCTGTGGCATCGTCGGCACGGCTTCTACCCTCTGGTGGTGTCCTAGCCGCAGACGGATCCTGTCACGCGCGTACTAGCCTCCGGCAAGCAGCGACGACGGTGTCGGCTTCGAGCCTCTTCAGTCGGCTACTGGTCGGCTAGATCATCGTCCGTTTGTTTCGGCAAGCTGGCCACTCATTCGGAGGTATGCCGAACTTCTGAGCATGACAGGCAGCCGCATGGTCCACTAGAACGGCGAGACGCTTGCCCCCGTCAACACTGGTAGGGTGGATGGGTCTGCATTTTCCGCGCACGTTTTCGCGTGCTTTTCGACCCGGACATGGCTTGCAGGGTCGTCGGTGTGGCTGGGATACAGCTGCACACGTCGTAGGCGTCTGCGCAACCGCACCGCATCGAGGACACTATGTGGAAGGCCGGGTTGGCAAATTGGTCCGTTGGAGGCGCGGAGACTAGTTGACGTTCTGACGCACGGAGCAGGATCGGTGGGGTAGCGGCGAGTGTGGTGTGTGTGGTAGAGCGATGTAGGGCCTGTGGTTGAGTGCGTGGGTGCGTGTGCAGCGTTTTGTTGGGAATCGGTGAGGTTGTTGAATTAAGACCGAGTGTAGCTCAGTTGGTAGAGCGATTGACTGTAGTGTTTGGTACTGTGTTTCAGTATCCTCGGAAATCAATTGGTCGCCGGTTCGATTCCAGCCTCTCGGATTTTATGTATTGCCGCCCACCGCCGCGTTCCTTCCTCGCGCACGCTCTCTTTCTGCCTCGCTGTGGCTTCGCCGGCACGGCTTCTACCCCCTCCGGTGGTGTCCTAGCCGCAGACGGATCCTGTCAAGCGCGTACTAGCCTCCGGCAAGCAGCGACGACGGTGTCGGCTTCGAGCCTCTTCAGTCGGCTACTGGTCGGCTAGATCATCGTCCGTTCGTTTCGGCAAGCTGGCCACTCATTCGGGAGGTATGCCGAACTGCTGAGCATGACAGGCAGCCGCATGGTCCACTAGAACGGAACACAGTACCAAACACTACAGTCAATCGCTCTACCAACTGAGCTACACTCGGTCTTAATTCAACAACCTCACCGATTCCCAACGAAACGCTGCACACGCACCCACGCACTCAACCACAGGCCCCACATCGCTCTACCACACACACCACACTCGCCGCTACCCCACCGATCCCGCTCCGTGCGTCAGAACATCAACTAGTCTCCGCGCCTCCAACGGACCAATATGCCAACCCAGCCTTCCACGTAGTGTCCTCGATGCGGTGCGGTTGCGCAGACGCCTACGACGTGCGCAGCTGTATCCCAGCCATACCGACGACCCTGCAAGCCATGTCCGGGTCGAAAGCACGCGAAAACGTGCGCGGAAAATGCAGACCCATCCACCCTACCAGTGTTGACGGGGGCAAGCGTCTCGCCGTTCTAGTGGACCATGCGGCTGCCTGTCATGCTCAGAAGTTCGGCATACCTCCCGAATGAGTGGCCAGCTTGCCGAAACAAACGGACGATGATCTAGCCGACCAGTAGCCGACTGAAGAGGCTCGAAGCCGACACCGTCGTCGCTGCTTGCCGGAGGCTAGTACGCGCGTGCCAGGATCCGTCTGCGGCTAGGACACCACCAGAGGGTAGAAGCCGTGCCGGCGATGCCACAGCGAGGCAGAAAGAGAGCGTGCGCGAGGCAGGAACGCGGCGGTGGGCGGCAATACATAAAATCCGAGAGGCTGGAATCGAACCGGCGACCAATTGATTTCCGAGGATACTGAAACACAGTACCAAACACTACAGTCAATCGCTCTACCAACTGAGCTACACTCGGTCTTAATTCAACAACCTCACCGATTCCCAACGAAACGCTGCACACGCACCCACGCACTCAACCACAGGCCCTACATCGCTCTACCACACACACCACACTCGCCGCTAAACCACCGATCCCGCTCCGTGCGTCAGAACGTCAACTAGTCTCCGCGCCTCCAACGGACCAATATGCCAACCCAGCCTTCCACGTAGTGTCCTCGATGCAGTGCGGTTGCGCAGACGCCTACGACGTGCTCAGCTGTATCCCAGCCATACCGACGACCCTGCAAGCCATGTCCGGGTCGAAAAGCACGCGAAAACGTGCGCGGAAAATGCAGACCCATCCACCCTACCAGTGTTGACGAGGGCAAGCGTCTCGCCGTTCTAGTGGACCATGCGGCTGCCTGTCATGCTCAGAAGTTCGGCATACCTCCCGAATGAGTGGCCAGCTTGCCGAAACAAACGGACGATGATCTAGCCGACCAGTAGCCGACTGAAGAGGCTCGAAGCCGACACCGTCGTCGCTGCTTGCCGGAGGCTAGTACGCGCGTGACAGGATCCGTCTGCGGCTAGGACACCACCAGAGGGTAGAAGCCGTGCCGACGATGCCACAGCGAGGCAGAAAGAGAGCGTGCGCGAGGCAGGAACGCGGCGGTGGGCGGCAATACATAAAATCCGAGAGGCTGGAATCGAACCGGCGACCAATTGATTTCCGAGGATACTGAAACACAGTACCAAACACTACAGTCAATCGCTCTACCAACTGAGCTACACTCGGTCTTAATTCAACAACCTCACCGATTCCCAACAAAACGCTGCACACGCACCCACGCACTCAACCACAGGCCCTACATCGCTCTACCACACACACCACACTCGCCGCTAAACCACCGATCCCGCTCCGTGCGTCAGAACGTCAACTAGTCTCCGCGCCTCCAACGGACCAATATGCCAACCCAGCCTTCCACGTAGTGTCCTCGATGCAGTGCGGTTGCGCAGACGCCTACGACGTGCTCAGCTGTATCCCAGCCATACCGACGACCCTGCAAGCCATGTCCGGGTCGAAAAGCACGCGAAAACGTGCGCGGAAAATGCAGACCCATCCACCCTACCAGTGTTGACGAGGGCAAGCGTCTCGCCGTTCTAGTGGACCATGCGGCTGCCTGTCATGCTCAGAAGTTCGGCACACCTCCCGAATGAGTGGCCAGCTTGCCGAAACGAACGGACGATGATCTAGCCGACCAGTAGCCGACTGAAGAGGCTCGAAGCCGACACCGTCGTCGCTGCTTGCCGGAGGCTAGTACGCGCGTGACAGGATCCGTCTGCGGCTAGGACACCACCAGAGGGTAGAAGCCGTGCCGGCGAAGCCACAGCGAGGCAGAAAGAGAGCGTGCGCGAGGCAGGAACGCGGGGGACGTCCACTCGTCATGTACGTACTCTCTCCAATTCCCACACACTCTTGTCTCTGACTTTCGTCTATGACACATCCTACCTTACGAGCAAAGGCGGTGTCGACGATCGAGACCTCAGCGCCGGAATCGAAGAGCAGTGCGGCCTTCTCATTGTTGATCTTGCCACTGCCTTGGCCTGCTTGAACCATTTCCCAGGCGCGTGGTACTTCCAGTACCCCCGCGACTCTCCTGGCATCAGCTCCAACTCCATCGTCACCTCGGATCGTGAGTACTCATCGATCTTCCTCACGCTGGCTATCATCGAGGTGGGTTTCAGTTCACATGTATTGTCGATCGAGTTGGTCAGCTTGCTAACTTCTTTGATCGGCTGTTTCTCCACAAATGCATAAATACAACGTCCAGAACGCTCGGCTCGTACCAGATTCCTACCTGGCGAGCGTCCTAGTTTAACATCTTCTCCGCTCTGGTAGGTAGCAATCCCGCGTGTTTGGTCGGGTTTTTTTTACGACTGACGAATCATGTTGTAGAACTCTTCCATCGGGCACTTGCCAGCTTCGTGCAGCTCGCCACAGGCGCGACAGACGAAGAGACAATGATCCGACGGATGTCCCTCGCGGCCACACTTCTTGCAAGTCAGCCTCTTCCAGCAACCAAGATCGTTGTGCTTCGTGGATCCGCAATGCGAACATGGGATCGTTGGCGCAGACCGGTCGGCTCGATCGCCCTTTCTTGGAACGTCTTGACGGGCTGGCGGTTGGCCTTCTTGGCTGTGGCGATCTGGCACTGCGGCGAGGAACACGCCACGCGTGTCACCTTCCGACTCCGATCCGCTGGTGTCCAGCTCCGAGTCGCTCTATGCCGCGACTGCTTGAATGGCTCTCACCGCACGCGCAGGCTTCGACGCCGCAGGGTTCGGAGGAGTGCCGCTAGCTTTCTGTCGGAACTTGCTGGAACCCATCACTGCCTTCCCTTGGCGTGCCTTGGCACGCTGGCGGTGCGAAGAGTCTGCTCAAGAACGTCAGCATCGGGCAGGCGTAGCAGCGCAAGCTGATCAGCCAGTTCACGATCATCCAAGATCTCGATGAAATGCTCCACGTGTTCCTGGCGGGCAGCGGGCGATCCATCTTTGATCGGGAATTTCGCTCGCATGCCTGCAACGATCAGGCGGTGGAGATATTCCAGGGGCGACTCATCCGATCTCTTCCGCGCATGGTAGTACTGTCTCGCGACAGATACTCCGCGTCCACAGTACTGGACCAGGAAGCCTTCCAGCAAGCTCTTCCAAGTGCTGCGAGTCGACCGACTCAGCTGTCTGTACCAGTTGCGAGCCGGACCCGTGAGCAGATCACCGAAGACAAGACACTTCTCGCTTTCGGGAGCTTGGCCACGGATGAATGCTGACTTGACCTTGCCCAGCCAGCTTCTCGCCCACTCCTCGTCGTTGTCTTCGCCGGAGAACTCCTTCAGCTCGGAGATCGCGGATACTCTGATCCGCGGCGCAAGCGCACCGCCTCCTGCTGACACTCCTGCGGTGGCAACTGCAGCTCGACGTGGCGCGCCGAGGCTCAGGTCGTCCGGGTCGTACTCGTTCGGTCCTGGTGGATCGTGAGCTGATCCTGCCGACTTCATGTCCTCGTCTTGGGACTCAGGCGCTCCAGTCGGGGCAGCCGGCGGCGGCGGAGGAGGAGGAGTTGATCCCGATCCTTGCTGCTCGCTCACGAACCGCGACATGGCTGCGTTGAAGTACGATTGCAGACGCTGTGGAGATTCCTGGCCACCGGTCGTTGGCACACCGGCCAATGGAACAGCCAAGGCCGGTGTCGGGGTGGCGCTTGCGCGTTCGCGTAGAAGTGCCGCTCCCGAAGGTCCCAACATCATCCTTGAGAGTCCAATAGAGCTGTGTGATCCGTCCGACCCGGCATCCGACGTGGCTGACGCGTATTGCGTCGACCCACTGCGCGGCGTTCGTACCGCTTCTGGCTTGACAGGCATGATGATGTCTGGCATCGGCGCCGTGAAGTGATATCGCGGCCGGTCATTCGACGGGACGGGCACAGCTTCGGTCTTGATCGGTGAGCTGATGCCCACCAGCGTGACCAGCTTGTCCACCAGGCCTTCGATCGCCTTCACGACCGTCGCCAGATCCGTGTCGTAGAGCGCGTTCGCGTCGAAGGCTCCCGTGGTGAATCCAGCTTCCTTCAAGATATGAAGGAGAAGCTTCACCGCCTCCAGCTTGTTCTTGGGCTCGCTGGGTACGGTGGTCGGGCCTTGCAGATCGCCGATCAACTTCGGCACAGGGTCTCCCGTGAGAAGCGTCTGCAGCTCCTTGCGGTGGAAGACCAGCTCGAGCTGATCCTCGGTCCAACCTCCGCCTTCGTCACGATCTTCCGTGTCCGAGCCAGGGGCCTTCAGCTTCGGTCGCGAGGACTTCGGCGTCTTCTTCGACGAGGCCGTACGCGGAACAGGTGGAGTGGTTTTGGGTGAAGATCCTTCGGTATTAACCGTCGGATCTTCATCCGGCGAGTCTTGACTTGCGTCGCGACCCGCGGGGTCCCCGAAGGGACCTGGGGAGGGGGGAGGTTTCATTTCCAGCTCCATTGCCAGATCTTCCTCCTTCACATCAACCGAGCTCCTCCCAGCACTCGGTCGATCAGTGGATCCTACTTCTTTCAGCAGCGTCGGCGGCGATCCATCTTCCGCTGATGCTTCAATCCCAGGTTCCAACTTGACCTTCACATCTTCTTCGGTAGACTCACGGTGAAATCCCGAGTCACCAGAAGATCCGGGCACGCGCACCATTGTGGTGGAGCGCTGCTCGTGAAATTGCTGACACGGATCAAGCTCACGCACGGTGGCCCAGACTGCCGACTAACGGAGGGGGTACTCCGATTGCCGTGGGGTCGCTGAAGTTCTTCTCACCTTGTGTACCCGTCGGTTGGGCGGTTACGCTCTTCTGATGTCTCGCGAAGGTGTGTTGGGGCCGAGTATAGGGACCGTATGGACGGTACTCGGGATCGAGGGAGTGATGGCCGCACGGATATGCGTCGCACGGCTATCGGTTCTGCTGCAGATCTGGCTTGTGACCACTTGATCGTAGCGGGGGGTTGTCCTTGGGGGGTGTTGTATCCTTTCCAATTGCTTGCCGCCTCCTCTTGGCGGGATCTTGTCTTGAGACGGGTTGTTACAACGCGGCCTGGCCAAGCGATCCAGGTGTCTGTGTCGGTCTTCAAGGACGTGAGCGGTTCTCGTGCGTCGGTGGGCCAATGTAGTTCCCGCCCGGAATAGAGAGTCGCTTGCGTCTTAGAAGGTAAATCTCCGAATGAATTCAACCAAGTACCAATCCCTATGCTCCTACTTCTCTCCCTATCCTTGCTTGCGCATCGCGTGATTCACGAACTGGCTCCGAAAGGTATCTGCTTGTACCAATATAGCGGTACTGTGTCGATAAGATCGCACACTTGTACCCAATGTAGAGCTTGTACCCGGATCGTGGTACCTTGTGTCGATAAGATCTCACCCTTGTACCCACTGTAGAGCTTGTACCCAGATCGTGGTACCTTGTGTCGATAAGATCGCACCCTTGTACCCATTGTAGATCGGATCGGCCAGATCGATGTACCCATCTCAGCCCGATCGGGAATCCGCCAGATAGGTGTACTAAAACGATGGTACTCCTTTTCGGCCCGGTTCGCTGGTGTGGCACACACCCTCCGGAATGTCACACCTGATGTGGTGCACAATGATGTGGTACACACCAACCGGGGTGTCGCATTGTTCTCGATCCTTCTCCCTCAGGCGCCATTCCCGATTCTTCGACATTCTTCGTCCTGCGCGCGGTTCCTTCGCCCCGATCGGTAAGTGCTTCACCACAAAAACAAACGCGCATCGCATCATTCACCATTCATCCACGCCCGACAGACCATCTTTCGATTAAGCTTCGGCGAGCGTAACCAGACCAGCTGAAGACTGCATCACTCCACATGATCAACGTCGTCCATGTTTGTCAGCTTCACCAATGGATCTGTCACATCGCTTAGTGCCGGAGGGACGATGTCTTGAATAAAAAAATGCCTCGATGATCGTCCTGCGCGTCTCCAAGTGTCTCCCATGCTCTTGAAGGCGTCGCCCAAAAGCCTCCCAATCACGCCGAAGTTGCCCATACTCAGCCAGAGAGCCCTGTACGCAGTTCAAGGCCACATTTGCGGACTGAGCCAAGCTCGGAAGATGTCTCTCCAAGCGCGACTTGGAGGACTGGAGCAGATTTGCTACGTATTCCGGCGGTGGCTGTGTGATCATGTCCTCCCACGTTGACCGGTAGAGGTTGCGCGTGATGTGGTTGGCCCACATGCGCCACACGACAGACTCGGCCCGGAATGTTGATCCCCATTCTTCTTGAAGCCGAGCAACAACTTCTTGAAGGACGATCTCAGCAGTCGCGCCAGCTCGATCGGTCTGCTCGGGACGAATACAAGCCTCCTTGAACGAGTCCAGGTCTTACGCCCTGGTGATGGCAATGCCGTATTCGTAGACCAAGAGAGACACAGTTTCACCCCGGGTCTTCACCAGCCACTGGCACCACGCATGATCCGTCTTGGTGCTGTCGACAATGTGCCCCTTGACCTTGAACTGCATCACTTTATCCCACTGCGCTGCGTCAACAGGTTCCGTCGACCACGCGCCGTCGGTCTTCACTGCTCGACACTTGACTCGGAGGCTGAACAGGTCCCAGAGCTTCTGGATGATCTCGTTGAACGAGCTTCCATTAACAACGGCATCATCGAGAGTGCCACCAGAGGTGTCTCGTTGTCCGATAGTTGACTTGATGATAGGACGAACCACAAGTTGATATAACTGCTCTTCAGTGGTCGCCGATGGCACCGATTGCTGGCCAGAAGAACTCACTCGATGCAGTAAGCGATCGCGAGCCGGGTAGGGCGCGAAGCTGCGCTGCTCTGTATACGCGATGATCGTGGCGTAGTGTGCGGCGAAGGCGTGGACGCTGGCGGCGTGGAGGGCAGCATGGCTTGCGCGCTCACGGCAGAGATCTCGTCGGCGATGGACGTTGCACTTGGCAAAGGGAAACCTGAGTGCGTACTGGGACTGTGGGGTGCATGCTGTGCACCCATAGTTTGGCTCATACAACGGCATACTTTATTCTTTTGATTAGGTTGCGCGGTTCGCTGGCGGTTTCCCCTCGGTCGATTGAACCAACCGCGCTCGGAAATTTCGACTAGAACTCACGATAGGCGTTGAAGAAGCAAAGGTGCTACCGTTCGCCGGGATCTTTATGAAGTGTTCAGTTCTATTGACATCTTGCGTCGGTTCGGGGATGTTGGGGAGAGCGCGTTCCCCTCCATTGGTATGCTAGCAATCATTTGGCTCGGAAAAATGACATCCTCCGGATGCCAAGAGCGTGCGTTCTCTCGACGGGATTGATAGTGATGGGTCCGCTGCGCGCCAATCCAGCAACAACCTTGCCAAAAAGCTATTTGCTGGTAGAACGCGAAACTTGATGTACGAGTAAGTAGTATTACGCCATGGAAAGTAGTAGTAATCTTCGTACAACTACATATAATTTTACTACATGTTGCTGTCCCAGTAGGTGCATTTCTAAGCCAATCCTAAGTAGTAATATTACGTATGAGTACTCCCCCAAAATACTACCCATCCCTGCTCGTACAGGCGGCAAACAGCAGATCGCAGGTAATTCGCGACCGCCGACGAGCACCTTGGACCTCACAGCCAGCCACACACTCCAAGTCGCCGTCATTCATCCAAGAGACAATGGTGAGCTCCTCGCGCCCGCGCGACGTGGGCATCCTGGCCATGGAGGTGCACTTCCCAGCCGACTACGTGGACCAGCGCGAGATGGAGATGTTCGACGGCGTGGGCAGTGGCAAGTACACGCTGGGTCTGGGCCAGCTGGGCATGGCCGTGCCTGGAGACCGCGAGGACGTGAATGCACTGGCGTTGACGGCCGTGTCGCGTCTCCTGAGCAAGTTCGACGTGCGTCCCGAGCAGGTTGGACGCCTGGAAGTGGGCACGGAGACGCTGGTGGACAAGAGCAAGTCCTCTAAGACCGTCCTCATGCAGCTCTTCGGTGACAACACCGACGTGGACGGCGCCACAGTCATCAACGCCTGCTACGGCGGCACGGCGGCGCTGCTCAACGCGGTGGCCTGGGTCGACAGCTCTTTCTGGGACGGCCGCTACGCTGTCGTGGTGGCTACAGACATTGCAGTGTACGCCAAGGGCCCTGCGCGTCCCAGCGGGGGCTGCGGAGCTGTGGCGATGCTCATTGGACCTGATGCCCCCATGGTGCTGGACTGCAGTACCAAGGCCACTCATGCGACCAACGTCTGGGACTTCTATAAGCCTAACGTGAGCAGCGAGTACCCGACGGTGGACGGCAAGCTGTCGAACTCGTGCTACTTGCATGCGCTGGATGAATGCTACCAGCTCTTTTGCAAGAAGAGCGAGGAGGCGGCTAAGACCGATGGCAAGCAGCCTGGACTGGCCTCCGTGGACTACGGCGTGTTCCACTCGCCGTACAACAAGTTGGTGCAGAAGTCGTTCGCTCGTCTGATGTTCCTGGAGTCCAGACGTCTGCGGGATGCTAAAGACGAAGCCGCTAAGGAGAAGTTCGCGTCGCTGAGCAAGTGGGCCAACACGCCGCTGGAGGACACGCTGAACGACCGTGAGCTGGATCTGGCGGCTCGTACCGTTGCGAACGAGGCCTTCAAGACCAAGGTGTCTCCGAGCTGCACCACGTCGCAGCAGATTGGCAACTGCTACACTGCTGCGGTCTACATGAACCTAGCGACGCTGGTACACGCGCGTGCCAAGGACCTGGCGCTCGGGTCTCGAATCCTCATGTTCTCGTACGGCTCAGGCAGCCTCGCCACCATGTTCGTGCTCCAGACGCGCGAACCGACTGAGGCGGTTAAGGCCAAGTTCTCACTGGAAAAGATCGCCAAGTCGCTGGACATCACCGCTCGTCTCGAACGTCGCAGCAAGCTGACCCCGGAGGCCTACACAGCGCGAATGAAGCTGCGTCAGAAGACTTACAGCGCCAAGAGCGGCCTGAGGCTTACACAGCCGCTTGAGTCCATTCCTGAAGGAGATTTCTACCTCGATCGGATCGACGAGATGGGTCGCCGTTTCTACGCTCGCTCCGACTCGCCAGCCACTGCCGAGGACAAGCAAGTGAAGCTTCACGTAGCCAAGACAACACAAGAGCTTGGCGGCGCCGTGTACGTGACTGGAACCAGTGTGGGTCTACCTGGACAGGCCAAGGTGTTCGAAGGGGAAACGTCAGTGGAGAAGCTGCTCCAAGGTGAAAACTGCATCCGTGAGGTATCGGCTGCGGACAAGGACAAGATGGTGGCGCAAAACATCGTTCAAGTGCGCAAGGACAAGAGCACTGGGGCTGTCACGCGTGCTCCCGTTTCCACGCGCGATAAGTGCATCCAAGTGTCTGCCGTTGTGCACCACGTGGACTTGGAGAAGGACTACGGCATCGCTGCGAGTATGGCGAATTCAATGGACGAGCCGACGCAGCTCGCGGTGGCTGCTGGTCTCGAGGCGGTTCGCACTGCTGGCCTCGTTGACGGCGCCGAAGGCAACTGGCGCTTACCTGAGAGCATGCGCGACTCGACGGGTGTCATCTACGCCACGTCTTTCCCTACCATGAACGCAGCGGTGTCGGAAACCTCGCGTTCATACGAAGAAGGCAAGAAGGAGGGCGAGTCCACTTACGAACTGGATCGCAAGATCCTCTTCCGTCTTCTCGTGCTCGCGAACGCCCAAGTAGCTCAGTTTACGGGCGCTCGTGGCCCCAACACGCAGATCAACGCGGCGTGTGCCGGTGCCACGCAGGCCATTGGTCTGGCTCAGGACTGGATCAATTCTGGCAAGTGCCAGCGCGTCATTGTCGTCTCCAGCGACACTGCGAGCTCGCCGACTATGATGCCACTGGTTGGCGGCGGGTTCCGTGCTCTAGGAGCGGCGTGCATCGCCCCGACGGCTGATGCCGCTGCGCGTCCGTTTGACGTGAAGCGCTGTGGTATGATTGTCGGTAGCGGAGCGATCGGCTTGGTGCTCGAGTCTCCGCTGGCCTTCGCGCAGCGTGCGCCTGCGATTGAGAAGCCCGTTTGTCTGCTTGCCACGCAATACAGCAACTCCGCTTTCCACGGCGCCGCGTTGGAACCGAACCACGTCGGGCAGGAGCTCGTGCGCTTTCTACAGCGCGTCGAGAGCGACTTCGGCATCACGCGTGAGCAGATCGCTCGCAACGGAGTCTACTACAGCCACGAAACGGGCACCAATGCGTCGGCAACGTCGTCGTGTGCGTACACGGAAGTGACGGCTTTGCGCACCGCGTTCGGCCCCGAGTTGCTCGCTGAACTGCTGGTCGCGAACACCAAGGGCTTCACGGGGCACCCCATGGCTGTGGCCTTCGAGGACGTGGCAGCCATCGAGGGGCTTCGCCACGGACGTGTGCCGCCTGTGGTGCATTTCGAGGCCCATGACCCGAACCTGGGCGAGACCCCGCTGCGTCTAGCACCGGGCGGTGCCTACGCCCACAAATTCGCTCTACGCTTCGCTGCTGGCTTCGGCTCGCAGCTCGCGTTCTCGCTCTACACACTTGAGAATTGAGCCGCTACAGTAGCCCCCCTGATAGAAACCCAAGTTCTAAACTCAAAAATGACACGGACCATCACAATATTCAATAGCCTCTTGAAAAGGAGCAAAGGCCTAAGTGCGTGATACCTCCTTTTACGAACAAAACACGCACTTGTCTTCCGGCCGCGCACACGCCTAGAACTCGACGGACACGTTACTGGCCGTGCGCTTTTCTCGCCATTCGCTGGTGGCCTCGGTGCCCCACACGTCGCGGTTGGCGTCGGCGTCGGTGGCCGCAGGACTGGGGCCGCCGCTGAACTCGAACGGCGTCTGCTCGATCGACGTGGTGCTCGACATGATGCCCGTGCCGCCGAGAATGCTGTCCGTGCGACGAATGCTGCTGTCGGCGTCGATATCGATGGACGACGGACTGCCGTAGTTGGCAGGAACCATCCCAGCTGCAGCGCCAGCACCAGCACCAGCAGCGTACTCTGTACTAGCGTAGTTGCTAGAGTAGCCGCTCTCGCCATAGTTGTTGCTGTAGTTGTTTGCGTATCCGTTGCTGGCATAGTTGTTGTTGAAGTTTGACTGCGCAGTGTACGACGTCGTAGCTGCCGAAGCGGAGGGCGGAGCAGCCATGGCGGCTGCGGAGTAAGCCGGCTTGTTGGGCGAGAACGCCGCGTCTTCGGCGTCCGAGTCCTCGTCGTCCTGCCGCTTCTTCCAGACCACAAAGCCCGCCACGGCGACCAACGCGACTGCACCTCCAACAATACCGAGAATCAAGCCCCAGTTGGCGCCACCCGAGCCTGTGTCGGCGCTCGCCGTGTTCGACGACTTGGAGCCGCTGTCGTTTTGCGTCGAGTCCGCGGTGGCGGACTTGGTGGTCCTCGACTCGGTGGTCGTAGGTGCCACCGTCGCACTCACACTTTTGTTCTTGGCCTGGTCGTCCTCCGATCCAGAGCTTCCAGCGGAGCTTTGCGATGTGGAGTTAGATCCACCAGAAGCGGAGGCAGAAGCAGATTCAGACACGTACGAGCTAGAAGAGTCGCTAGCTGAGGCACTCGAGGCATCGCCAGTAGAGCCAGCACTGCTCGACGAGTCAGACGACTTCGTCACGGGCTTTGTCGTCGGCTTCGTCGTCGGCTTTGTCGTCGGCTTCGTCGTCTTCGGGGCCGTGGTGGAGCTGCTCGACGAGTCACTGAACGACGAGGAAGTGGTGGTAGTTTTCTTCTTCGTGGAAGAGCTGGACGACTTGGACGAATCGCTGCTGGACGAAGACGATTTCTTCTTGGTCGAGCTAGGCGTCGGGGTAGACGCCGAGTCCTCATCGGAAGTTCCTGCTTCCTCAGACCCCGAGCTGCTTTCTTCATCGGACGTCGTCAGCACTGCACCATTCAATCAAAAGAACCAAGTTAATCATCACCGCGCCTTCCCTCGTAGCCTGTAGAAATCTACGTACTTGCAGGACACTCCGTCGTGCCGCTAGGGCATTCTCCGTCGTCGTCATAGGCGTAGCAGTTGTAATCGGTTGAGCCCCCAAACATCGACATCAGCGATTCCTCCTCGCTCAGACAGCGATTGCACTTCTTCTTCGTGCGGTCGCAGACCTTGGACGACGATCCGTTCACGTAGCACTCCTCGGCCTTACTGCAGATCGAGGACGCGGCTGCTGCCGAGTGCACCGCCGTCACCTGCACGGCGACTATCACAACCGAATCAACAGCATCAGCATCATCACGGGCAGTATGTAGCAGCATAGCGCTATTGCAGGCCACGCACCGGCGATCAAGGCGGCGAGACAAACGGTGCGTCCTAGCATTGCTCTCTTGGGGAGGTACGTCGCAAAGGGTACGGCGTGCAGAATTCTTCCGACGAAGCTGCAGGGAGGAAGGGCGGTGAGCTTATGGTCTCCGAAACACGCGAGCTGTCAAACTGCGACCGAGTCTTACCTGCCTCCGACTTTTTTCAGGGAAGCGCGTGGGTTTTGCTAATGGAAGAGAGCGGCTGTGACGAGAGACGGCGGCACCAGGTCTCCGTTGGAGTTCAGCGCGGCGCGGATTGTCCATCCTGGACGATAAAGTCAGTCCAGAGCACGATACAGACAAAAGCGCTACTATGGCTCAGAAACTAAACCTCATTGCGATCACATTATATGCTCATTGTGGCGGTGGCCTGGCTGGTTTGCCGGAAGACAAAGTTGTTTTTGGCCAGCCGATGCCGCCGAACGCCGGCGTGGGGCTCACAGCGGAATGCTTCTGCGCTTGCATTTCGATGGCGACGCCACGAGAAGTAATGGCTCGTGCGTCGAGACGGCACGTGCGGCTCGGCAGCTATGCAATGAAACGATCACTTCGGTGTCCGTACGACGGGTCTCTTTAGTCGAGCAGCACCAAACTCAGCATCGCCGCGACGATAGTCACCTTCCTGACGACATTGCACATGTCGCCGTTGGTCGAGGACGAGTCGGCGTTGTCGGCGTTGCTCCTGCTACTGTCGGTGGACGACCCGTTAGTCTGCAACTCGGTGTCTGCGCTGGTTCCGAACGCGGCGGCGAGAACATTTTTTGCGGATTGACGTCCGATGTACATTACGAAGGCGTAAGGGTTGACTGTCCCTTCCTTCATCAGGCTGGCGTCGCTAAGGTACACGTTCCGTGTGCCAATGACTCGAAACGATCCGTCGGCGCACCGTGAGGCATCGTCGGCTTCATCGGCTGCCGTGTAGCAGCTCCCTCCGAAATGGTGGCTCACGCTGCCGGCGTTGTCGCTTACCCAGCTCGAAATGTCGACTTCCCCGTCGCCCGATGCATCTCCAAGAAACACTGACCCAGCCTCTGTCATGGTGGAGATCATCTTGGTAGCGTAGGCCTCCATTGCTGCTACGTCGTTCGGTGTCGACAGATACCAGGACCCGTTCGTTGCGACGTTGAAGGCGTTTCCTTCCACGCTGATGTAGTCTCGCGACTCCGGATTGTTCAGCAGCAGCGCGAGCGTGTACGCCTTGTCCGTCTCGTAGGCGTCTCCAAAGCCGTGGGGAAGCACTGTTGTCTGCAGCTCGTACTCCCGGCCGTTGATTTCCATTGTCTCGTAGGCCGTCAGCACCGGACCGGGGATAGCCCACGGACCCGTCCGGTTTCTCATGAATCGCGCGACGGCATCTTCCGGTCGCTGCGTATTCAGGAACGGTACCATGCCAGCATGCGTGAACGAGGCGTACACCACCGCCGCATCGAAGACGGCTTTGCCCACAGCCTCGTTGATGACCCACGAATCTTTCTCGCCGACGCCGGCAAAGGATCCCGCCGAGACCAGGGCTTCAAGCTGGTCCTGCGGCCCGATCCCGCTCTGCATCAGAAGCTGCGGCGTGCCCAGCGCCCCCGCTGCAACCACAACCACGCCGCGATCGGTCAACGAGACTTGGGTCGAGTCTCCATCGTCGTTCTGGTACACGACTCCTGTAGCGTTGCCTTGGGTCTGTTGAATGTACAACGCCTTGGAGTTCACGAGCAATTGGAAGTTGTCTCGGCCCTCCATTGCCGAGTAAAAGGTCTTGGCCGGCGAGGCTCTCAGCCCATCCTTGATGGTGTACGGCGGGTGGCCGTACGTGTTGTTCTTGCTGTTCCTGGCCTCTTGGTCGTTCAGCGTCTTGAAGACATAGCCGGCGCCTTCCAGCGCCGAGCTGACGATGTTGAACGCTTCCAGGAGATAGTACTCGCCATCCGCGGAAGGAGTTTCTGTGTACGGCGAGAGCTCCTCGATGGCATCGAGTCCACTGTTCACCTCGTCCGCGGTGAACGGCCACGTGGCCTTGGTCACGTAGTCGTCGGGTGTGCGGAAGTACTGCACGGCGCTGATCGACGAGCAGCCACCGAGCAGCTTGCCCAGCCAAATGGACGGCAGACCGACCCAATCGGCTCGGTAGGCCTCGTTCTCGTCATTGTAGATGGTGTTGTCGAACTCGCCCGGGATGTCGAACTTGGTCCAGCCCTCAGACGCCGAGTACGGCAGCACATCCGTGCCGCCCGTCATCTGCAGCGACACGTTGCCAGCCTCCAGCAGCAGGACCGATACGTCAGCTTGGCGAGTGAGGTACTCCGCGGCCACCAGACCACCAGGACCAGAGCCAACGATGATCACATCGTACGCATCGCTGCCCAAAGCTCCACTCGCCAGAGTGGCCGGCCACAGCAGCAAAGAGAGAAGCTTCATAGTAAGCAGCACGTTCTTCCTGTCCAAAGCTGCAATGGCAGCAAAATGCAGCGCTCCGTACCCAGCGAGTGCAGGAAAGTGGCGATGGATACTTTCGCTAGTTGAAGTTGTTTTGGCTACATGTACACCCCTATGACTTAGGGAACGGGCGAGGCGCTCAGCTGGTCACGCAGCTGGCGCTTGCACACGGACATGGCTCTCCTTCGTGCGCAGCGCTCGACGTTGATGGGGATGTCGATGGCCGCGTACTCGGACAGCGTCGTGTACGTCCGCGCCTGCGCGCCGGGGTTGTCCTGAATGAAGTTCTTGAGCAGCCTGGCCACGTCGCTCGACTTGTCGCTCATGACTGCGGCCAGAATGTGGTTGAACTGCTCGATGCGGTAGTCGATGAGCGCTTGGCGCGTGGTGAACATGGTGAGCATGCCGCCGCGTGGCATGGAGGGCAGCCATGGCCGCCCCGCCAGGTTGAACTTGACGGCGTCCAGAGGCAGCACCGCGTTGCTGTTGTAGCTCGCGGCGCCGCCGTTCGGTCGGAACTCGTCGTTGAGTACGGCGGGGGCACTGCTCCTCGTGTCGTCCTCGTCCTCCACTCGCTGTGAGCTGCCGTCGCTGATCCAGGAGCCTCGTCGCTGGTCCGTTCCGGCCGGCACTCGGCCGTCGGTCGTCATGGGGGACCAGAGCGGCGAGGCCTCGGGCGTCGAGCGCGCCAACGGGTTGCACAGCAGCGACGAGTAGTAGAGGCCGAGGCCGGCGCTGCTGCTTCGGGGCCGCTGAGAGGGCATGCACTTGGCCAGCTCGTGGTGGAACGCGTGAAAGTCGTTGTAGCGTCTTCGCACCACGTAGCCCTCGAGCGGCGTCTCCCACGACCGCACTTCCAGTAGGTAGTACACGACGTTGTCCGAGCCGTGCACGTACCCCACCACCACGACGCTCTCGTATACGGTGCCGGACATGCTGCAGACACTGAGTCGCGGCTCCGCCGCCGAGTCCGAGCGGTAGCGTGCCACGCCCGGCACGGCGCCCAGTGAGCGCTGTCGGAGTGGAAGTCCCGGAGGTCTTGACACCTCTGCAGTACATGCATCTTGCTCGTGCTTGGACTGGTTGGAAGCCGGCCATGAGAAGCCTCCATGTATCACGTCCATTGGGAAGTGAGTGAGTTAGCTACCCGCTGCTCGACAAGACGCTCGGGCGTATCTGATTCAGGACTTGTGGCTTTGGAAGCGCTCGACTGCAAGACGCGCGCTGCGTGTTCGGTCCCGCCGAGAGAAAGCTCAAGTGAGCCAAGTCGTGCAGAGAGGTAACCGGCGCGGCTGCCCTCGGGCCCTTCTCGTGTCGGGAAGGCATGGTGCCCATCCTGCCGCGGGGCAAAAAACGAGAGATTCAAGACGCGGGCGTTTGACGGACCCCATTCGCGCCGTCCTGGCGCCTGCCTGCTGCTTGCTCGTCCTGCCGCGATGCCCTTGCTCTGGTCGCCGCTGTACGTCGTCTGGGGGCCGTCGTGCAGGAGATCCGAAGGTGTTGAAGTGCCGAGCTCGAAGCAGCCGCGTGAAATTTGAGCGTCTTGGCCGTTATCGCGGATACGGCCATCACCGACGCCGTTCCTGAGGAAGTTGTAGGGATAGAGGGAGCAAGTTGCGCTTCAGAAGCAGTTGTCGTGTTGGCCTTATCTACGACTAGAGCACTACGGCAGCTCAGTAGAAGAAGGTGTCTCGTGTGGCGTGGCGTTCCAGGCCTCGGAAGCGGTCCTCCTTGCCCACGCGCCACAAGTAGAAGTCCAATTCAAGCGTGCCGAGACGGCCCTTGCTTGCCGCCACGATGTGGTCGCAGGCCACGAGCGCGGCGGCGCGCAACTCGCAGTCCTGCTGGCCAGCAGGCAGCTCCTCGCCGCGGTTGATCCGGCCCTCCAACTCCTCGTCGTACTGCAGCATTCACACAAGAGGTTAGCGACGACGCAACGATAACAAGGCACATGCCGATACCGTACCTCGAGAACGCCCAGCGCGTGCAGCACACACGGCAGAACCTGCACGAGAATCAGCAAGAGCATGTTGTTAGCACCAAGACCAGACGTCGGCAGGCCAACTCAACGCCTTCGTACGTTGTCGCTGAACGCCGTCAGCTCGTTGATGTCAGCGAACGCCAGCGTCGGGTCCGAGTCCTGTACAGCATTAACCGCGTTAGGTTGAGCCTGGACAAGCGCGCAATGACCTCACGCACCTTGAATCGACGGTGGATGCACGCGACGGCCAGTTGCACGCGCTTGAGAAGATACACCTCCTCGCCATGGAGCGTGTAGTGGTCATCAAAGCCAGGGAACGTCGCGACAAGCCGGTCCACGAGGTACGCAGCGTTCGCGCTTGGACCCCCAGCTTCCTTCTCCTCCTCGTCGCCCGAGCTTGTCGGCGAGAGGTTGGCCAAGACGAACGCGCCAAAGTCCTCCATCTTCAGGTCGACAAGCTTCTGACCGCTTTCGTTCAGAACCTGCCAACAACCCCGTTAGCTCTACTGCTTGACTCTTGACAAGGAGAGTTATTCAACGCAACGCTCACCTTCTGGAGCATGACAGCCAGCGGCTTCAGCGGGCCCTGCATCGGCATCAAAACGCACAACAGTCAGACCTTCCACCGAAACGCGTACAGCCATTCAACTGCGCACCGGCTTGGCCATGTAGATGCCCGGAGAGAGCTCCTCGTCCTTCTCCAGTGGGATGCTGAAGTAGGTCGCCACCAGGTCGATGCTCAGGTTCTGCATGAACTGCGCGTTCAGCTTGGGCACCGAGATGTACATGCCAATGAGCCCGAACACCTGCACCACACCACACATCCATCAGCTTCCCTTCTCCTCTCTAACTATCCACTCAAAGGCACTCACGATGGTGTCGTGCGCGCCCCGATCCGCGTACTTGTGCAGGTCCTTGCGGAATCCGCTGCCGAAGTTCAACAGCGCATACAATGCTGCAAGACCAACAACATTCAATTAGTATCGATCATTGCTCCTGCAGCTCTAGCCCCTCCCACGCACTGAGGAAGTTGAGTTCTTCCTGCTGCGAGCGGAAGTTGAGCGGGAAGTTCATGGGCTCCGCGAGCTTCTCGAACTCCGCGGCGTCCAGCTGCTCCACGAACGCGCGCGCTTTGTCTTCATTAATGCGCACTTGAGCGTCCTCTCGGGCCACCAGCGCGGCGCACGAGGGCCGCACGCGCGCCAGCAGCGAGTCCTGCGCAGCAGAAGGAGCCATCGCGTGTCAACCCAGTCGGAAATGATTGTGACACAATTTCGAAGTCGTTAGGTTCGCACTCATCTCTTAAGTGCGCACCGTGGCCGCCTCCTCCCATCACGCCAAAGCACTCAAGCACCGAAGAGAAGCCTCGTCCGCCGTCCCCCTCGCCTCCCCCGCCGCGATGCTGGAGATCCGAGAGCTGCGGCCGCTTCTAGCCATTCTCAATGTGCGTACTTAGCACCTGTGACTCCAGGGGCTTAAAGATCCGCTTCCGAATGAGGGAGGGAGATATCGGCCCAAGGCTCGCTTCATGAATAAGATAGAAACGACGCCGAGCGAGGTTTCTAACGGCGTTTTGTATTGCTGTAGGAGGACGACAAGCCGCTGGAGCAGGTCAACAGCATGTTCCTACGTACTTTCACCAAGAACGACCACTTCAAAGTGGGCTGCACCATCTGCATCCTGCTGCAGGACAACTTGCTCACCAGCTCGCAGCGCATCGTGGGCTTGTCGATCCTGAGCGACCTGTACCATAACGAAGGCACCACGACGAACCCGTTCTTGCCCGTGTTTCTGGACGCGCTGGAGAAGGGCAGCGACCTGTGCGAGAAGAAGTTCATTGTGCATCTACTGTCGGCGCTGGGCGCCACTCGAGACGTGCGTACTTAGTAGAAAGGAAGCGCCGGTACTTGCTGTCTGTGACTGACGCTGTTGATGCCGCAGTCGAGCAAGAAGACGGCCAAGCAGTTAATGGCCGAGTTTCGAGCGAGTCCCGCGCAGCCCGTGCAGTTCGATGTGGAGGCCTTGCGGGCCAGCTACTCGGAGCGCACGCCGTCGGTGCCGCAGTTCCGAGCAGCAGGGATCCGCAACGTGGTGACGGACACGGAGTTCGATCTGCAGGAGCACGTGAACAACGGCGCCAACTTGCAGGTGCCTCCCAATGAAGTGAGCTCGCTCAACCTGCCGTGCTTCGAAGCGCTGTCGCTGGAGGAGATGAGCTTGCTCGGTGACGCGGAGCCATCCACTGCCGGATCGTCTAGCGCGGCGGCAGCATCAACAGGTTCTTTGTCGCTGCTGAGCTTTGAGCCGACGTTCATGCGCCTTCCGCCGTCGATCCTAGAGCCAGATATGACCGAGTTGATTTGGTTGAACCCCGACTACTGCCCCACGCTGCTGTGGGACGCCACAATGCTCGACTCGACGCACGGGATCGCTCTGCGGGAGCTCATGCTGCGCGCGTTCCAGAAGCCGCTGGTGCCGTCGTTGCAGCAGAAGGTGCTGGCCGAGCTGGAAGCGGACCCGAAACTCGTGTATCACTGCTCGCTGACACCACAGCGATTGCCAGATCTCGTGGAAAACAACCCGATGCTGGCCATCGACTGCCTGCTGAAGCTCATGTCGTCCAACCAGATCACGGAATACCTGTCGGCGCTCGTGAACATGGACATGTCCCTCCACTCGATGGAGGTCGTGAACCGCCTGACCACGGCCGTGGACCTGCCCACGGAGTTCATCCACCTGTACATTTCCAACTGCATTTCGTCGTGCGAGAACATCAAGGACAAGTACATGCAGAACCGGCTCGTGCGTCTCGTGTGCGTCTTCCTGCAGTCCCTGATCCGGAACAAGATCATTAACGTGCAGGTACGTCGAGTCGCAGAACGTGGCTGCTGTACACGATCACTTACTTGCTTGTTGCTGCATTTTTTCAGGACTTGATCATCGAGGTGCAGGCTTTTTGTATCGAGTTTAGTCGTATTCGTGAGGCCGCCGGGCTCTTCCGCTTACTGAAGACGCTGGAGTAATAGGCTCAGGTTCCAGCGAACACAGAAAAGCAAGGCTCTATGAAGCGCAATTTGAAAAAAAATCAAAGAATTCGCAGTTCGTAAGAACTGTCGTTGGTCGGTGTGCCAAGGGCTTCCGCGTCATCGAACGACCTTCGCGCACCCGTCGCGCAACATGGAGCACGTTTTGTCACAGCTCAAGGCAGGGATGGTGCACGTTTTGGCACGGTTCATTGCAACGGTCGTGGGCATTAAGACGACTCACATTAGTGACAGGGCGGGCGTCAATCGACATTAGCGCACGCTTCGCGCAACACGAAGGCAGGGAGGTGCAAGCAAGCAGCGAGTGGGCGCAGGCAGTGGCGGCGGCAGACATAAGGGTCTCGCGTCGGCGTCGGACGAGACGTCGGTACGTGCAGGCGTGCGATGGTGGACTCAACATGCATGCATGCAAGGCTCAACTAACATGTCGACTCGTGGGGTGCAGGCGCACAGCATGCAACTGACAAAGGAGGTGGTCGGTGCGCCGCTGCGGTCGCGCTGCGGTCCTGCGCGTCGAGCCCATATGCATTGGTACGTGCGGACGCGCAGGCGGACTCAACAACATGCATGCGTACATGGCTGGACTAACATTTTCACTGATGTCCTGGTGCAGGTGCACAACATGAAGATACAGCGGCAGACAGAGGAGGTGGTCGCGCTGCTGCAGTCTTGTCGTGCGCGTCCTACCAGAGCCATCGGTGCGTGCAGATGTACGACTCGAAATACATGCAAGGTGCAAGGCTGAACTGACATTTTCATTTGATGGTGCAGGTGCAACTACAAGGAAACCTTCTCTGCAACTCCGCGCCAGACACGACCTCCTCAACATACTCGCCAATCGAGCGTCAGCACGCCGACCCCCTTGCGGCCGCAATCGACGACTGCAATGGTCACAGCGGAGCCCGACTGGAAACGCTGGTTCGCGCACTTGCTGCCGCACGGACAGTAGCCGCGAATGCATTCATACCGCGCCTGCACATCGTCACTCAGCACGCTGTCAAACACAAAGCCACTGGATCCCTCACCTACCGAGCGGTTCGCGCATCCATCGTCAAGGCAACCAGCCTCGTCGCGCTCGCTCACCGCGCATTTGCAGATTGGAAGGTCGTCCTGCACAGTACACGATCGATCAGATAACTACCATGAACCAAACCTTGGCGGGTGCCAGACCTCCGCAAGGACGCGCTCGGGGCGCTGTAAGTAGACGTTGTGAGCGATGATCTCGACCGCTCCAAACGCGCGGTCGATCACAGACTCCACCATGGCCACTTTCCCTGGAAGCGCTGAGAGACGCCAGCACCATTTGCGTTGCACGCTCCTGTCCCAAGTCATGCGCTTGCTCACGCACGGCCCAACTCAGCCGCTGCGTGCACACTCCCGCCAGCATATTCACCCTCCTCTCCCACGTCATGCGCTCGCTCACGGCCGCCGCTCATTGTCAAACTCGCGCCAGCCAGCTCACACGATCCAACGTTGATGCCAGCCAAGAAGCAACGCGACGTCCAGCAATCGCAATCCTGCGCGGACGTCGCGCACACTCGGCGCCAGAAAGCGCTGGTGAGCTCGCCCACGAAACACGGCCGTCAAATCGGACGCAAAGTCGCCGCCCGTTGCTGCTGCTCACCCGGCCGGCAGCTCGGTACACGCACGAATGATTCTTGGGATGGCAGCTCTCGCGTACGCCTCGCTAACAGCCGATCGTCCTGCGCCTCCACAGCCCGTCGCCGACCCGCCATACGAGTCTCCACTGAAGAAGTTGAAGAAGACCATGAACCAGTACCCGACGCAACTCTTCACGACGATCGACAGTACGCGCATGCTGTGATTGCGTCACGGACCAGCCTCACGCATACGTCATGTTGCATCCGCAGGTGTCCGAAACTTCATCCGCACCAACAACGTGAACAACGCGGACGTGCGCACGAGCGTGCGCACCCGCGCGCGCTTGCTCTGGACCATCACGGGCAACGTCCGGGTCGTCGATAAGTCCGGCCATACGACCTTGCTGCACTTCCTGCGCCTGTACCTCAGTGAGGAACATGCGCCCGAGCCCCTCGAAGACCAGATCAGAGTACGGCTCGGCTCGCACTTCGATCTCATGACTGCACACATTAACTCATCACCTGCAGGACTACCAGGAGTACCAACGCAATGACGCCATGCAGACGAACCAGTACCTGATCACGACCTCGCTATACGAGATTGACATCAACGACTCGCGCCTTCCGCCGCAGGGAGCGGTGATCATGTTCACCCCCACGAAGCTCCGACTCTACAACAATTGCGTGCAGATTGACACCAAGATCCAGAACATCTCGGTCGTCGCGATGCCAACTCCCCCGTGAACATCCGCGCCTCCACACGGCGCCACCGCCGGCCATCATCTCGATTTCCCCTTTCATTTCATGCCACGTCAGTCAGTCTCTATCCGATACATGTAGCTCTATCTGTCAATCAACACGAACCACCGGCAAGCCCTACTAGTACGCTCGCCCGCTCCATCCGCCAAGCTCGCAAAGTCATCGGGATCACTACCAAACACTCTACATGAAGACGCGCGACAGAATCGAGGTCAAGATTGCGCGCTCCCCCCCCCAAAAAAAAATAAAGTTCGCACTAAGTTCGAACTGTGAACCCCGGACCCCCGTCCGGTAGGCGAATGCAAAAGGCTGGTGCGGCTCATCGTAAAGTAGAAAAGCTCTTGACAGCAAGGACAAGTGTCCTTGCTTGGGGTTAAGAGCTTAGGAGCTTAGGACATACTTCTCGTAGTAGGACAAGTGTCCTTGCTTGGGTCAACAGCTTTCTGTCTATGACGCTGGTAAGTCGTCTAAAAGAGCGGAATGCCCGCGCAGAAGCGCATTAAGTCGCGGGTCAGCAGTCCTTCGAGGTCGTGTGCGTCGACCTGTACAGCAGATGACCGGTAAGCACATGAACTTCGCTGGCATATGCACGTGAAGAACTGAAAATGTTGCTGCCGGATGACAAGCCTCACCTCGTCTTCCCATCTCTTCGTCATGGCGTTCCATTGGTACGTGCGAAGACCGGAAACCTGTACGCACAACTCCTTAGAGCCGCCCGCTCAAAGTTGACAAGTTCGACCGTCTTACCGGAGACGAAAACTCGATCTGCTGCTTGGCGGACAGCACCTTGATCGCGAACTCTTTGGCATTCGTGTGGATGATGAGCTCTGCATCTATATGGCATTCCACATACAACGTTAGTCCACTTCAGCACCAGCACCAATTACATCCTGCGAGACGCACTGTCATGACGTTGGAGCTGGAACTCCTCGTTGATGGGCGGGTGGAGCGGCGCCATGGCCGTCTGCACGCGGTCAAGGAACTCTGTCGAAAGTGCCTTGAATCTGCTCACAAGATACACTGTCAGAAATGCTCTAGTTGCCCTTTATCGGTTCCACATCTCGAGTTGCAGTCACTCACTTGTCTTTGGGCATCTTGGGCTTGAGTCGACGGCGTCGCACGGCGCCAGCGGCTGGAACCGTAATCTTTTCGCGTAGCTGCGGCGCCACCAAGCGGCAGACACTACGGTTCATACGTAACACCAGACAAATGAGTTGCGGCGCTCCAGGAGCGGCAAGCAGAGCGCGTCCTACCGAAGACCGCACGTCGCCACAAGAGCTCTGCGCAGCATGGTGCGAAATGAGGTTAAGTACGGGTTAAGTACGCATTAACCACTTCAATTTTCGTTATCAGGCTGGATGACCTTCGTCCCTCGCGTCGTCAACAACGCAAGCCACGCCTTGCCGGCCTTCTCTTCTCTTGTGGAGTAAATAGATTTGTTCTCACCATAGTTGATGGGAAGTCTTGGGGTCTCGCTCAGCAGTGCAGCGGCGAAATGGTCTCGTAGTCTCCGTAGCTGGGGAAGTTGTCTTGCTTGTCTTCGTCCAGTCCTCGGCTCGAGAACTCGCGTCTCGCCTTGATGGTCGAAGGTTCGTCTTGTGACTTGCGCTGCTGGGGTGCCGCAGTGGTTGCACTGGAGCTGGAGCCGCTCTCGCGCATCATTCTGCGCGCCTGTCGAAGGAGGTATCCTTTGCGGTTGTGCTCCTTCTTCTCCGTGTTCACCACCTGCAGCACTTTCGAATACGCTACAGCGCACAGTACAGAGAGCGAGCCGCATTAATAGGATAAAACAACGAGGATACAGTCGCAGGACGCTCACCTGGTTGCTTGCGCTCGATCACGTTGGGAGGCAATTCGCGGCTGAAACTCGCCCAGTCCATCGAGCCTTGCACTCGTCCGAGCTCGCCACTCTGGAGATGGCGATAGCTGCGAGAGGGCTCAATCTCGGGCGTTTGGAACCGCTCATCGAGACGTCGAAGCGGGGGCCTTGGCCGTTCCGCTGGGCGCTTGGTCTCCGTCTCGCCATGTCCGAGGACTGTGACCGGGTAAGGAGGCAAGAACGGTGAGCCACTGCGCGATTCCTCCCACGTGGGTGGCAGTACTCTCGGCCCTGCCGACGGGCTCACTGTCTCCTCGTGCCCTGTAGCGCCATACTGAGTGGGAACTCCGTTATCTGCATTGCCGTTGGGGTTTCGCAGGGGGAAGCGGTTGTATCCGCACCACATCTCCGACGCGCCTCGAGCGTCCGTGCCAGGACCAGGATGCACCTGCACCAACCCCGAGGGCAGCATGACCACGTGCGGGTAGTACGGACTCCAGATGTCTGGGTTGATGACGCTGACGCTGGCGTCTTCAGCTTGCGCGTGTGCAGGCAGCGGCTTGAGGCCATGCATGACGAAGCCCACAGTCTCCGGCCGAGGCCACCGCACCTCGCCCGTGTAGCTGTGCAAGTAGTAGACCAGGTTGCGCTGCCGGTCGTGGAACAACTGCCACCCGAAGGCGTCGTCTTCGTCGGATCTGGCACGTCAAAGCCCCGTCAAGTTAGTCGGGCAACCACGCTTGCCACGTAGCTAAGCTGCCACGCACCCATGTCGTGAGCCAGCAGGGTTCATGGCCGCCATGTTCGCGCGAGTCTCGGTCGTGTGCCTTTCCTGCAGGTAGGTGCTTGGTTTCTTGTTTGAAAGGCAATGGCGGCAATGGCGTATCAAAGTCGACAAGTTGAAGTGCCCCGAAAACCCCATAGATAGAGGCTAAGTTGCCCCGCGAAAGGACGTACGACTCGTGCTACAAACGCCAGCGTCCTCCATGGCGAGCAACGAAGTTGCTGCTTCTGTGTGTAGCAATCGAAGCAGACCGGGGTCCAGTGCCGCTACCCGCGACGTTAAAGCTGAAGAGAGTGAAGAGGTTGAAGTGGTTCCAGCTGTGAAGGTAGCGACGATGACGCTGGCCGACCGATCCACGTACCATGGAGAAGTCAACGACGGTAAGTCTGCTATTGCCTTGGCCTTTCTAAAGGTTGTTAACCTGTCATTGTTGATCGGCAGACGGCGTTCCTGATGGTGTGGGGGTTCTACTCTCGGTCTTTGGGGCCTCGTACTCTGGTGCGATGAAGGACGGCAAGAAGCACGGGGCGGGTGTGGAGCTGCAGCCCAATGGCACGTTCTACTCCGGCGAGTTTCGCGACGGTGTAGCGAGCGGCTATGGCGTTTACGTTGGCGTGCTTGGGAGCAAGTACATCGGACAGTGGGGAGATGGAGCGCGTCATGGCGTTGGTGTGTGCCTGGACGCAGACGCTGCCATGACGGCCGCGCACTTCAACATGGACGAAGCAGAGCTTTCGACCAGCGAGACGTCGTCTTCGAGTCTTGACTGGGAACAAGACGTGCTCCCCTGCGTCATGCGCGCTGTCCTCGCCGAGAAGGCGGCGATAAACAACCAGGAAGCTGCGCGGCAACGTCACATCGACGCTGTCCTGCACGACATGACCGCCATCGGTGAGTGCGTCTTGTCGTGCTGCCAAATCCTCCGCAGCTCTCACGAAGTTTCTTTCGCGCTTAGGATCGGAGACTCTCGCGACGCCCGAGGCGATTGCAGCGTTCGAGGCCAAGGAGCAGCAGGAGACCGCGGACTTCATCCAAGACCAGAGCGATCAGATGCGCGACGTCAACGCCGTCGCAGCGGAGCTCAAGTTCACCGAGGCGCGGCTGACCCAGCGCCAGAAGGAAGTACGAGCTGAAATCAGCGCCAAGCGGCAGGGATTGTCCTTCATGGCCAAGTACTGCGCTTTGGCCGAGACTCGCCAGGCTCAGGCACGAGAGGCAGAGCGAACGCTGGCCTCACTGCAGCGCCAACTGGATGTGCTTGCCCCCAGCGGCGGCCACGTACTTGCGACTTTTAGCCAATCGCAGCCCGGCCGTTACAGCGACGGCGCCACTCTTCAATCGGCCACGGGGACCTCGCATCTCGTCGAGTGCCGAGCTGCAGAGAGCAACTTCCAGGCCGATTCCGTTGCCTTTGAGCACTAGAGAGCCATGGTGAAGGTGCAGGAGCGACTCGCCGTGCTCAGCATGAACGTACGCGGTATTTAGGCTGCGGGAAGTGGCTGGGAAGTCGAGCTAAGGGTGTATTGATACATTCCCTTCATTCGTTCAGATCTTCTGCAGACCCGAGGGCATCCACAGCGGCCAATGGTTCAAGAGCGGCGACTACAAGGATCTGCGCGTGGCGCTGCTGCTCCGTAAGATGGCCAAGTTCGACGTGGTGATCTTGCAGGAGATGTTCGAGGCCGGCCCGAGGCAGAAGCGCTTCGTGCGTGAGGCCCACGCCATGGGCTTCTGCTACCATTGCGGCTCAGTGTGGCCAAAGCTGCTGGACTCCCGCCTCATCGACGGCGGACTGCTCATCCTCAGCCGCTTCCCCATCGTGGAGCGCGACCAGCTCGCGTACTCGCAGGGCGCCGGCAGCGACGGCATCTGCGCCAAGGGCGTGCTCTACGCGCGCATCCAGTTGTCGCCGGACCTCTCGGACTCGCTCCACGTCTTCACCACGCACACTCAGGCGGGTGACAACCACAAGGAGTACAACATCCGCCTCGCCCAGCTTGAGGAGATGCACCGCTTTATCGCGAGAACCATCCGCGAGGACCCTGGCGTGCCTGTCCTCATCACGGGCGACTTCAACCTCGACGCACGTCATGATCTCGTGCACGACGCGCAGTCTGGAGTGGCAATATCCACGCGTTGTAAGCAGAGCAAGGTATACGATCAGCTTACGGCAGACTTTGAGCGCGTGGTTCGCGAGACAAGGCTAAACCTTGCGCGGGAGACAGGGAAGACAGTCGACGCGGACACGACGGCAAAGCCCTTGCTCATTGACCTCATGAAGCGATGCGATACCACCAAACTGGGCGACGAGATTCACCCGATAACCAACGGCGACGGGCACTCGTCGCTGGTGCACAAGATGGACCCGTTGTCACTCGACAAGGACGGCAAGTGCATCGACTTCATGTTCTTCTTCCCGGGCGTGAACGAGAATCCCCCAGTCACTACATCTCCTCCGAGTACCACGACTAGCACGGACAGTACCAATGGTGAGGGCCTAGAAGAGCGCACAAGCTTTGAACCGGTCGGATCGCCGCGTTTCCGGTTGACTCTAGTGGAGAAGGGTACGACGGTGGACCATTGCACCGTCAAAGAGCTGGCCGAAGTCAGCGAGGCAGAGGACGATCTTCGTCGTCGACACCTGCCGATCACGCACTTGTCCGACCATTACGGACTGCGGGCCCAGTTTCTGCTGGAGACGTCGAGCGTGGAGCGCCCCGACGGCCGTCCAGCAGGCAGGAACGAGTCGCTCGCCTCCGTGCTGCAGCTCCACTTCCCGCAACACGCCTTCGCGCAGCAACCGCGACGTCTGTGGAAGTGGAAGCTTGCGTTCGCTCTGTTCGCGATCGTCGTCGCCGCCGGTGGAGCCACGGTGGTTCTCGTCCGCACCGTGTTGAACGTCATGTTGAAGTGAGGTGGGCCACTGTAACTTTGAGGCGGTAATAAGGAAGTTGTACAACCTGAAACAAATGTTTTTTTTTAAACATGAAGGATTTTTTCATTGATAAATGGTCAAGAGACTCAGTGGACGAAAATTCCGACGGGGCTGCAAAGTGACCCGCACTGGCAGCGAGTTGTCTCCTCTTCCTCCCTCTATCGCTCGCTTGGTGGCATCGCCACAGCACACTTAGGAGCTGAAGGACTTCTCGAAGTGCGCGATGAGGTGCTGTGCCACGGTGAACGAGAAAACGAGCTTGGGGCCGACCACCGACAGCTTGGGGATGAGGCCCTTGAACAGCGCGCCCGGGCCCTCGGACTTGAGCAGGTTGCGCACGACCGACATGCCGCTCTCGGGCGAGTCGAACGGACGCGACTGGATGCGCGTCTTGATCACGTCAAGCGGCTGAGCCACTGCATATCAAAGACAAGAGCCCACAGTAAGCAAATGCAGCAACACAAATGCAAAAGATCTTCGCCAGACGTACCGATGATACTGGCCGAGGCACCGGAGATGGAGGCCACGAAGTTCTGGAAGAAGGAAGCGCTGTTGTAGTCCTCGAGCTGGAAGATGTACTCCTTGGCCAGCGCGGAGCCGCCGAACAGGGCGAAGGAGCCGGGCGCGTTACGCGCAACCGTCCAGCCAGCGCCACGGTACAGCGCGAAGCCCTCCGTCTTGAAGATGTGGGCCACGCCCTTGCCGGCGATGGCGGCCGGGTTGGTCTGCGCGCGGATCTTGAGCACGTCCAGCGGCAGCAGCGCGATCTCGCCGATGCCGATGAGGCTGCCGGCCGAGGCGTGCATCATGGTCTTGGCGTTGCGCTCGCCGAACGTGTGCTCGAAGAAAGCGGCGTGGTTCTTGTTCATGTAGTCCTTGACCACAGGCTGGCCGCCGAACTTGTAGATACGCTGCGACACCTTGTAGCCGGCCGCGAAGCCCAGGCCCGGGAACAGCGAGCGGTAGCGCGCCATCACGGGCTTCTCGTACGCGTCGCGGAAGATGACCTTGTTCAGGCCGGACATGCCGTGCATGGGGTCCTTGTTGGTCATGAGGCGCTTGGCGATCGTGTCCACGGGGTGGAAGATCATGAGCTCGAACAGACCGGAGCACGTGGAGCCGAGCAAGCGAGCGGCCACGACGGCGCCCGTGCCGGCCTTCTTGTCGTTCGTGACGGCCACCATTTGTGCTGGTTGGAGGGAGAGGTGCGGTGCTGTGGGTCTCGAGGGAAGATGGAGAATGGCGATCTCGGGACGTGCGTGGTCAGGAGGCACTTGTGGGGGTTACGTAAAGCTTGTAGGGGTTACTGTAAAAGATTTGTTGGAAATAGATGACGCGCCGTGGTGGCAAGTTGAAGATTTCAGATCGCTACTGCGACCGATTGGTGACTTGGATATTGTATTGGCTGTGCGGACTGGCACGTGATGTATTGACATATGTATGCAACAGACGGGCGTAAGAGCAGACGACAACCAGAGACAGACAAATTCGGATGAAATGCAACCAGCACATCACGAAAGACCGGCAAGCAGGCCTCGCCCTCGGCCCTGGCCAGTGGGGCACACCGCCGGACTTGCAGCCACCCTGTGCCACCATAATTGAAGCAAAAGTGGCGTGGAATCGACCGCGTGGTGGTAACAGGGCTAGCATTGCAACGAAATAGTTGGCAGCTCGTGCCATTCGAGTCTTCATTCGGATGCAGGTTGAAGCAGGCGCCCAACGAGTACAAGCGCGAGGGCGAAAGCGTTATCCCAAATCACCGCAAACTTGTCGGCCTCAACGCCAATTGTGCAGATCCAACGCGAGTCGAGCCTCAATTGCTCGTGTCTTTTTGCTCGGCGCAGCATAGCTGGCGCGGTTGAAGTTGCCTTGCACATGGGCTGCTTGGTGAGGAAGACTTCAGTGTTGCCCAGACACGCAGCGCCGCTTTGCCGATCGCGGCGCGTTGGTATCCAGCGGTTGCTCTGCCTGGATCTGCTGCTTGGTGTCTCCTCCGCCCCAAGCAGCGTCCCCAGCCGCTGGGCTGTGTTTGCGGCCGAAGAGTATCTATGCTGCATTTCACATCCCGCGTGCACACTAACCAGATCGAAGTTGAAACGCCACATTGGGGAAGGAAGGAGCGCGTACGTCTGCAGCGTGGGGCCGCAAATCGTGCTTTCGCTTCCGATCAGGACGGCGAGTCCGTTTGTGACCGACTGTCTCCAGTCAAAGGCACCAAGCGCATCTTGCATTATAGTGAACTTCAGCGATCCACCAGCAGAACAAGCTGAGCGAGTTACCAGATAATCTTGCGCTGCAGTCACCGACGGATCTCTGCAGCCCGACCAGTTCATCGACGGCTACTTCTTCTCTTTGCGAGTGTGGACATCTATCTGCTCGTATTGCTTCATCCGCGCCATGGCCTTCTCGTGCAGGCGCTGCTGCATTTTCTCCACCTCCGACATGTCGGATCGCTTCAAAAGCGCCTGCGCCAGCTCTCGCTGCCTCTCGCGCTTGTACGCCTCCGGTTCCTCGTTGTCGTAGGCCGGCATGGAGGAGAACCTCTCTTTAGCCTGCTCGGCCAGCAGCACAACGTCCTCGCCGTCCACTTCTACTCGAAGCTCGTCCAGTCCCTGGCAACACCACGACACAGCAAGCCGTCAGCGGGTAATGATAGGTAAATTCTTGGGCATCTACTGACGCTCGCAACCCTCTCTGTCGCAGCCACGCACCCTCAGAGCTTTCCGCGATGAAATTGGGCCTTGCAGACAGATCCCTGTGTCTGGGTCAAAGAAGGCGGCGTGTGCCTTGCAGTGGATGAAGCCTTCGCAGAAGAAGTCGCTGTCGTCGAAGTCCAGCTCCAGCATCGCGTGCGGACACCTACGCAACGCGTCAGAATGCAACCAAAGACACTACAATAAAGGTGCTACGAGCGTTGCATTAGCGTGATCGGTACCTGTTGATGTAGGCACGCGGCTGCTGCGTCTTCTCGTTGAAAAACACGAAGCCGGTGGCCTGCAGGTCCCGACGACGACGAGGCTTGGCACCTTTCGTCACTCCAGCCGCTGGCTTGGGCTCTTCAGGATGCAAGGGGAACTTGATCCCTTTGCCTTGAAGACCCCGCAGCTCCTGCAGCGAGCACAACACGCGGCGCTCGGCCGAGCTGGTCGAGAACGCGCGGCCACTTCGACGCAGCAAGAACATGATCGCCGTCGAGCACTTCGTAACTGCCAGATCATGTGGCCCACACATCGGACGTAAATCCTTACGACCAGCGAAAGGCAACTTCTTGTTGCAGTTTGGGGTTCAATACTGATATTTCGTGTTGCTTTTTCGACATGGACACATGTCATAATACTGTACTATCCTATCGTCTATCTTCAGGCTAGTACTGCTGCGCGTGGCCTATCACCATTGGCGGCAGGAGAGGAGGCGCTTTCTCCGGTCTTGACGGAGAAAGAGGGGGTGGGGACGCGCTGATGCAGTGAAATCTGCTGCGCGTAGGCGAAGTACGTTTTCACGTGGGTCTTGTACTCGGTAACCGAGCGCTGGACGATGGACCAGGGCACGGCGTCCACCCAGGTCGGTTGCTGCCGCACGCGAGTCCGGCGCTTGGTCACCTGCGTGTAGCGCGTCACAAGCTGATGGAGAGGGGTGTCGAAGGCCTCCCAGCTTACCGTGCCGCCAGTGCGCACGAGTCCTGGGATCTCAAAGAGCCGAGACCCTTCAGCACCCATGAGCGCTTCGTCCGAGCGGGCACTGAGCACCAGGCGGTTGCCCGGGTACGTCAAGTACAGCAAGATGTGGTAGTAGCAGTAGCGCACGTCGCGGTTCCAGTGCAAGAAGAAGCGCTTAAAGTGCGTCGCGAACAGGTCGGTGAGCTGCAGCTGCAGCGTCACCGAGAGCTTGGTGAAGTGCTTGAGCAAGAAGAGCTCTGTGGCCTTGAGGATCTCGAAGTGCTCCGAATCCAGCAGGCACGAAAACACATACCGCAAGGTTTCGACGTCGGCGCACGTGTGCTCTTGCTGTGGCTGACTGTGTGGGTTGGCGGTGTCCAAGGTGGAAAGCGCCAAGAAGTCGTGCGCAGCAGCTTCGTTGGCGAAGAACACCGGGAACTCGAGCAGCAGCTTCTCGAGGTACTGCAGACACAGAAGGACATGGTGCGGAAGCATGTAGTTGGTCGAGCGGAGGATGGCCATCAAGTACTCGTGGATGAACCCGGCATTCTCGTGCATCATGGACGTCACCTGGACCGCGAAGTACGCAGTGGGCGTGTTGACTCCCTCGAGCCCTCCGTCCAGGAGCGAGAACGAGTCGCGGAAGGGCTGCGGCTCCTTGCCCGTAGCAGAGGCCGTGGTGTCACCCACTTTCTCCTCGGACGCGTCCTGCCACTTGGGTTCTCGCTGCTGCAGCTCCGTCTGAAACAGGCGCTTGGTGATCTCCAGCGTCGCGTGCTTCAGCACGTCTGAGCCAGGGACGCACTTCCAGTCGGTACGCCCCAGCACCTGCGGGCCTCTGATCTGCTCGAAGATTTGCGCGAGGACGAGCATGCAGCCGTCCGTGTCGAGCATGAGCTGGTCCAGCAGCTGCGCAGACGGCGCCCAGCGGTCTTCGCGGTTCACAGTCGCCAGGAGGTTCTGGCACTGCGGGTACATGCTGTGGTGCCAGTTGTACGGCGTGAGTCGCAGTTTGTCCTCGAAGACGGACCTGCCGCGTCCGCGTGAGCTCAAGAACGAGAGCGAGATGGACCTGGAGCTGCTGAGTGCAGTGGATGGCAACAGGTTGCTCAGGCTGTGGAGCAGGTGGCTGCGCAGGCGTGGCACGCGCACGTAGCTCGTGGCAATCAGCGCCGACAGCAGCTCTTGGTGCGGGTCGAACGAGTTAAACTCTGCGATGCTGTGACTGCTGCTCGGGTCGATGGCGCCGTGCACCGTCTCAAAGGCGAACTGCAGCGTCGACTGGTGCAGCTCCAAGAACTGGTGGACCGAGTCGCACAGGCGAACGTTGCGGTCTTGGCCGCGCTTGCTCTTGTTCTTGGAGTGGCGCGACGGGTTGGAGGAGAGCGAGGACCGATTCCCGCTCTTGGCAGTCGTGGAAATGCTGCGCGACCGACGCGAGTTGCGGGACAACCGTCGCGAGAGGCGGCCGATGCCCGATCTTGCGTCCTCTGTGGGCTTGTGGCTCTTGCAGCCTCCGCGGGCCGCCGCCACGAGAAGCGCGTCAACCTCTTGTCTCCTGATCACGAGCGTCAGCAGCGTCAACGCCGCCTGCTCCAACTGACGTTTCTTCTCATTCGCCGACGCGACTGCAATGTCCCGTGAATGGGCGACTGTGTGTCGTAACGTCGGCTCTGCCGCCGCGCCGTCCGCCAGCACGTCGAGGATCTGCATGCAGCACTCCCACAGCTGCAGCATGGCCTTGGCCGCTGTTTCCAACGGCATGGGCTTGGCCGAGCGTCTTCCAATGGTGCTGGCGAACCCGTCCGAGTCGTCCTCCGTGAGCAGCATCGTGAGCTTGTCCAGCGTCTTGGTGCTCAAGTCGCCTCTCCAGCGGAGGGTAGTTCTGGAGGCAGAGAGCGGCGGCTCGTGGCCCTTGTGGCTCGCGCGCTGCTGCTCGCCGCTGGTAAGCGCCGCGGTCTGCTCCGCGAGCGCGCGTAGCTGCCGGAAGAAGGCGGGCGGCATCATGACCGTGTGTGGGATGCCGTCTCCGTCGCTCTTGAGCGGAAACACGCGCGCGCCAGTGCCCACTCCGCCTCGGAAGCCGCCGCTGCTGCGCGAGGACGAAGAGGACGTGGAGCACGTGGACGAGCTGTTCGTGGAGGCTATGGAGCCGCGCTGGCGCTTGTCGGCGGCCTTGTCGTCGTGGTGGCGGTGGAATGGCCGCAGCAGGCGCGCCACGGCGCGCGAGACCCTGCCTTGCGTCATCGTCCGCTGGGAAATGAGCCGCCTCTACTGCTGTCTATAGCTGCTCGCTGCTTGTTGCCCTTCGGCCGCAGATTCGATACTGAAGCGGGACTGGGTTGGCCGTCAACTTGGCGGCGGTGCACGAGACGGTTTGGCAGTAACCGTCCAAGAGTGGGACCTCGTCCAAGAGTGGGACCTCCTCTTCACAGCAAGTTACTATTCAAATCGACTACACAGAAATTAAATTTCAGAAGACGATTTGGACCAAATCAAGAATTCTGATGAATTCGGTTTCAGAGATGTGCAAAATGAGAAGAAGCACTGTACTACTGGTCGCATGGCCATGCGTCAACTGCCAAAAACGGCAGACGAGGCCCCCTCGACCATGCAACGCTGCTTGTCTCGCACAAGACCCGCAAGATGACGGCCGATAAATAGCCTCCTGCTTGCTGCAGGACGAGCGCCATGGTGGCTGCGATCGCTCGCGCCGCCTTCGCGGGCCGTTCTCACGCCTTATCCTGTTGCGGAACCACATGGCGTCGACGCGCTCTTCGTTTCACCGTCGGATAGGGGAAGTTGCCCAAGCTGCTGCTGGGTTGATTCACATAAGACACGGCATTCCTGGCCCGCCTTCTGCTTCTGGTCGTAGGGTCGACGACGGAATCTCTGTCGCCGCCGAGACTTCCGCTGGAAGTTCCAGCGTCTCGGCGACTTCCATAGAGCAATGGAAGTGGAGAGCAGCTCATACGTCCGGGGCTGACATACTTGTATCCAGCAGAGTTACCTGGGTATGGCAACAAGATCCTTACGCCGAGAACTTCACTCTCGAAGCTGAGGATAGCGAATGTCCCACGATTATGCTCGAGGAAAGTGAAGCTAAATGCTGAGGAAAGCGAACCCAAATGCTTCGCTGTCCGAACGGCGGCGAGAATCTTGTGTGGGATACCAGGCGTCTTCGAGAACGATGTGTAGGTTCAGTCGAAGCGGATATCAAGTGTTCCCGCTTGGTGCTTGAAGCAATGGGTACACTCCACTTCGATTCCTGCGACCGCCGCGCTTGCTGCACGAGCGCAGACTGAATTTTTCGCCGCGTCCAGGATCGCAGTTCGGGTCTGCACCCCCACCAGTCAATCCCGTTTTACCTGCGACTCGGTGCTCCTGTCCAGTCCGGACTGTTTCGCTGAGGTGCGACTTGCAGCCACCGAGTTCGCTGAGATGCGACTTGCACCGAGTTTGCCATCGCAGGGACGCGAGTTATCTTCGGAGCAAGTCTCACACAGTTAACGTAGTTAACTGATCCTTTGTCGGTTCAGTTTGCGGAGATCCGGTGCACACCAAGCGGAAAACGGCGAAACTTGCAGCAGCATTAGTGCGCGACGAAGGGCGAAGCAATGCAGACAAATGTGTAGGACCACTGACACCATGCGTCGCTGACGTAAAAGTCATGACCAGTGTGCTTGGCGCACTTGACTCCGCGTCGCACAACGCGCTTTGTCAACCAAAAACTTTGCGACTGGCAAATATGCACTAAGTACGATTTGAAGTACAGTTGGTGTAATCCGTGCACTTTCAGGCATGTCGGCCGTCGTGGACGCCGTGTTCGGCTCGTACGACGTCAAGAACGCCAAGCAGTGGCGCGATGAGGACTTGCTGTACCGCGAGCAGCAGAAGCAGTGGCGCGAGGACGCCATACTGCGCGAGACGGAGTGGCGGCGCGCCGATCTGCAGCGCGCGCGGCGCGTGGCCAAGCTCGAGTCGGAGAAGCGATTGATCGACGCGCGGCGGCAGCAACTGCAGACGGTCTCGCGGATCTCGGCCATGCTGGCCTTCTTCTCCATCATGTTCGTCCAGGAGATCAAGTCGCTCACGATTAATACAAGCCAGCCGCTGCTCGTTGTGTACGGGACCGTGGGTTGCGTCGAGTTCCTGTGCATGCTGCTGTGCTCGCTGACCTGCACGCTGCTGCTGCTGGCGCTCACGCGGTTCGTGACGCACACACTGGACGGCGAGGTGCAGCAGCTCTCCGACGCGGAGCTGGACACCGACTCGCCCTTCTCGGACTGGTGGGTGGCCAAGTGCGAGCGGGAGTGGCTGCTGGCCTATGGGCTGTTCCGCACGGGCGCGTCCTTCTTCCTCGTGGCCATCGCGTTGGTCAGCTGGATCGTGTTCGTGCGGTCCACCATCGCGGCAGTCGTCGTGTCGGCGCTCTGCGTGGGCGGGCTGCTGTACTACAACCTGCGCATCGCCAGTAGGTGGAGATACCTGGTCCAGCCCTCGGGCCGCAGACGGCTGAGCGTGCCGTTGCCGTAGCCGACGCAGCCCACTATTTATCGGAGGCTGAGTGCAGTTTCCTCCTTCCTAGCAGAAGACCGAGAACAGAGACCAAGACCGGTGAACCTGGCACATGTTGACGTTGATGAGTTTCTCTTATGTACTAACGCTCTCGTGCAAGCCAGCCGACAGTTAGTTCTTGTGGAGCTTGCTGGGCTTGTGGCCGCAGTTGTGGGCGCGCGCGCCGCAATTCCGCGCCAAGAAGAGCGTGCTGCCGAACAGCGAGCCGGCCGTGATGGAGCAGTCTGCGATGGGGCCCGTGACCACCACGGGGTGCAGCGAATGCCGCAGCGTGTAGAAGGCGAAGGCGCCCTGGCGGCCCTTGAGCGACGCGAACGCGTGCGTCGGCGGCAGCGCCTCGACGCGCACCGAGATCTTGCCCGTGAGCGCGTCGATGTACGTCATCTGGCGCAGGTGCAGCGCCTGCTTGGGATCTTCCGCCGCCCTGGCGATCTGCTGCTCGAGCGGCTCGCTCGCCTTCACCAGGTGCTCCAGCAGGTAGTCGTAGCTCCAGGCGCCGACCTCGTCCTGGCTGCCGGCCACCGTGGCGCGCGCGTCCCAGGGGCTCTCGATGTTGGCGTCCGTCATCTCGATGTCGAAGCCCATCTCGCGGGCGATCATGATGGCCTTCTTGGCGCTGCGCACGCCCATGACGTCGTCCACGATGTCGCGCACGCTGAACTCGTTCTTGTACTGCGCCATGAGGGTCTTCATGATGGCCTCCAGGTCCGCCTTGGCTGGCTGCGGCAGCTCGAACACGGCGTCGAACACCGCGTGCAGGAAACGGCTGCCCGAGTACTCGACCCGCTGGATGTCGTCGCCCGTCTGGATGAAGTTCTGGATCGTGTTGAAGATGGGCACGCCGATGGCCAGCGTGGCCTCCGGGTCGTACGTGAGCTCGTTGCGGACCGCCAGCTCGTGCATGGCGTTGTGCTGCGCCGTCGAGGCCGACGACACGTTGATGTTGGACGTCAGGACGTGCACCTTGCGCGCCAGCCACTGCGGGTACAGGTCCTTGACGTGGTGGCCGCTGTTGGACACGTCGATGATGAGCCAGTGCGGCAGGTGGTCGGCGCACACGTGATCCAGGAACTGGTTCCGGTCGAACGGCACGAACTCGTCCTGGCGCGTGGCCAGCGCCTCCTCGGTGATGTCGCCCTCCACGTCCAGCAGCATCTTGGACGAGATGTGGGTGCCGATGGCGCGCACGCGGATGTCCACGTTGAAGCGCTGCTTGAGGAACTCGCGCTGCTGGTGGTACTGCTGGAGCAGCGCGACGCCGATGCTGTTCGTCTCGTCTTCGTCGAACTCAAGGCCCATGAGGCCGATAGACAGCGTCTGGTCCGACAGGAAGAAGGACGAGTGCACGGCGCGCAGAGCCGCCGCCGAGTCCTCGTAGCGCACCACGGCCGAGATGTTGCGCTCCGACGACCCCTGCGAGATGGCCAGCACGTTGATCTTGGCGCGGCCCAGCGCGCCGAAGAAGCGCGCGCACACGCCCGGCGTCTGGTTCATCTGGTCGCCCACCGCGGCGATGATACTGATGGGCGCCATGTACTCGGCCTTGTCGATGTGGCCGACGTGGATCTCCTTGAAGAACGTCTCGTTGATCACGTCCTTGGCCACCTCGGCGCAGTCCATGGGGACGGCGAAGCAGATCGAATGCTCCGAGCTGGCCTGCGCAATGAGCACGACGTTCACCTTGACGCGGTCCAGCGCGCTGAAGAGCCGCGACGAAGTGCCGTGCACGCCCACCATGCCGCTGCCTTCGATGTTAAACAGCGCCAGGTCGTCCACCGTGGAAAAGCCGCTCACAATGTTGCGCGCCGTGGGGGCGCCGTTCGACATGGTGCGCTTGAGCTCCACCTTGTGGCGGTGCGAGATCTTCGTGCCCGGGTGCTCGGGCTCGAACGTATTCCGGATGTAGATAGGGATGTCCTCCACGATGGCAGGCGCCATGGTCTTCGGGTGGATGACTTTAGCGCCAAAGTACGCGAGCTCCATGGCCTCCTGGTACGAAATCTCGGGCAGGATCTGCGACTCCGGCACGCGACGCGGGTCGGCGCTGAGCACGCCGCTCACATCCGTCCAAATGGTGACGCTGCTGGCGTGCAGCACGCGGCCACAGATCGACGCCGTGAAGTCGCTGCCGTCGCGCTTGAGCGTGGTCATGACGCCCTCGACCGTGCTACAGATGAAGCCCGTGACGACCAGGTGCGTGAGCTCCTGTCCGTCCTCGCCGCTCGTGAGGATCTCCTGCATCTTCTGCGTCGACAGGTCGTACTGCACCACGGGCCCGTGCTCGTTGTCGGGCTCGACCGTGAGGAAGTCGCGGGCGTCCACAAAGCGGAAACGGTGCTTCTTGCCGTCCTGCTGCACGCGCTGGCTGAGCACGGCCGTGAGGATCTTGGCCGACCAGATCTCGCCGTGGCCAGAGATGAACTCGACCACGTTCTCGTTGTACGCCTGCATGATGGAGATGGAGCGCAGCAGCTCCGAGACAGACTGCAGGTCGCGCTCGATGGCCTTCTCGATGGGCTCGCCCACCTCCGCGGGCAGCAGCGTGCTCACCACATCGTGGTGCTTCTTGCGCAGTGTGGCCAGGATCTCTTCGCACTCGGCCGTGCGCCGCTGCTTGGCCAGCTCCAGCAGCGAGATGAGCAGGTCCGTGACCTTGGGCTTGCCGCCGATGGCCGAGACCACCACGGCCACGCGCGGGGCCTCCAGAGCCGACACAATGTCCGCCACCTTGGCGAAGCAGTCGGCGCTGCCCACAGACGTGCCGCCGAACTTGTGCACCACGAACTTGTCCACCATCACGAAGAGAGATCCACTTACTAGCAAAGGAGCCTTTTGCTAAATGAGCGGCCAAATCAAATGGCGGCTGAAGTTGGTGTACGCGTACACAGACGAGACGTACGAATGCGAAAATGCCACAAGAAAATGCCGCTGACGTCATGCAGCTTTGCTTGCTCGGCTGGTGGTGGACTTCGAACCGCGCTGCAGCAGTTTGTTGGAACTTGTTTAAGGAGTTAGTGGCAATGAGGCGTCGGCTGGCCGCCTCCTGACGGAGGAGGGCGATCCGGGCGCTGCTTGTGGCTCTGGAAAGCGCACAAGATATCGCCAGCGACTCGCGACGCGTAGCTCCAAGTAGGCCAGCGCGAGCACGCACAGCGCCGTCATGCAGGAGGCAGCGGTCAGCCACTCGCCGAAAACGGCCCAGCCGAGCAGCGCCACCTGCGCTAGGAAGAGCGAGAGCCCGGCGCGGAAGAGGCGGTAGGCCAGGATCCACTCGCGCTCGCACTTGCTGAGCCACCAGCCGTAGAATGGCGACACCACGTCCAGCTCCAGCGACGATAGCGCATGCACCTCGCCTTCCAGCGTGTGTGTCACGAACCGCGTGAGCGCCAGCAGCAGCGCCATGCACGTCAGCATGCACATAAGCATCACGATGAACTGCCAGCAACAAGCAGCACCACAGCAACCTCGTTAGACCGCTGCACAGTAACTTCAACACCGTCCACATTGCTCGAGCGCCTCGTCACATGTGGTAAGTACAGTTCATTGTCCGACGTCGCACCTCTAGACAGCACACTGCGCCGTACGCGATCATGACGGGCTGGCTGGTGGCGTCCGCGACCTGCACCTCCACGATGGTGGACATGGTAAAGCCCGCGAGCAACGCCGACATCTGCGAGACCGTCACGAGCTGCCGATGCCGCGCGTCAACGATTCGCTTCTCGTTCTCGAGCTTGACCACGCGCCGCTCGCGCTCCAGGTCGGCGCGTCGCCACTCGTACTCGCGCTGGATCGAGTCCTCTCTCCACTGCTTCTCCTGCTCGCGGTGTAGCAGGTCCTCGTCCCGCCATTGCTTGGCGTTCTTGACGTCGTACGAGCCGAACACAGCGTCCACCACGGCACCTACCGCCGCCATGCTTGCTGTCTATCGAGAGTGTGTGAATTGGGGTCACTACACACTCCCTCGTTTCTGTGACGTCGAGAACAGCATTGGCTGAAATGATAATCTCTTTTTGACTAATCAACGATCGTAGATGGGAAAAGCAGGGACCGTTATCAGATCTGAGTTCGCCTTCAACTTGGTGACCCGTGAAAGGCAACTATGCCTGCAACTTGCCTTTCGTTCCTACCCGCGCACCTCGCTGGTTCAGCAACATTAGTAGGATTATCTCCAATCAGCGACCTGCTTCGGTGAAGCTTCACTCAATTGCCGCTGCCGGATCTTTCTCACTCGACAGCTATGGATGCCATGTCGTGACGTGTCCGCTGTGGCGCTGCCTTTCAAAATGACAAACGTCCGTCTCATGTGCATCAGCATCAGTAGATGCACGCGCAAAAGCTGCACCAGCACCGCTAGGTTTTCCTTATACGATCGTACATGTCGTTGATCCATCCACCAACAGCAGCAGCATATGAGCCCCATCTTTTTCTCGCGTTTCGTCCGTTCAAGACGGGGAAAACTCGCGAGAACGACGATACCGGTATGAATGTACGTGTATGAATCGCGGCATACAAACCGCAAGACAAATGGCCGCAACCCGACCCGGGCCGAGAGAAGAGAAGGGGAAAAGGAAGGAAGCTCAGCTCAGTTCCAGCGTCGCCCCGAGTCCCACAAGCCGCCAGATCGTGCGTCATGGCCAAGAAGCGCCGCGCCTCAGCGGCCGCCAAGAAGGCATCGCCCGCCGCCGCCACGCTGAGCTCCTCGCCCTTCCCGTTCCCTTCTCCACCTCCGTCCACGCCCAGCCGCTCGCGCCGCTTCGCCACGCCGCGCGTGCAGACGTCGCGCTCGGGCGTGGCGGCCAGCACGCGCTCGCAGCTCAGCACGGCGCAGCTGCCCGTGCTCTCGCCGCCGCTGAAGAAGCGCGTGACGTCGCGCCGCGTCGCCAAGGCCGTCAAGCTGCAGCTGCCAGACATCGAAGAAGAGGAAGAGCAAGCCCAGAGAGCAGAGGAAGACCGAGAGAACGACGCCAGCAAGACCAACTGCTGCGCGCTCGGCAGCGAGACGGAGACGGAGGACGAGGAGGAGAAGGCGCAGCTCATCAAGCCAGACCCGTATCTGCCCGAGGCGTATCAGCGTCGAGCCGCCGTGCTCCGACACGCAGGAAGCTTCTGCGACGCCATGCTCACGCGGGCGCGCGTGCACAACAACCACAGCGAGTTCATCGCGCTGCAGGCGCTCGAGTTGGACAAGCAGTTCTTCCTCTGGACGCGCGCAGGCCGCGTGGGCTGCGCGGGCAAGACGACGCTCACGGGCCCGTTCCCAAGCGCCGAGAAGGTCGTGGCCGAGTTCTGCACCTTGTTCGCGTCCAACACCAACTGCGAGTGGGAGGAGCGCCACGCGCTGAGGTACCAGGAAGGCAGCTACACGTGGATCGAGCTCGACTACTCGACCGGCACGCCCTACTCGGAGTCGCTCACGTCCGTGCTGGCCGACAACCAGGGCGAGATGGACAACGCCGACAGCTTCCGAGACTTCGACCTGGTGCCCACGTCGCCGCCGCCGCTTCCGCTGGCCTCGTCTTCCAGCCGCAAGCGACGCCGCGCTGTCATCTGGACGTCATACGCTTCCACTTCTTCAACGGCAACGCCAGCAACGCCGACGACGGCTGTGCGGCGGTCACTGAGCAACCAGTTCGACTGGCTGTACGCCAACTCGGACGGAGATAGCGCCAGTACAGCGTCGACCGAGAACAACCCGTGTGGATGCGCCACTGCGCCAGCATCGCGCCTGCCTGCCGAGGTTCAGGACTTCGTCACGCTCATCGCGGACCACACGGAGCTGTCGTATGCGTACACTGTCACGGACGACCTGCTGGGGGACGATCACATGAAATTGCCGCTCGGCCGCCTGTCCAAGACGACCATCAAGCGGGTTCGTCAATGCGTGGGCGCTCTGCGTACCAGGAAAGTCGTGTTGCTGATGTGTGTTTGCTGCCTTTTCGACAGGGATACGAGACGCTGGAGGAAATCTACGAAGCGATACGCAGTCGGCAGGTGTCCCGGGCGCGGCTGACGAACCTGAGCAGCCATTTCTACTCTTTGATCCCACACCACTCGCGTCTGGAAGTGATTGATACGATGGTGAAACTAGGCAAGAAGGTGCAGCTCATGACTGAAGTGGGCGCTAGTGTGCGTGGTATGACCCACGAGCCCGTGGCGCGGCGCTGTGCGTCGAGAAACTACTTGGATGAGTGCTACGAGTTGTTAGAGTGCGAGCTGCAGCCCGTCAAGAGCTCGGATCCTGATTTTGCGCTAATTCAGACGTATATCCGCAACTCGAACTGCTGCGGGCGGAAGCAGGACCGGCTGCAGTTGCTGGCCGTCTTCCGCGTCGAGAAGCCCGAGCAGGAGACGCGCTTTGAGCCGTTCCGCACGTTTACCAACCGACGGGTAAGGCGTTGCGTTGTTGTTGCCTTGCTCTTGTGTGTTGTGTCCGGTTACGTGGCGCTAACCGCTGCTGTGCGGTTTGCTCCGTGTTGCCGTAGATCTTGTGGCATGGCAGTCACTTGGCCAACTGGTTGGGCATCTTGTCGGAAGGGCTGCGGATCGCGCCGCCCGAGGTGGCGTCGAATGGCCGGACGTTCGGCAAAGGACTGTACTTCACGGACAAGGTGACGAAGGCGCAGGCGTACTGCCACTGCCGGCCCACGAACGGCCACAACCAGTGCGTGTTCGCGCTGAGCGAGGTGGCGTTGGGCGAGAGCAAGGAGATGCTCAACTCGGACGACAACGCCAAGCAGTTTGTACACACAGGCGCTGGCGGGCGCGCGAAGGGAGCGTACTACCACAGCTGCAAGGGCGTTGGGTCGTGCCGCCCAGACTCGGGAGGAGAAGTCGTGGACCTGGACGGAGCCATTTGGCCCGTGGGCAAACCAGTTCAGCCCGAGGAGCGCACGGGGCTGCACCACAGCGAGTATATCATCTACAACCCCAGCCAGACACGGATGCGCTACGTCGTGCTGGCCCGTAGCCCTTACTAGCCTGCCAGAGACCCACCACCCCCCAACGAACGTCAGGAGCGTACGGCTGTGTGTCCTTAGAGTTGATTTTCGCCTCGGGAAGATTCGCCGCCCAGAAACTTTTCGAGCTGCTGCCAGGAGACCACGACACGCTGTAGTGCTGTGCTGTTAACGTGCAAGTAAATGCATCAGAATGCGTGTGCGAACGGCGTCACCTCATGTTGCAAGTTTACCGCCAGGACGCTCGTGTCGGCCGCCCTTACTGGGACTTCTTGGCACGCGCCGTGATGGCGTTCAGACGCTCGACAAGCGGCGGGTGGCTGTAGTGGTAGGCGCTGTACAGCTCGTCCGGGTTCATGTTGGCCAGGTTCTCGATCGCGAGCTTGGTGAGCCCCGACTTGAGCGCCGCGTCGTGACCGAGCGCCACGGCGAACGCGTCCGCCTGGAACTCGTTCCTGCGCGTGGTGAGCGTCATGAGGAAGGCCAGCACGTGCTCCACGGGCGCCCACATCGTCTGCGAGAAGAGCAGGAAGCCGATGATGACCGGCTTGGCCGAGTCGCCCGCGAAGCCGAAGCTCGCGAACAGCTCGGCGTCGTTCATGCACAGGCCGAAGACGTAGAAGGAGGCCAGGATGTAGCCCTGCTGGATCACGAAGCCCTGCGCCGTGTGCCAGAGCTGCCAGTGGCCCAGTTCGTGGCCCAGCACAGCCACGATCTCGTCGTGCGTGGCCTGCTCCAGCAGCGTGTCAAACAGCACGATGCGCTTGCTCTTGAACAAGCCGAAGAAGTAGGCGTTGCTGTGGCTCGAGCGCTTGGAGCCGTCCGTGACGAAGAGCTTGGTGAGCGGGAAGTGGAGGCTCGCGGCCAGCGCCTCGATGCGCGTGCGGAGCTCGCCGTCCTCAAGCGGCGTGAACTTGTTGAACAGCGGCATGATGAGCACCGGGTAGAGCGTCATCATGACGACCGAGAAGAGGAAGAGGAAGGCCCAGACGTACATGTAGAAGTACTCGCCGCCCCAGCGGATGACGAAGATGAGCGCGGCCGTGACGGGGAAGCCAATGACCACAAACAGCGCCAAGCTCTTGAGTTTGTCCATAAAGAAGAGCCCCAGCGTCTGCTTGTTGAACCCGTGCTTGGCCTCCACCACGAACGTCGAGTAGAGGCCGAAGGGGATGCCCACGAGCGTGTCCCGCAGCGTCGTGAGCGTCAGCAGCATGAGCGCGCGGTAGATCTCATCGTCGGCGTCCAGGCCTACAGCCAGCAGAGCCTTGCCGCTCATGGTCCACATGAAGGGCAAATAGCCTAGCAACAGGAAGACTGTGCCCTCTAGCTGGTTGTAGGCGCCGCTCACGAAGCCGAACGTGCTCTTGTCCAGCCCATAGGCGCGGCTCTTGTCGAACTTGGCGCGCGTGGCCTCCAGCAGCGTCGTCTCTTCCTGCTCTGACTCCTCCTCCCTGTCATCTGATTCCGTCTTCTTGTCGTCTGATTCGTCTTTCTTCTTCACGCTGTAGCTGCCGAGCCCCTCGATGGCCTCCTCCAAGGGCTTGGGGAACTCCTTGTCGTGCAGCTTGCGGTGCTGGCGGACGTCCAGGTACGTCTCGAACACGTAGACGGCCGTCATGAACAGCAGCGCAGCCTGGAAGTAGGGCACGGGGCTGGCGCTGGACCGCCAGCCAGGCTCGGCGAAGTACGGCGCCTGCCACCACGAGAGCTCCGTCATTTTATCGTCGAAAAATGGGAATGATCGGGTAAAATGAGTAAAACATCGATTGGGGAAAATGAGTAAATCGACAATTATTGTCCATTTATTTGGGAACATCATATGAATTGACCCATTTTGCCAATCAAATCAGCTGGAAAGGGCAGTAACGAGCAGCTCCGATGGCGGGTCGATGGCGCGCGTTTCCGCTGGTTTGCGCGGTCTCCAGCGGCTGCGAGACAACGCTGCGGGTCTCGTCAAATGCGCGAGATGCTCTGCTTTCGATGCATGCTCGACATGTCGGCGTACTCGGCGTTTTCGGGCCTCCAGAGAGCGGCAAGCGGCTGCTGCTCCACACGATGCTGCAGTCGGACTTTTCTGCTGCTTCAGAGGGCACAGACGACGTATTACTGTGGATGTGGCTGCCACAGGAGGAGGCAATGAAGGACGGGGACAAAAATTGCGTCGTTCTGTCCGCTGGAACCCTCGCGGAGGCCGAGAACGGACAGCCGAAGGAGCGCCAGAAGCTGGCACTGTTGCTGCTGCTCTCGTCTGCGCTGCTGTACAATGCGGACGGGGAGATCAACGCCGATGCCGTTGAGAGGCTGCAGTGGCTGGAGGAGGTGGCTCGAGTGCTGCGAGTCAAGGGCTTGCAGGACGAAGAAGCTGTCGGTGAGGCCGTGCTGGCTCGGGTTTGCTGCCGTATGGAGACGCTAACAGCTGATTCGAATGTGTCTATGGCGCTGTAGCAAGTGAGTTCCACGAGCATGCGCCCAAGTTCATCTGGCTGGCCAGGAACTTCAAGATCAAGTGGCTCAAAGATGCCGAAGGACAGAAGCTGACGCCGACTGAGTACTTGGAACAGAGCGTAGCCCCCGAGGCAGGCTACGGAGAAGCTGCCACCAAGAGGAACATGCTGCGCATGTACTTGGAGTCGTACTTCCCCGTGAGGGATTGCGTGGCTCTGAGTCGCGCCGTGGAAGGCAATGGGACGGAAGTGGTGCCCCCTGACACGGCGCGGAGTGAGCTGCGTACACAGTTCGTTGAGGCTGTTGACGAGTTGTACGCAAACTACCTGTCCGACAAAGCCCAGCAGCTCCCATCGAAGGCGTTGATGGGCCGCGACTTATGCTCGGAGCAGTTTGTAGCGGTGCTGGACACGTACGTCGAGGCGATGAACGCCGGGCAGCTTCCGACGATGCAGCAAGCGTCCAGCGCACTGTTGCAGCAAGAAATCGCTCAAGCCTTTGAAGTGGCGCAGCAAAAGTACACAGCAGAAGTGCAAGCGGTGAAAGACTCAGAGAAAGCAGAGAGAGCAGAACTCAACGAGCGCGAGTTGCAACTTGCGCATTTCCGCGGTGTGCAGGCGGCCATGGCGCACGTTCGGGAGGTGCGATTGACTGTCCCGGAGAAGCTGCAAAAGACGCTGTTCAAGGACAACTTGGCTGCGTGGAAAGCTCAGGTGAAGGCTCATTTCCAGGCAGCTCTCAAACACAACACGACTCTATCCGCCGACATCTGCACGAAGATCCTGGAGCGCGTTCTCCCGCGAAGCCTTGAGGCCATGGCTACTGAGCTTGCGGCAAGACCTCGAGAGGACTTTTCTGATGGTTTGATCCGGCTGCTGACCCAGTACAAGTCGGACTTACGGAGCGCGCTGGACGAGTACGCCCAGCAAGGCAGCGGATCCGCTGTGGATACTTGCCTAGAGGAAGCGCTGCTGCACTCTGTACGCGCTTCGATTCAGACGTGGGGCTCAGTGGTTCTTGGACAGTACAAGGCACACGTGCGAAGCTGGCAGGAGGAGAACGAACAAGTTACGAGTGCGTACGAGCTGACGAAGGTGCAGGACGCAGACACAACAGCCTCTGCCAACGACCAGAAGCGTTCATATGAAGCAGAGCTGGCGACGGCTACGAAGGAGCTCTCGGAAATGCGTCGCGCGCTCCACAGTGAACTTAACCGCAACAAGAGCGAGCTCGAGCGACGAAGGATCGAGATCTCGACCATGAACCTGAAGCACGAGGTGCGTCTGAAGAACGCCGAAAGCGACCTGACTTGGGCTCGCAGTCGGACGGAGGAGCTGGAGAAGTCGATGGCCGCAGATCGTCAACGTAAAGAAGAGATCTCAGCGGCCGCTAGACAGGTTTTGGAGAAGCAGCGCAGTTTCCACCATGAAGAGCGGGCGCTGCTTGTCCAGCAGAAGGAGTTGATGGCGCAGATCGTCCAGTTGGAGCGCGAGCTCATGCACAAGAAGACACAGCACGTGCACAAGGTGTGTGCGATGCAGAACGAGCACGCCAAGAAGCTGGACTGCATGCGGACCGAGCAGGCTTTGCTCGAGCGACAGCTTAAGTCTCAGGCGAAGAAGGACTTGAGCTCGCTCAGATTCACGCACGAAAAGGAGAAGAAGGTTCTAATAGCGGAGAGCAGCGCCTTGGACAAGGAGATGGCGGAGCTTCAAGACAACTTGGCGGCGTTTGAAGCTCAGGACGAGGCGGCGAGAGCTTCCGCCGCGGCCAATCGCAACTTCTTCAAGTCGATGCCCATGATGCCGCTTCCGTTGATGCAAGCCCCCGCCCCGGCTGCAGGCGAACACCAGTCTGCACGACGCTCAAGTCAAGCCTCGACGCCGAAACACCCGGTCCGATTCGGCTCCTTAGACGATACCTCCACGAGCTCTGCGAGTCCGAGCACTCGGTCGGAAGTCCCGCAGAGCAACGACATGTGCAAACAATCCTAAACGAAGCCCAGCGCTTCTTACCCGACCATCGCCGGCCTTAGCTTCGAGCTGGTACGTTCCTGTGCATTAAACTAACGCGTTTTACCTTCAAATAGTGCTTTTCAGTTTCTTGCGTTGCTGTCTCAGTCTTGCCTAGTCTTGCAGCAATGGCCGAATACCACTCGACTTCCGCCGTCGCGTGCTTGGTCGTGACCACGTCGGGACGCATTCTGCTGCTCTGGGATCAGGATGACACCTTGCCGTTCCGGTACCCGCAGCTGGCCATGCTGCTTGCCAGTCTCTTCCACTTCTCTCAGGCGCAGAGTTCTGGTCTCCTCGAGCTGCAGAGCGGCTTCACGGTGCTCATCTCGTCGGACGTGGAAACTCAAATCTCGGTCGCGGTCATTTGTGCTACACCGTCAGCATCAGTTCATGTACCATCGGCAGAAGTTGACCCGCTGCAGCTCGGACAACTCAAGAGTCTGATCATCCTGCAGGAGTTCGTCCGGTGCTACCGAGGCGACATCGAGCGTCTGGCAGCAGAAAGCGTCGAACAAGCCAAACTCAAAGCGGCAGAGTACACCTTGACGAACGCTCTTGGCGGCTTTCAAGACGGCTACGACGGTACGCTGGATGAATTCATCGCCTTCCAGAGCGGCTTTGTGGGTCGTGTGATGGAGACTTCAGCTCGTGACATCCTCAACTCGATCATGTCATGGGGTGCAGCAACTGGAAGCTCATCATGGATTCGACTGGCGAGGGGATTCCTCATGAACGCTGAGACTGGCCACTCGGTCTTCTCGACGCAGCCTGGATCGGACGGCAGTTTCTTCGGACATGACCCAGCTTCTCGGCGATTGCACTACCTCCACAGTAGCGCCAGAGTCCAGCAGCTCATCAAGCGTGTGGCCAAGGCGCTTCACGAAAGCGCTCCTGCCCTCGCCCAGCTCACTCGCGAAAACAACCACGACGCGGAGACTGCCGTCATAGTGAGATTCAATCACCTATCGAGTCGAGAGCTGAGCGAGATCTTCGTGGCGCTCCGCATGCTTCCTGTAAGTTGTACTTGCAGGTTCTGTGTTCACGTACTTTGCTTCAATCTAACCCGTTGTGATCTTTGTGTTGTGTCGACGCTAAGAAGACTGGAGTATTCGCATCGGGTGTCGTCTTCTATGGCGATAACACTCTCTTTCAGGGTCGAGAGAGCGAGTTGCGTTTATCAGGGAAACTGCAGAAGGCTCTGGCGGCACACAAAGGTGGCAACCGCATGCTAAGTGTGCTTCAAGACCCGTCTGTAGATGTGGAACTGCATGTCGGCTCTGACGGTGCGCCCGAGGAAGTATGGAGAGCGATGGACTTGCTGGAACAGCCACTTTCATTCACGTGGGCGTCCGCTTCCTCAGCTATTGCCACGAAATCAGATAGTGAAGCTATCGCTTCCGAAGAGCCTATGGACACGGCAGCACACTCGAAGCAAAGCACATCTAGGCTGCCGGAATACGTAGAATAGAGGGGCTGCGATTTAGACTACGAATAGCCAGCTCCCTCAAGAAAAACTTGGTACTTACGCTTTAGTCGAGGTACATGCGCTTTGCACATATCTGGTCTCGAATTCGTTGCGTGAAGCCAGTGCTTTCACTCGGAATCAAAGTCTCGCGGAGCTCCTTTCCGTCTCCTCCATCGTCTTCACACAGCAGGCGCGTGACGTCGATGACAACACGAACAGCACCTGCGCTCAAATACAAAATGTTAGACACAATCTCCTCTCAGAAATAAAGTGTCTGCTTCTCGTACTTGTTACGAATGCCGCCTGCCACGAATCTCTTTCCGACAGCTTCGGCGCCTCCAGCACCACAGGGATCGACAGATCACGGCAGGCCTTTAGCACCAGCTCTCTGGTGCTGCCCTCAAGCACATTTTCATCTGCCGTGCACAGCTTGCCCTCTTTCACTGCACTCGTCAAAGAAGAGCATCAGCCATCCCAGCAAAACCCCACAACATTTAGAAATTTGCGGCGCGCACCGACGAAGAAGTTGGTGATGAGGCCTTCCAGCAGCAGTGGATCGCCCCCACGCCCGGCTTTGCTAAGTAAAACCTCATGTATCGGCTCGCCTCGAGTCTCAACGAGCTGCGCCACATGCTGCTCGATCGGCAGTCGGTCCACGATCCACTGCGTGTGTTTGCAGCGTGCGTTCTGTCGTCCTTCTCCGTAGACAAGCACGGTGGACGCAAGACACTTGGGCTGCGGCATCGGGCAGATGTGGACGGCCACGACATAGTCCGCGGCGCCCGGTAGCGGATACCAGAGCACCGACAGCATCCCGTCCACGACGGTCTCACTTGCTCGCCACTGCGTCAATACAGCAGCAACTACAGACTGAGTAGCCATCTTCAGCTTGTCCAACTTCAGCTTGTCGTGCTTGAAATTAATGTCCACCGAAATAAGACCACTTGACAGCCGTTCCAAGTGAAAGGACCATTCTACCAGCATTTTCGACAGATCGGTAGACGGACCGGCCGAGGCCACCGCTCTTGCACACGTGTAGACGCCAGAAGGTCGTGTCTGAAGGAACGTCTTGGCAGAAGGCAGCTCCGCACATTCCCTCACAGTTGGAGCCTCCACGCTGCTGCTATCGGCAGCAAACACACCCCGGACTTCCGCCACCAGCGCCGCCATGGTAAACGATTATGAGTGTTGCTTGTGAACCAAATCGTACTTACGGATGGCTATACGATACATAACTTACGTCCACCACTTCAATTACCTCTGGCCGCACATTTCGACCTTCGAGCCAAAAGGACCGACGGAAGATGCTGCGCCGTAGCTCCCAAGCGCTCCTGGCCGCGGCGGCGCGTGCCTGCGCCCCTCGCGCAGCTGCCTCTGCGCTACGCATGCAGAGCGCGAGCTTCTCGACGATCTACGACAACCAGACGCCGTTCGAGGTGCGTTTAACAAGCTGCAGACGGCTAAATTCATGGTAGAAGTGTTAATTCGCTGTACTTTGGCGTTATCTCCCGTATTTTAGGATGTCAATCGCCACCGCAGCGACGCCGAGCAGCGGATCGCTAAGGTGCCCATCGTGGAGGTGGCCGCCAACGTGGCCGTATGCGACGGCGGCGGCGGTGCGCTGGGCCACCCGGCCGAGTACATCAAGCTGGACACGCGCAAGCACAACACTCCGCAGACGTGCAAGTACTGCGGCTTGCGGTACAAGATGAAGGAGGGCTACCACGGCGGCCACTAAGGCGGGCCCTAGTATGCTGCCCAGGACCTTTGGAGTTGCTGGGAGGGATCCATCAAGTAAATACAACAGAGAGAAGCAGACGAGCTAGTGATATGGGCAGTCGATAGTCGTTGGGCACTAAGTGCCAGCTAGGAAACTACCACGGAAGGGTGACAAGTCTTTAAGCAGCTACTGAGCGAAGCTCAGCTTCAGCAAGGACTCCCGTAGTCCCCGAGCTTGAAAGGCAAATGCCAGTACTTGTTGCCTTTTGAGCTCCATTCTGCTCGAACGTCTGGGACTCCAGCTTGTCCATGTAGTACTCATCACCGCTCACCCTGACAGGCCTTCCCAGCCAACTCGTGAATGACCAAGCAGCACGCAACCTCCGCAGTTGTGTGCGTGGTAGTAACAGCACTCTCCATTCCTACGTCGGGATCAGGATGACATACTCAAAGCAAAGCGCTCTTGAGGTTACCAATTGTGCCGAGATCAGAAGAGACTAACTGTTCTTCAAACGCTCAAAAGCATTATTAACTTTTAACCACAGTGAGAATAAGCGTGAAGGAGGCAGAGCGCTTCAGCTTGCAAAGATACTACCGCGATGGAGGCGACGACGAGGTCAACAGAGCCTCGTCGGAGATGTCCAAGGTGTCCATATAGCGCACGATGGCGCGATAACGGAACTCGCCCTCCCGACGCATCTGTCCGTGCTCCATGTTATCCAGGTGATCCTTCACGAGCGCCAGCAGCCCCACCAGGTAGTTGCTCGTCACCTCGGGTGTCTGCATCTCGAAGAAGTACAGATACTGCAGACGCACAGCATCCAGCCATACAACAAGTTAGTCAAACGTAGCAGATTCTGCTCCATACAACTCGGAACTGTGGCAACGTACAGCCTCCAAGATCTCCAGGAAAAGCGGAACTTGGTTCGACGTCGTATCCTTGATCGCGTCCGCAATACGCAGTGACCGCTGAAGGCATTCCCGGACACGTTTACCATCCTGTTGAGACGGATGCTGCGCACCAAGAAACCAATAGTAAAGGCACAACGTTCGTAAGTATTGAGACCTACAGGTTCAACGCGAGCATTAGTGTCACTTACCCAAAAGAGGTGGGCACAGTTGAGGATCATCGAAGCCTGCTCGTTCTTCTTCAGCAACCGCGCGGCGTACTGGGTCGTTTTGGTGGCGAGCACCTCGTAGTTGCCGCTCGAGAGACTGCGAGTAGACCGTAGAGACGCGACCATCAGCTCCAGCGCACGCCACTGCTCACGGGCAAGCGTGATCTGGTCCTCGTACACAATGAAAGCCTGCGTGATGAACTCGTACGCCACTGCTTCAAAGGCGCAGCCATCGGCAACCAGCGCGCACTGCAGAAACAAATGAACGCACGAAACAGACAGCGCGTCCTGCTTGGAGGCCAACGCAGTCACCATCTCGTGCACGAATTGAAGAACTTCGCGCGGAGTCGTAGCGAAAGCCTTGGCTCCCTCAACCGAGACCGTCGTCTCCGATTCCGCCTTGGTCTCCTGGCCCTGGGTTATCGTCTTGCCTTGAGTATGAGCTGCCAGATCTCGAGCCAGCGCCAGCGATTGATAAATTAAAGGGACGAGTGTGAAACGAATGCGGAAGACGCCACTCTGTAGAAACGCTCGACGCGCCACGGAAAACACTCGGAACTTGACGTCCAGGTCGTCGTTGGTCACGAGATGGACCACCTTGGCCAGCGTTTGCTGCTCCGCTTCAAACGTCTCCGCACTTTTGCTTCTTGCTGCTTCGGTTGACGCAGCAGGGGGCGGAGAATGCAACTCATTGGGGTCGTCACGTACCAACGGCGCCAGCATCTGCAGCAAAAAATCCATTTGCTTCTCGTTGTGCACGCGCTCGTGTCGGGCGAGTAGTACACGGATCCACGCCAAGGCTACGTCTTTCCACGCGCCTTGCCACGGCATCAGCGCAAGCATTTCACGCAGCGCTGGGACTTGGATGAGATCCTGGATAGACAGCGCCCGAAGGAGCGTTAGCGCCAGAGACTCGAGCTGCGAAATCACCAGTTGCCGCTTTTGCTTGTCCTTGTCAACACGCCACGCCGTGCGCTCTTGCAAGAACGTCAAGCATCCAGACACGATCCGCTGAAGCGCTGCCGTTGTATCCGCGTTCTTGGCCTTGCTGCTATCCAACCACGTGAGCGTGAAGCTCGCAAATGTCACGAAAAAGGGTAAAACGGAGGCCAAGTGCACGTCTCCACTGTCTCCTTCGCTTCGAGGCACTCCACTTCCAGCAACGTATCGCGTTGAGCGCAAAAGCAACGTGGAACATGTAGCCATCACTTGCTGGAAAATCTTAAGCCCCTCTTGCTCCTCTTCGTGGAGCCTACTACGCTCATCCGCCTCTGCTTCTTGTTGGCCTGCGTTAGTGACACTACCCTGCGCCTCTCGGAACTTGGTGAGGCGTTCAAGAAGCGCCGTCAGAATCAGCGCCACGTCAACATTAGGCTGCAGCTTTTCCAGTGCACTCAGAAGCCGCTCCAGATTCTGCAGGTGAAACTCATCGGGGAAGACCTGAATGATGCAGTCCAGCAGATACTGCTGCGCCATGCGATCTCTGCAGGCAAGCACCACGTCTTCAAGGAGTCGAGGCAGCACTTGCTCAGCGTAGACACTGCGCGTAACCCCTTCCATCTGGCTGAGCCGCACGAGGCTCGTTCCGACCAGCAGACGCAGCTCCATCCGCTCCTTTTCCCGAACTGCCAGCGGCCTCGAGCCTCCGATCTTCTGGTGCTGCAGGCGGATCCAAAGCCGGTTGGTCTCGCGTAGATTCTGCAGCAAGAAGTTGATGGCGTCGCTCACAGAGCCGCCACCAGATTGCTCGTACACGGAGCCTGTGTCCGGCAGCTTGTCGCGCACACTGAGCGACAAGAAGTGCCTCAAAAAGAGCCCTCGCAGCGGGTACTGCACGCCCTTGGTCATCTCCACCAAGTCCGTCAACACGTCCCGAGCGGGGGCCTCCCGGGACTTAATGTACACCGCCCCCACCGTTACCAGCAAGTACCTGCACGACATAATGAGTCTACCACAAGTAAACAAAGCAACAATACAGTTCCAGTGCGTACAGCCTCGGCAGCACGTTGCCGCTGCTCTGGACGCGCTCGTAGAGCACGCGCATGGAGGCGCCCGCCTGCTGCTGCTCCTCCACGTAGCTCTCGAAGTGCCGCAGCTCGTCCAGCACCTGCATATCTGACAGCATAGATCGAGATTAGTATACTATTCAGTACATGACTGACAGCGAGCCTCCTACAGAGCTGGTAGTAGTTCTTGGGGGACAGCAGACTCGTGCGCAGCTCGCGCAGCACCTCGGCCGCGTGCTTGAGCACGGCCGGCTGGTCCCCAGCGTCCGCAGCGCGCTGCATGCGGAAGCCCTGGTCGCGTACGGTCTGCAGCGCCTCGCGCAGCAGGTCCTCCTCGCCCTGCTCGTCCAGCACGAAGCCCCCAAGGAGCGGCATGTTGTATTTCGTGAAGATTTTCTTCCGAGAAGAAAATGTAGAGGAGTTTTTAGCTCAGTGATTTAGACCGGAATAGTGATTTAAGATCGGCTTCTACATTGTGTAAGAATGAGGTGAATACATTTACCAAGTGGCAGGTGCGTTTCTTTAGCGCGTATTATTTAAATCAGCTAAATCAGGAAAGCAGATGCGTGGGTTCGAAAAAGAATTGATTCGAATAAATAGTTGGTGTTGGTGTCTCCGGAGCGAGCCTAGCGTCTAATGCTGGCGCCGGGGAGGAAGGCGGCGATCGGCCTGCGCGGATCGAGGTGAGGTGGTGGTTCGTACGCGCCAATGGCGTCTTGCTCCGAGGAGCGAGGTCTTCTCCTGTCGCTCTAGATCTTGGGAGCGAAGACCTTGACGATGCGGCTGCGCAGAGCGGCCAACACGACAGCCTCCTCCCGCTGGCGAACTCGGTGGAGCTCCTTGGTGAGCGCTGCGACCATGCGCTGCATGCGGCTGTGAGAGTGGTGATGCATGCTTAGCATGGCTCGGATGTGGGCTAGCAGCTCGAGCTCCTCGTGGCGCTCCTCCTCCAGCTCTTCCAGCTCCTGTGCGCGCGCGGCCAGGCTGCCGTCGTCGTGCGAGAGGGGCAGCACACGCAACGTCGAGATCTCGAGCCGCAACTTGGCCATGAGGTCTTCGATCTCCTGCAGACGAGCCGACGACTCGCTCACGTCGTCCTCGGACGTCAGCACGGCCTGCTTCTCGGCCGCCAACTCCCCGCGGAGCCGCGCGAGCTGCGCGCGCAGCGTCCGTGAGTAGAGCGTGAGCTTGCGGGCGGCGCGCTCCAGCAGCTCTGCGGCCGAGAGGTTGTTGGCGTTGGTCTTGGACGGTGTTGACATGGCTTGAGGACGGACTGACTGGGCTGCTACCTGTTCTGCGAAGCTGCTGCTTGAAACACCGATTGAATAATGGGGAGCGGCTCAAGTGATGCGGGTGTCATACGAGAGCAAGGTCGAGTGATGTGGCGACCTGCAGCTGGGGAGCAGAGCCGCGTATGCTGAACCGCAATCAGCGGCGTGCCCCTTGGAGCGAAACAGAAAACGGATGTGTACAACCGCTGAGACTTTCCTGTGCTGTGCGTTCGAGGGCCTGTAGCTCGACGCTGGTATGGTGCTGGCGCTATCGTTGATGGCGGTGCAGCGTTCGCGGCAACGACCGAACTGCGGAGCGGAGCTCTTGTTCCAAGGTCGAATAAATGATACGCGCGCCAGCAAACATGTACAAGGGCGTTCAGCTGGCAGGCCGCCGAGTTAAGGCGCAGTCACCGAGGTTGGACATGCCCGCAGACAACAACCCACCAGGCGGGCGATGATTTATGACCGATTTCTGCCGGCGCGCGCAGCTGGCATCGCGGATCGGCATTACAGCCCGCGCCGTGCAGTGACGCTTTCTGAGCGCAGTGCGAGCAAGTGCCGCCGTCCACAGCGTAAATGAGCCCTCGGTCGTAACTTCGGGCGGCACGACACCAGCTCAGGAAGGAAAAAACTCACAGACCGGATTGGTATCTTGCGCTTGGTTGTTTGAAACTTGTTTTCACCGCAAAACAGGCAAATTTCGGGAACAGTAAACTTGCAGACTTTGGCAAGCTCACCGTTGGCGCTGCGAAGGTGGCTTGCGCCTCCGGTCTCAACAATGACCGCCTGGCCTTTTTGCTGGGTACTCAAAGGGAACAAGCCTTCGAACTAGGGTGTGCGTTTAGTGCAGTGCGGTGGGCTTTGCATGACGATCGACGGATGCACATTAACGCTGCGAAACCAGAAGCCGACGTCGCGCTTTCGATCAGCGACTGTTCTGTGCCGCGCGACGAGAACACCATCGGCCGATGACACTTGGAAGAGAAGAATAGGAAGACCCGCTGCGATGGGATCCTGCTGTTGTGGTCTTGAGATCCTGTTGTTGTGGTCTTGAGATCTCGACGACATCTTGAACCAGTAGGCGGCAATCAAGCCATCAAGCTCTGGCAGAGGGTTGCAGTTTGCAAACTTTGCAGAGGGCGGACCACGATGGGCACCTAATTTAGAATGCCTAAATCTGAGATGCCAAATCTACGGTTCGACTTCAAGTTGCTCCGCCCGATCGGGTTCGGCAGCTCCGTAGGTGGGAAGAGCTCGTTGCAACTCTCAGTAGCGACGGCACGACTTGGCATGGTGAGGGATCTACTCGATGCATCCGTCCAAGCTGCGAGTGCCGCCATGGTGGTCACGAGCATGGACGTTCTACTAGCAACTGATGGCTTCGCACAATTCAATCACAGCATTTTGTTGCAGCCCCTCCGTCCCTTTACGTTCAAGTTTCATCCACTCGCTCATCTCGAGCCAGAGCTGCAGACCTTAGGCGAGCTTCCAAGGGAATTATCCACCCATACTCAGTTTTTTACATTGCTTGCTAATCTTCCGGATCTGCTGCTTGCTCAGCGGACGCAGCGTCTTGGGGTTCGTGAGCTTGGTGCGCTTCATGTGCGAGTTGGTGTTGGCGCCCACCTTCTTCTCCTCCTCGGGCTCCTCCTCGACCACCTTGCGGCCACCGCCGGCGCGGTACTCCTTCTCCTGAGCCTCGCCGATAATGGTCAGGCGACCCGACTCCACCAGCCACTTCTCCGTGCACAGCGAGTTGTAGAACTCTTCACTGTGGGAAATCATGATGACACCACCGGCGTACTGGCGGATGCCGTCGGCCAAGGCGCCGAGCGCTGCGCGGTCCAGGTAATTTGTCGGCTCATCCAGCACCAGCAAGTGCGGGCGGTTCCACATGGCAGCAGCGACCACGAGCTTCACCTTCTGACCGCCCGACAGGCCGCGGATCTTGCCGTGGGTGCCGAACTCGGCCGGCAGGGCGAAGTCGTCCAGGTGACGCTGGATCTCCTTCGTCGTGAGGGGACGAAGGTCCATACCGCCAGCCAAAGTGGCTTGACGGATGTCCTCCGCCTCGGCCAGAGCGCCAAGACCCATCTCCTGGAGCTGCTCCAGCGAGTAGCGCTTGTTGTGGCGTTCCGACATGCCCACGAGCTTGCACTCGTACTCGAGCGTGCCGCGCTTGCCCTTGGTACGAGACAGGATCTTCTCCACCTGGCCAGGCTTCTTGCCCACCAGGTTCTTCTCCTCCTCCGTCTGCTGCAGGTTCACGTGGTCACTGAGCTCGCGATCAATGCCGCTCTCACCACCGAAACGCCACTGGAAGTACTCGACCGGACTGCTCTCCAGGTGCTTCTCGACGTGATGGAACGAGTGCTGGGCCACGTACGCCACACGCACAGCGTGGTGCTTCCAGAAGGTGCCCGTGTCGGGCGACGTCTCCTGCACAAGCATCTTGATGAGCGTCGACTTACCGGCGCCGTTGGCACCGATCACGGCAACACGCGACGCCAGGCACAGCTTCACAGTCACGTCCGACAGCTGCGGCGTGGCGGCGCCTGGGTACGTGTACGTGGCGTTGTCCAGGGTCAGGATGCGGCGCGTCATGGAGTTGATGCCCTCCAGACGGCCAGGCTCTGGCAGGTTGAACACCATGTCGGACGACTTGAGCTCGTAGTAGTGCTTGGCCTCCGGGTGGATGCCCACGAACTTGGGCAGCGTCATCGGGTACAGCACCAGCTTTTCTTGGACTCGTAGTGGAAGATGCGTGTACACGTTGTCCAGGAAGCCCGTGTCGAGGGACACGAGCAGCAGCGTCATCGTCTCGAGCGAGTTCAAGTAGTCCACGAGCCACTGCACCGCGTGCACGTCCAGGTGGTCGTCGGCTCGTCGAGCAGCAGCATGTCGGCATGGCATTGGCAAGCGCCAGCTTCATACGCCAACAGCTCGCCGCATCTTGCGTGAAACCAATTTCAACGTACATGCGTTTACTTAAGCGTTACTTCTGCTCTCAACTTGGCAAGTGACGGCCATAGCGAAACCAAGTCAAATCGAAAGTATAGTAAAAAAATAAATAAATAAATAACCCACTAGTTTTTGACAGATGTACGTGAGCGTGAACTATATATATAAGTATTTGTCAAAACCACAACAGCAACTCATTCCGCAGAGTTAATTTCAAAGCGTATTAATCTTTCGCCTTTTACTAAAGATTACCGTGGAGTTGACTCACAAATATGCGGCTTCAACCAAATTTCTGGATCCCTCCTTGTGAGGGGAACAACTTTTCCAAAATTGTTTATTTTTATTTTACTTTTTTTATCATAGCATGTCAAACACATGAATTGTAATCAAAGTACGATTAACCACAAAGAGGGATAGCTTAGCTATTCGCTATCTGGAGTTCATCGACAGAAGTCCTAGTTTTCTGAAAACATGTATCCTTTCCCATGTTGAAAACTCAATTACATTTGGGGGGAGGGCTTATAGATACATCTGATATATCTCTGTTAGGCAGGATTCGAGTTACTTTACATGAGACATCTGTGACATAGTCTACGTCACATAGTGCCTAGGGATTTCATGCATCCTATGGAAAACCCCGGACCCGGGGGACGACCCACGGACCAAGACGTCCCAGGGGCCTCGAAGATATCCAGTGATTCGCAAGAAGCCCAGGCCCCAGGAACGGGCTTTTTACGAGAAGGGGATCATCTACGAAGTTCTTGCGATTTGGAAAGCAATCCACATCACATACACATAATGCTAAGTGGCATACACAGAGCTTGAAGTATCGGTGACACCGACGATCAAGACGAAGAGGACATGTGTGCATACAGCATATGCGGCCCCAGCTCGGCCAATACAGGCGGAGCTGCCCTTTGTAGCTGAGTTAACACGCAGCTTTGCATGAACTCGATAATGCATGGGAGCTTTTTTGCACAGCAAGACCTGCAGTACGTGGTGGACCGGATTACTTACTAACTCCCCGGTGAGAAACTGAGAACTAGATTGATGCCATTTACAGAACCAGAGCTGTAGCGGCTAGCGACAAAGCTGAACGCATACCCGCTGACAGCGCGGTTTACTAACCATCGATCACAGCACTATTCCACCTCGCTTTGTGCCCTTGACAGTCATACCGTTCTTGGCCGCATGCTGTTCATGGCTTATGTGCTAGCACAAGCCTCTGCAATGCAGTCTTCTCCCAGCAGCAGCAGGGGCGATCGTGGCGAAGCTTTCGCCACCACGGACTTACTCTTTTGGTGTCTTTGGTCGGTTGAAAATCTTTGTGTATGCCACTTAGCATTATGTGTATGTGATGTGGATTGCTCCACTTTCGGTCAGTTCGGGTTCCAAATCGCAAGAACTTCGTAGATGATCCCCTTCTCGTAAAAAGCCCCCCAGGAACAGGATACCATCGGTCCAGAGCCGGGACACCCGGAAAGGATGTACAGCACGACGAGGCGACGCTGGACCGTTAGTTCAAGATGAACCCATAGTGAACTCCAGTAGTTAGACGGGAGATGATATCAACACCACCCAAAATTGCTAGCAACACCACCTTGGGTACATGGTACCATCGGGTACACCAACACTTTGGATTGGCCACTGGTAGCACGACCTCGCAGCACAACACACGCTGAGCATTACCCCCCGCTGGAGGTGAACGTTGGACACGCCTGATGACATACTTATCGACCTGCTGGCACACTCCTAGAGAATATGTGCACTCGTTTGGTGGTAAAGCGGTGAACTCGCCATGTTTTAAACGAGGCGATATGTGGTTTTGTGCGATGGTCTAAAGCGGCATTCACCTCGCTCCGCGGCATTGATACGGTATGGTATCGTACACGTTGCTACGATCGGTAGGTGTTTTGTCTAATGTGTCGTGCTTGTTCATCCAGGGAGATCGGGCACCTTTGTTTCGTGCTCCCATCAAGCTCCCTTCAAGATCTCTCGCCATCGGCGGGTCGCCAAGCCCAGTACACGATCATGGTGTCACGACCTCGGAGTGACCGCGAATATCTACTGCACGCAGATCATCACGATGGTATGCGGGAAGTGCAACTAGAGATCAAGCAACTGAAGAAGACACACAGCAGGAAACGATCTTCGCAAAGGTTGCTTACATTTGCTAAAGGGTCAGCCTAGTAATATTTAACAGTTTGACCCCATCGAGGTGTACCCGAAAATCGGTACCATGTACCCAAGGTGGTGTTGCTAGCAATTTTCGGTGTTGTTGATATTACCTCCGTAGTTAGACCGGTCCCCGGACCGGTTGCATAGCTAAGTGACTGCCAGCAGTCGCCTGCTGCTGGCACGATATCTAATTCAGTCTTACTTTTCCCCTCAAGCGCGCAGGCTCTCCTCGAAGAACCCTGTGCCAGGAAGAGGTCGTGGTCCTGGGAGCCACATAAAAGACTAACTCCAGGTAAATCAATATCACTTTTGCCCGGGTTTCCTAGAAGCCCCAGGCATTCCATATCTGCGTCCCCGGAGCACGGTCTGGCCGGCACGGGACAGCACGCTTCATATTCTCTGGGTCTCACCCGTGGGGTCTAGCCCCCCGAAAAGTTTTACGGCCGTCGCCGGTGGAATATCTCTCCGAAAGACCCAGCTACATATCTTAAGTGCGTTTATTCTTCCGCCCCCCCCGCGACTCTAGTAGTTGTCCACGGGCAATTGTTTGTTTGCTACTCCAGCGTACCTGTAAGGCTCGAGACTATTGAGGTTCCTCAAACAGTCGGTCTTCCCCTGGTCTATTCAACCATTCGTAAGGGGGGTACATAAGGTGAGGTTACTGACCGAGTCCCCGGGAACTTGTCTCTCTCCATAGGCTTGTTTCCCAGGAACTCACGGCCCCAGATAAATCCTTCGTCCGCGGAGCCGTCTATCCACAGGAGATTCTCCTGATCCAAGCGTGCATAGCGTGAGCGCGCGTACAACTCCAGGAAGGACAGAGTGCTCAGGGCGAAAGCTCCAAGCGCTACGTCACAACTGGTGCGCGTGCCCGGATCAGGGAAAGTTCTAACTGTTTCCAACCTCTTCTATTATGTCTACAGATACTACTGATGGCCTGGACTGGTGAACAGAGGATGCTGCTCCTCCAGGTACTCGTAGATACCCTGCTCGACGTCGCGCACGCTGCGGACGAGCCGACCATCTGGACGTGCACGCGGTACAGTGGCTCGTGGACTACCTGAACTCGCTCGAGACGATGACGGTGCTGCTGGTGCCTTTGCCCGACCTAGATGGTGCGACTACACTCCAATGCGGTGAAGTACCATTAAAATTTAGGAAAACAATCTCAACAATTACACTAGAACATCGGCTACTTAAAGAATTTTGTCTCCCGAAGTCCAAAGTGGTTTAATCGTGGTGCAAGGTGGCGCACAGCCAATGGAGTTGGGCGGGAACTTTGGCGCGCGCGCCAAAACAGCGCCGTGAGCTCATTCAAGCTGGCAAACTCTCTCACTTCACAACAAGCTTCCTGTCCAGCAACCCACCAAGCGACCAGCCTTCCCCGCCCTGGATGCCAAGCCCCCCACACACAGCCGCTGTACGAGCACGCTTGTTCGACTAGTACCGCAGCGGCGGCGACTGGATGCTTGTGGCCGCCCACAATGGGATTTCCCTGACGTCGGCGCGCCGAATTGTTGATTCTGGGCGAGTGGAGCTGCGTTCTCGCTGAGGATCGCGACGCTTTGACTCAAATGTACCCCTAAGATGGAGGCTGCTCTCGAGGAGTACCTCAACAATAACTGAACGTACACCCTCGCCGCAATGAAGGACATGGTTCGCTACGACTTCGGCGTAGACTTGAGCACGACCACTATCAGCAACAAGCTGATAGGCATGCTGTACACCACCAAGCAGGTATGCTATCCTCTCCACACTGTTATATATGCTCAACTAACTACCTGTGTATCAATTCCAACGATGTAGGTCCGCGTAGAGCCAATGACATGCAATAACGAAGCTGACAAGGAAAAGCGAATGACCTTTGCTAAAGAGCTGCGGAAGCACATGCGCGAGGGGAATTTCATCGTTTATTACGATGAAACGAACTTTAGCGTGTCTGTAAACGCAGTCAGGGTCGTGCTAAACGCGGAGAGCGTGCGACGCTCGTGTTGCCGCCCTCTAAGGGCGCCAATCTGCAGGTGCAGTGCGCAGTTTCGGCGGAGGTGGGCCTGGTGCAATATCGCTTGTAGCGAGGAAGCATCCGAATGGACGTCAACACAGATTTCGTTGACGAAATTTACGAAAAGGTCAAGTCCTCGCCCACCTTCCTGGAGTACTCACGGCAAAAAGGTGGTTGTCATGCTCGATAACGCCCCCGCTCACAGCCAGACGGAAGAGCGCGTCATCGAGCACGATGACTTGGTTTTCTTGCGGTTGGCTCCATATTCCCCAATGTGCAATCCAATTGAAGGTAAGAAACAACGTTTGCTATTGTACACGAATAAAGACTAACAAGCTGCCGATATGATGCTACAGGTTGTTTTAGCGTTCTCAAGGCGAAGATCAAGGGTGATCTCGCCTTGCCTCGCGAAGAGCTGGTTGCTGTTCGACCTCGTGGGACAATCGCGGCAGCTCAAACGGCGATCTTGGAGCGTTCCGCTAAGCGATGCATCAGCTGCATGGACTTGTGGCTTGTGAACAAGATGGCGCTGCACTGTCAACACGCGGTTGCAGCTGCTGAGCGAAAGGAAGACATGCAGTATGGCACCTAACTTGTGCCTTCGCCACTTAGCTCTTGGTTTTTCGCCACTTTGAGTTTCGGTAGTAACATGAATTTTGCTAATCGATTTTTTCGCTTTCTTATTTTTCAAAACAAAACCCCATTGGAGTGGACTCGCGCCATCTTGGTCGGGCAAGGTGTATTATATATATATGCATATATATATATCCGGGATGGTGGAACGCAAACTGTCGATAGAGTTCATGAAAATTCATTTTGCAACGCGTGAAAACATTGCTGAGCCTGTCTTGATAATTTGGGACGATTCTCCGGTCATTAGAGAGGTTTCGAAGACGCTTTCACCACTGCTACCATCATTTCTTATCATTTTCTGATGGTAGCAGTGGTGAAAGCGCCTTCTTCTATTGGACGATACGTTGACGCCTAGCCAGACCCGCAGCAAGTTTGCCAAGCAAGTGGAGGTGCTACGCGAACACAAGGAGAGGGAGCTAGAGCTTCGGCGCGAGCAGTGGGAGCAAGATCGACAGGATCGTCTTGCCGCCGAGACACAGCGCCGTGAGGATCAGCAGCATCTCATGCAAGTATTTACCTTGCTAGTAAAAAACGTAGGCACCATTGGTTAGTTGCATTATCTGGCTTACTCCGCTAGGTAATCCTCTAGCGATGGAGGCGATAAGTAAACAAACCTACTAATCTGGTTTCCTCCACGAAAGCATGTCTGACAATTTGTGAGGAAAATGGAGACACGCACGAACTTGCCTACTGGACTCAGTCGAATCTTGAGTCCCTTTGAGTAAGAGTTGAATGCCCAGGTACTCTTCATGATCTTGAAATTCCATTCCACAGATGTGCGCACAGCACTCATCTCTCGATTAAAAATGCGCAGGTGCATCGATAAGACCGCGGACTTGAACCCGGTGACGCAGTACTTACTCAATGGGTACGCATGATCCCCAAAGATGGCCTTGCCGGCGAAAATGTGGTTGTTCTCCTCGAAATACGCAAGCAGCTTGCTTGCCGCAAACACAGTACTATCATAGCGACGCCCTTCATATGGCCCCCAGAAGTGAATGCATAAACCATCAGGAGCTGTAAGCCCTACATTGTGTCATTTTATCAGCAGATGTCTACTAGTGAGGAATCTCATGGCTACGTTGAAGGGCAAAGCTACAGTTGAGTGCGTACCTTGGTATATGATGCAGTGAATCCTCTTGTGTCCGCTGTAGACTTGGGCTTGGAGATTCTCCGCGTGCCGCCGTGCACGCGCACTTGGCCGGCAGATCGGGATCTTAGTGCCATCCGGAAGTGAAAAAAAACAGTGACAGAAGATCGTGCTGAAATCGCAGTGCAGTACAAATCGATGCATTCACTGATGAGATTCTCTTGTGAAAATAGAGCTTTGCTTCGACTTTGCTGTCTATGATATCCACTATGACAGCGCAACCCACATCACAGAACATATTAGCGCAGTGACGTAGAAAACAGAAGCATTCCTACGTACCCATCCACAAAATTATACTTGACAATGCGCAGCTCGCACGGCCGACCTTGTCTCCATGTCGTGGAGCCGTCGCGGATAGCTCAGGCGGTACATTAGAATGCACAAGGCCTCCTCTACAGAGTGGCGGTCGCCGCGCTCGGTAACGATGACTGCTGGCAAGCGCAGCAGCACCGCAATGCGGAGTATGCCACGAACAGGAAACCGAAAGTCGCGCTCGGCGTTCGCGTCCGGGCACGCGCGCAGGTTGAACCGTATGTCCGGGATCACGGTCGCTATGTGCGCGCACAGCGCCAGCCATCACCAGCTCCACCCACAAGTCTTCTTCCTCGTACTGGACCAGCACAGCAAGCAGGTCAAGAGCCTCGCTCTGCGTCAAGTTCAATCTGCAGCATGCAACAGCTCACTTAGAACAAAGACCACAACAAGAACGTGCGTCAAAACACATCACGGTACCCGCTCAGAGGCAGCATAACGACAGGGTTGTGGTCAGAGAGCGACGCCGGCGGTGCTGGGGAGCGCTGCACTTCGAGAGCGACTCCAACGGTGTGGGGGAATGCTGTGCTTAGAGAGCGGGAGACGAGTCGCTGAAATTTAGAGTGCTCACACCACTTATCTCGGGAGGGGAAGTGAACCCCCGGAAGTTAAAAAAATATTTTCACTTCCATCAAGCTAGGGCTGGGTGGTGGTAGTGACAAGGGGATTTTGAAACCTCTCTATTGGACCAAAGGAGTCATATGCAGCTTCAATCAATGTGGTGCTCTTGAAAGTGCCCCCGAGCGCAACATCGGTCTCGCGTCCTGCGGACGTGGCTTGTTCCAAGCCGCGCAAAGAAAATATGCGCGGCTACTGGGTGGAAGACCTACGCACGCAACTCAGGAATCGCGTCCCTGACAAGCTTCTTAAGATGACCGCCCCTGTGTCGTGCTACCCGACACAGGGGTGGCTTGTTCCAAGCCGCGTCCGCAGGACGCGAGACCGATGTTGCGCTCGGGGGCACTTTCAAGAGCACCACATTGATTGAAGCTGCATATGCGATGACTCCTTTGGTCCACAAGATGGATTGACAAGGCGTGTAATCAGCTGAGCGTCCACACGATCACCGCGGGCTATTCGAATGCTGGGCTCGATGTGCTTGAGGTCCAAGTGGTTGCCAGTGAATTGGTAGGCGAACTGGCTAGCCTAAACTTGATTTATCGCAGTGTCGGGTGTTGCTAGAGACTTTGATAGTTGTGAAAACTGCGATGACATTCTTAACGAAGCGTGAGCAACTACCCCTCATAAGCATTGCATTTTAATGTCCTTTTTATACAGTCTGGTAGCTCAACATTGCAGTCAGCAAAAAAACAAAAAAAGTCGCTATCCGGCATCTACCGGGGCTTGCGCGACTTGCCCAACACGAACAGCGGCAGCTTTTCGGTGCCGGTGCGTTCGACCTACCAGCATTGTAACCGGCGCCTTGTTCAGTTTCAACGCCGCATGCAAAACTACCGAAATCCGTGAAATCGCCTAGGCGGTCTCGCCGACGTTAAAGCCATCACACCGGTCGGTACTTAGCCGCTAGGGCGCACCGAATTTATAGACTCCATCGCCTCAGCGACATCGCCTGAGTCGACCTCTCCGTGCACACGTCGAACGCTGTGCCGTTCTTGGCGAGGAACTCGCTTGAACCACCCGTCGTTTGTGAACTTCGACTGCGACTCCAGGACTTGGATGCGTCACTCCTCCACCGCCAAACGTGTCAAATAGACCACCGTTTCGTAGTTGGGCATTGCCCTTCCCACAAAGAGCGCGAGCATAATCTCGATCACGTGCCGCTCCAGAGCACAGTACGGGAGGCCGTATTCGCTTGAGATGTCGGCAGTCCTTACACGCTTTCCAGCTGTCGTTTCTGCCCCACAATGCGATGGACGGTGCTCTTTCCTCGCTCGGCCAGTAGCGAGAATTGCGCCTTGCACCACGTCGCCATCTGTTTTTTTGTCTCCCAGGAGCATCGCTCACAGCGCGCAACTACAAGGAGGTTTTGAGCGGCAGGAAGCGATATTTGAACCCATCGCCTGCTCTTTCAATAAAAAGGGCCCTATCGCAATTTCTACAAGAGCCCCAAAAGGTTTTGCGCTTAAATTAAAGCGAGTCTACCACCGACGATGATTTTCATGAACAAGGCCTCAAGGTATCTGACTCGGGAGTGAAGGACGACACCCCAGGGGTGTGCTATTGAACGGGCCCCAAAGGCTAGATGGATAAGCGCTTTCCGTGATAAGCGTTTTCCAATGAATTTCTTGGAGAAGGAAGATCAGTGAGTGGTGACTGGCTTGGACGCAAGAAAGCAATCGTTCTGAACAACTTCTCCTCCCATTTGGGTGAAATGAATGTAAGACCGACCTGTAAAATCTGAATGTCCGATTCAAGTATTTCCCAGCAAACGCCACGGATTTGTGTCAACCAGCATGACTCATATAGAGCGCTTTGGCGATCCTCGCGTGTGTAAACTAACGAGTTGTCTATCACAACCCCTTCGTCACCCCCATACACCGTATTGCAAGAGATTTTCACCTTCGATGTTCATCAGCATGCCAATTCCCATATCCTCCTAGGTTTGCTCTTGATGGTGTCCATTATCTCAAGACATCCCTTTGAACACTCGGCTACTCTAATTGCCAAAGGTTCAACAATGACGTAACCTGATGCACGCTGTGCAAGATGGCTGACGTTTTTGTTTAATCGCAGACGAAGTAGTGTATTCATCGCCTCCGTTGATAACGTCGACCAGTTTCACGTACGAGGTAGTCTTCAATGATCCGCCTCAGAGAATTTGATATTTCCTCCCAATTATTAGCACACCCATATAAATGAAAACTTCACCAGATTCAACGTCCAGTAAAACGACCCCCCCGCCAAACAAAAATACAGAAACCGCATGGGTGTGATATTTCACATTTGTTACTGCCAATTCAGGCCAAAATTGCCTACTTCGAGCGGTTCTTGAGGTTTAACTGAATCAGCTCAATACAAATCAAGCCGTTATTGGAATCGCCTAAGCATCTTCAAGCGAGAAAACAGCTGTTCTGTGAAGTACTTAAGGGGACATTAGACAGATTGTATACTCTTGCGCGATTCGCCAGCGATCTCGCTCGGTGGACTGGATCAATCGTGCTCTGAAAGTTCGAGTAGAACTCGCAATAATAGCGCTCAAGATAAAACCCAAAACTTGCTTCAGTTTAATTGAAAAAATAACATCTAGCGACGATACCGTAGTTGTTTCTAGGAACTCAGTCATTTCAACACACGGTAGACGTATCGCCTGAAATCACGTTAGCGGGTGGTCTATTGGGTGCCCCACATTTCGGCGAGGCGGGTGAACGCCTTTCACCGTCCAGGTGTACAGCGCACGTGAATGCGCCCAGATGGGGAGGTTAGAAGCGGACGGTTGCAGTCCAAACGGCCAAACGGCTTTCAGACTCCAGACGCTCATTTTGGAAATCCCACTGAGGTCAGAGTTCGCTAAGAACAACTGGCGTCCAAGATGAAGTTGGCGTGTGTCCTTGTGTAATCCCTACGGATGCCGTTTATCTTCGAACCTTGGATTCAACCGGAATTAGTTGTTTGTAATACTGATCAAACACAAAAGATGCAGATCGCGTTGCTTCACTTCCAAACGCTGCTCGTTAGACTGGGAGGTTAAACTACGATCAGAGTCTTCTTCCAGATAACCACAATACAAAATATACACAGAGTTATACACGATACACAGTCGCCCCTATCTTTAGGACCCTCGGACGATGGGTCACAACCCCGGTCAACTGGGATATGCCCTTGAAACACCGGTCAGTTCCAAAAAAGCTCCCTTGCGGCAATACACGCACCACTTCGAAGGGAAGACAAACGCTAGCAAAGCAAATACGATTCTAGCTACATATTAGTCGATCAATCACGCTTCAAGGGTGACTACTAGTAACCTCCCAAAGCAGTAGTTAATATGGAATGAAGTCTCTGTCCAACGGACGCGAGAATTTCCAACTGGGATGTGAAATAGGCAGGTCACCTCAAGCGCGCGTCGCTCGATCTCCGCCTAACTGGTCTTGACCTTTACGAGAGTCCCACGGCGGTCTTCGCGATCACAGCGTGTCCAGCACAAACTTCTCAGACACCGGCCCTCCGCTAAACAGACAAGGCGTTCCGATACTGGGTCAAAGTACTCACGGATTCCAACGGTCTCCGAAGGCCACTTGCACTCTTCTTCGCAAAACGAACTCTGTGTTATAGAATGTTATCGCGATCTTCTGCAGAACGCTCTGCATGAGGCCTGCCCTCATGGCAGGTCCAAATGACTTGGTTTCACTATTAGTTCAGGTGAACAGTCCGACGGTAGAAATCAGGCCAGGCGCTGGGTGGACACAGGCTGTACTTCAACCGGCTCTTGTGCATAGCACATCCTGTCTGTAGGCTTGGTCGGTCGTTAACGTTTTGGGTAAAGTATACTGGAAACTTGGAAGGAATCTTGCTGTGTGCGTCCTGGATTCTCGCTGTGATCCAGAAGCACCTTTTGGAGTCTTGACCTCCATTTAGACGGAGGGGGGCCCCTCAGAGCCCACAGAGATTAATTGGTTCTGGTGCAACGCACACAGGATCGGCAGTTGGTGACACGGGAGTGGGATACTTGACACGACTTCGGTTCGACTGGCAACACTAGGTTGGCTTGTAGGAGACTTTGGAGGTCAATTTGGGCGGTTGGAAATCTTGGGCATTGGATCATCTTGGGACCGGGCTTGGCGTACGCGACCGGGCGGCACGTGTCACAAACACGGACGCCTTTTGGACCAACCTGGTCACGACATTTCCGGATGTATGGTGGGAAAGGGACTGGCGATTTGTGGACCAGTCACTTCGCGTTAACATCACCTCTGGCGCCGACGCCACGTTTCCAGCGCTGACCGCCGAAGCCGACCGTAGTGCTGGAAGACATGTTGTAGTAGACCGATGTCTGGTTCATATTGAATAAGGTGCGTTTGGGGCGAGTCCAAGATGAGGGGGTCGAAGCAGTGTTCTTTGGCCAATTAGAGGACGGTGGCGACAAACACGGCACTGTTCTTGTTCGTTACGAGTCTCCTCCCCGAATGAATAATCCTTCGAATCGTCAGGTCTCTTCTGCTCATGAATCTCGAACCCGGCGACATCTGAGCGGAGTAGCGCCTCTCTCGATTGAATCAGGTCCCAAGCCCACAGCCTTGCCGACGATCATCTTGCGCGTGACGACCTGCTCCTCCCTCCTACCGTACTTGGTTACGATCACCAAAGCGTCATCAATAGTAGCTATCAAGGAAACACGTCCACTGTTCCCAGGGATCAACTTCGACGAGCGCGAGGGGCCGCTTTTCTGTTGACGAGACGGGCGAGCGGAACGTCATTGCGGCACAATAACATTACGAACAACCTCGTTCCACCGTTTCTCTGTTTCGTGCAGAGCTGATGTGGTAACTCGGACAGTAATTTGCTTCCGTGGATTTTCTAGGGTCTGGCCAACGTACGAGGTGGATGAAGTCACCCAGCCCAAGATTTGGCAATTGGAACCGGAAGGCGAGCCGAACGGGTGTCGACTGTCTCGTCACTGGGGACGCCATCGTTGATGCCTACACATGATCAATCCACCTTCATGACCCGATTCACGGTCTCTGTTCGGCAAGTTTGATAATTATTTCCATGTATTTGATATGAGCACGAGATAAGCGATGACAAGGGTTGCCCAAAGACAATGCCGACGAAGCAACTGATGAGGCCTTTTAGCGCGTTCTTATACATGGATGCAGGCTAGATGGCAATTCTAATACATGGCCCTCAACTTGTTAAATGTCAGCAAACTCTGCCACCAAGCCTCGTTTAATGTGCTCCTTGACCTCGGTGGGTAGTTCCAAGAGTGAAGTGCGCACGCTTGGGGCAGACACATTCGCCAGTTACCGGTGCATCCTGGCTCGGAACGATGCTTCATGCAGAGCGTCCTCGAGCCCTGCTTGAGCAGATTGTTCAGCACTGACTTGGCAATGTCCGCGGACTTGATTTGACTGGAATCACGACTTGCGCGACGGGCCAGCGGTGTTGCGGGCCAACCTTGCTTCCAGAAGAGACGTGGGCGCATCAAATTGAGCTTGTTGGCTCTCATACAGGAGTTCTGGCAGGAATGAATCGTGAAGCGAAAACTTAAGTGCAACTTCACAGCCGTGGATAAGCCGTCGTAATCCACGAATCCGCGACAACATCAAAACTTCATGTTGAACCACAAAACAAAAATCCGTGTGGTTTTTGGCATCCGGTTCGCTGCGTATTTGATCCAGTCCACCTTGCTGACGTTCGTCGACTTCCACACTGCTGAATAATATAAGCTTTCTTTCTCTGACGCTGCCACAAAACGCAGCTGTACATCATCTTGCAAATTCTTTTTTTGCTTACTGATCAGACGCCTTTGCTGCCATTTGTCCGGTACGACGGATCGGTGGAGGTATTTCGGCGTTTTTGCGCTCCGTCAACAGTAGTGATTAGCTGGATGGTCCGCTTTATTATATTTCTCAGCTCCTTCCACGCGGCCAGGAACTCGAACTTTTACTTGTGGTGCTCTGCATAGACTCCCATCGCAGAGCTAATGTACTTCTCCTCGATTCATCCCGACCCCTCTCGGCATTTCAACTTGGCGTAAATACCTTCAAACTTGGTTACTTCTGGCCGGAATTCTTTTACTTGCCCGAGACGGCGGTTTCGGTGCAAGCAGCCATGCCGGGCTCAAATGTCCAAGTTTGTGTTGGTGGATGCTGCCATTGAATGTTGCTTTCCTTCGCTCTTCACCTGCGCAGTAGTGCGTAAGGAGGCAAATCAGCGATGTGTATTGCGGTGACGGCTCGCAGAGCCGGCTACAGCCTTGTCCAAGTTGGATATGGGCTGAGCCCTGTTAAATGTATACTCAATCATGTATGGGAAGTGGTGGGTGGATTGCGAGGCTTGAGGCAAATTGCCGAGTGAGTTCGAGGTGGCGCCAGGACCCTCTGCCGCCTCTGCGTTCTTGCAGCACCAAGCTCACATTGGCTAGTGCTGCATTGATAGACTTGTTTCGGATGCTCTCCCAGAGTTGGATGCGTTTTGCGACCATTGGCTTGCAACCGGGCTGTATGTGCCGCGGTGGGCGGCTGTCGATGGGGGTGAGCCATGGTACCCACGGCAGAGGTTGGACAATAAATATAGTATTGTATTCAAGTTACCCTGAGGCCGTAATAATCATTGCAATATCACAGATGCCAATAATAAATAATTTCCATTATTAACAGTATTTTTGCAATACGAAGAATGAGTTAAGCGCAGTTATTTAGACCTGGCCGTTCGTTTTTAAGGTTAAATCGAGCTTCGTGTAAGCCCGACGGCATGGGTCAATTCTTGTGTAGTGTCTGCATTCATGTTTTGCTCTATCATTGACGGCAAACGTAATATATCAGCTAAGTATCAAAGCTCTTTGAGCTTAGCTAACTAATTGACAAAACCATACGACGCCATAGTAATTTAGTAATCCTCCAGAATTTTTACAATCTGGGGTCGACCTAGGTGTCAAGGCATGTGACTGCAGCTAGTCATGCTCAGTTTGCTGGTGCCCCGAAAGGCTCAGGCTAACCTGTTGCTCAAGCTGCCTTCTGAAAAGATATTTATTGTAATAATTGAGTATATTTTCAATTTTACTGCTCCAGTGAATGCCAATAATAAATAAATTTGCACTGGAAAATACCATAACTATTGTACGGATATTATTTTTTTCGACCTCTGTCCCACGGTACCGCCGAGGACATGCAGCGGAGCTGCACCGGGCGCTGTGCTAGTGGTGGATGCGATGTGGTGCGGGGGCTGTCGCCGCCCGCCTCTAGGGGGGACCGATGTGGCAATATAGGAGGGAGGCATGCTAGCGCCCGCGGCTGTCCGTGTAGATGACGACGGTGGTGGCAAACTCGTGTCCAGAGAGGGCACGAGCTCATCCGGGGTAGTTGCACTTGAAACCGCGTCGTCACGCAAATGTGGTGAGTGTGCTGGTACGGCGATGTGAGGGCGGAGGTGGGGTGAGTTGGACCCGGTGACTACCGAGGCTGTGGGGCCGTAAACGAACGCCCGAGGGTGGACTAGAGCCGTGGTACTGCGATGGGTGTGCGTGTGACGTGGCGAACGTGGGGGATTGTTAAAAACAGAACAAGGTGATTGGCGTGGTAGTGTACGAGGTACCACGGGCTCATGTAGCAAAGGCAGTGCACGGCTAGTAGCGGCATTAGACTGATTGCGAAATGGTGAGCGAAGCGCCGGTGAGCCTGCGGCGCCTCGGGACCGTCAAGTACGTCGAGGGGCGTAGTTGTTGCGGAGAGTCGAGCCGTACTGTGGATATGTAGGCTTGCAGTTCCCTAGGTTGGGGCCATCACACGTGTGGGTGCGGTGGGAGAACGCGCACCGGTCTCTGGTGCCTCCAAAATACATGCCTCCGCCGAAGAAGCGCAGACACGGCTCGGTGCCGTCGGGTCGACGAGGCACGAGTGCACGGATGTTGTCCGGCATGGGTTGGTGACGACTGTTTTGTGCGCGATGGGATGGACCGGCCGGCGGTGAGGTGCGCGACGGCGCGTGTGTGGACCGTGGAGGTGGCAGACTTTCGAGCGCCATGAGACAGTCGAGTGATTTGTACTCGATGGCCTCCGTGTCTCTGCAGAAGTCGTGCCACCAGGTTGGCGAGTCCTCGGCCAAGTGGCTGACGGCCGAGGTACATGTTGGCGAACTGCAAGGTCCGCGTGATCCGCGCTGGTGTATTGGTCGGATCGGCCGTTTGGTTGTCAAAGACGAAGCGACGTAGGCGGTCCAGCAGCCGGTTCATGTGTGGATACCAGTGCGCAGAGCCGAAGGCACTTAATCCACTGATGGCAATGAGAATGTCGTCGTACGTGTTGCACGGAGCTGGTGGTTGCGGAGTCTGCGTCGGCGTGCTGAAATCCAAGGAGAAATTAGCGTTGTTGGAGCCGCGGGTTAGTCGGTCTTCATCAGTCAGGGGCCTGAAGTGGGCAATCGACAGGCCTTGAGATCCAATCCACACCCCGTACAATCCAGTCGTTGTTGCCACGCTCTTGTCGAATGGGATGCTGAAGACTTCGAAGCCATAAAAGGGTATCTGTCGGAAGTGTAAACGCACCATCGTGCCGATGAAGACTCGAAATGCTGCGATAGGCGACGCGGGGTGTTGGCCAAAGCAAGGGTGGTTTCGTGGCGGAGACACGAATAGGTGTTTCAGGAGAAAAGCCTGTGCAGCGGTTAAGAAACACCCGGCAAGAACGCCGAGGCGGCAGAGGGTCCTGGCGCCGCCTCGAACTCACTCGGCAATTTGCCTCAAGCCTCGCAAGTCGCCCAGCTCTTACGAGCCCTCGCACCTCTCTCCCTCCTCCCACTACTCGAGCATGCCAGACCAGAGCATGCCAACGTCGCCAACGCCGCCGGCTCCGCCAGCATCAACACCATCGTCGCGGCAGAATTCGGACACCCCGCGCCTTCGTCTTCGACCGATGTCCCGGTTTCGCTCCCATGTCCGATGGCGGAACGAGCTGCGGGTGGAGCAACAGGCGACGAGGCAACGAGCTCGTGTACAACACCTCGGGCGAGCAAGCGCATTCAAAAACGCAAAGCGGATGTGGTAGCACGGTCCACAGATCGGAAGAAAAGCTGGCCCGTCCGTCACCGGTCGCGCACAGCCTTGATGACGTGCTCGAGGACGTGTCGCTGGTGGTGCCAATGCCTACCGCCCCTGCAGCCGCTGTCGCCCGGTCAAAAGCGGCGGGCAAGAAGAAGCTTGGTACAGCAGCGCGGGAGGCGGCGAAACAAGCCAAGGCCCTACTGGCGTCAACGTGTGGGAGCAAGGCTCTTGGTACGACGTCTGGCCTTTCCCGTATCGTCGCCGGGCCTGCGCGTCGTCCTTCTTCGAGCGGTTCAGAGTCGATCAGCGCGCCGCACGCGACCATGGGCAGTTCGCATCCTCGACTTGCAGAGCGACGCTCTACCATTTACCTCGACAGCCCGCCTAGCACCCGTGCTGGCGCCCACGCCGGCCCACCGCCCTCCAGCGCCAGTCTTTACGCAGCCCAGTGGGGCAGCGCCCCTTAGTACCGAGCCAGACGACGCGGACACTTTCGACCTGGCGTCGTTTCTGTCCCCGGCCTCAGCATCTGCAGCCCACACACTACCTGGACAACATGGAGGCACGCCTCCGGCTGACGTTGTGGAGCTCCTTGATCCTCAAGTAAGCTCGCTGAGCGCGATCGTACTTGACTTGCGTGGTCGACTCGAAGCGTCAAGCGTGCCACTGACAGCATGCCAGCGCCCCAGCCGCGCACGGTTATGCAGCCCATCCTGATCGACAATCCAGCGACAACTTCGTGGACGTTGCCCTCTAGCGCACCACATGAGCTGCTGCCAGCACACCTTCGTGAACTGCGAACGGCCAGCTTTCCGTCGGGATCGCAACGTGCCCGCTGTGAATACTAACCGGGTCTTGTGACCACGCTTGCATAGCAGAACGATTTCTTCGGCGCTCCAGTCGGGGACCTTTCCCTATGTTCTCGAGACTGAAAGGTTGGTTGAAGTGTGTGCACCACATGATCCATTAAATCTCAAGTCTTAAATTAAGACTCGAGATGTGCTCGAAAAGGACCTTGTGAAGTTAAAACTCGCATTACGACGTGCCACTGGAAGATTTAAGACTTTGGGCAAGTTCGTAATGCGCTACGTTAACGTTAACGAGCGCTAGCGAGCCGCATCTTCAGCGGTAAGTCCTAACCATCGGTTAGGACTTACCGCTGAAGATGCTTGTAGCGGCTCGCTAGCGCTCGTTTGGCGACAGAACCCTAGCCCGCTATGGCGCGCCAGCGCACCTAGCCTGGTAGAACGGCAGTGGGTTTAACACCGTGTGCTTCACACACGGATATTAAGCCGCAGACATTGTGTCGACTTGGACCTCTGTACTCTTCTCGTAGAAAGGTTTCGGAAGTTGCCTTACACGTACGGTGCCTAGAAACCGCCAGTATTAATGGGAAGGTCTGAAACCTAAGTGTATTACTTTTTTAAACTTCGATAAATATATTTAAAAATACTGTTAAACTAAGAATATTTAAACAAAAATTTCTTAATAACAAACTTTTAAGTTTTATATATATTATCACTTTAAAAAATGCCTACCAAACTCAAATTATACAGTAGAATGAATGATTTCAAAAAATGAAGGGATTTTGACGTACTGAATGTGTGTGGTAGATCCTGGATATCAAGCCGGATCCCGCCGCAAGGTGACAACCCAAGGTTTGACAAGAGACAGTGACTGACCTGGGGCTACCAAGTCTATCACAGACGGAGTGATGTCTGGTCCTGGTGCATCAAGGCCAGCATCCTCCATTGGCGATGGCAAGCCCAGACATTCTGGCTTGACCAAATATTTCATGGATCTTGTAGAAGAGGCCGCCAGTGATCCAAGTGGAATCGCTGGCTGTCGTACATGTTGCCCGTGATGCTGCCATCAGCATGAGGGCTGTATACTTTCATTGAGATGGAAGTTCGGTGACGACTGTCCTATCCTCTCACTTCATAATCTGCTAGCTACTGCACAAGCCACTACAATACACTTAGCTACAAGTTCCTACAGGATCGCCACCTGCCCTGCTCCGTGTTTGTTGTTGCTTCAACCTCCGGAAAACACCACAAAGAATTCTTTAGTGGGTCGTGCTGCTCCAACGAAGTGGTACTCGACATACTAGCTGATCCATGATCCTCGCAACAGCTGTCCCTGATCGCCCCTGATCGAGTGTTGACGCCTGCTGCGGAGATCGCATCGACCATCGTCATGCCGAAGCGTCGCACTGCTGACAGTGACACATCTGAAGAATAGGAGTCCTCCGAAGACTCTGCCGTGGTGCACATGCCCATGTTCGTACCCATTCTGCCGCCCAAGCTGAACTCTATCTCCCACGAGGCGTTGGTGAGATGGAACAAGCGGCGCCAGGAGTACGACGCCAAGATGAGAACTCGCAGCGGAAGCTCCGGTGAAGACTACAACCTGGTGATGCAAGGCGTCAAGGAAACGTTCGACTTGAGCCTCCTACAGACCTTCTGCACGTTGCGGCTTCGAAAGGACGTCGCGGACGTCACCGAGGGTCCAGCTCGTCGCTGAGATCAGGGCCCTGTTGGGCAAGGTCAAGAACGATGATCTGCCTGACAAGGCGTTGTTCGCCAAGGAACTGCAGATGGACTTGAGAGAGACTGACGTGGATGCCCGCGTGCTCGCGTACTTTCAACGCTTGGCTGATATCGTCTTGGAGAACGGGCACGAGGAAGCCTTTTCTGCGAACGATGGTGAGGCTGAGAAGTGCAAGCGTCTGATGTCGAGTCTCGCCCCTCCTGTTCTCAAAGAGGATGTCAAGAATGCTGTCTGCTGGACCAACAAGGAGGCCGGCAAGAACATCCAGAAGCTGCACACGCTGGTCTACGACAAGGCCATGGAGCATGAGCGCCACTTCCAGCAGAACAAGCGGATGAGGATGGCAGTGAGGGAGAAACCTTCGCTGCCCAAGTCTGCGAAGAATACTGGAAAGGCTGCCGCTCCGTTCAAGAAACCTGCTCGCGTTGAACCTGAGAAGAAGTTCGGACAGCAGAAGTCTGAAAGGAAGGTCGACAAGAAGGCCAGCCAGAAGAACGGCAAACCTCCTGCCTCGCGTCGAGAGCCGCCCTCGCCATGCCCGAAGTGCCAAGAGAGGCACTGGCTCAGCGATCGCACCAAGGCGACCGAGGCTGAGAAGGTGGTGCTGCGATAGAAGCTTCGAGAAGCGGCCCAATCTCGCAAGTCGCGCACGAAGCGATTGAAGAAGCTGATGCCATCAACCTCTCGTACTGTGACGATCAATGGCGTTCTGGAATTGCCGTGCTGCCCGGATACTGGTTCGGATCACACAGTGATTAGTCGCTCACAATGGAAGTTGCTGCTCGAGGCGGACCCCTCGGTGCAGGAAGAGTTACTGGACACGCCCGTGTACAGTCAGACGTATGGCGCCCACCCGGTCGTGGCCAGGAAGCAGGCGAAGCTTCACGTCATGATCCACACTGCGGCTGGACCAGTGCAGCCTGCTGAAGCTGTATCGTGCCTGATTGTGGACACTGACGACGACGAATTCATCATTGGACAAGATATACTGGTTGCTTTGGGTATCGATGTGGATCGCCAGCTGGAGCAGCTTGCTTCGCATCGGGAAGACGAAACCAGTGGTGACCCTTTCGACTTGGAGAGTGATGAACTTCCGGCGACCCCAGGCAATACGGCCACGGATGAAGAAGTTCGTGCGGCCGTGGAGACTCTGATTGAAAGAGCTTTGGAACATGATTTCCGCCGGAGAAGGTAGACAAGCTGCGTCTCATTGTGCACATGTACGATGTGTGGCGTCTCGAATTACGTAATGATCCGCCAGCCCGTGTGCCTCCGCTCGAAGTGCGTTTGAAAGAGGGACAACATCGTGCAAATGATGGGTCTACGAGAACCCGACGAGCCGGTGGGCGAGCCCTGTCTTGCCCGCCAAAAAGTCTCAAGAGCTGATGGATATGCGCCAGGCAACGGACTATCGCGAATTCAACTCGATGTCGGACATCATGGCTGCTGTGATGCCGATACTTTCGTTGGTAATGAAAAATGCACGTGGAAAACAACATTTCGGGCTTTTCGGCATCATTAAGGGCTTCTGGCAACTTGCTCTTGCTGAGTTATGTCAGGAATTGCTCTCGTACATGACGGACGAGAAGATCTACACTCCACGACGCGTCCCTCAAGGCTGTGGTGACGCCGCGACCTACTTTCAAAAGACGATGGAGAAGTGTTTCGCCACGTTGCTTTACGAGCATCTCCTGGTGTGGATCGACGACCTGTTGCTCTACGCCGACGACATCGACACCTACCTGGACAAGTTGGAGGAGCTGTCTTCACTGCTGAACGACTTTGACCTGAAACTCAGCGTGAAGAAGTCCACCTTGTACCAGAAAGAAGTGAAATGGTGTGGGAAAATTATCGATGCAAATTATGTACGCCACGATCCTGCCAGGATCGACGCACTCCGTGCAATGCCGTACCCGAGTACGGCAGGAGAGTTACAGCAGTTCCTGTGTGCTATCAATTGAATGCGGGAAAGTCTCATTGACTATGCCCGTCAAGTTTCTCCACTCCAGCAAAGACTCGATGAAGCTTTGGCTAAGGCCCGACGGACGAAGCGTGTGGCAGCTGGGATTTCTATCGAGCTGAGCATCGACGAGATAGCCGCTATCGACCATGTGAGGGACGTGTTGGTTTCGACAGCGTCGCTCGCTTTCCCCGACGACTCCGCAACCACGTGCATGTTTACGGATGCTTCGGACGTTGGATGGGCACTCATCGTGACTCAAGTGAAGAACTACGGCGTCAAGGTGTCGGTCCAGGACCAACAGCACCAGCTCGTGGAATGTTTGAGTGGCTCCCCGATGGAAGCATTCCCCATCGCACTCGCCAGTGACAAATTGGACTACCTGTTGCTCCGGCCGCAGGGGTTCAGGATGTTCTGCGATCATCACAACCTTATTCATGTCTTCGCTCCTGATGGGCACGTCAAGAAGCACGTGAAAGGCAAGTTGTTACGGTGGTCGATGAAACTGATGAACTACAACTATGTGATCGAGCACATTGCGGGACCCCAGAACGTCTGGGCCGACATGATCAGTCGGTGGGCTGGTAACCACGCTCCAGTCACCGCCACGATCAAAAGGGTCCGTTCTACTACATCAGCAGCTCAACAAGAGTCCGCAACTGAGGTGACGGAGCCGATTATCTCGACGCTCCGCCCTCTGGATGACACCAATTTCGTGTGGCCTACTTTTGTGGAGATCGCGCTGATACAGTCACGACATAAACCTCCCCACGATGCTGAGCGTACCGGTGACGGTATCCTCACGCTCAACAACCGGATTTGGATCCCGGCGGAAGCCAAGGATCTCCTCCTGCGCCTATTTATCATCGCACACAGTGATACTCAGGGCCATCGAGGCATTGCGGCCATGGTGGAGCACCTCCGCCGCCTGTTCGCGGTGGAGAACCTCAACTCGTTGGCGTCCACGTTTGTTCGCCAGTGCCGGCTGTGCCTGCATTCAAAAGGGGGGACATCATCCCAGGACCTTGGGGCGAAACGATTGAGTGCAGTGAACGCAATGATATGCTACTTTTCGATTTCCTGTACATGGGGGAGAGCTTTGGAGACGCCAAGTACATTCTGGTACTCAAGGACCACGCTTCGCACTTCTGTTCAACTTGTCGTGACAGACGCAGCCGACAGCACGGTAACTGTGGAGGCGTTCCTCGCTTGGCATTCTCGATTTAAACCACCACCAAGTTGGATCTCAGACCAAGGCACTCATTTCAAAAACGAGGTGATATATATATATATATAATTGAGCTACTGCGAACGCAGCAGGAGTTCACCCCAGCCGATTGCCCGTCGATCAACGGCTCTGTAGAGCGCGTGAATCGGGACATCCTCCAGGTGATTCGGACGATGATCTTGGAGTACAAGATCAACCACAGCGACTGGGTGTACCTGGTACCAATTGTACAGTCCAGCCTCAATCACACAGCGGTGCCATCGCTGGGCAACAAGGGGCCGGAGGAACTTTTCACTGGACTATCGTGCCCGACACCTCTTAAAGAATTCTACCTGCCTGGTACGGGGAGTTCGCAGAGGTACCCGCGTGTGAGAAGATCGACGAGTTCCTCGCCAACCTGCGCAACAGTATTCAAGACATGCACCAGGTCGTGGAAGACCAGCGCCTGAAGCAGAGACTGCTCAACAAGAAACAGGAGCGCGAAGAGAACGTTGTGAACTTTACGGAAGGCGACTACGTGCAGTGCTCGAGAGTGGATTAGAAGAAGAGCAACAAATTACTCGTCACCTGGGTAGGGCCGTATCGTGTTGCGTGCAGATGCCCACTCTTTCCTGATCCGACACCTCATCACGGGAGCTGAGTTGGATGTACATGCCTCTAGACTGAAGTTCTATGCAGACTCCGGCCTGAACGTGACGGAAGAACTTCTGGAGCATGTTTCGGCACAAGGGATTGTCTTGGCGATCGAGAAGCTCAAGAGCCACAGGTGGAACGAGGAGATTAAGGACTTTGAGATCCTGGTGCAGTGGAAGGGACTCGAGGCCATCGAGGACTCGTATGAACCGCTGACCAGCTTAGCTCGTTACGTTCCCATCTTGGTGAACCAGTACGTGGTCGTTGCAGATCAGGCGCTCAAGGCACATATGCAGCAGACAGCCACGACGGAAGACAGACAACTACATGAACAACTCTTGTGACGGAGACGGTAAGGCCCCCGGCCACGAGTCGTCGGAGGTCCGGGCGTCGACGGCCGCAAGTGCGTTCCGCTACCAACGTTCAGATGTCCGACAAGAGTCCTCCCGCTGCAGACGAACGCGATCACGGACGGCTGAGGCCGACAGACCGGCCTCGACGTCCAGCAAGAAGTGACCGCGCTTCCGAACAGGGGTGCAGAGCTGCGCTGAGATATACCAGGGCCAGGCATGGATCTGACTGCCAGGGTGGTAATCGGCGTGGTGGAAGTCCAGCGACGAAATCAAGCTTTGGGGGCTGTGTGGTAGATCCTGGATATCAAGCCGGATCCCGCCGCAAGGTGACAACCCAAGGTTTGACAAGAGACAGTGACTGACCTGGGGCTACCAAGTCTATCACAGACGGAGTGATGTCTGGTCCTGGTGCATCAAGGCCAGCATCCTCCATTGGCGATGGCAAGCCCAGACATTCTGGCTTGACCAAATATTTCATGGATCTTGTAGAAGAGGCCGCCAGTGATCCAAGTGGAATCGCTGGCTGTCGTACATGTTGCCCGTGATGCTGCCATCAGCATGAGGGCTGTATATTTTCATTGAGATGGAAGTTCGGTGACGACTGTCCTATCCTCTCACTTCATAATCTGCTAGCTACTGCACAAGCCACTACAATACACTCGGTTACAAGTTCTGTTGCTTCAACCTCCTGAAAACACCACAATGTGCGAACTTAACGAGCTGTGATGCGAAAAACGAAGGTAAGGAGCGCTTCTAATGACCCCCAACTGGGTCAGGACTTCAGATAATAGATGCAGAAACATATTGGATAATAAAGCTTAACGCTTGAATCCAGCGCTTTCGGGCATAATATGCATATTATGCACAGCACTTTGTTTCTCACTTTGCCGAGCCGCGCGACATGTTCAGTGGATCGCATTCCCTCATCAAGTCAGCACAGCCGGCGCTGATTGGTCAGTGGCACTTTGTTAAAGAACATTGGTCAGCGGCGCTATGTTAAAGAACATTGGTCTGCCAAACCGCGCATCTAATACCGTTCACTATTATTCCAAAGGCGGTACAAATGCTCCTATATAGCCCGGTCGTGTCGGTATGTTCATTTCTTCAGTACCAACTTCCGTCAGGGTTCACGTTAAAGAGTGACGTCGCCGGCCGTTACGAAAAGGGCAAGACTTGAGATTCAGCATTTGGCTGGCTGCTGTGACTTGGTGAGCTTCGCGTCGCTCTGAGCGCAGTCTCATTCCCGCATTGGCCACCGACCGCGCACCCCGATCTACAGGCAAGACACTCGCAGCAGATCAACATGGGCAAGGGACAGCGCGCTCGTAAGGCCGCGGCCGACGCCATGATGGCGGCCGCCATGACGAGCAACAAGCCGTCCGCGCTGGAGCAGGAGTACCACGCGCCGTCGCCGTCGCTGCAGTTTGTGGCGCCTCGCCTCAATGTGGTCATGCCGGCCGTGCAGAAGAAGCCGTCGCCGCCGCCCTCCGATACGTCGGCGTCCTCGTGTGACGACAGCGACGAGTTCCGCGAGTTGGCGTCCGAGAACCAGCGTGAGGCGCTCAAGACGCTGCTAGAGGAGGACGCGGCCGCCGTCATGGCGCAGCTGGACGCCGTCCTGTCTCGCCTCGTGGCTGCCTTCTCGTCCAAGAGCGAGCGCAACGCCGCGGCCGCCGACGTCGTGGCGGCCGTGGAGACCCTGGGCGCTGCCAGCCCCGTGGCCATCCACGTGCTCGACGAGCTCAAGACGTTCCTCGTTGCCAAGCCTACCACCGCCCGTGAGGGAGCTCTGCTCGCTCTCGTGGCTCTGCTTAAGAGCGACAAGCTGTCAGCCGTGATGGAGCCTCTGGTGGTGGAGCAGCTGCCCACGATCATGCAACGCCACGCCGACTCGGAGCACGTCGTGAAGAACGCCGCCGCCGCACTGGCCAAGACCATCGCCCGGAAGGTGAACCCGCTGGCCATCCACACTGTGCTCAAGCAGATCTACAAGGCGCTGGAGCTGCGCCAATGGCAGAGCAAAGTGGCGGGCCTCAACATGCTCAAAGAGCTGAGCGAGACGGCCAGCGAGGAGGTTTCTGGCTGGCTGCCGGAGATCATGCCTATCGTGACCGACTACGTGTGGGACACGAAGAAGCAGGTGCAGGCCGCGTCCATCGACGCGCTGATCGCCGTGTGCTCCAAGATCAGCAACGACGACGTCGTGCCGCTCGTGCCGACGCTCGTGGGCGTCATCGCTCGTCCCGAGGAGACCATGAAGGCCATCGACAGTCTGCTGGCCACCACCTTCGTGGCGAACGTGGACGCGCCCACGCTGTCGCTGATCGCGCCGCTGCTGCACAAGGCTCTCCGCGACACGAGCATCAACAGCTCGTCGCTCAAGCGCAAGGCCTCCAAGATCATTGACAGCATGTGCCGTCTGGTGGTGCGTCCGTCGGACGTGATGCAGTTCGTGCCGCTGCTGCTGCCGCAGCTCGAGACGGCCATCGACCGCCTCATTGACGAAGAGGTCGTGGAGTCCGCCAAGGAAGCGCGCGCCCACCTGGTGCACGCCGCCGGCGACGGCGAGGCGATGGAGGAGGACCCGATCGAGATCCGCCACAAGCTCGAGAGCGACATCCTGACGGCGTTCACGGAGACGCTGGACCGTCCGGAGCACCCTGGCCTGAACGACTTCGCGCTCGAGTACATTACCGACGTGTGCACGGAGCTGGCGTCGCAGAACCTCGGCTCGGAGTGGAGCAAGGTCGTCACGTCTTACCTGACGCCGCACATGCCCAACCAAGCGGCGGAGCTCATCGCTGAGTCTCTGCGCGCCGCGGCCGGCGGTCTAGGCGCGGAGCGAGAGCACTCGACGGACCCGAACGACGTGTGCGACCTCGACTTCTCGCTGGCTTACGGCGGCAAGATCTTGCTGCGTAACGCGCGTCTGCGCTTGACCCGCGGCCACCGCTACGGACTGATCGGCAAGAACGGCGTGGGCAAGACCACGCTGATGCGCAACCTGGCCAACGGCGCCATTGAAGGCCTGCCGGAGACGCTGCGCTCGGTGTACGTGCAGCACGAGAACATCGTCGAGAGCCAGGGCAGCCTGCTCGAGTCCATGTGCATGGCCCCGGAGCTTGCGCACCAGACCCGCGAGGCCGTGGAGAAGGTCCTGACGGACATTGGATTCACGCAGAGGATGCTGGACAGCGACATCGACGAGCTGTCGGGCGGCTGGCGCATGAAGCTGGCGCTGGCCCGCGCCATGCTGTACGACGCCGACGTGCTGCTGCTTGACGAGCCGACGAACCACCTGGACGTGCACGCCGTGCAGTGGCTCGTGGACTACCTGAACTCGCTCGAGACGATGACGGTGCTGCTCGTGTCTCACGACACGGGCTTCCTGGACAACGTGTGCACGGACATCTTCCACTACGAGTCCAAGAAGCTGGTGCTGTACCCGATGGCGCTGTCCAAGTTCGTGGCCATCCACCCGGAGGCCAAGCACTACTACGAGCTCAAGTCGTCCGACATGGTGTTCAACTTGCCAGAGCCTGGCCGTCTGGAGGGCATCAACTCCATGACGCGCCGCATCCTGACCCTGGACAACGCCACGTACACGTACCCAGGCGCCGCCACGCCGCAGCTGTCGGACGTGACTGTGAAGCTGTGCCTGGCGTCGCGTGTTGCCGTGATCGGTGCCAACGGCGCCGGTAAGTCGACGCTCATCAAGATGCTTGTGCAGGAGACGTCGCCCGACACGGGCACCTTCTGGAAGCACCACGCTGTGCGTGTGGCGTACGTGGCCCAGCACTCGTTCCATCACGTCGAGAAGCACCTGGAGAGCAGTCCGGTCGAGTACTTCCAGTGGCGTTTCGGTGGTGAGAGCGGCATTGATCGCGAGCTCAGTGACCACGTGAACCTGCAGCAGACGGAGGAGGAGAAGAACCTGGTGGGCAAGAAGCCTGGCCAGGTGGAGAAGATCCTGTCTCGTACCAAGGGCAAGCGCGGCACGCTCGAGTACGAGTGCAAGCTCGTGGGCATGTCGGAACGCCACAACAAGCGCTACTCGCTGGAGCAGCTCCAGGAGATGGGTCTTGGCGCTCTGGCCGAGGCGGAGGACATCCGTCAAGCCACTTTGGCTGGCGGTATGGACCTTCGTCCCCTCACGACGAAGGAGATCCAGCGTCACCTGGACGACTTCGCCCTGCCGGCCGAGTTCGGCACCCACGGCAAGATCCGCGGCCTGTCGGGCGGTCAGAAGGTGAAGCTCGTGGTCGCTGCTGCCATGTGGAACCGCCCGCACTTGCTGGTGCTGGATGAGCCGACAAATTACCTGGACCGCGCAGCGCTCGGCGCCTTGGCCGACGGCATCCGCCAGTACGCCGGTGGTGTCATCATGATTTCCCACAGTGAAGAGTTCTACAACTCGCTGTGCACGGAGAAGTGGCTGGTGGAGTCGGGTCGCCTGACCATTATCGGCGAGGCCCAGGAGAAGGAGTACCGCGCCGGCGGTGGCCGCAAGGTGGTCGAGGAGGAGCCCGAGGAGGAGAAGAAGGTGGGCGCCAACACCAACTCGCACATGAAGCGCACCAAGCTCACGAACCCCAAGACGCTGCGTCCGCTGAGCAAGCAGCAGATCCGGAAGCTGAGCAAGCTGTGTAAGACTGCAGGCAAGTCGTTCGATGACTTCGTGGACGGCCTCACGCGCGAGAGCCCCGAGTGGAAGTGGCTGTAAGCAATAGACCTTAACTTACTATTGAATCAATAGACAACCGTGCAAACCACACTTTAGCAACACACAGGTCGATATTTTCACTATCGACAATAATCGTTGTGGCAGTTTTTTTCACTTTTGTGATTAACGTCCGAACTCTGGGCAAACACTTCATCGAATTGTCATTCTTGTATCGCATCTGGACGTCGCTCGCCGACCCAACGAGAGCACGAGAGCGAGCATGAAGAAGTGTCTTTACGATTTCACGTCCAGAGGATCCCCGCACCAAGCCCAAAAGCTCGTCATTCGCAGGTTGATTGCCGAGTTTCTTGTCCTGCCGTTTTGGGACAGTTTGGACAGTAACGGTGCATTTTGGCAAACGTTTCCACCAGCGCCAATGAGCCGAAGTCGAAGCCGCAGCCTCCCGCGATCCGCTTGGCGTCCACGGTCCCGCAGCAGGAGCCGCAGTCGCAGCCATGAGCGAAGGCTGAGCAGACGCATCCGCAGCCCCATTGGACGGCGTGTCGGCAGCAAGAGAAGTCGGAGTCTCAGCCGCAGCAGCTCCTCCGAAGAGGAGAGGCATCGCAAAAAGCACAAGAAGCACTCCAAGAAAGCCAAGAAGGAGGAGAAAAAGCGCCTCAAGAAACACAAACACAAGAAGGACGAAGAACAGCAGGGAGAACCTGCGGACGAAGGGTCAAACCACGTGGCAGCGACGACTTCCGAGCAAGTTGCAGTGACTGAGGCTGAGCAGCACCAACCAACGGAGACCGTGGCGCCCACCGATGCAAGGAGCTTCTTCGAGCAGCTCCAGAAGCAAGAGGCGGCCAAAGAGCCTGTGGGGACGGTGCATTCGCGGGGTCTGCCCGCACCAGTGTCTGCGACGGCCATCACGGCATCGGACAAGTGGGAGTGCATCAAGGCCGGCTGCGGTCACATGAACTCCAAGCACGCGCCGGCCTGCAACAAGTGCGGCGCCATGAAGCGACTCACCGAGTGGCGGTGAAGGGGTTTACAGGTAGCGAACACAAGTTTAAAAGCCGGCAACCCTCGCTGGCAATGGACAGGCAATCGCCCAAGTGGAAACATCTACTGTGGATTTTCTTGGTTTGTAGCTGGAGCACAGCGCGGCAAGAGGCCGAGGCGATGATATCGGACGCATGAGCGTCTCAGGGCCCAAAGTGCCCTATGATTTTTTGCCAAGAAGAAATTAGAAAAAATGGCTTGATGTTTCCAGCCGCTTAGCCATTGTCGGCGAATCCAGCTGCCCCAACTTCCCGTCTTCTCGTTACTGTAGTAAAACGGTGCTGTCAGCTGAAGTGTCTGCAAGCCACCAAAGCCGAACACAACTTGTGTTACACAAGTCGCAAAGCAACAGCCGGTCACCTTCCACAAGTCACTTGCGCTCAGTATAGTTGCAATCGCACTTAGTCGCGTCTCTGCTCGCCTCCTTTTTCTCCGTCTCCCGCTGCTTCAGTATCGGATATCGACGCCTCCGCTCACAGCGACTTCCTGTATCGACCAGACCATGAGCGACGGCCAGATCCTGCGCACGGGCGTGCTGTTCAAGAAGGGCAGCGGCACGGGCCCGTTCGGCCGCAAGAACTGGAAGCCGCGCTACTTCGTGCTGACGCCCGCGCGCCTGCAGTACTTCACGTTCGAGGACGGCGAACTGAAAGGCGAGCTGAATCTCCAGGGCTGCGACGAGGGCGTGCTGGAGGTCATGCCGGCCGACAGCATGAAGACGGGCAGCAGCGCCTCCACGATCTGGCGCATCGCTGTCAACGCGCCCGAGCGCCGCCTGCTGGTGGCCGCCGGCACGGAGATGGAGATGAACGACTGGGTGGACAAGCTGGTGCTGGCCTTCCGCATTAACTCGGGCCAGCAGCCGCCCGCCCAGCGCGCGTCCATGCCGGCGCCGTCCTCGGCCAATGGCGTGGACAGCGTCAATAGCAACCCGTCCATCCGGGACTTCCAGAACTTCTCGGTGCCGCGCCGCGGAGTCAACCACCGCCACAGCACGGGCGCAGATATGCGCTACTCAACAGAGGACCCGGAGCTGCTGCACGCGCAGGCCGAGAGCGCCAAGCAGCTGCAGCTCGAGGAGCAGCAGAGGCAGGAGGAGCTCCGTCAGGAGCAGGAACTGCGTCAACACGAGGAGGAACAGCACCGTCAGGCTCAGCAGGACGCGGAGATGCGCAGGCAACTGGCCGCCCAGCAGCAGCAAGAACAAGAGGAGGATGGAGCCAGTCAGGAAGAAGAGGCGCACGCTGCCGCGCTGGCCGCCGCCGAGGAGCTGCAGCGCCAGGAAGAGGCGCAGAAGCAGGCCCAGAGGGAAAGCGAGCTGCGAAAGCAGCAGCAGGTCGAGCGCCAGCAGGCCATGGAGCTGCAGCGCGCCAGAGAGGCGGACGAAGCCGCGCGGCTGCTCCATGAACAGGAGCAAGAGGCCATCCACAACAAGCGACTGGCCGAGGAGCTGGCCATGCAGGAGCAGCTCAAGGCTCAACAAGGAGAGGATCTACTGGAGCTGCAACGCCGTCAGAAACGCGAGGAGCACGCGCGCCAACGCGCCGAGCGCGAGAAGGCTCTCCAGCTCAAGATCCAGCAAGAGCAGGAGCAGGAGGACCTCGCGTTCCGCATGACGCAGCAGATGAACTCGCACTTTAGTGTGGACGACGAGTCGGACGACAGCGACAACGAGCCGGAAGGCTCGCCCATGCCTGGCACCGGCGCGTCACCCGTGGTGGAATCGGGTCCGATCGGCAGCGGCGGCCTGGACGCGCAGGACGCAGCTCGACTGTCGGCGTCGACGCCCGCCTCCGCGCCTCGGTCGTCGCTGGTGGGCGACGTGAAGCGCGAGATGATTCAGAAGCAGCAGTTGGAGCACCAGCGGCGCCGAGAGGCTGCACTGAAGCAGGAGCAGCAGGCGCGGGACGCCGAGTGGCGCCAGCAGCAGGCACAGCTGGAGCAGCAGCGCGCCGTGGCCCCGCGCGAGGTGGAGGTGGCGCCACGTGAGATCGAGGTGGTGCGACGGGCGCCCGTGAAGAAGCCGGCGCCCGCCGCCGCCCCCATGGAAAGCTTTGAGTTTTGAGGAGCTGCACTATGACACGTACGCACATCTTGCGTCTGATTAAGGAGACTTATGTTTGAACTCGTTAGGTATAAATCGCGTCGTCTTGCTAATGCCTGCGTTGCCACTGGCAATTGTCAATGCTGCAAAAAGCGGTGCCACAGCATACTTTGTCCAAATGAAGCAGCTTCAACTTGGGCCTTCTTGTCAATTATCCGCAAAAATGGCCACTTCGATCTGCTGTCGTTGGCAACTTGCAAGTGGCAATCTTTGTTGGCACCACATTCCCAATACGCATCGTTAGACTACGATGCTGTCCACTTTGCCTCGGTGGCCGTCGTGCCAAGACGCAGGAGGGACTTTTGTATGCGACGCGGATTGGCAGAAAGTCTGTCAACAAATTTGACAAAAAAATCAAAAAAAAAGAATCGACAACTTCGCCTTAGACTCCGGTTCATGGCGGATCCGCAGAGCTCGCCGGTGTTTTCCGCGGGCACGAGCAGCGCTATCTCCAGCGCTTCCGCGCCGCACGTGTTGCCAGGCGAACGCTGCCAGTATCCTGTCAATGTGGCGGTGGACTTCACTCGATTGCGGGTACGCAACAGTTCAATGTCCATCAGAATTGCCACTCCAGTTTTTCGTGGTGCAAGGAAGTTAAGTTTGGCTATTGGTGCGAAAGTGGCTCTGACAATGTGGCGCAACGTTTGCAACTGTTGCTGTGTGTCAATCGGCGTGCTTGCAGCCCAAAGCGCTGCGCAAGTACATGGCATTCCACGGCATCGCGGAGGTGCCGGGCAGCACGAAAGAGCAACTGGCAGTAACTGTGGCCAGGTACGCCTTTGCCTCTTTGCTAGTTGCAATACTCATCATAATTACTAGTTGCTTACGGGTTTTACGACTTTTTGCTGCACTGGCACTTTAGGCACTTCAACGACGCGTGTAAGCGCACGGACGAAAGCTCCAGTATTTCATCCTTCATCACTTACGTACGTGGTAGAACGGTTTTTCAATTGCATTTTCGAGTTACGAGGGCCCATACGAATTGTTTGTTTTTGTTTTGTTTACAGCTTGCGGGGCCGAGTGATGCAGCTGGAGCAGCCAAACAGCTTCCAGTTCAGCCAATTCATCGGCTGAAGCGCAAAAAGCAGGACTTTGAATTCGACGGCGATAAGGAGAACCAGCACCGACAGGTGACAAACTATATTGATGGGGAGGAGGAGGCTGTATTGGCCGAGGAAGATGTTGACGATCTGTACGACTACGGCCAAGAGGACGTGGAGCTAGGAGACGAACTGCGTCCGTTTGTGGTGAAAAAGCGGCGAGGAGCGAACAAGTCTCGCAGCAACGGAGCACGAAATGGCTGCGGACGAGCAGATAACGGCGATGCGGAGGTCACGCAGAAGAAGAAGCGGAAAGGGCGGTTATACTGCGCTTGCAAAGGCGGGAGCTTCGGCAACATGATCGCGTGTGACAACAAAAGGTGTCAAGATCGCTCCAATTGGTACCACATGAGTTGCGTGGGTCTGGACCCGCTGGAGGAGCCGCCCGAGACTTGGTACTGTCCAGCTTGTCAAGAGAACGACTGCGCAGATATCCCAGAAAATCGTACGTTGCACTAGGTGAGTTCATCAATGTGACTGGTGCACCGCTAACTCCTTGTCTTTTACTGGTGATGCGTGGCACAGTGTACCGGAAACCCGTGGCCAGTGTCACCTATGGAGATATGATATCGCACGCACTGACCGTTTTGCCCGGAGGCAAAGTACGTGGCCGAATCGGCTTGGATACAATGGTGTAGCCATTTCAGTGGTCGCGCTGACTGACAATTTCGTGGACGACCTTCATTGTGTGCCGCCCCCATAGGCTTCCTTCAAGGAGATCTGCGATTTCGTTGAGACCGAGTACGAGAGCCAACTTAACTGGAAGCTCGAGAGGTACGTGTGCTTGTTATTGCTACTCGGTTGTTTTATCAGTCGTGGTACAGCTCTAACGCCTCGTTTTGATCTGTGGTAATGTTCGCCACGCAGTGATCAGCGCAAATCGCCCGTGTGGAAGTCCTCCGTGCGCAAGATCCTCTTCTCCAACGTCCGCTTTCGGAAAGACCCCGCGGAAAAAGGCGTGTTCTCTCTGGCCGCGTAAGCACAGCTTGCCTCTCCGTCCCTCTTCGTTCTTCTTCGTGTCTCGTCAATTCCTATCGCTGCTCTCAAGTCTTCTATCTTCCGCTTCCGTCGTGTTCCAACATCACCCACAATTAAAAAAAACTAATTTACAACATATTGTCAAAGTCGAAGAATTAGGGTGGACAACAAAAGCACAGGCCACGGCGCGTTGCAGTGTATTCCTTCCGCCCGTTATTGCTTGCACCCGCGAAACCATCCAACGCAAGCGAGCTGACAGCAGGAGGAGGTCGACCGACGACACCCTCCAACTTGTAGCACGTATAGAGGAAATGGCTGCGCCGAAATCCCACGCAGTCATCGCTTCCCCGTTACTTCCTCCCCGTCACCGTCTCTTGCTCGTGGCTGTCCGCTGCCGAGACATCACATCTACTGATCGTTGGGGTCGAGGTCGGGCATGTCCTCGTCGTCGCTGTCGCTGCCCTCGTCCATCATGCCGGCCGCGTTCTGCGCCGCCATCATCTGGTTGATGTCGAAGCCGCCGCCGCCGTTGAGCGCGCTCATGTCGAAGCCCTCCTGCTGCTCCTCCTCGTCGTCCTCGTCCACGAACTTGCTCCAGTCCACCTTGACGTTGGTCTTCTCCAGGTTCTTGTCGGCCAGCAGACGCGGCCAGAACTCCTCGTCCTGGTTCTTCTTGACGATGTGGAAAAGCAGGTTGCGGTCCGTCTTGGCCCAGATGCTGTCCTTGGACTCCACGTCCACCTCCTTGAAGAAGTCCAGCGACACCTCGTACAGCTGCCCGTTGCTCGTGCCCCTAGTTGCCAAAAAGACAAAAAGTCAGTCTCCAATTGATTGCAGCATTTGTTTCACTTTGTGACACAAAGTGGCGGGAGGATCTCCTCCTTGTGGCACGTACTTGAACGTGAGGTTCTTGTCGTTGAGCGAGACCTTCTCGTCCTTGACGTCCGGAAGGTCCACCGTCACATACAACGCCTCCTTGCGCTGCGCCCACTTGACGGGCGCCCACAGAGCCTTGGTTTCCGACATGATCTTCTCTTCTTGGCTCTTGATAAACGTAAAGTGATCTCCTTCGTCACTGGTTTGGATTCGAGAACGTCTGGACCGAGCGAGTGATGTGGTACACACACAATTCATGACACGACGCAGACTGCTCATGCCAAAACAAAGGTTTTCACTTTTGTTCAGTTTTTGCTGGCAACTTTGCCACTCTGGAGACTCTGCCGACGATGTCTTTGAGCGACGATGGCCGCACCACTTGCCGTGCCACTTCAACGTTGGACCGCAACAAGAAACTCTATGGCGCTGTCAATATGCTTTCGACGGATCTGTCGACTTGCTGGAACTCGGCGCAAGGAAGTCCGCAGCAGGTGCAAGTGCTGTTTCATCGCGTTGTGGACGTGTCCAGTATCTGCATCATGTTCCAAGGAGGTTTCGTGGGTCAAGACGTCCAGGTGCACGTGAAAAAGGCAGAAAGCAACAACTCGCAATGGGAACAAGTGAACGTCGACGTGGACCCGGAAGACTCGAACGACCTGCAAGAGTTTCCGTGCTCGTTGAAGCGAGTGGAGGCAATCGCGCTCACTTTTCAACGCAGCACCGACTTTTACGGCCGCGTCGTGATCTACCGACTCAGCATCCAAGGAACTGAAGCCCAAAAATGAGTGGCTAAACTTTGGTGCTTGGAATTTTATGAGTTGATTTCCCGATGAACCTTTCACGACTTCTTTGACTGAACTACTTACTACACGTATACACGACGTACTCCACTACCGACACTACAGGACTCAGCTCTAGTATCCGACACATTCGCTTTTAAAACACAAGGCCTGCCACGCTGAGGCTCTATTGCCCTCTATCACAGTAGCACTCTCATACGAGCGACTGGCTCCAGTAGAACATGAGCGCGTCTTCACGGAGCATGATGAGGTTGTGCTGGTACTTGGGCAGCGAGTGCACCGCCTGCGAGTCACGTCCCAGCTCGTCCACGAACTGAGACGTGATCTTCTCTCGCTCCTCGTCAGACAAACACACGTCGCGCAGAGGGTGGAACACCACCTGCGTCTGGACATCGTCTTGGGCTTCGCTGTAGAATCCAAGCTGAAAGGGAATCAACATAGAAGCGATAGTTAGCCTCAAAAGCCATCACGAAGACGCACTACAACCAACAGTTAAACGTACCATGCGCTGGAACTGGTCGAAGGCTGGCAGGCCAAGCTTCTGCTCTTGCGCGTCCGTGTACATCCGCGCCAGGATGTAAAACACCTGGCCTTCTTCGTTGGCGGCAGCTTCCTCCAGACCACCGAATTCACCAAGCAGTTGAGGCTCGTTCTGGTCCAGATTGATCCCCATGCTGGTCATCTCGTTGAAGAGGGACGTGCCGATGAAGGAAGCGCCCGCCCCCTGCTGATAAGTTTGAGGCTGCTGCTGTTGCGGGTCCAGCGCCGGGTCATCCTCTACTGCGGTGCTCTTGTTGAGGAACAGCTTCTCCGTGCCGTTGTCCATCATCTCCATTTGGTTGTGGAAAGCATTGCTTTCGAACAAATTGCCACTTCCGGGGGTCGATCCCTGCTCTTGTGGCTCGTTCCCGGGCATGCTCCCTTCCGTCACCTTGTTCATGAACGGAGAGATCGTCATGGACGGCCGCAGAGTCGACGTTGACGAGGTTGCGAGCGCTGCGAGCGTTTTGGGCGACGTGTCCTCGGCCTTGGACGTGATGTTGACCGTGTTCTGCTGCATGTTCAGCGACGAAGTGTCCACCATCGCACTGCTGCCGTAGCTGCTTGTACTGGAAGTCTGCGGAGCGCCCAACCCCATGCTCTGCCCCGCCAACTGCTGGTATGTTACGTACCCGCGTTGCTGTTGCTGAAGCTGCTGCTGAATCATGGGCGTTCCTTCCATTTGAGAACGGTACATCATGTTGCCATGGCCTCCGTTGGGCGAGAAGACGCACCGTGGACTATGCGAGGCTGCAGGGCCCGCCGACAGCATATCCACGTCGTTCAATCTCCGGCACTGCGGACAGCGGTAGATCGGCCGCGCCGTGTTCATGGAGCCATCCGGGTGGATCTCAAAGCCCCCGAGCGCCCACTCCACCGGTCCAGGGCTGTTTCCAGCGCCACCAACTGGGGTCTGAACAGCAGCTTGCTGGTGCTGAGGCGTCTGCGGCTGCATAGGGGACACCACGCTGGCATTGGGCTGCATCAAGTGGCTGCTCCACGACACGGACGCCATCGGCTGCATCATGCCGTATCCCATCGCATTGCTAGTCGCCAAGAACTTGCGAGCTCGCTGTGGGTGCGGTTCGACCATTATGCCAGCTCCGCCCATGGGCTGCGGCGAATGCTGCGCCCCTCCCATCGCCATGTAAGGGTTGCGCGGAGTGCCCGCAACGCTCCGGGGCGACGCGCGCATTCCGTAGACTCCCGAGGCGGTCGCCGCCGCTGCCGCCGCCGCCTGCGCGTTGAGCTTCCGCTTGTTGCGCTTGGACCGAATTGCAATCACCGACGTGCGCGTGGGCGCGATGTCTTGGAACATGGAGCTGCCGTCCTGCTGCTCGGGGCCGATCTCCAGCATGAACGACTGTCCCTGGTGGTTCTTGGACACGTCGTCAATCCGGAACGAGATCGTCACGCGGCCGCGCGTCATGTTGGGCCGCATGTCGGGGAACAGCCTCAAGATGCTCTGGTTCAGCACCGAATTGCCCGATTCGTACAGCAGCCGCACGTCCAACGGCACCACACGGTCGTCCAAGTACGCGCCTGGGGCCGGCACCAGTGTGAGCGCCACCGTCATGCACTTCTCTCGGCCGCCCTCGTCCTTAAACCAAACGTCGGGGGGCTGCGTTACCACCTGCAGCTTCTCCTTGACGACGTTCACGGGGGCTGAAAACACTGACTCGATGTCGGCGTCGGCGCTGCGGACTTCCAGGCAGAAATTGCGGCCGTCGCATGTGGCCGTGAGTGTGTGCAGCGTCATGGACAGCAGTGCCAGGCCCGTGTTAGGGTCGATGACGGCGTCCGAGGCCAACCGCAGCACTGCATCTTGGTCTTCCACCAGGTCGTACGTGTCGTGGAAGCGCAAAGACACTTGCAACGGCTTGTGAACACTGCAAAAGTGGCAATTTATACACAAGTTAGCCACTGGAGTGGCAATTTAGACACAGTCCATTGCGGCACGTACCCTGTCACTTTGGCCTTGTGGTCATCGACGAGCTTGACTGTGGCCTGGAAGCTCACGTTCTGGTACACGTACGTCGGCACTTGCTCCGCGAACACGAGGCTCTGCATGACGACACAAATAGCGTGGTTAGAAAAACATCCTTTTTGACCAAGACGTGGCAAAAAGGATGGCAACAAGAAGTTCTCCTTTTTGCCACTTTTTGCCAGCAAGTGGCAACTTACCTGCGGCATGGTAAAAGTTTAAGTGGGGTTTGCACTTGAGTCTCCTCGGTGGAAACCTTCTCGTGGTCCTTTTCCGTTGTGTTGGTCGTCGTCCCGTCAGCACTGCAAAGCCACAAACTGCCGTCCCACGGACCTGCGCGGCTTCACTGCAAAACGTCTCCGAAGCTCGCGCGATTGAGTCTGCGTGAGCCGTTCGCGCCTGGAGGGGGGAGGGACTCGTCGTCTCTCTTGCTTTGCCGCTCTTTCTCGATTTGGGGCGCGCGCTGTTGGCGGCGCCTGGCGATGCGAGCGACCGGGCACTTGATTTCACTATGTGCGCCTCGCGGCCCATCCAGGCAGGAATACCTTCAGCGCGAAACAGCCGGTCTCGGTCAGGGCTAGGGTTCGCTGAAAATCGATTTTCGGCCGTTTGCCATGGCTCAGACCAGCAGGGATGTGGAAATCGCACTGATGGCAATGCTGTAGCGCCTGCCCGTAACGAAGCATGTGCCCGGCTCGGCAAGCAGGCAAGATGGCGGCGGCGAGCAATTGCCTCGTCGTGTTTATATGGATAGGGCGGCCAGCTCTATAAAATGTTGCGTGACCTTTCGAGCCGATTTCAACCAATGAGGTGACAGGCTCGTAAAAAGGCAACTTTGTTTGGACGAAGTTGCCTTTTTCGGCCACACTGCTGCGAGTTCATGCGCGCTGCATCCTATCATCGCTCAGCGATTCGCTGGGCTTTGGCCCGGCACGGGATCCGATACGCTTGCTGATGCAGTCTGTCCTCGCTGATCTGATTGCAAGTCGTCGGGCTTTCCTCGGCCCTCGACACAGCACCCAGACTTCTTTAGAAGTCGCAAGTTGTTCGGACGTTGAACTGCCAGCGGCATAAGCAATCTCGGCTGGCGGGGGACGTCAGTGTACGTTTGGCACTCGTAGTGACAGCATTCTGCGATCCGGGCGTGTGGCGGAAAACGGCATGGGAGACCACGAGATCGGATGGCGTCTGGCGCGGCCGCGGCGTCGGCGAAAGCATCTGGATCCGAGGCGCAAGGCGCGTTCCTTGAAGCGATCCCCGCCAGACGATGGCTACGCGCGAGCAGCTCCCGAAGGTGCAGCACGAGCGACATCGTTGGGGCACGGCAGCGGCCTTACTAACGCCTCGCTCGCTGCGATCCAGGCGCGTCGACGCCAGCAGCAGCAACAGCTTCGTGGTCGTCCGTTGTAGGGCTGGGCAGGCTACCGGAACACGGCTCGGCAGCAACGCGCTGTAACGCAGCAGCAAGCGGAAGCTTGCCTTTGCCCGACGCCGTGTTGTCGAACAGATGGAGGCACTAGATTCCTTCGCGTTGGTTTGAAGGACTTCGAGCTGCCCGACGCTGGTGTCGTCGCCCCGTGGAGTGACAAAAACTACGCCCTCCTTCCAGCAGCACATACAAGGAGACAAGCTCTTAGCTGTGGGGAGAGCGTCGGTATTGAGCGTCGTTGCAGTGGAGTGGCTGTGAAGCAAGCAGGGACGACGTCCAGGCGATCTCGCCACACAACCTAGAGACGTCGTGTATGCTGTCGTGCGTGAGTCTCAACGGAGATTGGAGAACAGTTGGGCCTGAGAGCGCTTGCTCATGCACGCTCATGGTCCCCGTTTCGTCGGTCTGAAATAGGTTATTGCGAATAGCTTAGGACATTCACTTTGGTGTCGCTCGGGTCGATCGTGGCCATGACGTCACGGTTCTGCATGTTCTCGACAAGCATTGCTTGTGCGAAGTGCACAGGAAGCGAGTCATGACGGTCGGTCGGGCCGGTCGTCATCACCTCTGTCACTTTTTGCAATTGCAAGGGTCAGTGCAGCACATAGCGGATGGCGGAACTCCGAGATCATCTCGTGTCGGCAGTGTGAACAATAGAGGCCGTCGAGCAGTGCTTTCCTCTCTTCAACGGCTGTGCCCATTTGTAAACGCAGCATGGATGGAAGGCAGAAGCGATGTGTATATACCGGCACACTTACACACTCCTCGCCGAGTCGAATGACTGATGTGGCAAACGACTCGAGCGAGAAGTGGTGTATCCGCGTCTGGGCTTGCGGATAAAGTCCTCGGCGATATATTTGTTCTCTGGGCATACATAGAAACGAAAATTCACAAAAAAGAATGGCGTTCTCCACTCCATCGAATGGCGTTCTCCACTCGATGGAGTGGAGAACGCAAAAAGAATGGCGTAGAGGAGAACGCCATTCGATGGAGTGGAGAACGCCATTCTTTTTGTGAATTTTCGTTTCTACTTTTTTCTAGAATGAGACGGAACGTTGAAGTGGTTTCATACAAACGGCAAGTTCCCACACGTCACAGATCTTGCTGTTCATGTATGCTATTGTAGTAGCAGGAGGTTGCGCGCGTGGATGCATGTATTAATAATTACAAAAGAAATAAAGCGACTGTACTCGGAGACTGTATTACGCTTGGCATGGATGGATGCCGTTGCTATCGCGAGGTCTAACAGAGATTGCTAGCGTGTCAGTTACCATTCTACAGGTACGTCGGCATGCATCGTTGTGAGCCATGCTGCTCTGCTTTCTTCTGCTTATGCTGCTCCGCTTAGTTGAAAATCAATGGTCGAGTTCCCGAGCGAATTTATCTTGTAATTTACTTGCACATTCAAAGATGTTTTGCACTTTGTTGGGATCAGATTCCCCATCAAGATAATGGTGCCGATGAACACCATTGTCAATGGTAATTTTAAGCACGTCCAAGCACAGCCCTTGCCGTGCCCCAACGATATCGCGTGCTGCATCTTCGGGAGCTGCTCGCGCGTAGCCATCTTCTGGCGGGGATCGCTTCAAGGAACGAGTCCAGCTGCTTTCGCAGACGCTGCGGCCGCGCCAGACGCCACCCGATCTCCTGGTCTCCCATAGACCATGCCGTTTTCCGCCACATGCCCCAAACAAGTGCGCCAAGGTTACAGATCTGAAGTCCGTCAAAATTGCTTATGTCGTCGCCCCAAACGATTGCGTCAAAAAGGTAACAGCGATAACCACCATCGAACACCTTCCAGTGGTGGTGCCCAAATGGATTTTGACCATCGAATGGTTTCGCGACGAGCTCTGTTAGACACTGGGAATCACAAGCACATCATCCAACATTGTAAGGAAGTGAGTGTGTTCACACTTTGCACGTTGGACTGAGAATGAAAATCCAAAGGCCACCGACTTGGACATGGTTCGATCCACCCAGCAAGCCACAGCGCGCGGTGAACGAGCAGATCGGCCTGCAGCACTCCTCACTCCTCATCTTCTACCTCAACTCGCACCACATAAGAACACTATCGCTGTTCATCGTCATGTGTCTGGACGACGTTCTCTGCTTCGTTTGCGGTGCCTGCTGCACCTCTTGCTGCATCGGCTCGAGCGACAAGACCAAGGACAACCAAAAGCGCCGTAGCTCGCCCCCGAATACGAATGTCGTATACGTGGTACCCGTGGTCGTGACGCGCGGCCCACCACCGCGCAAGAGCACTCAGCATCAAGCTCGACGTCATTAATCACATTCCAACGAATAAGCGTCTGAATATCATACTGCTAGTGACTTTCAGCGTGAGCCTCGTATCACTTGCCTCCGTATCAAACTTAATATCATGTTCGCAAACGGAAGGAAAATTGCTGTGAGCTCTTAAAATTCACCGCGAATACTATGCAGCAGGGCAATTCGTAGTCAATGCACAGTATTGTGTTTGTAGTCATCATTGAGGTTGCGCCCTGCGAACAGCAAAAGCCGGATGCAAACGCCTGGAAATCCACCGCCACTAAGGTAAATGGCTCCGTCGTCGAGGCATTTCGACCCGAACTGCTGAGCTTGTCGTAGATAAGAGAGAGATCGCGATGGTTGTCTCTGAGGTTGATTAGACTGTACCTGCAACTGCGTCAACTTTACCTGCACGCAGTAGCCCCGCGACGACACGTAGAGATACCTAATAATATGCAGCGCGTGCTTGACTTTCGGTGCTGAACTTCGGGTAGATATTTGGACATTAAGTCGACGCGTGTCGCATAAAATGCAAAGTAAAGAGGTCACTCACCTTGTTATATCAGTCAAACACATATCTGATGCAATCCATTTCAACAGTATATCTCTTTAAGCAGGTGTTGATTAAAAACAAAATTCTTGCCCATCCCAACGCGCACACAATACTATCACCCAGTGTGCACACGTCACAGGTCTCAGTAAAAAGTGGCTGCGTTGGACAGCAACAGAAAATCCAAACCAGCGACTTGGCCTCCCGTTGCCGCCATCCTCCATTTGACCTCTCAGCAACAAGCACACCAACCCGCTATGTGCATCCCTATCTGCATTCCGTGCGACGACGACTGCGCCTGCTGCCTCTGCTTCTCCACAGCGCTATGCTGCTGCTGTGGTGGTGGCGACGACCGTCGCCAACGCAACCACCATCACCGCCCGCCCCCGGACCGTGTCGTGTACGTGAACCCCGTCGTCGTGCAGCGAGGCCCGCCGCACCACGGCCACCATGGCGGCTACTACGACCGCGTGTAAACTGGACGACAATGAATCCCCCTAGAGCGACGCGGAACCTTACAGGCCAAGTCCGAGACTGGCGCGACGCCAACGACAGTGTAGATTAGTATCATTAGTTTAGAGTCATAGAGCGAGCGGTGCTGCTCGAACTGGTAGCACCGGCGGAATGAGCTCTTTTTTACGAATTGCTTCGTAAAGTGTCGAAAAGTGTCTGCGCTTGGTGAGTGACCGCAGAAGAACAAAGAGGTCAGCCAATTGTTCAACGAGCCTGTCAGCGTTAGCAGATATACGTTTGCAATGCTCTGTGTAATTCACTCACACACGTGCCACCGCGCAGGCCATTGCACCTTTACATACGAAAATCGAGTGTACATGATCATCTCTGTGCAACAAGTTATTGCCCAAAGCAACATTTGGTTTAACGCGCGCTGAGTGTTCAAGGATCTGTACCTACGCCGATACCAACAACAGAAAAGCTAACCCACGAAATTAAACTTTGAGCCCAAAAAGAGCTGGAAACCGGCATTTCAGCCTCGTCTCACGCTCCACTGCTTCAACGCTCGTAGCTGAAAGACCCAACCCACGAAACCACTCAAGAACAATGTGCCTTCCCTGTAATCCGTGCGAAGAAGACATAGCCTGCTGTCTATGCTGCTGCTGAGGTGGCGATGATCACCACCTCCGCCCCCGCCGGAGCGCGTCGTGTACGTGCAGCCGGTTGCCGTTCAGGGTCCCCGGCTCGCTACCATCACCACTACTGCTAACACACAACCGATCAAGATCAGAACATGCAGCGTTCGCCACTTCCGTTCGAGACCGACGCCTTAATCCGACGCTGATAGTGTACATTTAGCATAATACCTAGCTTACGCGCTCTGCGTCAATTACTTTACAAATCACATCACCGCTCTGCGATAGCGCAACAGTTACAGTCGATACAGACGCAGCTCGATGCTGGCAGCCCGCCATGATTGCCAACGCTCTCTCCAATGTACAGTTTGCAGACTCTTGCAGCAACTGGTCCAGTTTGCATTCCCTTGTCCACGTGTTGTCACAGATGCGAGTGATCGGCACCGCGAGCACAGCGGTGAAAATCCATACGTTCGCCTTGTGGATAACCTGGCGCACGCTGGTGATCTGCATCGGACGCTATCATTCCTCAATCTGCCTAGAAAACACCAAAGCACCACCCCAACACCGGAAAAACAATGTGCATCCCTTGCTGCTGCGACGATGGACCCGACGGCGGCTGCGATATATGCTGCCTACCTGGCCCGTGCTGCGACTGCGGTGGGCCCGGCTGCGGAGACTGCTGCGGCGAAATGGACTGCTGTCTCTGCGGAGCTTTAACGACTTGCTGTTGCTGTGGCGGCCGAGGCGGTCGAGACCGCGGTCCCCCGCCACGTCAGGAGCGTGTCGTGTACGTCCAACCCGTCGCTGTCGGCGGTCCGCCGCCACATCGGGGCTACTACTAAGCAAGCAAGACGATCACGACTGAACCAGCTTAAAAAAACTCAAGTTGATCAAGTGAAAGCCCAAGCTCAGCCGCAGCTCTACATGTACATTAGCGCAGCTCGAACGAAAGGCATACTATGGATACAAGCCCCCTTTTTCCTGTCGTTCCAATCTTAAAGAGTTCGCACAAGACATGCATTAAACAGTTTTCAGGGAGGTCGGCACTTAAGCAGCAACTCCGACAGCTTGTGAGTGGGTTTCAAGCTCCTGAAGCTTGCGGCGCAGTAGTTTGCCGGACGCGTTCTTCGGGATGGCGTCAATGAACTGCACCTCGCGGATCTTCTTGTATGGCGCCACCTGCTTAGCTACGAAAGCCATGATGTCGTCGGGCGTCGGGGCACTGGGGTCGTTCGGGTGTTTGAGCACCACGAACGCCTTCGGGATCTCCTCCCCCTTGGCGTCCTGGCCCCGCACACAGCACGAGTCGACGATGTCCGCGTGGTGGTTGAGAATGTCTTCGAGCTCCGCAGGGGCGACGCCGTGGCCCTTATACTTGATGAGCTCTTTCGCGCGGTCCACCACGTACACAAAGCCGTCCTCGTCAATGTAGCCGACGTCGCCCGTACGCAAGAAGCCGTTCTTGGTCATGATCTCGCGGGTGGCCTCGGGGTTCTCAGCGTATCCCATCATGACTTGAGGTCCACGGTACAGCAGCTCGCCACGCTCGTTAGCAGGCAGATCCTTGCCCGTCGTTAAGCTCACCACGCGGAGCTCCGTGTTCGGAGGCAAACGTCCGACACTTCCCTGAAGAAAATTACAAAAAAATAATCGTCAGCGAGCGAATAAAATATAAAAATTCTACGAGAACTGCTCCGTACCGCTCTGCGTGTGTTGTCTTCGCTGTAGTTGCCAATCGGAGCGAGCTCCGTTAGGCCGTGCGCCTGTTTCACCTTGATGCCACGGCGTGTTTCCACCAGATTCGACAGCTCCTTGCCGAGAGGAGCGCCGCCTGAAACGAAGAACTCCGTCGACGAGAGATCGTACTTATCGACCAGCGGGCTGTTCGCCATGAAGAGCACCGTAGGCGGAGCGATGTGCGCCGTGCGGATCTAACACCCAAGTCAACGTCGGTTAGCCAATGTCCATGGTGATGATACCGAAGTCAAAAACGTACCTTGTACTTGGATAGCGCGGCTAGAAAACTCTCAGGCTTGAACCGCGGCAGCACAACCATCGCTTTGCCCTGGTAAATGACCAGGTTGATGGTCATGGTGCCGTAAATGTGGAAGAACGGCAATAGACCCAGGCAATGGTGCCCCAGCTCCTCAAGACGGTCAACTTGGAGCACATTGGCCACCATGTTTCTCGCACTTAGCGCCACGCCCTTTGGGACGCCCGTCGTGCCGCTAGAGAACGGCAGCATGGACCGCGCCTTCGGGTCCACGCGCTCGTACTGGAACGACCACTTGTCCTCAAGAACGAGTTCACTGGTAAAACACAAGCGAAACGTTGTGAATACCCCGTCATCTCGTTTGCCTTGCGGTTGTGTACGTACTTGATGTCCTTGAAGTGGTGCGTGGTCTCCGCCTTGGTGGAGCCAATCGTGTACATCTTGTCGCTGGCCAAGCCGGCGTTCGAAGCCGCCTCAAAGGCCACGTTCTCCAGCTGCTTGTGCACGACCACGACGCGAGCTTTGGAGGTGGAGATCTGGCGCGACAGCTCGTTGGCCAGGAACAGCGGCGACGACGGCGAGCAGACGGCGCCCAGCCCGTTGAGCGCCAGCACCACGATCGGGTACTCGATGCAGTTGAACGAGTGCAGCAGCACGACCGTGCCCTTGCCCACGCCGTCGCTCTGCAGCGCCGCCGCCAAGCGGTTGGCCCGCGTGAACAGGTCGCTGAAGGTGATGACCTCGTGCGTCAGGCCGCACACGAACGCCGGCTTGTCGGCGTTCTGCTGGGCCTGCTTCTCGGCCACCTGCCACATCGTGATGTCCGGGATGGCGACCGCCGCGTGCGGGCTCTTGTGGATGATGGCGTCGCTGGGCTCGCCCTGGTCGTCGCTGGAGTAGCAGTTCCCCATGCTGGTCAAGTGGCTGCCGTCGGCAAGCAGTGTGTCAGCGTGAGAGTTACAGCAGTACCGTTGCAGGTTGAGCACTTCTCACCTCGATGGATGACGCTAAAGCCTTCTTCGTTGTCTGCGTGGCTTGCTGTCGAGTTTGTGAATGGCATCACGTGCCATCAGGGCACAGCCGCCATGTCTGCTGGCCTGGCAACAGGAAGGTGTTGGTGAGCGAGGGAATCGGGGACACGTGCTGTGTACAGACAATCCTCTCCGCTGTGATAGTGTCGGGACCCAGCCCGTTATTACTCTCTGGAGTTATTTACAAGGCAGAAATGTGCCATAAAGCTGGTACATTCTAACTTCTGAGGTGCGACGCACTCCCCACGCTCTAGACAGGTTAACCTCACCACAATTTGCTCCTTCCCTCAGAGGCAGAGGGAATCGGAGTTCGCTGCAGCAACATAAATCACACAGAAAATAAACGCCATTTTCGGTTCATTCGGTCAATATTTGGTGACCTAGGGAAATCTAAACCGGGTGTATAAAAAGGAGAGGAGGGGGTGACGTGGAACTCTCAAAAGCCGGCCAAATAATGTTTTCGATTCTTTAGACCACGCCACTACCCCATTCTTTCAGCCCCTCAGGTGATTCATAGTTCATTGAGCTTTCTGACGAGGCCCTTCACGCCTCAATTGGGCTTGTTTTGACGAAGAGAGAGGTTTTGAGGCTCCAAGCACGCCCGACTTTCAGGATTAGAGTGCCATGCCATCCATCCTCCTCGTACCGTGGGATGTCAAATAATGTCCTTTTAACTTCGGTTGCTCTAGCACGATCCGAGGGAATCCCTCTCCATTCCCAAGTCTCCATCACCCGATACAATTTCTTACCACTCATTGGTACCCGCAGGAGAAAAGAGCTGAAGATCAAAATGAGTTTCTTTAAACCTTGTTTGTTAGATGTGACTTCCAGGAATATTTTCGGACTAGAACGATGCAGCCAGTATTAGATACGATTTCCCTGAAAGTAAGGAGCGGACTTATTTGGACGTCCGGCACCAAATGGACTTTATCAATAGTTAAGTGTCTTTGAATAGTGATAATGACGGATTTTATATCACGAATCAAGGCACATTTGACTTGTGCTTGTAAAGTGACGGTCACCGGGAACCCTTCCCTATCTCTCCGTGGACTGAATCACTATTCAGGATATCACGACCAAGAGGATTGTCTGTAAAACCCTAGTGGTGCGTGGCGCGGATCCGTCCCACGCCCCCGAGCGTTCCCGCCATTTTCCTTGACGCCACTTTGAAAAGCTACATCACATGGTGCAAGCTGTGCGCAATGCAGTGGGGCTTGTTTGAACGGTGGATTCGAGGAACGGTGGGCAAAACGCGAAGCAATGCATGTGGCTGCATTGCAGATGCAGATGCATCGATCGCCGTCTCGGCAATGCCGACGCAGTCAATCCAAGGTGATAGCGTCACGTGAACCGTCTGAGCAGCGTTGCAGCTGCACGTGCCCTCGCCATGCGGGATGGCTGTGGTTGTACTGTAACTCCTTTGGGTCCCTCTACTCGGGACCACACCAGAATTGTCCGCTGCTCGGCAACATACCGAGAGCCTCCAGCGCTGAAAAAGATTCTCGACGCTCGACAAATCGCTGTAGCACTCCGATCTTCGATGACATCCAGGATTGCAAGCAACCTGGCAGGACGCCTCCATGTGAGAAGGCACGAGGCCTTGATTGCTGGCTACACATGGCTCCATTTTGCCAGAACACCCGCGCTCTAGATTGACCGCGTAATATTTGCCTTAGTTGAAGTGGCCTGCCTGGAAGGAAGCCTGCCACGTTCACTGCATGCTTTGATTTCCATACTTTATTACTTAACGTCGTTCTACTCGTCTCGATTTCTAGTCTCTGAGGTTACACGTAGCAGTGCGCTGGTCGTGGCGGCAGGTTCACTCGCGAGTTGTGCAGTAGTCTCGGAAAGCGATACATGCCTGTGCTCCCTTCCGTTGCATCGCCACTGTGTTTGTTGCCATCTTCGGCCAGGAAGACCTTGTAGACGAAGGTGGGCACTGACAGTGCCATATCCAGGCCGCCCAGCGTTTCCAGTCGGAACTTGGCCTCGTGTGTCAATGGCTGCGGCACTCGCAGCACCAGGTCGTTGTCGGGTCTCTCGTTGTCTCTGAGAAGAGGCAACGAGCTTTCACTTTCCGAAGACGAGATTTCCTCCTCGATCGAGTGTGGCACCCACTGCCGAGAATGGTCGATCTTACCGGCCGGTTGACTGCTAACTGTAGACCTGGCACTGCCCAGATCTAGCGTCACGCAGTCGGCCTCTACGCCCTCGGCTTCTCTGGTTTCCGGCTGCTTGAGGCTTTGGCGCCGCATGCGCGCGTGCATCTGCGCCTCGAACACGTTGCGCATTGCCTTGTCGCGCTCCTGCTGGCGCCAGCGACGCCTCTGCTTGATCATGTTCTTGGGAACCAGGAAGGCGAAGGCCTCCCGCTGCTGGATGTAGCTGTGCGCCAGTGTTGCCATTGCCAGTGTTGCCGATGGCAACTTGCCGTTGCTTCCTATTGCCACTTGACAAAATGGCAACGTGGCGGATGTGACAAATTGGCGAAAGTGGCAAAATCTGAAGAGATCCATTGAATGACAGAGCTGGCAATGCGCGCGGGTGCAGTACCGTAAATGTTTGTGTTGCTCAAATTTGAGATATCCTGCCACTTCAACACAGCCTGGTTGGCTCGGTTGGAGACACTTGTCGAGCCACGCCGACCCGGATATTGTCCAAGGAGCAAATGAGCAAAAAACATTCACATACTGAAACGCAGTGCGCGCGCGTCACAGATTCATCTGGTCGCATCGGCTGGTGACCGCGTTGGACATTCGGCGCTGAATATCCACGGCCGGAGCTGCAGCGGGGTCTGCTTGGAGCTGAAGGGCTCCATGAGTCGGTCACAAAAGCTCACCATTCCTCAATTCGCGTTCCAGCACCACAACCACCAAAACAACTTCTCCAGCCATGTGCATCCCCATTTGCCTCCCGTGCGACGACATGGCCTGCTGTCTTTGCGGCTCGCTCACTGCTTGCTGCTGTTGTGCCTCTGGTGGCAATGACCGGCGCGATGACTACAATCGCCGTCCGCCCCCGCAGCGCGTCGTCTACGTGCAACCCGTCGTCGTCAAGCAAGGTCCCCCGCACGGCCGTCACGGACGCTACCACTAAAGCATCGACGACCACGAGAGTCTCGACACCAGTCAAGAGCAAGAACTACTACGAACGACACCACCGCTGTCCAAGACCAAGCGACGGAGTGCACCAAGGATCCAGACGTCGCAACATTCCGTCCAAGTTTCAGACTCAGGGATCCCAACATTCCGCCTTCAGGCTTCAATTTTGATAGCACTTCCGACCATGTACGATAGGAATCTGTACAATAGAAGAAAAATTGCTTCCAAATCACATGCGATTTCGTGATTTCTCTCACAAAATAATACAACACTGCGAAAGCATTGCCTCGACCGAAAAGAGGCCGCCACTCAACCACTTCATGGTTTTGATTGATACAAGTACGCTTCATTTGCTGTTAACTTCCGACGACTTACATGGTGGCTACAGTACTTCCCTTTGAGCCTTTTTCCTCTTCTGCTTACGCGTTGTGGAGACGGTTCTCGCGCTCCTGCAGGTGACGACGCAGCATCTTGCCCGACGCGTTCTTGGGGATGGCGTCGATGAACTGCACTTCGCGCACCTTCTTGAACGGCGCCACTTGCTCGGCCACGTAGTCCACAATGTCCTGCGGAGTCGGGCGGTGCGGGCTCTCCGGGTTCTTAAGCACCACGAACGCCTTGGGGATCTCTTCGCCCATTGCGTTTTGGCCGCGCACGCAGCAGCAGTCGGCGATGGCTGGGTGGTGGTTCAGCACGTCCTCCAGCTCCCCGGGCGCCACTTGGTGGCCCTTGTACTTGATGAGTTCCTTGCAGCGGTCGATCACGAACACGAAGCCATCCTCGTCAATGTAGCCGATGTCGCCCGTGCGGAGGAACCCGTCCTCGGTGAAGATGCTCTGGTTGGCCTCGTGGTTGTTCTCGTAGCCCAGCATGACCTGCGGGCCGCGGTAGAGCAGCTCGCCCTCCTGGTTCGGCGGCAAGTCTTGATCCGTGCGCATACAGCGAACACGAAGCTCCGTGTTGGGCACCAGCCGCCCCGCACTCCCCTGAAAGGCACAACAAGCGCCAAAGTCAGCGTCAATCAACCGGTCGAGCTAGCACGGCATCTCCTACGGGTTTGCGCGTGTGGTCTTCTCCATAGTTGACGGCCGGTGAAAGCTCTGTCATTCCGTAAATCTGCTTCACGTTGAGGCCCAGTCGGTCGTGCACGAGGCTCTCAACCTGCTTGCCGATCGGGGCGCCGCCAGACACGACGAACTCCGTTGACGAGAGGTCGTAGCTCTCCACCAACGGATGGTGCGCCAGGAACAGCACGGCAGGCGGCGCGATGTGCGCCGTGCGGATCTACAGTAAAGGAACCACCGTTAGCGCTCTGTTATCGGCCTTGACACGGGGTGGAGCGCACCTTGTAGGTGGCCAAGGCTTCGAGGAACGTGTCCGGCATGAACCGTGGCAAGACAACGATGCTCTTCCCCTGCAGGATGCTGAGGTGGATGAGCATCATGCCGTAGATGTGGAAGAACGGCACGAGGCCCAGGAAGTTGTCGCCCTCGGGCTCGACGTGGCTCACCTGCAGCGCATTGGCCAGCAGGTTCCGGGCGCTGAGCCCCACGCCCTTGGGGTTGCCCGTCGTGCCGCTCGAGAAGGGCAACATGAGCTTCAGGTTGGGGTCCACGCGCTCGTACAAGAAGTCGAACGCGGTCTGGGCCGCCATGTCACTGCATCAACGCACCAGTTAGTCCTCAGTTCTATTCGATCAAAGACGCCACAGTATTAAGTTACTTGATGCTCTTGAGGTCCTGCGTCTCGGTGGCGTCCGTCTCTCCCATTGTGAACGTGACCGTGTTCGTTAAACCCGCCATGGCCGCAGCTTCCACGGCCACGTTCTCCAGCTGCTTGTGCGTGATGAGGAACTTGGCCTTGGACTGCGTCAGCTGGTACGCCAGCTCACTGGATACGAACAGAGGCGACGCCGGCGAGCACACGACCCCCATACCGGTCAGAGCTGCAGCAAAGAGCAGGTTAGTTCTACACTAGGAGGCTGAGGAATGCCAGGTTTTGTGGCCCTACCGAGGACGACCATGGGGTACTCGATGCAGTTGAACGAGTGCAGCAGCACGACGTCCCCTTTACGGAGCCCCTCGCGCCTCAGCGAGGCCGCGAGGCGCCGTGCGCCCGCGAACAGCTCACGGAACGTCACGGCCTCGTGCGTCACGCCGCACACGAAGGCGGGCTTGTCCCCGTTGAGTCGCGCCTGGCGCTCGGCCTCCTCCCAAATGGTGTGGCTCGGGATCTCGATGTCGTCGTGTGGAGATCGGTGCACGATGCGGTCGAAGGCGTCGTTCGCGTCCGGCAGGTTGGCCACGTGCTCGGCCACCGCGGACGACGAGAAGTTGGCCAGACTCGGAGTCGTCACGCTGCGAGTGAGCGGCGGCGCGAGCGTCTGGGTCTGGGCCAGAGCGCCGCCCAGAGCACGACGGGCTCCTGACCGAATCGTCGGCTTGGACACGAGACGCAGCACTCGCTTAGCCAGCATTTTCTTCGGGAGGAGGACGGGGTGAGCTCGAGTCGGCGGGTCCGAGAATGAAGAGCGGCGATGGCGGAGCGCCGGGATTAGTTATTCGCCACACCCCACCCCAAAACTTTGCATTTGTACAGACTGAATCAGAGTAGCCTCTCATGCAAACGAGCAAGTCCCGAACAGGGTTACTCTTGCGTGAAAGTGGTTGGAAAGCAGCATGTAAGCGTCGCATCGGATCGACTCTACCTGTAGTGCTTGCACGGGTGAAAGCGCATGGGATGCAGTCGGGAAATGGCTGTAGCTGCTTAGATGCCAATGCTGGTAGCGAAGAGAGGGAATGCACAACAATGTCGTTCGCCTATGTTGAGCTCGATGTCTTCTCTTTCAGTGCGCGCTCGCTGTCTTTTGCGTGCTTTATTCAGCATGTATTGCTCGCAACATACGTGCCGTATGAAGCTCAGCGGCTCTGGTACAATAGGTGGAGGTGCATACTTCGGAGCTCTAGATCTATCGACACCGGCGATCGTGAAAGTTTGATATTATAGTCCTGGCGGGCTCTGACGCTTCCAAAATTTGCAAGCGCTCATTTGGTAATGTACGAGCATCATATGAAATATCACTAAAGTTTACTATAATGCTAAGTTTCTGAGTAGGGTGGTGCGCAAGATTGGTGTGTGGCGAATAACTAATCCCCGGACAGATGACCGTCCGGTGATGCGCACTTTCATGTTGAAGTTGTCGACTCAACCTAGGACACGCAACGTGAGGCCTGGTTTAACGCGCTCGAGCAGCGAATGCCTAGGGTTGCCTTGCTGTGGCTGGGGCCAGCACGCGGACCGTTGAGCTATGGCAAAGAAGTCGAGCTTCGCGAGGACATGGCAGCACGATTGACGCCGCGCAGGGGATTGCATAACGCATCCTGAAAGAGGCTTCAAGTTGAAGAACTTGAAGACCTTGCCAGCATTACACGTGGGACCTAATGTATTCTCCGATGCTTCGTTGGTAAGAGCCCATTCGATTTTGGCTTCCTCTGGCTACCGGAACCGCGGTATCCCCCCGTCGCGCTTTCGTAGTGATTCACTACTAGTGAACGGGTTCGACAGCTGAAGCAAAGGTTGAATCAGCTCCGCTAAGCGAAGCTTCAAATGAGCTCTGGACGTCGGAGCTTGGGTGGTTTTGTCACACCAACGGCTTCGACGTGGGGATCATTATCCGTACTGACCGCAAATATATAATATATATACGTCAAACTTTTCCAAACTGACCGCAATAGTAACACATGGCCAAAACTTACTGAAGTCGACACCGTGAAGGCCGACGTGTTTGTCAGTAGTAATAGCTATTAGCTAATATCAACTGAGAGGTTGTCTCCACCGGCTGTCGCTTCTAAGGAGACGAGAGCATTTATAACTACTTCTGAAGTGGTGGCGCTTTCTCTCGTTCTAAGGTAGTCGAGAAGTTGTGTCGTCAAAGTCGTAGTCATGCATTAGAAACGGTTAGCCCTATTCTCCTTGTTAAATAAAGTTAAGAAAAAAACTGCCGGTGTAATGTGCTGGCTATTACTACACCCTCCCTAACTCACGAGGACCGATCTGCTCTGGAACACTCCAGTCGGGACAGCCTGCCCGGTTCAAGGAGACGTCGCGTCCGCGAACTGTCTGCCAAGCTTTTTCTCTTTCAACGGCAGCGCGTGTGTAGCTCCAGCTAACGCTACATGTACCAGCATTCTGAACGAGACATGGTCCTGCGTCTTTCCAGACAGCGACCTATGGCACAGTAAAGAACGACAGTTGCTCAAAGGTGGCGAAGCACGCGGCACCGAAGGTGACGAAAGTATCGCCCACGACTGCATCGAAGACGGAGAAGACTAACCCGGAGAAAGCTAAACCACGGCGCGAGAAATCACTCCGCGACGATAACTCGGAGGATTGCTCTCGAACGAAGCAGACCCGAACGACGGCGCCACCGACGGCTCAACCACCAACGACAGAGGCACCAACCACTCAGTCACCGACTACTCAACCACCGACGACGGAGATGCCAGCCACGCAACTACTAGAGACTCCAACCACAGCAACTCCGATGACGGAGACGCCTACCACTCAACCGCCGACGACAGGGACACCAACAAGCGAAGCGCCGACGCTGGGGACCCCAACAAGAGGCCCGTCTCCCTGCACTGATGCTGGCGCAGACATGGTCGTTGATACGCGGTGGGGGGGGGGTGTACTATCTTTTCCCGTCGCCCTCGTTCAAGAACTGCTGCGAGGCGTGCTGGGAAGACCTTATGATTCAACTACGGCCCCAGACGAAAGTGAGTATTTATGTGAACTGTCGTCTGCCATGACCCCCGGTGAACGAATTCCAATTGCAGGAGTTGGCTTCTCCTCGGGCTACTTCAGCCCGTTGCCGGTGGACAAGTAGAACTTGATTTGACATCGAAGACTTCGTGCAAGTTGGTCTACTACTTACTGTAGCTCACGATTCCCGACAACGAACGAAAACTATATTGTTGCATCCAGATATGAATATATTTGCATGCGGCACTGTGAAAGCACGAAGTTCAGAAAATGTCTTTCGAACGCCGAAGGACCAACGACGTAGCGTCCACAACCACAGAACAGCACCGCTTTCTCAAGATTAATTGTGCTATTATCCTTACCGAAGATTGTATCGTGCAGTCACATGCATATTAAGTACGAACGTTATGCACGAAAGGTGAAACAGACCAGGGATTTTATACTGGGAACACCTCGCAGCCCACCCTTAATTCCACGGTACTGCGTAAACGTAACCTGGGTCAACATTCTCGTAACACGTCGGCATTGCTTCTGCACACACAATTCTAACAGCAAAAAAAACTGCGTGTTCCCAGCCTGAGTCGCAGGCGATCTACACCTTTGCTGGAGCAAAGCGAGACATCAAGCACAGCACAGCGAGACCTTGCCTAAAATAGTTAAACTTAGGACGTTTTAGTTTAGGAATTCCAGAGCAAGGGAGATTTGCTCTGGAGCAAGTGAGACCATTCATTTCGAGACCATTTGTTTAAAGGCAACCTGACCGCTGCGCCCTCATCATAGCTGACCTCAGTCTTCATTCTGCTCCCTCGGCGCTCACCCCGGATGCCCCAAGAACCAAGCCGGTCGTCGACGCCGCCCCCTCGGCGTCTCGCCACCCAAGAAGAGCGTCAGCGCGTTCTCACTGCGTACGAGAGCGGCGACGATTGGCTCACTGTGGCGAAGTACAACAACCTGTCCAGGTCAGCGGCATACAGGCTGTGTAAGGCTGGTGATCCGAGCCCCCGGCCCGAGGCGGAGCTCGTGCGAGTGTCGTCAAGTGCACCGACGCGATCGTCGAGGCGATGGAGGCGTACCTCGACGAGGAGTGCACGCTGACGCTGACACAGTTGGCGGACAAGGTGCTGGAGGACTTTGGTGTCCAGCTCTCCACATCGACCATCAGTGCCAAGCCGGCAACCAAGCTGATAACCCTTAAGCAGGTATGTCCGCCGGCAAGCTGCAGTAATTGTTTTGATACTAATCTTCGTATGTTGTGCAGATTCGCAAAGAGCCATCTACTTGCAATAACGAAGTTAACAAGATGAAGCGTTACCACTTTGCTAAGAAGCTCGTTGAACATCAGGGGAATGGTGACTACATTGTCTACTACGATGAGACGAACTACAACCTCTTCTGTATGCGCTCGCAAGGTCGAGCAGCGAAAGGGAAGCGCACTGTTGTCAAGACCCCACCCTCGAAAGACAAGAACCTGCAAATGCAGTGCGCAGTATCCGTCGAGGACGGTCTTGTGCTGCACCAGCTGCAACGTGGTTCCATTCGGATGGACGTGAATGCGTCCTTCGTCAAGAGCATTTACGACACCGTCAAGAACTCGTCCACGTATCGTGAGTACTTTGCCGGTAAGAGCGTGGTGGTTGTGCTCAACAATGCTCCTGCGCACAACCAAACCGAGACACGGTTGGTGAAGGAGCTTGGTGAGAACAGTGATCTCGTGCTGCTCAGGCTTGGACCGTACTCTCCGATGCTTAACCCCATCGAAGGTAAGCGTGAAGTTGAATACTGTAGTATGTACTGTGATAGATTGAAGACTAATACTGCTGCGCGTTGTGTGCAGGCTGCTTTAGTGTTTTCAAGGCCAAGGTGAAGGCCTACCTGGCGGTAAACAGGCAGCGCATGTTCCTGCAAGGAGCGTTCCGGTCAATGACCGAAGCACGGATGACGCTGCTGGAAGACGCAGCTAACGCTTCGATTCACTGCATGCACCACCACCTCGTCACGTCCATGGCGTTGCACTGTCAGCGCGCTATGGCTGACGCGCTCAAGATGGAGGACATGCGGTATGGAACTTAGAGCGTAGAGCAAGAATCTCGTTTGCTTCGGAGTTTATCTCCGTTGCTGTGGAGCATCCCAAATTAACAGGAAGCAGTTTGGCCCAAACTTGTTTTCGATGTACAAAAACGAGCGAGGTCTCACTTTGCTGTGCTTGATGTCTCGCTTTGCTCCGGCAAAGGTGTAGTTGGATCGTTGTTTGTGGAGAATTAATTAAGGCAAAAAATGTGTATTTTTGAGGACGCAAGAAACTGCTCATGATGTTGCTTGTTTCGCACACAATCCCGCTCACATACAAGCGTGCAGACAAATCTTGTGGTCCTAAATCTCGAAGTTTATCCTTGCTGTACGTACGCACAACCTCATTTTGCTCTGAAACAAGAGTATTTTTCAGGGTCAGGTCAAACTAGCTCATGGAATAGAGAATGCGTGTGGCTGAAGCTAGCAGTCAAATGGAGAGGAGATGAAAGACTCGAATCAGTCATGATCGACTTGCCAGCAAAGTATTTTTACTCCTACGACAAAGGCAGATCTACCTCAAAAGAAAAGTCTGCCTGCATGCACCTTGGCTTTCGCGAGAACTGCGGTGTTCGAGAGTTGATTCAAGAGCAGAACCCGTTTTACTACCTTCTAAATTAATTTCACGAAACTCAAGTGATCCAGGTGACAGGCCGTAAAACGGGTTTGCTTTCAGTACATGACTGAGGCACCAAAGCTCCGAAACCCAACCTCGCAACGAAAGACAACCAGAGATGGTAGCCATTTTCTAGAACGCTGCTGGCAGGTATCAAATCAGCTTCTGTTCTTCGCTGAGGGTTGATACAGGTTGTTTCCGCCCTTAACGCTGTCGGTGTGACAAGTGGGGGCTTGAAGTGGAGGACAATGGGGAGTCTGGCTCCGAAGAATCTCCAAGGAGCTGGTGGAAAAGGACGAAGCTTTTTTCATTTTGCTCGAAAGTGTTACCAAACCTGCTCAAGCGTGACACATACAGAGGAAGAAAGCTCCGGCAACGCACGGATAAAAGTCGAAAAGTAATATAAACCGACGTGGAATGGAGTGAAGCTGTCTTGCTCGACTCCCCCATTCCGTCGTCTCTTGCTTGCGGCCCTCACTGGAAGATATCGTTCCATCGGCCCAGCTTTCCCAGGTGGCCATATCGGTCACGAACTTGGCCGTTGCTGTCAAACAGCGCGCACGCCAACTCCGGGTTCTTCTCATCGTCCCCAACGCCGCGACAATACACGTATCCTTCATCGGGCAGTTTAATCATCAAGCGTTTGCTGGCGAAACCAAAGTCGTGCTGGTCACGGATTTTGAGTTTGTGCGAGTCAGCGGCATCGCCACCCGAGAGATACCGATTGGGACGGTCTCCAACCGTGCGATAGTACATGTCGCCGTACCTACAGAAGGAGCATTAAAAAAGGATGCCGTTCGTTGGACGCTTCACTTCGACTCGAGATCCAGGCTAACGTACCAGCCGCGGCGAAATCCTTTGAGAAACGTGTCGTCACGGTATCCTTTGTCTGCCACGCGCACACCAGAATCGCTGATGCAAACGTTGTGGTGCGTCGGCGTGTTCGTGTCGAGGGTTCCGGCCGATGGAAGGCAGCGGATGATGATCAAGTTTTCTTCAGCTGATGGCGACGGCGAAAGATGCTGCGAAGGCAATACACAACCAAGCAGATGAGCATTCACCCATAGAACACTTTGCATCATTATGCCGACCTCAAGATCAAGCAGCACAGTCATCCCCGGAGCGAGCATCTGACGAGAGCTCTTACACGGGGCGTAAATCTGGAAAGACGCGCGGAACTCCCCTTCCTTGGCGAGCTCAGCGATCTTCGAGCCACGCCACAGCAAGGACAGCGTGCTGTCGTCTGCCGGAAACGCCAGCAAGTTCTGGCCGTGGGTTTCGAGCTCGCTCAGTGTGTCCGCACGCACCTGCCGCACGTAGACAGCTCTGGCAGCGGCATAATAAACGCCGTTTGCGCGCAGTGTCGCTCCGACCGTCGACGCAGCGTTTAAGCAGACGACGAAGCGACTGGGACTCACTTCGACTCGCTTCAAGTCGGGGGCTAACCGGTGGGACAGTAGAAGCGTGTCTAAGCTGGTCGCCAACGCCGGGTTCATTCCCTTAGCGCACTCGCTCGGCGTCATTCCGTTCGGGTTCTTTAGTTGCAGTTCGTAAGCGAAAGTCGACGGAGGCAGGAAAGCCGCCATGAGGCTGAAGAAGTCACGGTCTCCAACAGCTGCCGCATAGTGGAACAGCGGAATGCCAAGGTCGTGGGCCTCTCGGACGATCTGAACGAGGAGAGTCGCGTCCTGCGTCCGCTTCACTCGTGCTACCAGCTCCTGCACAGTGATGTTTCCGCACAGGGGGCTATCATCCTTCGACATCTTGAGGTGCATGCTGCAGTGCTTTGGAAATGAGGTCAATCATTATTTTTAAAAAAATCAGATTATCAGCTAACGGACGCTTTTTACCTTTAATATTTTGTACCCATGTTCAGGTCGCAATATTTTGATTTTGACAAAGAAGAAAGCTTCAATCAGGGATGGCGGACTGGCAGGTGCTCAAGTTCCAGCCGTGGAACAGCGCGCCTGATGTGTCCTTCTGGCAGCGGCTCACGACGCTCAAGCTGGACGAGTTCCAGCTGGACGACAAGGCGCGGGAGCTAACGGGCTTCTTCGCTCCCGGACGGTCCGTCAATGTCCCGGCGCGCTTCACTATCGACGAGAGCGCCTTCCCCAGCGCGCAAAGGTACGCGGCTCGGCAGAACTAATACTTCAAGCAGGAAATCTAGTTTTCTGGGTTCTCATATTTTATATTGAACCGACAGGGACACGGACCGAGCTCGCTACGAGTGGCAGGCGCCTGGATTGCTGTTCAATACGAATACGTTGGAGGTGATGTGGGCTGGCTGAATTTATACGTTACTACTACGCTGTGCTGACTGTCTATTGTTATATCTGATTGGAGCAGGCGTTCAAGAAGCTGGACAAGGTCAAGTTGCTGCAGGACGCGGGGGAGAAGATCCTGGATCTCGTGCTGGGAGAGGGAGAGGACCTATCAGCCGACCACCTCAACAGCTTCGTGCTCGTGACGTTCGCCGACCTGAAGAAGCACTCGTTCCTGTACTGGTTCGGCTTCCCGGCGCTGTCTCCGCCGGCGTCGTTCCAGTATCGAGCGCCACCTGCGTCGGTGGCGTCCGTGCTGTCTGCCCAGGAGCAGGTGCACGCACTGCGAGGTTTGCTGAAGCTGCGACGTGTGAGCAGCGAGACTGGCGTGGTGGAGGACAACTTCGCCCCGTTCTTCGTTCTGGAACGTCTGACGGACAGTGCAGAGAGCGAGGAAACGCTGAGAGTTGTGGATGTCGACAAGTGGCGAGCTGCTGATCACAGCGCAGACGACGTGGCGGAAACGATCTTCGGCTTCGTAGACCCTTGTCCGCTGAAGACCAACCCAGGGTGGCCTCTGCGCAACTTCCTGGCGCTGCTCACGGCTCTGCCAGCTGGGAAAGTGGACTGCTCTCGCCCGCTGAAGATCATCTCGTTCCGTGAGCATGTGCATCAGTTTACAGACGTACCAGAGGACTTCGAGTGGAAGAGTTCCGTTGTCTTTGAGGTGAAGAGCGACCTGCCCTTCATGGCCAATGGCCGGTCTCGACAGGACGTGCGTGTTGTGGGCTGGGAACCGAATGTGCGCGGCAAAATGGGGCCTCGAATGATGGAGCTTGGCGGCATCTTGGACCCCATCCGTCTGGCCGAAACGTCGGTGGATTTGAACTTGAAGCTGATGCGATGGCGCCAGCTGCCGGCTCTGGACCTGGAGCTCCTTGCCCAGACCAAGTGCTTGCTGCTAGGAGCAGGCACACTGGGCTGCTACACGGCTCGCAGCCTTCTCTCGTGGGGCTTCCGCAACATTACCTTCGTGGACAACTCGACCGTGAGTCACTCGAACCCGGTTCGCCAACCGCTGTTCGAGTTCCACGACGTCGGAAAGCCCAAGGGCGAGTGCGCAGCGAACGCTTTGAAGCGCATTTTCCCGCTTGTGAACTCGCAGTCGGAGCATCTGACGATCCCCATGGCTGGACATGCGCTGAGCAGCCCACAATTACTGGAGGAAGCGAAGAAAGGGTTGGAGACGCTGGAGCAGCTGATCGACGCGCACGACGTCGTCTTCTTGGGCACGGATTCACGTGAGAGTCGCTGGCTCCCGACTGTTATCGCTTCATCCAAGAAGAAACTACTGCTGAATGCAGCTCTTGGCTTCGATAGCTACTTAGTGATGCGCCATGGCGTCCACCCGGCCCATGAGACTGGCGAAGCAAGCAAATCCTGGCTAGGCTGCTACTTCTGCAATGACATTGTGAGTCCTCGTGACTCGTTGAAAGACCGCACGCTGGACCAGATGTGCACTGTGACCCGCCCAGGTCTTGCCCCGATCGCTGCAGCGACTGCAGTTGAGCTTCTCGTCGCCGTGCTGCATTCTCCTCAAGGAAAGTATGTTGGAGCTGAGAAACCGAGCGATGGCTCCGCCCCGATGGGCTACATTCCTCACCAGCTTCGTGGGTTCCTGAACGCCTTCCAGAACATGGTGATCACAGGCGAGTCATTTGACAAGTGCATTGCGTGCAGCTCGAAGGTGCTGGACGCGTACGATGCAGACGCGCTGGGTCTGCTGGAGAAAGCGTGCAACTCGACGGCGTATTTGGAGGAACTCACGGGGTTGAACCAGCTAACAGAGGAGGCCGACTCGCTTATGATCGACCTGGAAGACAGCGACGAAGACGGCGACATGATTTAGGCATAGAGAAGTAGTGATGCACCCAGCTCCTCTTCGATATCAGCCCAGGAAACCCCAGACGCCATTACTTCATGTTGGTTTCATGGTGGAGTTCTTGGCAAGTACTTCGAAGTACTTCCTAAAACAGTCTCGTGTATACAACTTAAGCTTACAGAATCCAGGCGTGGCAGTTGAACGTTTTAAACACGTCAGCATTAGTTCGTACCCATCGCAGCTTCCGAACGTCCGAACAGCAAAATCCGGATGCAAATCCACCGCCACGAGGTCTTGAGCAGACCGCGACGAGCTGAGGTCTTTCAGATCCGAACTAGCCTGCAACTAGTCAGGAAACGCCATCAACACAGCGTCCTCGTCAGAAAATGTGTGAGGGTGACTGCAATCTCGACTGCGCTGGATGCGACTGCGGAGACTGCGACTGCGACTGCGGAGACTGTGGAGACTGCGACTTCTTCGACTGCACTTGCTGTTACTGTTGTACCTGCACCAGTCTCGACTGCGGCTGCGCTTGCTGCGAAATCGTAGGAGACTGGTTGACTTCGACTTCAAACAACGCGGCCAGCGGAACGACACGGACTCCTCCAAGCGCCACCAACATCCCTGACATCACGCCGTTCGCCGTGGTGCTCTCTCCACCAACTGGCAAGTCTCCTGCTTACTTCGACTGACCAATGAGTACAACAAGGTCAGAACCTTACGACGACCTGTCCTACAGGCGTACACAATAACACAGCAGACTCAAAATGCTCACGAAAAGTCTATTAAATTTTCTGCAAACTTGATACTACAAGTTTGATTGCCGCATTGCCGCAACTAAAGTCGGAGAAACAACACGCACTCTGAAGGTTGAGTGTTGATCCTTACGTACCCGCCACGTACTTGGCGCGATACCATGTCTATTGTTTTGTAAATACTTTGCACTACCTACATTCTACTGGTCCAAAACACGCTCTACAACCACACTTGATTGGTCAAAATCAAATTCGCATCGTCCATATTCGTAATTCTGCGTGAATGGCCAGAAACGCTCCCTCTCGCATTCTGCCAAGCAGAACCAAACAAAGGAAGCCCAGCCAGCAAGCAGGTCGAGCCTCTTGCCTCTTTGTTCCATCCCTCTCCCTCTCCACCTCCAGAGCCGCCATGTCCACCCCCAACGACGCCGCCGATGACCAGGTGGAGCTCTTCAAGGTGAAGAAGCTCATCAAGTCCCTCCAGGCCGCTCGCGGGTGCGTCATTGTCGTCCCAACAGCCCGCAAAAAGCGCTGCTCTCTAACTGTATGCTCTTGTGCTCTCTAACTGCAGTAACGGCACGAGCATGATCTCGCTCATCGTCCCGCCCAAGCAGCAGATCCCGCTGGTAGCCAAGATGCTGTCGGATGAGATGGGCACGGCCTCGAACATCAAGTCGCGCGTGAACCGCCTGTCGGTGCTGGGCGCCATCACGTCGACGCAGCAGCGGCTCAAGCTGTACAACAAGTGTCCCCCCAACGGACTCATCATCTACTGCGGCACGATCATCACGGACGAGGGCAAGGAGAAGCGCGTGAACATCGACTTTGAGCCGTTCCGCCCCATCAACACGTCGCTCTACATGTGCGACAACAAGTTCCACACGGAGGCGCTGGGCGAGCTCATGCAGGACCAGGACCGCTTCGGCTTCATCATCATGGACGGCAACGGCGCGCTGTACGGCACCGTCTCGGGCAGCAACCGCGAAGTGCTGCACAAGTTCTCGGTGGATTTGCCCAAGAAGCACGGCCGCGGTGGCCAGTCGGCGCTGCGTTTCGCGCGTCTGCGTCTCGAGAAGCGCCACAACTACGTGCGCAAGGTGGCCGAGACGGCCACGCAGCTCTTCATCACGAACGACCAGCCCAACGTGTCGAACCTGGTGCTGGCCGGCTCGGCCGACTTTAAGAATGAGCTGAACGGCAGCGACCTGTTCGACAAGCGCCTGGCCAACATTGTCGTCAAGATCGTGGACGTGTCGTACGGCGGCGAGAACGGCTTCAACCAGGCCATTGACCTGGCCGCCGAGACGCTGGCCAACGTCAAGTTTGTGCTGGAGAAGAAGCTCATCCTGAGCTACATGGAGGAGATCGCGCAGGACTCGGGCAAGTACTGCTTCGGCGTGAACGACACGATGAAGGCGCTGGACCTGGGCGCCGTCGAGACGCTCATCCTGTGGGAAGACCTGCCGCACCACCGCTACGTGCTGCGGAACGAGTCGACGGGCACCGAGAGCTTCAAGATCCTGTCGCCGTCCGAGGAGAGCGTCGAGTCGAACTTCGTGGACGCTGAGACGGGCGCCAAGCTCGAGACGGTCGAGCGCGTGCCGCTCGTCGAGTGGTTCGCCAACAACTACAAGCAGTTCGGCACCAAGCTCGAGTTCGTGACGGCGCGCTCGCAAGAGGGCTCGCAGTTCTGCCAGGGCTTTGGCGGCATCGGCGGCATCCTCCGATGGAAGGTGGACTTCATGGAGATGGGCTACGACGACGAGTTCGACGACGACGACGACTTTGACGACGACGTGTTCATGTAGGAGTAATTATTGCGTGACGCTTTGCGCGTAGTTAGGACACAAAACATCAAAGCGTCACGCACCCGTGGCGCTGCGGGAGGAACGAGCGCAAACCAGACAAAGGAGGAGGAAGCAGATGCATATCAGAACAAGCAGCTGGGGGACGTCGCGATAGAGTTTCGAGCGGGAGACGAAGCAAGAGCGGCGAAACCGGACGAGCTGTAGATACCCCGTGAAGGAGGCGAGGAATACACGACCCATTCCGTGCCGAGTTGTCTCCGCCGTTCCAGTGCTGGCCTGCCGTCGAGAGGATGCTGAAAGGTACTGACGTTGTGCTGTGCTGACAGTTTTTGCCAGGTTTGTGAAGAGACGCCAAGCTATCCGAGGACGAGCGCATGGAAGGGAACGAGGCGCGCGAGCAGCAGGCAGCGGCGTGTTTGCAGCGGATGGTCCGTTGTCGCAAGGCCCGCGTGCGGCTGCGGCAGCTGCTGGCGTCTGTGTTTGACAAGTTCTACGACGCCGACTCGGGGCTGTACTACTACCTGGACAAGCGCACGGGCGAGACGACGTGGGAGAAGCCTCGTGCACTTCGAGGCGAGGACGATATCGAGTTGACGGCGGTGTATGATGGGAAGGAGGCGGCGACGTCGGAAGCGGAAGCTACGGGAGACACGACAGCCCTGGAGGGCGTCAAAGACGAAGAGGAGGAAGAAGCGTATCTCGGGTACACGGAGCAGGAGCTGGCATTGGCTCGGGCGCAGTTCGCGCACTACGACACGGACTCGAGCGGCTCGATCAACGCCATGGAGCTGCACAAGTTGTTCGTGACTCTCGGCGAGCAGCTCACGTTGAACAAGGTGCGCGAGCTGATCAAAGCCGTCGACGCGGACGGCAACGGCGAGGTGGACGTGGACGAGTTTCTCCATCTGCTGCGCAAGCAACAAGACAAGAACCAGTACTCTGCGCCGTTGACGCTCGCGTTGCTCTTCGGGCCCAAGGAGCTGGCCAAGCTCAAGCAGCAGTTCATGGTGCTGGATCTGGACGGCAGCGGGTCCATTGACGAGCACGAACTGCAGCAGCTCGTCAAGAAGTTGGGGCGTCGCGCAGACGAGTTCGACTTGCCAGCCATGCTGCGTGAGGTGGACGCCGACGGCAGCGGCACCATTGGCTTGAACGAATTCCTGCAGATCGTGGCCGCGATGACCAAGGGCGAGGACGGCGGCCCCAAGTCGGCGTTCGCGGCGCTCTTGGATCTGGGCATCGCGCAGGGGCTGCTCAACGGACTGGACGAAGTGGTGCAAGCTTCGCGCCAGAAGCTCTTCGAGTGGCTTAACGCCGACCTCATCGCCGAGCAAAAGCGGCTGCAAGCGATGCGCGAGCGGCGCCGAAAGCAGGAGGAAGAGCGGCAGCGGCAACTCGCCAAAGACCGCGAGTTGTACGCCCAGCACCAAGCGGAAGTCGCTGCGATCGAGAGAGCTCGACACGCGCAGGTCGAAGGCTTGGCGATCCAAGTGGAGTTCGAAGGAGACGGACGCAACTTCCCGGTCGCGGGACAGTTCGCACGCGTGCACTACGTCGCGAGCTTCGAGCGCACGGGCGAGATGTTTGAATCCACGCGCGCACGGTGCGGCAGTGCACTCGAGTTGTGCGTGGGCGCGGGCCACACCATCGCAGGGTTTGACTTGGCGTTGCAGCGCATGAGCGTCGGCGAGACCGCTCGAGTGACCATCGCCCCCGCTCTGGCCTACGGTGTCAAAGGCCGACCCCCTCGGATTCCGCCCAGTGCCGCGCTTGTCTTTCGCATTGAACTCATCAGCATCAAGGAGAAGCTCCAAGCGTCGAGTGCGGTGGCTCCAGTGACGCCCGTGCAGCGACTGCGGAACAGATAGTTAAGGCTTAGGCGGACCAAAGGTCAGACTCGGAACTCAGAATGTGGCGAGTTCCAGTGACCATTTCCACAGACATGAAGCAGCGGCTGAAGAAGCAGAGCAAACGAACTCGTCATGCGAAGCACACGCGGCTTCCTCCTGTCAATGAGGAGTTCGCGACGTTAATTTACTGGACGTGAGGAATCGATCCATGAAATACGCCAAGAAGAGGAAGCAGCAGCGGCCCCCGTGGCTGAGCTGGGACTCGCTGGACGAGACGTACGTGAGTCCCCCCTCCTCGGTCGGAGCGGAAGCTGGAGGTATCGTGGGCACGACGCACACGAACATGCCACCCGAGTACGACCCAGAGAGCTCTAGCGGATACAGGCCCAGCTGACGCGGCAGGAAGCGACCCGAGAAGCTGCCTTTCGCCTCCAGCAGCTCGCCAACCTGGACATGACCAACTCCACTGCGTCGTTCGCTTGTCAAGTGTCTCGACCATCGGCGAGGAAGTGGAGCATGGCCACCACAGACGGATGCCGCGCGTTAACTTAGCCGCTTGTTCGCCGCTCATGGTGATCTGCAGAGGACCAGTGGCCCGCGGCGCGACGGCCTTGCCCATGTTAAAGAGCGCGACACAACGTGGAAGCCAGTGTCGCCCGACACGTACACCACGTTGGGTGGTCCGTCCTTGTCGTTCAACTGCGACTCGATCACGAAGTCTCTGCATTCACTACCTGGAAGGTGCTGCGTTGGCGTGGCGGTGAACTTGAAGTGCTTACCGTTGAGCGACAGCGTGGTCGACTGCCAGGGAGCGAGACCCTGCACGCCCAGGCGAGAGGCGACGTTCTTGGCGCCGTCGAGCGTCGTGAGTCGAGTCCGAGCGCGGGGTCGTCCGTCTTGGTGAGCAGAACGTCACTTTCAGGTTGGAGCTTGAAGTCTCCGCTCTGGTTGAAGGCAGGGTCCAGCAGGAAGTTGACGTCGTCGATGGTCAAGATGGCGGTTGCGTTGCCAATGTGCGTGATGTTGACAGTGGAGCGGAAGGAAGACGACGGCATGGTGGGAGCTTGGGTTTGTTGGCCACGAGGCAAATTAGGAATGAGGACGAAGGTGTCGGTTGCAAAGAGCTGGAGGCGTCGATGAAGTGTGCGGGCAGCTGCTGCGAAGCTGAAGTGGTTTCATCAATATGGACCACTGACATTGGCGACGGCTACACTTTCGAAGAGCTGGCGCTAGTAGTCAGCGATGAAAGTGGTGCCACCAAAGGAACCACATCTCCTCAGCCACTGCACCACTGTCAACCCCATTAGCATCGCCATGATGCACGCTACACTATTCGCCATCCTGACTGCCGACGTGTCTGTCACCTCTGGAAGAGGAAATACTCCAGTCGGAGCAGCCTGCCCGGTTCAAGGAGACATCGCGTCCGCGGACTGTTTGCCAAGCTGTTCTTCATTCAATGGCAGCGAGTGCGTGGCTCTAGCTCGCCAAATGTACCAGCCTTCTGAACGAAGCGTGGTCCTGCGTGTTCTCAAACAGCAACCTGCGGTCTATGGAAGCACGGCAGTTGCTCTTAACAATGACGGGCGAAAACCTCATTGGAGACTAAAGCAAAGGCTAATGCAGGACCACACTGCTGGTAAATCACCCCGAGACGATGACTCGGATGATAGCTCCCCGACGACCCAGCCACCGACGACAGAGACACCAACGACTCAAACGCCGACGGTGCTGGGGACCCCATCGTAGGTCTGTCTGCCTGCCTGCACTGGTCCCAGCAGATTTCCAAGTAGAACTCAATTGTGAACCGTGACAGACTCGGTATTGGTTCGATTCGATCTCGCAGGTCACACCGTCGCACATCGCAACTCGACCTTCAACTGCTCCTGTTGCCTGGATTCGAACGCTGGAAGTTGCGCTCGTCGAGGCCCAAGGACTGGTGCTGGCGCCTAGTGTCGTGCGTTCCGAGATCCATTGACAGAATAAATAACCATTGCAATAGAACTAACCATGATTTCAAAGCGACACTGCAACGTGCGGGGTCTCCGTCTTCGGGTGTTGGGTAGTTGTTTCGTCTTTTTGAACGCCCATCGTCCCCGGTCGCAACTGGTTTTCAAGAAAGGATTTATATAAACGTGTGCTTGCCAGGGTGGCGGGCTCGTACATATAGACGTCAGGCTCGTAGACATCAGGCGAATGACAGCATGTATTCGGGCCTTAATCTCGACATAACAAGCTTCAACCAGCAGGAATGATCCCGTCAGGATGAGTCTTCAAATGTGCTCACTTCGCACAAATTGCGAAGTGAGCTTTGGTTCCTTGAAGACCGGAGTCATGGAGGAAACCGGGTCGTTTTACGCGAACAGAGGGCTGAGTGGAGCACGCATCGTTGTGAGCAAGAACTGTCAACGCGTCTGCTGCCTGTCGTTTCTGCGGGTCGGTTCCCGACCGCTCGAGCTCCACAAGCGGTGCGATGGTTCCTTCATGAGCGATCATCACACAGTCTGCATCGTTGTAGGCACGATTTCCCAACGCGTATGCTGCCCATCCTTTCTGAGCATCGGTTCCCGACCGCACGAGCTCCACAAGCGGTGCGATGGCTCCTTCATGAGCGATCACCTCGCGGTTCTCATCGTTGTTAGCAAAAATTCTCAACGCGTTTGCTGCCAATCGCTTCTGTTCGTCCGTTCCTGACCGCACGAGCTCCACAAGCGGTGCGATGGCTCCTTCATTAGCGATCACCACGCTGTTCGCATCGTTGTTAGCAAGATTTCCCAACGCGGTAGCTGCACATCTCTTCTGAGCATCGGTTCCCACTCGGACGAGCGTCACGAGTAGCGATATAGCTCCTTCACGCGCAATCGCCACGTAGTTCGCTTCATTCAAGGCAAGATTGCCTAATGCCGTGGCTGTCCACAGTTTTTGTCCGGCGGTCCCGTTTCTCAGTAGCTCGATGAGAGGTACCACGACACCTACATCCCGCAGTGCATCTCCATTTCCTCAAGTTGCGATGCACGCGCAAAGTACCGCTCCGTCTTCTTTCTCCTGATCGCTGCTGTGTTGTAAAGCGTCCACAAGTGATGCGAGCTCTCGCGGTGTTGCTTCTCGAACGCAGCACTGTAGCGCCTCGAATTCTGGCTTCGACACCTTGGAGGTCGTAAAATGTAAACCAGCTCAGACACCCAGCGCATACAGCTGAGAGACGTAGGCACTGCCATTTTTCACCAAATCGGAGAGCACTTGGATTCCATCGGTTTGGTACATCCGCATGCGCTCTTGGCTGTCGACACATTTGTTGACGTGGAGCAGGAGGGCTCGTTCTTTTTCGTCAGAACCCCCAGTGCGTACCGTATTCATGAGGACCTCAACGGAGATGGTGGTGTCCAAGAGTGGCAGGGGAAGAGTCCAGCTCAGCCATCACTTGGGTTCTACAACGCGCGCAGAAAATTGATTCACTGGAGATCATCGCAGCGCATCCACTGCAACAGATAACAGCACCCTGCGGTTTTTCTACCGTTTCTTCGTCGTCGGCCAGCGCTTTCAACTTCTCAAGTACGCGCGGCAGCTGCAGTCGCATGGTGGGATCCACACCTGTCATGGATACCACGAGCTCCCACACCTCACCAGACATTTCCTCGGGCTGCTCGGGGATTTCACCGTTCTTGAGAATATCACGAACACTGTCGTCGTCCAGGAAAGCGAAAGGAGGCTCGCCGATGGCAGCCTCGATCATACATATCGCGAAGGAGTATACGTCGGAAGCGAAGGTCGGTCGTCTCCGCAGACACTCTGGCGCGCGCCAGCGCAACGCACCGGACGATTTGGCTCCGTCTGCTGTCGTACTGGAAATGCTGGACGAGGTGCGCACAGTGCTCAAATCAAAGTCTGCTAGCTTCGTTAGACCATCAGCACTCACGAGAATATTGTTCAGCTTGAGGTCCCCATGCACGATTCGTTTCTTGTGGATGTAGTCCAATCCAAGTGCCGCCTGGTACAGCCGCCGCCACATTTGTCGCTTGTTATCTTCGGAGCGGGCGAGGAACGAGCTGAGATTGCCATTAGTGGCGTCTTCACACACGATAAACGGCGGCGAACTCACGTGCGATGCACCGAACATCTTGATAACGTTTGGGTGGTTGAGCTGGTGCCAGATGCTGATCTCTGTCTCGATTTTCTGCTGCGCACGCTCGTTGATCTTGGGCTCGTCAGTGTGAAGGCATTTGACGACCACCTTCGTGCCTGCGCCCCACACACCGTGGTGCACGGAACCAAACGACCCACATGCGAACGCCTCCGACTCGAAGCTGACCTCATCGGATGGTAGAAACCACGGCGGCAGCTTTTTCACGGTAAGCTGGGATGCTCGAAGGACGGTCCCCAGCATTGCCCTCATGAGACTCATCGTCTCTTTAGTCTGGCGGGCGGCACGCTGATCCACCTCGAACTTGAGCGACAAAATGGCTTCCATTTGTGCGCGCGTGTCTCGCAGCTCGAGAAGAACAGTCGCGTCATTGGCGACCACCGCCGCCATTGCCCGTTCGTGTGCGTGTCGGTCAGTCTCCCATTGCCGCTTCCAGTCCATCAAGGTGGCGACGGTGGCGAGGTGGAGCATCTGGAAGAGCATGTCGACGTCTTCATTAATTAGCAGCAGCTCATCTATCATTTTTCGGTGCTGGATGAGTCGAGAACAGCTTCTTCCCGCGATAGCGCTGCAGATAGTACAAATAGTTGGACACCACACGAGCGTATTTGCCGAGTGCGTAGTTGGGCGGGAGCTGACCTTGCTTTTCCATCTTCTGAAGCTCGCACATTATCTCCTGGAGGCGAACGTGCAGTCGTGTGCACGCATCTTGACCCTCTTTCATCTCGTCGCAGAGCTGAAGGATCGTGCGGAGGGCTTGGGTCACTGGACCAGCCCCAGGAACGACGAGATCGAGCAGCGAAGCCATAGCGCCGACGAGGTGGGACTGGCAAATAGCAGGGTTTGGTCGGCTACTTTCGCGGGAAGTTGGAGAATGGACACAGCTCTTCTGCGTCAAGAAAAAGTAGACTCTCTGAACGGACGTCGAGGAAGGTTGAGTTCAGCAAGGTAGTATGGTGCCATATCGTGTGGTAAAACCAACGGCGGCCCTGGCATTTCTTAGGTCAAGCAGTAGCCCATAAATAATTTGAGAATGTACTTTCATAAATAATGGCATACACTCGTGTCGAACAATAAATAATGCGATTCGACTTCAAAGGATATTAGTCGCAAAAAATGTTTCCAGCGTGACTGTTGCTCTCTTGACCGAACGCATTGTCCCGAGTGAGATCGGCTGGAACCGCTATTTTGTGCGCTCGCTCTTGGGCAGCAGCAACTTGAAGTGGAACTAGTCGTCGGTGTGCGAGTTCAGGCTGTTGTTGGCTATCGGATTGGCTCGGTCGAGTGTCTTTGTGACTGGTTGACAATAGTAGCGCCTCGTCCCGGAGAGAAACCCCGCAGCGGCACAGCATCCTCACTCGCCATTTTGCAGAGAAACAGAGAAGTCGGGTTAAGCGGTGATCTACGGAGCCCAAGGACGAAAGACACGGGCGGAAGGCACGGAAGGAAGACACGGACGGACGGCGGCGACGGTGACGGATGCAGTGGGGTCAAGGAGGTATCATGGTAAAGGCGAGACAAGACAAGGACGGATGTCATGTAAGGCGGAGAATGGCGATGGAGTGTGGACTGGTGGAATGAAGCCAAGGAGGGGCGTCACGCGGAGGGAATGGCAAGGGAACGGTAATGCGTGCGAGGTGTGAGGCGAGCGAAGGAAAGGAGGAAGCAGCAGGAAGGTCAGTCGTGTATTTTCCCTCGGAGAGGCAGAACAAGTTGCTAGTTCATGGAATAGTGGGCTTGTTTGTCTTTATTGTTTGCTGCTTACTTGCGGGTTGCGCTCCGAGACTGCTAAACCGTCCCGATCCGGGGGACGACGCGCGACAGCACAACGTTGAGAAGGCGCTCCGCCTTGATGTCGGCGGAATGCTAGCGTTGAGGCAGCAGCGGATTCACCTACTCTATTATAACTTTGATCACCTACTATGGATATGGTTTGCATGAAGCTGAGAGAGCAGCATAAATTATGATTCCGAATTAGCAATCTGCCGTCATAAATAGTGATATGGTCGTAGTAGTCTCTCATAAATTATGGGGACAATATTCATGGCAATTACTTCAGCATCATTTTATTTTCCTGCGAACTCGACGTCTCCTTCAGCCCACGGCATGCACCGTGCGTCAAGACTACCAGGTATTCTCGATCACGTGGATAAGGAGGAGTGCTGAAATGTGAAAGCGAGCTACCGAGCGTCCAGAGCTCAGCACGAGAGAGTAACAGCAACCAGAACTACGCTACTAAACGATACTCTTTGAACCGGGTAAATTCGATACTGAGGCCCAGTCTCGACTCCCCTTAGCTATCCAACTTACAGATACTGCTAGCGACTCTCTGCAGCCTCTCATAGCCGCACGATCTTCGGCTGGCAAAGGACACGACTCCTTGCAGAAGATCTCGCCAGCTCGTCGGTGTCACCAGCACGACCAATATTTCAACAAGGAGGGCGTGTAGCACAGCCGCGTGGGGATCAGTACCAGGAAGGCCAACAAGTGCTTGATCTCAAGCTGGTGCACGGGCAAGCGTCGCGCAGGGCGGCAGCTCACACAATCCACCGGCTTCAAGGCGACGTTCTCGCACGTGGTGGAGCCGGGCGACGAGCACTCACTGGAGCTCAAGTTTTTTGGTCACAGGCATAGGCATGAACTGTGCAGCTTGCCCAAGGTGCAGGTGTGAACCTGCCGCTCAAAACAACTACAATTGTCTGGCCACTGGGACCCGCGCGACTTGCTCGAGTGCATCAACGCGCTGGGCTATTCGGCCGAGATGGAACAATGGCGGCGCCTGCTTACCACGGCCATGCACCTCTCGTTGCCAGTATGCTCATCCACACGTGTTCATGTACATCCCGTCCGTGGGGATGGTGCTCATGACGCCCGTGCTCAACGCCTTGACGCTCAAGCTTTGCTACTGTTCCTGCTGGCGACGCTCATGATCCTCGGCGTGGGCTGGCAGCTCTACGTGGCGGCCTGGAAGGGTTTGTAACACGGCGCCATGGGTGATCTTTGCCAACACCACCATGTCGTACACGTACATCTTGGTGTCGATGGTCGGATCGGCGCTGCACGAGAACTTCCAGGGGCTACCACTTCTTCAAGTCGCAGGCCATGCTGCTGATGTTCGTGACGCTGGGCAAGTAGATGGAGTTGATGGCACGACAGTGAACGCTTCGTCGGAGCCAGTCTCATTGCAGCCAAAAAGAGCAATGAGCTTCTGATCAAGGACAGCAAGCAAGATCGCGAGATCCTGATGGAGCAGGTGCAACGCGGCGATCTCCTGTCTCCTGCGGATTCTGCCTGGGGCAAACGATTTGCCTGATGGAGGGGGGGCTGGCTCAGGGGCGAGTTGCTGCTGACAGGATGGTGTGCTCCGTAGCGATGTAGTGGGGCTATATTGCAAGTATGCGGTGAAGGTGTGGTGAAAGGCTTTTGAAAACTGTATTGAACGTAATGAAAATACAAATGCTTCGAATACGCAGACTTTTAAGTCTGCGTATTCGAGGCATTTGTACTTGGCACGCGTTGCTGCGCCCAACTAAAACAGATGTGACGAGGCATCTGCACCCATCCGGGTCCCAGCCACCTCCCACATGAGCTACAGCTGAGACGCTTCATGGACACAACAGTGAAGGTATGTTGGCGTGGTACCGACCGATAGCAGAACGACTGCGACTTCGTCATGGAGGATTTTCACGCTCGTGGTCTTGTGATTTTCTGTTTCAAGATCCTCCTCGTCCAGCAGGATGGAAGGCAACAATACTACCGTTGTGGTGGCGCCGACTACTTCAGGACTGGAGACGATTGAAATGGCCAAGCCGGCACTCTCTCTGTTGCAGTAGGGCGAAAGCCCTTCAGTATGCCTTGTTCAGCCCTGTTTGGTGGAACACATCTCAAGAATTTCAAGTATGGTAAACGCCAGGTTCGCCTCGGAGACCACTGGGAACAGGATCGAATTCATTTCGACTCCTTTGCCGTGAACTTGCCGCGAAGCAAAAGTGGTGCCTTGCGGACTTCTTAGACGAGAACCATCACTGGCCAACCGCTTTTGCCTTTCTGAGAAGTATTTCGACCGATCTACAACCACTATTAGGCTCACGTGTACGAATCCGAGATATAAGCCACCTGTATCATCAGCTGAGCCAGATCTTTCATCGCGTGCTTCCGGATCCTGAATCTGGTGGAATGAGTCAAGCAATCCGTGGCATAGCGCCGCCTGCCTGCGGTGTGGTTGTTGGTCAAGCAACACGCCTTTTCCCGGATCTTCGATTGCAGGAATGGAACTCTCTCCTTCAATCTGAACAAACAGTGGAGTCACATCCAATGCGTGAGCTTGGATGCTCCCAAAGAGCACTCCACGCGACACTTGCAAGTTTCATAGCGCTTCGGCGTTTCATGATTCCGGTAGTCCATGATGTGATGCTGCGACTGTTTTCGGAGACCTCATTGTGGGATCCAGACTTTATGTTTTGAAGTCGTTGAACCCCACAGTGCAGCAGTGTGTTCGCGAGTCTTGTACAGCGCTTGAAACGGTGGAACACTGCTTCTTTTCGTGTCCAGCTTTGTCTGAGATGTGGAAATCGTTGTGGACACCATGGAGCAAAGCTTTTCTGAAGCGTTTAGATTGGAAGTTATTGCTGATTCCCACCAAGCGAGATATTCAAGCAAGTTGGAGGCACCAACATGGTGTGCTGCTTTTACTCTGGAGAGTGCACACAGCTATTGTCTTTCACGCTGAATGGCGGCTACGCAACGATATCCACTTTCACGAAACCCAAGCACAGCAACCAAGTGTACCAGGCGTACTCAGCTCGTTTGGGCGGCATTGTCAATTTATCTACCAGCATTCCAATGATTTGGGTGTTGATGGAGATGCGGTTACCGCTATCCTCGACCGCCTTGGATTTGACGCTCCTACGACGCTGAATATACCTCCCCCTCGACGCAGAATATGGATCCCGCAGCCATAGTCATGGTATTTTCGTCACCTCTTCACAGCTAGCAGAACGAGAAGTCCTATAACTAGCTAATCAATTTTTCATCATCATTATAGCACAATATTCTACGAGGTTAGCGCACGCGGGTCGTGCACTACACATCCGATCCTTCCGATGTAGAATAACGTTTCTCGTGTGCGGCAAGTGCACAACACTACTATGTCGCTTTGAAATCATGCGTATGCGTGTATGCGGGATTTCATTCTGTTGTTAGGGCAACTCAATCGGAACGATGACTTGGTTCGAAGGGCTGAAGGAGCCTGTAGAGAAGCCAGAGCTTTCCGTTAGTTGACTGGAGTCGGCGTTCGACGTCAGTTGACAGGTCATCCCGCCCGAGGGGAAGTGGCCGTACATGAATCCCTTGCAACCGAGGTCTCCCCAGCACACCTCGCAGCAGCTCTTAAACGAGGACGACGCGAACCCCACGTACACTGTCGCCCACCACGTGTCAACGACCATGTTTCGGCCACTATCAGTGCAAGGAGACGGACCTCTGGTTGGCGTCGGCGCTTCAGTGGTTGGTGTCTCCGTCGTCAAAGTGTGGGTCGTTGGAGAGCTATCATCCGAGTCGTAATCTCGGGTTGGTTTTACTCCCAGTGGTTTAGACGATTCCGGATTAGCCTTCGTGCTGGATGCTTTCGCTACCGTCGACGTTACGGGCTTCGCTACCTTTGAGACCAACTGCCGTTCTTCAGTAGCCAACAGGCCGCTCTCTGGAAAGACGCAGGACCATGCCTCGTTCAGAAGGCTGGTACATTTGGCGTCAGCTGGAGCCACGCACGCGCTGCCGTTGAACGAAGAAAAGCTTGGCAGACAGTTCGCGGACGCGACGTCTCCTTGGACAGGGCAGGCCGTTCCGACTGGAGTGCTCCCAGTACCAGAGCAGATCGGTCCTCGTGTGTCGGAGAGGGTGTAGGTTGCATCATGACGCACAATGCCAGCAATCCTGCGTACGAATCTCCGTCGCTAGAGTTCAGCGGCGCGATTCGTGGAGAACTCGCAAAAGCGCAGATGGTGAACACGATCAACATGATCGCTCTCCAATTTCGTCGTCGGCTGCACCAGTACATCCGGTTCCGCTACGCCGAAGAGGACGAGCTGCAGTTGGACATCAAGGACACGAAACGCCTCGTAGAGAGCTGCTACCGGGTCAAGCAGATCCCTGTTCCCTGGGATGATACCGAGTCATCTACACCGGCTGCGACGAAGCAGAAGAAACCCGAAACACCGAAGATGCAGAAGATGTGGGACGAGTGGGACGACACCGAGGACCCGATTGAGCTGGAGTTGCGCGCGTGGCTGAGTATGGTGCCCTGGGACTGGAACATCAAGAAGAACTTGGCGCACTTCGTTCCCAAGCTGCACGACATGCTGACATGGATGGAGAAGTTCGCCGAGAAACACCCAAAGACAAAGGGCACGCGCTTGTACTCTTTGCTGCCGTACTCCTCTTCCTACGCGAGCTGCTACATCACGGTCAATGGATCTACGCTTCACGGTATCTGTGCAAGGATCTTCAAGCGAACAGGATGGAAGCTGGATTCGGTCCCTCTTGCCCCGCTAGGTGGATTGGCTCAAAAGTCTTTTTTTCAAGACAACCGATCACAGTTACTGCGGGAGATTTTCAATGTGATCCAGTTCGAGACGAGGGTGGCTGACTGCGCTGTGCCGAGAGCTGCGTTAGACGCAATGGACCACGAAGCGAAGAAGCCGTACGCGAGTCAGTACTTCGCAGACCAGGTCTCATCGAATGGCTACGGGGCGAGTGTGCTGCTCACCCACCCGAAGGACGCCAGCGAGATCCCGGAGAAGGCGGCAACGGATAAAACGCTACTTGACGACCGAGACCCGTTTGTGATTGCGCGCAGACGTCTTCCGATCGACTACTTTCCCGACGTCATGATAGGAATCGATCCTGGGATGCGGACGTTGTGCACCGCTGTCAGTGTCGGCCGTCTCCCTCGTCGGCGTGTTCGACGGAAGTGGCTACAGCAGCGCAACAAGAGGAAGCGGAGACGCCTCAATCGTCAGTATCGACGCGGTCAGAAGATCATCGAGATCAGTACGAGGGAGTACCGGCACATGTCCAAGATAACCATTTCCGCGCATGGAACGAGCGTTTGAAGAAGCGTGAGCCGTGGTATGCAGGCGTGATTCGTCGTTCAAGACAGCGAGCTACACCACGTACACGAAGGGTCTCCGGTTCTTCTTCATGCACGTGCGCTTCCTGCTAGCATTTACTGCTGAGAACACGTTCCTGAAGTGGCGTTTCACGCGGTAGCGGCTGAAGGCGAAGGCGCTGGACGCATTGGCCAAGCGGATCGTGCCGGTACCGAGTCGACAGGTCTGCATCGCGTACGGAGATTGGAGTCGCCGAGATGGCATCAAGGGCCACGATTCGGGGCCTGTCAAGGGCTTCGCCAAGGCGTTGAAGAAGCGAGCGACCGTGCTTCCGATGGACGAGTTCCGGACCAGCATCACCTGCTCTTGCTGCCACAAGCGCATGAAGGAGACGCCTCTGCTCACCAAAGTCCGCAAACCCAAGGATGGAGAGGAGGAAGCGAGGAAGAAAAAGGTGGTCAAGAAGAAGCCCAAGCTGTCTAGCAAGGATCTGAAGAAGAAGGCTCAACGGGAGGCCTTGGAGAAGAAGGAGACGGAACGAATGAAAAAACCCCAAGCTCGCGGACTGGAAGATCGTCCTGAAGAGCAACCGGAACGTCTTGCGCTGCACGAACAGCCGATGCGAGGCCAACTTCTGGAACCGGGACGTCAACGCCGCGCGGAACATGCTCGAACTGATGAAGGGGTACTTTTAGAACTTTGGACGGGCTACAGCGTTCATGAGAGGTGGGCAGTGACGCAACACACAACAAATGGTGGATGGAGAGGGTCTGGGGCTCAATAACCCCAGGTAGCTTGACAAGCGAACCCATAGCCAGACCTCATGCACACGTGCATATAACAGGAGAGGGCGGGGATGACATCCTCGCTCCGTTGGCACAGGATAGGATACTTTCAGTGCCCTCCGCTCCTTAATTGTGGCGCAAGTTCAGATCTCTGAGTGCTGGGAAACTGCCTTTGTTGCTGAGCTTTCCGGCAGCTTGTGGTTTCAGCCAGAAGCAAGTCACCGGGTCACACTACCGGGTCCGTGGTGAGGTCCATCTTCTTGTCGACTGGGGCGGCAATCGCGTATGACCCTCTTGGTCGGGAGGTTCTCGGTAGCAAGCTGAAGCCTCGCATCCAACTCCATCTTGGACGAGGCGATGGTCGCCTTCAGGCCAGAGGACGACGTGCCCGAGGCAAACCAAGACACCAGCACCACCAACTTGTCCCGCGTGAGCCGCGTCCAGCTTAACAAGCAGTCCATGTCGTCATAATCAAGAAACATTGCAGGGCGCGTGGCCGGACTCGTGCTTAACGCCTCGAAGCGCTTGAGGATTTCGCGCCGCTCGTCGTCGTCCAGGGAGCTGTTTAGGTCCACAATGAACGGTCCATTCTGCCAGTCGAAGCTCGCCACACGCTTCAAGAGCCGAAGAAAGATGGACAACACCGAGTGAGGCGTCGAAGTCGACGCTGCGGCCAACATGAGCTCCACATCAATCGGGAGTACGTTACTCAACGCCTTGTCGGCTAGCCAGCGCTGCACCAGACGCACATTCGGGCCGAACGACGTGTGCAGCGTGTGCACCGTGCACGCATGGTTGGACAGGTAGCCCAGCTCACACTTGACCGTAACGTACCCAGACGAGGGTCAATGGCGAGCTTCTTGGCTCCAGCAGCAACAGTCACGACGCTCAGCTCCTTCTTGCGGCGAATCACCAGACGGAAGTCGTATCCGCTTGTCAACACGTCCACACAGTTCTTGGCTACTTCATAGCGAAGGTTGATGCGCGTCTGAAGGCCGTGACGTCAAAGCCCGTCTTGGCGTGCAACAGCGCCTTCTTCTCATTCAGCCAGGCCGACGAGCGCTCGAACTTGGGATCCAGCACCAGAGGCTCCAGGACTGTGTTCACATGGGCCATCGGCGCTGCGTCCATCTTCTCGCCGTTGGAGTAAGCTAGCAGGTGCGGCTGGACGGGGAACAGGCTGCGGAAAGCAGGGTGCACCGGAAGCACATCCGAGACCTTGAGTGGTGTCGGCATACTGAGATCAAGCTCGTGTTGCTGGCAGCCCGCAGACTGGCCAACGGCAACGGCTGCGGGTGCCGCTGGCCAGTGAGCTCGCTGGGGACAGACAGTCTGCAGATCGCTTAGCTCTAGGCACGCAGCCCAAGCCAACAGTGGACGCTGACACGCAGTCCGATCCATCAGTGGACACTGGCACGCGTCCACAACTACATGAAGGAGGCTACGATAGGAACGAAGAGGTCCCTCAGACGTAGCTTGCATGTCATTAATCAACTTTCCCCTTTGGAAACAACCCCCGGGAATTCGCGGCAAGTGGCAGCGTGTCCAGTACTCGCAGCGTCTTGGCAAAGCTGTTGAAGATCATCCAGGGCCTCAACACGAGTTCATTGTGGACTCGAACACCGCGCTTGACGCCTTCGCCTTCTTCAAAGGTGCCGGTTCTTCAACGTCAAGAGAAGAGTGAGCCGAGCATTCGATGTCTTGATCTGCGCCGACGTGAGCGGCGGCAGGGCGCGGGGACGATGAAGTTCACGATGGCGTCCAGCACGCGGTGGCGGTTCTCCGAGCTGATGCCTTCCCACACGACGGCCTCGATGATATTGCCGTCCTTGACCATCTACGTGTCTTCAGCGTGTCGTCCACGACTGCAGGGACAGGGAACCGGGAGAGCTGTTGTAGCGCGTCCAGAACTCGCTATTCTTGATAAACAGCGACCGGAAGTCAGTGCTGCACCAGTTTGACAGGCTCGGCCGCATTCCGCCACATTCTGGAGCTCCTTTTACGCTCTGCGCGTCACACGTCCAAACAAGTGACGTCCAGAAACTCGATCTCGTACGAGCTGTGGTCCTCCGTTGTGAGGACGACACTTCCTTTCGTCGGCGAGAACTGCAGCCTTCTCCGCCCAGATAAACTGCACCAGCACCTTCTCCATACTTCTGCAACACTGCCCGAAAATATCAGCGCCACATTCACAACAGCCATCGAAGGTCCGTTATCAGACATATCTTGTTCCCCTTCAAGTACGATGCCCTACCAGCGTTTTATATCTACACGGACTATAGGCAACTCGGCCGAGCGCGCAATGTTAGCACCTACTACAAAAGAGAAAGCACAATTACAAATTGAGTACCGCATCAGTATACCAGAGCACATGAGCTGTCTGGCGAGTGCGGGGGAATTTAAGCACGACCACGAGCAACTACCCGCGAGTCTTGCAGCAACACCAAAACGACGCCGATGCTAGTGACAAAAGGCTGAAAGAGCGAACGGAATGACGCCACTGACAGTGCCAATAGATCGGAGGAGATACATACGCACCTGGAATAAATACTGAATACACTACATGTCATTTATCAGTGATGAGGACTACTACATCAGTGTTCTCGACCACGCCATTCAGTTATCGAGACCCACCTACCCCTCAGTGTCAACGTCTGTGTTTTCAGTGTTGAAGCCCATTTTTACAGTGTTGCCAGTGGTTCCTCAGGAGGCCCGTCTCTCTGCAGTGATGTTATTCTAAACGTGATGGGACTCACGAACTGGACGCTAGTGTACAAGTCGTTCCAGTTGCCCACGCTCAGTAGCTGCTGCGAGGCGTGCTGGTCAGACCTCGTTCGCAAGGGCTTTGTCTTTGGTATCTTCGACCACAGAGAGTATCGCTGTGAACTAACGTCCAACGATGACTCCAGCAACCGGGCGCTAGCAGGTAGTTTCTCTACGGGCTCGTTGAGCCCGTTCCTGGTGATCAACTATAACTCAATTTATAAAGTTTGACCGGCTTGAACTCCCGATTCACCCTAACAAACAAATGAAAACTATGCGCTTGCCTTCATATCTTGCGTTGTCACAAGCGATACTGTAAACAAAGTCGCGCGCTGCACGAAGAAGCTCTGAAATTTGGATTTATTTAGATATAGGAAGTTGATTCTTGTTTACACTTTCGTGCTTTGGCGGCAGTCACAGTCTTGCTCAAGACGTCGAAGGCGGTGTGTTTCAGTTAGTGCAGCTCGCTAAGAACGGCGTTTCAGCGGATCGCTGCCGTTTTCAATAAGAATGAGACCAGTCTCGTGAGCTGGTGGTGCACTTGTAGGAAAAAATTGTATAGCTGCAGCAGATAAAGGATTATGTAAGGTAGGACTGACACTTCAGCAAATGTATTTGTCGTGCGGTAGCCTTGTAGCCTTGAGCCTGTTATCTCACCGCATTGGTATCTTGCGATCCTACCAATTCTATCTTCACTATCAAATCCCTCCGACTCTCGTTACAGACAGCGACATCGTTAAACGAAGGATGGAAGAGCACACTGGGGTGTCACGGCCTCCGGCCCACACAGTGCAACGCCGATCCAAGCAAGCACAACGAATTGACAAGCATCTTGGACATTACTTGTAATTGTCTACAAACTCGGGGGCGTTTACTAAGTTTAAGTTTTCCGGAGTCAACGGGACCGCATTCGTTTTTTTATTTAAAAAAACAGGGCGGAGCCAGCGCCACCTTCATGCAACATGCAAGCTTTATATATTTCGCACTTGGGTGACGACACAGGCAACATGCATGTAATTTATCAGTTTCTTCAGGTATTATTCCGTACAGTGCTATCGGTACTTGTCACTCTTGACTGAAGTATTATACCTTTCGCAATTGGTATATTTGCCGATATATAGCTTACCGGATTTTTTCAATTGTTGGAAAATAATACGGTAATACCGCGGTACCGCGGTTTTGAGCACGCCAAGTCCACGCTGCTGGAGAGCGGCCTCTTCTCGTCCATGAGACGCAGTCGAAACAGCAGGAACGCCGTCGACGCGGTGAGCGTCTTGAGCGGCGGAGACCACGTGGAGAGCGCCGTGGTGCAGGCTGACGTGGCGAGGCCGTTCGTCTGCTTCACACATCCACTGGCATCGTGTCTTAGCTCTGAAAATAAATTCAGAGAATTACGTGTACAGCGAGCTCGGGTTCGCGCGGTGGTGCTCGTGCGGTACATCGCGGACAAGGTGCAGCGCATGCGGCAATACCTCAGCGATTGCCGAAAAGTTTTCCACAACTGCCTTCGGCTTGCCCGGCAACGTCACGATTAGCGTATGCTTCCGAATTCCCGCCACGGGGCGAGACAGCACAGCCTTGGCCGTGATCTTGAGCGAGCTCTCGAGCATTGCAATGGGGAACCCTGGAATCTCCTTGTCCAGCACGGCTTTGATGGCCTCAGGAGTCACGTCCCGAGGGCTGAAGCCAGTCCCGCCCGACGTCAGGATGAGGTCCACCATGTCCGAGTCAGCCCACTCCTTCACCACCGCTTGGATTTGAGCGACGTCGTCGGGCACAACTTTGACGCACACGACTTGAATCTGAACCTTGTCGACCTGGTGAAGCACGTCAGCCATCGCTGGCCCACTCAGATCCGTCGAGACGCCGGCAGAAACCCGGTCGCTAATCTGCACAGCAACACTCGTTAGTAAATCGGATACGAAACCAAGAAACAAAAACTAACGTACTGTTAAGAGCCCGGCGCGGAAAACCTTCTTCGGAGCGTTTGCCTGCTTGTCAGCTTGTTGGGCTGACGCCACCTTCGTCTCATTCTTGATCGGTGCCGTACTGACGCTCGCGGCGTTACCAAACGAACTGTCCAGTATAAGCGCCGCAACAGCATCTCCATCGCGTACTTCAGTTCCGGTTGGTAGACAGAGCAGTGCGTTGGCGTTGCGGCAGCTAAGCAAATGGAACGAGTTAGATGCAGTCATAGTTGAATGGGCAAAACGCTGCACGCAAACCTGAGTAGACGGGAGCTGATCTGCCGGCCTGTACTGGTGGCTAGGAACTTGTGCTGCTTGCTGTCCCATGTCAGCGTGGCGCGATGGAATTCGGGACGTTCGGCGTCCAGCTTGATCGGATGCGTCAGCGCCGCGTAGACCTTGGTGTGCTGGCACTTGGCTACGGGAAACCCACGAAGGCGGCGGAGGACGGGATGCACCAGTAAATGGCACGTTGTGAAGGAGCTCACTGGATTGCCTGGGAGGGCGAACACCATCTTCTTCTTACCCTGCACGTCCAGCGTTGCGAAGGTGGTGGGCTTCCCGGGCTTCATGAGCAATCTTCCGAAGTGAACGGTGCCCATTTCCTCCAGCAGAGGCTTGATGAGGTCGTGATCGCCCATACTGACGCCTCCGCTCGTGACCAGCACGTCGACCTTCTCCAGCGCCTTGAGCATGGTGTCCTTCAGCGCCTGCTTCTTGTCACTGCACACGCCCAAGTTGAGCGACTTGATGCCCACTCCACTGAGCAGTGCAAGCAGCATCGGACGGTTGCTGTCTCGAATCTTGCCTGGCGTCGTCGTCCCCTGGAAGGCCTCGACGAGCTCACTGCCCGTCGAAAGCACACCAACCACCGGCTTGCGGTGCGCTACCACCTCGGTGATCCCTGCCTGCATCAACCCACACCGTCAGCACTGCAGTGCCACGCAGTAGCCCCCATTTCTCCCCAACTCACCGTCGCCAAGAGTCCAATCTCCGCTGGCGACACGAGCTCGTGCGCGGCCACCAGCACTTCTCCCGGTCTGATATCCGATCCAATGGGGCGGATGTTCTGCCCCTCCTTCACTGCCTTGAGAATGTTCACCGCCACCTCCCGCTCCAGCTCCTCACTGCCTTCCACACTGCTCGTGTCCTCGATCTTCACAACGGCGTCAGCCCCGTCCGGAACGGGGGATCCCGTCGTGATATAGGCCACCTGGCCAGACTCCAACGCCGTCGCCGGCATGGCCCCCGCCGCGATGCGCTCCACCACTGGGAACTGCAATTAAATTGTTATTATTTTCAATAAACATGTGGCATTATCAACACGTTCAACTGCCGCGCTCACCGTCCCCACTCCGTCCGCTGCGACTACCGCGTAGCCGTCCATGATACTCGCCCGGAAGGGCGGCAGCGGCTCCTGCAACACAGCGCCACATAGTTAATATATATTGCAATTGTTATTATTGTTCTCAGTAGATCTCGGAACGCACAACACTAAGCACAGGCTCGGCCAGCACTAGCCCTTGGGCCTCGTGGGCCTCCACACGCGTGGCTTCCAGCGGCTGTGCCTGCTCCAACACGAGCTGCACAGCCGTTTCCACGCGCAGCATGTCGTACGCGCTCTCGCGCCTCGTGGTGGACACGCCCTCGTCCCCGCAGTCGCACATGATCGATCTTTTTTCAGCTCGTCAAAAAAGTGGAAGTGACGGTTGCTCTTCAAAGCCTACTAACACATATTACAATAGTAGATGCAGTACCGTGTCTCAACGCAACAATATTAACTATTAGATTGTTTAACAAGGACTAGAAGCTATTGTATATGATTTGGTGATGTCTATGGTTCATTTGGTAATACATGGCTATCATGTATTTACAATCCTAGACCAGTTGGCCAAACGGTCGTAAACCGCAGTGATTCCTTGACCGAGATGACGGCGCTGCGGGTTGTGCTGTTGCTGGCGCTGAGCCTGGGCGTGGTGCAGGCCATGGCGCGCGAAGGTGGCCCCACGTCCGCGTCGGTCTTTGAGGAGGCGGCCAAGGTGGACGAGGCAGTCGCCAAGCGAGAGCGAGGCCTGCAGCGCGACATTACGGACGACGAGGTTCGTGTGTTACTGTGTACGGCGTGCGGCTACCAGCAGAACTTCCAGCAGATCAAGACGTACCTGGAGGACACTTTTCCGCATCTGGTGGACAGAGTGTATAGCGCCAACTACGAGGTGGACGCTTCCAAAATGATGCTGGCGCAGTTCATGGGCTACGCGCAGGTCACGGCCATGATCCTGCTTCTCTTCGGGGAATACGTGAGTGGATTGTCACGAGTATTAAAAGGTTGAAACAATGGAGTTGACGGTGTTGACGTGGCAGCTTTTGCCGGCGCTTGGGGTCGACATGACGATGCTGCGCTGGGCGATGAACAACCGCATCGCGGCCTTCTTCATCATTGTGGCCATGGGCTCGATGGCCAGCAGCTTGACGGCATCGGGGGCGTTCGAGATCTACTTTAACGGTGTGTTAGCTGGAAGAGGCTTTGCGTGTGGAGATGACGAGCAAATGCTGACGATATTTGTGCTGCAGGCGACTTGATCTTCTCCAAACTCGAGACTGGAAGGTGGCCGACGCTCTTGGTACGTTGCTTGAAGGGGTTTGCAGCTTGATGAGGCGGTGATTAACGTCGCGGCCGTTGTATTTTACAGGAGATCTCCAACTCCATCGGCGAGTACGGACTGCTGGATAGCATGGCTGCTTAAGACCAAAGCGCAATCGCTTCAAACCCACGGAGATGAGAAAGCAAGTTCCATCTCACACGGCGCTTAGGGGCCAAACGGCTCCGCAACGTGCGTGCACATATCGCTGGACGACGTAGTAAACGCTACATGTATGCAGTTGGTTCTATGACGCCAGGCTCTTGAGCTGTTCAGTCTTCCGTCTCGTGATGAGCTTTGTGCATCTTCGAGCCCGTTACACTCGCTGTGGCGGCTCTCCAGCACTGTCCAGTTGAGGAGTCAGCGGCTGCATCTTGACTGGCACCGCCACTATCTCCGGAGGCGGCGAACCAGCTCGGCCGTAGACTCCGGAGCTCTGCCGTCTGTACGTGTCTTCCTGCCTTGAACAGCAGGAGAACCCACGCTCTCCGCAGCAACACCTCGCGCAGACGTCGCACGCCGGGTAGCACGTCGCCTCGATGCACGTGACGCAGCAGCCCACGCAGACCACATTCCAGCAGGCACCGCAACACTCGTCCATCTCGTGTCAAGTTCGACAATATTTGCCTTGTGGTGATCGACTGGCGGTGCCCATCCGAGCTGGATATTCTGGTGCAGCACCACCTGAGGTGCCATCTATTCCATGCAGACAGACACGAAGTGCAAGGATAAGGACATGTGCTCCTGGTATGCTGGTTTCCAGCTGCTGTCTGCCACGACTTGCACTGGCGGCGATGGAGTCGTAGCTCATGCAGTGGTTATTTATTATCTCCGAGGTTAATCCGCGGTGGCGTTTAGCTTGCTGGCTGGGAGACGTTCACGGGTCTGGCAAAGTTGACGGCTACAGGTATCACTGGGACGGCGCCAAGTCCAGTGGCCTCTCTTGTGTTCATGGACGCGTAGCCTCCTTCTGTGGGCATGCCGTCGGGCTTGGCCATCAAGTCGCAGCAGGAGCCGCTGCACGAGCAAAAGTCGACACAGTCGCCTGCATCGCAGTCAGCGAGCGTATCGCACCAGTCGTGGAAGTGCTCGCACTCGCAGTAGTCGCACTCGCAGTCCAGGTCCAGTCCGCTGAGGATGCATTCGAGGCAGTCGGTCATGGAAATACGCGACGGTCGTGGGAGAAAAGCTTTCACGTTCGGCTTCCAGGATGGAGCTGCACTCACGCAGAGTCTTAGTCTTTGACAAGCGCCCCCATCTCATAAGTCATGGCCACGTCGGCCTCGTTTCTTAGGCAGTTATTTTGGCTGGACAAGGGCGAGGATGAGAGCTAGAAACCTATTGACTTCAGGCAGGTACGAATGATGAGCCGTTCAATTGAGATGAGCCGTCGTGTCAAGGCACGACCTATTTAAACAGCCCAGATCACCACTGTTGCTCACATACGACGCGAGGAGCTGAAAACCGCAGTACGAGTACCTAGTAAAATTGGGATACAACAAACTATTGATCCTTTTCAACAAAATGCCTGGCAAATTCTTTACTTCCGTCCCAAAGCATTAGGGGACCGGACCCAAGTGTCCGAGGGATTCGCAGTTCTCGAACGAAGTGATTTGATGGTAGTTTGAGAAAAATGAAACGAAGCGCTGGCGAGTTAGTTCGGCCACTTCGTTCATGGGACCCAAGCGCTGCCAGCCTCGGGCGTAAGCCCTCGGTAGCTTTCGAGATTCCGCGACCGGCCGACTTGATGAGGATGCTGAGCTCGTCGCTAGTTGGAACATACTGGAGTGTCCCCAACCAGGAGGTGATAAGGGGCTCCTGCATGAAAGCGTTGGATGTTCTTCACGGGAGCAATTTCCACAATCCATTACCTATGTACTGGATTCTCCCAAAGACTTGAGCGAATTAAATGTACTGTATTCAGTACGTATAAGTTCGGTTGCACCGAGTTGTACTTAGTATTATCGCACTACTCAGTTACGCTAGCAGGTACACGTCTGCTGCGGCGTGACGGTGGCTTCGGCCTCTCTTGGCTGGTACAGCCAAACGAAGTCGAAAGTCTCGAGCTCGAAGTCGATTTTCAGTCGCCAGGGGAGGTTTTTCGCTGGTTCCCACGTCAACTCACGGTAGGCAACCCATTGAACCAAGTAGAACTCCAGGAACCCATCTCTTCGCATAAAGCCGCTCTACTTCGTACAGCTCCTCTCGGCGCCCTCGTCTCGCTTGAGGATTGCTAAACAACCCGGTTCTGCCGGGTACGACCAACGAGCAGGTCCTGGCTTCTTCTGTTGTCGGGAGCCTGGACGGCAGATTCCTATTGATCTTGAGCCGATAGAACGATCCGTCTGGCTTGCGCTGAAAGTTTCGAGCGTGCTTTTTGCGTTTGCCAACCGGTGGCATCTTGTGAATTAGAAAATTAGAGAACGACAAGCTTAGTGCTGGTCCACAGCAAGTCTGTCGTGTGCGGCGTTTATGAATATCGTCTTTTACAGAAACCCAAAATTATATAGTGAGCAATGTCAGAATCTCGAATTGAGCTTTCCATAAAATAAACTCAATCTACCAATCCTTAGGTTTCATGTAGCTCAGTAGAGATCTATCTAGTTGATGGGTTTTGACTTTTGGACGTTCGTATTGCCTGTTGTGACAATACCAATCGCCGTCTACCCACTTATCGCATCAGAATTGATTGTCATTACTGTGTTGTATGCTAGTTGTGAAGGCAAAACGATTGTATATTGCGAAATTGATGATCTTTTCGATAGAATATAGATGTTGTGCAACTGACTGTCCAGTCTTTTACACGGACTGTGAAAAATCACAGTGCATTTCGGGCCTGCTTGCGCTTGTGTTTGGGCTCTGGACCTGGTTTCAGCCCACGTTTGCCGAATCGCTCAGCATCTAGTTGGATATGTGGAACAAGTAGTGTCATATCAGTCATGAGACTTACGTCTTTTGGACACGGCAGAAACCCGAACGAGTACGTTTCGCGAAAGTTTGCGATCGACATTTTCTTTGCATCGTACAGATCCTCGAGTCTGTGCCCATCTTGAATAGCAGCGCATACAGCGTGTACACAGGTAAACGCCTTGTCTTGCCAATTTCCGCATGTGTATTCCTTGCCCGGGAGATCCACTAAGCGCCACGTATGGATGTGCGGATTCTGCGGACCGAGATGCTGAACTGAGTATGCGCCATCCATCAGCGGGACAAAATCGCACATGGAGGCAGCAGTGGATAGGTCCTTCAGTTGCTTCTGCAGAATCGACACCAGATTCGTTTCTTCTTGGGATCGCGTCCAATTTGCAGCCATCTGACGTTTTTCCGACGTCAGCACACTGAGTTTTCTGAAGTAGAGATTAAATTCACCCAAGGGCTTGGCGCGTCGCAGCTCGATCCCCATCCAGTTGTTGGCTTGCTCTGAGAGGTTGGAGGTTATTTCGTTGTATGTTGGCAACCAAATGCCTCTCGAAACTTGTACTTGACCCAGTGTTTCTGTTCGATGCCGTCGAGGTACTCCCCGGCTACAGGTTTAGAGGCTGCAAGCTCACTGCGAAAGAGGCTGTAGTCGTTTTCGCAGTCGCTGCGTGCCATGTGGCAGATGATACGCCTGTCGTCCGGTGAAAGCCTTGCCCCCTTGCGATTGATGTTGTCCATGATGTGGCGTAGACAAAAGCGATGGCCTGTAACGGGGCCAAAGGCTACCGATACGTAAGCTTTCGCTGTTGTTTTGAGGAAGCAATGTCTTGGGCGTTAGGCCAAGACGCGTGGAATTATCAGCAAAATTGACTCAGAGTGATACTCGAGTACGGTCGCAAAACCGTACTTAAGCCGATCTTAGCTGCTAGCCACCGGTTGGGGTGCTGGACGCTAACTGGCCAATATACATACTAAAGGGCGACTTCTGTCCAATGACAGAGTGCCCAGTCACAGCCTATTTGGACTGTGACTTCTTCCTACTTTTGTAACGGGAGATCGTCCCGTTACATGGCCTGCTTGAGGAAAAATTTCAGCAACAGAAGCTAGCAGACGCTTTTGGCGGTCTGATACCACGGTGAAACGCAAACTGCCAGAATTGGCAGTGGTTCATGACCTTGACGAAGACGGTCGCAGTCATCGTCAAGGTCATGAACCACTGCCAATTCTCATAGTTCTCCACAGGAACCAGGGCCAACGCAAACGGTATGACGTGATTGTTGAAGTCCTTGGTCGTAGCCACCAGATAGACGCCCCTCTTGTTCATCTCTCCCTTCATTTGTGCGCCATCAAAATCCAACAGTAACTTGCACATCTTGGCAATGTGGATTTCAACACTAGGAAAGAAGCACACCCGGCGGAATGTGGCAGTATCCGCTTCTCTGTCGATTTGCCAGACGGATTCTGGGTTATTCTCGGTCATCAACTCGAAGTAGGCCTCGAGCTTCTGATAGCTTTCTGCTACGTCGCCGCGGAGTCTATCCTCGATGTCAACTTTCATCCGACAAATCGTGCTGCTACCGACGTCGAACCCGCGTGAAAGCAAAAATTCGTGAACTGCTCTTCCAGTAAGTCGTATGCTCATACATGGGCAACATCTCGTTCATGACCAAGGTCGCGAGAGCTTGAGCATCCTGGTTTGTGTTGTGTAGCGCCGTTGCGGGCCGTCGAATTCTGCCCTCAACACATGGGGCGCGCGAAAAGCCGACGTACTTCGAGTGATTATGCGCGAAGTTGGCTCTGGTAATCTTCCAGACGCCGTTTAACCCGTACACGTTGATGTAAAACGAGCACTCGAGCTGACTCGACGGCGTATCTTGGTCGAAAACCTGGACGCCGTTCAGCTTCTTACACTGATACTTTGCGTTCCCTGAGTTGTTGTGCTTGACGCTTGTCTGTTTCACAAATATCTGGAAACCGCACTTGATAACAAATGCCTTGCATCGCGCGCGGGCCAGCTTCTGGGGCGAAAACGCTTCCTCTGTGATATTATACTGTCGATCACAGGCCGATCCGTACTCAGACGCAGAAGAATCGTCACATTTGACAGGTACATCGAGTCGAAGAATGCTGAATTCTCGAGCAACACTAATGTCTGCTGCGTCAACCGCGAAGCGTGCAGTGCCGAACCGGGATGTTGATTCTGTATCGTTGGCTTGAACTTGGTCGGCCACGGTGAGTTGGACTTGAGATGTCGGAGTGGAGTCCTCGTGTTCTTGGGCAATTGACTGATCTTCGTCTGGTGGTGTCATTTTGAAAATGAAAAAGTTGACGGCAAAGCAACACGAGAGTATGAAGCAGAGCCGGAAAGTCGCTAAGTTAAATTGGATCATTTCTGAAAACTATATCTGGAAATGGGGGATTTATTCGATCCGACATTGTTATCATAAATAGTTTTCTGGCGCACTACCATGGATCGGCTTGGAATACCCAGGGCGGAATGATGAACCCAAATAATCCAAGATCGTTTGACTGCGCTGGAGTAGCTACGCCGACAGCAAACACACGTGCAGACTCAGTTGGGAGCAGAACTTATGCCGCCAACCAGGTCTTCGTGGCAGAAGACGGCACTCTTCAGACACGAGCACGAAGAACGTGACGGGCGGCAACTCGTCCGACGCGGGCAAGACTGAGCCACCCGTCGACGCAGTCGGAAAATCGATGAGCAGAAGTAAGGGGCGCCTGCGACAGAACGAAGCTTGGGATGCCACCTTGCATCCTTAATTAACAATCCTGTGCGATGCGTACCTAACACAGCGTACTTATTGCCAGCGCTGGATGGACATAATATGTCCACGGAAAACGAAATGACCCTTACCAACCATTTATAGTTATCGAGATAATCGCCTTTAAAGATGAGGTATATCTTTTCGTACATAAGCGGACATTCAAATTTTGTAAATGATTTTCACTCGTACAAAGCGGTTAAGCACTCTAATTCGGTTGCTTTTCGCACGGACTATCTGGCAATATACGTTTCAAAAATATGAATGCATATTCCCATCACAATCCCAAAAACGTGTCGTCATTTTGGGGGCTCGATATTTTTTTGAGCCGCCGTCACTCATCGAATATTGAATATTTTTCAACAGGAATGGACTCCAAATGAGCGCAAGACGCCCCTCTTTCATGGTAATGCGCTCAAATCGCGATTCGTACTTTGGTTGATTAGGGTAGTTTCGTTTCCGTGGTCTCATATGTACTGTGAAAGTCGCGCCCAAGGCAAATTAGTTTCCGAGGCTTGGGAGAATCCAGTACATAGGTACTGGATTGTGGAAATTGCTCGTTTGCACTTTTGGATGCTCAGGTTTGACCTACTGCTATTGCTACGTGGGCTTGGGCCTGGTCTTCTGCTTCTTGAGCAGCGCCTTTTGCAGTGCACTCTGCGCGCCATTGGGTTTCTCCAGCGCACGAGACGTGCTTGCGTTGTCGACTTCTGTTGTCTGCCGCTGCGGAGGGGGCAGTGGCGGCGCCTGCTTCGTGAGCAGCAAGTACGCGCCGAACGGCTTGGCTTCCTCCGCTTTAGGCGGCGACTTCGGAGCAGCAGTGGGCTTTACCTCCTCGGAGTCGGGCACTGCCGTCGCTGCCCTGCTTTCGGAGTCGCCATCATCAAGCTTGACGGTAACAACGGGTGCCGCCTTCTCGCCGGTTTGCTGCTCTGCAACGTCGTCGACTGAAGCCCTCACCGACGGCTTCTCCTCCTCGTCTCCACTAGCTGAAGCGGCTATCGCTGGTGAAAGTGGAGCAGCCGTGACGACCGCGTCACTTGCTGGCGAAATGGCCGTCTCCATTCTCGCCTTCGCGGTGCCTTGACGAGATGCCAAGCCTCTCTTGCTGGCCATGCTCTTCAGAGCCCGGCTGGTGGGAGACGACGAAGTCTTCGGTCGGACGGCGTCAAGCTCCACAGCTGTCCTGGCGGTCGTATGAACACCGTCACCTTCTGCTTCAACTCCGTCCTTTTGCCGCTTCTCCGTCTCCAATCGCTGCTGGTGCTTCTTCTTCAAGACGGACTCGAGCGCGCGCTTCTTGGGCGACAGCTTCCGGTTCTGCCAGGACACGTACGTCCCCGTCGGCTGCTCTCCTGTCTCATCATCCACCAGCATTTCCTCCTCGATCGTCGCTGTTCGTCCGCTCTTCCCACGCTGCATCAGCGGAGGCAGCTTGCCGCTCACCTTCCGCATCAACTTGTGCGCCAGTGATTCGCGACGGTCTCGCAGTTCACGGAGCAAGTTCTGCCGCTTGACGAGCAGTTCGGCTCGCGGATCGGCTCGAGGTCCGAAGCGGTCCGAAGAATTCACGAGTTTCTCGTTGCCGGTCCTCTTCTTAGCGTCGATCGGTTGCTCTGCGGCTGGTGTGGCTTCAACCTGTAGCTGCTGATGATAGACGCGTACGCAGTGCATGCCGTACAAGAAGTGCTCAAAGTCCACGAGGTCGGCGTACGCCGGGTCGAAGGCTTCAAGCAGTTCGCGCACTTTGGCGGCTGGAACGTGGACGCCCAGCTCGTACACGGCCTGCGCGATGGCCGTGTGCGAGACCAGGCCAAGCTGAGCTGCATCCGCGGCTGCAAACAGCAGTCGGAAGGCTTCGACCTCTTCCTCGCTGAAGTGGGTCAGCGTCTTGCGCAGTGTTTCGCGCCTCTGGACAGCCAACAAGCGGTGTTGTTCCTGCTTGTGAGCCCGAAGACGACGCAAGTAGCGTCCACGCGTGACTCGAGTGAGCAACCTCCGCTGGATCCGCACAGCCGCAGCGTAGCGCAGTCGGTCGTACAGCGACAGCGACTTGCTCCGTTGCTCTCGCTCCAGCTCCTTGGCATCGTGAGGCCCAATGCGCAGCAGAGCGCGACCGCGGCGAAGGATTCTCGCCAGCAGCGTACGCGCCCACCAGTCACGCAGGGTCCGAGCTACGATGGACAAGAAGATCACACAGGGCTCCACTAGCAGCTCCTGGATGCCCACACCCACTGCCCACGCCATAACGCAGCGCCAGGAAGTGGCTAAGCCGAGTTCCATGGCGCTGATCGCAACCACGTACGCCATGATCGCGAGCCACACGAGGCAGAGCGCGAATACCACGTACACGATCGACGCTGGGTAAGGAACAGAGTTAGCGCTGGCGTCCGCAGCTTCTGCCATGCCGTTCGCGTTGTCTTCTTCGTGCTGTACTTGACCTGATGCGGAGTTGGTTAGCGTGACCTGCTCGTGCTTCAAGGGTGCGGCTGCCAGCTCACTCGCCACGGTCGGCGCCACGCTATCCAAGCTCGAGGCCATAAGTTGCGAGCGGAGCTTCCCGCGAGCTGGAGCGGCGATCTTGAGGCCGACGACGGTCTCAAACGTCTCGCGCACGTCGCGCTTGACTTCGTCCTCGCTCGTTCCTGACTCTGGGACTCGGAGCTTGAGCTTGGCGTCCTTGGAAATGGCCAACTCGCGGGCGAGGAAGAGCGAAGTGACCGCCACAAGGAACAGCAACCCCGCCGCTGTCAACGCGCAGTACGTCGCCACGTCCGCGCCGGCGTGAAATCGAGCGAGCATGCCGGATCTACAGCCCGGCAAAGGCGTAAACTCCTGCTTGGTTTCGCTCACGACCGTGCCGCTCACGCTCACTGCCTCGTATGTCACTTCGATCGGATCACCCTGCGGGCACGGCAGGAACGGGGCATCCGTGGCGCTCCAGAACCCGCAGCAGCGCATTTCCTGCTGCACACTGGCCTTCGCGTAGCCTGTGAGCGTCTCTTTCCACGCCGTCTCGAGCCGCTCAACGACGCTGAAGCCCGTGGTGCGCACGCTCCAACTGTTCAACGCACTGGCGTCGTCCTGCACCACCTCGTGGATCATGAACACGGCGAGAAGCACGGCTCCAAGCGCCAACACCGCGACGATGGCCACGACCACCAACGTTACCATCACCGGCGTCACCTTCCGAGGGTGCGATCGCTTCATCTGCTGCTCTCGGAGGTCGTTCGCCAGTGCAGCGACCAAGGCGACGACAATGACTGCACCGGCGACTGCCAGTAGCTCAAACACGTCCTCGTCCAGAGGCACTCCGTACAGCGAGTTGTTGTAGCCCAGTCGAAGCAGCCCGAGCAACGTCGCGAGAGCGCAGCCTGCGAGGAACAGGAGCACGCCGCACGTCTGGAACGTCAAGGCCACGAACCGCGTGAGCCACACGAACCAGCGCTCCTCGGTCGTGGTCTGCGTCGCCTGGATGGTCGACATCTCGCCATTGATACTCGACTGCTCCATGACCTTGGAAGACTCGTGCGTATCGGCTCGGCGTCGTCGCTGGAACCACGGCGCTCGGAAGAGCAGAACCTTCTCCTTGCGCTGCCGAGCCGTAGCCACCTCCTTCGTCTCCTCGTCCGCACGATGCCGTACATGCTCGAACAGCGCCACGGTGAAAGTCTGCACTGCTAACCCGACAGCGCCGCCGTACACCAGACCGAGGCCAAGCAACTCGGCTGCACCCGGTTGCTCACAAGACTTGAGTGACGTCCGATAGCAGCCGTTCGTGGCGAAGTAACCCGCATACACTGCCAGTGACGCCGCCCAAGCGCACAGCACACTCACCGCACGCTGCGCTCTGGTGAGCCGCGCGTCGAACCTCGTGCCAACCGAAACCAGTACGTGTTGTCGCCGGAAGTCACGCCGGAAGCTGCCGGCGACGTAGCGCAGTCTGCTCTCGAGCGCGAACCACGCTTCACCTTCGTAGCTCCGGACGTCGCGTAGTGTCCGAGCACCAAGCACAAGAAGCGCGATCTCCAGTAGCGCACACGCCAGAAGGAAGGTGAACAACCACGCGAACGAAGTCTCGACGCCCGCCACAAGTGAATTCTTACAGCCACGTGCGATCGCCAGTGAACAGCCAGCGTATCCGAGCGCTGGTCGGTCGAAGACGACGCCTTCCCCAGCGACAAGCACGGGGTCGTTGAAGCCACAGCAGGAGAACTCGAGCGCGATCGTGTTCTGCGTCGCTGGCGTCAGCAAACCCCACTGATCATCCAGGAAGTCCATGAGCTGAGTGCGCCAGCTTTCGGTCGTCGCCGACGAGTAGTGCGAGAGGTAAGCGGTGAATCCTACGGCGGCAAACAGCGCGGCGGCGAGTGCAAACCGAGCTACACACTGCAGGAAGAGTTGGTGAACACTGAAGTGCAGAGCTGCACGGGTCGAGTACGCGTGGGTCAGTAGGGCAAGCACCGCGTACACCATCAGCGCTGAGCCCATGGAGCGAGCGAACACCAGTTGAAAAGCACTGGAACTGAAGAGCGTCCACCCAAGACGCACGTCCAAGCCTAGGACGAAGCACGCTAACGCAGTCAGACTTCCAGCCAGAACTAGGATGAGAAACGCAGACTGCTCAATGCGCAGTCTCCAACGCGGATGCCACTTGCTCTCACGCTGCTCTTTGACGTGTAGACCCATAGCGCAGAGCAGTGCGGCGACACTGAAACCTGCCAGGCCACTGCACAATTGCCAGGCGATGCGAGCCACTCGAGAAACGTAGTGCTTCGTGGGGTTGGCACATCCGTCCGAAGCCTCCGAGGGGCATTGTGTACTGTCCAGTAGTGCAGACTCGGCCTTGGTCTCGGTAAGTACTCGAGTCTTCCGTGATTCCAAGTCGGTTCGTGAGTTGTACGCGTGGTAAGTGGACGTCGAGGTGAGTCTCCGCCAGCCGAAGTCCTCAGCTTGTAGTGTATAGGATACTGATCCATTGGCAGCTTCAACGCGGTCATAACCACAGCATTGCAGAGAGTTCTGTACGAACAACTTGGTCGTGGACGGAGCTGAGATCCACAGATCCTTCACACGCGTATCAACCGCCAGTGCTTTGGCGTCGTCGCCGTCAGTTGAAAGCGTGAACTGAGACGAAAGCTTGTGCCCAACGCCAGCCAGAACGAACGCGGCAATGAAGAGCACCACGCACATCAACGAGTAGCCGACCACCAGCCATTTCCTCGCAGCGTTCGTCCTTGGCCGCTGCTGCGTGCCAAGCCACGCCATGACGCCGCCAAACAAGGCAAAGCCCTCCATGACACCTCCAAAGACGAGCAAGTAGAGGCCTAACCGGCGGTCAAACACGCGCAATAGATACGACATCTGCAGCACGTTGAGCTCAAAGAGCACGTCAACGCCGAGACTCAAGACGCCAATACCAGCCGCCGCAGCCCCAAGATTCAACAGCGCTAGTCCACCAGTGCACAGCTTTTGAGATAGCGTCAGCGGCTCTTGAGCTTGCGGTGCGTCTTGATCGGCCGGTGACGACTGAATGGCAGCTAAACCCGAGAAATGTCGAAGCCGCCAGCTCAGCCAAGCCAGCAGAACGAGAACGACCGCTTGAACCAGTGCGATCCACGAAAGCCGCTCTGTTGACAAGGATAACGCTCGCGCCAGTGCGTTTGCCACTTGGCCTCGACAGGTAGGGACTTCCGTGTCGGATGCGCCGTCAACGCAGGTTCCTTGAGCGTTGGCACTAAAGCCACAGCACTCCAAGTCCATCTCCAAGTCCAGCATCGTAGAGTGTGGTAGCGTCACATACTTGGCCTCAATCGCTTTGATAATGGTCGGATCAGCATCGAAGTCGACTACGAGTCGGCCAAGATAAGCTCTCACACCAAGCGTGAGCAGTAAGCAAGCCAACGAGAGTCCTAGAACCCAGCGAAGAGCGCGAATGTCACGTCTGCCTAGCGCCCGCAAGGCCCAGAGTGAAAGAAGCACGCACACCACCGCTCCAGCGACGATAATGGCGCCGATCTCGACGCCAAACAGCGCAGACACCAGTGGATCGGCCATCGCACCCCAATGTACCATCAAGTCCGCTCCGAAGACGACGCCGCCGGCGGCTGTACAAGCGAGTAAAGCGTACAATGGCGGCAGGGAACACAGCAGTGCAGCGGATACCAGTGACCGAACGATCGTCGCTTCTGCACTAGCATTGGCCTCACTAGCGACGAGTTGGACCAGTCGAATACGTCGCCAACGGACGAGGAAGTTGGCGAGCGCAACGCACGCGATCTCCACGACCAGCACAGCTTTAACGTAGATGAACGAGCTGCTAAAGAGCGCAGACGCTTGACTCCCTAGGATCATGGAGCAAGTACGCGGAGGTACGGCGTCAAGTGCTTCTTCAGGACAAGAAACTTCTTCACTGATAGCCAGGAACCCGCAACAGCCATAGGAGACCTGGAGCTGCGTCTTGGTGTCGGAGCTGAGTGCGTCCCAGTGAGAACGAAGCGCCAGCGCCACACCATGCGGCATGGCGTCAAAGTTCTCGAGTAAGTGGAAAGCGAACACCACCACGAGGAACTGAGCCAGCAAGCCAACACCCAACAACGTCAAGTACGCCGTTCGAGCCGCGTTTGACGCGTCGCGACGTGCAAGGAGAACGCCAGCGATTCCTCCTGCTACAAGCACCACACCACCCACCACGAGCGTGACTCCAAGCGGCCCACCGTACAGGTAAAGCACAAGCTCCGCTGGCGTGCGGCCAAGCACAAACTGCACTTCAATGCCAGCGAACAACAGCACGATCCCCAGAAGAGCTAACACCAAGTTGCTCACTCGGAACAGCAGCGTCACTCGTCGGTACTGTCGGTCCACAAGGGGAGAGGACCCGAAGAGTGTACGCGCTTCGTCGGGCAGCTGAACGGTGGCATCTATCGGCTCATTAACAGGAGCCTGGATCGGCAACCCACGCACTGAAGTCGAGTACAGAACCCCCGAAGACTCGCCGACGTCGGTGGCTGCCGTCGGCGCGTCGGAAGGCCGACGAGCGTCCAGCCTTTTTCTCTTCTGAGCGACGTAGAAAGCGTCAAAGTCCTCGAACACGTTGTCGATCAGCGTCCGCGCTTCCAGTTCGTTCCACTTGGCGCGGTTGAGCCTCTTGATGGTCGTGAGTTTCTCACGCTGGACGTCCCGTGAGTCGAGACGCTGGCCAACTTTCGCGACCAGCACAAAGACACCAACTAGGACAGCGAGCGTGACGCTTACAACAAGCGACGGCTGATCGTTCCGGTACATTTCCGGGTGCAGAGCGTAGAAGTCCAAGCGCTCCTCTAGCGTCACCAACACTTCGAGCGCAGAGTCAAGCTGAGTGCAGTAGCAAACCGTGACGTCGCTGGTACTGGCGCTGGCGTCTTTGAAGCACACGTCCACCGACCAGCTCGAAACCTCTGCGTCCCAAGTCCGGCAAGAAGTGGAGAAGTTGCTCTGCTCAACAGCGGACAAGGTCCGCTCGTGGGGGATCGTGAGCGCGACCAACGGCATCCACTTCTCGGTTTCTGGGTCTTCCAGACGCCGCGTTGACTCGGACGCTGCACTGACACAAGCGCTCGTACCGTCGAGGCTCTCGGTGTCGACGCCATTGCTGGATGAGTAGACCGTCGTGGCTGCGGCGTGGTCGAGCGACGTCTTCGAGTGCACGGAGAACAGACTCAAGCGCGAGATCGGCTCCGAGTCGTTCAGTGTACAGGCGGAGTGCGGATTCGAGACGACCGAGAAAGCGTTGACAAAGAGATCCGAGTCGAGACACGACACGGCGGTGGACGTGAGGTTCATCCCCAGTGCACTCGTCGGCTGCGCTGTCAAGCTGACGCCTCTAGAAGAGAACGCGCGGATGTCACCAGCTTCCAGTGCGGCACGAGGCTCATCGGCCAGCAACTCGCTGCTACCAAGAGCTGCCAGAGACTGTAGCGTTCGTACCATGTTGGTCCAGCTCGTTTTCACTACTGCGGCCTCGCCTGCGTCGCTACAAGCGGCGTCATCCACCGTGGCATTAGCACTGGCATCAGCGAGTCGTCGAGTGCTCGTCCTGCTGCTGGCGTTTCCGAGCCCCATGACTACGGTGAGCACCTCGAGCAACGTCTCGCCGGTGGACTCGAGGAATTGTGCTGGAGATGTCAGAGTGAGCGCGCTACCGGCGATTCCACTGCATAGCTGCGTCACTCGACTGATGTCGCTTGTACTTAGCACCTCCGGAGCTGCGTTCATGACTGAGTAAAGGACGCGTGCCTGCTGCCCCAAGCTCGAGCTGCTGGGCTCCACACTGCCCACTGCACCAGCTAACGTGGTCAAGATGGAAGAGGAAATCTGCTGCACGACAGCCACCTCTGTGCCGCAGTCGCCCCCCATCAAGCCTTCCGGACAGCTTTCTGCAAGATGGCGAGTCCTTGACGAAGCCTTGGAGGAGCCGAACGCTTTCTGCAACACCATCGCAGCGGAGAGGACTTGACGGACAATCGCAGACGCGTCGCCACTCGACTTTAACGCGCCATCCGAGGTGAAGAGCCCGGAAACGAACGCCGCCGGCTGCGACTTGGCTGCTTCAGGGAGCAGCACCTCAACCGTGTCGTACGCTACTGCCAGCGAGCCCAACCTGTCGCTGATGAACGCTACGGCGGTAACACTCTCGCTGTCCTCCATACCGGAAGGAGGGAACATGGTGACTGTCGCTTGCGGTGAAAGCTGGCTAGCCACCAACGGCGTCATGGCTTTGCTTAGCTGAGCTACCAAGACGTTGACATCAGCCGCGTCGGTCTTGATCGCAGTGAACTTGTCGGTGGAGAGCACACCAAACGAGTACGTTAAAGGGTAATCGTCCACGTCGTCGCTCCACAGCGAACACGTCAGAGTGAACGTGTCCTGCATCGCGTAGCCCGTTCTGGGGCTCACTGTGAACGTTCCAGAGGTTGGCGGCGAGTTGACGACTACAGTGACAGCGCCAAAACCCACGTTTCCCCCGGTGTCGGTCGCTACGAGGCGGAAGTTGTACGTCAGCCCCGACGTTAACGTGAAGCTGCGAATCGCGTTGTTCACGCTAGTAAGTGGAAGCGTGAAAGCGTCACTTGTGTCGCTCGTCTCCGCAGTAGGAAGCGCGAGATCTCCCAACGTCTGCGTCCACCGCGTCTTGTAGGGATAGTCCGAGCTCACCGCCCCCACCAGCGCCAGGCGGCTGGACGGATTGATCTTCGCAGCCGAAGCTGTCACTCGGACGACCGGGAGATGGCCTGCTACCGTCCACACAGTGCTGGACGCCGTCGCGCTACGAGAACCCTTCGACGCCGTCAACGAGAATTGGAGTTGGCGGCTTGACACGAGATTGAACGGGGCGATTCGCAGCACAGCAGCTGTGGAGGTCATGACTAGCGGAACAGAAGGCGAGGCCGAGGCGTTCATACAGGAAGAGACGCTGGACGAGTTGGTCACATCCTGACAGGTCCAGGCGTACGTGAACGGCGTGCTTGAGTAGTCTGGATCAACTGTTGCCGAGCCGTCAAGGACGAGAGCGTCTCGCTCACCAAGAGCACAGTCTCCCCCTTTAACAGAGACTTGCGGCAGGCTGCTGGACACGCTCACCACAATGGAAGCGGAGCTGCTGGACGACAGACTGGACGACGCTCCTTTCATAGACGCTGCGGCCCGGAACGTGTACGTCCTACCAGCTTGTAACGACGAGCGCGGCAAGCGGAAGACGCGTGGGTCTCGAGCAGAATTGTCCTTGCTGAAGTCTTCGGGCGTCACCGCACCGGTGCCATCGCTGCTCTGGCTGGTGGCCGTCCAACCGTAGACGACGTCCGAGCTCGACAGGCTTGGACAGGTAACCACAGCGTCGACCTGCATCACGACAGGGGCGCCAACTCTCGACACGGTTTGGCTGGAATCGCCCACGACAAACACGGCCGGACCTGGTTGACTCTGGATGGCGATCAGCCTGGACACCGCCACCGTTTGAGCGAAGGCGTTGACAAGCTTCAGCCCGACGTGGTAGTTGGTTCCAGGCTCCAGCAGCGAACTGTTCACCGTGAGTTGTAGCAGCGCTGAAGTCGTAGCGCCCGTCGCAACCGATCGGAGATAACACGCAGACCGAAGCTGAGCCATCGTGGAGAGCGCAGACAAGTCCGACGCCGCGTTGTTCGCAGTCGCCAACGCCATGTCTGCTGCCGGAATATTCGTAGTACTCGACGTTCCAGTCATCCAGTCGCTCTTGTACTTCTGACATAGCAGCTCCAGCCCAGGATTGAGTCTCTGGTACAGCGCCAGACCCGCTTCGGCGCTGGTTTGAGTGGCGGGGCTTGGGGAGAGGGAAGCGGGGAGAGCGAACCAAGTCAACTGCGCGAACGGCCGACCTCCAGCGCCACTCGAAAGCGACGCGTCCGCCGACCAAGTGCCGCAACTACCGGCGTTCTCAGGCACTACCAACATGGCGTGGGGCTGGACCATGTCTGCTGGCACGCCCAGTGCGATGCTGGCCTGGGCGAACGCCCGACTCGACGGTCTCGCCCGAAGAACGTCCGTGGCGTTGCAGTATTGATCCGCGAAAGACTTGCAGTCGTTCAGCACGAGCTTGTCGCCTACAGCGATCGTCGCTCCGGCGCCAAGTTCCATGCGCAAGTTCTTGCCATCGAGCCACAAGCAGTAAGCTTGCGAGCCCAGCGTGTACTTGACAGCCGCGAAGTTGAACACTAGACTGCAAGGGAACGTCTTGAGGAGCGTCACGTAGGCGCCAGAGGAACGGACGTTCATCGACGCAGCGTGGAAGACCGCAGAGTCGAACGCGACGTTCACCTTGGAGCCTGATCGGTCGAACACAGCAGTCATGGGCAATGGAGGAGGGATGGCTTCTCTGTCGCTGATCATCACCAGCACACCAACGACCCCGATGGAGCTGTTGGAGATGTTGTAGCCTGCGTCTGCGCTCGATACCGCGTGCAGAACGGTCGAGTACTGCGTCGCAGCCTCGGGGATCTCGTCGTCGATGGCGAACACCGTTACAACTCGAGGCCTCGCCCAATCTAACGGCGTGAAGACGAGCTGGATGGTGCGGATGCTCTCGGTGCCTAGCAGCGTCATGGCTGACGACGCGGACGAGCCGAAGGCAGTGCCGAGCTGAGGCTGCGTGTAGACGTTCTTGGCGTCTTCCGTACTCACGATCTTCTCAATGGCAGGACGCAGCGTCACTGTCACGTATTCGTATGGCTCTGAGTTGAGATAGACGCTGTACGAGTCGTTGAAGCTCCCTTCAGCGACGTGAAGCTGGTTCGTCGCGCTCTGGATCGACATGTTCACGAACGACACGTCGTTGTCCGTGATGAACAGCTTGACGTCGCCACCGCTCGCTGCGTAGTCACTCACCGTGTAGAGCGGATCCGTACTCGTCGAGGCGTGGGAGATACGCGCCGTGTGCACGCTCGCTTCATCCAGCCAGTCGTCCACGGCGCGGAGCGACACATTCTGCCACACGCTCCAGTTCGTCGCTCCAAAGTACAGCGCCGTCGAGCCGCTCAATAGACTGGCGTTGCAGACCCGCTCGGACGTTTGAACGCGTAGATAACAGTCGTGACTCGCGTTAGGGCGTACGACAACGGGTGCCCAGGGCTCCGACGTGAGCCGAACGCTGTACCGGAGCACCGTAGTGTTGCTTTCAACGGCTCGTAGCTCATGCGTAGACAGCTCGATCCCGGACTTGTCGTTGTCGGTGATAACGACCTTCACTGCTGCCAAGTTCTGTAGCTTGGCGTAGATCAAGTCGTTCGTGGCGAGCGAGTGGGTCAGCGAACTCGACGAGCCTAAAGCGTCTTGCGTGCGGTCGTCGAAAGCCGTCACGTTCACGGGTTGAGAGAGGTTCCAGTTGCGCCACGTGAAGACCAGCTTGGCCGGGTTGGCGACGGCCAGGTTCCCTACTGTGCCGACGTTGGTGACGGAGACTGTCACCTTGGCGAACGGCTCGGAAGTGAGCACGACGCTATACGAGTCCATCGCTCCAAGGCCTTCCGTCACGAAGACACTGGTCTTAGTAACGACGACGCCGGACACGTCGTTGTCGTGCACGGTGACGCTGATCTTGGGGATCGTAGCAATGGCGTTATACTTGGGGTCGTCGCTGTACGACAAGTGCGAGATGCCGGTCCGGTGCGTGTCGAACTCGTCCAGCTTGTCGTCGGTAGCAAGCACCACAACCTTCTGCGGTACGTCCCAGTTTCGAGGCGTGAAGACGAACTCACTTACCGGCAGCGTGAGGTTGCACAGTCCGAAGCGGTAGCACTGCGTGTTGCCGCTGTCCAGCCACGGCAGCGCGACGATCTTGACGCTCGCCAAGGGTTCCGAGTTGAGCTGCAAAGTGTACTCATCAACCATCACTCCGTCCTCGCTAACCTCCAGCGTGGACTCGGATAAAAGCACCTTGGCGACGTCGTCGCTCTCGACTTGGACGACCACGTCGGGCAACGGAAGCGCCAAGTAAATGTAGTCGTCCGTGAACGCCGTGTGCGAGACTTTCGAGACCGTCACCGCCCCCTTCTCCGCCGAGGTTTCATCCAAGAAATCGTCTACTGCGACAAGCTTGACTTGCTGCGGAACGCACCAGTTCTCGGGCGTGAACACGATCCACGGATTCAGCACGGTGTAGTTGCAAAGGAAGCGTTCCTGGGCTGTCTCGTTGGCGATCGCGTATACACAATGGCCGCGTAGACCAAGCGGGTCTGTCGCATCTGGCTGGAAGATCGCGGTCGGGATCGCTGAGCAACGGGGTTTGCCCTGTAGATCAAGTTTGGACGGAACGGGGAGCGGCTCGATCTCCTGCGTCACTAAAGACACGTCCATCGTGATCCGGAGGTCCGCGAAGCGCATGTAGTCTTCCAACGCCCACTCGAGTCTCCACGTGTGGCCTCCGTCAAGGTACGGACCTTCACGATACACGCGTACGCCCTTGTCGAACTGAATACCTCGCCACACTTTCGTCTCCGGGTCGTACTCGGCCTCACGGTTCGAGCGTACAAAGCTCAACGCTTCCAGCGCTTCGTCCATTCCAATGGCACTCACGTTCACTGGTAACTTCCACGTCGTGCCAACGTACATGCGATTGTTGCTAGGGTCGAGAAGCTCGAGTTTCAAGGAGAAGCTGCCGCCCAGATACGTTCCATTCGCCACGGTAGTAGCAGTCAAAGTCATGCCAGAAGCTTGACGCATTGCATCGTCTGGAAAAACTGCGATCGGTGGGAGATTTCCAGGGCTCTTAGCGTAGCTGATGACCCAAGTGTAGCCGTTGCAGACGCTGAAGATATCGCAGTCCACGCCCACGCGAGAGACATCCGCTTGCTCGGTGATGTCGAGACCAAATAGAGCTTTACGAAGTTCATTAGCGGTAGCATCGAACCGTACTGCGGTGGTGTTTTTCAACGGCAACTTCATCATGAAAGCGCGACTTGTTCGAGGGTCCGTCTTTTTGAACCAGCCACCCATTTGAACCACCAAGTTGCCACGCAAAGACTCGCCATCCCGCACCGTTCTCACGCCGACAGTGACGTCCTTACCCGTCAGATTGAGCGGAGTCACGAGCATACTCGGTAGGTTCCCGTAGTTCTCAAGGAACTGCACAGTCCACGTCATCGCCCCTTCCGCAGACAGTTTTTGCCTTGACACGGTGACGTTCGCGACGCCCTGGAGCTCCACCAACTTGGCAGCGAGGGAGGGAGCCGACTCGTTCCAGAAGATCGGAACGGTACGATTCGGCTTGGCCGAAGTGGCGATGCTTAGTGGCGTGAAGAAGTCGATGACGAAAGCCCCCTTGATCAGCACCGGCGCTTGGGTTTCCAGTACGGAAATGTCGACTGGCGTTGTCGAGTCCACGGAAGCGACGACGGCAGATGAATTCACCGCTAAAGCCGCGTAGGATTCCACGCTTACGAAGGTCACGACGTACTCGAAGCCGTAGCCTCCAGTCGTCAACAGTCTCCTTGAAGTCGTCACGGAGTAAACCCCTGCTTGAGTTCCTAGTGTGTTTTGAAGTGCCGCAGCAGTCGGCAGCACGGGGACTTGGAACGTAGCGGCACCGTAACTCAACTTGAGCGTACCGCTCGGAGAACTCGTCGCCCGGGTGCGTTGCGTTGAGAAGACGCCTTCAATGGCGTCTGCTACCGCTACAGAAAGGGCTGGGAAGGTCCCGTCGGCACTCACAAACCGCAGGAACGTGACGCTCCAAGTCAGTGTGGACTGCGAATACGCCACGTCTCGAGTAACACTGACGGCGTTCGTAGTGCCGGCGAACAGCCTGTTGACGGCCGTTTGAACCTGCAAGGCCGTCGCGAAAACGTCAAGAGATGACGTCGTCCCACCCGCTCCGTTCGTGATGGTAAACGTCCTGCCGTAGCTCGACGCAGTGATGGCATCTCCAGAAGTGTAGCGCTTCTTAAACGCCTCGTTGAACTGGAAAACAACGGCATGGACCTCGGAACCGAAGCCGCCAGACACGCGAAGCATGAAGATCTGGTCCACGTGCGCCGCGTACGTCACAATGCGCTGCACTTCCGTGATCTTGGCCATACGCAGATCGACTTGATGGATCTCACGGGTCGAATTGGAGCGTAAATGGACTAGACTCACGCTTTGCTGGCGGGGAAGACCGCACGACGTCTCGTCGAATGGGTAGCCGCATCGTCGGTAACATGCTTTAGTCGCCTCGTTGCTCATGGCGATGGTAACGTCGGCGTACGGCTCCGTCAGAAGCTGAAGCGTGTAGTAGTCCGAGCTCGGAGACTTCAGCGTTGAAAGCGAGCTGTCCTTCTCTGAGAGAGATACCAGCTTCACAGAGTACGCCATGTCCGTCACGTCGTTGTCAGCGATCGCCACGACGATATCGGGCAGGACAAGCTGGTTGTACACGGCGTCGAGGCTGTCCGACGTCGACCGAATGACCGTCAAGTGCACGTCTTCTTCGTCAAGATGGTCATCCACTGCGAGAATGCGCACCGTCTTCGGTAAACTCCAGTCGCTTGGTGAGAACACCAACACGTCAGGAGAGACCGTGACGTTGCACAGTAACTCGCTAGTGCTCATGCTCTCCGTGTCGTCTCCACAGCTCAGGAACGACTCGTCTTGTGGTCGTGCGAACGCCCCATCGGCGAGTTCCACCGTGCGAGACGGACACCGAGGGCTCGCTACACAGCGCCGATAGCAACCGGACGCAATGCGCAGCGTCACTCGGACGTCCTCGGTCGGTTCGGACAGCAAAACCACTTGGTAGTCGTTGCCTTTCCCGTCTTCAGAGACACTCAGTGACGCGGTCGAGAACTCAATGCCCGGCACAGTCAAGTCGGTGATCGTCACGGATACTGACGCCACGTTGATGGTTTGTGCGTACGCGTTGGCAGGTACAGCGACCTCCTTCACTGGCTGCTTGGCCCATTCAGTATGGAGACCAACCAGCGTGTCTTGTCTTGAAAGTTGCTCGCGGTTCCTCTGCAAAGTCCCGTAGAAAACGAAATCCTTGTAGAAAGTCGTGACGGATTCCTCCAGTTCTTGTAAAAGCTCTCGTCCGTCCGTGACGCTATTCGCACTGTTCGTACTCGCCCGGGCTGTAAGTTGATACGATGGCGGGCTTGACGCCACGTGGAAGAGCTCCGCCTTGTGGAAACCTTCGTACAGTTGGTCGTCCGTGGCCAGAACGTGAACAAGTTGGGGGAAGTTCCAGTTTTCCGTCGTGAAGACCAACACTGACGGAATGACCGACACATTGCACAGGTTGAAGCGATAGCACGCGCTCTCAGCGTTGATCTTGACCGTGACAGGCTGCAGTGGCTTGGCGGACAGCCCGATTGAGTACGAGTTGTGGACCGCACTGGCTTCGGTTGAAACCCCATAGAGGAAGTCGTGATAGTGATCCAAGATCTCTGTAGTCGTCAAGGCCCGAACGTACCATGCCGCACTAGCGATCATCCCCACAAAGCCCTTGGATTCATTATCAGAAAAGGAAGCTCCGAAGCGGAGAACCTTGTCCGAGAAACTCAACAACGCCATGTTGCAAGTGGTGGAGCTCGAGTAGCAGTTGGTCGTCTGTCGTTCTCCAGAGAGACAAATCGAAAGCGAAACACTGGACGACATGGGGTCGTAGATGGCCACAGCTTGATGCCAGCTCTCCGGAAGAGGCAGAACGCCCGCTTTCTCCCCCAAATCGACTCGACAAACGACTTGATCGACTGGGTTTGTCATGTCGAAGAAGAACTGAGAGACTTCACTGCTGATTCCCACACTTGCGAAGTTCACTTGGCTTTCACTTGCGTCTTTGCCGTAGAAGGTGACAACATCAACTGGCAAGTTGCTCGCTATAGCTGCAGCAATAAAGTCCTTGTCCATGTAGAACCAGAACTCGAGTGAGAACGAGCTCATGGCCGGCTGGAGGGCGACTGCAGCCGAGAAGTACGTGCCTTCCAGAGCGTCGGGAATCCTCAAATCGACGGATCCAGACGTCGTAGTTAGCGGCAAAGCACTTGTTGTCCGGCTCTTGCCTACCCATGAGATTTCACCTTCATCCGTGCCTACACGAACCTTCGAGTTGTCATCAAACGGCCAGACGACAACCGGGTTATCTCGCAGTAGTAAAGCTCGATGTTCGTGGACTGACAACGGCAGTCGATCGACCGGAAGGAGCTCACTTTTCCCGAGAACTGCGACGTCAACGAAGTCACTGAGCACCAAGCGATTTCCTGCTGCGTCTTCAACGTGCAGACGCGTTTGACAGGCTTCATCCCCACAGGCGTAAGCTTTACACTGCGACGATGGAGCCACCACCACGCCGGCTGCTGTGACTATACACGTCGTTGACGAACCTTCAGACGCCAAGGCTTGTGTTGCGGCTTCACTGCGGATTCCTTCGAGCACGGAGCCGTGAGAGGCAACGGAGAATTCGGTCACAGACGCAACGTGTGCGGTTGAACACTGATCCACTTTCAAGTCGATGGCAACCAGGCCAACTTCCACGGGGGTTGTTAACTCCAACACGACCCACTCGTGGTAGGACGGAGCGCTGGAAACGTAGCAAAGCGTCCTGTCTTCAGCATTGAGTAGTGCAGTCGCTGAGCCCGCTCCTGTGCGTGAAAGCTGGGAGCTGACGCTGTGGATCTTGTAAGGGATCGGAGCTGGGGTGGCCAACGTTGGCGAGTCTGTGGGAGCCACATCCCCCGGTGGGAAGACTTGAACACTGGTGAGTGCAAGCTGCTTGTCTCCAGTAGCAAACAGATCAAGCAGCAGATATTTCGACGTCGTGGCTGCATTCCAACGCTCCACTTCCACCTCGTTCAGCATCAAGATGCCTTGGCCTCGCTTGCGTACCGTCACGAACCGAGCGTTCGCGAACACGCTGCTCCACGTGACGACGTTCGTGTAGTCCGCACACGAGAAGCTCAGCGCTTTACTAGCGATGACAGCAGCGCCTGAAGCCGCTCCATCATTTTTTGTGAGACTTTGATCGGATAAAAGGACGTCGAATTGCTGAAGGAACGGCGCTTTCAACAGCAGGAACGAGTCGGTGAGACTGAAGTCGGACAAGTCTCCACTCCACGCTGGGTACCCGTTGCCTCCAGTCCGTTCGGGAGAGCATAGTTCGTCGTAATGACTCCCAACGTACGGGTAAAGCACCACCGATCGAATCGGTTTGACAGCTCCTAGATCCACTTCCCACCACGGATCAGTCTCCAGTTCAGTTCGTGTACTTCCAGCCGCAACGGAGCCGTCCTCTTCATCCTGGACAACGAGAGGATCCCACGGCGTATGCCGCAACCCGTCCACCGCCAGATACGCCAGCGCATCGCTCGGACTCGTGCTGCTCTGCCTCGTAGCCATCCCACTCGCCAAGTTTTCGTTTTCCGACTTTCTCACAGTCTGTAGAAGAGACCACGGCTTTAGTGACGCCATGCTGGGCCCCCAGTCCGACTTCAAGCGAGATCGGATCCCCGCTCCATCCGCGGTGGGCGTCACCGTTATGAACGCGTCAAAGGCTTGGACCTGTGCAAGTTGGAGAGCGCCAGTTCCTTCCAGGTAGATCCGCACTGCAACTGCACCGGCTTGGACGTCCCAGAGCAGAATTCCTTTCCTAACGGGCAGACGTTCCACTCGAGGACATGCGCCTGGACATCCAAAGGCAACAGCTTCATCAATTGATAGCGCCTGAGCGTTAAACGCTTTCAAAGACGCGATCACCACAAGATGCACAGCAGTTGAGCTCGCGTCTTCTTTGATGATCGAAGCTGGCAGGAAGACGGCGAGCGTTCCGAGCTTTGTCAGCTCCGAGAGCGTGACTTCCCACCACGGCTCTCGTTCGCTTTCCGTCGTAGCAACTGACGCCGTGCTGTCGACCGAATCGTCATATCTCGCTCCGTTGGTGGCTAGTGAAGCCGCCAGCGGTTCTTGAGTGAGTGAAGACACTGCCGTTGAGCTCTGGGAGGCTTCTAGTTGACTCAGAAGGTTCGGAAACGCGTAGCGTAACGAGAGCAGCGGCCGCAACTTCCGCTCAAATACGGACGAACACAGCTGCGTCGTAGCGATGGACTGAGCGCTGCCTCCTTCGGATAACACTTCGATCTGCAAGGAAACTACCGACAGTCGAGTCGGAAGAAGTTCCTTTAGTAATGGCGAGAGCTCCACCTCAACGGAGCGGCTTCTCTCCACCGTCGCCGTGAGCTTCATCGCCCCACTGTTCGTCAGAAACGAAAGCGGCTGGGGCGTCGTCTCTCCAGTGCGGACGCTTTCCGCTGTCCAGGAATTATCAACTACCGTCACTTTCAGCAAATAGTCCTTGGTAAAACTTGCTTCAGTTGATGAAGTTTCACTGCTGGTGGCTGACCCCCCGCCACTATCCAGCTCGGACACATTGAAGATCTGGTACGGGGTTTGATGGAGCACCAACGTTGCGCCGGAGAAGGCGAGCGCCGTGTCTCCTTCGTGGAAGCGCGGGAGATGAAACTTCATGAACGTCTTCACATCCGACGCGAACACGAGGATATTGAGCAGTGCAGACGCGGTGGTTTGTCCATCAGAAGTCAACGTGGACACGGACAAGTCGTGAAAAGCTAGCGCCGTCACGAAGTCGCCCACCCAATCCACCGTATCCCGAGCCTCTTTCGTAGCGAGCTTTGCGTCCGGTTGACTGACGACTACGTTCACCATCGCGGCGTCGTTATCTTTCACGAAAACGTTGATTCGCTTGTGATCTGGCGCGTGAAGCACCGTCGGCAGTGGATTGTAAGGGATCGCTCCTCCCCCCACCGTTCTCCAGACTGGATAAAGCTCAGCAGCAGACGCGAGAGAGTTCTGGAACCAAAACGCCGTCTTGCTTGTGTATCCGAACGCTGAGTTCTGCACTCGATGCGAGATGGTGTAGCACACGTTACGCTCCGCAACGGCGTCGTCCACTGCACGTACCGCAACACGCTGGGGAACGAACCAATTCGTGGCTGTAAACGTCAAAAACGGAGGCGAGATGGCCACCTGAGAGTTGCCCACGATCGCAATACTCACGTTCGGAGCAACGTTCACGTTCCAGGCCGATTCGTCGTACATCTTAGCAGCCAGAGCTTGGAACTGCTCGCCCCAGAACCCACAGATGTCCGAGTGCTTCTCCCCACAATACGGTGATGAAATCAGCGTTTCTTGGGACTGTAAACCGATCTTCGCGAGGCCTCCGATCGACGGCGGAGCGTTCAATACGACGTCGTATTCGGCCCCTATTGCATCGCCTTCAGTAACTTCTAGAGACGCGGTTGAGAGCGTGACGCCAGGGTCGTTGTCCCAGATACTCACGTCGATGCTGTTGCCAGGAAGGAAGTTGGCCATGCCGCAGTTCCACGAATGCCGCTCAAGTGAATAACTCTGGGGGAACATGGCGAACGTGGCGTCCAGAACGCGGTCCACGAAGCCTTTCGGCCATTCTTCAAACGCCCAGCGCATCGTCTCCAACCGCACGATGCCAGCACAGATCGTGCGCAGTACATTCCTCGGGTTTGCGCTCATTCGCCGCGCCTGCTCGACGTTCATCAGGCCCAGAAAGCTCAGTACAAAGCCCCTCAACTCCGGCGGTGGAGGCTTGAATGCCGTCGTATCACCGCTCGATCCCGTTGAAAGCGCCGAGAGATCGGAATCCATTTCTTCAGCTCGTAAAAGCTCGAGAAGCGTCGTGTAACTCAAGTCCGCCGGCGTCTTTTTCAAGCTGCCAGGATCTAGCGGTGGGCTCCCAAACCGCGCTGGTATTCGGCCTGTATCACTAGCCACGTGGGCGATACACGCGCCATTCCCAAGTGCAAACGAACACTCGTTCGTGATGTCACACACGCGAACAGAAGTCTGACCGTCTAGCAGCTCAGCGTGCGTTAAAAGACAGACTGAAGGCTCCAGTGGGTCGCAGTTCGCCACATCAAAGCATTGCGGCCGCTTCGTATGGTAGCGGATGTCCTTGCTTTCAGTGTAGTGGAGCACTGGACCGCCACTGTAGAGGCCTCCGTACTCGACCTCCGACTCCGTGTCGTCCACAGCACTCACCACAACACGCTGCGGTTTATCCCAGTTTTCTGGCTGGAAGACGAGCTCAGCAATGCCGGCTTCTTCCCCTGTACTCGATGATACAGCCGTTTGATTGCCATGTAGTGGCTTGATCGTCACCGTCACGGGATACCAAGGCTGAGACCTCAGTACCACCTCGTAGCTGTCTTTACCGCCTCCTTCCGCGACAAACAGGTGTTGTCTTGAGAGCGCCACCCCTGCCAGGTCATTGTCGTCGATCTGCACGGTCACGTTGCGTCCGGTGAGGAACGGCGTGTCCTTGCCGTCGAAATTCGGATCTTCGCTAGTTACAGAGTGCGTCACGACGGCGTAGTGTCTTCCTTCAGCCAGAGCGTCGTCCACTGCGGTTAACCGTACTAGTTGCTCTCGGTTCCAGTTCGACGGAGTGAACTCCACACGCTGCGACGTCAAGAACCCAAGCTGTTGAACCGGTTTCCCACTAGGATCAAGGAGTCTGACGTCGTCGGCCTGGATGACGACGTTCGCCAACGGCTGGCGGTTGAGCACCACGGCGTACTCTGCAACGAGGCCTCCTTCCCGGATCCTTCGTCGTCGCGGCGTTAGCGTCACGCCGCCGTCCATGGCGTAGTCCAGGATGTCTCCACCGAAGTTGAGGCTCACCGCGAAGTCGTAGCCTCGGCTCTGGGCGCTCGTGCGGGCCTTGGGGTCCATGATCTGCGACTCGTAGTCGGCTTCACTCCCAGCGTGCGTCCTGGTCTCTAAGATCTCCGCGACGTCAACCTCCACGGTCTCGTTCACTTGGTTGGTGACGCACCCACCCGAGAGCAGCAGCGAGTTGAAGTTCCCGTCCAACGCCACGCCATAGACAAAGTCGTTCGCAGTCGTTCCGAACTGACGCAGCCAGAGCTTGTCGCCGTCCAGCGAGACTTTAGCTACCACGACATCCCGTCCCCCGTATTGACCGAAGCCATTGAGGGCGTGGCCTCCTTCATCCAGAAACCCCCACGTGTACCCTGCTACGTAGAGAAACTGCGTCGCTGACCCCGTTGTTGCGTCCTTTTCGTCAATGATGGCGATGGAAGTCGCTGCGTCCGCGTGGTCACTTCCCCACTACAGCATACAAAGGGTTAACCACCACGTCGTAGGCAGTTCTAGAAGGTTAATCTTCACCTCTTTGGTCCATCCGAGACTTCCGTCGGCGTTGATACGAGCTACAAAAATGTTGAGCAGGTCGACGTCCGAGCTGTCGAGGGTCTTGGAGCCTGCGAAGTACAAGTTCCCGGCCGCGTCTTGTGCGCCTTTGCCTGCAATCTGCACGACGGCGTCGGCCTCGTCCTGCTGCCAGTCGAACTTCTGGTTCGTGAGCATCCAGACCTGGACCTCATCGGGCGTCATGTCGACCGCATTCACGGCCACTAGCACGAACGTGACGACCCACAGCCAGCATTTCACTTGACTCGACGTGGTTGAACGCATTGGCGAGAGGATCTGAAGATTTATTAGCAAGAGGCGCCCATGAAAGGTCAAAGTTGCCAAAATAATACGAGAAAACACACAGCACAAACCAATTAAGGATCAGTATAGATTCATTACGGTATCAAGACCCGAATGACGCTTGGATCACTAGCTCGAAATGGATCTCAAATAGTTCCCGTAGATTGCAGCGCCATCGTAGACATCCTTCTCGTTTCGGCCCGCTTTCTGGAGCATGTCTCCGTAGTCGTACTTAGGGACTTTATTCTTCTTCAGCGCGGGAAACACCTTGTTGTACATGACATCGCTGTTTATGTCAGCGGTCTTGATATTGTTGAGAACGCCTTTCTGTCTTTCCAAGGCCTCCTTCGCCATCTTCGACTTTATCGCAGCATTGATCTCTCCGTTGTCGCTCTCGCCCTGCGCTCGCAGCAGCCGATGACTCTTCTCACTTGTAACGTCAGCCGTTGAAACACTTGAGGTCGCGTGAGTTGCGTTGCCCCGAGCGAGGAGTGCGCTAAAACAACGAGGAGCAGCATGGCGGACGAACGCATGTTGGCTGGTGCGTTTGGAACTGCGGAGCGACTTCGATTCACTTGCGAGTGGCAAGGCGAACTGCTGAATGCCAGCAAGACAACTCGAATACATGTACTCGGATGCTGGCGTACATGAAAGCTGTTTGATTTCTGTATACAGTAATCAAATGTACAGTACCATCTTGGAGATGATCTTAGGATAGACGTTTTCCAGCACGTCTAGACGTCGTTTGCTCAAGACACGGTCGATTCGACACGCCGTCAACGCGAACCGCAGAGGTCTACAACTATCGACGAACAGCTTCACCAACCTCGCAGCCTTTGATCTACAGCCACGATTTGACAGCCCATTGAGGAGCATATACCATCATCCCGCTAAGAGCTCGGCAGCGTGGTAAATGTTATTAGAATATCGAGACGTGTTTCCCTTCCATATCACGGTGACCCAAAGTCGTGTGGTTAGCCTCGTCGACATTGAATTCGCTCTCGCCTTGGTGATAGAAAAAGAAGTGAGTTGATTAACTAGAGGATACAGTAATCTGCCTCGATAAAGAAGTCCCCCTTTCTATACTGTTTTTGCAATACATACGAAATTACAACATTTATTGGTAAAACATGATCTCAGACTTGCATACGGATCACAGACTATTAGTTCTTAGGACTTCTTTATTGAGGCAGATTACTGAATAGCTACCAATACGTAATGCTATTGCGTGATAGGCGAGGAATCCAGATGCGACGCTCCAGTGCAGATTGAAAGCTGTTGGAGCTTCAAATCTCAGTTGTTTGAGGAGGCAACGGCCTCGCCGTTTATCTTCAATTCCCGTGCGTGCCGGTACACAAATTTGCAATGCCTGCGAAAGGAAGCATTCACGTTTTGAACGCTGGGTTTCTGGGTTTGCGCTTCTCTGAACAGGATGTCGTTTCGAAGCCTCCAGATCAGATGGAATACAATCGCCGTGTGCATTCTCCACAGCAGCAAAATTATATTGTATTGTTGTCTCCAGTCTGGATTAATGTCACTCAACTTGGGGAAGAGCAGCAATCTCCACTCAAGGTTTCTTTTGAACACCTTGGCCCACGGACCCCACAACGATTGCCACATTTCTTTCAAGGGCTGGGCAAGATAGAAAACAATGCTCTGCGGTTTCGATAGCCACACACGCTCGCTTTGGTGATAGGTTGTTCATCGTTTGACGGACCGTGTCTACTTGTTCGATCTGCTTCGATTTTGCTGTCCAGATGATGAGGCAAAGGTGCACCTGCTGCAATACTGTCTCCGATGCTAGATTCTTGATCCCGTCATGTATCACTGTGCTGCCACCGTGAGTTGGATGTCCAATATATGAAGACAAGAACGGTTTTGTTTTTTTACAAAGCCGTGCTCTGGCCCTTGAAGTAGTACGTGGCGGAGACTCGTCAAGTGCTCGTCGTAAAGGAGGTGATTAATGTTGCGAGGCGCAATACGACGCTGCGAAATCAGGTGCAGTACCGGGGCGGGCTGAGGGAGAGATTCCGTTCGTACCAACAAGTATGGAGCCGTACCAGCGCAAGTACATCTGTAGTCATGTGTGGCCTGCACGCGAGGGATCATCGGGGAAGCGCACAATGCACAACCTTCGCTGGACGGACTGTCCTTTCCAGATGATAGCTCAAGTTGCGCAGAAGGAAGATGGATCGTGGTAGGTCGTCGTGAAGCGTGAACGAGATATCCACAATCACACTATATCGCCAGGCACCTATCAGCACTATCCAGGTATTCGACAGGTATCATCTCAGTGAGCGTTGATGCCGGGTGTCCAACTGCTGATGCAGGCGCAAGCAGGGCTTCGCGTATCTCCGAGTACATCCGCGAGAGCTCTGACCACCATGTCACGATGAAGGATGGCCACAATTGGTTTCTCGCCTGCGAAACTCAGGTAAGTTGTGTCGTTCGTGGGCATTCGGTTCTTCTCTAACTAATGAATTGTCGGGTTTGGTCGTGTACAGGAGTCCAGCTATCAGACGATGATGCCGTTGCTGAAACAATCGTCAACTTCAACATGGAGTCTGCAAAGAACGTGGTGTCTGTTCACCAGAACGCTCGCGGAAACACAGGTGTCATTTCAATCACGACGGGACATATGCGCTCTATGGTGGAAAGTTTCCCTGAGGTTCTCCAGATGGACTGCACTCACAAGACAAACAAGTAAGTTCATGCATTTCATGTTGACTCAGGTATTATCCTTGTTTTCCAGGTTTTGCTTTCTTAGATACAACTATCGGCTTCTATCCAAGGTTGCGATGGCCCAGTTCGGCCACGGACAACCAGTGCAGTACTCATTGCTGGAGACGAACGCTGACTGGCACATGGCCAAGTGTCTGGATCATTTCAAGCGTGCGAACGAGCATTGGCGCTTGGTTCGAATCGTTATTGTGGATAAGGACATGCGAGAGGTGGAAATTATTCGTCAAAAGTTGCCCGAGGCTCGCATCCTGTACTGCCATTTTCGCGTGATCAAGTGGCTGCAAGAGACCATTCGGAAGTCGAGCAAGTATGGGGCGTACGAGGCCGGCGTGCTGACACAACCAAAACACTCCATAACGAACATGACCTACTCTCGGACTGAAGCGGATTACAAGGCGCATCAGGCGGAGTTCAACAGTCTGTCGCTGCGCGGTAGGCGCCACGAACTTTGGGAATGTTTCGTGAAGAACTGGGATGAGTGCAAGGACATGTGGGTGATGGCATTCCGTGTTGATTTACCGCACTTCAACTACAACACGAACAACCGTGTCGAGATCCTGTTCGGCGAAGTGAAACAGCACTTGAAGGGTCACTTGCCGATGAACTCGAGCTTACAAGCTCTGCTATCTTTCCAGCGTCACAAGGAGGAAGCGTATTACGCGAAGGTACAGATGCCCGGGACACTACGGGACACAACGTACTCGGAGGAGCTGAACGTCGTACTTGGCATGACGACAAGATGGGTGGCGGCCGCTATCAAGTCGCAGTACGATGTCGAATATTGCGAGTACGTACGCGTTCATCGACAACGAAGACACAGTCACGGTGCGCTCAGGTGATCACGAGTATATTATGCAAAAGGAGAGTTGGGAATGCGACTGCGAGTTTGCGCTCACGATGAAGCTTCGGTGTCGACACGCGATTGTGTTCAAGCGCAGAAGCGACAGTCTCTTTGTTATCCCATTTTCGGCAATCGCGTACAGGTATGTCCATGTTTCTTCCAGGTTTCATACAGGTATCTGCGAATCGCCCCCGTTTTCATGGCATTAGCTCGTGTCGTCATGTTTTTGTGGTGTTGTCATTGCCATAGATGGTGCGGTCAGAGTCGCCTCTCTGCCGAAGGTCTGTCAGAAGTCGCAAAGCCATTCGTGGCCAAGATCTTCAAGCCCGACAAGCCCACAAACCCCAAAACGGAGCAGGAAAAGTATCGACTTGCACAGCAGACATTCGGTCGTATCAGTGGAGTGTGATGAGGTGCGCAGAAATTTTCTGGGAACCCCATCTGTCAGCTGTCGGCAGCCACCTCCCAGACCGGAGCTAGTCTCTTGCCGACGGTATCGAGGCTGAGCCCGACGCCCGACCGCTGCTCTGGAGCTTCACTACGACTGGGCCGACATTACCGTCGTTCGCGAAGGTGTCGCGGTCAAAGCCCCAGGAGATCGGCTCAGGTCCCGGACCCAGCAAGTTTGTCCGGGCGTGGAGTCTCTCGAGATGCTGAAAGTTGTTCACCAGTGGGCGTGGAGCCCGTGTATGAAGTGGAGTTCGGATCAAGTCCCAGACTCCGGATCACAGTCCCGGATCCCGGATCCCAGATCCCAGGTCCCGGACATTTCCCCGGATCAACTCCGGGAATAGTCGCCTTGAAGAGGCGGTTTGGTGGGTGCAACTCAGGTGATGTGCCCCACAGAAGTTCAAGTGCCCCCCCAAGGATCAGCCAATGAAGAGCCTGGCCTCGCCGGTGACGCGCCCGAGCTGGAACTCGCGCCTGGTCGCAGCGAGTTGTTTTTCCTTTTCAGCCAGTCACCATCCGACTTTTTATCAAGCGCACGCTCGAAGATCGCCCAAGCCAACCACTTCACGACCGATCTTCAACCAAGTTCAAGGTGTAGCCATAGTCAGTAGAGCACACCCTTGCTCGAAGGAGTTTATGTATTTGCATGTGTAAGATTTCATTCAGAGTTCTATTTGCCCCGAAGGACGCAAGCGAGCGCCACCCCCATCGCATTTGAGTGCAAACCACGCAGTGACCAAGCTTCCCGGCAGTGTAGACAAGTTCTCCGAATAAATTCAGCTCCAATTAACCAAGTCTTCCGTGTTTCGACGTGGTGGATTTCGTTATTCCATATCCCCACCTCTGGCCTTCGGCTTTGCCTGGCGACGCAGTGGTGCTTCATATCATCGGGACGAAAGCGATCGTCCCTGAGGTTTCGGCAGAACACCTCCCTGGATTATACCGTTCCCGGGAGTTGTTGGTTTCGCGAGGTCCCGGATTATTATCCCGGACTCGTGTCGCTCGCCTGGAAAAGGCGTGGTGCGCGGAAGTCCCAGCGTGTGGCGAGTGCGCTGGATTACGAGAGGCCTATCCCAGGTGAACAACTCGTAAGACGTCCCAGAGTGTAGTGTGAGTGCTCTGGATCGAGACAAGACTCGAGACCCGAGTCATTAACTCCTGGCCCCTCCTGGATCTGAGGAGCGAGTGAAGGTCCGTAGACGCGGTTCTTAGCCGAACCGTAGAAGAGAGAGAAGAGGCCGATACGGGGTTCTTAGCCGGAACCATCCAAGAAGAAGAAGAGGCTGCCAAGGTCGACTGTCCGAGACCTGAGAAGAAGAAGACAACTGTGTATCGAGAAAAACCCGGGGCATTTCGGGCAAGAGAGAGAACGTTTCACGCGCGCAAGTCCAGGATCTGCCGAGCAAGAGCGGGCAGCTCCGACTTGGCTACATCTCGATCAGAGACACATTTTCTGGGATCGGGGGCATTTGGTGTGGCCGACTTACGTCTGGGCTCACAGCGTAGCCCTAGGAAGAACCTAAGGAGAGGGATCATAAGTAAAGAGGTGCATACACACGCCCTCTTGACCCGGACTTAGTCCGAGCCGAGTGACGACCCCAGTACAGTTCAAGCCCAAGGTCGTGTTTCCCGGAAATCTGCAAGGTGCCTCGCCACACTACTGGCGCACGTGCAAGTGGTGAAGGACCCGACGGAGTTCACGGAGGCGTGACTGCTCAACGCCATGCAGGCGCTGGGGCTGATCGCCCAATGCGTGGCGGTGGATCATCACACGAAGTTCCGCTCAGCGACGTCGGCCATCATGGCCTGGAACACCCTGCGCGACTTCTACAACCGGACGACCATGCACAACCGGGTGACGATGACTCGCCGTCTTCACGAGTTCAAGCTGAAGGGCGGCGTGACCATGGCGAAGCACCTGGACGACTTCGACGAGCTCATCGTGGGTCTGCAGACGCTTGGGGAACCGCTGGACGAAGATCGTCCACTGGTCATCCTGCTGAGCAGCCTGCCCACGGAGTACGAGTTGATCTGCTCGATCGTGGAGAACGCCAAGGACTTCACGTTGATCGAGGTGAAGGAGAAGTTGCTCAAGGGGTACGAGCGCCTCGAGAAGAAGGAAGGTGCCGAGCGTGCGCTCAAGGCTACTGCGAATGGCAGTAAGTTCAAGGACGCGAAGAACTCCAAGGGCAGCAAGGGCTTCGGTTCAAGGAAGAACGGCGTCTTCAAGGGCAAGTGCTTCAACTGCGCCACATGGGCCACATGAAGCGGGACTGCCCGGACCCGACGACGACGCGGTCTTTGCCGTTGGGAAGAGTCGATCTGCTGGGTGGCTGATCGACAGCGGTGCGACGGCGCACATGACGCCTCACCGCAACGACTTGTTTGAGAACAAGGACCTCGACTCGAACGTCGAGGTGACCATCGCGGACGGCAAGAAGATCGGGGTGGTGGGAACGGGGTCGGTGCGCCTGACGGGCATCGACGGCACGCGCATCAATATGGTTGATGTGTTGTACATTCCCGGACTTGACCGGCAGCTGCGGTGCGTCAGCAGGCTGGCGGACCGCGGCATGAGCGTGGAGTTCCAGCAGATGTCATGCACGATCTGGAACAAGTCGAAGGCGATCGCGTTGGGCAAGAAGGTCGGCAAGGTCTACGTGCTCGACTGCGAGAAGGACACGGTGCACTACGTGGAGTACGCTGGGATCTACAATCAGAGGGAGTTGTGGCACGCGCGCATGACCACTTGAACAAGGACGCGCTGAGGAAGACGCAACGCGCCATCACTGGCATGCCCATGATGGACAAGAGGTCTATGACGCTGTGCGGGGCTGCATGAAGGGCAAGCAGACGGTCGCGCACTTCCCGTCTCGATCGTTGTCGAAGACGACGAAGGTGTTGCGGCTGGTGCACACGGACGTCATGGGGCCCATGAAGACGAAGTTTAAGGGCACGTGCTCACGTTCGTGGATGACTACTCTAAGTACGTAGTGGCGTACTTCATCACCAAGAAGAGCGAGGTGCCCGTTAAGTTCAAGACGTTCATAAACTTGCACGAGAACCAGTGGGCGAGCGCGTCAAGTGCTTGCGCTCAGACAACGGCACCGAGTTCGTGAACATGAAGATGGCAAGATGTGCGCGTTGAACGGGATCGTGCACCAGAAGACTGTGCCCTACAGCCCGCAGCAGAACGGTGTGGCGGAGCGCATGAACCGCACGATCCTGGAAGAGGCCCGGAGCATGCTGTACTACAAGGGCATCTCAACCATGTGGTGGGCAGAGGCGGTCAGAATGTCGGTGTACCTCATGAACCGGTCCACGACTAGTACGCACTCTAGCATGACGCCGTACTAGTTGGCGTTCTAGGACAAGCCGCGGCTGGCCCACTTGCGCGTGTTCGGCTCGGTGGGTACGTTCATATCGACAAGGCAAAGCGCACGAAGTTGGATCCGAAGAGCTTCAAGTGCATGTTCTTCGGGTACGCCGATAACTCGAAGGGCTACCGTGTCTACGACTTGGAGACGAACAAGGTGAAGGTAACCAGGTCGATGTAGCTCGACGAGCAAGAGGTAGACGGCATCTACGACTCGGCGCCGACGGGGAGCACGACAAATCATTCAACCAACGGAGAATGTCGATGATGTCGTGCATCACGAACAAGAGCAGCAACCCGCTGCTGAAGCGCCGATGGGATAGGTGCAGGAGTATCGTGAGGAAGACACGGAGATGCCCGAGGCCGAGGCGAACGACTCGATGGGGCATGGGTTGACAACCTACCGTAGGACACCGGGGGCAGGCTTCAGTGACAACCTTGTCTTCCACCCGGAACCTGAACGAGTCCGACGCCCTCGTGACTCAGTACTTGCTCTTCAAGACGTTGCAGACGAGTACAAGCTGAACGACGTGGACGACCCGGACCACAACGACCACTTCTGGCCCCCGTCGCCTAAGAGACCTCGAGTCGACGAGGACGGACTTCTCGCCGAAGCTGTACTGGCTTACGCTGCCTGTGTGGGAGACGCTGAGGACGCGCCGACCACGTACGCGCAGGCCATGAAGAGCAGCGAGGCGTCGGAGTGGATTAAGGCGATGAACTCCGAGTTGAAGGCGCACGCGGACAACTGCTCATGGACTTTGGTGCTGCGGACGTCTATCGCCCGACCGATTGGGTGTCGATGGGTATTCGCGAAGAAGCGGAACGAGCATGGCCGAGTCGTGCGGTACAAGGCCCGCCTGGTAGCGAAGGGTTCAAACATAAGTTCGGCGTGGACTTCTTCGAGACCTACTCGCCCGTCGCCAACATGAACTCGATAAGGGTAGTGCTATCTGTGGTAGTGGCGAAGGCGTACGTCATGAAGCAGTTTGACGCCGACACGACGTTCCTCTGAACAGTGACCTCAAGGAGCAAGTGTTCATGGAGGTGCCGTACGGCATCACGAACGCGGAGAACATGATGTGCAAGCCGGACAAGGCGATTTACGGCCTGAAGCAGGCCACGAGCGCGTGGCGCCAGACGATCCACGTGGTGTTCATGAAGATCGGCTTCCGCAGCTGTGGGGCCGGCCAGTGCGTCTACGTGAAGGGCTCCAAGGACAACTACGTGTACGTCTGCTTGTACGTGGACGACATGATCCGCGTCGCCGCCAAGACCAACAAGGAGATCGACGAGGTCAAGATGGCGTTGAAGAGCGCGTTCAAGATGAAGGAGCTCGGCGAGGTCAAGTTCATCCTCGGCATGGAGATCGACCATGACCACATGGTCAGCACGTTGATGATCAGGCAGACGCGCTACATCGACAACGTCGTGTCCCGGTTCAACCAACAGGATGCGAAAGCAGTGGTAAGCCCGTGCGAGTCGGGTATGAAGTTGACAAAGATGTAGTCGCCGACCACAAACGCGGAGCGCGAGGACATGAGGTCCAAGCCATACCGGTCGTTGATCGGGTGCTTGTTGTACATCACGACTTGCACGCGCCCAGACGTGGCGTACATCGTCACGCAGCTGGCTCGGTTCTTGGAGAACCCTGGGCAACAGCACTGGAAGGCCCCATACGCGTACTCCGCTACCTGAAGACCGCGAAGGAATTCGGGATCGTCTACAACGGCAACAACGACGGCAAGGTCGTGTTGGAGGCATACACGGACGCCGACTGAGGCAGCAACCTGGACGACCGCCGCTCGGTGTCCGGGATCATGATCATGATCGCGAAAGCCCCGGTCGTCTTCGAGTCGAAGTACCAACGCACGGTGGCGCTGAGCTCGGCTGAGGCGGAGTAGATGGCGTTAAGCCTGCACATGCAGGAGATGTTGTGGATCCGCGCCATGCTCAAGGACCTGGGTCATGAGCAAGTGGGAGCAACGCAAGCCTGGGATGCCAACAAGGGTGCGATTGCACTCGTGCGACACCGCGCGGACCAAACACGTCGACATCAAGCACCACTTCATACGCGAGAACGTGGTGCGGAACATCATCACAGTGGGCTACGTCGGGACGGAGGATCAGCTTGCGGACATGCTCACGAAGGCGTTGGGGGCCAAGCGGCTGAAGTTCCTGGTCGAGGCGAGCGGTATCTTCACCAAGCCTGCGCAGCATTAGACAGCGAGTGGGAGTGTCGACATGGGGGCGCCGTCAGTGCGCGCGGAGGTGACTGAGTGGACGACGAAGACTCATGCAATGACGGCCTGCGTCGGACAACCCGACCCGTTCCTGGCAGTGTGATTGGCCGGTGATCGTGGCTTGATCTTAGTATGGGGATCTTCTACGGAGCTTCTACATAAGTGGGATGTAACGCATCGCATAGTTGAACCAAGTCAACCAGGTGAGGAGGTAACCAGGGTGATGAGATGCAACAAGGAAGCCCAGTTGGAAAAGGGGGACATCGTCTAGATTGTAGAGCTAACGATCAATCTCACTTCGGCATTTGCCCTCAAACCAGCAAGAGCATCAACATCGACTGACTAGTCTAAGTACGAATACGTGATTATGTGATGTCGCAATGCTGCGAGATGCAAGAGCAACTGCAACACAGTCAAAACTGTCAAATGCCGAACTTTGCAAGCTAATTACGCGGCTAATAGATCCGTTCACCCCCAAACTAACTGGGCTTCTCATTAGCAATACATATATTAATGGAATCCACAGCAGCAAGACACATAATAACTTTGCTTAGTTTTGCACAGGAAATACCGCTCTTCACCCTATAATTGTCGTTATACAGCAATTATGCACTCTCACTTCTTTGCTGAGGTCATCCGGTTTTGAGCTTGCAAGGTGCCCCATTCATAATAACTTGTCTCAACGATGTAATAAAGCATATACTAAAGCTTGCTCACGTAGAATGAGAGCTTTTGGCTCTAGAGACATTTACGCATTTTGATCTGGTATTCTCAGAGATCCAGAGAAACCAGACCAAAATTCGTAAATGCTCCTAGAGCCAAAAGCTCTTAAAAATGTATTGATATATTTTTATGCATTTTATCGTCCCATCTCCCCTGAATTGTTACTTGCGTTTCGTATGGTCAAATATGCTCCTATTACAAGGCTTGCCTTCTATTTAAAGGTGTTGTGTGCTGCTTGGGTGGGTACGTTTCCTTGCGTTGGCAGGTGCCGTCCGATAGGATGGCGGTAGCTCTGCCGGAGACAATGCTGTCGGTTGTTGCGGCTCGGTGTCCGTGTTGAGCGGCAGCGATAGTGATGTGTCTGCGATCAGCGGCGACGTGACGGTGGGTTCGATTGGCGCATACGCAAGTACGTGACGAGTGGCGCTTCGGCTGGAGGCGTGTCGGGCGTTACGCCGGGCAGGGTAAACTCTGTAGACGGCGCGTCCGGATCTGTGGACGTCGCAGGCGGGTCTAGTACTGCAGCCAGCGGCGGCTCTGTGTCGCTGCGTGGCGGAGGTAGTGGTGGATCATTTTTCGGCGGGTCCGTATCGCTGGTGAGCGGCGCGGCCAGTGCGACGAGCGGCATCGTTTCGGTGTCGAGTGCGGCTGCGACGGGCTCGAGCGTAAGCGGCGGCGTGAGCGTTGGCACGGGCATTACCGCGTCCGGTGCCTCGGGTTCGTTTTCTGTCGTGTCTGGCGGTAGCGACAGCGGTTCAAGCGGGCCTGTGGTCGTGGCGAATGGCGATTCGGTCTGGTCCGATGCAGGCGACTTGGACATCCGCGGTGGGTCGACTGCCAGCGCGGGCGCCGATGGAGGCTCTGTGACGTTGTCGTCAGGTGAGGACAGTGTGGTGAGTCTGACTAGCGGTGTTCGTCGCAGTGCTGTGGACGGTTTGGCCGAGGTTTCGGCCGGCTCTAGCACGGACAGTAGTGTGGGCGGCAGGTCGGTGAGCGTTCGAGGCGGCTCTTTCAGTTCATCTTCGGGGCTGGCCGGCGCGGTTGCGTTGTCTGGTGGTGCGGTCTCGACGGGCGCGGCGGCTGGAGGAGTCGTATCTCGGGTGGGCGGCGCGAGCGAGGCCGGAGTCGGTGGCGGCGTGGACCTTTCATCTGGCGCGGGTGTGCTGGGCAGCGATGTCGTGAATATCGTGAGCGGCGCTTCTGCGATCGGCGACGCATTGAGCGGATCTGCGACGATGGGCAGCGGCGCGTCTGTGGATGCTTCGTCGGGTGTGGTGACGCTGACTTCCGGGTCTTCGCGCATGGCGAGCAGCGGCGACGCGACGTGTCAGCGCGGTCTGGTTCAGCATTTCCTTCGGCGGGCAACGTGTCCGTGTCAGTGACTCTAGCAGCGCTTCGACAGGCGGCGCGGTGTCTCTGTCCAGTGGTTCAGGCGATGGCGCGAGCAGTGTCTTGACTGGGAGTCGTGTTGCGAGCGCTACATTGCGTCGGATGATGTATCGCTTGTGACTGGCGGCGCGGTGGATGGCTCGTCGGGCGCTGGGCGTGTAGTTAGCGGTTCTAGTGATGCCGGGTTTGGTGGCTTGGTGAGCTTGTCGGGCCGTTCTGGCGGCACGTCGGGATCAGAAGGAGGCGTTCTCGTGGGCAGAGGTGGGTCCGTGACGGGGTCCGGCTTGAGCAGCCCGTCACCGTCCCAGCCCGCAAAGCCCAGCAATTACCCTTGTTACGTGTGGCGACGTCGCTGCTGTCGAAGAACTCGAGCTTGCGGTTCATGGTGAGCACCACGTATGATCGTGCCGAAGAGAGCGACAGTTCGCGCAGGTGGTGGAGAGCGAGCCCATCTACCATTTTAACACCTTTGCGGTGGCGGAGAAGGGGGCTGGAGCTGCCAAGCATGAAGTTAAGGTGGCGAGAAGCGACACGGTGTGGTGGTGTGAAGGCGGCAAGCCAGCGCTGCATGTGCACGTCAGAGCACTGAGAAGGACTCCGAGCTGATGACCAAGCTGGCGAAGGTGCTAAGCTTTGACTTTACCAAGCCTACGACGGGAGCGTGACACGATGTGGCCATGATTTTTTCCGAGGCCTGCGACAGCTGCTCGTTCCTAATTGTGATCGGCTGGACGCAAGGGCCAGTTTGGCTTTGGTGTGTGACACTTGGAGATAATGGAACGATTATGGAAAATGACGGAGCTCGCGTCTGCTGTGGATGGGCTTGGTAGCCTTGGACGTACTGAGCTTACTGCTACCACTTCGGAAAGTCTTCGTAGCTTATTGTAGCGCCTAGACACGCTCGGCTGAGGTGGATGGCTGTAGGTGCGCTTAAGGTTCATTGACTGAGAGTTCGCCTGGGCCAATCCAAGAAGTGGAGAGGTCGAGAGTGTTCGGGGCGGCTTTAGAGCCGTTCTATATATATCCGCGGGGCCCGAGAGCTCCTGCGTGTATTTGTGTGTCGGCCGAGGGTTCCCCTCGGCGCTCCCGTATTAGGCCTGAAACGGCCGGTACCATTCCTACAGAAGGACTGCGGGAGTTTAGCGCGAAAGCGCAATATCGCATCCTAGCCTTCATTCGTGGCTAATGGTGTTTGCTCTGGGTGAGACCGACAACAACTCGGTGCACAGAGGATTACAACCGACCAGGTGTGAGGGATCGTTCCTGGTCTTCAGGTTGATCTAACGACGCTAACATTTGCGGGGAAGCGTCTGCTGTTGGTTGGGACTTATACCGTTAGGTCGTGAGAATTTTAGGTGTATTCCCATGCCACAGAAGGCATCGTGCATTTTATTGTCGGCCGCATCCGTTCGTTGCGAGCAGCTGAAGAGGAAGTGGTCACTCACCCCGACACTGTTCGCTATTTGGCCCTGTAAGAGTCTTGCTATGCCATGCGCGCTGCATCTCGGCTGTTGCAGCCGTGTCTGAAAGCATTTGATGAGCTCGTCGAGTATTATTAAAATGCGAGTTTAAGCTAATTGCAGGCAGCACGCATCTGGCTGCACAAGATGTCTGTGAGTCGCTATATAATTCTAATGTACCCGGTCCGAGCGATATGAGCAAGATCTTCCAATTGAGCGTGGACGTAGTACGTCTAATACTCTGCAACATGTTCTGTCACCGTTCGCGGTTGGCATTGGTACGACTGCTGCACAGTGCACTCTCCGCCATGGACGTCGGATTTGACGGGAACACAATCGGGTACGCCGTGCGCTTGGCCATTTCGCACAGGGACTTCTGCTTGAACGCGCCGTTGATAGCTGAGACCCACGAGCAGGCCGGTACACGAGGGGACGTTGGTTGGCGTTGCTTATACGATGTGCAGCAGGGAATATGTGTTTATGTGTTTAAGAACGCTGGAATAATCCGCTGCTGCCCGAATTCGGGCCGGCTGGAGATCCGCTGGAATATTGTCCAAATTCCGCTAGAATTGCATGATCCAGCGGATCGGCCATTCCGCTGGAAGGCAAATTCCGCCGGAATATGCCGCATTCCGCTGGAATCTTGTTGTGCAGTACGCACCCTTTGTTGTTGGATAGAGTAAATCGCGGAGTGAGCTTTGATACTGCATTGACGAAGACGTCAATGGCGTACCTGTGGAGTCCGGTACTGTGGCCACTTCATCGCAGCCTCACACCACGAAGCAATCGGTCATACCACGAAGCAATCGGTCATTATGCAGGACACATCACGACGTTTTGAGGCATGCACACTAACCTTGTTGGGACAGTCTTCTGGCGGCAGAGTACTGTGAGAACAAGCGCATCCCGTCGTTGGATGCGCCGACGCGGTGATTGGCTCGGGCAGGACGTCACGTGGCCCATAGATGACCTTCCGCCGCGAGACACCACTCTCGAACCCGCCGCCAGACGCACAAGTCTCGAAGATGCGGGTGGTGCTGCTCCTCCTTGTTCTTCTAGCGGCCCACGCGGCCGCCGCGCCGCTCTGTGCGCGCACGTGGAAGAACCGCGAGCATCTGCACCCCAAGATACACATTTGCCGCCTCTGACGGAGGCTCAGATGGTGGAACTGGCAGCTCTGCCCAAGTCCCTGGACTGGTGCGAGCAGGCCATGTGTACACCGTCGTGGAACCAGCACATCCCGCACTATTGCGGCTCGTGCTTCGCCCACGGGGCGTTGAGTGCGGCTCAAGACCGCATCAAGATGCTGCACAAGGCTCAAGGGTAGATTTTATCCCGGGACGTGTTCGGGTCGGCTCGTGGATTGGGTCGGGGTTTTCCATTCAATCCTCCAGTGTTTTTCTTTCTTATGATGTGCAAAGAGGCTCAGACCGACCGTTTGCAACCGAAGCGAAGCGGAGGTCTGCAATGGTCGGCGCGTGGGCCGGAGTAGGTGCCTTAACAAGGAGTTAATATCTTTATACCGACGCCTTGCCCGTCATGAGCGAAGCGAAATTGGCGGTGCAAACGAGGAGCTCACGGGTCAGCATCTAACCTAAAAAGCACGACCCAAACACCCGACCCGACCAGAATACGACCCGGGAAAAAGGCTACCGCCTCAAGGGTACGTCGGTCCAGACGTGCAGCTCGGACGCCAGAGCTTCCTCAACTGCGGCCCGGCGCACGGACTTTCGGACGGCTGTGGAGGTGACGAACCCTCGGACATCTTCGAGTTCATGCACCACTACGGACTTCCGGACGAAACCTGTGTACCCTACAGTGCCACGGACTACAAGAAGTACACAGAGCCAACGGCACGTGTCCCCCCGAGGGGTACTGCATGAAGTAAGTAGTGTAGGTATAACTAGTAGGGCTCTGGTGTTGCTTTCTGGTGGTCTGACTGGTGGTTGTCAGTTGTACATGTATTACGACGCCCGACCATCCGCAGGGGCCCCACTGCTTCCCTGTGAAGACGGTGGTGCGGTACCGAGCCAAGGAATACGGCCACGTGGCTGGAGAACACGCCATGATGAAGGAGCTGCTCAATGGACCGATTACCTGCGGCGTCGCGTGCAGTGACGAGTTCACGTTCAACTACTCGGCGGGCGTGTTCCGCGATGAAACGGGCTTCTTGGATATCGACCACGACGTGGAGATCGTCGGCTGGGGAGAGGAAGCGGACGGCACCAAGTACTGGAACGTGCGCAACTCCTGGGAAAGCGTACTGGGGCATGAAGGGCTTCTTCAAGATCGTGCGAGGGGTCAACAACCTCGGCATTGAGGCCGATTGCCACTGGGTGCAGCCCGACATCACGGACGAGGAGCTCGTGTTCTCACAGACGACACCGCTGTACGGACGCTCGCTGTGGGGGATTGTACCGTTCGACAAGGGCGCTGCGATGTCGCACCCGATCAACACGACGGCGGACGTCGTGCTCAGCAACTTGCCTCTGCAGTCTGAAGAGCTGCCCCCTCAGACGGTGGTGATCGTTGGACACACGGACCAGAGATGCCGATGCAGACTGTGGTTTTACGCAAAGAGAAGACGGTTGTGGAGGAAGAAGTCGCTGGGGCTCAGAATGAGAGCATTGAGCTGTCGCTCTTTGCGCTCTTTGCGGCTTTCGTCGCCCTCGGCGTGGTGGTCAGCAACTTGGTGACCCGGTTTTCACGAAATGAGACCTACAGCCGGCTAATTTAGCATTGTCGACGGCTGCAGCGTCGTATCGGAATACGGCTCATGCGCTTGGGATGCCGGACGAGATCGCCCTACATTTCCATCCTACTTCAGTACACTGCCGATGTGCGAGCTGAGTTGCGACGACTTCGCTGTCACTCGCGCATGAATAAACACGGATCTTCGGACGCTCATGTGCTTGTCCTTGCGGCCGTGTGACCTGTTTCATTTCACGATCTGTCATGCTTCGAGCTGAAGTGCTGCCACCGTCCGATCCTTAGACTTATCCGGAGTACAACTTTGTGCTGGAGCATGGTAATGTTTTGTTACTTCACTCGATCCCCTTGACGGTGAAGCTGTAGCGTTTTTCATTGAAATGCTTATGTGTTGCATTGTATTCAGTACGAGATCGCGGTTGTAGCTAGTTTCAAAGTTACGCGAAGTCATGAAGGGAATAGACAAGAGAACCGCAACGAAAAGCAGGAAATACTACGTCAGTGACTGGATGCGTCGAAAGTTGAAATTGCGCTTGGACCATAGACTCAGCCGAAAGCTTTAAGAATTGATTCAACTTGTTGTGGGAGAACTTTCAGCTGGAGTTGGTAGTTGGTGCCGTGCCGTCCCGCTGCATTCAATTCATCGAGTGTATCATCGCACAGTTTGCTGATAGCAGCTTGATAGAAGCTCATGAGAGGTGCGACCATCCGTTGCAGTCATAAGCTTCATGGTGGTTGTTGGTCACGACAAACAACTCGTCTTCTCTGCCACAAATTGGAGAATGAGAGAAACCTTGGCATGGGATGTGAAGCGGACTCGATGTGACGCTCTCTGGGGGAAGCACACGAACTCTGCCTGAAACGAATGACCAGAAGCGATACTTTCAGATCGCTTTCGCAACACTTGAAGTAAACGACAAGCTGGGATATTTTTCCGGAGAAGTGTGCTGAACGACAGGCTGTTGCCTGTATTCATATTGGCATTCTCCTTGGAGCGCAAGCGAGGTGCCGAGTAACCATGTTGTACCACTAACCTTAATGAGGTTCGGGTGCTCGAAACTCACTACCCTATTGACTGACGTCCTTGATGTCCTTAACAGCTCGACAGCAATATGACACTTGTAGACTGAGCGTTGTCGGTGCTTCTCGCTGTTGGATTGCGACGGACTCCAGCCGGGATTTCCATTGAAACTAACCGAATCTACCACACCAAGTAGATTACATTCCGCTCCTGAAGTGAGGCAGTTCTAGAAACACTGTCGGAAACGACAACATCGGCGCGTATACGATAGTCAGCGTCGTGGCCGACGACTCGACAAATAAAGTTTCAATGTTCAACCATAAAAGTCAAGGAATCACTTTTTACAGCTCTCGTCACTCTTTTGTCTCGTATATTCTGCACGTTATCTACACCGGGACTAATGGCGAAGGCACTGTCTCGGGGAAGGGGGGCATTGCGAGGTTGAATGGTCGTTCCGTGGATTCAATTCACACACTCATCAATCTTGAATACATTCTTTTGGCGTTCGTACCACTTTATCAGCATCATACTCTACGACCATTACGCTGATGGCCAGCATGTTGGCAAGATCTGTTCGAGTTTATCACGGAGGACGCGCACTCGTTCCTCCTCGTCAATGATCTCTTCAGCAGCCAGATCGATCGCCTCGTCGAAGCCTCTCTCCCCCGTACGGCAAATCCACCACTTTCACAACTTTCGCTGCAAGACGCGCGTCGAACGCATCACTGCTAACTAGCCCATTCGTGAACAGCGGAACACCAGCAAGTACAATGCACGCGACATTGAGCTTCCCGTCCGCGATAAAGAGCCCAGCTGCCGTCTCCGCCACCTCAAGAACACACTTCCGGATCAACATTTCACGAATGCGTACGAAGCGCGCAGCGCTCGCGCCCGTTCCTCGACGATACCGACGAATCCCAACCCAGGACTAGTGCAGGATGTTTCGGCGACCTGCAGAGATCGTACCGAAGAGGAAACCACTGTAGTCAACGACGATGAATCTGACGCGGCCGCAGCTCTCGATCATTTCGTCCAGTACATCCGGGCGGAGCTTACTATCGCACTTGAACGACAACGTGGTGACGGGGTTACACGGCTCAACGTCGACGATCAGTAGTTTCTCCTCGTCTTCGCCAGTCCCACTGACGCCGTAAATGACGATACCCGTGGGGGGACATTGGCTGTATAGCTCCAGTCGTTCTTGCACGGGAGTTAAAGAGCGAACCGCAGACCGACGAAGCGAGCTTGAACTGATGCGAAAAGCTTTAATCTTTTCGTCTTCCAGCATCTTAACAACATCGGAGATCTCCGCTCCAGGTGGGATGGCCAACGAGACCAGGCCAGATCTGCAAAACTCGACACAACACCTAGGAGTCTTAACACATTCAACCAAACAGCAGTGAAGCGTACCCCCGGACTTTCTTGAGATCTTGGGCCAGCTTCTTGACGTGGGCCAGCTCCGTGGAGGCTTCGTAAGCTCTGTGATCGGGTCTTGCAGTCAACATGATACTTAGCTGGACAAAGCAGAAATGGCAGCAAACAAGCCACCGTACAGACCTTCACTCACTCGTTGTGTTTCCCTGTATTACAATGCACACATCCGGCCATTTTGCACTTCGTTCGTGCAGCGGCGGACGCTTTAACCCCAAGAAATGTGCTTTCACTCGGGCACTTGAGCCATCGGCTATGAGGACGCCAGCATGTCGTCGTTTTCGATGGGAGGACGCTGAGCTGCACGTGCCGGCGGCTTGAGCTCGTGTTTGGCGTCCAGCAAGTGCAGGTACTTGGCCTGCAGCGGCGTCGACTTGCTGAGCACGAGCTCCGTCTGCGCCAATTGCTCGCGCGCCTGGCGGAGCTCCTCCGTGAGCGCGTCGTCCCGCTTCTGGTCGAACTTGGCCTTGGCCATCTGCCGACGCAGGCGCCGCGTGTACACGTAGTGGTAGATATTCTCGTACTCGTACTCCTGGTTGGTGAGGCTCCACCACGCGTAGCCGACGATGGATACGCCAAAGCCCGTGAAGTACGTGACGGGCTCCATGATATCCCACGAGAAGTGGATGAACGACAGCCAGAAGTAAAGCCCGAAGGCTCCCACAAGTGTCGTCGACAAGCCGTACGCGATGACGTTCGCTTGCCTCGTGGCTGTCGCCTCAAGTTCTTTGCGCAAGTGGACAAGCGCCACGTGCTCGGGCTCCAGCGCGTGGATCTTGGCCAGCAGCGTCTCGCGTTGCTGCTGGAAGAGCTGCGACGACAGCGGCGAGAGGCCAATCGACTCGAGGTACGAGTCTAAAATGCTGCGAGGCTGCAGGAACACCGAGTGCGTCAGGTCCTCGTCGTCCGACTTGCCAAAGAAGAAGACCACGCCCGACTGGTGAAAGGCCTGCAGCACCTCGGGCGCCTGTTTCTTGGGGATGCCGCGTTGCGTGCACATGTCCATGAACGCGGGCTTGCTGATCTTCCACTTGCCGAGTCTCTCCAGGTCGCTGCGTAACATGATGATGGCAGCTTTCTGCGCCACGGAGCGCACGTCGAGATCCCCGTCATCGGCCAGGCTCTGGTACGCGCTGCCGGTGAACACGGGCGCGCGTACAGGCAGCACTTGGTCGTTCAGTAATAACTCAAAGTCATCTGTCAAGACTTTCTGTAAAGGATCTTCAGGCTGGAAAGCTTCGCCTCGGGACGAGCGGATGGCTACACTCTGCACCGACTTGTCTTCCGCCTCAATCTGCGCAATTACGTCGGCCACGGTACTCTCTGTCAAATAAGAAATATAAAAATGTGACGAGGGAATAAATAATGTATCGAAAATAAGGAGAGATGGAAGGTACCTGGCGGCAGACTGAACACCCGCTCCTCGTCGAACCCGTTAAGCGGCAAAGGCACCGCCAGAGTGCACGTCCCGTCGTGGTACTTGAGCTCGATGGCTCGTGCGCGGCCGTATTGGAGAATGGGCGAGCTGGCAATAGCTCTGGAGAGAGAAGAGGGGCACTTGGCCCCCGACGCGAGCCGCGCAGTCGAGAGCAGGCCGCGGCGAAGCATGACGAGATCTCAACTTTATTCTAGGGATTTACGCTTATGCAAACTTCCAGTGGGGATCGACTAATCGTCGGATCGTGCGGTTGTGTGCGGTACACTAGATTATCGAAAGGATAGCAGCCAATCGGATGCGGCGGTTGGAACCACTTCAACTTGACGGGTACTGGAGCAACATGCACTCACTGTTGTGCTCAAAGTCACTTTCTCGCATTGGTTTCACGCAGCAGGCGGCTGTCGCTCAAGGAAAACGCCCCAGTTCCTTGCACCAACTTTGAACTGTTAGCTGCTGCACCTAAGGGACGAGATCATGCGGTAGCTGTATAGATTTGCCGTTCTGACTGCCACTGCGTCTGGCGAGATCCCAAGCGAGGCTGTCTGCTCTCCTGTAACAGTCGCTATTCTCTCTGAGTGCAAACGATAAACGGGATGCTACAACTTCTAGTTAAAAGTTGGATTTGTTGAGCCGCACTGTGAGGGCTGCAGAGAATCATACTTTCCTCGTGTTTGTAGTGATCACGATGGTTGCGTTCTCCGACGGACACAACTGCGTTCGTAGTCGTCCTGACCTTCTAGAATGCCTTCATCACCTGCCCTGCAACTAAGTCCCCGTTCTGCTACTCCATGTTGTTCTGATAGCGATAGCGTTCGCGCAAGTCCCCAAGATGCTCAGTAAAATGGCTGGTACCTGTAAACATTCAAGACCACGAGGTCGGAAGGCCTTGTCGCAATCTACGCAGCACCGTTAGGTTTGTGAATAGCCCGATGAATTGGACGATTTTGTCACGCTCTGGCCACCGACGTCGGCAACGTCGACACTCCAACGTACATAGATTCTTTGGGGAATCCAGAGGGCTGATTCGTCGGGCAGTATGTAAGGAGCAAAGCAAGCGCCCACGAGCGGTTCACGGGGTGGTAGTGGGGAAAAAGCCTCCCTCCGATTTGACAAAGACGATAAGTGTTGCGACTACCTGCAGGCTGCAACTTCTGGTCTCCGAATCTTCGAAAGGTGCGAGTACGCTTGTGTACGGTACGAGGTAGGGCACAACGCAGAGTACTATAGTAGATCCACCATAGTTTAAGGGACAAGTCCCGGATGGAATACGAGTACGTTCCACCGTGGAAACTTGCCTTCATTGACGTGGGGAATATCTTTGTTGAGATCGAAATTGGTTCTCGTTTCAAGTCGAGGATTATGTTGAAGACGCTTCGTAGAGACGCTAACTAAGACTTAGCTGATCCGTTCGGGTGTTTATTAGAAACACATCTTCTCGGATCCCTCTTGTTTGCAGTGCCGCTTGAAAACAGGAACGTAAGAATCTAGTAAGGTACACGAATAAAAACTAGATTCTTACGTAGGCGATTCGTGAGACCAAGCTAACCGACGCCCACTTCGGCACAAAATGTAATTCTAGTTGACCAACGGCAACGGGTTGATGGAGCCTGAAGAGTAGCCTGGGGTTGCTCTTATTGGACTGATGTCGACGTTTATCAGACTACAGCTCATCCCACCGTGCGTGAATCCCGTACAACCGAGGTCTGCCCAGCAAGCCTCGCAGCAGCTCTTGAACGAGGGAAAATGAACCGACATATAATATGACTCAGGCCACCACCCACGCCATCGACCTTGTTTTGGCCACTATCAGTGCAGGGAGACGGACCTCTGGTAGGAGTCACCGTCGTCGGCGCTGTCGTCGGTGGCTGAGTGGTTGGTGTTTGCGTGGTCGGTGGCTCAGTAGTTGGTGTCTGGGTGGTCGATGGCACTGTCGTTGGTGTTTGTTTCGTTCGAGCGCAATCCTCCGAGTCATCGTTGCGGATTCCTTTTTTCTTGACAGGTTTGGATGTTCGCGGTTTAGCTTTCGATGCCTTTGTGGGCGATGCTTTCACCACCTTTGAGGTCTTCGACGCCGCGTGATTCACTACCATTGAGAGCAACTGTCGTTCTTCAGTAGCCAACAGGCCGCTCTCTGGAAACACGCAGGACCATGCCTCGTTCAGAAAGCTGATACATTTAGCGTCAGCTGGAGCCACGCACGCGCTGCCGCTAAACGAAGACAAGCTTGACAGACAGTTCGGAGACGCAACATCTCCTTGGACCGGGCAGGCCGTTCCGACCGGAGTATCCCCAGTACCAGAGCAGATCAGTCCTCGTGAGTTGGGGAGAGTATAGGTTGCGTCATGATGCACGGTGACGGACGCGTCGGCAATCACGATGCCGACCGTTGCAGTCAGGATGGCGAATACTTGAACGTTCACTATGATATCGTCGGTGGGGTTGTCGGTGGTTCGGTAGCTGTGAAGTAGCCGTTGAGTGGCTGGGTCGAGCCGGCAAATTACGACCACAAAGTTGATCGCGGTATAGCGAGCGAAGCTGGCGGAAATTAGTTTCCACTGCAGGAAGGCTCTCTACTCTAACACACAGTCATCTGCCAACGGACAAGAACACCAAGTCAAGCAGCCGGAAAGCAGCTCTGGGTTTCTTCCATACGACACGGTTGTTGAGGGTCTTGCGTCGCCGAGCCCATGCCTCAACGTCGAGCTCAGCTCAAAAGGCGATATTACCACACAATGAAAAATCGAATTGATCCCTCAAGCCTGTAGGAAAGCATATGAACTGAATGAAACAATGAAATTGTTTTTTGAAATAAGGGTTACAATAAAATTGTTTTTATGTTATACTCATTCTTGGACACCACAGTTCTCAAGCTGAGCTGCGAACAGCATTGCACTAGTAGTTCCAGATAAGGCTTTCCCCTCAACCTCGCTATAGCAACATGCAATCGCAACATGCAATCTCTATCCCGTGATCCACTAATTAGAGCACCTTCAAAACTCGCTGAGTTTCCCACGCTGGGTGAGAAGGAGAACAAACTGGCCTATTTAACATTTTTATCGGTTGCGAGATGTCGTTTTATCGGTTGCGAAATGTGGTTCCCTGCTGCGTTGTATCTGTACAGCACATTAAAATTACATAAACGCTGTGAATTCCACGAAGACTTATAATAAAAAATCATTTTATTATAGGAATTAAAAAAAAAACATTTTATTGTAAGCCTTTGTGGAATTTACAGCTTTTTGTACTGGGGGTGCAACCCCAGACCCGTGGAAATGTGAAAAATCCACAGCTTTGCTGTACCAATCCACAGCGATCAAACGATGGGTTTTTATGAGCCTCTGTATGCCAACGAAGGCGGTGGGGTGCGAGGAGCGTAGGCGGGCCCAGCGAGGCGAGACGAGCACTGCAATGACCAGACCTTAGAATCAATAAACCAATAGCGAAGCGAGCAGCGAGGGCGCCGGAGGGGCGCCCAGCCAAGCGAAGCGCGGCTGGTAACTCTGTGGACTGACCTGTGGATTTTGTGGACTGACTCAGCAAGCTGTGGACTGTTCCGGTGCTCTGTGGATTAACAGAAACTGTGGGTTGGTACAGCAAGGTCCCCAGAGCTGTGGATTGACCTCACTATCCTATGGATTTTTCACCCATTAGAAAAACTAACTACTTAAGTACTGAACAGGGCAATGGTCCGTTCGCTGGGGAGCTCGTCGCTGGGCCCGCCTACGCTCCTCGCGCCCCACCGCCTTCTATTAAGAGCTAAATTTTCACCACAGTTGTAGTTCACGGATCCGTGGTGTTTTTTAACGTTGCTTGAAGCTCCATGGTACCGTCGTTTCAGTGGCTCGGACGTTACCACCGGCTAGTTTCAGTTTTTTTTGCGCACAACGTGTTATCACTTATATGATATAAGTTATACTGGAAACACCTCGTTAGAGGCTGTAGACAGCCCACCCAAGATTAATCCACGGTACTTAAGTACTGCGTAAGCGTAATCTGGGTCAACATTCGTGTAACATGTCGGCATTGCTTCGGCAGACCGCAATTGTAACAGCAAAAAACTACGTGTTCCCAGCCTAAGTCGCAGACGATCTAGTATCATTGATATGGATATGGCACTGTACCTGTGGGTAATAATGTCCACTTCCGTTCGAAAAAGCTTCGAAATTAATTATTGGGACCTCAGCATCAGAGTGTACCAGTAGAGGCTTTGTCCAGTACTATGCTGAGCAGTCGAAGCTGGATGGACTTAAAACTACTAAGTACTTATTACTTCAGAAATCGAGCAAAATATATTCTACATAGTACTCGGCACAGTACTTCCCGGTGTTTGGCAGTACTTTCCGTTAAGTACGGTTTACGCCGTACTTAGCAGGGTCATCAAGATTTGGGTGGGGACGTTTTCGATGAAGCAGCATTTTTATTTGTGAGGCGCTAGATAAAGCTACGGCATTGATATAGCGTTTCGTTCATGGTGCACATGTGTGCTATAGTTTGTGACGGTAGCAATCATGCGAGATCTATCCGATCGTGACGATCTGTGATCCAGTGCCTTCGAAGCTGCAGTTGAAAAACTAGCGCCCAACAATTCAAAGGCGGACAGCGCTGCCGAAAGGAAACAAAGTTAAGGACACGGCTACTGCGGTGCAAGCAAAACCATTGGCAGCGCAGTATCGCAGGTTTGAACACGAGGGAGGTGCTGCAAGGGAGTCATCGCCCCCAGTACTTTCCAGTACTTTGGCAGTACTATTTGGCTTAAAATTATTCTACACTGTACTAAGTAAAGCTAGGACAGCCTCCAGCTCGAAGTACTAAGTACTACAGTACTACATAGTACTGGATAAACTACTATCTACTGGATTACTGGTACACACTGCCTCAAAACAAATACTGTACCTTGGATTCCCAAATCCAAGACACCGCCGGCAGTTTCTCTATCAAGTCCTGATTTGGCTTTGAAACAAGAGATTTAGTAGTAAATTACGGAAATTGATGATACATCTAGCCTTATCTGGAATGACTTGCCTTCGATGCCGTTTCGACAGAAAAAAATCACTCGCCTTTCCAGAGAACTGTGGTAGTCGAGAATAATTTAAGTCGGAATCCAATTTACTTTCAGTTCAGAAGCTTTTCCGGGTTGCATACATGTACATTACCGGCCATTTGCAACCCGGGTTGTATTTTCCGAATCTGCGGCCTCTGATTGGGCAGGCTCACAGTGTCGGCCTCTGTCGAGGCTGGTACTGCGGCAAAAGGCGCTGTGCCGTTCGCAACTTTGGTTGCACACAGTGTCAAATACTGGGCCGTTTTGCAACCCAGGCCAATACAAAAATCAAGTCAGGGTTGCAAATGACGCAATGTAAGTCTAGACGGTGGTAAAAGTTGCAACACAAATAGCGTCGGTAGGAGCGGATGAAGAAGAAGAAGACATCGAGGACGATAGAGCTTGTGGGCCAATATCCAGAACTGTAAGATGATCGGCGGCCTAAAGTGCTGCTGGCGTGGATACCGCCGGCGGCGTACTCGAGCACAAAATCCCAGCTTCGTTTAGAATGAGTAGCACCTACGGAAGACAGAGAAGCCCTCGTAGAGCACGTCGACACGTGCTACTGCTCTAATCGACGCAGCCAGGACTCCGTGGCGGCCACACGTCCGTGGCTGCTGGTCCTGCCGGAAGAGCGCAAGGTCTGAATTCCTTGTCGCACAAACCTTCGCCGGTGCTCACGGGCGTCGGCCTGTTCACAGATCCGACCTTCATGTCGCCCATGAACTGCTCGCGAGCGGCAGTCGACGAGCGGCTCGCAAGCAGCGGCTGACCACGCGCAATTGCGTAACGAGTACTTGTTGTAGATCATCTTGGTGATGTCTGAGCGTGTTTAATGTGCCTGCGAGGTTAGTCCGTCTTCCACGACAGGCAGCGCTGCTTTAGCTGCCAGGTGCGTGGCCATCCACTTGAAGCCCCTACAACGCACTCTGGATTTCATACTATTATACATTATCGCGCAACTGGTTATTCTTTCCTTTGAAAAGCATGATGTTGTTGGTGGTCAACAACTTAGGCACTACAACTTGTCCATTTTTAGCCAATCACCATACGGTTGCAAACCGTGTTGCACAAATGGTGTGTATTTATACAGTACATGCGTGTAGGCTAATCGAGGTACAAACAGGCAGCCGCTATAGGAGGGTGGGAGGGTTGAAATTCTACATGAGCGCTAGCTTCTCGTTGTTCGTGACGCCCGTGATGGGGTCTGGTCTTTTTCAGCTGAGCTCGACGTTGAGGCATGGGCTCGGCGACGCAAGACCCACAACAAACCGTGTCGTATGGAAGAAACCCAGAGCTGCTTTCCGGCTGCTTGACTTGGTGTTCTTGTCCGTTGGCAGATGGCTGTGTGTTAGAGTAGAGAGCCTTCCTGCAGTGGAAACTAATTTCCGCCAGCTTCGCTCGCTATACCGCGATCAACTTTGGGGTCGTAATTTGCTGGCTCGACCCAGCCACTCAACGGCTACTTCACAGCTACCGAATCACCGACAACCCCACCGACGATATCATAGTGAACGCTCAAGTATTCGCCATTCTGGTTGTCACGGTCGGCATCGTGACTGCCACTCCGCAATTCCCTCGCGCACACGCACGATGATTTGCCACGAGGACCCGTTGGAGAGGAACACCGGACAGACTGCCGAGGCAGCCGAGCTCGAACCTACCGGACGTCACTGCCACCATGGCACCAGGGACACCTGATGACAGAGGGGGAGGGGATAGTTCCCGGCGCAAGACGGAGGACCTCGGGACACCACTGAAGCAGCGGGAAGACGACGGCGGGAGCCACAACACGCAACCACCGATTCCAGGTAATGTGGGTGGGCCACACCAAGGGGCCGGTACACCAGGGATAGCCGAGGGCAAGGCGACGGGGACGACACCATCGGACGCGTCGTTGCCTTTGCTCTCGACTGTTCCGTTGGGCGCCGCCGAGCAAAGCGGCCCAGGTCCAGCCAGGACCAAGCCGACTGACGACTCCTTGCGAGCGGCCAGCAATTCTGGAGCGACAGTGAGAAGAGGCATTTTCCGCACTCCTGAGGCGCAAGTACTGCCACAAGTCAGGAAGGTAGTAGGCGGATGGAGCCCCAGAGAAAGGAGTCTGCTGATCGATACGCTAGCACGAGACTGGACCACGACGTCAACCCCGAGTGACAGCCTGGAGCTGGAAGGGCTACGCAATGTGGCGATGAAGGCGGCGGAGGTCCGCGAGGACGCCGGGCTGCTGCAGCGCTCGACGCAGGAGACTGAGGCCTTACTAGCTTATTTGCATGGGGCGCTAGAGCTACCGCACCCGCCGAAGTTTCTGAAGGCCACCATGACCCTGTTGCAACGTGCCATGCTGGAGCAATTTCACGAGTCCCACGTGGAAAGACACTCACAGCAGACGTATCACCGCGAGTGAACTACGCCTCAACATGACCCATCATGCCCTATTCGGCCTGCTGTACCAAGCCAATTCGGATTCGGAGCGAGGCCGAATGCTGATGCAACGCATGATGGAGGACGTTAAGATACTACACTTGATGGGATTCATACCCTGAAGTTCATCTTCCATTTCGAGAAGGATTGCACTCCGATTCCGCGGAATTGCGTGCCGAGTTCAGGGGACCTGTTTGGAATTGGAGGACTCGGACGGAGTGAACGAAACGGGAGGGCTGGGAGAGGCCCAGTTGTGGCGGCAATACTCCGTACGGGTGTACCATGTCGCGGAGGTAGACCTGGTCGCCTTACTGGCGGCTCTAGGCAACATCCCCAGACGTGACGATTATTGATGCGGAACGTCCCAGGACGGACTCGACTGAGATTGTGGATAACAGATACAGTGTGATTCACTTCAAGGGCCAAGCCTGCACTGCTGCACTCACAGGGGTCACGAAGATGAACATGGGCGGCGCACTCCTCACGGTGCATCATCACCTGGTACATGCTCGGATCCCGTGTTCTCACTGCTACGCCCCCTTTCATACGGCTGGGTTTTGCAGGACCAAACTGGCGCAGGTGGCCAACCTCCGAGACCGGTATCAGCGCACGTATGCAGGTGTGATCCCGAAGTTTAAGGTTGGTCAAGCCGTGCAATACAACCATTCTGAAGGCGACAGTCTCGCTTCGTTCCTCACTACCCTGCAAGGGGAAATCGAGGCCGCGATTCACCCTCAAGGGACGAACCAGCCCGGCAGTCTACAGCGGCATCTAGAAGAAGCCAAGGCTCCGTCTCCCACGGAGAGGGGAGTAGAGCCGGCGAGCACTCCGTCAGCGCTGGTCGCTCAGGATGGGGCCCCGGACCAAGAGAGTAGATCGGAGTCACTGCCTACGGACCAAGGAGGTTACCAAGTGCACCGACGCAAAGCGAAGAAGGGGAGGGCAGAAGAGACAAGAATGACACCGGAGGCTTCCAGCGGCAAGGGACCGGACTCGCCGGCCACGCGCACACAGCGCAAGAACACGAACAACAAGAAGAAGACGCCTCAGACGCCCAGCTTCGCCAGCTTTAACAAAGCAAGGGCTTGGGGTCGCTTTTCGGAACTGGCTGAAGCGAAGTCGGACAGCGAAGGCGACGAGGACGCGTCAGACTCGGACGAGCAGGACGATGCCCCGTACGCGTATGCGGCTGCGGACCCCGAGGGGGGGCTCCCACCCCAATTCCCCGGACAGACTGGCGATGACCGAATTGGAGGAGGTGCCATCTGCCGAGAGTGCGGCAGGAACGACCATGGAGGTAGACGACGACGAATTATCCGACATCTCCGGGTACGTCGGATCATCGCCGCCGTCGCAGGACGTGTCGGTGGCTTCGACTCCAGGGTCGGAGTTCCCGTACTCGCTAGCCTCTGAAGACGGGAGGATGCGGGACGTCGTCTGTGCAGACGGATCTCTTGCATCCCAGCAGGCGCCGAGTGATGACCAAGGAACAATGGAGGTCCTAACGACTATGGACGTGAGAGTTGATCACCAGGACACTGTGCTGGCAGGAACGGAGCTGCCGCTGGATAGGGAGCGAGGCGGCGGGCACCGGGAGGAGTTGCGTCAGGATGGCTTCGAGGTGGGTCGCATCGTATACCCTCACGGGATGCCGCAACAATTACCCGTCTTTCTCAATGAGTTCGGAGGGACCCTCGTTGAGGTACCGGCAAATGGACAATGTGCCTACTCTGCCTTGTATGCAACCACGTCCTACATCAAGGGAGGAAGGCGGGCCTTCAACAGCGAGGGGTGAGGAATGCCAAATTGATCAAGCGGAACGTGTACACCATCATGATGACAAACTTGCCGCTTGATGTGGAATGCGATCTGGTCGATCCGATGCGAGAACTGAAACGGTTGTATCCGCTCCAGCCTCCACCGACAGGGACGGCAGCAGCGGTGACGCTGCTGTACATGCATTACGCTCAAGAACGCGCCCGATCGGTGAACACTCAAATCCCGTCAGAATTCTGGGCGGGGACGGGAGTATTGAGGGCCATGGCACAGTATCTGAGGGAGTCGGTTTTCGTCTTTGACGTGAATAGTCGTAACGACGCTCACGTCCAACGTTACTACTACAAGGAGTACCGTACGGAAGCTGGGGAACGCCATGAATCGGGCTGTGGAGGGGCGATGGAGGATACGAAAGCGAAATACATGCTCAAGCAGTATGCACCGATCCATGTACTGCCCGTGATGTTGGTCCTAAAAAGCACGGAGGCCATTCTACGGTGTTCATCACGGAGACATCGCCATTCGATGGCTGGCGGAAGGTGACAGGCTTTCTGCGGAAGCCAACTTCTCAGAGCACCCGTGGTTCGATGAGATTATGGATCACATGACGTACAGCACGGGAAAGCTGTCCAGCACGGACATCACGGAAGACTCAGCAGAGGTCGATCTCGTGATCATTGGGGCCATGGAGCACCGAAGCAGATTGGATATTGTGCACGATCGAATTGGAATCCCTCGTTTAGACGCTGTCGCCTTCGATTTGGATCATATGGCGACCAACCTCAACCAGGAAGGGGAGGGCAGCAAAGGGCTGCCGGACCGCAGATACACACCGATGTAGCAGGCAATACGGCGGGGGAGGACGTCAGCAACCTGGACTACCAGGTTCCCGATACGCTCTCATTACATAGTCGCGCTGGAACCAATGCAGCGAATCCTGGATTCAATCGGCATGGAGCCCGAATGGTGTCCGATAGGAATAAAGTGCGGCACCTCATTCAGGTGAACAACAAAGCACTGGCAGCCTGGCGGACCCGGCTACCTGTTCGAAGTGCACTGGCGGCGGAACGCAAAGGCCAGGGCGGCATGGCAGCGGTGGTGCAAGTGTTACTACGGCATCGAGGAGATCTGCACCAGCTTTTCAACCACTTGCCTTATCCGGAGCTGGCGGCCAAGATGCTGCCATCGAAGCTGATAAAAAAGTGGGGGGAGCTGTAGGTTTACGTCGTACGGGTTGCCACGATGCGGGCGGTGGAACACAGCGACGGGGCACGCCAAGCGGCAGTGACGCTGTGCCGAGCCTGGCTGGCAGCATGCACTAACAGTGGTGGGGACCCCCAAGACCGCACAGTGACTGGCGAAGCGCATCGTTGGGAGCGGCATGCCAAACTGTGTCCGGAGGTGATCGGCGGGGCACGACCTGATGGACTGCCCGCTGCTCAGTGGAACGTCCTGCATTTGTTTCCGTACGTGATATGGATGTGGCCGGCAACACCATGGGGATGCATGCCAATGCGCCATCTGAGTCATCATACTTCCAGCAGCCGGTGCTGCAAAGACTCTGTGCGCACGTGATAGAGCGAGAGGAGTGGGCGATTTTGGTGGAGATACTGAGTGGGCTCACGTGGGCAGACAGACAAACCGCCATGGAGGCGGGTCTGGCTGCTCAACAGCAATACTAGCGGGATGCATTTTTCGCTGTGGGTCGAGGGGAGATCGAGACCTCGCGGGACCCAAGGGGTCGTCACAGTCCGACCCCCCACAGACGAGTGTGTCGTTTAAGGATCGACGGCGCGATCGGCGTCCGAAGGCTTCACAACGTACACTCGCTGATTTCTTCCCGGTTCTGCCCCTGGCTGGGAGGGCGGCACAGGTTGATGAAGAATTCGCGAGGGACAAACGCCTTCGGATAGCGCATAGGAAGACGGCAGAACGCCATGCCGGTGGCGCTCCACGGGATAAAAAGGCCAAAATGCATGTGGAGGAACGATCTTATGGATGCCTTATACGCAGAATGTGAATGGATTTGGTGCCACGGCGGAGCACAGGAGCACAGAGAGGAGTAGATGGGAGCCATAAAACACTCGGATCAACATGGCAGATATGACATTGTGTTTCGCCAAGAGACACACGTAGGGGATGACGACATTGACTATATGACGACGCTTCACGCGAGAGGATGGGGCATCCGAGTTGGAACGGGTTGCCCCACATTATCGCTCTGGTCCCCAGCAGTGGATAAGAAGGGCGGAGTAGCGGTCATGGTCGACCCGTACGGGCTCGTCAAGGAGCTCACCCCTTGTTGCAAGAGCACTGATCCGCCCATTTAATGGCTGTCATTGGAGTACTGGAGGGGCGGCAAATGCTGTACATCTGCGTGTATGCACCCCATCAGCATGGCCCGAGAAAGAAGCCTTCTTTCGGGGACTACAAAGCATTGAACTCCCTAGACATGACCGGATTCTAGTAGGCGGTGATTTTAACTGCACGCTAGATCCGCGGACGGACAGGAGCCATGTTATGGCCCGGTCTACTCATGAGTCGGAGGCTTTGCGAACACTGGCAACAATCTGGGGACTGGTGGACACAATTGACCCACCCGAGGGAGGCGATGAGCGGGCTTCAGCTGATTTCCATGGCAAAACACATACCTACAGCTATACGCTGCCCTCAGGGGCCCCGGCGACAGCTCGACTGGATCGGTGGTATTCCTCGGCGGTTTTGACTGCCTGGGTTGCGCAGGTGGAGGTGTGCAGGCCCGGGGCACGAGCTGATCATAGGGCCGTGAGGTTGCATCTGGTGAACCCCACAGACCCGATGCGGATTCGCAAACCAGCTAGAGTGTATCCGCCCATCGATTGCCCAACAACAGGTCAAGCAGGTCATGTCGAAACGCATTGCCGACTTCCGTGGACACATTTAGGAGGAGCACCTCGGCGCGGCAGAGGTGGATCAGGCTTGGGAGGAGACCAAGGTCGAGATACGCAAGGAGGCTCTGCAGATCATCAAGCAGAGGCGCAAGACAGCCAGAGCGACATACCGGCAAAAATGCCGCCGTCTGGTGCGCCAGGAGCAACGACTTCTGGCGCTGGCCACCGGCACGGAGGCCATAGTGGAGATGATCACCGACATGCTGGAGGCCATGACACTAGCGGACGGCCGAGGCGACTCGCCACTCGCTCGAGTTCGAATGCGATCACAGATTGTATGAGGGGACGGACGGCGCTGCGACAACGGAGGCTGTTCCGAGAGGGGCAGTACCGACCCGGGAAGACAACCAAACAGCTCTTCAGACGCAACAGCAACAAGTACGCTGACAACGTGGTTCATCGTCTGGACGCCGCTGCAGGGCATCGGGACCGGGGCACTCATGGGCAGCCCGACACCATGGCAGACGCCTGGACCCACATCTTCCAGCAGCCTCAGGGATCCGAGCATGACCGGCGGCGGGTATTACAATGGTTGAGGGCTCCGGGAGCTTACACAGGACACTTGCATGGCATTATGGAGCCCATACTGGAGACGGAAGTTCTTGCAGCGATCCGAACTGCGAAACCCGGCAAGGCGTGTGGACCCGACCGCTTGGGGAACGACTGGTATCGTGACTTTGCCGTGGAACTAGCTCTAGTAGAGATGTTCAACTTGTGGTACTCGACAGGGATCGCCCCGGCTTCCTTCCTAGAAGCAGACATCTTCTGGCTTAAGAAAGGCGGGGCATCACAAAACCCGTTGAATTTCAGGCCGCTCTCGTTGATGAACACGTATTACAAGGTCCTAACCCCGGTGCTGGCGACCAGGATGAGCCCCAAACTCCCGTTGATAGTGCATCCGATCCAAAACGGATTTGTGCCGCTGCGCTCGATACACGCCACCCTGGACTTATTCGCGGCGGCACAGGCGGAGGCTCGCCGCAACCAGGAATCCGCCAGAGCATTGGCGTTACTCCTAGATTCATGAAGGCGTACGACTCCGATGACCGCTAATTTTTGTACGCCGTCCTGTTGTGGCTCGACTCCCACCGGAGTTCGTGGTGATGATGAGGGCACTGCACACGGGAACGAGGGTTCGTTTCTTGGCGAACGGCTTCCGCTCCCGCTGGGAGGCTCTAGTGGCACCCCATCCTCTCAGGCTGACTGGAGCGCTGGCACCCCATCCTCTCAGGCTGACTGGAGCGCTGGCACCCCATCCTCTCAGGCTGACTGGAGCGCTGGTCCTCGAATTTACTGCCCAAGAAAGCAGGAGCAGCCTGCTCCCCACGGTCGCAACGACACACAGAGACCTTGAGATACGTACGCAGGAGCTACTAGGAGATAAGGGGGTGCTCAGGCATGTACATCCGCACCCGAGGCTAGCACGGATGGTGTGCCTATGGCCGGCAACAAGCGATGGGCACTATCGAGGCGGCAGCTAAAGCGCCGCCTTGCAGCCGCAGATATGATCAAGGGGCGCAAGACGATCCTCAAGGCATCGCTCAAGTGGCAGAGGCTCAGTCAACATGCCGCGGCGGGACTAGCCAAGCTTCACTGGCGCATGGTCAGACGTATTGTAGGACTCAATCCGTGGGGGGAGCAAGTGCTCTACAGACTCAAGCACCACGCATTACACGCTTTCAACCCGGGAGCGGCGGGACTACTGTGCCCTCATCCGGAATGTGGCCGGATGGGCCGCATCGAACTTTATCACATATTTTGGTCATGCCCGGCGGCAGTCAAGCTGCGCAAGATACTCTGTCAAAGATGGAAGGCGGCAGGGATAGGAAACGGGGACCACGAGCAGGAGCTCTTTTCGCTGCAACTGGCCGAGGTTCCGCTGGATCTGCTACAGCACACGGGTGAGACTGCATCCTCGGGACGGGGGTCACGAGAGGAAATCGTAGTTCGAAGAATTCTATTGGTTGAAATTATGCATTCCGACGCATAATTTTCTTAAGATGTTTCAACGATCCCTTCTCGTCGATAATGAACCCGTGCAGGGGCATTTCTCGCGTTTAGTTCAGAGTTTTCATGGTCGGAGGATTGAGGGAATGCAATTAAACGGTTCGTTGGCGTGTGCAGGTCCTCACTTTGCAGAGAATCATGCAGCGAGAGGAAGCGGCCTGGCGGCAGGCGATTGAGGACGAAGAGGCTGCCTCTGCAGCGGTTGTTGCGGCCGAGAGGGACCTCCAGCAGCTAGTGCAGCATCACCTAGCCAGCAGCCCAACGGTGGACAATGCGGTGTTAGAGTTAGCCCTCCGGCGCCCCGAATACTCCCTGACACTGAGAGCAACCTACGAAGCCGCCGCCGTGTACCACCGCACGGAATGGGACGTTATCCTTGCAGAGAGTCATCGACGTCGGGAGGACCACGAGCAACGCGTTCGGGCAGTGACGCAGCAGACGCCAGCAGGGCGGCGGCAAGACGTGACCACCAATGCATTGGGAGTCGCGCATTCGCGGTCAAGCTCCAGCGAAAACGGCTCCCCACCTAGGTCTACCAAGCGCCTTAATCTTGGACGCTCGTCAAGCGCCCAGCTGCCCAAACGAGCAAAAGTGAGCAGAGTGAGTATAATGAGCAGAATGAGCAAAGTAAGCAGAGTGAGCAGAGTGAGCATAATGAGCAGAGTGAGCTAAGTAAGCAGAATGAGCAGAGTGAACAGAGTGAGCAGATGAAGCAGGTGAAGCAGAGTGAGCAGAGTGAACAGAGCGAGCTTGGAAGTGGTGACCTTGAAGATAGCTCGAGCAGTGGTGATGATGGTGGCTCTTCAAGTATTCGCGGTGCGGGTTTGTCAATCAACCGGTTAATGCTGTATGATCCCAGACTGCATGGAGTTCCGCCGAGAATGCAGGCCTCAACTCCACTGCAAGTTCGTAGGATTGACTACGTTTCAGATTGTGAGTCCGAGTCGAAGAGTCAGCGTGCGGACAGCGAGGGTAACGAAGAGGAGTCTGAAAGCGCTGAGGAATCGGAGTTTGTTCCAAGCGAGAAGTCTGAGAATTCCGAGAGTGCGATCTGAGATCTCGACCAAGAAAACCTCGGAAAGACAAGAACGAGAAAGTTTGTAGGGGTAATTCACAACTACATTGCAATTTTGATGAAACTCGTGTTGTGCATTTGTCGTGCGCCTTCGTCTCGTTGCCCTCCTGTGCCTCACTAGGATTGTTCTTTACCGTAAGCTAGACTAGAACAGTTTAACTGGAGAAGCCGTAAATGGTGCGTCCTTGATGTTTCAACGCGTAGACGACATCCATTGTGGTCACAGTTTTTCGATTAGAGTGTTGAGTATACACTACTGCATCTTGAACGAGGTTGCGAACGAAAACCTTGAGAACTGAACGTGCCTCCTTGCACACGAACTCGGACATGCGGATGACGCCGGCTCTGCGGGCAAGTTTGCGAATAGAGGCCCGGGAAATGCCCTGGATGTTGTCGCTCAAAAAGCTGGGACGGCCTTCGACGCCTCTTTTGATAATGTGACTTGGCATCTACAAGCAACTAGGTAGTAAACCAACGACTCGAATTTGAACAACTGAAACATATCTTACCTGCTGAGCGCGGCTCAACCACTTGATCAGCTTGGCTGGGTGTCTACCGATCGCACAATGTCTTGAACGTTGCGCTAGAGAGAGGGGAAATGTAGAATGAATCGCGAGGCATAATAGTTGCGTGGCTCCTTTTCTAATATTTACGATCGGGGTACTCCTTTTCTAAGATACAGCAGTATAGCTACATTGCGTGGATGGCTGTCGATCGATTCTGCTTTTTTCTTCTTGCTGCTGATGAAATTAACTGCAACGTAAACGAAGCAGGATGAACCTGGCAAGCAAAATTACACGTTGATTCAGTTATCGCTTTAGAGACGCAATGCAGGCTAGCAGTTCCCTGTGCCTTTCGTTCGCAGCTCGGATATCTTGAGCACGCTCTTGTTGGCGAACCTCGCTTTCCGATGCGGAACTTCTATTGTTTCTCTGCTCTCGTACAGATCGCTGGTGATCCCGCTATAGACACCACAGGAATAGCTGAATAGTTTCACCTTGAGTCGGCGCCGCATCGCTCAATGGTATCTGCAATGGAAGCTGCCCGGATCCCGACGTTCTATCGCTACCCTGGAGCGTTGTGACCCGGCTTCCTGGCGTTCCGTTGGGCTCCGCAGATAATTGGGCTGCTACCTGAGACTCGTGCACCAATACCAGCCCCGGTATCTCAGTATCAGCGGAGCCCGACTCGCTCTCCTCAGATAGTACCCGATAGGTAAGCTCCAGATTCCGTGGCTGATTGTCGCTGTGGTCACACCCGTTGCTTGGCTGCTCCACATGATTCATGGCATCGTTGCGCTTGATGTTGAAGGCCAAAAGCTGGATCGAGCTGCACTCACCACGCCGGCACGCCCTGGTGGATTGCGAGAGGCTCAAAACCTTGCGCTTGAGACTAACCCCACTGCGAGGCTTCCCATTTCCTTTTGAACAGGCATTGTATTCGTCCGCAATCTGTTCCCATTTCACTTTGCCTGTGCGGCAATCGCTCGGCAAATCGATAGCAATCGAAGCTGCTCGTCGACATTAAAGTTCTTCGTCCCGCGCGTCTTCGGCATCTAAAACAATGTATGTTAGCTAGCCGCATACGCACACAATCAACATGAAGCGCGTGGCTCTGGTACCCACCTAATGGTTGCCGCTTCCTCCCTTCAGCGCAAATCTTGGAATGCGAGTGCTTCGGTTTCCGAAGCCGTCTGACGGCTGCAAATGTTTCCACATTCTCTGCGAATTCAAATTATGATGAAACTTACAATGACACGTTGCTTTGAACATATTTTGTTTTTGCGAAATCGATTAGGAAACGATAGCCTATTGGGCCCAGTAGAGATCGCGAAGCGTGACGGTGACTTGACATTGTTCTTCCTTAAAGAGCTTGAGCGCTGAGTACTTGTTGATACGGTCGATGGCACCAGGCGAAGGAAGCTCGGAAGATTTTGAATCCACACCCTACAGAGTAGCTGGGAGCAGCACGGAGTTAATGTTATCCATGTTCTCGTCGTAGTGTGCTTGAAATACCTATCAGCAATAAGCAGCAGCGATCAGACAGTAAACCAAATCCAAGCCAAAGTCACGCTTTCCAACATACCTCCAGCAGTTCGTCGAGGCTTCCAGCTGTGGTAGCGTCCACAAAGTGTAGTCGAGTAAGATTCCAGCGTTGATATGCGTGTCCAGACACCAATAACAGCTTCATTTCCAGCACAACATTCGATGGCGGACTCATTTTATTCTTCAGAAGTTCCTGAACCTCTGTGTAAACAACACGACAGAAAACAGTTAGTGCCTCTCATTTCCCGTCAAGCCCAACATCAGCAGATACCTTCGACGCTGGAGACAATACGGCGATCGGTACCAGCGCTGGGAGGGCGGGATTCATTTAGTTGCAGAAACGTTTGGTAAGGAGAAAGCCGTTCGGTCGACGCCAGCACGCTTTGAGGTAGCTTAGGCGGTGTGAATGTCCTGAAGGTGAGCCGAGGATTGTAGTCACAGCGGCGTACGTGGCTGGTTTCACCTTAGCACCGCGCCTAGGTTTGCGAATTGCGACCACTTGCTGCGCCTTGCTTGACATTGCGCAAAATGAAGACTGTCAATGTAGATTTATCACGACCGACATAAACTTTGTTCGATGATCTAGTGTAGAGCAAATGAGAATGTCGTTGCCCACACAATTTCCATATATCTACTCATTTTCGTACGGTGCTTTGCTAGTTCATCCTGCCATTCCATACACATTTGGTATTGCACGAAGCACAGCCCGGAACAAAGCATGAAACCAAGACGGATCGCAGGTAGCGCTCGATGAACGTATCCGTAGGCAAAATCGTATAAACCTTCGAAAGATACTTCAACGACTCGGTGTCATCGGTGACTCTTGCAGCGCATTTTAAAATAAAGACGCTCACAGACAATTTGCAAACGCAGCGCCGATCCACCAAGTGCAGTGAACGTTACGAATACCGACGAGCTGAAAGAGGCTTCGACCTGAATGGCACGGCGCAATCTCTGCTTCTAAATGTTTAGCTCTGCACTGGCGTGGACACTAACGAACCGCAAGCAACTTGGTTAAGTTTCCGTGGATGAAATCCTGTAAACACGCCTTCGAAAGATACTTCAACGGCTCGGTTTCGTCCGTAGCGACAGTCTTGAAGCGCTTTTTAAAATATAGTCGCCCACAGAGTACAAGCATTAGTGAGCGCTGCGAATGCCTACGAAGTGCATGATGCTTCGGGGTTGAACAACGAAAAGCTCGCTCGCTTAGCTACTATCAGATCAGTACATTAGCATGAAATGAAAACTTGAAAATTGAGCCACCTTAGCGGATCTTCGGTGATCGGATCTACCAGGCACGACGAGGAGAACTCACTTGCGGAAAGTCTGTTTGGTTTTGGCAAGATGAGCGGTGAAGAAACGGCTACAGCCCAGGTTACTCTTTGAGCACTACAGTTGCGATCATTGACATAGAGTACGTGCCGCGACGTAAAGCTCACTCTCCGACTTGCTTCGTGAACACCAGCACACTCAGCTGTCGCACAATGTTCGCCCGTCACAAATTGAAGTCGCGCGGGTATGGCGTCCTCTACACCGCGGTTCCCGAACCTACCGGCGACTACACCCGAGCGCTATCGCGAGACGACCAAACGTTCTGGATCCACGAACCTGGGATGGTATTGTTTCACGACAAGCAGCGTTTCCGCGCATTCGTTCCCGAAACCCCGGCCAGGGAGTTATCGATCGGACTGCAGCGGTTCTACAAAACGTATTTTCCTGATGCGTTTATCACTGAGTGGCGTTATCTGAAGACGGCTGGCGGCGCTGAAACCCAACTTGCTCGTCGTGGATTTGAAACGGGGTCGGACCCTATGTACGTGTGTAATCTTCCGGGTTCGCTTCTTGTGGCAACGCAATCCCCACTATCCTCTACGGCTACGGGTGGAACCACCAAGTCCCGCTGCATGAGGACCGACAGATCATTGAGCTCGACAAGGGAGATATGGTACTCTTCCGCGGCGACTACATGTACGCAAGATCAGGAAGTGAATCCAACAACGTGTGCTTCCATGCATACCTGGACACCCCGCAGTACGCTCGCCCCACGTACCACATCCCAGAGATTTTACCTGTCATTGACAACACTCGTGACATCGACGATGTGTTCTGCTACTGCTGGCAGTGCCCACACGCGTGCAGCAGCCAAAAATCGCTGCAGAAGCACCTGAATAGCTTTCATGGCTTATACTTCAACCGCACGACACGCACACCACCGTAGCAGATGCGGCAAGGTCACCGATGCTGCAAGGTCGCAGGTGCAACATCCAAGATGGTCGTGTGTGCCGTGTATATCTACGTACTCGAGTCTAGCTACTGTGCTTCCTTCTATTAACTGAACCAATGACGGTCTTGTATGATTCCGTGGTGCTTATGCTTTCCGCTGCGTGCTGGCGCATCTAACTTGAACTTAATCAATCAGTTCGTTTTCGCGCGAGTTCATTCGGCACAGATCAAGTCCATACTTGAAATCCTAGACCAAAAATACCTTCTCAATGCTGCCGGTGCCGCACTGGCGTGCCAGGTTTGGGGTCTGGCACCCCTCGCCTGATCTGTGCCCTTTAATTCCTACGTTTACGACCAAAGGTTATTCACACGAGTGAGGACATGGTGAACGACGCTCCTTATCAAAGAGAACAATGCGATTGTGAGCGATATTATCGTAGGAACGCTCAACAATCCATCGGGCTTGGCGCCCAGAGCATTGAGATCGATATACCAGCTTTTGGGAGCAAAGCATTCGGCGTATATCGAACGTGATCGAGCTTTATATTCAGTTGGCCTGGTCAGTATTTTAAAGAAATTATAATACGTGTATTAGTAGTGGAAAATTGCTATAGTTTTCTCGCTTAACGCTATTAACCGTCTTTCCTCTTGCAATGCGTCCCATGACGGATGAGCCCACGCCGTGATATCTGGTGTAATGGGGCTTAGCGTTGAAAAAGCAAGACGCGATGTTACTCTCGATATCAGCAAATAGGGTTGCTCGCGCTTGTTTGCAACAACAGTTTTGGATTTCCACTCCGTCACCACCATTTTGCGTAGCGTCTCCCCTTGGACTTTGTGATCGTAGACGCTACCGCACATACCAAAGGAAACTGCTTTATTCGTGTCACCAGGGTACGCGGATTGCCGTGAAAGTTGCCTTTTAGTGGAATCACGCTTTCGCTAAATGCCTGAGACTCGAACAGCAAAGGGAACAAATCGGTATCATCACAGCCACGCATTGCAGTTGCCGTATCTCCGCGTGATAAGCTTACAATCACAGCAGGCGGGGGAACACTTGGAATTTGACGCAAATATCCGAAACACTGTCATGCACGATGCGAAAAGTTGTTCCCGGTTCAAAATAATTGCGTAAAGTTTCCCGAGCGTTCCATGTGCAACCTGTTTTGCCGGCCTAACATTCTGGGTAACGTGAACAGGCATACCTACGAGTAAATCAAGGTAAGGGGCCAAACGCCCAAATTTCGAGTTTGGTAAGGCCATGACTGTTTGCCTCTCAGCCCGATTCAACGCCGCTAGCTTGCCGTTGAAAGTCTGCGACCACACGAACAGGGTATTCGTTGGGAGCCAACCGTTTTGCTGTAGTTGCTATGTAGAAGTTGTTGATAGCAAGTCGTGTCCAATTGTCAGGAATCACAAAAGTTGGTGGCACGTTGGCATCAGTAACAGAGTCCTCCAAAACGGCTTCAGGCGCCACTACCCGTGTGTTGATAAGATCAACAAACTCCGGTGTCCACACGCCAAGTCGAGCTTGATGACAGCCTTTCCCCCATTCCGGATCCTCGCGGAATCGGACAGAGTCTTCGAGCACGATCATAGTTCAAACGACCGCCACAGGTGATACCCAGCGTAGTCGCTCACAGTTTGACAGCAGGGTTACGATAGAGAAGGTCAGCTCCAACCGGTGGCAATTGAAGGAAGTCAACAACAAGGACAATGTGGACACCTCGAAATGGTACGTCGGGGATCCGTTTGGCAATGCGTAACCACTTATCCAGCTGAACGAACTGGGCTTTTTTTTTCTTCATCATCGAAACCTCGTCGATTTTAATCATGCTGATATCAACAACTCTGTCGGCACAATTACGGCGACGAATCTGCAGCAAGAAACTCGCCAAAGTTCCTCCTTCTATGGGTGTAGCCGCTTTTCCTGTTAGAGCAGTCTTAACCAAACTCCCCGACCGACCCCAGCTAGAACATAGCATTTCCACAGCGGCAATAACGCGACTCTTACCCGTTCCACCTTCTCCCCCAAGGAAAAAACGCAACTGATCGTTTCTGAGCGCGTCACTGACATCTCCATTCAAATACGCGAGCGTCTCTGTATGCTTCCATCTCGTCAATAAGGCTGTTCCAATCGCTTGTAAAGCGTAGTGCTGCTTTTCATTCAGCGTAAACATCCTAGAAATATATGTGATCGTAGCAAACCGCGCAACGTCTCCTGTTGTTCGACTTGTCGACGTGGCGGTGGCTGGCCAACTCATGGTTGACGAATCGAGTGCTCTCTCCAGCAGTTCCACTACTGCTGTGTCCTGAGTGTTCGTGCTATCTGGCGGCGCTTTGCTGGTTATGGCGTTATCAGTAGCAGAATCAACTATCCACTTTCTCATATCTCTCACCGATGGATACGAAGTCAAGGGCAAATCGCTGGTTGCATTTCGTGCTGTTTCCATTGCCACATCGTCAAGTAGTTTTAGTCTGTCGAACGCACTCAACATACTGCCGATTCGCGCTTTTGGCTGAGCAGCCGTTGGATAGATCGATGGATTGAGCGAGCTGGTTTCGGGGATGCGCTGATCACCACCTGCTTCATCCCAGTCGTCAATGTCTGGTTCGGTACATTCGACATTCCCAAGGTCCCCATTGCTAGCTATACAATCGTCATCGCAAAACAAATCGTCATTCTCCTCCTCAGATAGCGCTTCTTCATCAGCCTTCGGGTCAGTCAGTTGATCTTCAGGCAAATGAGATGCTCTGTCGCTAGCATGTTTTGCGTGGCTGGCACCGCTGTAGTAGTCAGACATGTTGTACATAATTGTCTTGGCAAATGAGCTACGGGCTCCTTGCCAGAGTTTGTATGCGCGTAGCCAAGTGTCATCGCTTGTTGTGTCATCTCCGATCAAATCAGCCAGCTTCCGAAAAGGTTTGAAAAGAACAAGAGATAATAAAGCATGATGATTTTGTAGTCTTTGCGAGGTTCCCTGCTCGACATACGGTACTCGATAGCCATAGATGACAGGAACGGCTTCTGTTCTGCGCTGGGCAAGACTATGACTATTGTGCAGTGGATGCTCGCGTAAAAACGGAAGCTGGGACCGCAAAGCATTCGTATCTCGCTTGCGATAGTAACGCATAGTGAATTCGTACAAACTCTCATCTTTCAAGACCTCCGGTCGGTATATAAAGTCATCCAACGCCGAAACAGCATGATATGTCTCCTACGCCGGTCCCGCCTCGCTCACAAGAGATAGCATGAGTAGTCTTCTGTCGAGCACAATTGCCTCACAATTTCACCTAACGGCAGCGAAGCACATCCAACACTCATGTAGCTACACGATCCTCTGTACAGATACAGAGCTGCCATCGGCCCCGTCACTTCTTGTCGGTTGGTAGTTGCATACACCATAGCGCCCACACGCCTTCTTACAATATTCAAGCGTTGCATTGGTTCGACACCAGACACAGCTTCCTCTCTATTTTCTTCTCCTGTCGACGTTTGAACGCCGCGAGAACTACATCAACAGACGAGTCCAAATTCTTCTGCTGCTTCGTCACGTATTTGCAGCAATAGTAAATTCGGTCCGTCGCATTGTCGCCACCTACCAGTAGCTGTACATCGTGGTTGCACTTAAGGGTTGACATGAGCACGTAATTAAATCCATTGATGAACTCGTGTGCCACGTCTCGCTTCAACTCAATTCCCGACGACCTAAACAATGTTTTCGGCACCACCCGTTCACCCGAGGAAATGAGTAGCGGCAACAGGCTGCATCTGTCGATACCCTCGATTGTTTGAAGCAACTGCTCGTGTGGTACCACCAGTGTTGGTTCAAAAGGAAAACAAGAACCGAAACCATAAATCCATATCTGCTTTGCTTAAACGACTGTCTGACTTCGACGCGGGCAACAACTCAATCAGACGCGTAATAGTATCATTTTGGAACGGATCATCTTCACTTTTGCAGATTTTCATGCGAGGAATGTTTGCCGATTCGAGCACATGTTCGTTTCAACAGCGGTGAGCCCATTTTCATCTTTTAATTGAATCTCATCCCTCAGATCGGCTTGGATGCTTTCGCGGGCTTCGACTACTGCACTTGCATGGCGCTTACTATCACGGCACACACATTCCACGCCGGCTTGTTCGTTCATTTCCCCCGTCGATAGTATATGATGCCATGGCGGCCAGTGCTCGGGGCGATGCTGCAGTAGTACACGTCGGAGAATGTGTTGCGAGCTGGCGTCTGAGTTGCAACCATTACACCGCAATAGTGCAGGCTCTGAAATGCAGTCCCTTTGTTGAGCACGACGTCCATTTCGCGGGTCTTTCTTCATGATATCGGCAATAGGCAGAACGTCAAGATCCGAAGCAGAGGATCCACACTGCACACAGGAATATCGGCTTAGTCCAATTGACAGTTGATTGCTCACGATACTATCCCCGTACTGCTGCATTGCCCCCCGAAAACGCTCAGCATTCGGGCCTTTCAAAATTGCTTCTATGACAGCAGCGTTAGGAGGGCAGCCCTCCAGCCAGATGAGTATGTGCATGTGAAGTGTCCCTCTGCCCTGCGTCTCCACCATTCCAAAGTATGCTGAGGCTTCTCCAAACAACCCGCAACCCAATCGGTGTTTCGTGCCCGGATCAATCCCTACACAATACTTCAAGAAGGCATCGATCTGGCGCATGAACAAACGTGCCGACGCGCAGTCGTTTCCTAAGCTTGCCTCACGCAGCGCCGATTTGGTTGGCATCTTGGCATCCAATACGTCAAAAAGCGAGTCAACCGAAGATATCCCAGTGTAGTGGGCCATAGCCAAGGAGTTACCCGTGTTTGGTGTCAGTGTAACAAACAACGCAGGCTGGCCGAATCGAGTTTGGTAAGCGAATGCCTTCTGCTTGCAGCGAGATTGTTCCGAATCACTACCCCACAGAGAACCCGACGTTAGCTCGACCGTCTTTAGAAACCGGTCGGCAGTGCTGTCGGTTGGAATACCTTGTGGCAAAGAGCCCTGCAGCCTTCGCTCGTTGGCAAGCAATGCCGAAGCGAGTTGATCAGCCGCAATACTCTCATATCCATTGTACATGTGAGGGAAACGACGACATCGAACAGAGTTTTGAATGTACATATTCTCCATTGAGATGCGGTCAAACGCGACCAGTGCAAATAACTCATCCTCGACAAATTGTCGTTCACTCAGCGATATATAGTACTTCACGCATTCCGTCACCGAGACATGATCTCTGCGGTGTTCTCCTGGATGCCCATGACCGAAAGGAAACAGGTGATGAAACAACGCGCAAAAAAATCGCCACTCATGTCATTCAAAAACTTGTTGGATTGCCGAACCAAAAATTCACGCTCACGTGGGTCGTTGCCAGCCGGGGCAACTAGAGGATGATCTTTTGCCATAATAGGCATTAGTCATCGATCAGATTACTTCGTCGCTCGAGAACAACCCGTTCGTCCTGCTCACTTTGAACTTGCCATGCTTCGGACTGGCCCCGAATATTCTGCTGCTGTACATTCATGTCCTCTTCGTACTGCCCATCGTCATCATCTATGTGCTCAAACAAATCACAAGCGACCGAGCTGTCAGTGTAATCGGTGTTCAGCACTTCACCATTGGGAAGAACGTTCTCGTACAATGTGTTGGAGGTCTTATAAAACGAGAATACGTCATCGACAAGTTGTCTCCGCACACGGTGCATCTTCCGAACTTTCCTAGTTTGACCCTCCGTAAAATCTCCAACCATAACCACTGGATACGACGACACATCTACCAATGACCGCGGCAAAAGCGTAACTAGAGGACCTGGCGAGCAATCAAACGCAACACAATGCGAGCGGATACACCGATGGCGACCACCGCGCATAACGCGCGTTATCGCTCCAAAACTTGCGAGTTGGGTCATGAACCGTTTGGGGATCGTCAAGCGTCTTAGGTATTCGGGTAGTCTTCCGACGAAAAATCCATTCGCAATAGCAAACTTGGTAGCTTCTTGTTCGTGATTGAAGCATCGCAACGCTTGCATACTGACATCCATGCCGTCGGGCAGCCATCCTCACTGAAGTAGCAATAGATACCACGCGGCGAGACCAGCACGTTTTCGAGACCTTCGAGCTGTGGAGGCGCCGTATACTGCTCCACAAGCTCTCGTGGAAGATCCGTCTCCACTTCGCCCAAGCACCTCTTGATCATATCCACATATCGCCAGTCACCAGCCTCTTTTCGCACTGCATCACGCCGGAGAACCAGTCGATCGCACACCAAACATGAACACTCATCCAGTCCCTCCGCCCCCCAAAGCTTCTTGAAGCAAGTGCATGCATTTATCTTTATCATCTTCACGCAGCGGCTTCATAAACTTCAGAGATGTTCCCCAGTCTTCGATCTCGTGACGCGACTTTTCCGAGCTCGATAGTTCCGTGATAGCTGTGCAGTTTGTTCTCTCCTGAACGCGATATCTAAATGCTGTAGGATATCGCCGTCGTCGTCCTCTTCACCGGCATCAACCACGCCTTGCTCGCGGGCCCTTCGCTTTCCATGCAGCTGAAAAGTAGCAAAACCTTCAGAATATTCGTCAGCCCAAATTCATCAGCCCAAACCAAGCCGCCTGCTGCGCCACTGATGAACTTACTGGTGGCATTGTTGGTATCCCCAAAAGCTTCCCGCAAACGACCTTGCAGCCACAACAACAACAACATCGTCAGCATGCAGCAGCAACCTTCATATGCAACAATGCCGTCATACCTCTCCCCTCGTATATCACAAATGACGAGCCCGTGCAACGCCAGCGCTGCTACCTTCAGGAGCTTCGAGCAAATCACCTAACAGCCAGAACATCATCAGCATCCAGCAGCAACCCACAAATGCAGCAATGATGTCGTACCGATCAGCTCGTAAATGCCAAACGACGAGCCCGTACAACGCCAGCGCTGGTACCTTCAGGAGCTGTGAGAAACCATCCAGCCGTCATTAGAACATCAATCCAGCAGCACCCCACAAATACAGCAATGCCGGACCTCTCCACTCGTAAAATGCCAAATGACGAGCCCGTCCACCATCAGCTGAACACGCTCGTCGCCTTCTGCAGAAAACCCGCCGACCCTTTTAAAATAAACCCCCTGAATGTCACGACAACGGGGGCCTTTTTCAGAAAACACGCCGACGGGTCGCCATGACCACCACTAGCGCCTAGCCTTGCACCAATATACCTAGCTAGATGCGTAGATCCAGCACTTGCATGCTAGCGGGTCACCATGAATGCACCGCGACGACCACGCTCATCTTGAGCGCGGCCGTTGAAAGCGACCCTTCATGATCGTCTCCTACTAAGTACGAAATTCGTATAAGCTTTGGATAGACGGCACCCTGCTCGACGTAAGTGAGTGCGGGCACGTTGGTTGTCGATGCTACCGCCGCCTTCCTCTTGAATATGAAAGCTACGCACTGTCGCTACGTCCTGGTATCGTACTCGCTTGTGCATCCTTCTGGCAGTTAGTTAAACTTGGTCGTGAAGAGGTCGGTGCCGCCTTGGACACCATCAAGCTTTCGCGGTATTCCTTAAAAAATGGAGAGTATTAAAAGTGAGGTGTCCTTTGGACACCTCACTGGAATGTCCGGTTTGAGCAATCATGATACAATCTTTTTCTGAGGGGTATAAGTTTTCAGTAGACGAAAATACCCATTGGTAGGAGGCTGGAGGGTCGCCATACAAATTTAGGTTGTTAAGCCTCATACCGACCAAATTCCGGTATTGTGACGTTGAGTCGCTACAATCGATAGTTCTTCGAACTACGAATATTAGCGGCGGGCCTGGACACCACTAGCGGCCGGATTGGGGACGCGGTGGAGCAAATCGTAGCTCAATGCTGGAGCGTGGACGCTGCCACTTACGCTGAAGGCCCAGCTTTCGCGAGTGTTCTCGCCGCCTAACCAGGCGTATCGCGTGAGGTCACGCTTCCTGTCTACCCGTCAGGGTAAGAAGGAATTGTTGGACTCCGTCCAGGAGTTGAGAACTCTTCTCGCCGGCATGGCGGCGGATCCTCTTCCTGAAGTGGTCGCGGTGACCGTCTTCATGGAAGGCCTTCGCACTGGCGTGGCCAGGACGGAAGTCTTCCGTGTTCACCCGACCTCTTTTGAGGAAGCCGTGAACGTGGCGTTGAACGCCGAGTTCAACTTCAAGTCGGCGCGACTTGGTTGGACGGCTTCCCAAGCCAGCTCTTCCGGAGCTTCTGATGTGTCCAATGGCGCAGTGCCTATGGACCTCAGCTACGCTGAAGATGAGGAAGCCGAGCTTCAGGCTGCTGAGCAGCGTATCGGCATCCGTCGATGCTATGTGTGCGGCAGCACGCAACACCTGCGTCCGGGTTGCCCGCTGCGCAAGCAGCGCCAGGCTCCGTCGAGCCGAACCTCCGCTTCTGAGCAGAAGCCTGGCTCGTGGCGGGGAAACGCCAAGTCCCAGTAGGCGCGGGGCGCCCTGCTGGGGAAGAAGAACTGAGTTCTGTTGAGCCTCAGGGAGGAGGTCGGCAGGGCTTAGCCCCAAAGAGCACCGTGCTCTCTAACAACACGGGACGTGTATGCAAGCCGGGCTTGTTGGTCGTGGAAGCGACCGTGAAGGGCTTTGAGAAGCCATGGAAGATCCTTATCGACTCCGGAGCGTCGGGCAACTATGCTCGGCGCTCCACGATGGAAGGAAGTCAGCAGTACGCTGAGGCGCTGAAGGCGCGTTCGAGTGACATCGTCACCGTCCGTCTTGCGACGGGGACCCGTGTCACGGTGCCCAAGGTTCCTGTGAACCTGGGCGTGAAGTTTCTGGACTTCGATAGCGTTGAACGCTGTTTGGTCATCGACCTGGATTCGAGGTACGACCTCATCCTCGGCATGGCATGGCTGGAGTGTCATGAACCATGGATCGACTGGCGGTCGAAGACCTTAGGCGCTACGCGCTTGCCTCCTAGGGGAGCATTGGCGAGTCATGAACCCACCTCTGCTAGGAAGCAAAAGCGCTATTGGCGCGGGCACTGGACCGAGTCGGTCAATGCGCTGGACATTGGAGTGTCCGAGTTAATGGACACTGGCGTCGAAGACGCGAGTCCCGAGCACTGCTCGTGGGCTGGACGTGGAGTGGCACGTAACCCACTGAGTGAGACTCCGAGTGACTGCGAGTCATCACTGCCTGCCGGTAATGGCGGGGTCGACACTGAGTCGAGGCATCTTGGGCGTGGCCCTAGTGATGCGCGTGGAGCGGCACGTAACCCGCTGAGCGGTGCTCGTCACGAGAGCACAGCATCGCTGCATGCCACTGATGGCGTGGTCGGCTGTGAGCCGAGGCATCAAGGGGAGGACCCTGACGATGCGGGTGGAGTGGCACCTAATCCACTGGGCGAGGGCTGTGAGCGTTGCGGCTCCACGCCGGCTCAATCAGAGCAGCAAGAGGTGGCGACACCTGACGAGACTTTCAGTTCGAACACGCTGGCCTCTCCGAGGCGTACAGCTTCCGCGAGGAGGCGGCAGCGACGCCAGATGGCGACTGCGAGACGCAAGGCGTCGGTCCTGGTACAGGACGTGTCCGTCGTGGACGATGATAGCGAGCAGCTATACACACTCGTTGATGGAGTGACTGGTGAAGCCGAGGGCAACGTCAGCCTCGAGGCTATTCCGACGGTGGCTGCTCTGCTAGAGCAGGACGAGATGTCCATTCCCGACTTTGGGGATGTCTTAAAGGCTGGCGCGCTCGCCGAAGTGGTCATGATACGACCGGAGGAGGAATTGAACTCCTCGTCGCTTATGGATGAAGCTGTCCTTGAGGACACGAAGGAGGCACTCAGTGCGCGAAGTGGATCTTCGATCCTGAAGGTCCCATCGGATCCGTTCTATCCTTTGGTTAAGGAGTTCCAGGATGTGGTCTCGAATGACCCGCCCACTGGCTTACCTCCGGATCGAGGTGTCCGTCATGAGATTGACTTGGTTCCTGGAACCAAATACTGCGTAACGAGGCAGTGGCCCTTACCGAAGGAGCAGTGCGACGTCATTGACGCGTTCTTCAGTGCCAAGCACGCTGCGGGCATGGTGCGTGAGAGCAAGTCTCCGCACTCAACGCCAACGTTCTGTGTCAGAATACCTAACGGCAAGTGGCGCATCGTTCATGCTTTCAATAAGCTCAATGCGGCCACCATTCCGGCGCAAACGCCGATCCCTAGGAAGGATGTTCTGCAGAACAACATGGTCGGCTGTACCATGTACAGCGCGCTCGACCTTGTCGATGGTTATTACCAACTGCTCATGCGAGCGAGTGACATTCCGCTGACAGCGGTTAGCACTCCGAGCGGTATGCTCTGGGAGTGGCTAGTCATGCCCCAAGGGCTGTCGAACGCGCCTGCGACGTTCAATCGTCTGGTGACGCAGCTCTTCAGGCCCCTGCGGGCGTTTGCTCAAACGTACTTCGACGACATCTTCGTCCACAGTCGTGCGGAGCACGGTCGGTCTGACGTGGAGAACCACATTGACCACTTGCGAGCAGTGCTCGAGTGCATGCGCACCAACAAGCTGTATGCTAACGCATCAAAATGCATCTTCGGCGCTGAAGAAATTCCTTTCTTAGGATGCTTCGTTGGGAAGCGCGGCCTTCGAGCAGATCCTGCTAAGGTTAAGGCCATCGTTGACTGGCCGGTTCCCAAGAACCAGAAGGACTTACGCAAGTGGCTTGGCCTCGCCAACTACTTGCACAAGTACAGCGCGAACTACGCTGAGATGGCTCGGCCATTGTCCAATCTCCTTAAGAAGGATGAGGACTGGTGTTGGAACACCGAGCATCAAGATGCTTTCGAAGCAGTCAAGGAGAGTCTCCTTCATGCCCCGATCCTGGCGTTGCCAGACCCTGAACGTCCTTTCAGTGTCGTCTGTGACGCATCGGACTTTGCCATAGGCAGTGCTCTGCTTCAAGCAGACGCCGAAGGGCGTGAACGCGTGATAGCGTTTGAGTCTCGCCAGCTTAAGGCTGCAGAGAAGAACTATCCAGTTCATGACAAAGAGCTACTTGCGATGAAGTATGCTCTCGTCAAGTTCAGGGTTCACCTGCTGGGCTCTAAGCCGTTTGTGATCTTCACTGATCATGCGTCACTACGCACTGCGACCCAGTCGCCCCACCTCTCGCAAAGGATGGCCCGTTGGCTGTCTTTCTTCGCGGAGTACAACTTCGAGGTGAAGTACAAGCCTGGCAGGCAGAATGGTCTTGCAGACGCGTTGTCACGGCGACCGGACTATGAGCTTGCTCATGTCACGATGGTGACCTCGTCGGTGACGGACTTGATACGCGCTGCGTATGCGTGAGACGACATGTGTGTCGCCCTGCTGCGTGCTCTTGGGAGTAAGGAGTTTGAAAACTCGGACAACACATTGTCGGCGCGCTTGCGCGCGAGCCTGCACCGTTACTCCGTCACTGACGGTCTGCTGTACTACAGCACGAGTGCGGAGGACACTCCTCGAGTCGTGGTTCCTCATGACGAGGATTTGAAGTATCGTATCCTCTACGAGGCGCATGATACACCGCTTGGCGGCCACCTCGGTCGCGAGAAGACCTACAGCTCTGTGAGCCGGACCTATTGGTGGCCCAAGCTGTACAAGTGGACGAGCACGTACGTGCGCACGTGTGAGACGTGTCAGCGGGTGAAGCCCTCACCGAATGCGGCCGCGCCGCTGGCAAGCTTGCCTGTACCCTCTGGGTGTTGGGAGTCCATGAGTTTGGACTTCGTGTTTGGCCTTCCAAAGGACGCGGAAGGTAACACGGGCATCGTGGTCTTCGTTGACCGTCTGAGCAAGATGGCTCATCTAGCGGCTGTGCCGGACACCGTGGACGGTGAAGGGACAGCGAAGCTGTTTCTCGATCGGGTCTTCCGCCAACACGGGCTGCCCGCATCGATTGTCTCTGATCGAGACCCCCGCTTCACTGGGAAGTTTTGGGACGCTGTCTTTAAGGTGCTTGGCACCAAGTTGGACATGTCCACAGCGGACCATCCGCAGACCGACGGTCAGACTGAGCGCGTGAATCGCGTTGTCAAAGACATTCTTCGTAGCATTTGCGCTGAAACGCCGAAGCGTTGGAGCGCTATGCTTCCACTCGTCGAGTTTGCGTTGAACAACGCTGTGCATGCCTCCACGGGCTACACTCCGTTCTACGTGAACGGCCTCACCCACCCGCGCGTCCCGCTGACGCTGCCACTCCGTGGTCCTGGGCTTGGTGGGGGAGAGATAGCCGATCGGGTTGCTGATGTCAGCCCACTCACTGTTCGTAAACAGGTTGACGAGTTCCTGTCAACGCGTCTAAGTGTCCTTCGACACGTACGTGACGCAATGGCTGATAGCCAAGACAAACAGAAGAACATGCGGATGCTAAAGGCAGAGGCAATGTTGAGAGTTATGAGGTCGGGGACCTAGTGTTGCTTAACGCTAAAAACCTACCTACACATGCAGTGTCTGCGGTCTTCAAGACCAAGTTGCGCCCGCGCTTCGTGGGACCGTTCACGGTCGTGGCCAAGAAGGGCCTGGCGTACACGCTCAATCTTCCGAAGAAGATGCGTACGCACCCCGTGTTCTACGTTGGCTTGCTCAAGCCGTACCGGGACCCGGCCCATGTGGGTTCTCAGGAGCTGGCGCCCAACGTGGCGGAGCCACAGCGCCCTGCTGAAGTCGCAGCAACAGGTCGACCTGACCTTCCAGCCGCGCGAAACCTTGTTCAAGGCGCGCCAGGCGTTGACTCGCCGACTCAGCAGCCTCACACCACTGGAGACGTTCCCGGAGATCGCGGATCTCATTCACGGTGGTGTCAGACTCCCTCTCGGCTTGATCAAGCCTCCGCCCATGGCGCTCCAGGATCTGACGCACGTCGCTCAGCGATCTCTCCAAGCTCTCCAGCTCCTCAGGCCGGACAGGCTCCTCACCGTGCGAGGACACGGGCGCCGCCGGCGCTGCTCGACGAGCAGGGGAACCGCCACTTTCATGTGGAGCGTATTCTAAAGCGTCGTCGACGCGACGCTCATAACCAATATTTGGTAAAGTGGCGTGGGTACCCGCACTCAGAAAACTCGTGGGAGTTTGAGGTACCCCTCCGGCAAGACTGCCCTGACGTCGTGGACGCTTTTGATCGCCGCGATCGAAGGCGCTCTGCGAGCCCGCGACCGCGAAGTCGGTCGCCTCACGCTTCCCGCCGCTAGGCAGGGGAGCTGAGGGATCATACGCTGAGCTCAAGCGTTGATCCCGGGCTGCTGCAGCCGTCGACTCACCTTGGTGAGTTCCTGCAGCGCTCTTAAGAGCAGAGGAGCCGAGTCCGAGGGACTGTAGCGACCTGGAGGCGGCCGCCTGACGCTTCGTCTTCATCTTCGCGAAATCGAAGCGAGGCCGGCGCTCTAAGCGCACATCAGCTTCGTCGAAGCTAGACTGGAGAGCCTCCAGCGAAGAGAGACGGCGGGTTCGATGAACCCAGCTCGTAAATTGAGCGTCGTCCTCGTGGAGGAGCTCTCCCGGACTGAGCACCACCGGAATAGTCCGCATCGCGGGGACTGAAGCCCCACGGGCTTGATCGGACAGGCGAGTCCCATACTCCTCCGGAGTGGTCTGCTGCGGCGTCAGAAGCCTCTCTCGGAGAGCAGTACGAGTAGCGACCTGGTCGCTGGTACTGGCCGCCGGCCCGATTCGCCAATCTGCAATGGCCCCGAGCCAAACTGCTTCAAGCGCTCCACCGGGTTGAGCGGTACGAAGCCATACTCTCGTCGAGAGCTCACTAGCGGTCGCGCCTCAGGTCGTTGCGAACGAACGGCAGTTTGCCCCTCGAGCTGACGCTCTTGAGCCTCGTCGAGGTCGTTGGAGATCTCGTTTGTCTCCAGACCAGACGAAGCACGAAGTGCTGTGGTCTCGCGATCCACGAAAGGGTTGGGAACCCGGCGTTGCTGCTCCGGCGAGCGTGGACGCGCAGGTGGCGGGGAGTCCTCTCGCTGAGGCATCGGCGTGTCGGAGCTGTAGTCCAGCTCCTCGTCCTCCTCCCCCTCCTCGAGGCCCTCAAAGAGGTCATCTGCCGCACGGCGGGCCATGTTCGCGCTGCTGGGGCTCTCGGAGCTAAGCGCAAGACGGCTCTGCTGCAAGGCGTGATACTCTCTCACCGAGAGCGTTGACGCGGGGCGCGGTGAGACCTTACGGTCGGACGTTGAGGCACTAGGTGCCGGGGACGCGAGCGCGCTCTTGTTGTCGAGTGACTGAGACGCCTGCGGACTCCGAGCCATATGCTCGTTGAACTTGGAAAGTTCTGGAGCGGGCTCTCGCGAGGGCAAGCGACTTGGCCGTTGCCGTCGAGACTTCTCAATCGAGACGATGACGAGTGCGTACACGTGGTGTCCACAGTCTGGTGGGGGAGGGTGTAACGGGGTTACATTGAATAGTGTGATGCACACAAGCTAGGTGCCACACATAAGTGGCTTCCACACCTATGTTACGTGGGTCACCCCAGATAGGAGTGGGTGGCTCACAGCCACTGGATATGCATTTGACTAGGCTCTACTATGATAGATAGTGAGTCCTATACATACAAACAACAGGCGGCTCTGCCGCGATAAACAACAATACATTCAGTTCACATTTGAAGCCTAAGAGTTCACTAGCCTTGTTTAAGGTATTTCTGTCTCTTGGAGTCCTTAACTAGCTATATTAAGGTACTCGTGCAAACTCTCGTATAAAGTTTGCAAGCTATCAATATTACTAGAGACTCTCTGAGTCTGTGTCTTCCTCTGACGCTAAAGCTACAGCAGCCCCGCTGCAAAATCAATCACCGACGAGTCGTTCGGTACGTTCGTAACCCCAGATAACTCGACTAGAGTTCTATCAACGGTCTATTTGTCTCCACATCTGCGAAGCTCCTGCCAGAAGGAGAATACCCGATCCGGGTTGTCGCTAATTTTAAGGGCAAGCTATCCACACTCCGACGTTCGGAAGTGAGAACGATTATGAGTTTGCCAAACACGAAGTTCGGACGAATGGCTTCTTATATCGACTTAATTATTGGCATGCCAATTCAAGTTACGCAAAATATTCGCGCAGCAAAACATGTAGCTAATGGAACCTTGGGTCGCTTGGAGGCAATCGTTTACCACACTGACACAGCGTTTAGGTTGGTTTATGACAGTGTCGCTGGAAATACCGTGAAAGTCCCCAGCTCCCAGCACAAATGGTCCGAATTGATCGAGGCCCCTGCGCGACATCAATGTTAGGATGCAACGATGGAGACATTTTCTCGCTATTTTTTGACAGTCAAGCCTACAGCTCATGCAATATTGCCCTTGCAGGAATAGTAAATGGTGTGCCGCGTTCACTCTCCGTTCGCATACAGCAATTCCCGCTTGTTTGTGCTGTGTCGTCGACCGTGTACAAAGTGCAAGGTAAAACGCTAAATGGTATGGTGGTTACTGAATGGAAGTCTGGCAGCGCTGTAGCGAACAAGAAAGAGCAGCCATATCTATTAGTTTCACGCGTGACATCCAGAAAAGCGTTTGCTACTCTTACTCCACTGACGAGGACGATAATTGACTGGGCTCATCCATCCCAGGCTGCGCTTGATGAAGAAGCTCGACTCGAACTCCTCAGCTGCGAAACAATCGCGAGACTTAAAAATCCATAATATATACTGGGCAGTGTCATGATTTATAAGGGGTGCGTGCAGCTGTTCCGCCGGAATGAGACGCTAGCTTGAGCCTTCCTTGAAATGTAGTTATCCTTCGGAACGAGCAATCCGCTGGTTTGTGTTTTGGAGTGCGCGATTCGATCCGCTGTTTGCACTGTAAACTGTTGTATTTTGAAGTATGCACGAAGAGCAGACAAGTACTTAAGTATTCAGTTATCAACTTCCCGAACATAGTTGTTCTGAATGGCGATTTGGAGGTCGCGTTGCCAGCAAGAGAGAGCCTTACGTAATTGTATATAGGGTGACGTCAAGGTATATCTTCAGGGCGTTGTTTCCACAACAGAAACACGTATTCGGTGGCAGAAGCCACGTTCGCGAAGAAGCGACCTCGATAGAGCGAGCAAACACTATGTAGGCCAATGTAGCAAGTCGTGTTCGAATACGGTGATCTATTTGGTAGTTGGTAGCAGAAGTTGAGCCAGAACAGGGATCATTTATTGTAGTTAGTTGTAGAAAGTTAGCTACCAATCGTCATTACTGTCTTTCGTCTCTGGTTCACAATCACTAGACGTAAACCACTGTATATTCTCCGTACCAGCGGCTTCCTCGTTCGGGTCGCGCGTTGGGTTGGGAGGAGCTTGCAACATCGTATCGTATGATAGTGGATCCAGTGGATCGGATCGCCCAGGCTGTGACGCCAGAGTGCTCGCGCTTTCGCCACCTCCCGCACTTAACAGCACCGCAGATGCACCTTGCACCCCTGTGCTGAGCCGCTTTGCTGGTCTTGCTGGTGACGGACTTCTGCCACGTACTCGACCACGGGCTTGCGGAGAGGGATGCGGTCCTGTTCGGGTTGTCTGATCTCGTGCTCTACGTAGCTGGACCTCGTGGTCTTCTCTACGCCTCTGTCGATCGGCAGTGATGGACCTATCAATTTCTTCCTGGATTCGCTGGTCGGTAGTGTCAGCTGCAGCACACACTTGCCTGTATGTTCTTCGGAGGTGATCCAATGCTCTAACCGCAGCGGGGAGGGGGTCAGGCAACCGCTGGCGACGCAGCCTGCGGAGCTCTTCCTCGGCTCGGATAACATTTGTTGATGCAACGTTCTCCGCATTATTGCGCGTTCTCGGTCGTCCGGTGTCACCACCATGCGTTTGTTGAAGTCGAATTGGGAATGAGGGAGTAGTCGCTCAAACTTCGGCTAACCTTCATGCTACATGTTAATCTCATCAAATGCAACCATATCGCGCATTAGATGGATCGAACACGATCTCTACTTTTCTTTCATTTGCGTTCCTATCATTCTCAACGCGAGTTACGAATATCAGAGGAGGTCAATTCTTTCAACAATTCGTTTGCAAGCATTGCTACATTATAGAGCTCAACACTGCATCTTGATCATGATTAAAAGCTTTCCGCTGTCGATTTCCCTCCCTTACTTGTCGTACAGTACACTTGTTTCACAGTACGCATTCATAGTTGTATGCCTAAGCTAGTGCGTGACCAACACAGTCAGTGAGGAGCGCTTGGCTCCGCCTGATAGTGCGGTCGAATTGGTTTCGGGCGCCCGATGTCGAGCACACCAACGCCAGCACCTCACATAGCAGAGCTCGTTGATGAGTCAATATGTCACTACGCATTTCAAAACCGCAGCATATTTAAGTATTTGTGATGAATGATCGTTGTTGTGCTTAAAATTTCCTAACTCGTGTGCTTTCCGGAATTTGAATCGAATATGTAAAAGTTGAGCTGGACTCCTCTTGTCCCTACTAAGGCGGCGATGGACGAGTGTAGTTGAAGAACATGCCATGGAACCGGTTCAGGTGCTTGCGTAGCGCGTTCTCCCCACTACCCTTAACCAAGCGGTTGTCGTTCATCACTGAAACCATTTCAGGGTTGTGGCCTTGAGGGCGAGCGTAGAGAGGGGTGTCCAGGTACCCGTGGATGCACACGTGGTTGGATTGACACCCCACGCGCGAGTGCATGAAGTCACCTCGCAGCAGCAGCAGATCCCCCATTTCAGCCTTATGAGCTGGCGGTAGGATTGCATTGCGAGCTGGTTGTTCCACCCGTAGCCGTAGAGAAACGTGTTGTCCTGCTTGGCGATGAACACCGACGCAGGCACCGAGCACGCGTTTGCACAATCCGCCCCCGGCCAGGTGTGAAATCGCGGTGCACAAGTTGGTCATCAGCGCCTGGTGCCGTCCTCAGAAATTCCCAGTCGCCAGCGGTTGCAACAGGGAAAATGTCTTGTAGAAGCGCTCAAGGTCCACTGAGAGCGCTAGAGCCGCGGCGTCGGGCACATCCGCACGATCTCGATGTTCGTCGATCATCATGCCGTCCCAAGTTTCTGGGATCCAGAAGTTCTGGCTGTCGCGAGCCAACGAGCACAAATGATCGGCCACGTCGTCGGGAATCGCTCGATAAAGCACCAATTAGACCTTGGTGTTCCGATTCTGGTGCGCGAACATGCCAGGCACTGTTTGGTCGTGTTCGGGCGGGATTGACTTAAGTTGGTGTTGATTCGTGGTGGCAGAATGAAAAAAGAACTGCCAAACGCTTATGGCTTGCTCGTTCTGGTGCTGCCTCATGCTTTAAGGCGGCTAGCACTCATTGAAAACGTATCAAGCCCTTCACACGCTCGCAATCATAACGCCTTCTACTCTAGATCGTGTTCGAAGTGAGACCAAGCATCAAGGCAGATGAGCGAGCGCAGTTGCTCCTAAAATTCATAGAACTCATTCCGTTTTGCTCGGGTTAAATGCCCGATTTCCGCTCATGATACACAATAAACAATTGCGCGCATCAATGCATTTTGCAGAAACAAAAACAAATCTAAGATTTGCCGCGACAACCACTACGATTCGTAGGGACATCCTGTTCATACTAACACGTTAGGTCCTCTTACCACATCAGGTGATACTGTTTCGGATGGTTTGCCCAGATAGACACATAGCATTATATACATGTGGTGAATCAACTGCTTGGTGCTGCTTGTGAAGGAAACTCGGCATTATCCCAAACACAGCTTCGCTGAAAACAAATTCAGCGGTGATGACCACCTGCGTGGCGTTCTGTCCTGGTCCATATTTTATGAGGTGCCAGCGGTCGCCACGCCATCAAAGTCCCACTCGCGCAGAGCAAACGAGCGTTCTACCGCTCCAGGCCGTGTCATAAAAAGCTTCACAGCTTCACAGCGTCGCTGCCTCTCGGGTAGCGTTCGATTCCTAGCATGCTCAATTCCTAGGGAGCTCAACCGCCTTGCATACCTTACGCTTACATCATCTAGGACTGACAGCTAGGACTGGCATTGGCGCAGCCAGAGCAACAACCCGGCTCGAGATTTTAAAAGGATGCGCTGCATCCATCGCATGGTTCATATTTTATCAAGGTGCCAGGATCGCGGAACTTTAGCTGCGCACGACTGGCACGTATTTTTATAAAGATGCAATGACGTCGGTTGGATTCATTTTGTTTGATCGCTAGAGCGTGGTCCGGGTGCTCTACTTCGCTATCCGATCTCGCAACGGTACACTGCTGTGCAGATGCAAGATATGCATGCTAAACATTTTGCTCATGTTCCATTTTCCTTATGACCGTGAAAGCGAAGACAGCGACGAAGGCAGCGACAGCAGCAACAAGCAGTGGAGGCAGAAGCGTGAAGGTAAAACCAACCAGCCAAGTGGTAACGGTCACTGCTCCACGCACCAGGCAGAGCGGAGCCCTTCAAGCTTCTGCAGCACAACTATCTGCTTCTTCGGCGTCTAAGCAGACCCCGTACGAGCGGCTTTGTAATCTCCTTGCATCGACATCAACTGGTGGAGGTCGGCGTGTCATATCTGCGGTGGAAGATATGTGATCTTTGGTGCGAGTCAAGACAGCTTGAACTACTCTCGATACTGACCTCGTTGTTATATTATGCAGAGCTGCAAGCCTACGTGAGAGGCCAGAATGGGCCATTGGAGGATGTCACGCTCCAAATGAAGTTGCTGTGGGTCTCCTATCACACCTACAGAGATTTCCGGCTTCTTCGCTTTCACTTCATCGATGCAGATTCACCGGAGCCAACTCAAGACCTGATCACGGTGCGAGCGCTTATTTGGTTGAGTTGTGTGTTGTCAGCAATTAACTTTTTCGCTGGCCTTGTGAAAATTTCAGCTTTTCCAGGAGCGCTACGACACAAACCGTGACGCTGTGAACGCGCTACTTTTGACAACAACAATGTGGAACATGGAGTCTGGATCGGCGGACATTCCCCTCCCAGGTAGCGTCGTCACTATCAACGCCTACTCCAGCCTCAAGCTGTTTCGAGACACAGATTGCCAGGTTACCATCAAACTGAAGGATCTGACATGGGACAGCAGTAGCAGCAAAGCGTGGGGGCTAAGTGCAGTAGCTCAAACATCAACGTAGCTCAGTAAAACTTGCAAGTAAAGTATGTAGCATCCTGCGTTTTGCTCATTCAACCAAACGAGGTGAATTCCAACAATAATACTTGCATTTGAAAGCCAAGGTGATGGGCAAAACGGAAATATGGAACGAGGCACCCGAAGTGCGGCTGGTCAGACGCATACAACCGGGTCACTTTACAAATTGCAGCGCACGGAGAGGAAGAACCAAGGTGATTAATACTAGAATGTGTCGGTGTTCGCGAAATCACCTACTAACGCTGTGGACTGAGTATGAAGATGACGAAGCCGCAGGGAGCACGCAACTACAACCAGGCGGAGCAGCAGCATCTGCTAGCCATTTTTGCTGAGCGGCTTCCGCTGCGAAAGGCACATTAGAATGGCGTAGCAGAGCTGTACAACAGGAGCAAGTCCGATCAGTGGAAAGACCGCAGCGCAGCCAGTCTGATACGCAAGTTTACTTGCCTCTGTTCACGCACGAAAGATAGCAGCGATGCCAGTATTAACTTGATCGAGATGGCGGCGGTGGAGCTGAAGCTGAAGATCAGCAAGATAACTCAACTCACGGCTCGCCGCCACCTACACGCACCTCCACCAGGACCCCCGACGGAAAACGCAACCCAACCTGACCAACCTGTTGAAGCAGTTCTCGATGGCTTTGAAGCACTCGAGCAAGTTGTTCGTTCATCTTCATCCTGCACCGCCGAAGGCGTGGATTTAGCTCACGGTGACGTCGGCCGATATATTCCAACCAGTACAACCCTATCGTTATCCGATAACCGACAGTTCCCGTCATCGACAGCAGAGGGTGATGCTGATGCTGATGCCGCACCACAAATTCGTGCCTCGGGCTCAGGACCAACGTCTATCATCAATGAAGCAACCACGCCCAGACATATTCACTGCGACCTGATACAGCTATTTCTATGGTTTCAACGCCGAGATGAACAACAGCTCGAACGCTGGCAAAATATGGAGCGACAGCAAAAACAGGAAATATGCATCGCCAACCGCAGACAGCAAGAACTACTAGGATCCATTGCTTAGCTTGAAGCAAAACTAAAAGACTGGATCAACTATGACTCATCTCGTCTCGTAAAGACTAGATCAACTATGACTCATCTCGGCTGCGTTTGTAGGTTTACTGCACAAAACTAACAAGGCTCCTTGCGTCACCATCAACTCTATGCGGTCATAGTAGCAGTACAGTTCGGCTTCCTCCAATCGAATCGGAATGTATTTCTTTATTAATAGTAAACCTCACGACGTGCTCGCGTGCTCGTGGATCACTCGGTCATCGTCGTCACTTCTAAAGCTTCTCAAACCCCACCAAGAGATGCCTGCGCACGGCAAAGAGGCCTACTACGCTGGTCGAGGCAGACTCAGACGCCATCGCCATGTGTTGCTGGATAATATCCACGGCATTCACGGAACTCCATCCGGCGGCTTGCACGTCGTGCCGGCGTCGCGCGCATGTCTGGGTTGATATATGAGGAGACACGCGCTGTTCTCAAGGTGTTTGTTGGTAACCTCGTGCGCGATGCAGTGGTCTACACGGAACACGCTAATCGAAAAACAGTTACCACGATGGACGTGGTGTATGCCCTGAAGCGTCAATGCCGAACTCTCTACGGCTTCGGCACGTAAACGAGGTGACCGCAGCAAAGTAGCCAAAGCAATTAGTCAGACAATCAGACTCCTGTGATGAAGAATATACCGCTGATACTTCAAATCTACAACTCGTAGTTACCATCGTGCGATAGCTACCGCCATGCTCACTACCGCCATGCTCATAAGTATCCAGCACATATAGTATTGCTAGCAAAAAAGAGAAATCAGCCCGTGTGCAAACACTTTTGCTACTTTGAAGTTGGATGGTAGTTTATTTTACAAAAGGTAACGCAGGGTGGGCAGCCAATCAGCGTCACTCGCTAATAAAACGTTTTGGAGGAGCTTTTTTACAAAGACGCACGCTGAAGCATTGCGATACATGGTCATAATTTTTTTCTTAACTTTTTTATAAACAAATTCCATTTTCTTGATTTTATTTTAATAAGTTTAAATTTTTATGTATGTTTCTAATACTTTGAAAACAAATTTTATTTCTTGGTGATATTCGTGAATACATCCGTAAAAACAAATTCCGAAATTGTTTCTTTTCAAAAAATCTTTATTAAATCTTTTTTACGTTTTTCAGGTTTTATTTCTTTTCGACATCTTAATTTTTTTAAACAAATTTGACTCATCATTTTAACCTTAATAAGTTTAAATTTTTAATAAATATATTATTTATTAGTATTATAACGTACTAAATAGGTTTCAAATTTACCTAAAAATGGTATAATTATTATCGTTTAAATCAAACCTCAATGTTTATTAAACGAGAAGGTGTTTTTACGGACAACGTAGTGAAATTGGCATTTTGAAGGTGTTGTTTGGTTATTTTTATTTGTAACTGTTTACTGGTGGGGTGGTAATTAATTTATTTAACAATCTATATAAGCCAGTATTATGTTAGTAGTATAAATTTTAACGGGTATTTGTTTTTTAGTTATGCATCATACAGTTTTTACATTGATTAATCGTACTTAACATATAATTAATAGTTGGGGGTTAATTTAATCTACTCACGTAAATGGCACATCACTATTTTATTCTTTATAGTTATTATTCTAAATTGTACAATTATTTTTATTTTTTTGTAAAATGTATTAGTTTCCAACTTTTTTACCGTTTTTTGTTAATAAATTAACTGATAGTTTAGCAAACTACTGCCTTAAACCTGACTGGGCTATTCGACCAAAAAAATAACCATACCGATTAAAATACATAATAAAATAAAAAAGAAAACAACAAAGATTAAAGAAACAAAATGTTTACTAACCCATAAGGACCACACATTTCAATTAAACTTTTATCATTCATTTTATAGGTTACATTATAGCCAACTTTTAAAATATATTGATTTATGTATTCATAATACATTTTATCAAAATACTATTTCTTTTTTAAATTTGTTAAAATAGAGACCGTATTCAGAAATTTTTAAATTATATAAGAATTTAAATTTAAAGAAATATAAATAAAAAGCACTAAATATACATAAACAGATTTTACTCGGAGGTCACTTGAGCGCGGACTGCTAAACCAGGGCGTGGGGGATAGCGGCAGCATCCACCCACGCGAGCCCGCAGCAGTGCTGAGGTGAGTGCGGATGAGGTGGGTCGGTTTGTCGGTGGCTTATGGGCTAACTTTGCTGTGTTGTTGGTGGATGTAATGCAGGCTAATGAATTAGAGCACCAGCGGCGGGGACAGCACGCGCAGCAGTAGCACGCAACGACGAGAGCCAGCAACGACGGTGAGTGCGGACGAGGTTGGCAGTTGGTTTTCGTGGTCCATGTGACTAACTTGACTATGCTGTGTGTGGATGCAATGGAGGTTGGGGAGTGATCACACCGACGGAGAGCAGTGACGGCAGCAGCAAGCGCAGTGGTAGCTCGCAGCGGCAGGGGGGCCGTAATACTTGGAGTCAAAGGAAATTATTTTTGATGAATTCTGTGAGTAAATTGTTGTGGAGATGTATCAACTACTTGCTTTCAACTCATTCAAAACTTCTGCTCACCACTAGCAACTCGCGTTGTTATCATCACTGCCTTCAACGTCAGCTGCGTCTTTTTCATCACCACGGGCTTCCGGACGCCTAGCTACCGGTGTTGTTGCTGCTGCCGTTGCAGCCAGGTTTGCCATAACCCGAGCAACCAGTTGATTCGAAGTGGGCGGCTGGGAGCTGCTAGTGTCCGAAAGTAACCCCACATTGGTCGGGGTATTTCCACAGCCCCCACTGCTGTCACCATGCTCATCCTCAACTCCACTGCTGTCTCCATTCTTTATCTCGTCGCCACTGCGCTCGCGCTCATCTTCACTGCTGTCTCCATTCTTTTTCTCGTCGTCGCTGCTGTCTCCTTTCTCCCTCTCGTCACTCAGCATATCCCAAGCAGCAGCATCGTGCGCCTGCTGCGTAGCTTTCTGCTTCTTGGATGCCAGTGGCGACAAGCCATCTCCACTGGATCTACATCCTTCTTCATCGTCGATACCAACTTCACCGGCGTGTTCTTACTGTAGACGCGCTGCACCAGTGCAGTACCGAGCAGTGTGGATCCGCTCATCATGTTTCGTCCTGCGCCGACGTCGCTCGCGCAACGTTTCCTGGCGGAGCTCTTCTTGGTAGGCAGTGTCGGCTCGTTCGCCGGCACGACAGGCTTCGCTGTACTCGTGGTGCCTCGCGGCCAGCTCCGTCACTGCATTATCCACCGTTGGGCTCCTCGGTCGATGAGTTTGAATCAGCCGCTGCAGCGCTTCATCTGCTTCAACTAGGGCTGCGGAGGTTGCGCTCTCGGCAGCATGAGCTTGCTGGCGTAGTTCTTCTTCTACCTGCATGGTCCCTGATGAATAGCCCTGTAGATAGCACTCGATGTGAGCAAGCATTTTCAATAAAGAAACTTCAATCTGACGCACCAGATCCTTTTCCATCAGCATATAGCGGAGCGAGCACCGACAACCGCCTCAACCCAAATGATAGATGCACTTTCACAATTACAAATACAGTTTGCAATTTTCAATTAAATAGAAGGTCAACACACGTCAGCACCACACCGCATTTCTTAACGAAATGTGACACCCCCCGGGACCCACAGGCCCGGGCTAGCAGTATAAACATATCGAGACGCGTTTCCCCCTCCATACCACGGTAGGTACCGACCCAAAGTCGTGTGGATAGCCTCGTCGACGTCGACGTCGACGTCGTTGTTGATCGTTTGACGGAGAGGTTCCAGTGCCTGCTTGTTCGATCGAATTTTGTCATCCACGATGTTGAGGCGCAGGTGCACCTGCTGCAATGCTGTCTCCGCTGCTAGATTCTTAATCCCCGTCATGTATCACATGTGCTGCCACCGCGAGCTGGTTGTCCAAAATTATTTAAGCAGTTTTCATTCTTCTCTTTCTATTTTGAAGTTATGTTTTCCGTTAATGTCACTAGAGTTGTGCTAGCCATCTACTTCAGAAGTACGTAGCTTTCATTTGTTATTAGGGCCAAGCTGTTAGGTCGAACCGTGAGTCTCTAAACCACGCTGAACGATAACGTCGGTTCTAGTCGACGAAGACAGTAATTTTGCCGAGTGAAGAAGTCAGGGCCGTGGGCGAACCCCTTGCAGTCGAGTCTGCCCAGCACGCCTCGCAGCAGCTCCTGAATGAGAGCGAGTAGAACGACTCGTCCATCGCGTACCGACGACCATGTTTGGGCCGCTATCAGTGTAGGGAGGCGGATGTCTGGTTGGGGTCCCCAGCGTCGGCGCTTCAGTTGTTGGTGACTCTGTCGACGGTGGCGCAGCAATGCCTTTGAGGTCTTAGGTGTCGCGCGCCTCGCCACCCTTGAGAGCAGTTGCAGTTCTTCACTGCGCTGTCTGGAAACGCGCAGGGCCATGCCTCGTTCAGAAGGCTGGTACATTTAGCGTCAGCTGGAGCCACGCACGCGCTGTCGTTGACCGAAGACAAGCTTGGCAGATAGTTCGAAGACGCAACGTCTCCTTGGGCCGCGCAGGCCGTTCCGACCGGAGTATCCCCAGTACCAGAGAAGATCGGTCCTCGTGAGTTGGGGAGGGTGTAGGTTTGCGTCGTGATGCACGGGGGCAGACACGTCGGCAGTCACAATGTTTTGTTTTTGTTTTGAAGTGAGGTACATTAATGTCATCTAGTAGAAACTAACGCCACCTATGTCCGTTACGTGCAAAGGCCACTGCTGCCTTCAGCAAGCCTGCGATCCGTGTCGTGCTAGGCACTGGGAGGATTGCTCCCCTTGATTACTACACCGTGGCAGCTGCGGAGTGTGACCTCTCGTGTTTGTAATGGCTATCCCACCAATGCTTGATATCCCCGTGTGCGAGAGTCATGATCGAATCCCTGCCCCCACCCCGCTCCAGTTTGTGTTGTGATGCGTATCTTCCGCCTGTCCTGGCATAGTGCGCTGCGTCATAATGCTTCTGGATGCTCGATTCCTTTCCCGCGGTTGAAGCCCCCACGAGACCACCCCGATCGCATCCGCAGTGCGTCTCGCCGTCCAGAAGGTTGCCCTCTGCGTCTTCTCCTTTGCGCCGCCCGCTGTCCTTGTTGTCTGATGACTTTGGCGTTGTCGCCAACGACGTGTACCCTTCGCAACCCCCGTCGTTGGCAAACGCGGAGCCCATGCAGCAGGCCCGTTTGTACCGCCGCCTCCCCATTCCGGAACGACACCTCCGGTCTGAGCCCTCTCATATATAGCACTCTGAAGCGCCTCGTGGGTAGGTGCGTCTCCACGACCATGACGCCGGCTTCCCCTGCAGTGCCGTCAGCCTTGGCCCTCCCTGCATGGAAGACGAGGATATAAGTGTCCGCGGGCTCTCGCCCCTCTGTGACCCCATTGCCCTTGCCCCTTAGAAGCGTGCAGATGCCCCTCCTCAGACGCGTCAACTTGTGGTCATGTAGATCTGGTAGCACCTGGTGCACGATGGTGTTGTGATTCCGTCTCAACCTTGTCGAGATAGAGGCCTCATGCTTGCCACTCGAAGTCGCCTCGGGACTATCGAAAAAGGCTACGTGCCATTTCCAGACGCAGTGGAGATCCCAAGAAGGAACGCAGTGTCCACAGACGTGCCACACGTCAGGGCCCACTCTCGCGCTCGGCCACCGAGCTTGGAGATCGCAAGCGCCACGCGCTGCTGCTCGGTCTTGAGCATGGCGGACGCCATGGCCATTTCGACCTCTCTGATCCAGAGCAAAAGGCTTTCGCCTTCCTTGCCCTCGAAGGTCTTGACGCTCACCATGAGCGGTTTAGCTCGTGGAGCATCGTCCGATGCAGGCCTAGGCGTCACAGACGCCGCGGCCGCAGTCATCTTCTGCTGGACGTGCTCCAACAGAGCATTCTCATACTGAGAAAACGCCTCCAGACGCGCGTTCACCGCGTCGGGGCCTTGCGAAGCAAGATGGGCCACACCTTCCGGGCCGATCAAGGACATCAGCTTATTAAGCCCGTCCTGTTGGTTCGGGGGTAAGTGGGCAAATTGCTCCATCCTCACAGAGGGACAGTCGTAAGACTCAGGTGTCGGATTGACTACAAGTGCTACCAAGTGCAGCGGGGCTGCTGTAGCTTTAGCGTCAGAGGAAGACACAGACTCAGAGAGTCTCTAGTAATATTGATAGCTTGCAAACTCTATACGAGAGTTTGCACGAGTACCTTAATATAGCTAATTAAGGACTCCAAGAGACAGAAATACCTTAAACAAGGCTAGTGAACTCTTAGGCTTCAAATGTGAACTGAATGTATTGTTGTTTATCGCGGCAGAGCCGCCTGTTGTTTGTATGTATAGGACTCACTATCTATCATAGTAGAGCCTAGTCAAATGCATATCCAGTGGCTGTGAGCCACCCACTCCTATCTGGGGTGACCCACGTAACATAGGTGTGGAAGCCACTTATGTGTGGCACCTAGCTTGTGTGCATCACACTATTCAATGTAACCCCGTTACAGATTTACTCAACAGATCATCACTTAGAACGCGAGAGTTTATGAGGCCAACAAACTCCGGAGTCCAAACGCCAAGACGAGCCTGCTGACAGCCACGGCCCCATTCTGGGTCCTTCGAAAATCGAACACTCTCTTTCAATATCACAACAGTCTTAAACTCATGCCACAACTCGTACCCAGCGAGTTCTCCGGCATTGAGCTTCCCCTTTTTAAATGGATCCACGTAAATCGGGTGCCCTCCGACAGGGGGTAGCTGTAAAAAGTCACCGACTAGCACAATATGAACACACCTCTGGAACTCGTTTTGCAATACGTAAGCTTTGTCCAGCTGGGATAGTTGGAATTTCTTCATCATCGAAACCTCATCTATTATAATCAAATCGAGCGTTGCCAGTTCATCGCTCACTTGCTTCTTTTGAATCTGCATGCTAACGTCCGCCCCCAGTTATCGTTGCTGCCTTCCCAGTCAGTGCCGTTTTGACAAGGGAGTTCAGGCGGCCCCAGCTTTCACACAGTGTTTGTACCCCTTCTACGATACGGCTTTTGCCCGTTCCTCCTTCCCCACCAAGAAACAGAAGAAGTTGGCTTTCAAGCAGCGCTGGGCATAATTGCATCCCATCATACGACGCTTCCGCTTGCTTCCATCGCGATAGCAGAGCCTTTCCAATCGCTTTAAATGCATAGTGCTGCCTTTCAGTTAGCGTGTAGGCTCTCGAAGTGTCCGAAATACTGGCGAAATTCTTACACAACTTCGCTGAGGCCACGTAACTTGAAGGCGGATGCCATTCCACGTTGGTCTCCAGGTGCGAATGATCTAGAATCTCCACAACCTCCACATCTCGAGAAACTACTGCTGTTGGTACGCTCGTAAGCAGTGCATTATCCGTCTTAGCATCTTTGACCCATTTTTTCATTACATTTATAGAGGGCAACCCTGCCGTTGGCCATTCCATGACTGCATCCCTAAGCCGTCTTTTCGGCGACGTTGGCTAGTATGCCCGATTCCTGAAAATATCAACGATGTGGGCAACTTTACTATCCGAAATCACTGAAGTTGGACAAGCAGCTGCATCTAATGATGAGGTATCCAACACGACATTGCTGTCTCCTTCAAGATCCCACATTTTAATCAAAGCTTTATCGCCTTCTTCCTCTTCCATCACACCTCCCGAACGATCAAAATCATCAACGTCATTGGCGTGGTAAGGTTCATCGTCACTTTGATCACTGCTAGCACCATCTGAACCATCAGGATTCTGTGTTTCCTCAGCTGCTCTATCTTTCTCTCTCTTGGCAATCACCTTTTGAAGCCCACTACAGTAATCGTCCATGTTGGGCATTATATCGTTTACAAACTTACTGCGCTGCGGCTTTCACTGCTCAAAACTGCTCAGCCATGCTTGTTCGTCTGATCCTTCTTAGGGACCGATTAGATCATCCAACAGGCGAAACGGCTTGAAAGAACAAGTGAAATAACAGCGTACTTACAGCATCTTTCAAGCGAAGCATCACCATCACTGGTAGGCATCCGAAAGCATAGGATAACCGGAACAAATTCATCATGCCGCTTGCCTAAACAATGTGTGCTCTGAAAAGGGTGACTGTCAATGAAAGCCAACCTCGACGTCGTAATGCCCTCGCTCTTTCTCCTGAAATACCGCATCGTAAATGCTTACAGATTCTCGTTCAACAGAGTTTTCGGGCGGAAAACATAGTCATCTAGGAAGGATACAGCGTGAAAAATGGAGCCCTCTGAATTGCCAGTGTTGTTTACCAATTGGCAGGAATAGTCATCCAACTTCGTTAGATGCCGAATAACGTCTCCTAGCGGTAGATTTGCGCACTTCGCGCTGGAATAACAGCATGAACCTCGATACAAATACAGCGCGGCAAGCGGACCAGCAGTTTCTTGCCGATTGGCCAGGTTTTAGATCATTACTGCAACTCGTTTTCGAGACCGATCGAAGCGATCTTTAGCAACAGTCCCCAGAGGTACAGAATCGTTTTTTTCTCGCATTTCACGCCGTTTTAGAACGGCCACTGCCACGGCAACTTGTGAATCCACCTGCTTTTGCTGCTTGGTGACGTATTTACAACAATAATGAATTCGATCTGTAACACCGTGGCCACCAAGAAGGACTTGAACATCATGGTTGCTTTTGAACGTGGCCATTATTTCATAGTTGAACCCATTCATGAATTCGTGCCCTAACGTTCGTTTCAACTCCACACCTGATGCTCCAAACGACGTGTTAGCCACGCGCAGACGAGGAAATCTGTACCTGCTGTAGGTGTCGTTTGAGGTTGTGCGAGATTGCTTAAAGCAACTTGCTGTGTGGCACCAAAGATGCTGGTTGAGCAGAACGGCCAGAGCCGAAACCATGTAATCTAGCCAACGACGAGACATTCGTGCATCCGAAGGTGTTGGGTGTGATATTTCTAGCAAGCGTGTCAACTCGTCGGTTCGAAACTGATCATCATCCATTTTGCAAAGAGGCATCGGTGTGTAGTTCGTTTGCTCAATAGCTCTGCAGTGATAAAAAAAATCCACTTTCTTGCGTCGACAACTCGCTGCAAAAGCTTGCATGTGCAGACTCGCGATCGAGCACAGCGTTGACAGCGTGCTGGATCGTGCGACGGCAAATAGCTTCCACACGGGCCTGCACATCAATTTTGCGTCCCGACAAGGGCCCCTCCCATACTGGCCAACAACGTGGCCGGAGCTTCAGCAGGGACTGCGAAGAAAAAGCTGAGAGCTGAATCGAGTGCTGCACCGGCTGCATTATATCAACAGAGGCCCAACCGCATCGCATCGATCCCGACCTTTCCAGCGACCCCGCCGTGGATCTTGGCGTGATTGATCTGGTATCGGTAGCCCAACCAACTCTGAAGAACACGCACCACACTTTGGGCAGCCACACTTGTCGAGCGGAATAGGAAGGTCGTTCCTCACGATTGTTTGAGCGTAGGATGCAACCTTTTCATGGAACCGATCTCCGTTAGATGACTTTAAAATGTTTTCCACAGCAGTCGGATTGGATGGACAGTTATCTAACCAGAGTAAAAAATGAATGTGCAAAGTTCGCCACCCTTGTATTTCTACCATGCCGAAGTAGGCTTTGACATCTCCACACAGTCCACGAAAAGATAAACGTTTCCGGGAGATTGGGTCAATACCCAGAGCGTATCGAATGAATGCGTCGACTTGCCGCATGAACAGGCGAGCAGATGCGCAGTCATTTCTCCTACTAGCCTCTCTCAGTCCCGCCTGGGTTGGCAACCGAGCGTTCAGCGTATCAAACAGCGTGTCGACAGATGAAATTCCAGCGTAGTGTGCTAACACCAGTGAGTTGTCTGTATTGGGCGTGAGAGTTACAAACAGCGCGGGTTGGCCAAACCTTGTTTGGTATGCAAACGCCTTGTGCCGACATTGTGCGCGTTCGCCATTGCTTCCCCAGACCGATCGACTGCCAATTTCTACGCTTTTCAGAAACCTTTGGGCGACAGAGTCAGATGAAGGTTTCCATGGCAAAACGCCTTGACGTCTCCGCTCATTATCAAGCAGAGCCCGTCCCAACTGTTCTCCAGTAAAAACTTTCATAGCCTTCCAGAAGATGTGGGAACCGCTGGCATCGGAAATGATTCTGCACATACATATTTTGCAGCAAAATCCTGTCGAAGGCAACCGGCGAAAAACGCTCGTCCTCGGCAAACTGCCGTCCGCTCAGCGTGGTATAGTATTTCACACATACTAGTACCGACACCAGTAGTGTGAACCAACTAGGTATAATACCGTTTTTTGAATTTCCAAAATTCTCAACACACAACCCCACCCACCAGCCCCGTCTCTATCATTACACGCGCAGCTCACCCCCTTTCGCTGTGTCAGAACCAGAGCACCTTTCCTATAGCTAATATTCAAATCACCTTTTTTCGTGAATTTTCAGAGCATCTCACCCCATCGCCAAAAATTCTAACCCTCACATCCAGAGAAGCAATATTTGAGTGGAAAAGTTTTCTATTTAAACACTTGAATACTAAGATATACAACAATGTGTAAATTCATTCTCCAAAACGGCGAAATCTGTAAGCGAGCTCCAAAACGGCGACTATGTTTAGCTCATCAAATAGAGACTACGGACCCAGTCAAAATCAAGGAGCTTGTGCAAGGTATAAGAGAAGCGAAGAAGAAAGAAGAGGTCGTGTGTCCATGTGGTGGGTGTTTTCAGAAATGGAATCTTGCGAAGCATATTGACAATAAAAATCACATCGATTGGTGTGTGAGAATGACTGATGGTTGGTGTCATTTCGATTGCTGGGATTAATTCGATCCTTCTTTTTTATCAAGATCATGTATGAAGGAAAAGTTTTCTATTTAAACACTTGCATACTAAGTTATATAATCACAAGCAGCCAACAAGCAACAACCAACCAACAACCATGACACTTTCGTTCAAGAAGCAATTGTTGAAGGAGTACCTCGGCGACTTCAATGAATACACTTTCACAGGGTGGATGTTCAACAAAGGGTTTTCGATCTCCGCTAAAAGTGGTGGATGGAAGTCGCATTGGGAACAACCACTCTACCCAATTGAAAGCTTCGAAAACAAGTTTCCAGTGGTTTTGGAAGAATGTCATTGTACAACTGAGATCGTTTGGAACTGTTTGATAAAGCATATCCCAACCGGGAGACTTGAGTTTGTTGGATCTACATGCATGAAATACTTTCATTTCAATAAGAAGAAGTGTATCGAATGCAACAAAGTGCATGGGAAGCAGACTCCTCGATGTGGAATTGTAGAATCAAATGCAAGCTGCATAAGACTCATCATTACGATAATTCTATTCACGAGAAACGAGTTGCCATCCTTGGATACGATCACCATGATACTCTATCAAGTTATGACTTACTTCTCGACGGGGAGAGACTATCTGTTAGAACTTGAAATGGAAGATGAGAATGAACGTTTCTGGAAACAGACATTAGACCAAGGGAAGATTCTGATCGATAACAGTTGCAAGCCGTTCCCTGAAAAACGATTAGATGAAGGTGAGTGGAAAGGATACACCTTTCAGTCTTTGATTGGGGTTGATGATGCCTATCTTCAATGGCATATTGGTTATTTCTATCCACCTCGAAGGTTTGCTGATATCGATAGATTTCTATTGAAGACTCATGTTGATTTGGAAAGCACCAGAGCAAAAGCTTTGAATGGGTCAAAGCGAACGATTCGAGCTAATATCGATGGCTCAAACGTACGATCGATAAGGCTTACGTTCAACACCTGTAAGTCGAATCGTTTTTTATCAGTAGCGTGCGAAAAGTTTTCATCTTAACAAATATATGGTGAATATATATAGATACTACCAAGAATCTACAATGGCGTACTCACCCGAAAAATATCAGGCCAACAAGGTTGCTATCGCAGCAGCGAAGAAGAGGTACTACGAGAAGAATCGCGAAAAAATTCTTGCTCGTCAGAAAGCCTACGATGAGAAGCATCGAGAAGAGATCAGCGAACGACAGAAAAATATTACGCTAAGCGTGGTGGAAGGATTGCTCTCGACTAAATCCTAAAATACTTCTTTTGCCTGATGGAAAAGTTTTCTATATTGAAGCAAGGTTTGAATAATATACCAAGAAGATAAACGAATATTTTAATCTCCAGCCTCATATACTCAGCATGTTGTCCCACGAACTCGATGCTCTCAAGCGCCTCAACATCCCAGTCAAGCGATGGGGATCCTCGTTCCGTGTGAAGGTGAAGAACCAGAACGGACGCAGTGCTTATAGCTCAAGTTTCGACAAGGGAAAGAATCGTAGCCTTCTCGAGAATTCGTACAAGATTTCTAAGGAACGACTGACTCGCCATCTCTCTCCAACCTACAAGCCAGCCGGGGCATATTCTGTCTATAAGGGACGCGCGATGGAGTCTCACCTCTACGAGCATTATGATCAGGCTCAGATCTATTACAAGATTCGGAAGACTCTCGGTAAGCAGACCAAGTCTTTCAAGGTCAATGTTCAGATCGGATATAAGCTAATCGATCGGATCAGCGGACTTGAGCGGAACTACTGGCCTGGATCGAACACGACTGTGTTCAAGTCTCCTATAGCTATTAACGCAAAGGATGATATTGAAAGCAAGGTCATGACTGAAATGCAAAGCAAGGACTTCACAGAGCGAATCAGCTTTCCTTCATCGAGCTATCAGCTCAAGGAGATCACGATGACGAAGATTCTTATCACATATAGGAATCACATTCTTGGCGATTCGAATATCAAGATTCCTGACGTTATTAAGAACAATTGCTCTATCATCAATTTCCAGAAGACCGAAAACAAGTGCATGTTCTTTTGCATCGCCTACCACTCTCGAGAAGGAAGCCCGAGTTAATCGAATGATCTCTTCAGTCAAGAAGCTGGTCAAAGCATACTGTGAGTTCAAAAGTATCAAATATTCAGCCAAGTATTTCAAGGAGATGGAGCCTATTGATATCTTACAATTTGACGATCTCGAAGAGTGTTTCCAGCTTCAGATTCATGTGTTTGAGATGGATCAACAGTCGCTCGAGATTTCAAAGATTCGCGAATCGAAGAAGTCATACCCGAACCGTATCAATATCCTCGACTACAGATCTCATGCAATGTACATCACGAAGCTGGTCAATGCTTTGTCTAAGTTTCAATGCAACGTGTGTGGAGCTGTTCTCGACACGTGGCAGAAGCTTGCGAATCACAAGAAGACCAAATGTGAATTCGAAGTCATTGAGTCGTTTCCCAAATCTTCGACGATCTATCGTCCGCCTTAGAATCAGCTCCGTCAGATCCTTAACAAGTTTCGTATTGAGAAGGATCACTACATGGACCACTTCATTGTATATGACTTCGAGGCTATTCTCAAGCCAACTTCGATCAACCATGGTGAGAGTACTACTTTCACCAACCAACACATTCCTGTGTCTGTGTCGGTTTGCAATAGTCTCACAGAGGAGGTCAAGTGTTTCATTTCAGACTCACCTCTTCAGCTTTTGAATGAAATGTTTGCGTATATCGAGATCATATCTACGGAGATTCGCAAGTACAATTGTTCGAAGTATGAGATATTGGCGAAATCGATCTTGAAACGAGAACCATTGACTGGAATGGATATCCCAGGAAAGCCTATCGCTGAGCGTTTCTACTTCGGTGATATTGAACAGTTGATATCAGATGGGGAATACGAGTCTTTGTTTGCGTTCTCTGATATGGTCAGAGGTGGTACGGATAAGAAAAATCCATTTAACAAGTTCAGTCGCATCATCAGTCAAACACCTGCCATCGGATTCAACTCGGGTAGTTATGATATCAATCTAATCAAGAATGATCTCTTCACGGCTATCGGAAGCATGAATATCACATCAGTGATCAAGAACCCGAGTTATATGTGTATTGGGACATACACGTTCAAGATGTTGGATATTTGCAACTACTTGCCGCCCAGAACAAGCTACGAAAAGTATCTATCAACATAATTAGGCGGTTGCAAGTGCTCTGACAAGATTCGCTGCGTATGCGGTCTCTCAAAAGGTGTTGTCCCATACGAGTACATCAAAACATTCGATGTTCTAAGCGAGACGAGTATCCCACCTAACCATGCATTCGATAGTGATCTGCGTGGTACTCATATCTCTGATGATGATTACGAGCGTGTAGAGTTCGTTTGGAAGCATTATGGGATGAAGTCCATCAAGGACCTATTGATTTGGTACAACAATCCCGATGTCAAGCCATTTATAATGGCAATCAAGGCTCAGCGGGAGCTGTTCAAGCGCTTTGAGCTGGATATGTTCTCAGACAGAGTATCACTGCCTGGTCTATCGGAGAAGGTTATGCATCAGACTTGCTTTAAGCATCTCGCAATTCCTGAGAAGCCAGCAGGTGTTGTCTTTGAGTTCCCGAACGATCGGTTCAACGGCTACGAGAGCCAAGATATCAAGGCTAAGCGAGAGTTTGGTTTAACGATCGCTCACCTCAACAAGCTACTTCGCAAACAGAACTATCTATGTATGCATTGCTTCTGTAAGCTCGGTGTGGAGAACGTCTCCGCCGATCGTATCGACAATGAAATCGGCCACATCGATGGCAACATCGTGATGTCATGCATCAAGTGCAACTGTGCTCGTAAGAGTATGAGCCCTAAAGCATTTCGATACCAGAAGCTCCTCGAAGCCAACAGCGACAAGCTTGTTCATTCAATAGATCTTGAGGAGAAGGAGATCTACGCTAAGATGAAGGCTAACATCGCTGGAGGACCATCCATCATCTTCAACCGCTTTGCTAAGCGCAACGAGACGAAGATTAGAGGAAACAAGCTCTGCAAGAAGATCATCGGGTACGATGCTAACGCTCTCTATTTATGGGCCCTGGGTAATGAGATGCCATGCGGACGACTAACAACGGCGAGGCTTATGATGGAATCATTGAAGACATCAAGGCTGACAAGATCTTTGGCTTCCTCGAGTGTGATATCAGAACGCCAGACCACCTCAAAGACTACTTCCCAGAGATGACTCCCATCTTCAAGAACATCGAGATCGACTGCAACGACGAGAACATCATCGGATCTCACATGTACGACTACAACCATTCTCGCGAGTCAGGCCGCGCAAAGCCAGCTCGCAAGCTTATTGGAAGCTACTTCGGCGAGAAGATTCTAATCTATGCTCCGTTGCTGAAGTGGTATCTGTCTCACGGTATGGATATCACCCAGACGTATTCTTCATCAAGGCTAACTCTACAAGGCGTTTGCTCCGTTCATGGAACAGGTCTCAGACGCGCGTCGCGATGGTGATGCTGATAAGAGTAAGTCTATGAGTGCTGATATGTTGAAGCTCCTTGGAAACAGCGCATTCGGTCGTTCAGGTATGGATAAGAGCAAGCACAAAGATGTTAAGTATATGCCAGACTCTATTAAGGTTCGCGCCATTGTCGAGAAGCAAAACTTTCACGATGTCGAGGAGCTGGCCGGGACATTCGAGGTCAGTTTGAAGAAGCAACGCATCAAGCTCAACAACCCGATCCATCTCTCAATCGCTATCTATCAGCTCGCTAAGCTACGTATGCTGCAGTTCTACTACGACTGCATTGACAAGTATTTTGATCGATCTGACTTCCAGTATCAGGAAATGGATGCTGACTCGGCATACATCGCATTCAGTTGTGAGAACCATTTCAGCGAGGCAATCAAGCCAGAGCTCCAGGACCACTTCAAGCAACACAAGTACGTTTGGTTCCCACGAGACTACAACGAGAAGGTGGCTAAGTTCGATCGACGTACGCCTGGTACGCCTGGCCTGTTCAAGGATGAGTGGTCGGGCGATGCTATGGTCTCGCTATCATCGAAGAACTATATCTGCTATATGCCGGATACGTCGTACAAGGTCAAGGTTTCCGCCAATGTTCAACAAAATCGCGGTCGCAACAGCGATGTGCTGAACCCTGACGGATTCGAGTCAGTTGTGAATGATCAGCTTACTCTTTCGGGGACAAACAAGGGGTTTCGCATCTCTAAGGAGACCACGGGTATTATCACATATACTCAACAGAAGACCGCGCTGTCATATTTTTACGATAAGAGGTAAGTTCTCTCTGATGGTATATCTACACAACCTCTTGATATCTAATCTTCATGGAGGAACTACTCTCCAAGCTCTACAACGATCCTAAAACTGGTTTCGTAGGGTTCAGAGTCTGTATAGAAAGCTAAAAGCCTTGACAGTTCCATCCGTCTCAAGGATGTTAAAGCATGGTACGCAAGCAATACTGATGCTCAACAGTACCAAGCCCAGAGGAAACGATTCGATCAGTTCCACATCGCAAGCAACAACCAAGATTCATGGCAGATGGATTTGGCTTTCTGGGAGGGAAAGAGCTTGCTCACAGCAGTCAATATCAATAGTTGATTGGGCTACGTAGAGTTAATCCCCAACAAACAGGCCGACACAGTTCTGAAAGCACTAAAACGCCTCGTGAAGCAACACAAACCAAAAATATTCACGAGCGACAACGGATCTGAATTCATGAATCAGCAAGTCCAAAGCTACTTCAAGAAGTCAGCAATTACTCATTTCAACAATGAACCCGGGGAACACGCAACGATGGGCAAGATCGAACGATTCAATCGAACGATCAAGCAACGATTGTTGCGGACATCTCAAAGAATCACTAAGCGGTTAGTAGCTGATCTGGTTGAGAACTATAATTCAACGAAACATAGTTCCATTGACATGACCCCAAACGAAGCCCGAGGAACCGTCATTCAATCAGAGCTCGATCACAATCAAAATCTTCTACGAGAAGTCGATAGTGATTTTAGGACTGGTGAGACGTTGTCTATCGACTCAAGGCAAAGCAATTCGGCAAGGAATCAGCCAAGTGGAGTACGCTTGTCTATGAGGTCGCTGGAATGGATGGCTATCGTATCCAGATTCGATCGAAGAATGGCCATATCCTTTACAAATTTCCAAATGATCTCAAACGAGTCAAGCTTGCCATCACGAATACAGATGCATCACCAGGCCAAATATTTGAGGCCGAGTCGATTCTAAATCATAAAAAAATGCGCAACAACAAGTACAAATATTTTATCAAATGGAAAGGCTACGATGATCCATCATGGGAGAGTCAGGACAATCTACGCCTAATCAACAAAAATGAGATGAGCACGCTGGAGAAGCACTACTGGAGGAGCTCAGACTCATAGCGTGATCGACTTAAGGTCATCATAGGACAACTTCACTGTTCTCGGGGGATCCGACCGCTCGAGCTCGAATCTCTCAATATCTGGCGTTTTCTTTTTTTTTCACAATCCTCTCAGCCTCAGCGGCATCCAGGATGTTGTCGATCGGTTTGATGCGTTGCAATGGATCATAATCAACATATTGGATATCCATCGCAAAAATATTTCATTCATATATAGATAGAGACATATTCGAGATGACCAATTGTCAAGCAATCACTCAGAGCAATTCTCAATGCTCCCGCAGTGCCCTCAAAGCAGGGTTTTGCTCTCAACACGATAAAGATCAAAAGATTAAGATGTACCGGAAGGAACTCTCGAAAATGCATCAACGAGTGAGAAAATATATAGAGATCTCTAATGATTTGAAATCGAAAATAGATGACATCCAAAGGCTTGACTTTTATAAATCGGAACTAAGGAAACTTTGCCCGGATAGACCATTTCGGGCGATACTCGACAATATCCACTTCAAGGATCAGATCGATGATTTATTCGATATGAGCATGACTCAGGCTATGGATGAATATAACAGATTACTCAATAGGAGAAACTGTAACGGGGTTACCTCGAATAGTGTGATGCACACAAGCTAGGTGTCACAGATAAGTGGCTTCCACACCTATGTTACGTGGGTCACCCCAGATAGGAGTGGGTGGCTCACAGCCACTGGATATGCATTTGACTAGGCTCTACTATGATAGATAGTGAGTCCTATACATACAAACAACAGGCGGCTCTGCCGCGATAAACAACAATACATTCAGTTCACATTTGAAGCCTAAGAGTTCACTAGCCTTGTTTAAGGTACTTCTGTCTTTTGGAGTCCTTAATTAGCTATATTAAGGTACTCGTGCAAACTCTCGTATAGAGTTTGCAAGCTATCAATATTACTAGAGACTCTCTGAGTCTGTGTCTTCCTCTGACGCTAAAGCTACAGCAGCCCCGCTGCACTTGGTAGCACTTGTAGTCAATCCGACACCTGAGTCTTACGACTGTCCCTCTGTGAGGATGGAGCAATTTGCCCACTTACCCCCGAACCAACAGGACGGGCTTAATAAGCTGATGTCCTTGATCGGCCCGGAAGGTGTGGCCCATCTTGCTTCGCAAGGCCCCGACGCGGTGAACGCGCGTCTGGAGGCGTTTTCTCAGTATGAGAATGCTCTGTTGGAGCACGTCCAGCAGAAGATGACTGCGGCCGCGGCGTCTGTGACGCCTAGGCCTGCATCGGACGATGCTCCACGAGCTAAACCGCTCATGGTGAGCGTCAAGACCTTCGAGGGCAAGGAAGGCGAAAGCCTTTTGCTCTGGATCAGAGAGGTCGAAATGGCCATGACGTCCGCCATGCTCAAGACCGAGCAGCAGCGCGTGGCGCTTGCGATCTCCAAGCTCGGTGGCCGAGCGCGAGAGTGGGCCCTGACGTGTGGCACATCTGTGGACACTGCGTTCCCTTCTTGGGATCAGCTGAAGGCCCAGCTTTCGCGAGTGTTCTCGCCGCCTAACCAGGCGTATCGCGTGAGGTCACGCTTCCTGTCTACTCGTCAGGGTAAGAAGGAATTGTTGGACTTCGTCCAGGAGTTGAGAACTCTTCTCGCCGGCATGGCGGCGGATCCTCTTCCTGAAGTGGTCGCGGTGACCGTCTTCATGGAAGGCCTTCGCACTGGCGTGGCCAGGACGGAAGTCTTCCGTGTTCACCCGACCTCTTTTGAGGAAGCCGTGAACGTGGCGTTGAACGCCGAGTTCAACTTCAAGTCGGCGCGACTTGGTTGGACGGCTTCCCAAGCCAGCTCTTCCGGAGCTTCTGATGTGTCCAATGGCGCAGTGCCTATGGACCTCAGCTACGCTGAAGATGAGGAAGCCGAGCTTCAGGCTGCTGAGCAGCGTATCGGCATCCGTCGATGCTATGTGTGCGGCAGCACGCAACACCTGCGTCCGGGTTGCCCGCTGCGCAAGCAGCGCCAGGCTCCGTCGAGCCGAACCTCCGCTTCTGAGCAGAAGCCTGGCTCGTGGCGGGGAAACGCCAAGTCCCAGTAGGCGCGGGGCGCCCTGCTGGGGAAGAAGAACTGAGTTCTGTTGAGCCTCAGGGAGGAGGTCGGCAGGGCTTAGCCCCAAAGAGCACCGTGCTCTCTAACAACACGGGACGTGTATGCAAGCCGGGCTTGCTGGTCGTGGAAGCGACCGTGAAGGGCTTTGAGAAGCCATGGAAGATCCTTATCGACTCCGGAGCGTCGGGCAACTATGCTCGGCGCTCCACGATGGAAGGAAGTCAGCAGTACGCTGAGGCGCTGAAGGCGCGTTCGAGTGACATCGTCACCGTCCGTCTTGCGACGGGGACCCGTGTCACGGTGCCCAAGGTTCCTGTGAACCTGGGCGTGAAGTTTCTGGACTTCGATAGCGTTGAACGCTGTTTGGTCATCGACCTGGATTCGAGGTACGACCTCATCCTCGGCATGGCATGGCTGGAGTGCCATGAACCATGGATCGACTGGCGGTCGAAGACCTTAGGCGCTACGCGCTTGCCTCCTAGGGGAGCATTGGCGAGTCATGAACCCACCTCTGCTAGGGAGCAAAAGCGCTATTGGCGCGGGCACTGGACCGAGTCGGTCAATGTGCTGGACATTGGAGTGTCCGAGTTAATGGACACTGGCGTCGAAGACGCGAGTCCCGAGCCCTGCTCGTGGGCTGGACGTGGAGTGGCACGTAACCCACTGAGTGAGACTCCGAGTGACTGCGAGTCATCACTGCCTGCCGGTAATGGCGGGGTCGACACTGAGTCGAGGCATCTTGGGCGTGGCCCTAGTGATGCGCGTGGAGCGGCACGTAACCCGCTGAGCGATGCTCGTGGCTTGAGCGCAGCATCGCTGCATGCCGGTAATGGCATGGTCGACAGTTCGTCGAGGCATCTTGGGCATGGCCCTAGTGATGCGCGTGGAGCGGCACGTAACCCGCTGAGCGGTGCTCGTCACGAGAGCGCAGCATCGCTGCATGCCACTGATGGCGTGGTCGGCTGTGAGCCGAGGCATCAAGGGGAGGACCCTGACGATGCGGGTGGAGTGGCACCTAATCCACTGGGCGAGGGCTGTGAGCGTTGCGGCTCCACGCCGGCTCAATCAGAGCAGCAAGAGGTGGCAACACCTGACGAGACTTTCAGTCTGAACACGCTGGCCTCTCCGAGGCGTACAGCTTCCGCGAGGAGGCGGCAGCGACGCCAGATGGCGACTGCGAGACGCAAGGCGTCGGTCCTGGTACAGGACGTGTCCGTCGTGGACGATGATAGCGAGCAGCTATACACACTCGTTGATGGAGTGACTGGTGAAGCCGAGGGCAACGTCAGCCTCGAGGCTATTCCGACGGTGGCTGCTCTGCTAGAGCTGGACGAGATGTCCATTCCCGACTTTGGGGATGCCTTAAAGGCTGGCGCGCTCGCCGAAGTGGTCATGATACGACCGGAGGAGGAATTGAACTCCTCGTCGCTTATGGATGAAGCTGTCCTTGAGGACACGAAGGAGGCACTCAGTGCGCGAAGTGGATCTTCGATCCTGAAGGTCCCATCGGATCCGTTCTATCCTTTGGTTAAGGAGTTCCAGGATGTGGTCTCGAATGACCCGCCCACTGGCTTACCTCCGGATCGAGGTGTCCGTCATGAGATTGACTTGGTTCCTGGAACCAAATACTGCGTAACGAGGCAGTGGCCCTTACCGAAGGAGCAGTGCGACGTCATTGACGCGTTCTTCAGTGCCAAGCACGCGGCGGGCATGGTGCGTGAGAGCAAGTCTCCGCACTCGACGCCTACGTTCTGTGTCAGAAAGCCAAATGGCAAGTGGCGCATCGTTCATGCTTTCAATAAGCTCAACGCTGCCACCATTCCGGCACAGACACCGATTCCTAGGAAAGATGTTCTGCAGAACAATATGGTTGGCTGCACGATGTACAGTGCGCTCGACTTCGTCGATGGTTACTACCAGTTGCTCATGCGAGCGAGTGACATTCCGCTGACAGCGGTTAGCACTCCGAGCGGTATGCTCTGGGAGTGGCTAGTCATGCCCCAAGGGCTGTCGAACGCGCCTGCGACGTTCAATCGTCTGGTGACGCAGCTCTCCAGGCCCCTGCGGGCGTTTGCTCAAACGTACTTCGACGACATCTTCGTCCACAGTCGTGCGGAGCACGGTCGGTCTGACGTGGAGAACCACATTGACCACTTGCGAGCAGTGCTCGAGTGCATGCGCACCAACAAGCTGTACGCTAACGCATCAAAATGCATCTTCGGCGCTGAAGAAATTTCTTTCTTAGGATGCTTCGTTGGGAAGCGCGGCCTTCGAGCAGATCCTGCTAAGGTTAAGGCCACCGTTGACTGGCCGGTTCCCAAGAACCAAAAGGACTTACGCAAGTGGCTTGGCCTCGCCAACTACTTGCACAAGTACAGCGCGAACTACGCTGAGATGGCTCGGCCATTGTCCAATCTCCTTAAGAAGGATGAGGACTGGTGTTGGAACACCGAGCATCAAGATGCTTTCGAAGCAGTCAAGGAGAGTCTCCTTCATGCCCCGATCCTGGCGTTGCCAGACCCTGAACGTCCATTCAGTGTCGTCTGTGACGCATCGGACTTCGCCATCGGCAGTGCTCTGCTCCAAGCAGACGCCGAAGGGCGTGAACGCGTGATAGCGTTTGAGTCTCGCCAGCTTAAGGCTGCAGAGAAGAACTATCCAGTTCATGACAAAGAGCTACTTGCGATGAAGTATGCTCTCGTCAAGTTCAGGGTTCACCTGCTGGGCTCTAAGCCGTTTGTGATCTTCACTGATCATGCGTCACTACGCACTGCGACCCAGTCGCCCCACCTCTCGCAAAGGATGGCCCGTTGGCTGTCTTTCTTCGCGGAGTACAACTTCGAGGTGAAGTACAAGCCTGGCAGGCAGAATGGTCTTGCAGACGCGTTGTCACGGCGACCGGACTATGAGCTTGTTCATGTCACGATGGTGACCTCGTCGGTGACGGACTTGATACGCGCTGCGTATGCGCGAGACGACATGTGTGTCGCCCTGCTGCGTGCTCTTGGGAGCAAGGAGTTTGAAAACTCGGACAACACATTGTCGGCGCGCTTGCGCGCGAGCCTGCACCGTTACTCCGTCGCTGACGGTCTGCTGTACTACAGCACGAGTGCGGAGGACACTCCTCGAGTCGTGGTTCCTCATGACGAGGATTTGAAGTATCGTATCCTCTACGAGGCGCATGATACACCGCTTGGCGGCCACCTCGGTCGCGAGAAGACCTACAGCTCTGTGAGCCGGACCTATTGGTGGCCCAAGCTGTACAAGTGGACGAGCACGTACGTGCGCACGTGTGAGACGTGTCAGCGGGTGAAGCCCTCACCGCATGCGGCCGCGCCGCTGGCAAGCTTGCCTGTACCCTCTCGGTGTTGGGAGTCCATGAGTTTGGACTTTGTGTTTGGCCTTCCAAAGGACTCGGAAGGTAACACGGGCATCGTGGTCTTCGTTGACTGTCTGAGCAAGATGGCTCATCTAGCGGCTGTGCCGGACACCGTGGACGGTGAAGGGACAGCGAAGCTGTTTCTCGATCGGGTCTTCCGCCAACACGGGCTGCCCGCATCGATTGTCTCTGATCGAGACCCCCGCTTCACTGGGAAGTTTTGGGACGCTGTCTTTAAGGTGCTTGGCACCAAGTTGGACATGTCCACAGCGGACCATCCGCAGACCGACGGTCAGACTGAGCGCGTGAATCGCGTTGTCGAAGACATTCTTCGTAGCATTTGCGCTGAAACGCCGAAGCGTTGGAGCGCTATGCTTCCACTCGTCGAGTTTGCGTTGAACAACGCTGTGCATGCCTCCACGGGCTACACTCCGTTCTACGCGAACGGCCTCACCCACCCGCGCGTCCCGCTGACGCTGCCACTCCGTGGTCCTGGGCTTGGTGGGGGAGAGATAGCCGATCGGCTTGCTGATGTCAGCCCACTCACTGTTCGTAAACAGGTTGACGAGTTCCTGTCAACGCGTCTAAGTGTCCTTCGACACGTGCGTGACACTATGGCTGAATGCCAAGACAAGCAGAAGGAACAGGCTGATGCCAGGGGCAGAGGCAAGGTTGACAGCTTTGAGGTCGGGGACCTAGTGTTGCTTAACGCTAAAATCCTACCTACACATGCAGTGTCTGCGGTCTTCAAGACCAAGTTGCGCCCGCGCTTCGTTGGACCGTTCACGGTCGTGGCCAAGAAGGGCCTAGCGTATACGCTCAATCTTCCGAAGAAGATGCGCACACACCCCGTGTCTTACGTGGGCTTGCTCAAGCCGTACCGGGACCCGGCGCATGTGGGTTCTCAGGAGCTGGCGCCCAGCGTGGCGGAGCCACAGCGCCCTGCTGAAGTCGCAGCAACAGGTCGACCTGACCTTCCAGCCGCGCGAAACCTTGCTCAAGGCGCGCCAGGCGTTGAGTCGCCGACTCAGCAGCCTCACACTACTGGAGGCGCTCCTGGAGATCGCGGATCTCATTCACGGTGGTTTCAGATTCCCTCTCGGCTTGATCGAGCCTCCGCCCATGGCGCTCCAGGGTCTGACGCACGTCGCTCAGCGATCTCTCCAAGCTCTCCAACTCCTCAGGACGGACAGGTTCCTCAACGTGCGAGGACACGGGCGCCGCCGGCGCTGCTCGACGAGCAAGGTGATCTCCACTACCATGTGGAAAGGCTGTTAGCCCGACGCCGTTACCAGGGGCAGTACCAGTATCTGGTGAAGTGGAGAGGGTATTCCCACTCAGAGAACTCATGGGAGTTTGAGGTACCTCTACGGCAAGACTGCCCCGACGTCGTCGACGCTTTTGATCGCCATGATCACCAGCCAAGGCAGGGCCTCCGGCCGCGTGAGCGGTCAAACAGCTCTTCCCACTAGGTGGGGGAGCTCATGGGTCAGTGACCGAGCTCAAGTCCTGACCTAGGACTGTTGTGGCAGCCAGCACCTAGTGCATTAGCTGCCCATGCAGTAAGAGCGTGCGCAATGCTCCTGCTTATGCTTAGTAAAGCGCCGTGGCCGTGGCCATCTACGCGGAAGCCACACCACACCCGGCTCCCAGAGGCAACACCTATGACGCGCGGCGTCTATGGTTATGGGCTTTGACAGCCCCATCAGTTCATTGGTCTAGGACCACGAGTCTATTTGCCAGCTGCACAGTCGTGCACGAGCTGCAACAGCGTGACGGTATGCTGCGAAGGCTGCAGCGTCAGCTGTAGTATCGGACGGCATGCCGCCCTGCCCTGCCGGGCTCAACTTCAAACCAATAGCCGCTACGCGGCGTTCCAGAGCGCGGAGCGCAGGAACAAGACCCCCTTCGGCTTCGAAAGCCTCTGTGCCAGGTATGGATACCTTGTCGGCGTTGGACAAAGCGTAGAACGCGCTGGAGAGGCGGTGCCATGCACGTAATACAGTCTGGGACTGCACGAGCTGGCTCCGACAAGCTCTCACAGCGCCCTAGGCGGAACGTGAGTGGCCCCACCTGCTTGATAAGCATGAGGCTTTTGTTGGTGAGCGGTGGCAGTGCCTGCCGATGCGTGTAGCACGCTAGAGGCGCCGCGCAGTCCGCGCTTGCCTCTCCGCCGCAGCCTCGGCTGATTTGTGGCGTCAGTGTTTTCTTCGTCCGGATACGACCCTCCGTATCCGGCGTCTTGGTGGGGGAGGGTGTAACGGGGTTACATTAAATAGTGTGGTGCACACAAGTTAGGTACCACACATATGTTCTGTGAGCCACACCAGATAGCAGTGGGTGGCTCACAGCCAATGGATATGCATTAGACTAGGCTCTACTATGATAGATAGTGAGTCCTATAGATTCAGACAACAAGCGGCTTGGCCGCGATAAAGAACAATACATTCAGTTCACATTTGAAGCCTAAGAGTTCACTAGCCTTGTTTAAGGTACTTCTGTCTCTTGGAGTCCGTAAGTAGTTATCTTACGGTACTCGGTATAGCTCTTGTATAGAGCGTAAGGTTATCGCTATTACTAGACACTCTCTGAGTCTGTGTCTTCCTCTGACGCTAAAGCTACGGCAGCCCCGCTGCATCATCAGCGGATGCTCGAACAAGCTGGAGGCGACTATGACCATCAAGCGAATGAGATTCGCGAGCTCCAAGAGCGTGTGGCTTGGATCGAGGGTCCTCAGTCTGCGACTCAGCGGCTGGATCGCCTTGAACAAGGCTTTCCTCGCCTTGAGCAAGGGTTGGCCCGACTGGATGGTCAGCTTGATCTGCTAGTTCGGCTGCAACAGCCCGGATTGGTGCAGCCAGCGCCTGGGAACCCACTTGGGCCGGGTCCCGGTACGGCTTGAGCAAGCCCACGTAAGACACGGGGTGTGTGCGCATCTTCTTCGGAAGATTGAGCGTATACGCTAGGCCCTTCTTGGCCACGACCGTGAACGGTCCAACGAAGCGTGGGCGCAACTTGGTCTTGAAGACCGCAGACACTGCATGTGTAGGTAGGATTTTAGCGTTAAGCAACACTAGGTCCCCGACCTCAAAGCTGTCAACCTTGCCTCTGCCCCTGGCATCAGCCTGTTCCTTCTGCTTGTCTTGGTATTCAGCCATAGTGTCACGCACGTGTCGAAGGACACTTAGACGCGTTGACAGGAACTCGTCAACCTGTTTACGAACAGTGAGTGGGCTGACATCAGCAACCCGATCGGCTATCTCTCCCCCACCAAGCCCAGGACCACGGAGTGGCAGCGTCAGCGGGACGCGCGGGTGAGTGAGGCCGTTCACGTAGAACGGAGTGTAGCCCGTGGAGGCATGCACAGCGTTGTTCAACGCAAAGTCGGCGAGTGGAAGCATAGCGCTCCAACGCTTCGGCGTTTCAGCGCAAATGCTACGAAGAATGTCTTCGACAACGCGATTCACGCGCTCAGTCTGACCGTCGGTCTGCGGATGGTCCGCTGTGGACATGTCCAACTTGGTGCCAAGCACCTTAAAGACAGCGTCCCAAAACTTCCCAGTGAAGCGGGGGTCTCGATCAGAGACAATCGATGCGGGCAGCCCGTGTTGGCGGAAGACCCGATCGAGAAACAGCTTCGCTGTCCCTTCACCGTCCACGGTGTCCGGCACAGCCGCTAGATGAGCCATCTTGCTCAGACAGTCAACGAAGACCACGATGCCCGTGTTACCTTCCGAGTCCTTTGGAAGGCCAAACACGAAGTCCAAACTCATGGACTCCCAACACCGAGAGGGTACAGGCAAGCTTGCCAGCGGCGCGGCCGCATGCGGTGAGGGCTTCACCCGCTGACACGTCTCACACGTGCGCACGTACGTGCTCGTCCACTTGTACAGCTTGGGCCACCAATAGGTCCGGCTCACAGAGCTGTAGGTCTTCTCGCGACCGAGGTGGCCGCCAAGCGGTGTATCATGCGCCTCGTAGAGGATACGATACTTCAAATCCTCGTCATGAGGAACCACGACTCGAGGAGTGTCCTCCGCACTCGTGCTGTAGTACAGCAGACCGTCAGCGACGGAGTAACGGTGCAGGCTCGCGCGCAAGCGCGCCGACAATGTGTTGTCCGAGTTTTCAAACTCCTTGCTCCCAAGAGCACGCAGCAGGGCGACACACATGTCGTCTCGCGCATACGCAGCGCGTATCAAGTCCGTCACCGACGAGGTCACCATCGTGACATGAACAAGCTCATAGTCCGGTCGCCGTGACAACGCGTCTGCAAGACCATTCTGCCTGCCAGGCTTGTACTTCACCTCGAAGTTGTACTCCGCGAAGAAAGACAGCCAACGGGCCATCCTTTGCGAGAGGTGGGGCGACTGGGTCGCAGTGCGTAGTGACGCATGATCAGTGAAGATCACAAACGGCTTAGAGCCCAGCAGGTGAACCCTGAACTTGACGAGAGCATACTTCATCGCAAGTAGCTCTTTGTCATGAACTGGATAGTTCTTCTCTGCAGCCTTAAGCTGGCGAGACTCAAACGCTATCACGCGTTCACGCCCTTCGGCGTCTGCTTGGAGCAGAGCACTGCCGATGGCGAAGTCCGATGCGTCACAGACGACACTGAATGGACGTTCAGGGTCTGGCAACGCCAGGATCGGGGCATGAAGGAGACTCTCCTTGACTGCTTCGAAAGCATCTTGATGCTCGGTGTTCCAACACCAGTCCTCATCCTTCTTAAGGAGATTGGACAATGGCCGAGCCATCTCAGCGTAGTTCGCGCTGTACTTGTGCAAGTAGTTGGCGAGGCCAAGCCACTTGCGTAAGTCCTTTTGGTTCTTGGGAACCGGCCAGTCAACGATGGCCTTAACCTTAGCAGGATCTGCTCGAAGGCCGCGCTTCCCAACGAAGCATCCTAAGAAAGAAATTTCTTCAGCGCCGAAGATGCATTTTGATGCGTTAGCGTACAGCTTGTTGGTGCGCATGCACTCGAGCACTGCTCGCAAGTGGTCAATGTGGTTCTCCACGTCAGACCGACCGTGCTCCGCACGACTGTGGACGAAGATGTCGTCGAAGTACGTTTGAGCAAACGCCCGCAGGGGCCTGGAGAGCTGCGTCACCAGACGATTGAACGTCGCAGGCGCGTTCGACAGCCCTTGGGGCATGACTAGCCACTCCCAGAGCATACCGCTCGGAGTGCTAACCGCTGTCAGCGGAATGTCACTCGCTCGCATGAGCAACTGGTAGTAACCATCGACGAAGTCGAGCGCACTGTACATCGTGCAGCCAACCATATTGTTCTGCAGAACGTCTTTCCTAGGAATCGGTGTCTGTGCCGGAATGGTGGCAGCGTTGAGCTTATTGAAAGCATGAACGATGCGCCACTTGCCATTTGGCTTTCTGACACAGAACGTAGGCGTCGAGTGCGGAGACTTGCTCTCACGCACCATGCCCGCCGCGTGCTTGGCACTGAAGAACGCGTCAATGACGTCGCACTGCTCCTTCGGTAAGGGCCACTGCCTCGTTACGCAGTATTTGGTTCCAGGAACCAAGTCAATCTCATGACGGACACCTCGATCCGGAGGTAAGCCAGTGGGCGGGTCATTCGAGACCACATCCTGGAACTCCTTAACCAAAGGATAGAACGGATCCGATGGGACCTTCAGGATCGAAGATCCACTTCGCGCACTGAGTGCCTCCTTCGTGTCCTCAAGGACAGCTTCATCCATAAGCGACGAGGAGTTCAATTCCTCCTCCGGTCGTATCATGACCACTTCGGCGAGCGCGCCAGCCTTTAAGGCATCCCCAAAGTCGGGAATGGACATCTCGTCCAGCTCTAGCAGAGCAGCCACCGTCGGAATAGCCTCGAGGCTGACGTTGCCCTCGGCTTCACCAGTCACTCCATCAACGAGTGTGTATAGCTGCTCGCTATCATCGTCCACGACGGACACGTCCTGTACCAGGACCGACGCCTTGCGTCTCGCAGTCGCCATCTGGCGTCGCTGCCGCCTCCTCGCGGAAGCTGTACGCCTCGGAGAGGCCAGCGTGTTCAGACTGAAAGTCTCGTCAGGTGTTGCCACCTCTTGCTGCTCTGATTGAGCCGGCGTGGAGCCGCAACGCTCACAGCCCTCGCCCAGTGGATTAGGTGCCACTCCACCCGCATCGTCAGGGTCCTCCCCTTGATGCCTCGGCTCACAGCCGACCACGCCATCAGTGGCATGCAGCGATGCTGCGCTCTCGTGACGAGCACCGCTCAGCGGGTTACGTGCCGCTCCACGCGCATCACTAGGGCCATGCCCAAGATGCCTCGACGAACTGTCGACCATGCCATTACCGGCATGCAGCGATGCTGCGCTCAAGCCACGAGCATCGCTCAGCGGGTTACGTGCCGCTCCACGCGCATCACTAGGGCCATGCCCAAGATGCCTCGACGAACTGTCGACCATGCCATTACCGGCATGCAGCGATGCTGCGCTCAAGCCACGAGCATCGCTCAGCGGGTTACGTGCCGCTCCACGCGCATCACTAGGGCCACGCCCAAGATGCCTCGACTCAGTGTCGACCCCGCTATTACCGGCAGGCAGTGATGACTCGCAGTCACTCGGAGTCTCACTCAGTGGGTTACGTGCCACTCCACGTCCAGCCCACGAGCAGTGCTCGGGACTCGCGTCTTCGACGCCAGTGTCCATTAACTCGGACACTCCAATGTCCAGCACATTGACCGACTCGGTCCAGTGCCCGCGCCAATAGCGCTTTTGCTTCCTAGCAGAGGTGGGTTCATGACTCGCCAATGCTCCCCTAGGAGGCAAGCGCGTAGCGCCTAAGGTCTTCGACCGCCAGTCGATCCATGGTTCATGGCACTCCAGCCATGCCATGCCGAGGATGAGGTCGTACCTCGAATCCAGGTCGATGACCAAACAGCGTTCAACGCTATCGAAGTCCAGAAACTTCACGCCCAGGTTCACAGGAACCTTGGGCACCGTGACACGGGTCCCCGTCGCAAGACGGACGGTGACGATGTCACTCGAACGCGCCTTCAGCGCCTCAGCGTACTGCTGACTTCCTTCCATCGTGGAGCGCCGAGCATAGTTGCCCGACGCTCCGGAGTCGATAAGGATCTTCCATGGCTTCTCAAAGCCCTTCACGGTCGCTTCCACGACCAGCAAGCCCGGCTTGCATACACGTCCCGTGTTGTTAGAGAGCACGGTGCTCTTTGGGGCTAAGCCCTGCCGACCTCCTCCCTGAGGCTCAACAGAACTCAGTTCTTCTTCCCCAGCAGGGCGCCCCGCGCCTACTGGGACTTGGCGTTTCCCCGCCACGAGCCAGGCTTCTGCTCAGAAGCGGAGGTTCGGCTCGACGGAGCCTGGCGCTGCTTGCGCAGCGGGCAACCCGGACGCAGGTGTTGCGTGCTGCCGCACACATAGCATCGACGGATGCCGATACGCTGCTCAGCAGCCTGAAGCTCGGCTTCCTCATCTTCAGCGTAGCTGAGGTCCATAGGCACTGCGCCATTGGACACATCAGAAGCTCCGGAAGAGCTGGCTTGGGAAGCCGTCCAACCAAGTCGCGCCGACTTGAAGTTGAACTCGGCGTTCAACGCCACGTTCACGGCTTCCTCAAAAGAGGTCGGGTGAACACGGAAGACTTCCGTCCTGGCCACGCCAGTGCGAAGGCCTTCCATGAAGACGGTCACCGCGACCACTTCAGGAAGAGGATCCGCCGCCATGCCGGCGAGAAGAGTTCTCAACTCCTGGACGAAGTCCAACAATTCCTTCTTACCCTGACGAGTAGACAGGAAGCGTGACCTCACGCGATACGCCTGGTTAGGCGGCGAGAACACTCGCGAAAGCTGGGCCTTCAGCTGATCCCAAGAAGGGAACGCAGTGTCCACAGACGTGCCACACGTCAGGGCCCACTCTTGCGCTCGGCCACCGAGCTTGGAGATCGCAAGCGCCACGCGCTGCTGCTCGGTCTTGAGCATGGCGGACGTCATGGCCATTTCGACCTCTCTGATCCAGAGCAAAAGGCTTTCGCCTTCCTTGCCCTCGAAGGTCTTGGCGCTCACCATGAGCGGTTTAGCTCGTGGAGCATCGTCCGATGCAGGCCTAGGCGTCACAGACGCCGCGGCCGCAGTCATCTTCTGCTGGACGTGCTCCAACAGAGCACTCTCATACTGAGAAAACGCCTCCAGACGCGCGTTCACCGCGTCGGGGCCTTGCGAAGCAAGATGGGCCACACCTTCCGGGCCGATCAAGGACATCAGCTTATTAAGCCCGTCCTGTTGGTTCGGGGGTAAGTGGGCAAATTGCTCCATCCTCACAGAGGGACAGTCGTAAGACTCAGGTGTCGGATTGACTACAAGTGCTACCAAGTGCAGCGGGGCTGCCGTAGCTTTAGCGTCAGAGGAAGACACAGACTCAGAGAGTCTCTAGTAGTATTGATAGCTAGCAAACTCTATACGAGAGTTTGCACGAGTACCTTAATATAGCTAATTAAGGACTCCAAGAGACAGAAGTACCTTAAACAAGGCTAGTGAACTCTTAGGCTTCAAATGTGAACTGAATGTATTGCGGCAGAGCCGCCTGTTGTTTGTATGTATAGGACTCACTATCTATCATAGTAGAGCCTAGTCAAATGCATATCCATTGGCTGTGAGCCACCCACTCCTATCTGGGGTGACCCACGTAACATATGTGTGGAAGCCACTTATGTGTGGCACCTAGCTTGTGTGCATCACACTATTCAATGTAACCCCGTTACAGATGACGAGCAACGTCACAGCGCAAGGTGCTCACCGAGTCCCGGACTTGCTCGAACTCCTGGAGCCGGACCGGCCCCTCCTCCACACGCAGCGGCTCGGCCACCTCCGGCATTGCTCGACGAGCAGGGGAACCGCCACTTTCATGCGGAGCGTATCCTAAAGCGTCGTCGACGCGGCGCTCATAACCAATATTTGGTGAAGTGGCGTGGGTACCCGCACTCAGAGAACTCGTGGGAGTTTGAGGTACCCCTCCGGCAAGACTGCCCTGACGTCGTGGACGCTTTTGATTGCCGCGATCGAAGGCGCTCTGCGAGCCCGCGACCGCGAAGTCGGTCGCCTCACGCTTCCCGCCGCTAGGCAGGGGAGCTAAGGGATTATACGCTGAGCTCAAGCGTTGATCCCGGGCTGCTGCAGCCGTCGACTCACCTTGGTGAGTTCCTGCAGCGCTCTTAAGAGCAGATGAGCCGAGTCCGAGGGACTGTAGCGACCTGGAGGCGGCCGCCTGACGCTTCGTCTTCAGCTTCGCGAAATCGACGCGAAGCCGGCGCTCTAAGCGCACATCAGCTTCGTCGAAGCTAGGTCGGAGAGCCTCCAGCGAAGAGAGACGGCGGGTTCGATGAACCCAGCTCGTGAATTGGGCGTCGTCCTCGTGGAGGAGCTCTCCCGGACCGAGCACCACCGGAATAGTCCGCATCGCGGGGACCGAAGCCCCACGGGCTTGATCGGACAGGCGAGTCCCATACTCCTGCGGAGTGGTCTGCTGCGGCGTCAGAAGCCTCTCTCGGAGAGCAGTACGAGTAGCGACCTGGTCGCTGGTACTGGCCGCCGGCCCGATTCGCCAATTCTGCAATGGCCCCGAGCCAAACTGCTTCAAGCGCTCCACCGGGTTGAGCGGCACGAAGCCATACTCTCGTCGAGAGCTCACTAGCGGTCGCGCCTCGGGTCGTTGCGAACGAACCGGCATTTGCCCCTCGCGTTGACGCTCTTGAGCCTCGTCGAGATCGTTAGAGATCTCGTCCGTCTCCAAACCAGACGAAGCACGAAGTGCCGTGGTCTCGCGATCCACGAAAGGGTTGGGAACCCGGCGCTGCTGCTCCGGCGAGCGTGGACGCGCAGGTGGCGGGGAGTCCTCTCGCTGAGGCGTCGGCGTGTCGGAGTTGTAGTCCAGCCCCTCGTCCTCTTCCCCCTCCTCGAGGCCCTCAAAGAGGTCATCGGCCGCACGGCGGACCATGTTCGCGCTGCTGGGGCTCTCGGAGCTAGGAACTAAACATAACTGGAGCCTTGTACAGCCCTCCACAGCCCTTATAACTAGCTTAATGTATGCAGCTTGTGTTCGATGACCCATAAACCTCCATGTACTCAATTCTACCTCTCTAGTCTCTCTAAGTCGTTTAGGGCTGTCGTCCCCATGGCGGACAGATCTGGAGCGGATAAGATACTTATATTAGCTTAACTAAAACACTTCTCCTACCGATATAGCTCATGGACTATAGCTCCGTCTCTTTGGTCTCCTCCTCCTCCTTGGTCTCTTCGCCAGACGCGCCTTCCTCTTCGTCCGTGATCTCGACGCGCCCCATGCTCTCTTCCATATCGCGCGCTTGAAGCTCGTCCATCGCCTCTTCGAACCACTCGTGGCGACGCAGATCGTGAGCATGGGGGCCTCAGCGCGCGTTATGTAGGCCCAACCAGCCCCCGGATCTTGGTTGTTGGCATGAGCCCAGCAGTACGCAGGCGGGAACACAGCCTTGACGTTTCGGGGGCTGGCGGGATGGTTACCCGGGCAATGGACCGTCGGAAGCTGGCTGACGTTCAGGAACAGCTCGACGTGGGGAAGCGGCATGGTGGCGTGGCTGATGATAAAGAAATGCTCTGAATTTCAGAATCCAAAATCGGAATTAAGCTGTGAATTTCAGGCGGATTCGTACTTAGACTGTGAATTTCAGACGGAATCGGAAATAGGCTGTGAATTTCAGAGCTCCAACAGGCGCCAGATCTTATGGGATCTGAGAGGCACTCTAACAGCGATATAAAAAAGAGAGGCTATGGCCACATCCAATTTCAGCGAGAGGCACTGTAGTCGCGTCTCATGCGGAGTGCCCGGAGTGGCCACATACGTGGGCACACGGGCTTTGCGTTAGAGTCGCGCACAAGGTACGCGGATAGTGTTATATCAAACGTGCCCGGAGTGGCCACTGGCCGGATATAATCTGGGGTTATATATATACGTGTATATATACTACTGCTAATATATTTACTAGTAGTAGTATATGCTTATATATTCTCTTATAAATAAAATAAGAAGAGGGCACGTGGGCACAGACTATAACAATCATACAAGAGACTCTCTCGTTGCATTCTCGTGCAAATGGATTCGGCCACTTCATCCGGCCACCATCCGGCCAGATACATTCGAAGTGGGCACAATCCGGCACACAGACACAGAGGGACTGAGAGGGACGGACAGAGGCAGGGAATCATAAATGATAAAAAATACTATCTCAGCCCAAATATACACAATGGTTCGCGACTCGATCAAGTTCAGAACCGGCAAATACGCGGGCGTGTGTCCGGAGGAGGTTCTCGGCCTCAATGACTCCAGATACCTACAATGGATCGCAACCCTCAATGATTACTCCGACAAGGACCTGCTAAACCACGTCCGCGCGCATCTCGTTCGAGACACCGAGATCCAGTTTGGCAAACATGCAGGCACTCAACTGAGAGACATCAAGGAGAGCCACGCGGGCTACTGGAAGTGGCTAGAGCGCAAAGCGGAGACAGACCCGAAACTAGAGTATATCAGATACGTATGAACGCATTCTTTTTTAAATCAACTCCGGCAACTCCTTGAACAACCGACGGAATTCATCGAGTTTCCCGTGCTGTAGGTAGTATAACCAGGCCACGCAGTAGTCCCCACCGTGTCCAAATCTGTAATCTTGGATACGCCCGCCATACACCTTGTAGTCGCGCGGGATGACGAGCGGAGGCGGAAGGCCGAGTGGATCGAAGTACAGCTTGTCCTTATTGCTCACAGCCACCCAGTGCGTTCCGCCGATGTTCGGAGTACCATGTTGAGAATGCAGTAATTCTTCGACTTATCCATGTATTGCTTGAACACGATCTGATCCACTTGAGTTCCCTATCGCTTTGGCGAGTTTGAGTAGATCCGCGTCGGAGTCGCGGGTTGAGTTAATTATTTTTTGGATCGACGGCATAGTTATGTGAGCTTCTATATAATATACAATCGATAATTATGAGTACTGCCGCCGATCTATCCGCATTCGAACATTCCGTCGAACCCTCATCTGGTGAAGTTCTGTTTTCCAACAAGAAATGGACGTACATTCAGGACTCGAGCTCGACCTCGGGCCAATACAACGGTCAAATCAAGCTCAATCTTCAATCGATCAGCTCTCAGGCTGCCTTTGTGAACTGGCAGGAAGCTGTGATTCAGCTTCCTATCAAGCTACAGATCCTTAACGGCAGTAATGGACCACTTGCCGTAAATTGGGGGACGGCTGCAGCGGTCGATCAGCTTGTCCCCAAGGCCGGATCGTGGCAGTTTATTGATTCCGTCTCGGTAGTCATTGACGGCGTCACCGTGCAGACCAATCAAATCCACGAGAACCTAAATGCTACTATCAAGGCCCTCACCGAGTGGGACCTACATGATCTAACCCGATTCGGTGCAACGAGCCAGTTTGCTCTCGATAAGTATGCACCAAGCATCCCAGGCGGTCCTCAGAGCCTTGAGAATGTCGCCACCACTGACTACATCACAACCAACCAGTCGGTCGGCGAGTTCGGGCTCGCTCATACGGTTGTTAATGCTGGTGCTCGCGAACGATCGCTATTCACCGCTTGGGGAACGACCACCGGTCTCGCCGCTGATATCTTGGAGGTGCGGCATCCGCTTCGTCGATAGCTAAGCCGCTTGTATACGTCGCCCCTGCGACTGGTGCTGTTGCTGTCGGAGCTCCGTTGTATGTAGCTCACTACGTAGCAACGATCCGCCTTGCCGACGTATGCGATTACTTCAAAAAATGCCCTATGAGCAAGAATGCGAAGGGATTAATCGATCTTAACTACAACAGCTCGCTAACGACCATGACGACAGCTGCTGCTTTAGCTACCGGCCCAAAAACGATTACGACTTTCAGCACGGGTATGAACTACGGCAACACTTGTCCAATCTTGTATAACACCAACAGCGCAGTGATCGCTGGTACGACAACTAATGGTGTTTCAGGCCTTACGGTACCAAGTGGTACGGTACTCCAGATTACGGCTGATGTCGATGGCACGGTGACAGCCGGCTCGGGATTGACTCCCAGTCAGAAGTTCACGCGACTACTCGTACCGACCTACACGCCCAACCCTACAGCGGACCAGGCGCTCGTTCAGAAGAAGAGCTTCCGATATTTCGAGCGATTCACTAATAAATTTACTGTAGCTCCTGAGCAATCGTTTAACTACACCTTCACGAACGGTATTTCCAACCCCAAGAAGCTGTTTATGCTACCCATTATCACGAACCCGGTCTCTGGCGCTACCGTATTGATGTGCCGGGCACTACCAGTGCGTTTGCCGCGCTGAAGCAGCTCCAGGTCACCGTGGGCAACCTTCCGATTTGGAACGCCCCTGTTAATTTCGGGTACGACATGTTCGTTCAAGAGCTCCGCGATGCGAGTGGTGCGGACGGCGGCCTCGATGACACTACCAAGGCCGGCCTACTGAACCAGCAATATTGGGAATCTCTCTACCGCATTATCCCGGTCGACATCGGTCGTCGCCTCCCGTCGGAGGATGGTGCTTCCAAGCCAATTCAGGTGACCGGCGTCAACACGACAAAGTACGCTCTTACGGTCTACTACCACGTGTGGCGCGATGCCGTAGCCACGGTTGATACGGCCATGGGTACGATCAGCCAGGGTGCCACTCAGTTTAAATATAAAATAATTTTATCAATGAATACATATACTAACTATGTCGCTGAGTACATATTTTTCCGATAATCAATCTAAGCAAAAGGCTTTCGATAGATACTATGATAAGATGGCTCGGCGTGATTATGTTCAAGGACGCAAGCTACGCGCGTACATCGCTCAAGAAGCCGCTGATGAGTCTCTGACGGACAAACTAGCTCGGCTATATATGAGTTCCGTCGGCAAGGCTCCTGAGTATGCGTATGATACAGTTTCGAAGAAACTTGTTAAAGCTCAGAAGGCCAATACTCCTGAAGTTATTATCCCCAGCACCAACAACGTGGATCCTGCAACCCCCGCAACTCCCGCGACTCAGCCACGGCGTGGTCGCCCTCGTCGCTCGAGCGTAGATGTTATTCTCCAGGACCAAGGAACCAATCAATTCATCAAGCAGACGCGACGAGAGCTGTTCGATCGAACAGCTAAAAATACTAATATGACTGGCGATGCTGAAGAAAAGGCATTCAATGATGCTGAGGAGTACGTATTTGAGTATCAGAAAAAGCAACGCGCTAAAAAGGCGGCGAATCGCCGTGAGCTGAATGACACGGAGGAAGTAGAAGCTAAGAAACGCATTGCTGAGAAGATTTTGCAGCAAAACGATGAGACTGAGACAAAGATAGCACCGGAAGTACTCGAGAGACAGCGAAACGCCGAGCGCGTGGCTAAATTGATGAAGGATAATCCCAAGGTAAAAGTTAAGATCGATGGCATCATTAAACGTTTCGAGAACTCAAACAACTATAACCAGAAGGAGCTTTTTGGAAAGCTTAAGGAAGCTGTGGGTGGCCATATTAGTGCGCTGACTATCGATAATTACTTCGATAACGTGTCCGCTCTTAAACCAACGAGAGGAACATCACTGAGATCATTCAAAACATATACTTCCCGCCTGCAAAGAAATCTTAACTCAGTATTGCCGTAAAAAAATATGCTCTGTTGTTTTGTCGGGATTTCAGCATCTCTGATCGGTAGTGTGCTGCCACCAAGTGGCACGATCTTGTAGGGACACATGATCTGTACTGGTTCGTCTGATGTCGGGTGCATCCGGAGCTTCGATGGTCTACAACCCATTTTTCGTCATATATTAAAAGGTAGATTCGTCGAGTTCGATAAGAAAATACAATACTCCATCAATGATATCAACCTCGAGTATACGAACGGAGTCCTCGTCGAAGATGAGCTGATTTGAGTCGGTTCGGAACACTGCTGGATAGGTGATCGATCCTCGGAGATCGGAGTAAATCATGGCTATATTAATTGAGAGATAATTGCTCGTAGTTCGCTGAGTTGAGATTTCAGATCATCAATCATTTTTTGCTGATTGTGCAAAGTCATATGCACAATAAAATAATTTTATTGTAATCGATATTGAGCTGGTATCCAGCAATATCAGTTTCTGTATCCTCGATTAATAAATCAGGATTCTCCGATAAACCGATAGCAAATGGCAAACCATTTTTATGAAATCTTGGGCAACATAACCAAATTGTTCTTGCTCAGGACATGATTTATATGCAAATGATTTTGGACGAACATTCATAAATTTATTGGTATCATCTAACTCAATATTTTTTATATTAGATTTAACCCGTTGATCAGAGGTAGTATAATATCCTCCTGAGGCTACTAAAATAGAACTGGAAGATTTAATTGATATTGAAATTGCTGACACTGGACCAATTGAATAAGTACTCGATGTTCTTCCAAAATATCCATAACCTTGTCCTCCCGCATCAATGGTTTGACTAACAGATCCTGAAACCTCAAGAATAGCTCCAGGGGTAGTTGTTCCTATTCCAACTCGACCTGTATCTTCGACTGTCATTCTTGTAGAATTAGCGGTACCCAATCTAAAATCATTAGATGTGTATGTACCGATAAATAATGAAGAAGTTGTTGTTCCAGAACTTCCATTTGAAATTTCAATTTTTCCTCTAACAGGAGTAATATTTGCTCCATAGAAATCAGCAGCAATCGAATATCCGCCATCAATCCAATCAGTAAGATTTCCTCGAGTAGTTAACCAAGCTGTTTGATCCGCCAACGCTTGGTTTATAACTCCACCGGAATATAAACGAAATGAATCAGCATTTAACGTACCTCCAAGCCCCATATCACCTCCAACAACCAATGACCCATGAGTTTGATCAGTAGATGAAGTATTTGCTCCAATGTAAACTTGTTTAGCTACGCCTAATCTACCGGCGATAATGGCTGCGCCAGTGTTATATGCAGTAGATTCATCCGTTCCAACCACTACTAAATATTTTTTTTTTAATCCACCAATCGTGGTTATTGCTCCTTGATGCTGTTGTTAAGGATCCAGAAATAGTCGTAGCTGTAATCGACGATAAATTTTCAAGCGAAGTGATATTCGGTTGAGCTCCAGTTTGAATTGTTCCATAAATATTGGTTGCTGACAATGAAGATAAATTACCTAACGAAGTAATATTAGGTTGAGCAGCAGTTTGAATTGTTCCGTAAATATTAGTTGCTGTCAATGAACTAATCGTAGCTATCATTCCATTTGAATCTAAGACTAATGCTTTAGAATTTGAAGCAGTTCCCGCTACAACTCCATCTAATACATTTAATTCAGCTGCTGATAATGTTCCAATCGAAGTAATATTTGGCTGCGCTGCTGTAGCTAACGTTCCGTTAATCGAACCCGAACCAGTCAGAGACGATAGTGTTCCAACCGCCGTGATACCAGTTTGAGATCCAGAAACGGCTCCTGTGAGAGTCGTAGCTGAGATACTACTCAACCCAGTTATTGTGCGCGATGCTCCACTAAATACAAGATTGCCACTGATCGTGATCCCTGAGAGCGTTCCAAGCGATGTTATATTAGTCTGAGCTGCGGTAGCTAACGTTCCGTTAATCGACCCAGAAACCGTCAGAGACGTTAGAGTTCCAAGCGATGTTATATTAGTCTGAGCTGCGGTAGCTAACTGCAGCGGGGCTGCACTTGCTTTAGCGTAGAGGAAGACACAGACTCAGAGAGTCTCTAGTACTATTGATAACCTTACGCTCTATACAAGAGCTATACCGAGTACCGTAAGATAACTACTTACGGACTCCAAGAGACAGAAGTACCTTAAACAAGGCTAGTGAACTCTTAGGCTTCAAATGTGAACTGAATATATTGTTCTTTATCGCGGTCAAGCCGCTTGTTGTCTGAATCTATAGGACTCACTATCTATCATAGTAGAGCCTAGTCTAATGCATATCCATTGGCTGTGAACCACCCACTGCTATCTGGTGTGGCTCACAGAACATATGTGTGGTACCTAACTTGTGTGCACCACACTATTTAATGTAACCCCGTTACACCCTCCCCCACCAAGACGCCGGATACGGAGGGTCGTATCCGGACGAAGAAAACACTGACGCCACAAATCAGCCGAGGCTGCGACGGAGAGGCAAGCGCGGACTGCGCGGCGCCTCTAGCGTGCTACACGCATCGGCAGGCACTGCCACCGCTCACCAACAAAAGCCTCATGCTTATCAAGCAGGTGGGGCCACTCACGTTCCGCCTAGGGCGCTGTGAGAGCTTGTCGGAGCCAGCTCGTGCAGTCCCAGACTGTATTACGTGCATGGCACCGCCTCTCCAGCGCGTTCTACGCTTTGTCCAACGCCGACAAGGTATCCATACCTGGCACAGAGGCTTTCGAAGCCGAAGGGGGTCTTGTTCCTGCGCTCCGCGCTCTGGAACGCCGCGTAGCGGCTATTAGTTTAAAGTTGAGCCCGGCAGGGCAGGGCGGCATGCCGTCCGATACTACAGCTGACGCTGCAGCCTTCGCAGCATACCGTCACGCTGTTGCAGCTCGTGCACGACTGTGCAGCTGGCAAATAGACTCGTGGTCCTAGACCAATGAACTGATGGGGCTGTCAAAGCCCATAACCATAGACGCCGCGCGTCATAGGTGTTGCCTCTGGGAGCCGGGTGTGGTGTGGCTTCTGCGTAGATGGCCACGGCCACGGCGCTTTACTAAGCATAAGCAGGAGCATTGCGCACGCTCTTACTGCATGGGCAGCTAATGCACTAGGTGCTGGCTGCCACAACAGTCCTAGGTCAGGACTTGAGCTCGGTCACTGACCCATGAGCTCCCCCACCTAGTGGGAAGAGCTGTTTGACCGCTCACGCGGCCGGAGGCCCTGCCTTGGCTGGTGATCATGGCGATCAAAAGCGTCGACGACGTCGGGGCAGTCTTGCCGTAGAGGTACCTCAAACTCCCATGAGTTCTCTGAGTGGGAATACCCTCTCCACTTCACCAGATACTGGTACTGCCCCTGGTAACGGCGTCGGGCTAACAGCCTTTCCACATGGTAGTGGAGATCACCTTGCTCGTCGAGCAGCGCCGGCGGCGCCCGTGTCCTCGCACGTTGAGGAACCTGTCCGTCCTGAGGAGTTGGAGAGCTTGGAGAGATCGCTGAGCGACGTGCGTCAGACCCTGGAGCGCCATGGGCGGAGGCTCGATCAAGCCGAGAGGGAATCTGACACCACCGTGAATGAGATCCGCGATCTCCAGGAGCGCCTCCAGTAGTGTGAGGCTGCTGAGTCGGCGACTCAACGCCTGGCGCGCCTTGAGCAAGGTTTCGCGCGGCTGGAAGGTCAGGTCGACCTGTTGCTGCGACTTCAGCAGGGCGCTGTGGCTCCGCCACGCTGGGCGCCAGCTCCTGAGAACCCACATGCGCCGGGTCCCGGTACGGCTTGAGCAAGCCCACGTAAGACACGGGGTGTGTGCGCATCTTCTTCGGAAGATTGAGCGTATACGCTAGGCCCTTCTTGGCCACGACCGTGAACGGTCCAACGAAGCGCGGGCGCAACTTGGTCTTGAAGACCGCAGACACTGCATGTGTAGGTAGGATTTTAGCGTTAAGCAACACTAGGTCCCCGACCTCAAAGCTGTCAACATTGCCTCTGCCCCTGGCATCAGCCTGTTCCTTCTGCTTGTCTTGGCTCTCAGCCATAGCGTCACGCACGTGTCGAAGGACACTTAGACGCGTTGACAGGAACTCGTCAACCTGTTTACGAACAGTGAGTGGGCTGACATCAGCAACCCGATCGGCTATCTCTCCCCCACCAAGCCCAGGACCACGGAGTGGCAGCGTCAGCGGGACGCGCGGGTGAGTGAGGCCGTTCACGTAGAACGGAGTGTAGCCCGTGGAGGCATGCACAGCGTTGTTCAACGAAAACTCGACGAGTGGAAGCATAGCGCTCCAACGCTTCGGCGTTTCAGCGCAAATGCTACGGAGAATGTCTTCGACAACGCGATTCACGCGCTCAGTCTGACCGTCGATCTGCGGATGGTCCGCTGTGGACATGTCCAACTTGGTGCCAAGCACCTTAAAGACAGCGTCCCAAAACTTCCCAGTGAAGCGGGGGTCTCGATCAGAGACAATCGATGCGGGCAGCCCGTGTTGGCGGAAGACCCGATCGAGAAACAGCTTCGCTGTCCCTTCACCGTCTACGGTGTCCGGCACAGCCGCTAGATGAGCCATCTTGCTCAGACGGTCAATGAAGACCACGATGCCCGTGTTACCTTCCGAGTCCTTTGGAAGGCCAAACACAAAGTCCAAACTCATGGACTCCCAACACCCAGAGGGTACAGGCAAGCTTGCCAGCGGCGCGGCCGCATGCGGTGAGGGCTTCACCCGCTGACACGTCTCACACGTGCGCACGTACGTGCTCGTCCACTTGTACAGCTTGGGCCACCAATAGGTCCGGCTCACAGAGCTGTAGGTCTTCTCGCGACCGAGGTGGCCGCCAAGCGGTGTATCATGCGCCTCGTAGAGGATACGATACTTCAAATCCTCGTCATGAGGAACCACGACTAGAGGAGTGTCCTCCGCACTCGTGCTGTAGTACAGCAGACCGTCAGCGACGGAGTAACGGTGCAGGCTCGCGCGCAAGCGCGCCGACAATGTGTTGTCCGAGTTTTCAAACTCCTTGCTCCCAAGAGCACGCAGCAGGGCGACACACATGTCGTCTCGCGCATACGCAGCGCGTATCAAGTCCGTCACCGACGAGGTCACCATCGTGACATGAGCAAGCTCATAGTCCGGTCGCCGTGACAACGCGTCTGCAAGACCATTCTGCCTGCCAGGCTTGTACTTCACCTCGAAGTTGTACTCCGCGAAGAAGGACAGCCAACGGGCCATCCTTTGCGAGAGGTGGGGCGACTGGGTCGCAGTGCGTAGTGACGCATGATCAGTGAAGATCACAAACGGCTTAGAGCCCAGCAGGTGAACCCTGAACTTGACGAGAGCATACTTCATCGCAAGTAGCTCTTTGTCATGAACTGGATAGTTCTTCTCTGCAGCCTTAAGCTGGCGAGACTCAAACGCTATCACGCGTTCACGCCCTTCGGCGTCTGCTTGGAGCAGAGCACTGCCGATGACGAAGTCCGATGCGTCACAGACGACACTGAATGGACGTTCAGGGTCTGGCAACGCCAGGATCGGGGCATGAAGGAGACTCTCCTTGACTGCTTCGAAAGCATCTTGATGCTCGGTGTTCCAACACCAGTCCTCATCCTTCTTAAGGAGATTGGACAATGGCCGAGCCATCTCAGCGTAGTTCGCGCTGTACTTGTGCAAGTAGTTGGCGAGGCCAAGCCACTTGCGTAAGTCCTTTTGGTTCTTGGGAACCGGCCAGTCAACGATGGCCTTAACCTTAGCAGGATCTGCTCGAAAGCCGCGCTTCCCAACGAAGCATCCTAAGAAAGGAATTTCTTCAGCGCCGAAGATGCATTTTGATGCGTTAGCGTACAGCTTGTTGGTGCGCATGCACTCGAGCACTGCTCGCAAGTGGTCAATGTGGTTCTCCACGTCAGACCGACCGTGCTCCGCACGACTGTGGACGAAGATGTCGTCGAAGTACGTTTGAGCAAACGCCCGCAGGGGCCTGGAGAGCTGCGTCACCAGACGTTTGAACGTCGCAGGCGCGTTCGACAGCCCTTGGGGCATGACCAGCCACTCCCAGAGCATACCGATCGGAGTGCTAACCGCTGTCAGCGGAATGTCACTCGCTCGCATGAGCAACTGGTAGTAACCATCGACCAAGTCGAGCGCACTGTACATCGTGCAGCCAACCATATTGTTCTGCAGAACATCCTTCCTAGGAATCGGCGTCTGTGCCGGAATGGTGGCAGCGTTGAGCTTATTGAAAGCATGAACGATGCGCCACTTGCCATTTGGCTTTCTGACACAGAACGTAGGCGTCGAGTGCGGAGACTTGCTCTCACGCACCATGCCCGCCGCGTGCTTGGCACTGAAGAACGCGTCAATGACGTCGCACTGCTCCTTCGGTAAGGGCCACTGCCTCGTTACGCAGTATTTGGTTCCAGGAACCAAGTCAATCTCATGACGGACACCTCGATCCGGAGGTAAGCCAGTGGGCGGGTCATTCGAGACCACATCCTGGAACTCCTTAACCAAAGGATAGAACGGATCCGATGGGACCTTCAGGATCGAAGATCCACTTCGCGCACTGAGTGCCTCCTTCGTGTCCTCAAGGACAGCTTCATCCATAAGCGACGAGGAGTTCAATTCCTCCTCCGGTCGTATCATGACCACTTCGGCGAGCGCGCCAGCCTTTAAGGCATCCCCAAAGTCGGGAATGGACATCTCGTCCAGCTCTAGCAGAGCAGCCACCGTCGGAATAGCCTCGAGGCTGACGTTGCCCTCGGCTTCACCAGTCACTCCATCAACGAGTGTGTATAGCTGCTCGCTATCATCGTCCACGACGGACACGTCCTGTACCAGGACCGACGCCTTGCGTCTCGCAGTCGCCATCTGGCGTCGCTGCCGCCTCCTCGCGGAAGCTGTACGCCTCGGAGAGGCCAGCGTGTTCAGACTGAAAGTCTCGTCAGGTGTTGCCACCTCTTGCTGCTCTGATTGAGCCGGCGTGGAGCCGCAACGCTCACAGCCCTCGCCCAGTGGATTAGGTGCCACTCCACCCGCATCGTCAGGGTCCTCCCCTTGATGCCTCGGCTCACAGCCGACCACGCCATCAGTGGCATGCAGCGATGCTGCGCTCTCGTGACGAGCACCGCTCAGCGGGTTACGTGCCGCTCCACGCGCATCACTAGGGCCATGCCCAAGATGCCTCGACGAACTGTCGACCATGCCATTACCGGCATGCAGCGATGCTGCGCTCAAGCCACGAGCATCGCTCAGCGGGTTACGTGCCGCTCCACGCGCATCACTAGGGCCACGCCCAAGATGCCTCGACTCAGTGTCGACCCCGCTATTACCGGCAGGCAGTGATGACTCGCAGTCACTCGGAGTCTCACTCAGTGGGTTACGTGCCACTCCACGTCCAGCCCACGAGCAGTGCTCGGGACTCGCGTCTTCGACGCCAGTGTCCATTAACTCGGACACTCCAATGTCCAGCACATTGACCGACTCGGTCCAGTGCCCGCGCCAATAGCGCTTTTGCTTCCTAGCAGAGGTGGGTTCATGACTCGCCAATGCTCCCCTAGGAGGCAAGCGCGTAGCGCCTAAGGTCTTCGACCGCCAGTCGATCCATGGTTCATGGCACTCCAGCCATGCCATGCCGAGGATGAGGTCGTACCTCGAATCCAGGTCGATGACCAAACAGCGTTCAACGCTATCGAAGTCCAGAAACTTCACGCCCAGGTTCACAGGAACCTTGGGCACCGTGACACGGGTCCCCGTCGCAAGACGGACGGTGACGATGTCACTCGAACGCGCCTTCAGCGCCTCAGCGTACTGCTGACTTCCTTCCATCGTGGAGCGCCGAGCATAGTTGCCCGACGCTCCGGAGTCGATAAGGATCTTCCATGGCTTCTCAAAGCCCTTCACGGTCGCTTCCACGACCAGCAAGCCCGGCTTGCATACACGTCCCGTGTTGTTAGAGAGCACGGTGCTCTTTGGGGCTAAGCCCTGCCGACCTCCTCCCTGAGGCTCAACAGAACTCAGTTCTTCTTCCCCAGCAGGGCGCCCCGCGCCTACTGGGACTTGGCGTTTCCCCGCCACGAGCCAGGCTTCTGCTCAGAAGCGGAGGTTCGGCTCGACGGAGCCTGGCGCTGCTTGCGCAGCGGGCAACCCGGACGCAGCTGTTGCGTGCTGCCGCACACGTAGCATCGACGGACGCCGATACGCTGTTCAGCAGCCTGAAGCTCGGCTTCCTCATCTTCAGCGTAGCTGAGGTCCATAGGCACTGCGCCATTGGACGCATCAGAAGCTCCGGAAGAGCTGGCTTGGGAAGCCGTCCAACCAAGTCGCGCCGACTTGAAGTTGAACTCGGCGTTCAACGCCACGTTCACGGCTTCCTGAAAAGAGGTCGGGTGAACACGGAAGACTTCCGTCCTGGCCACGCCAGTGCGAAGGCCTTCCATGAAGACGGTCACCGCGACCACTTCAGGAAGAGGATCCGCCGCCATGCCGGCGAGAAGAGTTCTCAACTCCTGGACGAAGTCCAACAATTCCTTCTTACCCTGACGAGTAGACAGGAAGCGTGACCTCACGCGATACGCCTGGTTAGGCGGCGAGAACACTCGCGAAAGCTGGGCCTTCAGCTGATCCCAAGAAGGAACGCAGTGTCCACAGACGTGCCACACGTCAGGGCCCACTCTCGCGCTCGGCCACCGAGCTTGAAGATCGCAAGCGCCACGCGCTGCTGCTCGGTCTTGAGCATGGCGGACGCCATGGCCATTTCGACCTCTCTGATCCAGAGCAAAAGGCTTTCGCCTTCCTTGCCCTCGAATGTCTTGACGCTCACCATGAGCGGTTTAGCTCGTGGAGCATCGTCCGATGTAGGCCTAGGCGTCACAGACGCCGCGGTCGCAGTCATCTTCTGCTGGACGTGCTCCAACAGAGCATTCTCATACTGAGAAAACGCCTCCAGACGCGCGTTCACCGCGTCGGGGCCTTGCGAAGCAAGATGGGCCACACCTTCCGGGCCGATCAAGGACATCAGCTTATTAAGCCCGTCCTGTTGGTTCGGGGGTAAGTGGGCAAATTGCTCCATCCTCACAGAGGGACAGTCGTAAGACTCAGGTGTCGGATTGACTACAAGTGCTACCAAGTGCAGCGGGGCTGCACTTGCTTTAGCGTAGAGGAAGACACAGACTCAGAGAGTCTCTAGTAATATTGATAGCTTGCAAACTCTATACGAGAGTTTGCTCGAGTACCTTAATATAGCTAATTAAGGACTCCAAGAGACAGAAGTACCTTAAACAAGGCTAGTGAACTCTTAGGCTTCAAATGTGAACTGAATGTATTGTTCTTTATCGCGGCCAAGCCGCTTGTTGTCTGAATCTATAGGACTCACTATCTATCATAGTAGAGCCTAGTCTAATGCATATACATTGGCTGTGAGCCACCCACTGCTATCTGGTGTGGCTCACAGAACATATGTGTGGTACCTAACTTGTGTGCACCACACTATTTAATGTAACCCCGTTACACGAACGTTCCGTTAATCGACCCAGAAACCGTCAGAGACGTTAGAGTTCCGATCGATGTGATATTAGTCTAAGCTGCGGTTTGAAGCGTACCAGTAATCGAAGTCGCCGAAATGCTGCTCAAACCACTGATCGACCGTGAAGCACCCGTAAAAACAAGGTTCCCAGCGACGGTGAGCCCGGAGAGCGTTCTAACCGATGTGATATTTGTTTGAGCCGCCGTCTGAAATGTTCCTTAGATGCTGGTAGCAGTTAGCGATGTGATCGTTCCGATTTCACCAGATGAACCAAGTACCAACGCTTTGTTGTTAGCAGCTGTTCCAGGAGTGATCCCGAGCACGTAGCTTGGTGGCGCGACTACCTCTTGCCCGCCTACCAGCAGAGTGCCATTAATCGCTAGACTGCCTCCGATGAATCCTCCACCAAGGCTCCGATACCTTTGATCGGCTTTCTCGATTGTCAGTGCATCACTGTTAGCGCCGAAGAAGGCTGGATTGAAAATCGAAGTTTGCACAATCGGGGGTTGAGACATTTTGATTGGATATATATACAACCCAGACAGAAACCATGCCGATTTTCAATTTCTACGAGACCATCGATCCAAAGATTCTTAAGAAGTACCCGAAGAATGAATACTTCGATCTGCCGTTTCGAGCGACGTTTTCGGCGCCCTCTGGAGCGGGTAAAAGCGACACTAGTTTTTTGAAGATCTTGCGATGGATGATATCAATTCTCATGCTACTCATTTGTTCTTTGCTTATCGATTTATATAGCGATACGAGCTCAGCGATGCTCGTATCCGTTGGGAAGTCTCTGCAGATGATCTGAAGATCTCTCTGAGTCAGATTACGCCCGAGGAATACCTCTTGAGCATTGATTCTAATCATCTTAGATATACCAAAGTAGCTCTGGCTGATATATATGGTACTCATCCGTGCTTGCGCCCTCTGATGTACAGCTGTCCAATCTGAGCCTGAGTTGCTTTTTTTCAAGAACGAGGTCATCGAGGATCATCAACTTGCTTGTCTCCTTATCATACTCGTTTATATTGGGAACGGCTCCGTTCTTATGGATTTCCACACCCGGGATCTTAGCCTTAAGATGCTCGTACAGAGGTTCCATCTCCTTGGTGACAATGACTATGCGAGTGAAGCACTTAGAGAGCAAAGCGATGAGGTTTAAGACGGTTCACGGAGTACGTCGCGGACCTTTAGAAAACGTAGTCATCATTCTTTTTTGGTCTCATGAGCAAGCGAATGCAGATATTGGGTCAACAATCTGCAATGGAAGCATATCTTGACTGTAGAACGACACGAGCATCTCATTCGTAGTTCCCTATAGTGGTGTGAAGGCCAATCCCTGTCCCTGGCTGGTAGTGATCAGCCCTCCAAACCCAACGCCAGCGCTGGTGAAGCTGTGCAAGACCTGATTATTATTGGCGACTGGATTAGACAGGTTGCTAACTCCCACGATAACAGATGCGACGGGATCGATAGTTGGCACGAGATTACTTGAGAGTACTGTAAATCGCAGTATGTAGCGCGGCGGGGTACGTCGCCTGTGTTAGGCCACATAGGCGACGTACCCCGCCGCGCTACAATAGCTCCGAACGAGTTCGTTCCTGAATCAACAATCTGTAGTTGCGGAGTGTATCCACTTGCGCTAACCGCAAGAGCGCCAGCAGCAGCCGTATATCCAGCCTGAGCTACATACGGCAGCATCGTGAATTGGAGAGCATAGGCAGATGGGTTCTCGGCACAGCTGATGAAATACTTGTACTGACCGGTAGTCGAGTTGATGTGGTATAGATTATTTTGAATACTCCAGTACTGCAAATACGCGTTCAGATCGGAAGCGGTATACGTTCCGTCCGGGAGCGTGATGTTGAACGTCTGAGTAGTCGCACCAGTCGGCCAGATGATGCTGAACTTGTTGTTGACTCGGGCAGCAGTGATTGCCTTCCACGAATAGAACATGCTCACGCTGCCGAGCGCGATTTCGAATATCGATAGATCGATTGGGCGAGAAAACATATATTTATACTGATGCTGACTAACCTGGTTATTGATGTTCATCATGATGGGATACGCCATTTTATCTTCGTTAATATATATTAGCAAACGATAAATTATGCATCGTCGCCGGAAATTACGCAGGTCGCTAATGCCCCAGCCGATTGAGGTTGAGCCCCCTGGATGGGGGCGACTCGCCGGTAGCAACCGGCTTGATGGAGGAGATATATCGGGAATCACCAAACCACTGAAGGCTACTACACGGGAACACAAGCCAACAAACATTCAAACGCTCACCAGCCAATTAGAGAAGATCACGGTCAGGGAGATCGTCAACGAACAAAAAAAGAAGCGTAAGCCTAAGTACATCGACACAACGTCTCTGCTTCGCTTTTACGAGAACGCACCCTAAGAATCCTGAAGGATACTTCTTAAATTGGTTATAAAACTGATGCGAGAAAACTCCCTTCTGGTACAGCTTGTCGAGAATCGACTTCATCTCAGTTCTCAAAATTGGATTATCATCACCGATTTTGATAGCGGCTTGAATCATGTTTAACCGATCTATATGATGGCTCAGACTCTGGTTATATTCTCGTTCGAACTCTCTCGCTGGGATCTTGGTTCTCTTGATGGCATAGGCCATAAAGTCTCTCTCACTCTCGGAGAGTTGATTGAACATGGTCTTGTCGAAGCCCTTATCATTATCTATGACGCGCCAGAGCTCAACGAAAGTGTGTGAGACGAGCAGAGAACGCACGGTTCGTATTTTATTATGCTTAGATTTGATCGATGCATATAGGCCATCGAAATGGATGTGGACAGGGCCGTTTGGGGACTTGAAGCGCTTGGACATGATTGCATTAGTTCGGATGTGATATATATATACAAATATTTCACAGAACGATGGTTTTGAATTATTAAATTATTTTTTATCTCGCGATGGCTAATATAACATGTATAAGGCTTACAAGCTTGATTTATCGGATGCTCAGGCTAAGAAGGTATTGGGAGGTAAGGCTATTCGCCTGCGCGCTGATCAGCTGGGAAATGGCCATGAGCATATGTTTCATCCGGAAAACTACAAGCGACTCGTGCGAGCTAAACGAGCTAACAAGGGCCTCCCGCTTGCTATGGCTCATGGCGAGGTAGCCGCCACCAATCACTCTGATATGACTGGATCTAGCTTCTGGGGAGATGTCTGGCGCGGCATCAAGAAAGGAGCAAGCTTCCTCAAGAACTCGGGAATCCTATCCAAACTACTTGACGCGGGTATACCTGCCCCAGCTACATACCTTGGTCAGCCTGGTGCCGCTATACCGGTGAGAGCCGGTATCCGTCAGCTCACAGGAGTTGGTGTTGAACCAATCGATGGAGGACGTCTGACGCTAGGCGATGTCAAAGTCGGAGCCAAGAAGGCATACAACTACGCGAAACGCAAGGGTGTCGTATCTGATGTTATCGATGTTGGCGAGAAGTTTCTTCTCTCAAGGAGCGATCGTCCCGATCACCAAGAGATGATTCGCGGAGTGCGCCGCGGCATTCGCCGGAAGTATGGCGTAGGCATGGCCGGAGGATCTTTCCGCCTCGGATAGGCAACAAAAAAAACAACCATGATGCTATTTTTTATTCCTCAGGGATTTGCCAGTTGTACAAGAGGCCCGTTCAATGAGAGTGGAGTAGTTGCCCATGAGCGCGGTCGCGAGCACCGACAGTCATCTTCTGGTACTTGGGATCAGATTGGATAACCTTCTCAAACGCGTGTCTGAAGCTATTGACAGTCTGTCTCTTAATGAGAATGCCCTCTGACGCTCGCGAGAGAGCCTTGCGGAATGATTCGCGATTGGTTGTTGACATCTGAACAGCCTTGTCGGGGCTGAGGCGCCAAATGAACAATTGCCTGGGTACGGATCCGCTTAGGCGAGTAAGGAGATCGATCCAGTAGCGAAGGTAGCGCTTGAGAACGGGGAATCCACCTCTAACGCTTGAGCACCCATATGCCTGACATTCTTGAATTGGTTCATAACGACGCGTATGCGTCCTCCGCGAAGCACTTGTAGCCAGTTTTGATCCTTAGCGAGCTTGTTGATGGCAGCACTAGTGATCTCGAGCGTGCTCCAGTCGCTACGAAGGGGTGGCTGATAGATGTAGCATGCGAGCATCAGCAGTTTTTGAAGATCACGGGCGAAGCTCTTGATGTTCAATCTATCAGACGGGATATCCCACTTGTTGTAGTCATCGGCATGCATCTTCTTCGCGTTGAGCGGTAGCTCATACGCCGCGAAGAGCCTGGTAAAACCCTCGTCGAGCGGGCGAGTCATATCAGCAAGCGGCACGTACATCTCGAGTTGATCGGGCGTAGCTACATTTTCAACAGTACGAGCCATGCTCTGGTTGCGAGCTCTGGTCGCAGCCGCGCGGAATTGCTTCTTCGCTGTAGCATCAACGGATTTGCCAGCCTTGCTATCCACGAGCGATAAGATGTGAAACAGCTTGGTCTTCCTCGCCTCCATGCTTTTACTCTCGTTGACATGCTTGATGATGCGACTGTACGCATTCATAAAGCTTAGATCATCAGCTCCACTCCCAACATCTCTGTAGAGCTTGAACAGGTACGACGAACGAGCGCGAATGGTAGCATCAGACAGCGGCTTACCGGTGCTGAGCACCTTAACGAAATCTTCCCTCATTGGATCGGCTTTTCAATAGCCGCCTGCTTCAATTCCTCCTTAACGGCTGTCGTAGGGGCGCTACGCTGGGGATGAAAGCCCGTGAGGTCGATGCTCATCAGATAGTGATATAGATGAGTGCCTGCGTCGTTCTCCACGAAGTCTTTCTCGATTGGGGCGAAGTGCTCCAACTCTTTGCCGATGAAGCGGCCGGATCCCTTGTAGAAGACAAAGCGGCGCATCTCCGTGCTGGCACGCACGACGTCGTCATTGTTAGAAAACATGATTACATTGTTGAAGCAATCTCCCATATAGGCCTCCTGCCCCTTCCGCTCGTACCGACGGTGCTTCTCAGTGATGAGGTCCTTGACTACCTCCTGAGCCTTGTTAGCATCGACCGACTTGTTGACCTTCGCGGCCTCGTTGAGCACGACCATGAGATTGCCCTCTAATCCCGCATTGAATTTGTTAGTAATGGACTCGATCGAAGACGTCTCGAGGAAGTAGCACTTGCCGATAACGTAATCGCGCCACAATTCCATGACGAAGTTCTTTCCGAGGCCCTCTGATCCCATCACGATCATTGCAACAGCAGTCTTGAGGTGAGGAAACTGGATCATGTACGCAAATAGCTTGACCGTGAACTCAAACAGCTTGACATCGTCATTGCACCACGCACCACGGATGTGCTCGAAGAATCGAGCAAACTTGCTCTTATCAATCACGAACTCGGGATCGTATTGGTTGATGAACCCGGTGAAGGTATTAAAGATCTTCTTGTCAGTCCAATCGTACTCCATTTTGGCGTCAAATGGAGAGAACCGCATCTTGCCATAGGCAATGCTGCTTTGCCAAACTGTGAGAAGTGTGGAGATAGCGAAGCCATGAACCTCAGCGCGCCCCGACTCCGGGTTGACCAGCTTGACCGACAGATATCCGGGTATCAGAAATCGATTTGTACTTGAGACACTGATATGAGATAACGCACGTGCCATCAGAGCGATGACTGAAGTTCTCGGTGATGTAGAACGCACTACCTCCGATGAGGATGAGAGCGAAGTTGTTGAATATGTACTTCATCGCTTCATGACCTGAGATGGGCTTCTGCGAGAGCTTCAGATAGTCAGAATAGCAGCAGGGGTTGTGGATATCGTGAACAGGCGGGATAACATCCTTCTTGAGTTCGATGTTCCATGCTGGCAGTTGCATCAGCGCAGTGGCCGGGTCCATTTGATCATCTTTGTCAACCTTCGACACTTTCTTGGCGGGTGCGGGCTTGGCGCTCCGGGCGAATGCCTCGATCTCATCATCGTTGTGAGCAGCAAGTTCGTACTCCTTCTGGCCCGAGTTCCCAAACCACTTCTTAGCTTTCATCTCCTCGTTGTGAGCGCACTTCCACACAGCAAGCCTTGCTTCTCGTTGAAAATCAAGAGTAGGGTGTCAGCTCTGTCGTGCACGCGGTCGCATTCGGGGCAGTGGCTTGGCGCGGTACGAGCGACGCGTAGGTAGTTGCCACGCGGCGTGTTAGCATACAAATCCATAGAGGCTGGGTCGTATGCCGGTACGCGCTCGCTGTCGAGCTTGGCGAGAGCGTTCTTAATTAAATCAGAGTTTGACTCCTCGAACGCCTCGCGGTCTGAGATGTTGAGCTTGGTCGGGAGACCGTCAGAGAAGTCATGATCGTCCTCGCATTTATAGGTATCGATAAGGTGTAAACTCATGGTATACACGGGGTCCTCCTTGAATGACTGGACCACAGTGAGTATGTGGCCATCCTTGGTACTTTCAGGGAGAGAGAGAGCCGTTCTTGCGGTAGGGATTGCTATCCAAGGTATTCTTTGCGCAGAGCATATCCTTGTAGCCATCCGGTCGCTCAACATTGAGACAACTCAGATAGTTATCCTTGATAACCTTGACCAGGGCCTTGCACTCAGATAATTTTAGAGCTACGTTAGTGATTACATGGTAGCTCAGCTTCATGCCGTCGGGGACCTTGCGAGATCGACTGACGATCGCGTAGTCAATGCGAGACTCATACTCCTCAAATTTACCATCAACCTCTTCGAGAGCGAGCTTCATAGCATTAACGACATCCTCGCTGACCATCTTAGCCATATCTGTATCGTCTCCGTTCATCCAATTGAGCATCGACTCGTAGGCCTCGACTGAGATGACAGCTTCGATATCGAAGAACATCTTGATAGATGGATCTTTACCGATGAACACTTCATGGCACTCAAAGCTTCCTACGCCCATCGAGCTGGCCTTGCCGAGGAAGTACTTGATGAAGGCAAACATATCGACCATGTTCTCGAAATAAACATAGCGGCGTGTCAGATATTTGCCTTGGCGATGAACCACGTTGATAACACGGTAGCCCTTCGTATCCCACCAGTAGTTCCCGTTCGGATTCTTGAGGATGGGGTAAACATCCGCCTTGCCGAGTGCGCACTTTTCAACCCAATAATGAGCCTCAGCGCCCTTGTGGTTAAAGATGCATTCGCGGTCGTCGAATAATTTTTTAATCGGGGCAGACTTTGTCGGCTCCACTATAGTGGGGGAGGCAGTGGTAGTTGTGTTCGGACTCATTGGTGATGCTATGTATTCGGCAACAATTTTCGTATCAGCCTGAATTAATTCGGGCTCCTCCTTTTTTTGCTCGACAGGCTCTCTCAGAATGGTCGCGATCTTACAAAACTTCGACAGGTCGCGCTTTAAGTACTTAGCTACCATCTCCACCTCACTCGGTTGCGCAAAAGCATAGAAATGAGTGTCGTATCCAGCAATAAATCTCAAGAAGCTGAAATCCTTTTGAACCTTCACGTCTTTCTTAGTCGCAGAGATGAAGCGAAGGTTTGGATCGTAGAGCTGAATTAGGTCCGTGATATCATTTCCCTTGGAAAGGCGCAGAGATTCGGCCTGATCTTCCACCCGATCCATGATCGTTTGAGTCTCACTATCGATCGAGATGTTGCAGCTTTTCGCAAACTTAGCAACAATCTTGAGCTTATTCTCAAAAGCATCGAGCTCACCCCCTACCATTGACTCGTCCTCAAAGTCATTGGTGTCGTCGGACTTCTCGCTTCCGTTATAGTATCTCTCAAGCAAAGCATCACATGCCTCTTTAATCTGTTCGGTGTTAAAAGTCAGCTTCTTCAGCTCATCAGCGGCGTCCTGAGAACAACCGGGACCAGGGGCGGCGTTGATAATAAGCGTAGCCCGCTTCATGTCACTAATCTCCTTTACCACAGACTCAACAATGGGCTCAGCGACAGGCTCAGCAACAGGCTCGACAATGGGCTCAGCGACAGGCTGAACAACAGGCTCAGCAATGGGCTCAGCAATGGGCTCAGCCCACTTCTTGGCGCGGTGAGTCCAGCAGCGGGCGGGGTACTTGGGGTGGTTCTCCTTCTGGCAGTCGGCGACAGAGCAAATCATGATGGTTGCGGGGTGTGGGTGGTTGCTTGATAGGCGGGGTTTTATTATACTATAGGATGCTTCGCTTAAGATCAAACGTTTTTGTGTCCCGCTCAAAAAAATATTATCGACAGTTAGTCGAGTAGGATTGCGAGTCGCCCTGTAGCGCGTTTCTCTCTGCGGCGCGCGTTGATTCGCTCCTTGTTAGCGTAATAGTAGGCGAGCTGCTTAGCAATGCGCTCCTCTCTCTTCTCGGCGTAGTACTCCTTCATGGTCGCTTGATGGCGCTCTTTGTGAGCGAGATAGTAGTCAGGATCGTACTTGGTTGGCATGGTTGGTATATAAAGATATGGTTCGCTCAAGTTCATACGTATCTGATATACTCTAGTTTCGGGTCTGTCTCCGCTTTGCGCTCTAGCCACTTCCAGTAGCCCGCGTGGCTCTCCTTGATGTCTCTCAGTTGAGTGCCTGCATGTTTGCCAAACTGGATCTCGGTGTCTCGAACGAGATGCGCGCGGACGTGGTTTAGCAGGTCCTTGTCGGAGTAACCGTTGAGGGTTGCGATCCATTGTAGGTATCTGGAGTCATTGAGGCCGAGGACCTCCTCCGGACACACGCCCGCGTATTTGCCGGTTCTGAACTTGATCAAGTCGCGAACCATTGTGTATATTTGGGCTGAGATAGTATTTTTTATCATTTATGATTCCCTGCCTCTGTCCGTCCCTCTCAGTCCCTCTGTGTGTGTGTGCCGGATTGTGCCCACTTCGAATGTATCTGGCCGGATGGTGGCCGGATGAAGTGGCCGGATCCATTTGCACGAGAATGCAACGAGGGAGTCTCTTCTATGATTGTTATAGTCTGTGCCCACGTGCCCTCTTCTTATTTTATTTATAAGAGAATATATAAGCATATACTACTACTAGTAAATATATTAGCAGTAGTATATATACACGTATATATATATAACCCCAGATTATATCCGGCCAGTGGCCACTCCGGGCACGTTTGATATAACACTATCCGCGTACCTTGTGCGCGACTCTAACGCAAAGCCCGTGTGCCCACGTATGTGGCCACTCCGGGCACTCCGCATGAGACGCGACTACAGTGCCTCTCGCTGAAATTGGATGTGGCCATAGCCTCTCTTTTTTATATCGCTGTTAGAGTGCCTCTCAGATCCCATAAGATCTGGCGCCTGTTGGAGCTCTGAAATTCACAGCCTATTTCCGATTCCGTCTGAAATTCACAGTCTAAGTACGAATCCGCCTGAAATTCACAGCTTAATTCCGATTTTGGATTCTGAAATTCAGAGCATTTCTTTATCATCAGCCACGCCACCATGCCGCTTCCCCACGTCGAGCTGTTCCTGAACGTCAGCCAGCTTCCGACGGTCCATTGCCCGGGTAACCATCCCGCCAGCCCCCGAAACGTCAAGGCTGTGTTCCCGCCTGCGTACTGTTGGGCTCATGCCAACAACCAAGATCCGGGGGCTGGTTGGGCCTACATAACGCGCGCTGAGGCCCCCATGCTCACGATCTGCGTCGCCACGAGTGGTTCGAAGAGGCGATGGACGAGCTTCAAGCGCGCGATATGGAAGAGAGCATGGGGCGCGTCGAGATCACGGACGAAGAGGAAGGCGCGTCTGGCGAAGAGACCAAGGAGGAGGAGGAGACCAAGGAGACGGAGCTATAGTCCATGAGCTATATCGGTAGGAGAAGTGTTTTAGTTAAGCTAATATAAGTATCTTATCCGCTCCAGATCTGTCCGCCATGGGGACGACAGCCCTAAACGACTTAGAGAGACTATAGAGGCAGAATTGAGTACGTGGAGGTTTATGGGTCATCGAACACAAGCTGCATACATTAAGCTAGTTATAAGGGCTGTGGAGGGCTGTACAAGGCTCCAGTTATGTCTAGTTCCACGTGGAGCACGACGGCGCTGCTGCAGGGCGTGATACTCTCTCACCGAGAGCGTTGACGCGGGGCGCGGCGAGACCTTACGGTCGGATGTTGTGGCACTAGGTGCCGGGGACGCGGGCGCGCTCTTGTTGTCGAATGACCAAGACGCCTGCGGACTTCGAGCCATGTGCTCGTTGAACTTGGAAAGTTCTGGAGCGGGCTCTCGCGAGGGCAAGCGACTTGGCCGTTGCCGTAGAGATTTCTCAATCGAGACGATGACGAGTGCGGACACGTGGTGCCCACAGTCTGGTGGGGGAAGGTGTAACGGGGTTACATCAAATAAGTGTGTGTCACACGAGTTATGTGTTGCAACACCCCTTTAGTTCATATTAGGTCAGTAGGTGACTTGAGAGCCACCCATATGCATTAGACTAGGCTCTACTATGATAGATAGTGAGTCCTATACATTCAGACAACAGGCGGCTCTGCCGCGACTAACAACAATACATGCAGTACACATTTTGAAGCCTAGAGTTCATTTGCCTTGTTTAAGGTATTACATTTCTCTGGAGTCCTTAATTAGCTATATTAAGGTACTCGTGCAAACTCTCGTATAGAGTTTGCAAGCTATCAATACTACCACAGACTCTCTGAGTCTGTGTCTTCCTCTGACGCTAAAGCTACGGCAGCCCCGCTGCAGGATCAATGGCCGCAAACAAGGCGGCACTGTCTGGGCTCGAGAAGAACGGCGGAAGCCTAAGACCTTCAAGCTGTAGAGTGCGGCTTATTATTTTTTTGCGAGCTTTAGCGGCGTACTATTGCGGCAGTGTTGATATCTGAGATTTAATATCATCAATCTCGGACAATAAATGCTGTATCATCCGCATATTGTATGCGGCGATTCTTGAATAATCGATATTGAGCTGTGTGTGTGCAGGCTCTAGCGATGGATCTTCTCCTTCCTCAATGTCATCGCGATAATAAACAGAGCACAAATCCATCAGGTGAGCTTTTGCCAAGTCCTGAGCAATCAACCCCACTTCCTGTCCAGCCTATTTTCTGATTCGATCCATTCATATAATTTAACTTCACACTGATCATAAAGAATTTTGATGCGATCGAGTGGTGCTGGCTGGATGTTCTTCTTCAGTCTTCGATCCGATGTCGTAGCCAAAGCTGTACATGCGAGGTATTCCCCAAACACGGCCGATACGTTATATGATATTGGACCGAGTGCTGATTCAGTGATACCAGACTTGGTCTGGAGGCGATAGACGGTTGATGCCCCGGATCCAAACTGGTACGAAATAAAATTTGGGATTTGGAGAGGAGCTGATGGAGTGACTGTACGGTTAGCGTCATTCTATAGACAGATCTGTAGATATATACTATGGTATGCAAACCTTTAAATAGAAAAAAAGGAGCTGGAACTCTCAGAATCAGATATCAAGGCCTTTGAATGATCTAGGCGTTGATCGTCGGATTACCCTCTTTCGCAGCTTCATGATAGCTTCGATGGCTTCGATGTCGAACTCGGCCTTCTCGCGCCGCATCGCTTGATGTTCACATGCTTAGGTTCCAAGTCGGACTCGTAGATGCGGTTATCGAAAACCCAATTCTGGATCGGATCGTAGTCGATATATTCGATGTTCATCGGTATATTACTGATAAAAAAACTGAATAGAAATTAAATTACATGTTCGCAGAGCACTCATCACAGACTTTCTTGAATCCCATAGCGGGAACTGGGGTTTGCTTGCAATTGATACAGAGCTTAGTCGCGGGTTTGGCTACAGGGGTGCTCTCGGGTGCTACGTCCGAGTTGAGTTCAGGTTCGTCGATTTTATCGAACAGATCATCGCGTCGAGCCGTCTTGGCGATCATGGCCTTGACGCTATTGATAGACAGGTCAAACCCGCGGCTACGGATTGAACCGATCTGTCTGCGGTTAGCAGCCGGTTCAAAGTATTTCATCATAGTCTTGACAAAACTCTTCAAAGAGGTGTCGCCTCGCTCTCCACAAGACTCCATCCAGATGTTGAACGTGGACAGCAAATTGGTGCTCGCGTAGAACTGCTCATGTACGGTATCCTCATGGTTGGCGATTAAGGTGTCGCGGGTCTCATTGTTGACGCACGAGATCATCCAATGCCAAGGCGACCAGTGGTTGTCAGAGTCATTTGTGTCGTAGCATTAGTTCCAAAACGGATATCATTATTAGAAAAAATTCCAATCCATGCAGCATTCGTTGAAGTAGCATTAGTGCCGTTATTTACTAGAATCTGAAATTTCACCGGTGTTATATTCGAGCCAGAAAACATGCACATCCGTGAGTAATTACCATCTAGATAGTCTGTACCAGAACCAGTTATTGATAAGTATTCAGTGCTCGGAGCTGCATTTATACCAAGATCAGTTAGACTCCCGAGAGAGGTAATGTTCGATTGATTTCCGTAATCTAGAAAGCCGTTTATATTACCAGAGCAAGTGATATCACCGGTTGTTGAAAGTGTTGCTGCTGATATATTGCGGCTCGCATCAACGAATGCTGCGCTATTGACTTAATACCCATCAAAAGAGTTCATGGTTCCCGAGCATGTGATATTGCCGATGTTACCAATATGGCGCGATGATGTAATAACATCTACACCGTTGACTCTTATCGATCCAAAGTCAGCAAGAGTGCCAGAAACTTTTATCGATCCATTCAGATTTTGAGCATCGATAGTGCCGGATCGAGCCGATGTCCTTGTTCGAATCTACAACAAGAGCTCTAGAAGCTACCGCTCCTCCTAAGGTGATCCCCACATAGTACGAATGATTGAAATTATCATACAGAGAAGTTGTTGCATTCCAAAATTTAAGAGATGGTATCTGAAGGCCTGTCCCGCCAGTCGATAGCGTTAAATTGGTAAGTATCCCAACCGATGTAATATGAGTCTGGGCTGCGGTAGCGAACGTTCCAGTAATTGAACCAGAGACAGTCAGAGATGATAGCGTACCAACTGATGTTATATTAGTCTGAGCTGCGGTAGCTAACGTTCCAGAAATTGAACCAGAGACAGTCAGAGATGATAGCGTACCAACGTAATATTACCCTGAGCTGCGGTTTGAAGCGTACCAGTAATCGAAGTCGCCGAGATGCTGCTCAAACCAGTTATCGTCCGTCCACCACCTGAAAATAGCAAATTCCCTCCAATCGTTAATGATGAAAGCGTTCCAAGACTTGTGATATTAGGCTGAGATGCGGTTTTGATCGAACCATAGATATTGGTTGCGGTCAGCGAGCTAATCGTAGCAATCTCGCCAGCCGTTCCGAGCACAAGTGCCTTTGAGTTTGCTGCTTGACCAGGCGTGATGCCAGTCAGGAAGGTCGGTAGCGTTCCAACCGCGACGCCTCCGACGGGCAAGGCGCTACAACTGATAGAACCAAGCCCTGTCAGCAATAGAGTCTCATCCAGTACAAGACTGCTTCCAGAGGTTGCCATGCAGGGATAACACCGCTCAAGTAGCTCAGGCGGTAGTCATTCTTGTTCAAATACAGAGTCCGAACATATTCATACGTGAGCACACCATCCGCACCCAACGAGGGGTAGAACCGAGGGCTGTAGAGCGTTGAATCACCGATGGCCGGGCGGATAAGTAAATCCCATACTATTTTAGATTGTATAATATACGATAGATTAATTAAGCGAGTTATCTGTAGGCAAAGCCGCAAGATCACTTGCGCCTCTACCATAGTATTATGAGCTCAATCCCTGATTATGGCGCGGCTTTGCCAGCTAAGTTTCGTACGGCATCGGCGGGTGATATCAAGGGCTTAGGTATCAAGCGTCTCTTTCGCATGCTAATACTCGGGCCGAGCTTCTCAGGGAAGAACAACCTATGTATGTATATTCTCAAGAATTCGCCGAATGCCTTCACGCATCTTCACATCATTGCTCGTATCCTGACCAAGAGTTGCATCGATACCTTCAGGATAAGTTGGCTGGATTCATAACTATACATGACCAGGATGCGCCACCGCATATGGATCAGATTCGTAAAACCAAGGGAGATGGTATCGAGCTCGTCATCATAGACGATTTCAGCTCGGATAAGCTGCTCATGGAGAAAGTGTTCTCACACTACTACATAGAGGTCGCCATCTTCGACTCAGCACTATCTGGCTATATCATCTTCGGGCACGCGAATATGAGTGTGTTTATATCACTCATATTCGCGTGCCCGAAGATGATCAGATTGAATTCGGAATATATAGCTATCCTCAAGGCCAATAGCCGTCGCGACATCAAAATGGTGAATACCGATTTCAATATCACTGGAATGTCGGATGATAGGATGATGAGGGCCTACGAGCGTTCTACTGCATCTAAGGGTCAATGCTTACTTATAGATTCAGTTAGGAATGAGATAGGATCGAACTTCGATACCGTAATCGATCCGGAGTCGCTCGGCCCGCCATAAATTTATTTCGCGTCAAATAATCGCGATACGAATATACATCAGACATTGATGACTTCTATCGTAGCAATCTCATCCAAGGACCTGGTTCCTAACAATTTTAATAATTAGTACCGATACAAATTCCCACTCTCGGCGAATTTCAAGAATGTTGAGGTCGCGGTTCAATCGATTTCGATGTACAATAGCCAGTACAACATCGATCGCGAAGCTTATGAAAACAATTCGTTCAAGGTCGAGGTGCCCACCGGCGCCACCTCAAGTACGATCTCAATCACGCTACGGGATGGCATCTATAGTTATACCGATATCAATCGTATGATTCAGACGGCTCTCGTCAATGCTGGAGCATATCTCATCGATGGCGATGGCAACAACACGTTTTTCATCGAATTGATTGAGAAATCAACGTACTACTCCGCTCAGGTCGATGTGAGCGCCACGCCGACAACTCTCGGATTATACACGCGTCCCGCGACTGGTCTCTACAGTGCTAGTGGATCTGGTCTCCCGACTACGGCTCGCGTTCCTCGACTAATCATTGATAACGCTGCATTCGGCGAGATCATCGGCTTCTCGGCCGGTCAGTACCCCTCTGCTTCATCTACAACGCCCTCATCGTTTCTGAGCACATTGCCGCCTCAGATCAACCCAGTCAGTGCTTATGTGGTCCGCTGCTCGCTGGTAAATAACGCCTTCACTGCACCGCCCGACATTCTGACTGTATTCACATCGCAAGGCACCGAGGCTGGTCAGCTTATCAGCTATCAGCCGAACGAGTTTTCATGGATGAACGTCAATGATGGTAGCTACAGCATTATCACGATTACGATCGTCGATCAACTCGAGCGATTCATGAAGTTCCGCGATCCCAATCTATTGATCAGTCTTTCGTTCCGCGAGTCAAAGAGCTAAAGCTCTGACCTACCAGGGTCTGAGCGTCTGCGACACTTGCATCCCGGCGCTACAAAATAGACTTAGAGATGATCTCATTCAATTTAATCTAAAGGATCCGCCAGCCTTGCGCTTAGAGCGTAGCGCGGCCATGTGAGCCTTCGCTTCAGGCGAACCTTTCACGAGCTTTTTTTTTGAGGAACACCAACGCCGAAGCGGGTCTTAACGCGCTTGCGTACATCCTTGATCATCTCCACATGTTCCGGCTTAGTGGCCTTATCGATTAGCTTCTGTTCAACAAGATCAACGGCATCCGTTAGTAGTCCTTTGCGCTTCGCATACGATAGTGCCTTGGTACCAGCCGACTTCACATCTGCCAAGGTCAGTCTCCCACCCTCCTGCTCATCAACAGTGATGCCAATGCCGGTTAGCTTCCTTAGTCCCTGGCGAGCGGCCATGACCGCACCAGGACTTCCAATGTAGGCAGCAGCGGGCGCGACAGCAGCATCCGCCAGTTTGCTGAGAATTCCCGAGTCTTTTGCGAAGTTGAAGCCCTTCTTGATGGCTCCCCACACCTTCCCCCAAATGCTCCCGCCATGTAGGCCGCCTCCGTTGAGTACAGTCATTGGATAAGCAATTTCATGCGGGGTGATCAAGATTCGAACACCACGGTTAGCGCGCTTGGCCTTCATGATCTTCTGGGCCGTTTCGGGATGCACCAGAGCCATGCAATTGCTCCTTAGTCAGGCTAAGAATACCCGACTTGGCCGCTCGTCTGAGCTTGGCAGCTGGGATGTCGCTTGATACTGAAATATCCTTGTACATGGTTAGTTATATCAGAGGAATCATAGTTTTCTTAAAATAATTCAACCTAGATTGCATCGACATCGAATTCGTAAAACCGTTTCAGTAGATCCATCCTATATTTTTGTCGGCAGTACAACCAGAGGATACACCAAGGCCCGCAGAATTCTCCATACGCTGATTGGTATTGAAACTCATTGTATGGCAGATCCCCAAGTACCGTCGGGGGTCCTATAGCCATGCTGTCAAAATAATGACCATCATTAACACATGTCCAATGACCGACACCACCATCAGACCGCAGTAGAATGATATACGTTTCCTTCGGGGGGGAGCGGCTTCTCAATCTCCGAAATCTCCAGTATTCCATCGAGTTTGACTCCCAGATGCTCGGCCAGAGCAATCAAATCGTGATCGCTGGTTATCTCCTTGATATACTGACTCATTTAATTTATTTTTCAGCGAGATGCTATATCTGGGCAGTCATATAATCAACCTATAATCATGACCGATAGTACGCAGCTAGCTGATCAGTTTCTCCTCCAATCGAGTCTCAAGACCGATGCGTCGGCGAAGGTATCGCGCGGCAAATCCATCGCTATCGTCAATGATGGCCAGAGCGGCTCGTACTCCTCGGGTATTGTATCGTTCGACTGCGCGAGCGCCCTTAACGGCTCGACTGGCTATGCCTCGCTCAAGGATGCATACATAGTTTGCCTTTCGTGGTATCGATGAAGAATACGCATGACACTAAGGATGCTGGCGACTACCCCACGCGGTACGCTCTCGGCATGAAGTGCAACATCGCCAATGTCTTTGATGAAGCCAAGGTCTATCTGAATGGCAAATTCATCATCACTCCATCTGAGTACAAGCAGCTATGGTCGAACGTTCGCGCCATGGCCGAGCTAACGACCGCGGAGGTTGAGAAGCATGGCGCTGATATGTACCTCTACCCTGATGACTGGGAATCGATCCACCACTCGGACGTCGCGTCGTACATCGGAGATGGCTTTGCAAACAACTACGTCGCGGGCAACAGTTCTATTGCTCTGGTGGGTACTGAACACGTTCGCTCCAATTGCGGATTCATGCGCCGCGTACTCAACAACCCTCCAGAGGTAGCTGGTGCTAACAACTCGCACGGATGGCCGTCGCTGAAGTCAGCATCATCGCAAGCTATTGCTCAGATGCGCGGCACTGGTGCTTTCAAGAAGGGTACGTGGCTCGCCAAAGGATCGACGATTGGCGAGTGGTTCTACATGCTCAAGATTCATCTAGTTGATCTTTCACCGATCTTCTCCGAGATTGATCTTGTTGGAAAACCTCAGCTCAAGCTTGAGCTCAAGGTACAGACTGGATACTCTGACCTAACCCTTACTCCCAGTGATACGGCCAGCGGTCGTCTAATGAAGCTGGACTCTACTACACTCGTGGCTGGTTCGGTTTGCCCGGTAATGGTCGCGAGTTCGTATGGAGCTGTTGCCGATGCTATGAATGCAGTTATTGGCGTGGCGGGCAAGAGCGACAAGCTTCGCATTGCCTGGGGCCCGATTCACAACTCGATCACGACCATCGCCACGGATGGCAGCTACTTCCCTTTTACGCAGGCTCGTCTCAACCTTCCGTTCTACGACATTGCTAACCCCACGGCGCTTGTAAGCAAGCCGATGAAGCAGATCAAGTACCTCGATTGCTACAGTCAAATGTTTGCCACTGGTGAGGCTGGAGTCGGCATCATGACGACCAACAAGAACTTCTCTGTTCAGGTAGCCAGCTCGCATAAAAATGTTAAATATGTTTGCATCCTACCGTACGCCAACACCGCCAGTGGCAACTTCGCAACCGCCGCCAACACGCATCAGTTCGCGTCGCCTTTTGACTCCGCTCCCTGGTCGCTCCAGCCCGGTTCATCTATTCGCGATTTCCAGGTGCAGGTAGGCAACAAGAACGTTTCCAGGATACCCACTCGTACGACTGGCAAAACTTCCTGGATGAGTTCAGCAAAATCGGAGCTATCAACGGTGATCTCAGTCGCGAGATTTCCAACTGTCTGATCGGGATGGATAAGTGGCAAACGACTCAGCGCATCCTTGTAGCCGATTGCTCTCGCATCTCTGAGGCCGACGTACCTCAGTCGATCAAGGTCTCTGGCACGAACGTCTCCACTCAGGGTACGAACCTTCTAGTACTCGTTGTATATGATCGCTCTCTGGAGCTTGACCGCATCACCGGAGAAGTGTTCCGTGCAGACTAAAGCGCTCTGATGCAAAGGAAGCTCATCTCGATTAATTTAATTAAATTTGTATTTATGATTTGGCTACTTATATAGAGATCATCATGAGTACATTAACTTTTGGCAAGCACAAGTCGAAAACTATTGAAGAGGTATATGCTTCTGACCCAGGATACTGCCGCTGGTTATCGAATCAAAAGAGTCTCGTTGAAGACACCAGTGATATTGGTAAGTTCCTGAAGGAGAAGCTTAGTAATGATGATGGATCGTTCCTTATGACGTTTGGTAAGTACAAGCATAAAACTATCAAACAGATCCAAACCATCGACCCTGATTACCTTGAATGGTTGAAGAAGAATGAATTCATTCAAACGAAGATGCCCAAGCTGAAGGCTGAGGTAGATGAACTACTAAAGTGAGCTCATGGTGATATTTTTTTGAAAACATTCTGAATTTCATGGCTTTATTCTAAATTTCATAGTTTTATTCTGAATTTCAGAGTTTTGTTCTGAATTTCTAGCTTTATTCTGAATTTCAAAAAAAGAGTCGATTGATTCGATTGACTCGATTAGAATTAGTATCCCATAGATTCGAAGAAGTCTTCGAAATCATCGAACTGTTGGATATGTTGATTCATGAATCTTGGGTGAAAACAGAACTGATGAATGCATCGATCGTATTGTATCACATAGGATGTGAGTTCGCTTTGCTTTGCTAAAATATGACTTAGCTCGATCAAACCGGTTTCAAACCGATCGATACTTACACTAAACCATTGAGATTCAGTAATAACGAGATGTTCTAGGCTTTGTCTGAATCTAGGGAGGCCGAAGAAAGCATGGCTGAAATCACAGAACTTGTCTTCAGTTCCTTGAATCCAGATCGAATTTTCCTCAAACTCTTCTTCCTCAAACTCTTCTTCCTCAAGCTCAACTTCCTCACTCGTCAAAATTTGTCCGTATTCCCAGGCATCCATCGCTTCAGCTAACTGTTGTCGAGTTGATTCAATAGTGGTGCTGAAATAAAGATGCTGCATAGCTTCGTATTCGACTTGGTTGTTGCAGATCATGGTTGTTGGTTGGTTGTTGCTTGTTGGCTGCTTGTGATTATATAACTTAGTATTCAAGTGTTTAAATAGAAAACTTTTCCACGCAAATATTGCTTCTCTGGATGTGGGCTATATGATCGGTGCTCTACCTCCTTCACAGCGAATGAATATTTTGCTCTCGATATTAGCTATGATATAGGTGCTCTAACTACTACACATCTATAGGATACCTCATTTACATGTGAGGGCTTGAGGCGAGTTGAGATGGGTTTTGATACTCTGAAATTCACGAAAATAGGTGATTTGAATATTAACGATAGGATAGGTGCTCTGGTTATGACACAGCGAAAGGGGGTAAGCTGCGCGTGTAATGATAGAGACGGGCTGGTGGGTGGGGTAATGTGTTGATTTTTTTGAAAAATCAAAAAACAGCATTATACCTAGTGGGTATATACTAGTACCATGGCGGGGCATCGGTAAGGCCGGGTGCGCGTTGGTGCTCACAGTGACGGGCGGCTCACTAACTATGCTTGTGCTTGTGCGTGCTTTTTGCAGAGGATAGCGCCGCATCCGGGGACGCCAGACTCGACGGAGGAGGCCATGGCAGGGCATCGGTGAGGCTGGGTGCGCGTTGGTGCTCACAATGACGGGCGGCTCACTAACTATGCTTGTGCGTGCTGTTTGCAGAGGATAGCGCCGCGTCCGGGGACACCAGACTCGACGAAGGAGACCATGGCGGGGCATCGGTAAGGCCGGGAGCTGTTGGTGCTCCCAATGATGGGCGGCTCACTATAACTTTATTTTTTTAGAATTTTAATAGTCATTAATGAATTTTCTGATAATGTTTTTAATTAAAATTAAAAAATAATAATTGAAACATATTGATAAATTTTATATCAATTTTTGGAGTATAATTTTATAAATAAAATGTTCACGTGATTTTTTATTTACTAACTCTGCTTGTGCGTGCTGTTTGCAGAGGATAGCGCCGCGTCCTGGGACGCCAGACTCGACGGAGGAGACCAAGGACGCCAAAGTGGCGAAGCAGGAGATCATAGGTGGGGTCGATATTTTGTAAAGGCTTCGAGCCAATCAAAACCTGTTGAGTGCATTTCGTGTGGTTAGATGCTTGATGGGAATGCAATCTTATCGTTGTGGGACAAGTGGTTTCGCTAAGGAAATCATTTTGCAGAGAGCCATGCAGCCAGAAGAAGTTACCTGGCGGCAGGCGATTGAAGAGGAGGAAGATGCCTCTACAGCGGCTGTTCAGGCTGAGAGGGTCCTCCATCAACTCGTACAGCGTCACCTAGCCAGCAGCGCAGAAGTGGATGCTGCAGTGGCGGAGCTAGATCTGCGGCGCTCAGAATACGCGCGCAAGTTAAGAACGACTGAGGAAGCCGACGACGTCTACCACCGCGCACAATGGGAGGATATCATCAGAGACCGAGATAGCCGTCGGGCAGACCACGAGCAGCGCGTCCAGGCAGTGCTACCGCAGGCGCGAGCAGGGCCCCCGCAAGCCTCGACCACCAGGTCACGAGCGGCCACGCACTCGGCCACTACCTCCAGCGACGATGTCCCGTCACCCAGGCCTACCAAGCGCTTGAATCTTGGACGGCTTCCGCGCACCCTAGTTAACCAACATGCCCAAAGCGGGGACGAGGCGATAGGCAGTGGTGAAGCCGAAGACAGCTCCAGCAGTGGTGGCTCTGATGACAGCGCTAGCAGTGGAGATGCTGCAGACTCGCCACCTGCACCAATCAACAGGCTGATGCTGCTTGATCCCAAAGTGCATGGGGTTCCTCCGAGACCGCCGTCTCCAGCCCCAACTCAAGCGCAGACGGCTGGCTATCTATCGGACGGTGAATCCGAGTCGAAGAGCTACGATGCCGACAGCGATCGTAACGCGGAGGAATCTGGGAGCGCTGAGGCGTCGGAGTTTCTTCCCAGTAGCAGGTCTGAAGACACTAGCTAAGATCGCGATTATGATGACCCATAAGAGAAGAGCTGGAGCGTTATTTGGGGCCCCTTGATATTAAGCAATGCAATTTTGATCCTCTTCAGTGCCTTGTTGTTGTTGCGCTCGTGTGCTTCCCTACTACTGTTTTGCCGTGATTAGTCTAGTGGGTTTTCGTTGTTCATCGCAGTCGTAGCAGGTCCTATAGCTCTGTTCAATGTCTTGTGGCTGTACGATACGCTTCAACTGCATTTCAGCTGACTCGTTATGCTTCGTGTTGGTTGCAGAAACATCGGCGGAGGTACGGTGGCTATATTTGAATGTGGTTTAAACGAGGCTCACGTCAGCATCTCCAACCCCGCAGAAGCCGGTGAAAAGGGGGGGCGACGTGTCCCTTTGTCCAGGGAAAAAGGCAAACGGCGCTTCAAGGATGCTTCCGTCGGCACCTGACTGCAAACCCATTCAGTCGAGATTTTGCGCACAAGGTAACACTGCCGTCGTAAATTCGCTGCGATAGCAGTATTTCAGCTCACTCGATACGCTTGTGGTTTTGGCATTGGTTGCAGGCTACCTCTTGTGTGGCGGAGGTACGGTAGCTCATTTTGGACGTGGTCTGGCATTCGTCGTATCTTACTTTGATCATTCATAGTGGTTGTAGCTATGGCTTTGCAAGCGGTAGAAGAACCAGATGAGGACGACTTACTAGCCTTTTTGGATGTTGCATCCAGGAGGGGAAAAATCGCGCTTCGGTACAGCGATCCAGGGCCCGAAAAAAACGCCGAACAAGCGAAGGAATTGAAGCGGCTGAGCCTCCGAGTGCCAATTATTTTCAGCCGGTCAGTGAAGACGAGAAAGACCATTGCATGGACTTACTTCGAGCTGCTCTCGGTGCCGAAGGATTAGATGAGTGCACGTGTGCTGTTTGCGATCGACTAGTGTTACGAAGGGAAGTGGAGCGAAAGGATGGCTCTGACTGGAAATATATGGATATATTGCGTGAAGTTTTGGGTGAAGCAAGCAGTGATATCCCGCCGTCACTTTTGAAGCAATACGAAGCCCCGCTCCTGATTCCCAGTTTGGAAAACGTTCTTTTCTCGCCGCGGGGCATCGAGTGCTATCTGTGTGAAGATGGTTACCCGGGTACATGGGTGAGTGTGTGCAATGAGTGCAGTACTTCTGTCCGTCGCCGGAAACTACCGAAGTTTGTCATTGCGAATGGCTTTTTCATGGGGGCTTTGCCAGATTACTTAAAAGGGTAAACGATACCGGAGCGGATGCTGACACAGCTCAGCTCTATTGCGGCTACAACCCGTGTAATGCGGGGTGGTCGCCATAGATGCATTCGCTCGCATTGCCTAGCCTTCGACTGCACCCCTGGACCGCCTGTTTCGCTGTTACCACGCTCACTTGCCGACGTCACATCATATCGCGTAGTCATGGTCGGTGACTTCACGGTAGGTCAAATTCGCAAAGTCAGGAAGATGCATCGAATTCGGAACGGCATTGTACGGGACGTAGTCAGTTTTATAAGACCTACAACAAGTTGTATGGTGATGTTGTGGTGAGCGACGACTTTCTTGAAGCTGAATATTCAGATGACTTGATTCACGATCACTTTGTGGAGCATGCTATAGATGATGATGGAGATTTGGATGATACTATGGACGCTGAACAACAGAACATACGTGGTCATTCTGATGCATGGCGCGTAATTTGTGAAAGTGATGAAGAAAGCGTAGTTGAGCGTCGCATTGGGCTAACTGACGATACCCCACCTCCTCCTCTTGCACGAGATCATTCTCCAGTTGCGGAAGTTGAGGGAGCTCCTGCTGCAGAACGGGTATTTCTAGTTCGTCGCTCGGATCATATTTCTCACGATACCACGGGTGATCTATTTGCAAAACGTTTTCCTCATTTATTTCCGTTCGACAGAGGGCACCCAGGAGAATACAGACGTGTTCCTGTATCTGCGAAAGCGTGCATGAAACACTATGTCAAGCTCAGTGGACGGCAGTTCGCAGAGGACGAGTTATTTACGCTCGTGGCATTTGACCGAATCTCACTATAAACCATGTTCATTCATAATTTTGTTCGATGCAAACGATTTCCACAAGTATACGAAGGTCATGAAACGATTGGAGTCGAGCAATTTGGCAACGCCTTACTTACAAACGAGAGACGCCGCCAGGGTTGCTTGCCGAGGGCTGGAGCAAGCGACCCCATTGCATATAGCGTTTTGAAGACTGTGGAGATCTCCACAAGTTCGATGTGGGGTAGCAACGCAGAGCATTGCATTGCAGACGAAAAGCGTTTGCCTGTCAGGCACGCTTCGGCCAGCCCGCTCTGTTCGCCACGTTGACACCCAACTCAGACAACTCATTTGTAATGGCTCAGTACACCGGTGGTTCCTATGTTCAAACCCTTTTTGACATATTGGACGCTCGAATGCCGACCAAAGCGGAGCTTCGGGAGGCGAGTCTGGGCAATGATTGCGCTTCTGCACGGTTATTCATGAGGCATGTGGATGCATTTATTAAGTGTGTATTGGGAGTTCAACCAAGTGCGAAAACCCACTGCACACCGGGGGTTATTTGGTACTGTGGAGGCATATTTTGGCATGGTCGAAACGCAAGGCCGAGGAGCACTTCACATCCACTTTCTGATCTGGCTGAAAGGATGTCCGCCAAATTCGGCAGCCGTGGAAAAGATTCTACAAAGTGCACAAGGTGACCAGTTTCGTGCTTCTGTTGCAGCGTACGCACATAGTATTGTCAGTAATGAACTCCCTATCGACTTGACGAAGCATTGTTATTCTGAATGTGGTGCGTCGTATTCAAGGTTGGTTGCTCTCTCGATACCAGATACGGCGCGCAACAACCCACAGGCGGGAATGCATTCTCTGGAGCTAAAGAAGACAGTCAAGGAGCCGGAGCTCTTGCAGTGCAATATTTGCAAGAGGAAATTTAGCTCGCAATATGCCTTACGAAGTGCTCTGCTACAAAGTCGCCCTCTGCACTGGCCGCCGTGGAAAGACACGCTTTCTACCGACGAAATTGTGAAGCAGGCAAACAGTGAATTGTCGTGCCGAGACACACGACGAAAAGCATTCGATGTCATACTAGAGCGTGAGAAGATGCTCGACAGCTTGGGCGCTGACAGGGATTTAAAAAAAGAAAGTGGTCTGAGTCATGCTGAAAGTTCCTATTTGCTGGAGCTCGCAAATGATCTAATAATGGGGTTCTGCAAGAGTGATGATGACCCGTTTCAGAACGAATATCTGACCCGGTTAATTGAGATGCTGCCTCCGTCAAATTCCGATTGTCGAATGGCGAAGGAATCGATGGATTATATGGTTTCGGTTCTGGTTCTACTGCTAAACCAACACTGATGGTGTCATACAAGCAGCTGCTTTAAGCGGTCCAGGGCGACGGGTAATGCAAACCTGTGTCGATACTCGTTCCCGCGAGAGAGCGTTGACTGTACAAGATTTGGTTCAGCGGGGGTTGAAACAAAGCGAACGCTGGGGCACGAGTTCATAAACGGTTTCAGTGATACGATCATGGCAACTTTTAAATGTAACCACGACATTCAGGTGCTGCTAGGGGGCGTGAAGCAACTGACCGCATCTATACTGCTGTAAGTACGTAACGAAGTATCAGAATCGCTTGGATTCTATTGTTCCGGTTGCCTTGTCGGCTCTCAAAAGGCGGCAGGAGAGAGAAATGCAAGAATTACCAGCAGTCCCTGACGAACACGAGCGGCTGGCATCAGCTCGCAAACGCGTTGCATCGATGGCGTATGCTCTAACCAACCGACAGGAGGTGGCAGGGCCACTGGCCGCGTTTTACTTGTACCGTGGATCATGCTGCTACTCTAGGCACTGGGTTTGCGGCGTTACCAATTGGAGATGCCGTTCGACAGCTGTGCGCGTCAAATGAATATAGTGCTCAGTTGTCAACGAGGGAGAATCTGAAGACGCGGCTTCGTTTCGAGTGGTGTCATTTCTCGATGACTACATTTATCGGCCTGATGCCTTGCTGAATGTTAATTTGTACGAGTTCGTAATGCGGTATTTTCGCTAAAAGGGTGTTAGCACATCTACTGCAAAGCTTGGATTCTCAAGCAGGCACCCACTCCATCATAACCACCGTCTTGCGCGTCGCATCGAGGAAGTCATTCCTATCGTACAAGGCTTTCGTTTGCCGTACGTTGATGACAAGTCATCACCAGAAATCAAAATCAAGCACACAATGTTGTCTTTCGTACTGTTTAAACCATTTCGAGCTTTAGAAGACATCATTAATGTTCAGGGTAACGCTGAGGAGGATGGCTGAACGCATTTTCGTTGTGGGAAGGAACTCGCAGTGAATTGGTTAGAACTATCATGAGCAATATGAATGACTACCAGCAATCTAGTATGCAAAACAATCAGACCATGAATGCAAATGCCACCACAAACGATTATGATATGGAAAGGGACGACGAGGAAGCCGACGCGCTGTTTGACAAAGACGACGACTTTGACGAGAACGACATTTGCTTGGATACAGAGGAAGACTTTTCTGATCTTTGGGGACTTGACGAGTCGAAGTTTGTAGAAACTATGGGTTTAAACCAGTCGATCTGTCCTACGTCGGCTGTTCCTGACCGCCGCATAGCTCATATTCTCGATGCATTTTCCAAATTCAACATGCTTCGAGGTGCTGCAGTTGAAACCATCCCTAGGTCAAGCACTGGAACCTCGGACGAAGATATCCCGCCGCTTGATTACATGCGTGCATGGATTGCGGACATCAACACGGATAATGCAATCGTTGTCCCCGTTCAATCAGGGATAAGTGAGCAGGATACTACAGTAATCGAACTGCTGGATGATGCGTTAAGGGAAACGAGTATGAGCTGGACGCCTTCAACTATGGATGACACCCGGCCACCAACCCCAATGAAGCAATGCGCTACCATCGCCGAAATTTTGCGGGCTTTTACATTGAACGAGAAACAGCACTACGCCGTTAAGATAATTGGAATGGCATTGCTGACAAGATGGAGAAACACTGAAGCTTCATTTTACATGAATGAAGATATTGAAGCGCGGTTACGATCGGATCAACTTCAAATGTTTTTCGGGGGAGAGGGAGGAACAGGTAAAAGTCGTGTGATCGGCGCAATTCAGGCTTTATGCGCTAGTTGGAGGCGCGCTGGTAGCATCGTGAAGACCGCCCTAACCGGAAAAGCTGCAACTATCATCGGCGGACGCACGTTGGCGAGCTTCTTGTTGCAAATTCAGCACAAAATGTCCATCGATGCCGTGATGAATCTAGATGTAATCGTCATCGATGAGGTGTCGATGATGAAGAAGTCGCAGCTTACACAGCTGGACACGGTGCTGCGAAATGCGAAGCGTGTTTCAAACGATGCATTCGGACGGATTCATGTAATGTTCGTCGGAGACTTTTTGCAGCTACCACCAGTTGGCGCGGACCCGCTTCACCGCGACCCCGTGAAGAAATCGAAGTGCACCGCGAATGACATTGCAGGCTATCAACTTTGGAGTGGATTTCAAGACGTGATAGTGTTAGACGAGTCGGTTCGATTTCGGCTCGATCCTGAGTGGGGACGGGGCTGCCACGAAGCTCGTCGTGGTATTTGGACACCTGAGTTCGTGTCCATAATTAACTCTCGAGCCATTTCGCGGGACGGATCGTTAGCTGATTGGCTTTTGGATGAACAAGCAACCAAATTTGTAACTCCTGATAACTCGACAAGGTTGGCCATAAACAATTTGTTCATCTCGACTGCAGCTAAAGCATTGCCAAGCGATGAATATCCTGCCGGGTAGTCGCAAACTTCAAAGGAAAATTGGCAGCTCTAAGCGCAGCTGAAATGAAAATGGTGATGCGTCTGCCTGATTCGAAGTTTGGTCGAATGCCGCCGTACTTGGATCTGATCATCGGGATGCCAGTCCAGGTCACTCAAAACATTAGACCACAGAAACCGGTGGCCCATGGAACCCTTGGTGTATTGGAAGCTATAATTTACCAACCTGGTACAACATTTCGTCTTGTACATGATGGTGTAGCGGACATGGTGTTAAAATCCCAAGTGTTCCTCCACCTGCAGTCCTGATGCGCATACAGCGGGGAGATATGGCTGCATGAATGCAAGGCTCCGACGACGCAGACTTGTTTCCGCTTTCTTTGACTCGCAGGCCTATGGTCAGTGCCGCCTTGCTCTAATGGGTACTCAAAAGGGCTTCCACGAGAGCTTACTGTTCGAATTCAGCAATTTCCGCTTGTCTGCGCAGTCTCGTCGACTGTGCACAAGATTCAAGGAGATACACTCGACCGAATGGTAGTTACGGAGTGGCGGTCGACAAATGCGATAACGAATAAGCGCCAGCAACCATACTTGCTTGTGTCTAGAATCACGTCACGGTCCGCATTCGTGACACTTACTCCGATCTCACCCGAGATAATCAAGTGGGCTCATCCTCCTGCAGATGCAGATGCACTAGAAGAAGAAGATCGACTTCCTATGTTGAGTGCATTTACCATAGAGAAACTGAAGAATCTATAACTGCAAATTGAGTTTGTTTTACATTAAGTGTAACGGGGTTACATCGAATAGTGTGATGCACACAAGCTAGGTGCCACACATAAGTTGAGTTCCACACATATGTTACGTGGGTCACCCCAGATAGGAGTGGGTGGCTCACAGCCAATGGATATGCATTTGACTAGGCTCTACTATGATAGATAGTGAGTCCTATACATACATACAACAGGCGGCTCTGCCGCAATACATTCAGTTCACATTTGAAGCCTAAGAGTTCACTAGCCTTGTTTAAGGTATTTCTGTCTCTTGGAGTCCTTAATTAGCTATATTAAGGTACTCGTGCAAACTCTCGTATAGAGTTTGCTAGCTATCAATACTACTAGAGACTCTCTGAGTCTGTGTCTTCCTCTGACGCTAAAGCTACGGCAGCCCCGCTGCACTTGGTAGCACTTGTAGTCAATCCGACACCTGAGTCTTACGACTGTCCCTCTGTGAGGATGGAGCAATTTTTTTTTTTGCCCACTTACCCCCGAACCAACAGGACGGGCTTAAGAAGCTGATGTCCTTGATCGGCCCCGAAGGTGTGGCCCATCTTGCTTCGCAAGGCCCCGACGCGGTGAACGCGCGTCTGGAGGCGTTTTCTCAGTATGAGAGTGCTCTGTTGGAGCACGTCCAGCAGAAGATGACTGCGGCCGCGGCGTCTGTGACGCCTAGGCCTGCATCGGACGATGCTCCACGAGCTAAACCGCTCATGGTGAGCGTCAAGACCTTCGAGGGCAAGGAAGGCGAAAGCCTTTTGCTCTGGATCAGAGAGGTCGAAATGGCCATGGCGTCCGCCATGCTCAAGACCGAGCAGCAGCGCGTGGCGCTTGCGATCTCCAAGCTCGGTGGCCGAGCGCGAGAGTGGGCCCTGACGTGTGGCACGTCTGTGGACACTGCGTTCCCTTCTTGGGATCAGCTGAAGGCCCAGCTTTCGCGAGTGTTCTCGCCGCCTAACCAGGCGTATCGCGTGAGGTCACGCTTCCTGTCTACCCGTCAGGGTAAGAAGGAATTGTTGGACTTCGTCCAGGAGTTGAGAACTCTTCTCGCCGGCATGGCGGCGGATCCTCTTCCTGAAGTGGTCGCGGTGACCGTCTTCATGGAAGGCCTTCGCACTGGCGTGGCCAGGACGGAAGTCTTCCGTGTTCACCCGACCTCTTTTGAGGAAGCCGTTAACGTGGCGTTGAACGCCGAGTTCAACTTCAAGTCGGCGCGACTTGGTTGGACGGCTTCCCAAGCCAGCTCTTCGGGAGCTTCTGATGTGTCCAATGGTGCAGTGCCTATGGATCTCAGCTACGCTGAAGATGAGGAAGTCGAGCTTCAGGCTGCTGAGCAGCGTATCGGCATCCGTCGATGCTATGTGTGCGGCAGCACGCAACACCTGCGTCCGGGTTGCCCGCTGCGCAAGCAGCGCCAGGCTCCGTCGAGCCGAACCTCCGCTTCTGAGCAGAAGCCTGGCTCGGAGCGGGGAAACGCCAAGTCTCAGTAGGCGCGGGGCGCCCTGCTGGGGAAGAAGAACTGAGTTCTGTTGAGCCTCAGGGAGGAGGTCGGCAGGGCTTAGCCCCAAAGAGCACCGTGCTCTCTAACAACACGGGACGTGTATGCAAGCCGGGCTTGCTGGTCGTGGAAGCGACCGTGAAGGGCTTTGAGAAGCCATGGAAGATCCTTATCGACTCCGGAGCGTCGGGCAACTATGCTCGGCGCTCCACGATGGAAGGAAGTCAGCAGTACGCTGAGGCGCTGAAGGCGCGTTCGAGGGACATCGTCACCGTCCGTCTTGCGACGGGGACCCGTGTCACGGTGCCCAAGGTTCCTGTGAACCTGGGCGTGAAGTTTCTGGACTTCGATAGCGTTGAACGCTGTTTGGTCATCGACCTGGATTCGAGGTACGACCTCATCCTCGGCATGGCATGGCTGGAGTGCCATGAATCATGGATCGACTGGCGGTCGAATACCTTAGGCGCTACGCGCTTGCCTCCTAGGGGAGCATTGGCGAGTCATGAACCCACCTCTGCTAGGAAGCAAAAGCGCTATTGGCGCGGGCACTGGACCGAGTCGGTCAATGTGCTGGACATTGGAGTGTCCGAGTTAATGGACACTGGCGTCGAAGACGCGAGTCCCGAGCACTGCTCGTGGGCTGGACGTGGAGTGGCACGTAACCCACTGAGTGAGACTCCGAGTTACTTCGAGTCATCACTGCCTGCCGGTAATGGCGGGGTCGACAGTTCGTCGAGGCATCTTGGGCATGGCCCTAGTGATGCGCGTGGAGCGGCACGTAACCCGCTGAGCGGTGCTCGTCACGAGAGCGCAGCATCGCTGCATGCCACTGATGGCGTGGTCGGCTGTGAGCCGAGGCATCAAGGGGAGGACCCTGACGATGCGGGTGGAGTGGCACTAATCCACTGGGCGAGGGCTGTGAGCGTTGCGGCTCCACGCCGGCTCAATCAGAGCAGCAAGAGGTGGCGACACCTGACGAGACTTTCAGTCTGAACACGCTGGCCTCTCCGAGGCGTACAGCTTCCGCGAGGAGGCGGCAGCGACGCCAGATGGCGATGCCTTAAAGGCTGGCGCGCTCGCCGAAGTGGTCATGATACGACCGGAGGAGGAATTGAACTCCTCGTCGCTTATGGATGAAGCTGTCCTTGAGGACACGAAGGAGGCACTCAGTGCGCGAAGTGGATCTTCGATCCTGAAGGACCCATCGGATCCGTTCTATCCTTTGGTTAAGGAGTTCCAGGATGTGGTCTCGAATGACCCGCCCACTGGCTTACCTCCGGATCGAGGTGTCCGTCATGAGATTGACTTGGTTCCTGGAACCAAATACTGCGTAACGAGGCAGTGACCCTTACCGAAGGAGCAGTGCGACGTCATTGACGCGTTCTTCAGTGCCAAGCACGCGGCGGGCATGGTGCGTGAGAGCAAGTCTCCACACTCGACGCCTACGTTCTGTGTCAGAAAGCCTAATGGCAAGTGGCGCATCGTTCATGCTTTTAATAAGCTCAACGCTGCCACCATTCCGGCACAGACGCCGATTCCTAGGAAGGATGTTCTGCAGAACAATATGGTTGGCTGCACGATGTACAGTGCGCTCGACTTGGTCGATGGTTATTACCAGTTGCTCATGCGAGCGAGTGACATTCCGCTGACAGCGGTTAGCACTCCGAGCGGTATGCTCTGGGAGTGGCTAGTCATGCCCCAAGGGCTGTCGAACGCGCCTGCGACGTTCAATCGTCTGGTGACGCAGCTCTTCAGGCCCCTGCGGGCGTTTGCTCAAACGTACTTCGACGACATCTTCGTCCACAGTCGTGCGGAGCACGGTCGGTCTGACGTGGAGAACCACATTGACCACTTGCGAGCAGTGCTCGAGTGCATGCGCACCAACAAGCTGTACGCTAACGCATCAAAATGCATCTTCGGCGCTGAAGAAATTCCTTTCTTAGGATGCTTCGTTGGGAAGCGCGGCCTTCGAGCAGATCCTGCTAAGGTTAAGGCCATCGTTGACTGGCCGGTTCCCAAGAACCAGAAGGACTTACGCAAGTGGCTTGGCCTCGCCAACTACTTGCACAAGTACAGCGCGAACTACGCTGAGATGGCTCGGCCATTGTCCAATCTCCTTAAGAAGGATGAGGACTGGTGTTGGAACACCGAGCATCAAGATGCTTTCGAAGCAGTCAAGGAGAGTCTCCTTCATGCCCCGATCCTGGCGTTGCCAGACCCTGAACGTCCATTCAGTGTCGTCTGTGACGCATCGGACTTCGCCATCGGCAGTGCTCTGCTGCAAGCAGACGCCGAAGGGCGTGAACGCGTGATAGCGTTTGAGTCTCGCCAGCTTAAGGCTGCAGAGAAGAACTATCCAGTTCATGACAAAGAGCTACTTGCGATGAAGTATGCTCTCGTCAAGTTCAGGGTTCATATAACGGGGTTACATTGAATAGTGTGATGCACACAAGCTAGGTGCCACACATAAGTGGCTTCCACACATATGTTACGTGGGTCACCCCAGATAGGAGTGGGTGGCTCACAGCCACTGGATATGCATTTGACTAGGCTCTACTATGATAGATAGTGAGTCCTATACATACTAACAACAGGCGGCTCTGCCGCGATAAACAACAATACATTCAGTTCACATTTGAAGCCTAAGAGTTCACTAGCCTTGTTTAAGGTATTTCTGTCTCTTGGAGTCCTTAATTAGCTATATTAAGGTACTCGAGCAAACTCTCGTATAGAGTTTGCTAGCTATCAATATTACTAGAGACTCTCTGAGTCTGTGTCTTCCTCTGACGCTAAAGCTACGGCAGCCCCGCTGCACTTGGTAGCACTTGTAGTCAATCCGACACCTGAGTCTTACGACTGTCCCTCTGTGAGGATGGAGCAATTTTTTTTTGCCCACTTACCCCCGAACCAACAGGACGGGCTTAAGAAGCTGATGTCCTTGATCGGCCCCGAAGGTGTGGCCCATCTTGCTTCGCAAGGCCCCGACGCGGTGAACGCGCGTCTGGAGGCGTTTTCTCAGTATGAGAGTGCTCTGTTGGAGCACGTCCAGCAGAAGATGACTGCGGCCGCGGCGTCTGTGACGCCTAGGCCTGCATCGGACGATGCTCCACGAGCTAAACCGCTCATGGTGAGCGTCAAGACCTTCGAGGGCAAGGAAGGCGAAAGCCTTTTGCTCTGGATCAGAGAGGTCGAAATGGCCATGGCGTCCGCCATGCTCAAGACCGAGCAGCAGCGCGTGGCGCTTGCGATCTCCAAGCTCGGTGGCCGAGCGCGAGAGTGGGCCCTGACGTGTGGCACGTCTGTGGACACTGCGTTCCCTTCTTGGGATCAGCTGAAGGCCCAGCTTTCGCGAGTGTTCTCGCCGCCTAACCAGGCGTATCGCGTGAGGTCACGCTTCCTGTCTACCCGTCAGGGTAAGAAGGAATTGTTGGACTTCGTCCAGGAGTTGAGAACTCTTCTCGCCGGCATGGCGGCGGATCCTCTTCCTGAAGTGGTCGCGGTGACCGTCTTCATGGAAGGCCTTCGCACTGGCGTGGCCAGGACGGAAGTCTTCCGTGTTCACCCGACCTCTTTTGAGGAAGCCGTTAACGTGGCGTTGAACGCCGAGTTCAACTTCAAGTCGGCGCGACTTGGTTGGACGGCTTCCCAAGCCAGCTCTTCGGGAGCTTCTGATGTGTCCAATGGTGCAGTGCCTATGGATCTCAGCTACGCTGAAGATGAGGAAGTCGAGCTTCAGGCTGCTGAGCAGCGTATCGGCATCCGTCGATGCTATGTGTGCGGCAGCACGCAACACCTGCGTCCGGGTTGCCCGCTGCGCAAGCAGCGCCAGGCTCCGTCGAGCCGAACCTCCGCTTCTGAGCAGAAGCCTGGCTCGGAGCGGGGAAACGCCAAGTCTCAGTAGGCGCGGGGCGCCCTGCTGGGGAAGAAGAACTGAGTTCTGTTGAGCCTCAGGGAGGAGGTCGGCAGGGCTTAGCCCCAAAGAGCACCGTGCTCTCTAACAACACGGGACGTGTATGCAAGCCGGGCTTGCTGGTCGTGGAAGCGACCGTGAAGGGCTTTGAGAAGCCATGGAAGATCCTTATCGACTCCGGAGCGTCGGGCAACTATGCTCGGCGCTCCACGATGGAAGGAAGTCAGCAGTACGCTGAGGCGCTGAAGGCGCGTTCGAGGGACATCGTCACCGTCCGTCTTGCGACGGGGACCCGTGTCACGGTGCCCAAGGTTCCTGTGAACCTGGGCGTGAAGTTTCTGGACTTCGATAGCGTTGAACGCTGTTTGGTCATCGACCTGGATTCGAGGTACGACCTCATCCTCGGCATGGCATGGCTGGAGTGCCATGAATCATGGATCGACTGGCGGTCGAATACCTTAGGCGCTACGCGCTTGCCTCCTAGGGGAGCATTGGCGAGTCATGAACCCACCTCTGCTAGGAAGCAAAAGCGCTATTGGCGCGGGCACTGGACCGAGTCGGTCAATGTGCTGGACATTGGAGTGTCCGAGTTAATGGACACTGGCGTCGAAGACGCGAGTCCCGAGCACTGCTCGTGGGCTGGACGTGGAGTGGCACGTAACCCACTGAGTGAGACTCCGAGTTACTTCGAGTCATCACTGCCTGCCGGTAATGGCGGGGTCGACAGTTCGTCGAGGCATCTTGGGCATGGCCCTAGTGATGCGCGTGGAGCGGCACGTAACCCGCTGAGCGGTGCTCGTCACGAGAGCGCAGCATCGCTGCATGCCACTGATGGCGTGGTCGGCTGTGAGCCGAGGCATCAAGGGGAGGACCCTGACGATGCGGGTGGAGTGGCACTAATCCACTGGGCGAGGGCTGTGAGCGTTGCGGCTCCACGCCGGCTCAATCAGAGCAGCAAGAGGTGGCGACACCTGACGAGACTTTCAGTCTGAACACGCTGGCCTCTCCGAGGCGTACAGCTTCCGCGAGGAGGCGGCAGCGACGCCAGATGGCGATGCCTTAAAGGCTGGCGCGCTCGCCGAAGTGGTCATGATACGACCGGAGGAGGAATTGAACTCCTCGTCGCTTATGGATGAAGCTGTCCTTGAGGACACGAAGGAGGCACTCAGTGCGCGAAGTGGATCTTCGATCCTGAAGGACCCATCGGATCCGTTCTATCCTTTGGTTAAGGAGTTCCAGGATGTGGTCTCGAATGACCCGCCCACTGGCTTACCTCCGGATCGAGGTGTCCGTCATGAGATTGACTTGGTTCCTGGAACCAAATACTGCGTAACGAGGCAGTGACCCTTACCGAAGGAGCAGTGCGACGTCATTGACGCGTTCTTCAGTGCCAAGCACGCGGCGGGCATGGTGCGTGAGAGCAAGTCTCCACACTCGACGCCTACGTTCTGTGTCAGAAAGCCTAATGGCAAGTGGCGCATCGTTCATGCTTTTAATAAGCTCAACGCTGCCACCATTCCGGCACAGACGCCGATTCCTAGGAAGGATGTTCTGCAGAACAATATGGTTGGCTGCACGATGTACAGTGCGCTCGACTTGGTCGATGGTTATTACCAGTTGCTCATGCGAGCGAGTGACATTCCGCTGACAGCGGTTAGCACTCCGAGCGGTATGCTCTGGGAGTGGCTAGTCATGCCCCAAGGGCTGTCGAACGCGCCTGCGACGTTCAATCGTCTGGTGACGCAGCTCTTCAGGCCCCTGCGGGCGTTTGCTCAAACGTACTTCGACGACATCTTCGTCCACAGTCGTGCGGAGCACGGTCGGTCTGACGTGGAGAACCACATTGACCACTTGCGAGCAGTGCTCGAGTGCATGCGCACCAACAAGCTGTATGCTAACGCATCAAAATGCATCTTCGGCGCTGAAGAAATTCCTTTCTTAGGATGCTTCGTTGGGAAGCGCGGCCTTCGAGCAGATCCTGCTAAGGTTAAGGCCATCGTTGACTGGCCGGTTCCCAAGAACCAGAAGGACTTACGCAAGTGGCTCGGCCTCGCCAACTACTTGCACAAGTACAGCGCGAACTACGCTGAGATGGCTCGGCCATTGTCCAATCTCCTTAAGAAGGATGAGGACTGGTGTTGGAACACCGAGCATCAAGATGCTTTCGAAGCAGTCAAGGAGAGTCTCCTTCATGCCCCGATCCTGGCGTTGCCAGACCCTGAACGTCCATTCAGTGTCGTCTGTGACGCATCGGACTTCGCCATCGGCAGTGCTCTGCTGCAAGCAGACGCCGAAGGGCGTGAACGCGTGATAGCGTTTGAGTCTCGCCAGCTTAAGGCTGCAGAGAAGAACTATCCAGTTCATGACAAAGAGCTACTTGCGATGAAGTATGCTCTCGTCAAGTTCAGGGCTCACCTGCTGGGCTCTAAGCCGTTTGTGATCTTCACTGATCATGCGTCACTACGCACTGCGACCCAGTCGCCTCACCTCTCGCAAAGGATGGCCCGTTGGCTGTCCTTCTTCGCGGAGTACAACTTCGAGGTGAAGTACAAGCCTGGCAGGCAGAATGGTCTTGCAGACGCGTTGTCACGGCGACCGGACTATGAGCTTGCTCATGTCACGATGGTGACCTCGTCGGTGACGGACTTGATACGCGCTGCGTATGCGCGGGACGACATGTGTGTCGCCCTGCTGCGTGCTCTTGGGAGCAAGGAGTTTGAAAACTCGGACAAGACATTGTCGGCGCGCTTGCGCGCGAGCCTGCACCGTTACTCCGTTGCTGACGGTCTGCTGTACTACAGCACGAGTGCGGAGGACACTCCTCGAGTCGTGGTTCCTCATGACGAGGATTTGAAGTATCGTATCCTCTACGAGGCGCATGATACACCGCTTGGCGGCCACCTCGGTCGCGAGAAGTCCTACAGCTCTGTGAGCCGGACCGATTGGTGGCCCAAGCTGTACAAGTGGACGAGCACGTACGTACGCACGTGTGAGACGTGTCAGAGGGTGAAGCCCTCACCGCATGTGGCCGCGCCGCTGGCAAGCTTGCCTGTACCCTCTGGGTGTTGGGAGTCCATGATTTTGGACTTCGTGTTTGGCCTTCCAAAGGACTCGGAAGGTAACACGGGCATCGTGGTCTTCGTTGACCGTCTGAGCAAGATGGCTCATCTAGCGGCTGTGCCGGACACCGTGGACGGTGAAGGGACAGCGAAGCTGTTTCTCGATCGGGTCTTCCGCCAACACGGGCTGCCCGCATCGATTGTCTCTGATCGAGACCCCCGCTTCACTGGGAAGTTTTGGGACGCTGTCTTTAAGGTGCTTGGCACCAAGTTGGACATGTCCACAGCGGACCATCCGCAGACCGACGGTCAGACTGAGCGCGTGAATCGCGTTGTCGAAGACATTCTTCGTAGCATTTGCGCAGAAACGCCGAAGCGTTGGAGCGCTATGCTTCCACTCGTCGAGTTTGCGTTGAACAACGCTGTGCATGCCTCCACGGGCTACACTCCGTTCTACGTGAACGGCCTCACTCACCCGCGCGTCCCGCTGACGCTGCCACTCCGTGGTCCTGGGCTTGGTGGGGGAGAGATAGCCGATCGGCTTGCTGATGTCAGCCCACTCACTGTTCGTAAACAGGTTGACGAGTTCCTGTCAACGCGTCTAAGTGTCCTTCGACACGTACGTGACGCAATGGCTGATAGCCAAGACAAACAGAAAGAACATGCGGATGCTAAAGGCAGAGGCAATGTTGAGAGTTATGAGGTCGGGGACCTAGTGTTGCTTAACGCTAAAAACCTACCTACACATGCAGTGTCTGCGGTCTTCAAGACCAAGTTGCGCCCGTGCTTCGTGGGACCGTTCACGGTCGTGGCCAAGAAGGGCCTGGCGTACACGCTCAATCTTCCGAAGAAGATGCGTACGCACCCCGTGTTCTACGTTGGCTTGCTCAAGCCGTACCGGGACCCGGCCCATGTGGGTTCTCAGGAGCTGGCGCCCAACGTGGCGGAGCCACAGCGCCCTGCTGAAGTCGCAGCAACAGGTCGACCTGACCTTCCAGCCGCGCGAAACCTTGCTCAAGGCGCGCCAGGCGTTGAGTCGCCGACTCAGCAGCCTCACACCACTGGAGACGTTCCCGGAGATCGCGGATCTCATTCACGGTGGTGTCAGACTCCCTCTCGGCTTGATCAAGCCTCCGCCCATGGCGCTCCAGGATATCTGACGCACGTCGCTCAGCGACCTCTCCAAGCTCTCCAGCTCCTCAGGCCGGACAGGCTCCTCACCGTGCGAGGACACGGGCGCCGCCGGCGCTGCTCGACGAGCAGGGGAACCGCCACTTTCATGTGGAGCGTATTCTAAAGCGTCGTCGACGCGACGCTCATAACCAATATTTGGTAAAGTGGCGTGGGTACCCGCACTCAGAAAACTCGTGGGAGTTTGAGGTACCCCTCCGGCAAGACTGCCCTGACGTCGTGGACGCTTTTGATCGCCGCGATCGAAGGCGCTCTGCGAGCCCGCGACCGCGAAGTCGGTCGCCTCACGCTTCCCGCCGCTAGGCAGGGGAGCTGAGGGATCATACGCTGAGCTCAAGCGTTGATCCCGGGCTGCTGCAGCCGTCGACTCACCTTGGTGAGTTCCTGCAGCGCTCTTAAGAGCAGATGAGCCGAGTCCGAGGGACTGTAGCGACCTGGAGGCGGCCGCCTGACGCTTCGTCTTCAGCTTCGCGAAATCGAAGCGAAGCCGGCGCTCTAAGCGCACATCAGCTTCGTCGAAGCTAGACTGGAGAGCCTCCAGCGAAGAGAGACGGCGGGTTCGATGAACCCAGCTCGTGAATTGGGCGTCGTCCTCGTGGAGGAGCTCTCCCGGACTGAGCACCACCGGAATAGTCCGCATCGCGGGGACTGAAGCCCCACGGGCTTGATCGGACAGGCGAGTCCCATACTCCTGTGGAGTGGTCTGCTGCGGCGTCAGAAGCCTCTCTCGGAGAGCAGTACGAGTAGCGACCTGGTCGCTGGTACTGGCCGCCGGCCCGATTCGCCAATTCTGCAATGGCCCCGAGCCAAACTGATTCAAGCGCTCCACCGGGTTGAGCGGCACGAAGCCATACTCTCGTCGAGGGCTCACTAGCGGTCGCGCCTCAGGTCGTTGCGAATGAACGGCAGTTTGCCCCTCGAGCTGACGGTCTTGAGCCTCGTCGAGGTCGTTGGAGATCTCGTTTGTCTCCAAACCAGACGAGGCACGAAGTGCTGTGGTCTCGCGATCCACGAAAGGGTTGGGAACCCGGCGTTGCTGCTCCGGCGAGCGTGGACGCGCAGGTGGCGGGGAGTCCTCTCGCTGAGGCATCGGCGTGTCGGAGTTGTAGTCCAACTCCTCGTCCTCCTCCCCCTCCTCGAGGCCCTCAAAGAGGTCATCTGCCGCACGGCGGGCCATGTTCGCGCTGCTGGGGCTCTCGGAGCTAAGAGCACGACGGCGCTGCTGCAGGGCGTGATACTCTCTCACCGAGAGCGTTGACGCGGGGCGCGGTGAGACCTTACGGTCGGACGTTGTGGCACTAGGTGCCGGGGACGCGGGCGCACTCTTGTTGTCGAGTGACCGAGACGCCAGCGGACTCCGAGCCATGTGCTCGTTGAACTTGGAAAGTTCTGGAGCGGGCTCTCGCGAGGGCAAGCGACTTGGCCGTTGCCGTCGAGACTTCTCAATCGAGATGATGACGAGTGCGTACACGTGGTGTCCACAGTCTGGTGAGGGAGGGTGTAACGGGGTTACATTGAATAGTGTGATGCACACAAGCTAGGTGCCACACATAAGTGGCTTCCACACATATGTTACGTGGGTCACCCCAGATAGGAGTGGGTGGCTCACAGCCACTGGATATGCATTTGACTAGGCTCTACTATGATAGATAGTGAGTCCTATACATACTAACAACAGGCGGCTCTGCCGCGATAAACAACAATACATTCAGTTCACATTTGAAGCCTAAGAGTTCACTAGCCTTGTTTAAGGTACTTCTGTCTCTTGTAGTCCATAAAAAATTTAGCTATATTAAGGTACTCGTGCAAACTCTCGTATAGAGTTTGCAAGCTATCAATATTACTAGAGACTCTCTGAGTCTGTGTCTTCCTCTGACGCTAAAGTTACAGCAGCCCCGCTGCAGATGCTGTGCTCTCGTGACGAGCACCGCTCAGCGGGTTACGTGCCGCTCCACGCGCATCACTAGGGCCATGCCCAAGATGCCTCGACGAACTGTCGACCATGCCATTACCGGCATGCAGCGATGCTGTGCTCAAGCCACGAGCATCGCTCAGCGGGTTACGTGCCGCTCCACGCGCATCACTAGGGCCATGCCCAAGATGCCTCGACTCAGTGTCGACCCCGCCATTACCGGCAGGCAGTGATGACTCGAAGTAACTCGGAGTCTCACTCAGTGGGTTACGTGCCACTCCACGTCCAGCCCACGAGCAGTGCTCGGGACTCGCGTCTTCGACGCCAGTGTCCATTAACTCGGACACTCCAATGTCCAGCACATTGACCGACTCGGTCCAGTGCCCGCGCCAATAGCGCTTTTGCTTCCTAGCAGAGGTGGGTTCATGACTCGCCAATGCTCCCCTAGGAGGCAAGCGCGTAGCGCCTAAGGTCTTCGACCGCCAGTCGATCCATGATTCATGGCACTCCAGCCATGCCATGCCGAGGATGAGGTCGTACCTCGAATCCAGGTCGATGACCAAACAGCGTTCAACGCTATCGAAGTCCAGAAACTTCACGCCCAGGTTCACAGGAACCTTGGGCACCGTGACACGGGTCCCCGTCGCAAGACGGACGGTGACGATGTCCCTCGAACGCGCCTTCAGCGCCTCAGCGTACTGCTGACTTCCTTCCATCGTGGAGCGCCGAGCATAGTTGCCCGACGCTCCGGAGTCGATAAGGATCTTCCATGGCTTCTCAAAGCCCTTCACGGTCGCTTCCACGACCAGCAAGCCCGGCTTGCATACACGTTCCGTGTTGTTAGAGAGCACGGTGCTCTTTGGGGCTAAGCCCTGCCGACCTCCTCCCTGAGGCTCAACAGAACTCAGTTCTTCTTCCCCAGCAGGGCGCCCCGCGCCTACTGAGACTTGGCGTTTCCCCGCTCCGAGCCAGGCTTCTGCTCAGAAGCGGAGGTTCGGCTCGACGGAGCCTGGCGCTGCTTGCGCAGCGGGCAACCCGGACGCAGGTGTTGCGTGCTGCCGCACACATAGCATCGACGGATGCCGATACGCTGCTCAGCAGCCTGAAGCTCGGCTTCCTCATCTTCAGCGTAGCTGAGGTCCATAGGCACTGCGCCATTGGACACATCAGAAGCTCCCGAAGAGCTGGCTTGGGAAGCCGTCCAACCAAGTCGCGCCGACTTGAAGTTGAACTCGGCGTTCAACGCCACGTTAACGGCTTCCTCAAAAGAGGTCGGGTGAACACGGAAGACTTCCGTCCTGGCCACGCCAGTGCGAAGGCCTTCCATGAAGACGGTCACCGCGACCACTTCAGGAAGAGGATCCACCGCCATGCCGGCGAGAAGAGTTCTCAACTCCTGGACGAAGTCCAACAATTCCTTCTTACCCTGACGAGTAGACAGGAAGCGTGACCTCACGCGATACGCCTGGTTAGGCGGCGAGAACACTCGCGAAAGCTGGGCCTTCAGCTGATCCCAAGAAGGGAACGCAGTGTCCACAGACGTGCCACACGTCAGGGCCCACTCTCGCGCTCGGCCACCGAGCTTGGAGATCGCAAGCGCCACGCGCTGCTGCTCGGTCTTGAGCATGGCGGACGTCATGGCCATTTCGACCTCTCTGATCCAGAGCAAAAGGCTTTCGCCTTCCTTGCCCTCGAAGGTCTTGACGCTCACCATGAGCGGTTTAGCTCGTGGAGCATCGTCCGATGCAGGCCTAGGCGTCACAGACGCCGCGGCCGCAGTCATCTTCTGCTGGACGTGCTCCAACAGAGCACTCTCATACTGAGAAAACGCCTCCAGACGCGCGTTCACCGCGTCGGGGCCTTGCGAAGCAAGATGGGCCACACCTTCCGGGCCGATCAAGGACATCAGCTTCTTAAGCCCGTCCTGTTGGTTCGGGGGTAAGTGGGCAAATTGCTCCATCCTCACATAGGGACAGTCGTAAGACTCAGGTGTCGGATTGACTACAAGTGCTACCAAGTGCAGCGGGGCTGCCGTAGCTTTAGCGTCAGAGGAAGACACAGACTCAGAGAGTCTCTAGTAGTATTGATAGCTAGCAAACTCTATACGAGAGTTTGCACGAGTACCTTAATATAGCTAAATTTTTTATGGACTACAAGAGACAGAAGTACCTTAAACAAGGCTAGTGAACTCTTAGGCTTCAAATGTGAACTGAATGTATTGTTGTTTATCGCGGCAGAGCCGCCTGTTGTTTGTATGTATAGGACTCACTATCTATCATAGTAGAGCCTAGTCAAATGCATATCCAGTGGCTGTGAGCCACCCACTCCTATCTGGGGTGACCCACGTAACATATGTGTGGAAGCCACTTATGTGTGGCACCTAGCTTGTGTGCATCAACTCGATGTAACCCCGTTACAATGTTGCCATCGATGTGGCCGATTTCATTGTCGATACGATCGGCGGAGACGTTCTCCACACCGAGCTTACAGAAGCAATGCGTACATAGATAGTTCTGTTTGCGAAGTAGCTTGTTGAGGTGAGCGATCATTAAACCAAACTCTCGCTTATCCTTGATATCTTGGCTCTCGTAGCCGTTGAACCGATCGTTCGGGAACTCAAAGACAACACCTGCTGGCTTCTCAGGAATTGAGAGATGCTTAAAGCAAGTCTGATACATAACCTTCTCCGATAGACCAGGCAGTGATACTCCGTCTGAGAACATATCCAGCTCAAAGCGCTTGAACAGCTCCCGCTGAGCCTTGATTGCCATTACAAATGGCTTGACGTCGAGACTGTTGTACCAAATCAATAGGTCCTTGATGGACTTCATCCCATAATGCTTCCAAACGAACTCTACACGCTCGTAATCATCATCAGAGATATGAGTACCACGCAGATCACTATCGAATGCATGCTTAGGTGGGATACTCGTCTCGCTTAGAACATCGAATGTTTTGATGTACTCGTATGGGAAAACACCTTTTGAGAGACCGCATACGCAGCGAATCTTGTCAGAACACTTGCAACCGCCTAATTATGTTGATAGATACTTTTCGTAGCTTGTTCCGGGCGGCAAGTAGTTGCAAATATCCAACATCTTGAACGTGTATGTCCCAAACACATATAACTCGGGTTCTTGATCACTGATGTGATATTCATGCTTCCGATAGCCGTGAAGAGATCATTCTTGATTAGATTGATATCATAACTACCCGAGTTGAATCCGATGGCAGGTGTTTGACTGATGATGCGACTGAACTTGTTAAATGGATTTTTCTTATCCGTACCACCTCTGACCATATCAGAGAACGCAAACAAAGACTCGTATTCCCCATCTGATATCAACTGTTCAATATCACCGAAGTAGAAACGCTCAGCGATAGGCTTTCCTGGGATATCCATTCCAGTCAATGGTTCTCGTTTCAAGATCGATTTCGCCAATATCTCATACCTCGAACAATTGTACTTGCGAATCTCCGTAGATATGATCTCGATATACGCAAACATTTCATTCAAAAGCTGAAGAGGTGAGTCTGAAATGAAACACTTGACCTCCTCTGTGAGACTATTGCAAACCGACACAGACACAGGAATGTGTTGGTTGGTGAAAGTAGTACTCTCACCATGGTTGATCGAAGTTGGCTTGAGAATAGCCTCGAAGTCATATACAATGAAGTGGTCCATGTAGTGATCCTTCTCAATACGAAACTTGTTAAGGATCTGACGGAGCTGATTCTAAGGCGGACGATAGATCGTCGAAGATTTGGGAAACGACTCAATGACTTCGAATTCACATTTGGTCTTCTTGTGATTCGCAAGCTTCTGCCACGTGTCGAGAACAGCTCCACACACGTTGCATTGAAACTTAGGCAAAGCATTGACCAGCTTCGTGATGTACATTGCATGAGATCTGTAGTCGAGGATATTGATACGGTTCGGGTATGACTTCTTCGATTCGCGAATCTTTGAAATCTCGAGCGACTGTTGATCCATCTCAAACACATGAATCTGAAGCTGGAAATACTCTTCGAGATCGTCGAATTGTAAGATATCAATAGGCTCCATCTCCTTGAAATACTTGGCTGAATATTTGATACTTTTGAACTCACAGTATGCTTTGACCAGCTTCTTGACTGAAGAGATCATTCGATCAACTCGGGCTTCCTTCTCGAGAGTGGTAGGCGATGCAAAAGAACATGCACTTGTTTTCGGTCTTCTGGAAATTGATGATAGAGCAATTGTTCTTAATAACGTCAGGAATCTTGATATTCGAATCGCCAAGAATGTGATTCCTATAGGTGATAAGAATCTTCGTCATCGTGATCTCCTTGAGCTGATAGCTCGATGAAGGAAAGCTGATTCGCTCTGTGAAGTCCTTGCTTTGCATTTCAGTCATGACCTTGCTTTCAATATCATCCTTTGCGTTAATAGCTATAGGAGACTTGAACACAGTCGTGTTCGATCCAGGCCAGTAGTTCCGCTCAAGTCCGCTGATCCGATCGATTAGCTTATATCCGAGCTGAACATTGACCTTGAAAGCTTTGGTCTGCTTACCGAGAGTCTTCCGAATCTTGGAATAGATCTGAGCCTGATCATAATGCTCGTAGAGGTGAGACTCCATCGCGCGACCCTTATAGACAGAATATGCCCCGGCTGGCTTGTAGTTTGGAGAGAGATGGCGAGTCAGTCGCGCCTTAGAAATCTTGTACGAATTCTCGAGAAGGCTACGATTCTTTCCCTTGTCGAAACTTGAGATATAAACACTGCGTCCGTTCTGGTTCTTCACCTTCACACGGAACGAGGAGCCCCACCGCTTGACTGGGATGTTGAGGCGCTTGAGAGCATCGAGTTCGTGGGACAACATGCTGAGTATATGAGGCTGGAGATTAAAATATTCGTTTATCTTCTTGGTATATTATTCAAACCTCGCTTCAATATAGAAAACTTTTCCATCAGGCAAAAAAAGTATTTTAGGATTTAGTCGAGAGCAATCCTTCCACCACGCTTAGCGTAATATTTTTCTGTCGTTCGCTGATCTCTTCTCGATGCTTCTCATCGTAGGCTTCTGACGAGCAAGATTTTTTTCGCGATTCTTCTCGTAGTACCTCTTCTTCGCTGCAGCGATAGCAACCTTGTTGGGGGCCTGATATTTTTCGGGTGAGTATGCCATTGTAGATTCTTGGTAGTATCTATATATATTCACCATATATTTGTTAAGATGAAAACTTTTCCCACGCTACTGATAAAAAAACGATTCGACTTACAGGTGTTGAACGTAAGCCTTATCGATCTTACGTTTGAACCATCGATAATAGCTCGAATCGTTCGCTTTGACCCATTCAAAGCTTTTGCTCTGGTGCTTTCCAAAGCAAACATGAGTCTTCAATAGAAATCTATCGATATCAGCAAGCCTTCGAGGTGGATAGAAATAACGAATATGCCATTGAAGATAGGCATCATCAACCCCAATCAAAGACTGAAAGGTGTATCCTTTCCACTTACCTTCATCTAATCGTTTTTCAGGGAACGGCTTGCAGCTGTTATCGATCATAATCTTCCCTTGGTCTAATGTCTGTTTCCAGAAACGTTCATTCTCATCTTCCATTTCAAGTTCTAACAGATAGTCTCTCCCCTCGTTGAGTAGTAAATTATCACTTGATAGAGTATCATGGTGATCGTATCCAAGGATGGCAACTCGTTTCTCGTGAGTTATCGTAATGATGAGTCTTATGCAGCTTGCATTTGACTCTACAATTTCCACATCGAGGAGTCTGCTTCCCATGCACTTTGTTGCATCCGATACACTTCTTTTTATTGAAACGGAAATATTTCATGCATGTAGATCCAACGAACTCAAGTCTCCCAGTTGGAATATGCTTAATCAAACAATTCCACACAATCGGAGTTGTGCAATGGCATTCTTCCAAAATCACTGGAAACTTGCTTTCGATGCTTTCGATTGGGTAGAGTGGTTGTTCCCAATGCGACTTCCATCCACCACTTTTAGCGGAGATCGAAAACCCTTTGTTGAACATCCACCCTGTGAAAGTGTATTCATTGAAGTCGCCGAGGTACTCCTTCAACAATTGCTTCTTGTACGAAAGTGTCATGGTTGTTGGTTGGTTGTTGCTTGTTGGCTGCTTGTGATTATATAACTTAGTATTCAAGTGTTTAAATAGAAAACTTTTCCACGCAAATATTGCTTCTCTGGATGTGGGCTATATGATCGGTGCTCTACCTCCTTCACAGCGAATGAATATTTTACTCTCGATATTAGCTAAGGTATAGGTGCTCTAACTACTACACATCTATAGGATACCTCATTGCATGTGAGGGCTTGAGGCGATTTGAGATGGGTTTTGATGCTCTGAAATTCACGAAAATAGGTGATTTGAATATTAACGATAGGATAGGTGCTCTGGTTCTGACACAGCGAAAGGGGGTAAGCTGCGCGTGTAATGATAGAGACGGGGCTGGTGGGTGGGGTTGTGTGTTAAGAATTTTGGAAAATTCAAAAAACGGTATTATACCTGGTTGGTATATACTACTCTTGGTCTCCTCTGTCGAGTCTGGCGTCCCCGGACGCGGCGCTATCCTCTGCAAACAGCACGCACAAGCATAGTTAATGAGCCGGCTTCCATTGTAAGCACCAACACGCACCCGGCCTTACCGATGTCCTGCCATGCGCTCCTCCGTCGCGCACTGCAGCCGTGTGCAAAATCTCGACTGAATGGCTGGCTGGTCAGTCTGCCGATGGAAGCATCCTCGAAGAGAAGGTGTCAATTGCCTTTTTCCCCGGACAAAAGGACACGTCCGGCTCGCCTCTTTTCACAGTGCCGGTGCGTTGGAGATGCTGACGTGAACCTGACTTCAATGTGTGGGCCACGTAGTTGTACCGGTGGAATATCGGTTGGTCGCGCGGCGACGAAGTGGTCCACATAGGAGTAGCGAAGAGAAGGTAGCCAATCAAACGCGATACCTTCTAGTACCAGTAAAAAACGCCCAGATTACACCAACATCGATGCTAAGCACGAACTACGAACACATTTCTTAACGAAATGTGAACATTTACCACGCTGCTGAGCTCTCAGCGGGATGATGCACTATGCTTCTCAATGGGCTGTGAAATCGTGGCTGTAGATCAAGGCTTCGGGGCTGGTGAACTCAGTCACCAGCCCCGAAGCCTTGATCTAGAGCCTCACCGTGATTCGTTCGCTTCACGGTGAAGCTGTTCGTCGGAAGTAGTGTACCTCTGCGGTTCGCGTTGACGACTTGTCGAATCGACCGAGTCTTGACTCTTTACCTTGGAAATGATCTTAGGATGGTGGTGCGGCCAGACGTTTTTCCGGCACGTGGTTGACGTCGTTTGCTCAAGAGAGAGTCTTGGGCACGTGGTTGACAAACGCCAACGTTTTTTTTTATCTTGAGCACGTGGTTGACACGTTGACGTCGTTTGTCTCAGGACTCTTGGCAACCACGTGACGGCAAAACGTCTGGATGCACCACATCCTAAGATTATCTCCAAGATGGTACATCTTCTTCTGTTTGATTATTGTAATACATGTAATCAAACAGCAAACAAGTACATCATCCGAGTACATGTATTCGAGTTGTCTTGCTGGCATTCAGCAATTCGCCCTGCGACTCCCAAGTGAATCGAATCGAAGTCGCTCCACAGTTCCAAACGCCACCAGCCAACATGCGCTTGTCAGCCATCCTGTTCCTCGTTGTTTCTGCCGCACTCCTAGCTCAGGGCAGCGCAACTCACGCGACCTCGAGTGTTTCAACGGCTGATGCTACAAGTGAGAAGAGCCGTCGGCTGCTGCGAGCGCAGGGCGAGAGCGTCAACGGAGAGGAGAGAGGCTTCTCCGTGCTGAAGTACATCGACGATCTCTTTGCGAAAAGAGACATGAGAAAGGTCAAAGCTGCGATGAATTCGGAGATGGCAGCCAACAAGGCGAAGGAGGCCTTGAAGAAAAAGGAGGACCTTCTCAAGGCTATCAAGCACGCTGACATAGACGGCGACGACATGTACAGCAAGGTGTTTCCCGCGCTGAAGAAACTGGCAGCCTCGGAAGATGACTTCCGAGAGCTTCTCAAGAAAGCGGGCCGAAACAAAAAGGAGATCTCGGATGGCGGTGCAGGGTACCTGAACTATTTGAGATCCATTTCGAGCTAGTGATCCAAGCGTCATTCAGGTCTTGATACCGTCGTGAACCTTTACTGATCTGTAGTTAGTTTGCATTGACCTTTCATGGGCGCCTCTTGCTAATAAATCTTCAGATCCTCTCGCCAATGCGTTCAACCACGTCGAGTCAAGTGAAATGCTGGCTGTGGGTCGTCACGTTCGTGCTAGTGGCCGCGAATGCGGTCGACATGACGCCCGGTGAGGTCCAGGCCTGGATGCTCACGAACCAGGAGTTCCACTGGCAGCAGGACGAGGCCGACGCCGTCGTGTAGACTGCAGGCAAAGGCGCACAAGACGCGGCCGGAACTTGTACTTCGCAGGCTCCAAGATCCTCGACAGCTCCAACGTCACCTGCTTAACATTTTTGTAGCTCGTATCAACGCCGACGGAAGTCCAAAGAGGTGAAGATTAACCCTCTAGAACTACCTACGACGTGGTGGTTAACCGTGTAGTGGGAAGTGACCAAGCAGGCGCAGCGACTTCCATCGCATCATTGACGAAAAGGACGCAACAACGGGGTCAGCGACGCAGTTTCTCTACGTAGCAGGGTTGTATGGGAGCGGTTCAGTATGGGCCTTGAACGGCAAGTGACGTTTCCACTAGTTCGGGACTTCTCGGTCGTTCTTTTTTGGCTTCCGGGTACGAAATCCGATTCTTTCAAATCCGTCATTTTGAAACTGATTTAAAAATCATCCGATTGTTTTGCCTGATTATTTTGCAAAAAATAAAAAATTGCACGCACGCGCCTTCCCTTCCGCGCTCTGAGCGCGTCGCTGATGGCCCCGGGTCCGCATGCGTCCCCCTGCTGAAGTCGACGACGGCCTGGTGTTCCTTCCACGTGCGTCCGCCGCGCTTGAGCTGCTGTGTGTGGCGCTGTATCTGGCCCTAGCGCTCGTGTCCGCATGTCGTGCGCTTTCCCTGACCCGCGCGCGCGCCTCTTCCTTCCAGCGCGGACCGTTCCAGCAGCTCATGGTGCTCTTCGCCGTGACGCGCGCCGCGTCCTTCCTGAGCGCGGGCTTAGCGCGCAACCTGCTGAACCGCGCGGCGCTGTGTCTGTTCTTCAGCCTCGTGCTGTTCCAGACGCTCTTCTGGCTGGACATCGCCAACCCCAAGGTCTCTCGCCGCTCCAAGCGCCTTTGGACGGCCTTCGTGCTGGCCAACGGCTGCTTCTACGCCGCTGTGCTGGGGCTATCCGTGCTTCACGAGGCCAAGGTGGCCGAGGCCGCTCACTCCCGCTCAAGACTGCGGCGCTCCACGCTCTGGACGGGCGTGCTGCCCGTGCTCTTCATCGCCGCCGGCAGCTTTGTCAGCTCGCTGGGGCTGCTCTACTCCACGTGGCAGATGCGGCGTCGCGTGGCGCGTGTGTTGCGTCCGTCCGACGGCCTCCGACGACGCCTGGACGAGCGCGTGGAACAGAAACTCACGCGCGCGCTGCGCTTTACGATGCTGGTGATGGGCGCGTGCTCGGCGCTCTTCCTGCTGCGTACTGTTATCTACATCCAGCGGCCTTTTTCGCACCAGGGGTGCGGAGATATCCACAGCCCAGACGTCTGCGTGGTGGTGGGCTACGCGGTGCCCGAGATCGTGCCTTGCGCGCTCTTCATGCTGCTCATGTGGGAGGTGGAGCCCACGCTCGAGTTCCCCACGCGCAGGAGTCTCAGCTACAACAACGGCCGAGTCACGTCAGAGACCACACCTCTGCTGGAACACGACGCCTTGCCGCGCCCGCTGCTGGTGGCCGCCAAGAACCGCGTCAACGGGGTGGATGCAGCCACGAGCTACGGAGCTGCACAGCCGAACTCGCCGCCCGGCTACTTGCCACTCGGTCGACGACCCAGTCCGCTGTCGCTGGGGCTTGGAAATGGCGTCCTCGAGCGGGCGAAGCGAAGGCTGGAACTCGTCGTGCGGCAGCATCTGGGAGGCGTCAGGAAGGAACAGCAAGTCGACTCGTCTAGCAGCTTTGAGTCTCCACCGGCATCTGAATACGAGCGACACGCAGAGCAGGTGCCCGTTTCTGATGGAGCATGGAGCAGCGACTCGAGATGCACGACGCAGCTGGCTTCGCCCACGCCGTGCGCGTGGCTGTCGTTTCAATGCTTCAACTTGACGCTGCCATCAAAGTCTTCGGTGAGATCATCTTCGTTCGTCGTGCTGCATCTGATGAACGCGGAGACGGGCACTGTGCTGGCTGAGATTGGCCGGACCGAGGTCTCGCATTCAGAGGACCCGTGCTTCCACATGATGCTGGCCGTTGAAATGCGCGGGCAGGATCTGCTGCGTGCGTCCGTGTACTCGGTTCGAAACCCGAACTCGCTGGAGGACCTGGACAGCCAGTGGCTCGTGGGCGACCCACTCGTTCCGCTCTCGTCGTTTATGACGGGAGCAACACCAGCGATCGGAAGGGCGTCGATTTTCTCGCTGTATTCTCCGCTCTCTCGGACGCGGTCTTCCGGCGAAATCGTGGTTCGATGTGAAGCGGAAGTGAAGGGTTTACACGCCGGGATATCCGCTGGCGGACTCGAGCGCATCACGCGATCGTTCATGTATATCGGGATTAAAAGTACCGACACTGAGGACGCGTCGCCGCGTGATGACTCGGCGTATTCCGAGATCGCCCAGCAGATGATCAGTCTGGCCTCAACCTCCCAACGCGCGCAGGGCAAGATGCTGGTGGAAGAAGAGCTCATCGAGAGCGTGTATACGTGGGAGGTACCTTACCAACTCCTCCAGTTGATCCTGTCGGACTTGCTGGTGAAACTTGACGCACTGAAACGGGAGATTGCGCTCGAGGATGGAGGTGATAGCTCGTCGTCAACGCCGTCCAGTCAACTGTCAACCCCTAGCGTGGGAGGCTATTCGATGCCGTCAGTCGTTCCTTCGTCTCCAAGAGCACTCGGGACTGTACAAGAGCATGACATGGGAAACACACCACACTCTGATGACTCCGAGTCGTTCCGATCGACTTCATCTGGCATGAGCTCCTCGCTTCCCGTGGAGACCCGAGTCCGGCCCGCGACCAGCATCGGAATGCTCTCTGAGATGATCATCCAGATCCAAGATGATGTCATCGAGAGGAAGAAGCGCAAATGGCGGTTGGATCTGGTGCGGAAGATGGAGCAGTACATCTCCGAGGTGGAGGACTCGATACTGCGCTACGGAGCCACGCAGCACGAGGGGCTCACGTTTAAGCCAAGCACCATGAAAGCAGACGCGGATCTACGCTTTCTGGCTCTGAACCTTCATCAGCAGCTCATGACCGTGGGCAACGCAGCGCCGACGTCAGAGAAAGACGTCCAATACGGCGACCACACGAGCGCCGTGCGGTACGCCCGTCTTGTGAATTCGTTCGTTGGGACGCTGACTTCGTCGCCGTTGCAGTTGTCAAGAGAATCCAGCGTGCGTGGGCAGCAGACTGACCTGGATTCGGTGCAGTTCGTTGAGGATGACAGTGTGGACGAGAAAGACGCAGCGCCGACTCCTGTAGGTGAGGACTTCCCGCTCGAGGCTGTAGAGGCGCTGCGTCGGCGGGTGATTTCGTTTGATTCTGCCGAGACGATTGTCAACAAAGGAGCGGCGGGCCAGGGTGTTTCCGTGCCTTTAGAGCAACGAAAGCTAGCCGAAACGATTGTAGCCATGGGCATTACCGAAGAGGAGTTCCAGAGTCTCTACGGGCTAGACGACAATGTTGACTCGTCGGATGCAGGGGAGATTACCGCCGAGATCCCGTCCAGTGGCTCGATCGCAGACGAACTCAAGCGCGCCGTGTCGAACGGTGGTGGAGACGGAACCTCTGAAACCTCGTCGACCGGTTTGGGATCACGAACGTCCTCGTTGTCGATCGAGGCGAATGCGAAGCCCTTTCGCAAGCATCGAATGTACGGCACTAGCACGGTTGGCGCCTTCGCGGCGCATGTGTACGGGTTTAAGAGCGGCGGTGTGCGGCAGATGCGCGAAGAGCTCGAGAAACTTCATGCGCGCTTGGTGGAAGAGGCACAGGCGAGCTCCGATCTCACGATGGATGCGTTGGAGCGCAAGTACAACGAGCTCAAGTGGGATGTGGAACGGCGCCTGGAGGTGGCGTTCTGCCAGGCCATGAGTGCGCTTGTCACGTGTTTCCAGCAGACGCTGTACGTCCACACACACGAACACCGGGACTTTGGTCCCCATCCGCTTAAGGCGTGCGGCATCGAGTACCTGGAAATGCTGACACGAGTTGGCTTCCTGTTTTCGGTGGAAAGCTTGCTGTCCACGTACGGCAATGAGCTGGGCATGCTTGGCGACACGGAGGCAGCTGTCAAGGAACTCGGACGGGTTCACCTCAAGCTCCGGCCTGTCAAGTCCCCGCGCGCTGCAGCTTTCCGTGTCTCCATCACGTCCGGAGTCTCTGGCATCGTGGTCGAGCTCCCTATCATCACACGTCGTGCAAGCGACTTTCCTGACCGCAGTATGCATCGCGTGCCGGGGCAAGACGCCGTCTCCGGGGCCATTTACTTGCCGCTTTCAACGCCCGAACAGAAGATGCGCGCCAAGTTCTTGTTCCAGAGACCCATCCGAGTGGTGCCGGTCATCTTCTCGCAGGGAATGAACGAGATGCAGACGGTGGCCAACACCGTCGGCAAGGCCTCGTTGCAGAAGGACATCAACGCCGAGAACGTGGTCGAGCTGGAGGCCTATGTGAGCCAGTTCGGTGACTGGGTCGCCAAGAAACAGGAGTGCGACGAGCCGATTTACGACGCCGAAGACCTCGATCGCATCCAGACGTCGCTCATGGCGCTCAAGGTCAGCATCCAGCTCTCGGGCCGGTCGAAGCGCATGGCCATTCTGAGCTTGTCGTCGTCCATTGCGCGGTCCGTCGGGGGCGGCCGTGTGACCATGTGCAAGTCGGCCAAGGACCGCACGTCCATGTCGATTACGCTCGAGGAAGCCAACCTGTTGGTGCGTTCGCATGGGCTTCTCGCCGACGAGGTGGAGGCGTTCACGACTCTATTGCGCACGTACGGCGTCCGGCGCGAGAACGCCCGGAAGAACATTGGCAAAGCGCAGTACTGCTTCAGCGCGCTGCAGAACTACATGCTGCCGCCGGACTACCAGTGTCCGCCCGGCACGGGAGGGGGCAGTCGCGCGTATTCGTAGAACGGTAAGGTTACAGTGGCGGCACTGGAATTGATCTTTTATGTTAAACAAACGCTACGGACGAGACCGACGACATGGAGGAAAAGCTGGTGTGGTCAGTTGCGCAACGTCAGGATGTCCTGCATCGACATGGTGCGAGCGCGTTGCTGTGGTGCATGCGTTGATGGGGTGGTGACGCGCTTGAACGAGGTCAGGATGGAGGCGTCGACGAGAAGGTTCAGTGACGGTACGGGGGACGGTACCGGCCTGGCCGGGGCGGAGATCCTCGGAGGTGTCCAGGAGTTGCTCTTGAAACACGGGTTCACTGCGGCGAAGGCCATGCTCGACGCTTTGTTGGGACTGACACGCTGGAGGTCGAGGTTGAAGCCTTGTAGCGTCGGCGGTGGTGTCAGCAGGGGCGCAGCTGGAGAGAACGGAGGAAGGAAGGACGCCATGGATGGCGACGTCAGCGTCGTGGTGGCCATGAAGTCGCTCTCGTCGGACTCGGACATCCGTTCGTCGTCGGAGACGGTTGTGGTGGCGTTGGAGAGCGTGGGGGACGAGCACCACGAGCTCGAGCGCACGGCGGACATCTTGGACGGTGCGGCCCCCTGCAGCGACGGCGGCATCTTGACTTGCAACAGGCGCTTGGCGCTGGCCCCGCGCAGACTCGGCGCGTTGGGGTGGAGTACAGCGGTGGGCAGCGACTCGCCGTCGTTCTCGAGCTTGCGGCGCAGGTTGTCCATCGCCTCTTGACGGATCCGCTCGACGTTCTTCTCGCTGCGGAAGCCCAGGTACGGCCAGCGTCGGATTCCGAGAGAGCGGCACACGCGGATGAGCGTGCGGCTGCTGATCCCAAGGTCTTCCGCGGCCTTCTTGGCGGTCAAGGTGAAGAGCTCCGCCAGCACGTCGAACGACAGCGTCTTGATCCCGTGGCGCGTGTGGACGCGCACCACGTACGACGCGTAAGATGCGGCGAGCGAGCTCGTGCGGCACGCCATGCTCGGCAAGCTCGACAGCGACGCTGAATGCACAGAAGGGAAGCAGTTTGACATGGAGGCTGGACTGGACTCGTGCGGTGGTCGAGTAGAAGGAGAGCTCGGTGTGTAGCCGAGATTTCTTGGTTGTGATCTGCCACGGCAAATTGGAGAGTGCCAAGAGAAGGCCACTTTGGGGCTAAGAACGGTGGCGACATTAGGTGTGGCGAGGACAGACCCGCCGTTGGATGGAAGAACAACGGCGCTGAAGGGCTCGGGTGTGTCGTGTCCGGCCATTGCGGTAACGGCGAGCGTTCGACGCCACTCTTCCACCCTTTGCGGCTTTCCAGCGCCGCTGCCGGGTTGTCCTGCAAACTGTGCCGTAGGGGACGCACGCGACGTTTTGTCATCGGTTCTTCGACGGAACTTGCGCGCAAGTCCGGCCGCCTCGTCGTGGGCGCTGAAATCGGCCGCGCGCTCAAGCGGTCTAGTTTGCGTTGATCTGGGCGAGCTGCTGGCCGGTGGGTGACCGACACGTTGAAGCTGCACTGAACTCTGCCTTCTTGTAGTACGTACGGCGCCTCGACTACCGAAAAGGCACCCGTAACCGCTACTTCAAGCACTTCAAGACGAGCCGTGGCGAGTCGCCACGGCTCGCCACTGGCGACTAACAGCGGAAAGCCTGTCGCTGGAGTCCGGCGCCGCAATGGAGCGTTCGGTTGCAGCGTCTTGCGCCAGGATGATAAAACGGGGAGCTTGATGGTCGACACGGAAATGGAGCTGATTCGGCGCGATTGTACTGCACTGCTGATGCTGATCGCGGATCAGCGGTTTAACTTAGTGGGCTGTGCCTGCTCGTCAGCCCTCCCGCGGCGAGAGCTCGCCCTTGCAACTACCAGGCCAATGACATTTGCAGTAGGGTACCCTTGTTCCCCCCCATGTTAAATTTCGAGGAGGTCCTGGCTTCGGTGCTAATGCTACTCACTGCAGGCGAAGCTGTCTTAGTCGAAAGCGGACCGGTCGTCACAAAAGGCTCAGCGCGTGCCGGCGGCAACTTGCCAGGACGCTCCGGTGAGCGTTCAGATCGATAACAGACCTCGTCAGCGAGCAAGGCAGAGCTGACGGCGCTCGTAGTTTTTACTATTTCGTCGACGCGGAAGGCAGGGTGGCGAAATTGGCATCCTGGAACTTACGTTCCCAGACAGCGGAAGATCCTTGCAGTCTGGGGTTGTCGGTGCTGGCGAGTGGAGACGGAGCCAGACTCTGCAAACGTCGAAGAACCACTCGTGCAAATATGCGTAGTGGGCTTACCAGGAGTGCTGTGCTGAAAGAAGGGGGGGCAAACGAACCCAGGACCGGACCCACACGTGCTAGTGCGCTGCGGAAATAATGCGCTGTGTCCTTCACGCTGTCGTGGCAATCGACCGATCGATCGATTCGACGCTGCCTTGGTTTGGTTGCCCACGAAAAATCTCGTTGTCCCGCCGATTCTCGGTCGCCACGCGTTGCAGCCGCGCTAGTAATTCGGCCACCGGCATCACGACGGTGCTTAACACCCACGGCGATTGCACACGCGTTTTGTTCGCTTTCATTGTCGCCCGCTGTCGGCAAGAAAGAGAACAAGCGCCTTCTTCTCGTGGTGCACCCAAGCTCCCGCTCTCGACCTCGCTTCCAGCTTTGTCCTACGCGAAACCTGCTACGTTGTCCGATTATTGGCGGCAATGCACGACGTGACGCCAAGCTGCCATGCCAGGTAGTCACGTACGCTTGATCAAAGGATGAGGCAGGGCGCCTCGCGCTTTGGTTGCCAGCGATCTCGGCCGTTTATTACTCGTACACCTCGTTCCTGCTCTAGAGCGACCCAAGGCCGACGCCTTCGAACCCTGAGCCCGTGATCTCCATGGCCTCAGCCGCCGCCTCCTCGTCCATCGCCCGCAACACGGCCGACGACGCGCTCTTGGGCTTCTTGGCCTTGGGCGACTTGTTCGACCGCGTCACGTTCTGCGTATCGAGCCATTTCAGCCAGTTAAGTAAAATCAACCAATAAAAGCTCCCAAATAACTAGTGCTCACCACGGCCACGCCCAGCTGCTTGCAGAGCGCCTCGGCCTCCGCCCACTTGAGCACGCCGTACTCGAGGCACCACTTCTGCGCCATGTGGCTGTCGGGCCGCTGCTGCAGCAGGCTTTCGTAGAAGACGCGGTCGGCGAAACCCTGCAGTAAAAGAGATGAAACGTTACAATTAGGTTAACATGCTTTAATACAAAGCCGCCAGGGAAAACGGAGCTGCGAGCGACCACGCTGCCGGAGCGCTCTGCTGCGGCTGCACATACGGGCGACGGTGTCGGGTGCTTCTGGCCGGGCTTGCGGTTGGCCTCCTGCTCCTTAGACCACTCGTCCTCCTCGATCATAGCGCCGGGGTGTCTTTTCGTGTCTTTTGGTTCAAATTCGAAATGACGCAAAAAAGACAACAAAAACCAACGTTGAAATGGTGGATGAGGTGTACGTTGTTGTCGTTAGGAACTAGCGGAGACTACAATGTATGTGTACCATGATCGTCAGTTTAGAGCTTTCCACGCGCTTAGACAGTGATGGTCTCGTTGGCAGCCGAGCCGCTAGCGGAGGGCGAGAAAACGGGGGCCGTGGTGGCAGGTGCGGTGGTCGGGGGCGCCGTCGTGGCCGTCAGTGCCGAGCACGTGGCCGAGAAGCCGTTGGCGTACGAGTACACGTTGAGCACCAGGCCGCTGGTGGGCACGGTGAGCTCGCAGTTGGGCGGGTTGAGCGTCACGATGGTCGAGATCATGCTCTCGCAGGCCGTGGAGGCGCACATGAGCTTGTACTGGGCATCCGTGGGCAGCGCCGTGGCCGTCAGCATCGAGTAGCCCGAGTCCTTGGAGCACTGGTTGAACGACGACTTGGACAGGATGCTTACGAGCGCCACGTAGGCGGCGGTCTGCTGCGTCGTGGTGCAGGTCGTGGCGGACGTGGAGCCAACGAGGGCGGCGACGGTGGCAGCGAGGACGGCAGTGAACTTCATCTTGGTGTTTAGGAGTGGGGGGACTTGTGGTTGGCAAGGCAAATTGCAGAATGAACAAGCAGCGGTGGGGCTACCAGTCGACGGATCTCTTGACCAAGTTAATCGCTCGACTTGCTCATCGACTCAATGGTTCAAAGTATCAGTTCCTCGTAAACAGAGGAAGTTCATTGCGACGTGGTGCGATCTCTGCTGTCGTCTGGCCTCGACGACGCGTATCGCTCAAGCCGACATACTGCCATCGGCTCGATTCCGTGATAGAATCAATCGCCTCGGAACAGGACTGCAGGCAGCGTCTGCCTCGCATAGAGCGCCGTTAACCGCGCTCATTGCTGATCTGTTGCCCCTGAAGCTGCACAGGCAAAGGCCGACGTTTTGGATCCTTCCCGCCCGTCTTGGTTAACTCACTATGAGCTGACGCGGATGTGAGTCGCTTTCCTTTCCTTCGAAACATGCCGCTAATCTCCATGCCCAGCGGAGCCAATACTCTCGAGCAGTTTCCTTTCCAGGCTCGAACTTCCTCGGGTTTGTCTTTGCTGCCTTTGGATCCGCTCAACGCCTGCACTGCAGTGGTCCCACACTTCTGCCCAAACTGCTGTTCGGGTACCCGAGACTCGACTGGCATTAGCTACGACGTCCGAGCTCTCTCACATCTGCTTCATGAAGCGTGAAGGGGTTGAATGCTGGCAGCGAGTCTTGGGGGCTGAAAGTTGGCGGAAGCGAACACCAAACGAACGCTTCAAGAGATCATAAACTCTTTTTTGGAGTACGCTGCAGCAACAGAACTCACCCAGAAAAAACGACATTTTCGGTTCATTCGGGTCAATATTTGGTGACCTAGGGAAATCTAAACCGGGTGTATAAAAAGGAGAGGAGGGGTGACGTGGAACTCGCAAAAGCCGGCCAAATAATGTTTTCGATTCCTCAGACCACGCCACTTCCCCATTCTTTCAGCCTCCTCAGGTGGTTCATAGTTCATTGAGCTTTCTGACGAGGTCCTTCACGCCTCAATTGGGCTTGTTTTGACGAAGAGAGATGTTTTGAGGTTCCAAGCACGCCCGACTTTCAGGATTTGAGTGCCATGCCATCCATCCTCCTCGTACCGTGGAATGTCAAATAATGTCCTTTTAACTTCGGTTGCTCTAGCACGACCCGTTAGTTGGCACTAACAGTCTGGCAATACTCTAAGGCCCTTGTTCAAGTGCAGAACGTGTTCTGAGCAGTGCAAACAAAGGGGGGATAGGGTAAGCAGCTGAAGAACCAGCCGCCATCCACTCGCAGAGAAATGTGTGCTGAAGCACGTCCAAGCAGCAACTTGTTCTGGACCACCAGTTCACTGCTTCAGCGCCCACGCACTTCGCATACAGTTTCCACCGCTACCGCACACCTGTTCGCGCTGATGCAGCTATCCGACGACGCCGAAGCAGAGCGCGGCTCCTCCCCTGACGGTGCTGTTGCCGCTATCATGGCCCGACATGTTGCCAGCGCAGATGATAGGTTCCACGCCAGCGCCACCGCCAGCTCATGCAGTTAAGACGTCAGCAGAACCCGAATCAGCGAAGGCCAAGTCAGGTCGAGGTCCGAGAGGTGCCAGCGACCCAGCGCCCTCGTCAAGTAGGAAGGGGAAGGCGCTCGTCAGGCGTACGAAGTGGACCAACAACATGATAGGCGAACTGTTGCGCCTACGCTTCGCAGACGGCGACGTCAAGAGGCGTCTAGAAGCGGCCGATACAAAGACGAAGAAGGCACTTGCATGGCAACATTTTGCCAGCGTGCTGTCCCAGTCTCTCGGCCTCGTCCTGACGCATGACCAGGTAAGCCGAAGGTTTTGGATCGGAGATGGAAAGCTTCTTCAATACTAACTATTGGTGCTTGGTTGATTTTGTATTGCAGGTTTCGCTTAAGTATAGGAAGTTGAAGTGTCTGTTCCGAAAGGAAAAAAGAGAGCATCACCAGACTGGCAATACAGCTAGAGAGAGTGAAATGGACGGAGAACTTTGGGCCATTCTGAGTGATGCTTTTGGAGGCCGCGTGGGAATCAGCGGTGAAGTGCTTTTGGATTCAACTGCTGATGAAGAAGACGAGGAGACCGACGCTACAAAGGATCAAGCAACTGCCAAGCAGAAGGCCCCACCGGTTGTCCAGCTAGCAACTGCGTTGCAGGGAGGCATGGAGGCCATCGCGGCATCCCTCGGCGCCCGCTCAACAGCTGACGAGAGTCTGCGCTCACTGACAGCGCTGCTTCAACAACAGCAAGATGAGAACCGCCGATTCCAAGCGATGCAGCTCGAGCTCTTGAAGGAGTTGGTGGCTCAGCGAAAGGAGTAGCATGTTGATCGTATTACGGGCTGTTACCTGCTATCAAGTGACTCTACGCTACTGCTAAGATGTCTGCAATATCATCGCGCTTCGCGATTCCTTGCTGGTGGGAGATAGGCTGCTCTGTTTCGTGGGGATCATCGGCAACACTCGCTGGGGCAAAGTGTAGTAGTGGATCCTCACCGTCGACTAGCATGTGATGCTGGACGAGAATGAGCAGATTGTGCAGGACTACACACCCAATAATAACGTTGCACACAGTTACCGAGGACTTTTGTTCCACTTTGCCTAGAAGAACACGGAAACGGTTTTTGAGTCGTCCAAATGCACACTCTACCACCATGCGAGTCCGTGAGTGTGCTAGGTTGTACACTCGCTTGCGACGGTTTTCCACTGCCTCGGCCTCGGGAAAAGAAGTTATGTGACCCCAAATCTTGTAGCCTGCATCGGCAACCAAGTGCTTTCCTGGTGGAATAAAGCTCGACAAACTGTAACATAACGCACGCCTTACGTTAGCAGCAGCTTCAATACCGAACAAGAAATAGCGACGTGCATCTTACCGCTTCCGCACTTCCGATCCGTTCCACAACGACTGATCGCTATTCGACCCAGAGCGGATGGAAATTGAGCGAAATAGACCACAGTGATCCACGATAGCTTGCACATTTACAGCAGGAAAGTTCTTCCGACAGTACCAGCCCTCAAAGTCATGAGGGCGTGCAATTCGAACGAGCGTCCCGTCAATAGCACCAACCGTTCACGGAAACCCCGCGGTGGCGAAGAAGCCTTCCTCGATGGCAGCGGCTTCGTCCGCCGACGGCATGACGACAAACCTTCTGGCCATAGCGCTGAGCACAGCAAGAGTCTCGTTGATATATACAACACCACGAGACCTTGAAATGCCCAGCGCCGATGCCGCCTGATCCATGGTACCTCCTTGAGCTAGATACAGCATGGTCACCGCAACACGCTTGATTAGCTTGTGCTTGCAGTTAGGGCCGGGCTCGTTACCCCACGCTGCACGGACTAGCTTGTAGATGCGCAAGAACGACTTCCTATCGCAGCGTAGCTTCTTGTGAAACCAACCTGTACCCGGCGTACGGAGAGCTTCTTCGAATGCACGCGCAGGAAACGTCATTGACGGCCCAGGGGGTTGCCGTAGGCCGCGCTTGTCTGCGGCTACTACTACCGCACTGACGCATGCACCTACGACGACAGCGATAACAGCAGCGGATATGTCGTCCATGGCACAATTGTTCTCTGGCTAGCACACCTCGTGGAGCTGTTCTCAGAACTAGTGGTTCAGAACGCGAACTTGCCGAATTGGAACACTGTACCAGTTTGGTTTTGACCAATTAGATGAGACTTTGTGAATCAGCACAGAACGTGTTCTCCACCTGAACAAGGGCCTAACCTGGTGCGACCTGGGCTCAAAAGTCAGATATGATAAAGAATGATATCGAGTGTCACAACGGCGATTTGTGATGTCATCGCGCGTTCGTGTCTGTCTCTGCTACTTTTCCTATATTTATTGTAAATATTGAGCACAATATCAAATTGTATTGGGTCCAGTAATAACTATTTCTAGTGGAAAAATCAAATATTGATCGCATTGCACTATTTTTTCCGACCTCTGCTACAGAAGCACTCAGCAAGCCGTGACCGTCGTGGTGGTGGTGGTCGAGTCCGAGCTCGCGGATGTCGTGGCCGCCTCCGTCGAGTTCGACGCAGCAGTTGTGGTCGTGGCGTCGCTCGTAGTGGACGCAGCCGTCGACGCAGCAGTCGAGGTCGCAGCCGACAAAGTGGAGGTGGCCGTGGTGGTCGAGGCCGTGCTCGTGCTGGCGGCCGTCGACGTCGTGGTGGCCGTGGTCGTGCTGGCTGATGAGTCGCTCGACAGCGACGAGCAGATGCTCGAGAAGCCGTGACCAGCGTGTACACCTCTAGGCCGCTCGTGGGCACGTCCAGGGTGCAGTCAGGCGGGTTCAGCGAGATGATGGACTCGATGAGAGACTGGCAGTTCGTCGACGCGCACATGAGGGCGTACTCGGCGTCAGTGGGCAGCGACGTGGAGTACAGGAGGCTGTAGCCGGAGTCGTCGACACAGCCCTGGAACGAGTCGAGGGTCAGCAGGCTGGCCAACGTCGTGTAGGCGGACGTCTGCCGGGTCGACGAGCAGGCGTCGGAGCTCGAGGAGCTCGAGGCGGCGACCGAACCCACGAGGGCGATGACGGCGACGGCGAGGACGGTCTGGGCGTTTATGGTTGGGTGGGTGGGTCGTAAAGCGGAGGAAAGATTGGGGTGCGCGAGCTGGGCAGGACGGCGGTGAACTTCATCGTGGTGGTGGGTAGACTTGTGCTTGGGAAGGCAAATTGCAAAATGGGAGTAGTAAAGCGATAGTTCGGAGTCCTGTCCGGACGGCTCTGGCATCACCACTACACGCTCGGAAGGCGAGCTGCAAGTCGTTCCATCCGCCAAACCTACAGCACTACTGCCACGGTGCGGGCGCCACCGCTGCTCGATGAAACCCAAGTCGAAATCCGCATCTCCTGCTGACATTCCCTCGACTTGACCTGTAGACAAACACTTGCCAAAGCCCAAATCAAGAGCAAGCAAAGCACGCAACAACACGTGACATGGAATAAATGACGCTTCATTTCAAAAGACTTCAACCACTGGACTACAGCCAGCTCCGCCGGCTTGGCGTTGCAGCTGCTGCTAGCCGCGTACTTGGTCTCAAGACAAATTGGCATCCCGTACAGCTACTGCCTCGCAGAGACATCGACACGGGGGTCTTGCACGAGCGAAGCCACTTACAGCGACGCGCACGTGGCCGAGAAGCCGTTGGCGTACGAGTACACGTTGAGCACGAGCCCGCTCGTGGGCACGGTGAGTTCGCAGTCAGGCGGGTTCAGGGTCACGATCTTGTTGATCATCGTGTTGCAGGCCGTCGAGGCGCACATGAGCTTGTACTGCGCCGTCGTGGGCAGCGCCGTGGCCGTCAGCATCGAGTAGCCCGAGTCCGTGGCGCACTGGTTGAACGACGAGTCCGAGAGGATGCTCACGAGCGTGACGTAGGCGGCGGTCTGCTGCGTCGAGGTGCACGTGGTGGCGGACGTGGAGCCCACGAGGGCGGCGACGGTGGCGGCGAAAAGAGCGCGGAAGTTCATCTTGGTGGTGGAGTGTGGAGGACGGAGTAAATGGCACAATGAAGATCAAGCTGCGAGCTGCGGCGGCAGCAGTGCTGAGCGGCAGCGACAAGATTTGTCATCTTGGATGCAGGCAGCGAGCAAGTTGGCGCCGATAGCCACTGCGCTGAGGTGGCTGCCGCTCCGAACGGCGAGTGCCCGTCGGCCCGTCTTCGGCGACGACGAAGAGTTGCATCCGTCAGCAGAGTCTCCGCGCTGTGAATCCGCGGAGGCCAAGAGAAGGACGTCTTCTGGTCCCCTGCAACAGAGGAACGGCGACGCGAGCGAGAGAAGCGTCCAGGATCTGCTCGGCCTGTCTGCGCCAGCGTCCACCTCGAGCAGAGACCGACCGGCGTCTTTCGCGCGGCATTCGGATCTCATCGACGTCCGCTGCCCCTGACGGTTCATCGCAATGGGGCGTGGCGTGCTATCGCTACTGCGGGGTTTGAGCAGCTTGCGCCGCTGCAGCAGCCTCCGTCGGCAAGTGGGTGAGAGGCGCGACAGTCGCTCGTTAGCCAAAGTGATGTCACGCTGACTGCAGGAATGGGTGTCCCAGACGCAGTTTCCAGCCTCGGCCGCAGCGCTGGAGCTGATTCCGCTTTAAGATAGAGGAGCCTAGGCCGTGCTGCTTCGACGCAGGATCTGTCGGCAGCTATGCCGCCGACTGACAGGATACATGCCACTCCACGGACACAAAGCCGTAAAAGGGGCGAGCGTGTCACGCCGCGGCGGCGGAAGCTGCTTGAAGGGATCCGTTGACTAACGCCTTCGGCCCGCTCCTGGCGCGGCAACGTTGGTGTTGGTCGGCACCAGGCTGACCAACGCGATGCCTCCATCAGCACGGGTACATTATCGCTGCCCGAGACTCGGGCTTGCCCGATACCAGCCAGACTCGCGGCTCAGGTAGACTGGTAATTCGTTCGGGGAGTTCCCGACGGGAACACGTTCGGCCACGTGTCTGGATGTCATACAGACTGCTCGGCCAGCTGATCGAAGCTGGCACCGTCACAGTCACCGATTGTCGGTTGCTCGGGTTGCCTGTATCGTTGGTAGATCGAATCTTGCGGGTCGGAGTGTGGTCGAGCACAGCAATGACCAGTCTGCCAGCAGAATCTGCTATCTGATGCAGATATACTCACCGCAGTGCATGTACAAATTGGCCAGCCACAAACGCGATCGTCAACGCTCCATGCTCTCAACGCGAACGTTTCTGGTCCCTTCAGCCTCCAACACGTCATTTCCAAAGCTCTATGGACAGCATTTGCTACCGCTATCCTCGCCTTGGCTTCGCGCGGGCGTTGAGTCTTATGAGCCCTATTTTCAGTATGCGTCAACAAGTTTGCACACGGCCCCGTTGCGAGGTGAGCGAGCACACGCCCAATACTTTCCTGCTTCGTGTAAGCAAAGAAGCATGCAGCAGCTTGTGCTACGTGGATAATTGCTTGCTTCTCGCTTGAGAAAACTGGTATCATAGTGCAAGCTGGCCGATCCAATTACCACTTCAACTTGAAGTCGCCGTATCTTTTCCGGTGGTCGAGCGTCGCATCGCGCACCGAAATGCCCGACTCACTGCTCCGACCAGCGTGCTCTGGCACGCCGTCGACGCGCACATGAGCTCGTACTGCGCCGTCGTGGGCGGCGCCGTGACCGTCAGCATCGAGTAGTCCGAGTCCGATGCGCACGTAGAGAAGTACGACTCGCTCAGGAGCGTCACGAGCGTGACGTAGGCGGCAGTCGACTGGGTGCTGGTGCAGGCCGTACCGGAGGCGGATCCAACGAGGGCGGAGGCAGTGGCGGCGAAGACGGTGAACTTCATCGTGGTGGTGGTGGGTAGAGGAGGAGACTTGTGCTTGGAAGGCAAATGCAGAATGGGAGTAGCAGAGCGATAGCTCGGAGTTTTGTCCGGACTAGGCAATGGCAAGGATAGCGCTGATAGCTCAAAGGGGTCATAGCGGTGCTGGTCGGCGCAGCGACTGCTCTCATGATGATGGCGAGGGCACGTCAAGCATATCTGTCACCGCTCTCGCTCTGAAGCAGTCACCTCGAAAGAAGTGATAAGACGAGGAAGTGCGCAGGGTGCACGACGAGCCGAGGCCAAGACTGCGGTGTGAACGTGTCTGTAGTTCTTGCTGTTCGAGCCAACGTGCTGAGCATCGTCACGCGTTGCTTCACTTTGACGGTGATGCCTTGGTTCTCAAGGCGGGCGAAAGAGTCACAGGGAGAAACGTACTTGCCGTTTCGGTTCATGAAGCTCTGGCATCACTACACACTCGGAAGATTGAGCTGCAAGTCGTTCCATCCGCCAAAAACTACAGCAGTACTGCCATGGTGCGGGCGCCACCGCTGCTCGATGAAACCCAAGTCGAAATCCACATCTCCTGCTGACATTCCCTCGACTTGACCTGTAGACAAACACTTGCCAAAGCCCAAATCAAGAGCAAGCAAAGCACGCAACAACACGTGACATGGAATAAATGACGCTTCATTTCAAAAGACTTCAACCACTGGACTACAGCCAGCTCCGCCGGCTTGGCGTTGCAGCTGCTGCTAGCCGCGTACTTGGTCTCAAGACAAATTGGCATCCCGTACAGCTACTGCCTCGCAGAGACATCGACACGGGGGTCTTGCACGAGCGAAGCCACTTACAGCGACGCGCACGTGGCCGAGAAGCCGTTGGCGTACGAGTACACGTTGAGCACGAGCCCGCTCGTGGGCACGGTGAGTTCGCAGTCAGGCGGGTTCAGGGTCACGATCTTGTTGATCATCGTGTTGCAGGCCGTCGAGGCGCACATGAGCTTGTACTGCGCCGTCGTGGGCAGCGCCGTGGCCGTCAGCATCGAGTAGCCCGAGTCCGTGGCGCACTGGTTGAACGACGAGTCCGAGAGGATGCTCACGAGCGTGACGTAGGCGGCGGTCTGCTGCGTCGAGGTGCACGTGGTGGCGGACGTGGAGCCCACGAGGGCGGCGACGGTGGCGGCGAAAAGAGCGCGGAAGTTCATCTTGGTGGTGGAGTGTGGAGGACGGAGTAAATGGCACAATGAAGATCAAGCTGCGAGCTGCGGCGGCAGCAGTGCTGAGCGGCAGCGACAAGATTTGTCATCTTGGATGCAGGCAGCGAGCAAGTTGGCGCCGATAGCCACTGCACTGAGGTGGCTGCCGCTCCGAACGGCGAGTGCCCGTCGGCCCGTCTTCGGCGACGACGAAGAGTTGCATCCGTCAGCAGAGTCTCCGCGCTGTGAATCCGCGGAGGCCAAGAGAAGGACGTCTTCTGGTCCCCTGCAACAGAGGAACGGCGACGCGAGCGAGAGAAGCGTCCAGGATCTGCTCGGCCTGTCTGCGCCAGCGTCCACCTCGAGCAGAGACCGACCGGCGTCTTTCGCGCGGCATTTCCGACCTCATCGACGTCCGCTTCCCCTGACGGTTCATCGCAATGGGGCGTGGCGTGCTATCGCTATTGCGGGGTTTGAGCAGCTTGCGCCGCTGCAGCAGCCTCCGTCGGCAAGTGGGTGAGAGGCGCGACAGTCGCTCGTTAGCCAAAGTGATGTCACGCTGACTGCAGGAATGGGTGTCCCAGACGCAGTTTCCAGCCTCGGCCGCAGCGCTGGAGCTGATTCCGCTTTAAGATAGAGGAGCCTAGGCCGTGCTGCTTCGACGCAGGATCTGTCGGCAGCTATGCCGCCGACTGACAGGATACATGCCACTCCACGGACACAAAGCCGTAAAAGGGGCGAGCGTGTCACGCCGCGGCGGCGGAAGCTGCTTGAAGGGATCCGTTGACTAACGCCTTCGGCCCGCTCCTGGCGCGGCAACGTTGGTGTTGGTCGGCACCAGGCTGACCAACGCGATGCTCCATCAGCACGGGTACATTATCGCTGCCCGAGACTCGGGCTTGCCCGATACCAGCCAGACTCGCGGCTCAGGCAGACTGGCAATTCGTTCGGGAACACGCTCACCCGCGTGTCTGTCGGTCGTACAGACTGCTTGACCAGCTGATCGAAGCTGGCACCGTCAAAGTCACCGATTATCGGTTGGCGTGTCCTGCTCGGGTGGCCAGTACCCGCCAGTTCATGTATCGTTGGCAGATCGAATTTTGCGGGTCGGAGTGGGGTCGAGCACAGTCTGCCAGCAGGATTTGCTATCTGCTGCAGATAGCGTGGCGACGGAGTGCAGGTCGAAGAATGCTTTGTACGCTCATCAAGGATGTACTGTACGAGCTGATACTGGAGAGATGTGTGTCTGCAAACGCTTTGGCCGGACAGTAGTATTCGGGTGAGTTGGTGGTGACAGTTGAACCTGAACGGGTGCAAGCACTAAGTGAGCAGCATATTGATGATTGTTGGGTTGCTTCGACTCAGCGAGGACCGCGAGTGCATGTACAAATTGGCCAGCCACAAACGCGGTCGTCAAACGCTCCATGCTCTCAACGCGGACGTTTCTAGCCCTGCCGGCCTCCAACACGTCATTTCCAAATCCCTATCCACTGCATTTGCCACCGCTGTCCTCGCCCTTTGCTTCGCGCGGGCGTTGAGTCTTATGAGCCCTATTTTCAGTAAGCGTCAACAAGTTTGCACAGGTGATGACTCGGCCCCGTTGCGAGGTGAGCGAACACACGCTTAAGGCTTTTCTGCTTCGTGCAAACAAAGACGCATACAGCAGCTTGTGCTATGTGGATAATTGCTTGCTTCTCGCTTGAGAAAACTACCGAATTCGTCGATGAGCTGTGCCCCCTAAATTTCGTTGAGCTATGCCCCCCACATCAATTAGCCATTGTAAGTGATGTGCACTTTGCGAAGAGGCGTCATCGGTGAGCTGTGCCCCCAGTCGAATTTTAGCCAATAGACTCGTAGGGGACGACGCCCACACTGTCAATCCGAAAGCAGAAGAAGAATGGTGAGGTCAATGCTACTCGTTTGTTACTTGTGTGCTATGCCTAACAGTACTGTTGTTCATTACACACAGGAAGACGCGCTCGTGCCTCTGTTCCTGCAGTGGATGTCGTTGGGTGCGACGAAGGCGGTGGGGGAAGAAGTTGTGCAACACACGAGATTTGCGCGAAGCATTTGAAGGTTGACGACGTGCTGATCTTCCGTGTGGAGGTCGTATGCTCCATCGATAATGATCTACAAGGTGACCTGGCGCACGCGGTTAAAGCTTTCGTCGTGCGATCAGGCTCCCAGGCATGCCACGTCGGCTATCTCCCTCGTCGTCTACTTCGGATGAGAGAGAGGTACGCAAGCAAGATGGCCACTGTAGTTGAGGACCTCCGGAAGTCGGATAACTCGCAAAACGGCGTCGCTCCGAGCGCAACAAAGGAATTGTGCGGTGCTTGCTGCTTAGTGATGTTGAGCAGCAGTTTAGAGGCTAATTCTCAGTACACAGTCTTCTAGTTCTTCTACTAAGTAATTACCTTCCTCGCCTTCATCGACTTGGTCTTCTTGATCAGCCCCAGCAAGTTGTGCACCAGCGGAAGGTACTCCATCCTCGTCGTCAGGACAAACGCCGAACCCAATTGATGAAAACGTATCGTAATTGTTGTTTCAGCAATCGAAGCCCAAGCAGACGCAATCCATGGGACCACATCTTCGCGCTCAGGCACCGGGACATTCTCACTTGCTGCTAGATCACTCATTTTCTCCACAACCCAATCGTTATAGTAAGAGCGCAATTTGTCTTTCAGGGGTTTGTTGATGCCAACATCACACGGCTGCAACACGCACGTGTATCCCCCTGGAATAATCTCCACATCCGTTCCAACGTCATTGAGGAGTCCAATAAAGCAGGCTTGAGTATGACACTTGAACTCATCTAGCATCAGAAAAGATGAAGGATGCGAAGCGACGTACGGCTTCCAGACCTGCTCTAACCACATCTTGCAGCCGCGCTCATCCATCCAGCCCTTTTCTTGGCAGCAGCCAAACACCCCAGGTGGAAGCAGCGTACTCAAGGACTTCTCGATTGTAGCACCCGGTTTTCCTTTAAAGACGAGAAGCAGCGGGAGCTTGGTGCCGTCCTCAGCGCAAGCCACACACGCTGGCAGCCTTCGGGAGTTTGAGCCGCTTCCCCTAATTGAAACTGTCCGAGCATTCTTCTCGTTGATTGTGGTTGAAGCCGTCATCTCAAAACCTACAGCCGTCTCATCCATATTAACTCGAAGTGACGGTGTCCCCTCTAAAGTATCTCCCGGCTCAAACCTCTCGTTCACTGCCTCTACAAACTCTCGTCGGGTCTTTTGCAGGTGACCGCTCAATTTTTGCCGACGTGCGTCCTCCGTCGAATGCTGAGTCGGTGGCGCGCGAGAAACGGGTATATCCAACTCCACATAGCCGACCGCTTGCCCCACGAAAATAGCGGTCCATCGATAGGGCTTTTGTTATCATTTGGTTTGTGGAGACAGCAATCTCCGCGCTTCGACGCTCTCGAATCCAGCGAGCAAGGTTTTCTTCCAACTGAGGTGCTGCGCGGGGTCTACCTGGGTTTAGAGATCTTGAGCGCGGATTCCGCTTTACAGCGGCCTCTAACTCGGTCTTCTTCTTTCTCCGCATCCTAACTTGATACGGGGACACCTGGTTTCTCCGCGCTGTGCCTTTAACCGTGTCTCGTTCGGCTTCGAGGACGATGAGCAACTTGTCCTTTACGGTGAGTCTGGTGTCTTTCATCGGCATGGCGCCGTCCTGCGAGATTTCACCGTCGGTTCACAAGTGCTCGCGCCAAGATTGCTCTCAGCAATATCAGCCAATAGCCAAGCATCGTGTAAACTTTGGCTTCACCGATAAGCTGTGCCCCCTCAACGATTTCGTCGAGGGGCACAGCTCATCGACGAATTCGGTAGTATCATAGCGCAAGCTGGCCGATCCAATTACCACTTCAACTTGAAGGCGCCGTATCTTTCCGGTGGTCGAACGTCGTTTCGCACTCACTCACCGACACGCATTCGGCTCCGACCAGCGTGAGCACTAAGCACGTCAACAATGTCTGCAAGGGGGTACTGTGGCTGTGGTGAGTGCATACCATATCCGCAGCAAGCGGCGGAACCAGAAGCCTGCCCCCACCTGCCTTCTTTGCCCCATCGTGTCCTTTCGTGGCGACTGCCCTCCGCATCCAGCATCCAGCGTCGGACAATGGACAGCATCTTCAGTTCGCGGCCTCTCCAGCAAGAATACAGCGTTGCTAGTGACTGGCATGCTCTGCATGTGCAGCCTGTCTTGGAAACAGTCTTCAGCCTCGACTCTCTTGACCAGATAGATCCCTCAGCAGCTCTGCTACCAACCTGTCGAAGCTGGCCCCTTCACCCACCGCCACCACTAAAGCCTTGCGGACAACTTCTTCATTGTGCTATTTACCCTCGACCAGCACAAGCGACTCCACTGCAACCTCCACCACCCCAAGCTCGCCATCTATGAACTTCGCCGCCATCCTCGCCGCCACTGTCGCCTCTCTCGCCGGATCCGTCTCCGCCACTGCCTGCACCAGCATCCAATCGGCCGCTGCCTACGTGGCGCTCGTAAGCATCCTCTCGGAGTCGTCCTTCTCGACGTGCGCCTCGGACGCGGGCTACTCCATGCTGACGGCCACGGCGCTGCCCACGACGGCCCAGTACAGCGTGCCAGAGCACGATCGAGACCATCATTTCGCTGAACGCGCCCGACTGCGAGCTGACGGTGCCGACGAGCGGTCTGGTGCTCAAAGTGTACGAGTATGCCAACGACTTCTCGGCCAAGTGCGCGTCGCTGTCGTCGTCGTCGTCTGCCTAAGTGGTGGTCGATGCAAGAACGAAATAACCACCGATTTGTTGTTTGAAAGAGTGTGTCGTGGAAGGCTTCCTGTTGTCTGCCTTGCTTTCCGGTTTGTTGCTTGATCGACTAAATGTGTTGACCTCGATGCGCTTCGCACAAGACAACTCAAAGCTTCCGGGACAGTAGAGCGTACGCCACCCTGCTACCAACGATCAACCGGAAAGATAATGCCGACAAGCTCGATAAGCTCATAGTACTACAAACGAGGGTTTTGGAGAACAGAGATTCATATTCACTTCATGGTGATCATCCAAGGCTAACGCATTGGAATGGAGACAACACCTGACAACCTCCTCGCCTTCGGTTCGAGACAGCGGGAGATGACATACCTCTCGAGGCAACGCACCCTGGTGCGATGATGCTATCCTCTCTTCATGAAGGCGCTTACAGCGACGCGCACTTGGTCGAGAAGCCGTTGGCGTACGTGTACACGTCGAGCACGAGGCCGCTGGTCGGGACGGTCAGGTCGCAGTCGGGCGGGTTGAGCACCACGATCTTGTTGATCATGCTCTTGCAGGCCGTGGACGCGCACATGAGCTTGTACTGGGCGTTCGTGGGCAGCGCCGTGGCCGTCAGCATCGAGTAGCCCGAGTCCTTGGAGCACTGGTTGAACGACGACTCCGACAGGATGCTCACGAGCGTCTTGTACGCCGCGGTCTGCTGCGTCGTGGTGCATGCGGTGGCGTTCGCGCAGCCGACGAGGGCGGCGACAGCAGCGAGCAGAGCGGTGAAGTTCATCGTGGGGAGTGGCGGGTGCGTGGGTGGTTGTCGTGCGTGAAGCGGACGGAGCAAATTGCAGAATGAGCAAGAGCAGCAGCGGAGTCGACGTGCTCGCTTGAGTCCGGTGTAGGAGGGCGTTGATGTCGACGAGCCGGTTGCGTCCGTCGTGCTGTGGCGGGCGCTCTTTCGACCAAGGTCTCGCTCATGTGGATAGGCGGACGGGATGCTGTTCGACTGCATTCGGCGTCTATGAACCAGGGTGATCCCGTCCTGGCCAAGCAAGCTCTCGCGTTTCTCTTTTCGCAAGTCAAGCACGGACAGTTGGCACAGCGGCAACTCGTCTGCCTGTTTTGCAGCGGCGCATTCGCTCTGCACCGAGTCCGAGTCGGAGAGCTGCACCGAGAAGCGACAGCGTGGATTCACTCGCGCACGCTTCTCGTCGCAGATTCACGCCGCATGCAGAAGGGGACATCGTGCTCAGCACGAGAGGATTCCTCGCCGTCACTGGCCCCGAAGTGCACACCCACGCAGTGCAACATGAGCCCCACGTCAGCAGCAGGACTGCTTGCTGTCCACAGGCTCCGATTGCAGCTCTGGGTATCACCTGTTCGTCTGCTGTTCGTTGTCGAAGTTTATAGCCAGGACAACCATGTTGAAGTGGTCGCGCTTCAGGATTTGATAAGGCAGGTAGGATCCAGGATTCGGATGGTTAATTGGAAGCTACAGTAGTTGTATTGTTCACTTGGATCCTAAACTATTGTTCACTTGGATCCTAACCTGTAGCTAGCGGACACTGACAACTACAAGGAGGTTTCAGCCTCGAGCTTAGAGCTTCTTGCAGTCCGAGGAGAAGTCGTGCGCCATCTCGTACACGTTGAGCACCAGGCCGCTCGTGGGCACTGTCAGAGCGCAGTTGGGCGGGTTGAGCGAGATGATCTTGTTGATCATGGTGTTGCACGGCGTGGACGCGCACATGGCCTTCATCTGCGTGGGGGTCGGCAGCGACTTGGCCGTGATCATGGAGTAGCCCGAGTCCTTGGAGCACTGCGAGAAGGACGCGTCGGTCAGGAGGCTCACGAGCGTTCTGTAGGCGGCAGTTTGCTGGGTCGCAGTGCATGCGGCGGCGTTGGTGGAACCGATGAGGGCGGCGATGGTGGCGGCGAGCAGGGCGGTGAAGTTCATCTTGAGTGGTGGTGGGGGGGGGGTGAGGTGTATGCGTCCGAGAAAGGAAATTGCAGAATGAGCAAAGTGTGCAAGCAGGACGAGGGCCAGCGTGCATTGCGCGGCGGCACAAGGCGGTCTCGTTGTTGTCGATGGAGGCCCTGCTCGGCTTTACTAGGTGCGCTCTCAGACTGTTGTTTGTCGCCTTCGTATCCAGTCGATCTTTTTTCTGTTCGTGAGGGTCGGGAAAGGGTCACGCGTTGAGTGCGGAGTTACGGTGTAGATACAGTGTTACGGTGGGCCAGACATCTGGGTGGAATGGTATCAGTAGGTATGACCGTCCGTGCAACAGGGCAGTTTACAATTGCTGGATACAACGAAAAGCATTTCCTTGGATACATCAACACCGTTTTTGGCACCGTTTTTGGGGATAGTTCACATTGACTCATCAGGTGGTTGAACTGCTTGCTGCGTAAAGCAAGTTTGGATGCACGAACTCCCGTGAGCACTGCCTGGTCTGCAATGGAGGAACTTGATTGCACATGAAGCCGCTCGCATTATTGGTACGCATTTTACTACTCCGTGTGCATCTGGGCGCAGGAACTGAAATTGAGACGTCAGTGTTGGTGCCAATAATCGTCGGTCAATGAAACTATCCATCCTCCACACCAATTACGTTTGCGCCCATGCATTTCGATTCGAGATTCTCCAATACATGTACATGTACTTCGACCCTTGTTTCATTACGCAGACAATAATTGACGTCGTGGCCATTAGCAGCGCACCGTCTTGCGATGCTTTTTTATTAATTAAGGGATTCTTGATATGTCGTCCAAAGTCTGACGCATTCTGGACATAGGTCTCAGCACCACAGCGTAACTCTGCAACGCGTGACCCTCACGAACAGAAAAAAGATCGACTGGATACGAAGGCGACAAACAACAGTCTGAGAGCGCACCTAGTAAAGCCGAGCAGGGCCTCCATCGACAACAACGAGACCGCCTTGTGCCGCCGCGCAATGCACGCTGGCCCTCGTCCTGCTTGCACACTTTGCTCATTCTGCAATTTCCTTTCTCGGACGCATACACCTCAACCCCCCCACCACCACTCAAGATGAACTTCACCGCCCTGCTCGCCGCCACCATCGCCGCCCTCATCGGTTCCACCAACGCCGCCGCATGCACTGCGACCCAGCAAACTGCCGCCTACAGAACGCTCGTGAGCCTCCTGACCGACGCGTCCTTCTCGCAGTGCTCCAAGGACTCGGGCTACTCCATGATCACGGCCAAGTCGCTGCCGACCCCCACGCAGATGAAGGCCATGTGCGCGTCCACGCCGTGCAACACCATGATCAACAAGATCATCTCGCTCAACCCGCCCAACTGCGCTTTGACAGTGCCCACGAGCGGCCTGGTGCTCAACGTGTACGAGATGGCGCACGACTTCTCCTCGGACTGCAAGAAGCTCTAAGCTCGAGGCTGAAACCTCCTTGTAGTTGTCAGTGTCCGCTAGCTACAGGTTAGGATCCAAGTGAACAATAGTTTAGGATCCAAGTGAACAATACAACTACTGTAGCTTCCAATTAACCATCCGAATCCTGGATCCTACCTGCCTTATCAAATCCTGAAGCGCGACCACTTCAACATGGTTGTCCTGGCTATAAACTTCGACAACGAACAGCAGACGAACAGGTGATACCCAGAGCTGCAATCGGAGCCTGTGGACAGCAAGCAGTCCTGCTGCTGACGTGGGGCTCATGTTGCACTGCGTGGGTGTGCACTTCGGGGCCAGTGACGGCGAGGAATCCTCTCGTGCTGAGCACGATGTCCCCTTCTGCATGCGGCGTGAATCTGCGACGAGAAGCGTGCGCGAGTGAATCCACGCTGTCGCTTCTCGGTGCAGCTCTCCGACTCGGACTCGGTGCAGAGCGAATGCGCCGCTGCAAAACAGGCAGACGAGTTGCCGCTGTGCCAACTGTCCGTGCTTGACTTGCGAAAAGAGAAACGCGAGAGCTTGCTTGGCCAGGACGGGATCACCCTGGTTCATAGACGCCGAATGCAGTCGAACAGCATCCCGTCCGCCTATCCACATGAGCGAGACCTTGGTCGAAAGAGCGCCCGCCACAGCACGACGGACGCAACCGGCTCGTCGACATCAACGCCCTCCTACACCGGACTCAAGCGAGCACGTCGACTCCGCTGCTGCTCTTGCTCATTCTGCAATTTGCTCCGTCCGCTTCACGCACGACAACCACCCACGCACCCGCCACTCCCCACGATGAACTTCACCGCTCTGCTCGCTGCTGTCGCCGCCCTCGTCGGCTGCGCGAACGCCACCGCATGCACCACGACGCAGCAGACCGCGGCGTACAAGACGCTCGTGAGCATCCTGTCGGAGTCGTCGTTCAACCAGTGCTCCAAGGACTCGGGCTACTCGATGCTGACGGCCACGGCGCTGCCCACGAACGCCCAGTACAAGCTCATGTGCGCGTCCACGGCCTGCAAGAGCATGATCAACAAGATCGTGGTGCTCAACCCGCCCGACTGCGACCTGACCGTCCCGACCAGCGGCCTCGTGCTCGACGTGTACACGTACGCCAACGGCTTCTCGACCAAGTGCGCGTCGCTGTAAGCGCCTTCATGAAGAGAGGATAGCATCATCGCACCAGGGTGCGTTGCCTCGAGAGGTATGTCATCTCCCGCTGTCTCGAACCGAAGGCGAGGAGGTTGTCAGGTGTTGTCTCCATTCCAATGCGTTAGCCTTGGATGATCACCATGAAGTGAATATGAATCTCTGTTCTCCAAAACCCTCGTTTGTAGTACTATGAGCTTATCGAGCTTGTCGGCATTATCTTTCCGGTTGATCGTTGGTAGCAGGGTGGCGTACGCTCTACTGTCCCGGAAGCTTTGAGTTGTCTTGTGCGAAGCGCATCGAGGTCAACACATTTAGTCGATCAAGCAACAAACCGGAAAGCAAGGCAGACAACAGGAAGCCTTCCACGACACACTCTTTCAAACAACAAATCGGTGGTTATTTCGTTCTTGCATCGACCACCACTTAGGCAGACGACGACGACGACAGCGACGCGCACTTGGCCGAGAAGTCGTTGGCATACTCGTACACTTTGAGCACCAGACCGCTCGTCGGCACCGTCAGCTCGCAGTCGGGCGCGTTCAGCGAAATGATGGTCTCGATCGTGCTCTGGCACGCTGTACTGGGCCGTCGTGGGCAGCGCCGTGGCCGTCAGCATGGAGTAGCCCGCGTCCGAGGCGCACGTCGAGAAGGACGACTCCGAGAGGATGCTTACGAGCGCCACGTAGGCAGCGGCCGATTGGATGCTGGTGCAGGCAGTGGCGGAGACGGATCCGGCGAGAGAGGCGACAGTGGCGGCGAGGATGGCGGCGAAGTTCATAGATGGCGAGCTTGGGGTGGTGGAGGTTGCAGTGGAGTCGCTTGTGCTGGTCGAGGGTAAATAGCACAATGAAGAAGTTGTCCGCAAGGCTTTAGTGGTGGCGGTGGGTGAAGGGGCCAGCTTCGACAGGTTGGTAGCAGAGCTGCTGAGGGATCTATCTGGTCAAGAGAGTCGAGGCTGAAGACTGTTTCCAAGACAGGCTGCACATGCAGAGCATGCCAGTCACTAGCAACGCTGTATTCTTGCTGGAGAGGCCGCGAACTGAAGATGCTGTCCATTGTCCGACGCTGGATGCTGGATGCGGAGGGCAGTCGCCACGAAAGGACACGATGGGGCAAAGAAGGCAGGTGGGGGCAGGCTTCTGGTTCCGCCGCTTGCTGCGGATATGGTATGCACTCACCACAGCCACAGTACCCCCTTGCAGACATTGTTGACGTGCTTAGTGCTCACGCTGGTCGGAGCCGAATGCGTGTCGGTGAGTGAGTGCGAAACGACGTTCGACCACCGGAAAGATACGGCGCCTTCAAGTTGAAGTGGTAATTGGATCGGCCAGCTTGCGCTATGATACTACCGAATTCGTCGATGAGCTGTGCCCCTCGACAAAATCGTTGAGGGGGCACAGCTTATCGGTGAAGCCAAAGTTTACACGATGCTTGGCTATTGGCTGATATTGCTGAGAGCAATCTTGGCGCGAGCACTTGTGAACCGACGGTGAAATCTCGCAGGACGGCGCCATGCCGATGAAAGACACCAGACTCACCGTAAAGGACAAGTTGCTCATCGTCCTCGAAGCCGAACGAGACACGGTTAAAGGCACAGCGCGGAGAAACCAGGTGTCCCCGTATCAAGTTAGGATGTGGAGAAAGAAGAAGACCGAGTTAGAGGCCGCTGTAAAGCGGAATCCGCGCTCAAGATCTCTAAACCCAGGTAGACCCCGCGCAGCACCTCAGTTGGAAGAAAACCTTGCTCGCTGGATTCGAGAGCGTCGAAGCGCGGAGATTGCTGTCTCCACAAACCAAATGATAACAAAAGCCCTATCGATGGACCGCTATTTTCGTGGGGCAAGCGGTCGGCTATGTGGAGTTGGATATACCCGTTTCTCGCGCGCCACCGACTCAGCATTCGACGGAGGACGCACGTCGGCAAAAATTGAGCGGTCACCTGCAAAAGACCCGACGAGAGTTTGTAGAGGCAGTGAACGAGAGGTTTGAGCCGGGAGATACTTTAGAGGGGACACCGTCACTTCGAGTTAATATGGATGAGACGGCTGTAGGTTTTGAGATGACGGCTTCAACCACAATCAACGAGAAGAATGCTCGGACAGTTTCAATTAGGGGAAGCGGCTCAAACTCCCGAAGGCTGCCAGCGTGTGTGGCTTGCGCTGAGGACGGCACCAAGCTCCCGCTGCTTCTCGTCTTTAAAGGAAAACCGGGTGCTACAATCGAGAAGTCCTTGAGTACGCTGCTTCCACCTGGGGTGTTTGGCTGCTGCCAAGAAAAGGGCTGGATGGATGAGCGCGGCTGCAAGATGTGGTTAGAGCAGGTCTGGAAGCCGTACGTCGCTTCGCATCCTTCATCTTTTCTGATGCTAGATGAGTTCAAGTGTCATACTCAAGCCTGCTTTATTGGACTCCTCAATGACGTTGGAACGGATGTGGAGATTATTCCAGGGGGATACACGTGCGTGTTGCAGCCGTGTGATGTTGGCATCAACAAACCCCTGAAAGACAAATTGCGCTCTTACTATAACGATTGGGTTGTGGAGAAAATGAGTGATCTAGCAGCAAGTGAGAATGTCCCGGTGCCTGAGCGCGAAGATGTGGTCCCATGGATTGCGTCTGCTTGGGCTTCGATTGCTGAAACAACAATTACGATACGTTTTCATCAATTGGGTTCGGCGTTTGTCCTGACGACGAGGATGGAGTACCTTCCGCTGGTGCACAACTTGCTGGGGCTGATCAAGAAGACCAAGTCGATGAAGGCGAGGAAGGTAATTACTTAGTAGAAGAACTAGAAGACTGTGTACTGAGAATTAGCCTCTAAACTGCTGCTCAACATCACTAAGCAGCAAGCACCGCACAATTCCTTTGTTGCGCTCGGAGCGACGCCGTTTTGCGAGTTATCCGACTTCCGGAGGTCCTCAACTACAGTGGCCATCTTGCTTGCGTACCTCTCTCTCATCCGAAGTAGACGACGAGGGAGATAGCCGACGTGGCATGCCTGGGAGCCTGATCGCACGACGAAAGCTTTAACCGCGTGCGCCAGGTCACCTTGTAGATCATTATCGATGGAGCATACGACCTCCACACGGAAGATCAGCACGTCGTCAACCTTCAAATGCTTCGCGCAAATCTCGTGTGTTGCACAACTTCTTCCCCCACCGCCTTCGTCGCACCCAACGACATCCACTGCAGGAACAGAGGCACGAGCGCGTCTTCCTGTGTGTAATGAACAACAGTACTGTTAGGCATAGCACACAAGTAACAAACGAGTAGCATTGACCTCACCATTCTTCTTCTGCTTTCGGATTGACAGTGTGGGCGTCGTCTCCTACGAGTCTATTGGCTAAAATTCGACTGGGGGCACAGCTCACCGATGACGCCTCTTCGCAAAGTGCACATCACTTACAATGGCTAATTGATGTGGGGGGCATAGCTCAACGAAATTTAGGGGGCACAGCTCATCGACGAATTCGGTAGTTTTCTCAAGCGAGAAGCAAGCAATTATCCACATAGCACAAGCTGCTGTATGCGTCTTTGTTTGCACGAAGCAGAAAAGCCTTAAGCGTGTGTTCGCTCACCTCGCAACGGGGCCGAGTCATCACCTGTGCAAACTTGTTGACGCTTACTGAAAATAGGGCTCATAAGACTCAACGCCCGCGCGAAGCAAAGGGCGAGGACAGCGGTGGCAAATGCAGTGGATAGGGATTTGGAAATGACGTGTTGGAGGCCGGCAGGGCTAGAAACGTCCGCGTTGAGAGCATGGAGCGTTTGACGACCGCGTTTGTGGCTGGCCAATTTGTACATGCACTCGCGGTCCTCGCTGAGTCGAAGCAACCCAACAATCATCAATATGCTGCTCACTTAGTGCTTGCACCCGTTCAGGTTCAACTGTCACCACCAACTCACCCGAATACTACTGTCCGGCCAAAGCGTTTGCAGACACACATCTCTCCAGTATCAGCTCGTACAGTACATCCTTGATGAGCGTACAAAGCATTCTTCGACCTGCACTCCGTCGCCACGCTATCTGCAGCAGATAGCAAATCCTGCTGGCAGACTGTGCTCGACCCCACTCCGACCCGCAAAATTCGATCTGCCAACGATACATGAACTGGCGGGTACTGGCCACCCGAGCAGGACACGCCAACCGATAATCGGTGACTTTGACGGTGCCAGCTTCGATCAGCTGGTCAAGCAGTCTGTACGACCGACAGACACGCGGGTGAGCGTGTTCCCGAACGAATTGCCAGTCTGCCTGAGCCGCGAGTCTGGCTGGTATCGGGCAAGCCCGAGTCTCGGGCAGCGATAATGTACCCGTGCTGATGGAGCATCGCGTTGGTCAGCCTGGTGCCGACCAACACCAACGTTGCCGCGCCAGGAGCGGGCCGAAGGCGTTAGTCAACGGATCCCTTCAAGCAGCTTCCGCCGCCGCGGCGTGACACGCTCGCCCCTTTTACGGCTTTGTGTCCGTGGAGTGGCATGTATCCTGTCAGTCGGCGGCATAGCTGCCGACAGATCCTGCGTCGAAGCAGCACGGCCTAGGCTCCTCTATCTTAAAGCGGAATCAGCTCCAGCGCTGCGGCCGAGGCTGGAAACTGCGTCTGGGACACCCATTCCTGCAGTCAGCGTGACATCACTTTGGCTAACGAGCGACTGTCGCGCCTCTCACCCACTTGCCGACGGAGGCTGCTGCAGCGGCGCAAGCTGCTCAAACCCCGCAATAGCGATAGCACGCCACGCCCCATTGCGATGAACCGTCAGGGGAAGCGGACGTCGATGAGGTCGGAAATGCCGCGCGAAAGACGCCGGTCGGTCTCTGCTCGAGGTGGACGCTGGCGCAGACAGGCCGAGCAGATCCTGGACGCTTCTCTCGCTCGCGTCGCCGTTCCTCTGTTGCAGGGGACCAGAAGACGTCCTTCTCTTGGCCTCCGCGGATTCACAGCGCGGAGACTCTGCTGACGGATGCAACTCTTCGTCGTCGCCGAAGACGGGCCGACGGGCACTCGCCGTTCGGAGCGGCAGCCACCTCAGTGCAGTGGCTATCGGCGCCAACTTGCTCGCTGCCTGCATCCAAGATGACAAATCTTGCCGCTGCCGCTCAGCACTGCTGCCGCCGCAGCTCGCAGCTTGATCTTCATTGTGCCATTTACTCCGTCCTCCACACTCCACCACCAAGATGAACTTCCGCGCTCTTTTCGCCGCCACCGTCGTCGCCCTCGTGGGCTCCACGTCCGCCACGACGTGCACCTCGACGCAGCAGACCGCCGCCTACGTCACGCTCGTGAGCATCCTCTCGGACTCGTCGTTCAACCAGTGCGCCACGGACTCGGGCTACTCGATGCTGACGGCCACGGCGCTGCCCACGACGGCGCAGTACAAGCTCATGTGCGCCTCGACGGCCTGCAACACCATGATCAACAAGATCGTGACCCTGAACCCGCCTGACTGCGAGCTCACCGTGCCCACGAGCGGCCTGGTGCTCAACGTGTACTCGTACGCCAACGGCTTCTCGGCCACGTGCGCGTCGCTGTAAGTGGCTTCGCTCGTGCAAGACCCCCGTGTCGATGTCTCTGCGAGGCAGTAGCTGTACGGGATGCCAATTTGTCTTGAGACCAAGTACGCGGCTAGCAGCAGCTGCAACGCCAAGCCGGCGGAGCTGGCTGTAGTCCAGTGGTTGAAGTCTTTTGAAATGAAGCGTCATTTATTCCATGTCACGTGTTGTTGCGTGCTTTGCTTGCTCTTGATTTGGGCTTTGGCAAGTGTTTGTCTACAGGTCAAGTCGAGGGAATGTCAGCAGGAGATGTGGATTTCGACTTGGGTTTCATCGAGCAGCGGTGGCGCCCGCACCATGGCAGTACTGCTGTAGTTTTTGGCGGATGGAACGACTTGCAGCTCAATCTTCCGAGTGTGTAGTGATGCCAGAGCTTCATGAACCGAAACGGCAAGTACGTTTCTCCCTGTGACTCTTTCGCCCGCCTTGAGAACCAAGGCATCACCGTCAAAGTGAAGCAACGCGTGACGATGCTCAGCACGTTGGCTCGAACAGCAAGAACTACAGACACGTTCACACCGCAGTCTTGGCCTCGGCTCGTCGTGCACCCTGCGCACTTCCTCGTCTTATCACTTCTTTCGAGGTGACTGCTTCAGAGCGAGAGCGGTGACAGATATGCTTGACGTGCCCTCGCCATCATCATGAGAGCAGTCGCTGCGCCGACCAGCACCGCTATGACCCCTTTGAGCTATCAGCGCTATCCTTGCCATTGCCTAGTCCGGACAAAACTCCGAGCTATCGCTCTGCTACTCCCATTCTGCATTTGCCTTCCAAGCACAAGTCTCCTCCTCTACCCACCACCACCACGATGAAGTTCACCGTCTTCGCCGCCACTGCCTCCGCCCTCGTTGGATCCGCCTCCGCTACGGCCTGCACCAGCACCCAGTCGACTGCCGCCTACGTCACGCTCGTGACGCTCCTGAGCGAGTCGTACTTCTCTACGTGCGCATCGGACTCGGACTACTCGATGCTGACGGTCACGGCGCCGCCCACGACGGCGCAGTACGAGCTCATGTGCGCGTCGACGGCGTGCCAGAGCACGCTGGTCGGAGCAGTGAGTCGGGCATTTCGGTGCGCGATGCGACGCTCGACCACCGGAAAAGATACGGCGACTTCAAGTTGAAGTGGTAATTGGATCGGCCAGCTTGCACTATGATACCAGTTTTCTCAAGCGAGAAGCAAGCAATTATCCACGTAGCACAAGCTGCTGCATGCTTCTTTGCTTACACGAAGCAGGAAAGTATTGGGCGTGTGCTCGCTCACCTCGCAACGGGGCCGTGTGCAAACTTGTTGACGCATACTGAAAATAGGGCTCATAAGACTCAACGCCCGCGCGAAGCCAAGGCGAGGATAGCGGTAGCAAATGCTGTCCATAGAGCTTTGGAAATGACGTGTTGGAGGCTGAAGGGACCAGAAACGTCCGCGTTGAGAGCATGGAGCGTTGACGATCGCGTTTGTGGCTGGCCAATTTGTACATGCACTGCGGTGAGTATATCTGCATCAGATAGCAGATTCTGCTGGCAGACTGGTCATTGCTGTGCTCGACCACACTCCGACCCGCAAAATTCGATCTGCCAACGATACATGTACTGGCGGGTACTGGCCACCCGAGCAGGACACGCCAACCGATAATCGGTGACTTTGACGGTGCCAGCTTCGATCAGCTGGTCAAGCAGTCTGTACGACCGACAGACACGCGGGTGAGCGTGTTCCCGAACGAATTGCCAGTCTGCCTGAGCCGCGAGTCTGGCTGGTATCGGGCAAGCCCGAGTCTCGGGCAGCGATAATGTACCCGTGCTGATGGAGCATCGCGTTGGTCAGCCTGGTGCCGACCAACACCAACGTTGCCGCGCCAGGAGCGGGCCGAAGGCGTTAGTCAACGGATCCCTTCAAGCAGCTTCCGCCGCCGCGGCGTGACACGCTCGCCCCTTTTACGGCTTTGTGTCCGTGGAGTGGCATGTATCCTGTCAGTCGGCGGCATAGCTGCCGACAGATCCTGCGTCGAAGCAGCACGGCCTAGGCTCCTCTATCTTAAAGCGGAATCAGCTCCAGCGCTGCGGCCGAGGCTGGAAACTGCGTCTGGGACACCCATTCCTGCAGTCAGCGTGACATCACTTTGGCTAACGAGCGACTGTCGCGCCTCTCACTCACTTGCCGACGGAGGCTGCTGCAGCGGCGCAAGCTGCTCAAACCCCGCAGTAGCGATAGCACGCCACGCCCCATTGCGATGAACCGTCAGCGGCAGCGGACGTCGATGAAATCCGAATGCCGCGCGAAAGACGCCGGTCGGTCTCTGCTCGAGGTGGACGCTGGCGCAGACAGGCCGAGCAGATCCTGGACGCTTCTCTCGCTCGCGTCGCCGTTCCTCTGTTGCAGGGGACCAGAAGACGTCCTTCTCTTGGCCTCCGCGGATTCACAGCGCGGAGACTCTGCTGACGGATGCAACTCTTCGTCGTCGCCGAAGACGGGCCGACGGGCACTCGCCGTTCGGAGCGGCAGCCATCTCAGTGCAGTGGCTATCGGCGCCAACTTGCTCGCTGCCTGCATCCAAGATGACAAATCTTGCCGCTGCCGCTCAGCACTGCTGCCGCCGCAGCTCGCAGCTTGATCTTCATTGTGCCATTTACTCCGTCCTCCACACTCCACCACCAAGATGAACTTCCGCGCTCTTTTCGCCGCCACCGTCGTCGCCCTCGTGGGCTCCACGTCCGCCACGACGTGCACCTCGACGCAGCAGACCGCCGCCTACGTCACGCTCGTGAGCATCCTCTCGGACTCGTCGTTCAACCAGTGCGCCACGGACTCGGGCTACTCGATGCTGACGGCCACGGCGCTGCCCACGACGGCGCAGTACAAGCTCATGTGCGCCTCGACGGCCTGCAACACCATGATCAACAAGATCGTGACCCTGAACCCGCCTGACTGCGAGCTCACCGTGCCCACGAGCGGCCTGGTGCTCAACGTGTACTCGTACGCCAACGGCTTCTCGGCCACGTGCGCGTCGCTGTAAGTGGCTTCGCTCGTGCAAGACCCCCGTGTCGATGTCTCTGCGAGGCAGTAGCTGTACGGGATGCCAATTTGTCTTGAGACCAAGTACGCGGCTAGCAGCAGCTGCAACGCCAAGCCGGCGGAGCTGGCTGTAGTCCAGTGGTTGAAGTCTTTTGAAATGAAGCGTCATTTATTCCATGTCACGTGTTGTTGCGTGCTTTGCTTGCTCTTGATTTGGGCTTTGGCAAGTGTTTGTCTACAGGTCAAGTCGAGGGAATGTCAGCAGGAGATGTGGATTTCGACTTGGGTTTCATCGAGCAGCGGTGGCGCCCGCACCATGGCAGTACTGCTGTAGTTTTTGGCGGATGGAACGACTTGCAGCTCAATCTTCCGAGTGTGTAGTGATGCCAGAGCTTCATGAACCGAAACGGCAAGTACGTTTCTCCCTGTGACTCTTTCGCCCGCCTTGAGAACCAAGGCATCACCGTCAAAGTGAAGCAACGCGTGACGATGCTCAGCACGTTGGCTCGAACAGCAAGAACTACAGACACGTTCACACCGCAGTCTTGGCCTCGGCTCGTCGTGCACCCTGCGCACTTCCTCGTCTTATCACTTCTTTCGAGGTGACTGCTTCAGAGCGAGAGCGGTGACAGATATGCTTGACGTGCCCTCGCCATCATCATGAGAGCAGTCGCTGCGCCGACCAGCACCGCTATGACCCCTTTGAGCTATCAGCGCTATCCTTGCCATTGCCTAGTCCGGACAAAACTCCGAGCTATCGCTCTGCTACTCCCATTCTGCATTTGCCTTCCAAGCACAAGTCTCCTCCTCTACCCACCACCACCACGATGAAGTTCACCGTCTTCGCCGCCACTGCCTCCGCCCTCGTTGGATCCGCCTCCGCTACGGCCTGCACCAGCACCCAGTCGACTGCCGCCTACGTCAGGCTCGTGACGCTCCTGAGCGAGTCGTACTTCTCTACGTGCGCATCGGACTCGGACTACTCGATGCTGACGGCCATGGCACCGCCCACGACGGCGCAGTACGAGCTCATGTGCGTGTCGACGGCGTGCCAGAGCATGATCGAGACCATTATTCGCTGAACGCGCCTGACTGCGAGCGGGCGGTACCGACGAGCGGCCTGGTGCTGACGTGTACGGGTATGCCAATGGCTGCGTCGGCGTGCGCTTCACTGGCGTCGTCGTCTGCGTAGGCTTATGATAACCCGATCTCAAGTGTGTTTGGCATTTTCATGCAACACGCTTAAATCTATAATGCAGCATCTTTTCGTTTGTTAGATGTCGTTCTTGCTTTTATTGTGTTGCATTAAGCACGTAGCACGTAGGAGTACCGTGTCTAAAAGCAGGGTGTAGGAAACTAGCTGCAGACATTATTTCGACCACGTAAAGTCGATCACCGGAATATCTTCTCACGATACAAGTTAAAGTTGATGAGTTAGCCACTTTCGGTCGAGCCATGAAGTTTGTGCACCGTATTTAGAGCGTTCAATGCAGCCTGTGGATTGTATTATCAATGCGCTTGCACTAACAATGGCACCGTAAGTTTGGTCCCGGACGCGTTGAAAACTTGGCACGTTAATTCACTAGTGCATTAAGAGTTGAGAAGGGACCGATTTGTATTTCCATTGATTGTTTTAGTTGGGCTTGAGCGTAGACGCGTTTAGTGGATCCTGAAGAAGGAAACTAAGCCGTGGGCGTTCCGAGCAGCACCTGCAGGCACTTCCCCGAGAATTGTTCGCACACTCATGCACGTTCAGCAAGGCCGCTCGTAGGAATCGTCAGGTCACAGTCGGGAAGGCTCAGCCCGAGGATGTCCGTGATCAGCGTGTGGCACGCCGACGAGTCGCACATAGCGATGATCTGGGCGTTCGTCGGCTCGGCGGTAGCGGTGAGCATCGAGTAGCCCCACGCCGTCGAGCACGGGGAGAAGGAGGACCAGAGTCGTGTACGCCGTGGTCGTCCGTGCAGTGGTGCAGGTGTCAGCGGTGGTGGTGCTGAGTAGCGTGGCGGCAGTTGCAGCGAGGAAAGTGCGGGCGGCCATGGTGAGGAAGGGTTGCTGGCGAAGGTAGCATAGTGCGCTGGACTGGGCTAAGCGAATTGGGAAGGGAGAAGCGAGCAATGACCGGAAGTAGCGAGCACTCGGCTGCTAAGCGATGTTCCTGTGCTGTAAGAGCCATACCAGAATAAGGGCATTGGTGTATTCGATTACCATGCGCAAAGGATCCGTTTCCAGAGCAGTCGTGTAAGTCCATGGCTGGTCGAGGCTGTCCCAAACAAAACAACGTCGGGCAAACACCAAGGAGTGCTTGCCAGTCTTTGGGCATGTAGTCCCAACTCGTCGTTCTTACACTTTCTACATCTTCAAACTGGAATCGCTATACACCGCTATACAAAACCTGGGCTCATGCACGCCTGTCACAAAAAGGAAGGCACCTGCATGGCTGTTTCGAGGTGCTGTACATGTAGTGTCTTCTGGACTTCCGTGCGTATTTGAACCAAAAAATTAAAGAGCTCTCGCACGATAAGAAGCATATCAAATTGTAGATTGACAAGATTAATACAAGAACTCGCTACGAGCAAGAAGCTTCATTTTGCGACGCGGTGGCCAGCAACTATCTGCTTATGGATCTTTAGCTTTCGGTACCCAACCTTCCGGTTTGCAAAGTGGGTAAGCTGCTTAGCAGGCACCGCCGGGGACAGCAGGCTCCGTCGTGGAAGGGGTCTCCGTGGGCGCGTCCGTAGGGCCGTCCGTGGGGGCCGAAGTAGGCGCGTCCGTGGGGGCCGAAGTAGGCGCGTCCGTGGGGGCCGAAGTAGGCGCGTCCGTGGGGGCCGAAGTAGGCGCGTCCGTGGGGGCCGAAGTAGGCGCATCCGTGGGGGCCGAGGTAGGAGCCGAAGTCGAACACTGCGTCTCGAACGTGGAGGCAAGCTCGTGCACGTTCATGATGGCGCCGCTCGTGGGGATGGTCAGGTCGCAGTCGGGGGGGTTGGTGGCGAGCACGGACACGATAAGGTCGTGGCACGCCTGCACGGCGCACATGGCGACGCGCTCCTCGGCCGAGGGCAGCGCGGTGGCGTACAGCATGTTGTAGCCCGATTTCGTGGCGCAGTCGTTGAGCGACGTTCCCTGGAGGAGGCCGACCATGCCCAGGTAGGCAGACGTCTGCTCGGTGGCCGTGCAGGCAACGGCGTCAGCGGAGCTCATCAGAGCGGCGGCAGCGGCGGCGAGGGCGAAGTACGTGTTCATGGTTTCTGGCTGGTGGGGGCGATTGGAGTTGCGAGGAGCAAATTGGGGAATGAACAAGACGCCCCGTTGCCTTTGCTGTCCGAGGCAATGCATCGCTTTCGAACAGCGGCACACCTACCTACCCGTCTATCCAACTCACTTTACGTGAAGTTCACGCTTATAGAGCCGAACGCCTGCGCTTGTGGTTGTCGAGCGAAGATGCACGGGGTTCACACTACCATAGAGGTGCAGTACCAGTTGCAGACGGGCATTTCCGAAGTTGCCGCCTTTGGTTCAGGCCGGCGTTCACCACACCCTCGCGGCGAGTGTCTGAGTTGGATGCAGAGCTAGCTGCTGTATGTACTGTACCTCTGTGGTGCCTTGCAAGTCCGCCGCTGAAGCCATTCACTTCACGCGCAAGGCTTCATCGGCCAGCATCTCTCTGAAACGTTACCGCTTGCGGCTGTAGCGCAGCTCAGGCTCAGCAGCCACTGTACTGCTTCGCTTGTCCCCAGTGAATCTGCGCTGCAGTGCTGTAGGAAACTGAAGCGGTCTCGGGCGCGCTGTAATGGATCTGCCGCGTAAGGATCCCATGCCACTTTTCTGCCTGGAAACTGCGTGTCTCGTCAGTCGACAGAGGATCTTGCTGCGTGACTGGAGTGGGACGCCGTATCCATCTGATCCTGCCTCGTCTATGTTTTGGATCCCTGGGAGCGTCACGCCCAACCTTGCAGTCGCCGCAGCCACTGCCGGTCCGCCAGTCCATCGAGAGAGACACTTGCGCAAATGGAATCGCTTACCGCGGCAATGGTTGCTGGTGCGGCGCCGCCATCCAGCGCGACGGCCTCCAACTTGCCACGCTCGCTACTCTCGACTTGCCGCCGACACCATGAAGGCCTGCTGCAGTCTGCAGCGCGAGTAGCGCAGTTGTGCGAAGACTGCCTCGGTATCTCAGGCTTCCTCGCTCCCGCCCTATCTCCACCGTGCGTCACTGGGAGCGGCGGCCTCCTGTGTCCTGCTCAAATAGGCTCGGATCGAACGCCGCGATGAAGCCCTCGAGCAGCAAAGAGCTACCTCGCTTCGGAGACAGGCAGAAGATAGAGAATGCCGGTGCGCGTGCCCGGGTCAACAGCCAAGACGCTGGAGGCCTTCGTTCATTCTGCAATTTGCTCAGCTTTTCCTAGCACTTCTCCCATCGCCATGAACGCCAAGACCTTCATCGCCGTTGCCGCCGCTGCCTTCGTGGGCGCCGTCGCTGCTGACGACTGCACCACGACCCAGCAGTCGTCCGCCTACACGACGCTGGCCAGCTTGCTGACTCTCGACTCGTTCCAGGGCTGCGTCGACGACTCCGGCTACAGTCTCCTGTACTCCACGTCGCTGCCCACCGACGCCGAGTACGTCCTCATGTGCGCGTCGACAAACTGCCAGTCACTCATCGAGTCGATCATCTCGCTGAACCCGCCTGACTGCACCCTGGACGTGCCCACGAGCGGCCTGGAGGTGAACGTGTACACGCTCGCCAACGGCTTCTCGGACGAGTGCGCTTCCGTGTCTTCTACGACCTCATCGGCCAGCACGACCACGACGACCACCGCGACGTCGACGGCTGCCAGCACGAGCACGGCCACGACCTCGATCACCACGGCCACATCCACTTCGTCGGCTGCGACCTCGACTGCTGCGTCGACGGCTGCGTCCACTGCGAGCGACGCCACGACCACCGCGGCCTCCAACTCGACGGAGACTGCGACTGCGACCGCGGCCACGACGACCACGACCGCCACCGCGTGCTAAACGGTTTCGTAGTTGTCGACTCATTTTTCTTGGCGCTTGTAGTGCTCGAGACGAATACGGCCTAATAATGATATGCCCTCCTTTTGAGTTTTGTTCGACTTGTCCTGATGTTCTTGCTTTAGCTAGCTGTCATCTTCGAGAGAAGTGTGTTCATTGCCGGCGAAGAAGTCGCGTAACATGCGCCGTAGCAGCTCCAAGCTCTGCGTGTGCAGCCGGTTCTCCAGGAAGTCGCAGAAGAGCAGCAGCCTCGGGAGCGATGCCATCCCCGTCGATGCTTGTCAAATCTCTTTCTAAATTGTCTCTCTTTTCTAAATGTCGACAGATTTCTACCAATAGGAATGCGTCCTGCGAGACCTAAACACTGCACTTTAGCGGAGACCTTCGGATGAGCAGGACAAGTTGAAGCGCTTTGCTTTGGAGCTCCTGTTTGGCATATTGAAGACGAGGACAGAGATGGCAAATTGTAAAGTGCATGTACATGTATCACGCTGCATTGATCGGTTTAAAGAAAGAGAGCTACTCAACATGTTGATGATGGAGCTGCTCAACATGTTGAGGATGCTACCGATACGTGTGCGCGTGTGGGTGGGTTTGGCTCACTATCGGCAATGAGCTCGACACATTACTCAGTTACTTAGCAGGCGGTGGCCGTGGTGGTCGAGTCCGAGCTCGCAGACGTCGTGGTCGCGGTCTCCGTCGAGTTCGACGAGGCCGTGGTGGTGGTGTCGTCGCTGGCAATCGAAGAAGCCGTCGACGTGGTGGCGGTGGCAGCGGATGAAGCCGTCGAGGTGGCCGCGGTCGTGGTGGTCGTGTCCGTGGCGGTGCTGGCGGTCGTCGACGTCGCGGTGGTCGTGGTCGTGCTTGCCGACGAGTCGCTCGACAGCGACGAGCAGATGCTCGAGAAGCCGTTAGCCAGCGTGTACACGTTCACCTCCAGGCCGCTCGTGGGTACGTCCAGGATGCAGTCAGGCGGGTCGAGCGCGATGATGGACTCGATGAGTGACTGGCAGTCGCTGGACGCGCACATGAGCGCGTACTCGGCGTCGGTGGGCAGCGACGTGGAGTACAGGAGACTGTAGCCGGAGTCGTCGACGCAACCCTGGAACGAGTCGAGGGACAGCAGGCTGGCGAGGGTGACGTAGGCGGACGACTGCTGGGTCGACGAGCAGGCGTCGGAACTCGAGGAGCTAGAGGCGGCGGCCAATCCGATGAAGGCGGCGGCGGCAAAAGCGATGAAGGTCTTGGCGTTCATGATGGTACTCGGGCTGGTTGGGGGATTGGTATCTGTTGGGGGTTGTGCTTTGAAAAGCAAATTCAGGAATGAGCCTTCGTTGTTGCTCCGAAGCGCTGGTTGGGGCGAGGACGTCATGCGTCTCGGCTCCTTCATCACGCTCGTAGTGACTGCAGCCGATGTCGCTACGGTGGAGATAGGTGCTGCAGCTCTCGGTGCCAGTGTCATGTCCATGGGTGACCCTAAGATACATGCATCGACTGATCGCTTCAACTTCGCTGTTGGCCGCTCTCAACGGATCACACTCACATAAAGCGCTCCCTGGTGATCCAAATGTCGATTCGCTGTGAAATTCATGGAGGCCAAACTCGAAGCGGACATAATTATTCGCAGGGCTCGCGGTCGTCGCGATCAGTTTCACTTTGTTCAATCGAGGAGCCTGAACTTTCAACGTATACCCCGTCAATTAACGACGCAATTCCGCATCAACCGCGCCAACTCCTGGTTACGACGCGGCCCAGAGCGAAGTCATATCCTCACAGGCTACCGACAAGATGAGGAAACTGATGTAATGTTGCGATAACTCTGAAAAGTTCACAAGGCCTTCACCATTTTCGCGAGTCGACTGCTCTGTGAAGCAGCGTTCTCGTCATGCTTGCACTATCTTGTTGGCTCCACATCCCACAGTTATCACGAAGCAGTTAACAGCGCTTCCGACGAGAGCCAACGTCTCTAGAAGCTGTCTCTAGAACCTGGTGACACTTTCGCAATGCAATGAAGTTCAGACGGCGCATCGGAGCGACAACGAAGCCTCATTCCTGAATTTGCTTTTCAAAGCACAACCCCCAATGGATACCAATCCCCCAACCAGCCCGAGTACCATCATGAACGCCAAGACCTTCCTCGCTTTTGCCGCCGCCGCCATCATCGGATCGGCCGCCGCCTCTAGCTCCTCGAGTTCCGACGCCTGCTCGTCGACCGAGCAGTCGTCCGCCTACGTCACCCTCGCCAGCCTGCTGTCCCTCGACTCGTTCCAGGGTTGCGTCGACGACTCCGGCTACAGTCTCCTGTACTCCACGTCGCTGCCCACCGACGCCGAGTACGCGCTCATGTGCGCGTCCAGCGACTGCCAGTCACTCATCGAGTCCATCATCGCGCTCGACCCGCCTGACTGCATCCTGGACGTACCCACGAGCGGCCTGGAGGTGAACGTGTACACGCTGGCTAACGGCTTCTCGAGCATCTGCTCGTCGCTGCTGTCGAGCGACTCGTCGGCAGGCACGACCACGACCACCGCGACGTCGACGACCGCCAGCACCGCCACGGACACGACCACCACGACCGCGGCCACCTCGACGGCTTCATCCGCTGCCACCGCCACCACGTCGACGGCTTCTTCGATTGCCAGCGACGACACCACCACCACGGCCTCGTCGAACTCGACGGAGACCGCGACCACGACGTCTGCGAGCTCGGACTCGACCACCACGGCCACCGCCTGCTAAGTAACTGAGTAATGTGTCGAGCTCATTGCCGATAGTGAGCCAAACCCACCCACACGCGCACACGTATCGGTAGCATCCTCAACATGTTAAGCAGCTCCATCATCAACATGTTGAGTAGCTCTCTTTCTTTAAACCGATCAATGCAGCGTGATACATGTACATGCACTTTACAATTTGCCATCTCTGTCCTCGTCTTCAATATGCCAAACAGGAGCTCCAAAGCAAAGCGCTTCAACTTGTCCTGCTCATCCGAAGGTCTCCGCTAAAGTGCAGTGTTTAGGTCTCGCAGGACGCATTCCTATTGGTAGAAATCTGTCGACATTTAGAAAAGAGAGACAATTTAGAAAGAGATTTGACAAGCATCGACGGGGATGGCATCGCTCCCGAGGCTGCTGCTCTTCTGCGACTTCCTGGAGAACCGGCTGCACACGCAGAGCTTGGAGCTGCTGCGGCGCATGTTATGCGACTTCTTCGCCGGCAATGAACACACGCTGCTGGACTTCATGCGTCTGGGCGCGAGCGTCGTGGCCGTGACGCCCATGGAGAAAAAGAGTCCACATCGCCAGAAGGAGGCGGCGCAGCTACTGGCTGAGCAGAAGACGGAAGGCGCTGTCCACCCTGAAACGAGCACTGATAATACAGACGCCCCTTTGACGAAGATGGATCCTTCGTCGCCCTGCGTCTTCCGCTACCTTACGGCCCGTGTGGCCACCAAGAACATGCTGTGGCTGCGCGACATGTTTAACGAGTTCTGCAGGGGCGAGGACACGCTGATCAAAGAGTTTGTGCGGCGTGGCGACCAGCCCATCAGCGTCGTGCCCGTGGACATCCAGGCCTTGTGTATGGCGCCACTGCCGCCGCCGCCCTTATCGTCAACTGGAACTGTCCCGGTGACGATGGAGACGGAGGCGCCGCAAGCGACTTCGTCCGAGGTGGTATTTTCGCCACCGAAGAAGCGACCATCGGAGGCGGTTGCTACTGCAGATGACGCTGGCACGAAGAAGCAGCGTCGTTCAGCGTCAGAGACGCCGTCGCCGGATGAAGCGGAGATTGAAGATGCCGTCGTACCGGTGTCGCTAACGGATCCAAACGCGCCGCTTTCTATGGATGATTTGCGGGTCGGTATTATTCAAGCGCTGGAGCGTGTGGAGGCAAAAGAGCCTTGGAAGCAAGGGTTTAAGCCCGAGACCTTGGAGCTGCCGTTCTCGCGCGTCAGGTATCCGAAGCTGGCTGGCGCTCTGGTGGAATTCTGGGAGACACACGCGCGAGCGGCTTGGGAGCGCAAGTTTTGGGCGCCGTTGTCTCGTTCGCGCACGCACCAGCTCCACAATCAACGCCGATGTCGGCAGAGCAAGGCGCAAACCTTTTTCGAGAAGAATGTCATCCTGCCCGTGCACGAGGAGTTCGGTGCAGCCTTCTTTATCGAGCTGGATCAGCGCAAGACGCCGTTAAGTGGCTGGTACTATCTCGGCCAAGCGGTCGACTTGTTTACGCTGGCGCAGCGCTTCGGCTTACCCGCGTGCCTGGCGTACATCGAGGAGGAGTCAACCAAGAGATTTCCAGTCGCCCCCGGTGCCACTCGCAACTTTTTCTCCCGAGTGAACGGCCGAAGCCTCAGCATGTGGTCGTCGACCTCCGCGCTAAGCCCAATACTGGACGAGATCGTTGCGTTCAAGACCAAGACCAAGGACGTCTGCAGATCCGTTGAATTGTGAGCTCATTCAAGAGCTTTGGCCGGCGTTGCAACTATAATGTTGGCTGAGCAGCGACGTAGTAGCGTGTAAGAATGTGCCTGCAAACACTGTTTTCAATCAAGTATCCTGTGGTGTGTGCGCAAGTTAGTACTTCGAGCCTCCGAAGTTGAAGTTCACCCCGTCCTTCCCTCTTATTGGTCAACCTTCACCCCATCCTCCAGCATATCACCCCCACCTTACCGCATATCCTAATTGCCAAACTCCACCGACGATGGAGCGGCGACTGTGCATCGCCATGTGCTGCGACTTCTTCTTCCCTCGGCTCGGGGGCGTGGAGATGCACATGTGGTCGCTCTCTCAGTGTCTTCTACGTCGCGGCCACAAGGTGATCGTGCTCACCCACGCCGTTCCGGGGCCCTCCTCGTCCTCAAAGACCCCCACCCAACGCTCCGGGATCCGCTACATGACGCACGGCCTCAAAGTCTACTACCTGCCCGTGACGCCCATCGTGGACAACGTGACGTACCCAACGTTCGTCAACCACCTCGCGCTATTCCGCACTATCTGCATTCGTGAGCGCGTGGACATTGTGCACGGCCACCAGGCCACGTCCGCCTTCATGCACGAGTGTCTACTGCAGGCCAAGGCTCTGGGTCTGGGCGTCAAGACAGTCTACACAGACCACTCGCTCTTCGGCTTCGCGGACGCGGCCAGTGTCCACCTCAACAAGGTAATGAAGTTCTCCATGTCCACCGTGGACGCCGCCATCGGCGTCTCGCACACGTGCCGCGAGAACCTCGTGCTGCGGGCCTCGCTGTCGCCCGACCGGGTGGCCACCATCCCCAACGCCGTGGACGCCACCAAGTTCACGCCGCCCGACGCGGCCACCCGCGGGCCGGACGACCCCATCACGGTCGTCATCATCTCCAGACTGGTCTATCGCAAGGGCATCGACCTCGTGGCCAGGGCCATCCCCATCGTGTGTGCGCAAGACCCGAGAGTGCGGTTCCTGATCGGCGGAGACGGCGCCAAGCGCCTGCTACTGGAAGAAATGAGGGAGAAGTACAGGCTGCACGACCGAGTGACGCTCTACGGAGCCGTGCCGCACTCGCAAGTGCGCGACGTGCTAGGTCAGGGCCACATCTTCCTCAACAGCTCACTGACCGAGAGCTTCTGTATCGCGATCCTGGAGGCTGCAGCGTGCGGGCTTTTTGTCGTGAGTACCCGAGTCGGCGGCGTGCCGGAGGTGCTGCCGCCCGATATGGTGCAGTTCGCAGCGGAAATTACGCCGGAGGCGCTCGCGCAGGCTGTGCTGGCGGCTGTGCCGCGACTGGACGGCGTCGATCGCCACGGGTTCCACGACCGCGTGGCCAAAATGTACAACTGGGACGCCGTGGCGAAGCGGACGGAGAAGGTGTACGCTACGGTGTGCGCGCTGCCCGATAGCTCGCTGCTCCACCGTCTACAGCTGTACCACGGGATTGGCCCTGTAGCGGGACTGCTGGCCTGCGTCATTGCGGCAGTTCTTCACTTGCTCGTGGTGTTCCTCGAGTGGTGGCGACCTGCTGATGAGATCGAGCGAGCACTTGACTGGACTCCAGTATGGCGACAAGAAGATAAAACAACGATTAAACAGTGAGTTTAGAAGATTGAACGGGGAATGGCATCATTAAAACGTCAAAATAATATCACTAGATGAAATACTGTGAGCGAACGAACGTCGCTGTGGTGTGGCCGCTCACTTGTTGCTCTTCCGTTTCGACGACTTTTTCGCTGCTTTGATGGCGGAAATCTCCTTCAAGATCGGCCGCATCTCACTGGTCGAAGCCCACATGCTCCTGCTCGTCCCGTTGTTCGCCTTCACAGGTCGAATGCTGCCACCCGGAACAGTAGGAAATCGCTCAAGTGCTTGCGACTCCATGTAAGTGAGGCAGGCCGTCAAGCCCACACGCTGAGCAGTGGCAACGAGGTCCTGCACGCGCTGGACGTACCACCAGCCTTCGTGAGGCTTCGTGCGCTGATCCAGTTGAGCGAAGAAGTTGGCGCCGAGTTGTTGGTACGCGGCTTTCATCACACTTCGGAATTCTGTGCGAGCGCTCGACTGGCGACACTTTCTCTGGTAATGACGGCGTTGATCGGGCAAGGTCACCAGCGGCCCCCAGAATCGGCGCTCCCAGACTGCGCGTGCATGCTTCGCCCAGAACGCCTTGAACTCAGCCGCCAGCTTCGGGTGCTTGACGTCAGAGAATGGGAAGGGCAACCTGTCGGGCTTGAAGACTCGGTTCCAAGGTTCCTGCTCTTCCAGCCGATCCAGTATCCCCATGATACAGATGCGGACATTTCCCAACGAAGGCGGCAGCGCTGCGACTGACGCTAGCTCCGCGACGGTGGCGATTTCATCGTCGTCTTCCTCGCTGCCCAGACTTTCGTCGTCAGATTCGCTGTCGTAGATGTGCGGGTTCTTCTGCTTTAGCTCCTCTTGACTTGACGGCGTCTCCATCGGAAGCTCCGGTGCTTGAGGGAACCCTGCAGGCTGCAGCGTCCGCGTCGATGACAGTGGATTGGCTTGAAGAGCCTGGAGATCCACTGGGATGAGACTGATGGCCTCATTGCCGCGACGCACGAACTCGCGCACAAGCTCGTCGTCTCCGTCGCAGAACTGGAAAAACATGTCCCTGAGCCAGGAAATGTTCTTGGAGGCCACTCGCGCCGCCAAGTAGCGGAACACGCAGAGCTGCGAGTGCTGCTGATGCGAAGAATTCTCCGTTAAGTGCTGCTGCTGGGCCAGCAGTCGAGTGGCTTCCACTTGGTGCTGCCGACTCGCTCTCTCCATGGGCGCCACAGCCACGACGCTCACTCCGAGACGCACGAAATCCTGCAACGTGTGCTCGTTGCCGGCGTAAAAGTCGCTGAGCATGCGGCGCAGCAGCACGAGGTTGGACGAGTGCAGGCGGCTCTCGAGGAAGTCGCAGAAGAGCAGCAGCGTCAGCAGCGACGGCATCGTAGCGAAGCGCCGGAAAATCTTTTCGAACGAGAAGAAAGGGAAATCCTGAAAGGCAACTTGCCGGCAACCAAAACGGAAAAGACAGGAAAATGTTTCATTTCGATGATTGATAACTGCGAAGTAGCGTTGGTTTTGCCAAGCCAAAACTAGTTTGCTGGCAGCCATATCTGATCAATCCAGATTAAACAGCAGCGAAAACCCCCACGTCGAGCCTTGATGAAGAGCAATGCTAGCAACGGACAGCCTAGTGCGCACAAGACGACTTTTTATCTAACCGCCGGCTGCGCAGGACTCTTCGGGGAGCAGGCAGACGACGGCAAGAACGACTTACCCGGGGGGGGGGCGCGTGAAAGGTCGCGTTAACCCCCGGATATACAAACACCAAGTCATCGGTCCAACAGCCGTACGAGAGAAACGAAACGGACGCGCACGAGTGCAGCAGCACAACGGACCTGCACCAGCGAGAGCAACGGGATTGGAGACTACGGCGACACCGGGGGAGAAGACGCAGCGCTGCAGCAGCCGCCCAGAGCCAATGGAGCGAGAAACGACGGTCCCAGGGGCTGGCGCTGACCGGCAACCGAAGGAACAAGAATGGATGATCGCCGGCAAGCAAAAGGACCGCAAGACCTCATCCGGGCAGAGCAACACGAGAGACCGGCTCAGCGATGGGCCGCCTGGTGCTCCCCGGAAGGAGACGAAGCCTTTCCCTTCGAAACAAGGCGGGGGGAAGCGAGGACAAGCATCATGGAATGGACGGAAGCCCGACGCAGCTACGAGCGGGGCTGGGGGGGGCGACGAGAAAGCGGTCTTTGAACAGTTACGACAGTACCTGAGCACCAAGGCGCCCAAGGAGTATGTGGGGCAGACGGTCTTGCGGCTGGGCAAGGGGGCCGCCGACCGCAGATTCCAGGCCCATCTGCAATTACTGCCAGTTATCACTAAGAACATGAAGGAGGCTGGTGCCCGCAGACGGGAGTGGACGGACGTGATACCTTACCGGTTGAAGGAACAGTACGAGGGGCTGCTCAGTGACTGGGATTTGTCCAAGCCGGAGCATCAGGAGAGGTTGAACGACCTGATGTACAAGTGAATCATCATCGAGAAAGCACCACTCAGGGCTATTGAGGATCGGGTGCGGTTCTTCAGGTTTACAGTCCCCGAAGAGGCGGACAGGTCGGACGAGGCCAGTGCTCAGGGCGCCTACCTCGAGGCAGTGACGCCTGCAGGAAACGTTCGGCGCCCCAGCCTCACAGCGGAGCAGGCGAGGCTCCGGGACCTGTGCATGCAGGCAGTCACTCCCATTACCAAGCTGAGAGCCAGGACTGCTGAGGAAACGGCGGCGATCCTCATGATTCTCAACCATGAGATTGAAGGCCCCAGGGTGCCTCCTTTCCTCTCCCACTCCATGTCGCCGAGGGAGCTGGAAATCTTCGAGGATATTTTCATGGGACTGGACTACCCACTTTACGCGCATGTGGCACCAGGGCAGCGGTTCTTCACCAACATGACGAAAAGCGCCATCCTGGCACAGATCAACTGCGGGCCTGAAGCGGCGCCTGCGCACAAGCAGAAGATCGCGAGTTTCAAGAATGAACTATCGCGCATCAGCCTGGCCATGCAGACACGAGTTCTCAAGGTGACCTTCAAGGGGCGGTCGGCGGCCTCCAAATGGGTGGGGTGGAACATGCCCTTGCGTCCAGGCTACTCCCTCTCATCGACTATGAGCGGATCCGAGAGAGATCGAAGCGCACTCACGAAGTGGTGATGTTGGACTATTACTCCTTCGAGGTTGAGGTGCGTAAGGGGCAGATGACATCGAAGGAAATGTACAGGCTCCTCAACGAGCGGTTGGGCCTCACAGTGCAGGCCATGACGCATATGGCCTCCTCCGAGACCGGACTACATGAAATGCAGTGGCAAGTGAGAGTTCTCGCGAAGGAATGCCCGGCAGGCATTGCTAACAAAGGGTACATTGTGCGGGAACACGTGGAAGTAGTTATACACCACGCGGGGGTATACGTGCATTGGCCGTGCCGGAAATGCCTGGCGCCGGGGCACTCCACACGATACTGTACGGTGACGGCGGACGACATGGAGCTCGAGCGCAGCAAGCATATGTGCAAGATTGACGGTCCCCTGACTTCGGACAGCGAGAGGGGAAGCGCGGGTTCAAGGGCGGACCGCTCTCCCACGACCATGGCGCAACTGGAGCTACTTCTCCGGAGCGAGGGTCGGACGCAGACCAAGCCCCACAAGACAGCCCGGTCGAAGTCTCCCAAGCGCGAAGCAATTACGGCCCACAACGGCAAAGGAGCAATGAAGCTGAAGATTAGTTTGCCCGAAGAGTGGGGGCAGTCACGCCTCAAGGACACGCAGGAACACGTCCGAAGTGCAGACACGGAGGAGCTGGAGGCTGAAGCAGACTCCACGGAAGGCAAACGAGAACAGGGGCACCTCAGCGAGGAGGAGCAGATGCCTGAGGTCGAAGGCATCGACCCCGAGTGCGAGGGCGATGCATCGGATCAAGAGATGGAGCCGACGGAGGAGACGCGCCCCATAACGGAGGAATATGCGGCTGCTATCAAGCTTACTAAACTGAGGCAGCGCGAATCTGCAAAGGGTCACACGGAGGCAGCGCGCGGCAGGTCTCCGACAGTACGGCGACAGACGAGAGGCATTCGGAGGAACGTCAGGTCGAATGACAGCCCGAAGCGCACCGACGACCGTAAGGTTCTTACCTCCCGCGAGGTCAGAGGGATGAAGGACTTCGGGGCGGGGGCTGCCGCAGCGGGTGGGATCCAGCCCCGAGCTGCCCGGATAGACGGCAGGCGTATTCGAGCTCGCGCAAGCGACGAGCAGAGCGCCCTGGGTGACTGGGCGAGCGGTGGACGCCGATATGGATGGGACTGATGGAGTCCCAACGGAATTAGCGGCAGTCAAGGCACGCTCGCTCTCACCAAAACGGCTCAGCGTGGAGCGCCCGGGCCAAGGCCGCAACCCTAAATTGCAGCAGTTCATGCACCAATTCTTGTGTGCAGTTACCAGGAAGACTGCCGACACGGTGGAGGTGACCAGAGCAGCCGACCACCAGCAGGAGGAGGCAGAGGCGCAGGCCCCCCCAGCAGCAAGACTCGACGCTGCATGGTGACTCGAACGGAGACGCCGGAACCAAGAGTGGAACGGACACTGATGGTGATGCTGACTCAGGGTTTTCGGTGATCGGGGTCAGCGACCCAACCGATCCGGGGTGCAACTTTCAACATGGCTGCGGAAGCTGGGTGGAGAAGTTGTGGACGTTGCGGCGAATGGCCACTGTGGATGGTTAGCTTTCCTCGCAGCGTTATACGATGAAGCAGAAGGGCTTGAACGACCGGAGTCTGGAATCGTCGGGAAAGCAAATCTCCTTAAAAGCGGGTTATCAATGAGATGATCGCCAATCTCGAAGATGAGGCCCGGCTTCATCCTGTGGACGTCCGAGCGGAAGCTACAGCGCTGGGCTGTGTGGATGACGCCCACCTAACGACGGCTGCGCGGCTGTGTGCGATTGCCAATCATTTGGCGGACCAGAGAGGCAAATCAGTCAAGGCTCACGTTCCGATGCACTACTGGGTCCGCTCAATGCACCTGAAGGCAATGGCCACGCACGCACGAGGAACCATCTATGTATTGGATGTCGACGGAAACGATCAAGCGCGCATGCAAGCATATGCCTACCATGAAATCAAGGACTCGCGCGGGGAACTAGTTGAAACCGGCACGGTGTGCCCCGTTCCTACAGCTCAAGCAATGGTTCTGCTGCAGGATATGATCGACGCGGGGATACGGCCCCCGGTCATGATTTTGAGTTGGTGCGCGATGAGCAACCACTTCCAGGTGGTGCACTACAAGACAGCAGATTACGAGCACTATGCACGCAACATCGTGGAGCTGGCGGCCACTCGAAATGCGATTCTTGTCAGCCACGGATGGAAGGCGCTGGATGCCATCGGCTACGACTTAGCCAAGACTGCCACGGCGGCTACGGTGGTCTTGACGCGACTGCGGAAACAAGCCAAAGAGGAGCAAGTCGCAGCTCAGGCAGGCCCTACTCTTGACGTAACTACACCCCCAGCTCGCACAATTTCCGAGGAGGTCAAGGCTTTGACCGCGCGAGACAACGCAGCACTGCATGAGGCGACGGAGGTACAGGTCAAAGGGGCCAACGCCGGCGCAGCGCCTCAGCAGCCGCAGCTGACGGGCACTGCACGCACCGGGAAAGATGAGAAAGGGGAGGGCTACGACCTCCACACTAGTGCCGTCCGAGCTGCAGACGGGAGAGGCCTCCGCGGGGCGGGTGGAGGGGAACAAAATAGGATGGAGGAGTGCTCCAGTCTGGCAGCCGAAGTGGGCGCGACGAGAGCGGGGGCAGCGATGGAGGAAGGGACGAGCACCCTACATCGGTATTTCACGAGATTGACCAAGGCAGAGCGGGTTTTGGAGACTCGGCGGGAGTTGCGAGCGTATGCTCGCAGGATGAAGAAACAAAAGAAACAGGATCGGGCTGGTGCTTGCACCCACAGGAAGGTGCTTCACCAACTGGACCGGACCATTGGAATAACAACACAAAATGTGCGCGGGTTGGCCTCAGAAATGAACAATCTGGCAAAAAAAACTACAAGGGTTCAAAGAACAACATATGCGTGGAAATAGAGACGTCATCATGCTACAGGAGACGCACCTGCATCCCAACGAACACGGAGTGGCGGAGCGGCAGCATGCGGCCATGTGGGGATTTAAACACTCGGTGGCGGCTCAATTCTCTTTCTGGGCATCAAGGCCCTCCAGGAAGGCGGGAGTTGCCATTCTCGTCAACCCGTACGGGGCAATCAGTGGCATGCAGAGCTGGAGAAAAGACATCTGGACGGAGCACCTGATAATGACCATGGGAACGATAGACGGCCGGAAGGTGCTTTTCATCAGCGTGTATGCGCCAGCTCACGGAGCTGCGAGAGTGAAATTCTTCAGGACATTGGCCACCTTAGACTTCCCGGAAGAGGCTGACATCATATGCGGCGGGGATTTTTATTGTGTGGAGAACGGAATAGTGGATAGAAGTGGTGGCTCGGGGACACGGGATCTCGGGACACGAGAGTTATTGGTTTTCTTAGAGACGGCGGGACTAATGGATCCTGCGGAATGCTTGCAGCCGAAGGTCACCAGCAAGCAGGCTTTGAGCCGGTATGCAGCAGCCCACCACACTCACTTCCACACCAATGTGGGAGGGCGGTGCGGCTCCTCGAGGATTGACCGGTTCTACGTTGGAGCCGCGGCGAACAAATATGTAAGGGGGGGGTGATAACAGAGGAACCGCTCTGCAAGACTGACCACCGCGCTGTCTTGCTAGAGCTTCACTCATCAAAGGGGCCTACGAGAATCAAGAAGAGATCGGCCATCTACCCTCCACCAATGTACGCCCAAGCAGCCACACACAACTTGATAGAACAGAGCATCAAGCGACTACAGGCGGGGGCGGACGCTGAGGCGACTGGGGGGATCATCTCCACGTGGACCGCCTTCAAAACGGAACTCAAACACAGGATGCGAGCTCTGAAGCGAGACGTACGAGCCCGGACGACCAACGGGTGCAGACAAAAGATCAAGAGACTGAAACACAGGCTCATGCAATGCCACTTGACGGGGGTGACTCTCACCTTCGTCTGCAATTGCTCGGGGAGCTGCAACAAGTCCAGGATGCGCGAAGAGTGCTCAAACGCAGAGTACTGGTCGCTACCAATGATTGGAGCGCCCGAGCAACCACCAAGAACTTCTATAGGAGAATCTGTACGAAGTTCAGTGACAACACGATACGCAGGCTCAAGCAGCGGTCAGGAGGGAGGCGTAGAGGTGTTCATGATTCCGCTAATATACTACGTGACAATTGGGAAGAGATCCTGAATGGCGCTGCAGAAGATAGGGAGTCAATGGAGGCCTTCATTTCGCGGTACAGCGGCAAGTGGCCGAGAGTGGACATGAGCGGCCTGGACGCCGACATCACGGAAGCAGAAGTGGACGCGGCCATCTCCGCTTGTAAGGCAGGGAAAGCATGCGGGCCGGACGGGCTTGGGAACGAATGGTACCAAGACCACCGCTCGCTGCTTGTCCCAGTGCTTACAACGCTCTTCAATACATGCCTGGCCCAAGGGCACACACCGGAGAGTTTCCTGGAGGCATACATATTCAGCATTGGCAAAGGTGGGGATGGCTCCAACCCGTTAAATTACAGACCTATCGCACTGTTGAATACCGACTATAAAATATTCACGCGCATCCTAGCCTGGCGCGTCCGCAAATTCGTGGATCGACTGGTTAATAGGCGGCAATACGGCTTCGTACCGGGACGTACCATCCACGAAGTGATAGATCTGCTGGAAGCGGCAAAGGAGACTTGCCGACAAAAGGGAAAGCTCACGAAAGCGCAGGTGTTGCTGCTCGACTTTGCTAAAGCCTATGAATCTTTGGATCGAGACTTCTTGCTGGCGGTGTTGAAGGCAAAAGGATTCCCACCCAAAACGCTGGACATCATCAAGGCCATTCATGTTGGCACGACGGTGCAGTTTCTTGCCAACGGCTTTCTCTCGGACAAAATGACAGTAACAAGCGGCATCCGGCAGGGATGCCCCCTGGCCCCGCTTCTTTTCATAATTGCGGTGGACTTACTTTATGATGCAATCGAGGACGAGGCGGGACTCGTTGGTATACAACTGGGACCAGAAGGGTCGACTCAGCAGCTGAAGGTAGCGGGATATGCAGACGACACCGCGATCTACATCGCGCACCGGCACATGTAGACCCTGGCTATCGCCACGGTCAAAGGTTTCTCGGCAGTGTCGGGCCTCAAGCTGAACGTGAAGAAATCAGCAGCACTCAACTTGGGCGACCAAGCGGAGTGTGCAGTGCAATTACCAGAGCACTTGGCGGAACCGAACCTGCCGCCCGCTGCTGAGGAAGGGGAGGTGGTGCAAGTCACTTCGAGCACCAGATATCTAGGGCACATTGCGGGCGAAGGAAGCACGATCAATGAGGCCTGGAAAAAAACGTTTACAGCCTTACGCATCCGCTCAGGCTGGCTGAATGTAAGACAAACACCGTCTAACAACGAGCGGCTATTGCGGCGTCCATCATCATGCCCAAGCTATTGTATGTCGCGCGGCATGGGTGGCCAACGGAGGCGCTAGCCAAGCGGGCTGACCGAAGCATTAAGAATTATGTGCGGAGATCTGCGTTCAGGGACCCGGAGAGAGCAGCTCAGGGGTGGATTCCAAGCTCCCTAGCGGAGCAGAAGCCTCATCACGGCGGCTTTGGGATCCCTAACATTCACACAGAGTTGATCGCATTAAGTGCCATGGTGGTCGGGAAATGGGCGATGTCCACAACGCCGCAAAGACACCAGGTAGGGACCATACTCCAGACACGTGACAGCGGTCAAGCTGAGCACCTGGTGCCCATGAAAGCGGGCCCAAGGAAGGGCATCGGCGCTACCTTGTGGGAGACCGGCCGGCCCTGGGCTGAGCTGTATTTTCACGAGCTGAGTGGAGCAGACGACATCGCACCGGAAGACATAGCGGAGACGAGACGTACCTCCGGTACAACAAGGGCGTGACTACTACCTGGACCAGGAACGGACTGGTGATCAAATGCCAGGCAGAGGGAAAACAGCGCCTTCTTGATGAAAGGGGTGGAAGCGTAGAGCCACCATGGGAGAGATCTGCATCGAGACGATCAGATCGATCCGATTGAATCAACTATGGGATTGGTACGGCGCAAGGGGAACGACTCCAATAGGCTCACTTCAAAAGCTTCCTACCTCGCACAACTGGGGTAACAATAGGGGAGGTGCTGAGTGTCGACGATGGAGAGAGTGGGGAAGTGGTCTTCACCCCCAAAACTCACACGGTTCCGATGCACAGCCGAGACGCGCACGGCTTCAGGGAACTCTGCCTCAACTTGATGGCGAACTTCCCGGAATTGTTGGGGCGGAAAGTGCTGGAGAATATACTCCATGTTCAACATCCCCTGGAGGACCCGCACCATGTTTTCGAGGTGGAAGCGGACGAGGGGGAGCACATTGTGCACACGTGGGGGTCGGAGGCCCAGAAGGTGCCATGGCGCAGACATGAACAACCACTGCAGGCAGTGGCAGCTGCTTTCCTTGAAGTGGAGAACGGCTCCACCACGATAACGCCTCACCCGTGGATCACCAAGATGAGGCCGTTGTGGATCGGAACGCGACGATGGAGGCAATCGCGGCGTCTCTACAAAAGATTAGTGAACAGGAAGAGGGACTCGGACGCGGCGGTCAAACGTGCGGCAATCGCCAAGAGTTTACGGAAGGACAATGCTGACCTGGCGGAGGCGCTCGCGGCGCTGACTTGGAAGAGAGTCTACAGTATGGAGGGGGTGTCAGCGTACCTGACCCAGAACGTTGCAAAACTCAAGTTCAATAGGCTGAGGCTGTGGGCGGGCAAAGATGAGGGGTTTCGCTGCCAAGCGATAACGTGCGGGGCTCACGACGACGGTGGAGCGGCCCACATTGCGTGGGGGTGTCCACAAGCGCGAGAATTCTGGGCTGCCCTAGCTCAACCATGGAGGCCCTCGGAGGAGGATGATGAAGGGGCCGAACGGAGATTGATGCAGGATATTTTCAGCTTCAAACTGGCGAGGATGCCGGCATGGTTGGTGCAATGGGGACAAGACGCTCAAGTGGAGATTTGGGACGATTTACATAGGACGGCGGAAGAAATGTGGGCGGTGGGGGTGGCAGTGACCCTCACGGCCAGCTAGAGGCGGAATGTAGATAGAGTCCATCCAGAAGGCAGACGAATCGCGGAGATAGAGGAGGCTATCAATCGCGCCAGAGGGGCTGTTAGAGAAGCCTATGCGAGGTATCACCGCAGGTTGTGGCCGCTAACGCCAGCGAATATCACCAAGATGAAGGTGGCGGAAAGGATATGCAGACAGTGGGCACTCACTCAGCCGGCAGGGATTGCAAAGATGGAAGACGGAGTCACGAGACTGGGGTTCTTCGACGGAGGGTCCAGGGGCAACCCAGGGCCAGGAGGCAATGTGAGTGTTATAGTGCAGTGGAGACAGAACGAGCAGGAAGCAAGGCTGGTTTGGGCAGCGGTGACGGCGCTCGGGAATTCGCGCACGACTAACAATGTAGCAGAATTCATCGGACTACATCGACTGTTGCAGACAGTGGTGGGGAAAGGATAGAGGAGGCTGCATGTAGTGGGCGACAGCGCGATGATACTCCGAATGATGCAGGTGCGGAAGCCACCGAAGGCACGCAGCCTGCGCCATTGGTACAATGCATCCAGTCGGCTGGCGGACCTCTGTGCAGTCGCAAGCTGGACGCATCACTTTCGGCGCCACAACAAAATGGCTGACTGGCTTGCTAACCAAGTGATGGATTGGAAGCGGAGTGTAATGGAGGACTTAACGGATCGGGAGGCTCCCAGTCGGTTGGAGCGTGGATTGGAAGAGCGCATAAAAGGCGACGTAGCGGAGTGGATGGAGCGGAGGGAGACGGCACAGCGAGAGGAGGAGGACGTGTGAACTGCAGTAAACTAGCCGGGATGCAAACGCCGGGCTGGAATGGATATTAGAGTTCAATCTCACACGAGAATAGTAACACAATATACCCTACCAAACAAAAAAATAGTGCGCACAAGACCTTTATAACTTGCAAATAACTCACTTTCACTAAACTCATGAATTAGTAGATCTAAAAAGTATCACTACTCGTCAAAATCGGACAAGTCGTAGGCGTTGTCTTGAAAACGGAAAGCAAGGCCTTCGTCACCACTGCAATCCCCATCCGATGAGCTGGTAGTATCGTTTCGTGCAGCATCATCCTCGTTGCCTTGGTGTTGGGGGCTCCTCACTGTTGTAGGTGACCTCCGGGACCGCGTCGCTGGCATTTCGATTCGAGTAGATGAAGACGAGCTTGCGCAACGTCTCGTGCTTCAGCTTGTTCCGCAAGTTCGAGTGGATGTACTTGTGGGTGCTCCAGCGTCTCTCAGCAGCCGCCGAGGAAGTAGGAATCGTGAAGACCCGCCGGGCAATGTCGAACAGAGCAGGATAATGCTTCCGGTGGTTCCCCCACCACTCAAGAGGTGGCACGTCACCTTGTTTGGCCCTCTCATCTGCGGTACAATCTCGCTTCGTGTTGACAAAAGCGTTTGCCTCCCGAAATGCCATCTCCTGGGCTACTCCATTAAATCCAATACGAGCTGCCACGACGCGAACGTGCTCCAGCGCATCGTTACAGTCGTTGTCTACGAAGTCATCCGGGCTATTTAGTCGGATCCTGTAAAAAGCCAACCCACATCGTGTCCGTGTGGAGAAAATCCCAGCGCGATTTTATGAGATCGAGGATCACAGCAGCCGTATCAGCCAGAAATGTGGGTCTGCAATATCGCGGATTCTTCAGTAGATCAACAAATGTTGCATACACCATTCCGATGGAGCACTCATCCGTCTCCAGAATTCCGATCTTCTTCACGATTGGTGCCAATAACTTCAAAACTTGCTTTCAGAGCTCCCAGAATTGCTGATATTGAACAACGGCGTTGACATCGGCCAAATTCATCCAGGTCTAATTGTGACCTTCCTCTGTGTCGGTAGCAGCAAGGTTGCTCTCGGGCTGATTTCCATTGGACCGTTTTTCTTTCCTGCTGGGGGCTTCTTCTGCTTCTTGGCTGTCTTCTGCTTTTTTGTTGTCTTCTCCTTCGACGTGGCCGATCTATTCCTTTTCTTCGTGCTGGTCGTCTGCTTGCTTTGGAACCGCTTCATAAATTCCGAGTCCTTGAGCACGACAGTGATCGCATCTCTGTTTTTTGTTGATCACGCTGGAAAGGCAGTCGTACACGGAATACCATCGTGTTGGTACCGGCAGCGATAGCGCACGAGTACAGACTTCGTCTTTTTGAAGCTTGCTGAGCTTGACCTGCTCCTCACAAAACCGTGCCAGCAGCTGGCTGCGCTGCAGAAAAAATTGGCGAGCCCGTGCGCTTTACGCAGCGTGTCTTGTACATGACCCAGCTTGGTAATGTCTTTGATGAGGAGGTTCAATATGTGTGCCGAGCACCCAGTGCATAAAATACCTCTCTCGTTCTCCAGAATTGTTGCTGCTGCCAGCATGGCTTGAGCGTTGTCCGTAGTTCAAGCCGTCACGAACCTAGGTTTACCTCGTACTTCTTTCACTTCATCAATGACGTCGCCAACCATCTCAGCTGTATACGGCCCGGTCTGTTGGTCGGCCCCCGTCACGACAGTCGTCCAAAGTCTGGGAGTCATGTTTGGTCCGTCCAGCACAAAGTTGACACCTTTCATGTGGCTCACGTTGGTGCAGCCATCACCAGCAAGCGAGACAAATGGCTGCAGCTTGAGCAGCTCAACAAGGTCGTCAAATTCAACTTCGAGCTCCTCACCAAGTAGACGCCCAGTTAGCAGGAAGCGTGACGGTACTTTCAGTCCTGGGCGACCTCGGAGAACCAGGTTTCGAAAGCACTGCAGCTCCACCGTACGAAGAGCCGATCCCGACCCGAAGATGAACTCTGCCACGGTCTTGTTTAAAGAACCTTGGGACATCTTCTGGGACTCACGTTCGTCACTGGCGACGGCCTGCGCGGAGTCGAGGTCTCCACACCTCCGCTTGCTCTCCAGCTGACGAAGGAAAGCATTTCGTTCGGTAGCAGTCCAGCCTTCGCACTGCTGAATTATGTGGCGCAGCAGTTTTCAACTCTCGTATTGGCAATCACCGTCGGGCACTTGTTGCACTTGGCGTTCTTCTCGCCCTGGAAGTAGCCCCATTCTTCCGATCTCGGGCGCGGCATGGCGACCTGCTGCCAGCATTTTACAACACAACAGAAACCTTGTTAGTTTCATATCCGAAGTGCCCTCACATGCGTGCTATAGCCTTCTTCAGACGACCTGCTGGTTTTCCTGTCCGTGTAACGGGGCCAAAGGCAACCCCATACGTAAGCTTTCGCTGTTGTGTTGAGGAAGCAATGTCTTGGGCGTTAGGCCAAAACACGTGGAATTATAAGCAAAATTGACTCTGGGTGATATTAATGTACGGTCGCAAAACCGTACTTAAGCCGAGCTTAGCTGCTAGCCACCGGTTGAGGTGCTGCACGCTAACTGGCCAATATGCATACTAAAGGGCGACTTATGTCCAATGACAGAGTGCCAAGTCACAGCTGACTTCTACCTACTTTTGTAACGGGAGATCATCCCGTTACATCACCCCCCCCCACTTGAGGTAGCAGACACCCGTCTGCTAAAGAGAACACGCAAAGGAAAAGAAAGACAAGAGGAGGCTACGACTACAGATCCCGGGACGAGACGACGGGGACACGGGGGCAGTGATGGCTGAACGTCGGCACCAACGACTTCTCACAGCGACGAGAGCCTTCGACGCGAGCGAGGCCTCACAACACAATCGGCCGCGCGACGCGCAAGCAACGGAGATGGCGACGGAGAGGAACACGGCAAGCGCCCGCGAGGGCATCCAGACCGAGTTGGCGCGCTGAGAGCTCTACGACATCAGCGGCGCGGTGAACCCCGCGCCAGAGCAGGAGATGCGCGAGCAGTTTCACCGCTTCCGCGCCTCGCGCGGCAAGCCCGTCGAAGGAGCCCGCGAAGACTCGCTGCGGTTGTCGTGGAACGCCTTCATCCGCCGCTGGAACGAAGAGCCGGACTTCGCCGCAGTCTTGAGACAGCGCGAGTCAGCGCGCAGTCGATATGGTCTGGTCACACTGCGCCAGGACCTTCACAACACGTGCTGGGACGAAGACCGGTACTGCTTCGTGAACATGATGGAGAAGTGCCCGCACTGTTGGCCGGGCACGCGTCGTCCGTCGGCTGAAGATTGGAGAGACGATGTCGCAGTTGCTCCTCTTGGAGACGAGATCCGTCGTCTCATCGGCTGGTACGAGCGTGCGCTCGACCAGGCTAGGCGCGCAGGTGATGAACCCGCGCCTGCGCGTGCGGCGGATCCGATCGAAGTGCCGCGGGAGTGAATGACGCTGCGTGAGCCGGAGCCGGAGCAAGCGCAGCCTCGTATGCAGCCACGATATCCGGAACGTCGAGCTGCATGTTGGTCCGAGGCTCCCATGTATCATCACTGGGAGCGAAGCCAAGCCAGCGGACGCGATACTCGCGGGAGTTCGGAGTGGTACTGGTGCGATGATGAGCGCCGCGCTTACTCGGAGTGGGATCGCGATGCTCCACGAGATGATCCACGATCCAGCGCTGCGTTCTAGCGCTATCCGTCAGCGGCGGAGGGCCGTCACGTTGAAAGCCGCTCGTCGTGGGAGCCTCGCCGTCGTCACGCTGACGACGATTCGTTATGGGAGCCTCGCCATGGCGCTCGGGAAGATGATGCTGGCCGGAGGACGCCCGAGCTGGCGCCGAGGGCCGACCAGCAGACGCCGCCGCGTGCTCAGGCGCCTCAGGAGCTGAGGATTGGACCGGAGCAGACGCCTCCGCGTGCTGCTGTTGCGAACGAGGCGCCGCCAGCGCCGGCGGCGCCGGATAATCTTGGGCGCCTAAGTCTCTTGACGAACGAGGTCGACGAGGCGAAGGGTTGCGCGCTGGATGCTGAGCAGGAGCCCGAGCGACTCCGGGATGAAGTCGCTCGACAGGAGCAGCGACTGCTGAAGATTGAGCAGTCGCACGACGCGTACAAGCGTCAGTTCGTCGCGATGCGCAAGGCCGTGGGCTGGGAGCCGGAGCAGCCGGCGCCGAAGAAAGCGCGAACGGCGTCGCGCTATGAGCCGGACGATCAGGAGGAGAAGGCTCCCGCTCCGTCGCAGTCGAGCGCTGCGACTCTTCACTCGGGATCGCCGCCGGGTGGTACCGCTTGAACCGGCCGACGTAGAACGTAGAGTGGAGTCGCATAGCCGTAGGTATGTCGAGCGTGTAAGCGTCGCCGAGAGCGGCGACGATTTTGAACGGATCAATGTAGCGCGGAAGCAGCTTGTTTGCTCCCAAGTTTGTCACGGCGTGTGCTGTAATGCCCGTAACCGAGCGTAGTACACGCTCACCAACCTTGAACGTTTCCATGTTCTTTCGGCCGCGCTTGTCCGCGATCTCCTTTTGCTTGTCGACAGCCATGGCGATGGCGTCGCGTACGTAGCGGACAACCGACTGCCGCTGCAATACGAAGTCCGGGAACGCAGCGGGTGTGTCCGCTGCTGGCAGCTCGTTGGGCTCGAAGTTCGCCACTCGAGAAGCCGAGCCAGTCACTGGGTCTCGCGGCACGGGGAATGACGTCGCCCGTGACGATCCCGATGGAGCTTCCGACCCTGGGATATCAGTCGGACCTGAGATATCAGTCCGACCTGAAGGATGAGTCAGCGCGTTGATGCTTGGGTCGTCACTTGAACCGAAGCCACTTGAACCGAAGACGTCCTTCGACGCCGCCATAGGCGGGGTCCCTCCCCCACCAGACTGAGAATCACGCGCTGCTGTGGGTGCTGCCACAGCCAGGGAAGCCGGAACGCGCGGATGTCGCGCGTTGTTGACGAACGGCGTCAACCCCGTGGACGCGTGCACTGAATTGTTCAGTGCGAACTCGACCATGGGCAGAAACGCGCTCCATAATGGGTATGACGTGGCGTAGCTGCGGAGCACGTCTTCGACCACGCGATTCGCGCGTCCTGTCTGGCCGTCGGTCTCTGGATGGGCGGCTGTGGACATACGCAGCCGCGTGCCGAGTAGCTGAATAGACGAGCCCAGAAGGCCGAAGTGAAGCGCGGGGCGCGATCCGACACGATGTCGGATGGTAATCCATGATGTCGAAAGACGACGTCGACGAAGATCGTGGCGGACTCTTCCACCGTCACAGTTGCGGTGACCGGAGCAAGATGCACCATCTTTGTAACGGGGTTACATTGAATAGTGTGATGCACACAAGCTAGGTGCCACACATAAGTGGCTTCCACACATATGTTACGTGGGTCACCCCAGATAGGAGTGGGTGGCTCACAGCCACTGGATATGCATTTGACTAGGCTCTACTATGATAGATAGTGAGTCTTATACATACAAACAACAGGCGGCTCTGCCGCGATAAACAACAATACATTCAGTTCACATTTGAAGCCTAAGAGTTCACTAGCCTTGTTTAAGGTATTTCTGTCTCTTGGAGTCCTTAATTAGCTATATTAAGGTACTCGTGCAAACTCTCGTATAGAGTTTGCAAGCTATCAATATTACTAGAGACTCTCTGAGTCTGTGTCTTCCTCTGACGCTAAAGCTACAGCAGCCCCGCTGCACTTGGTAGCACTTGTAGTCAATCCGACACCTGAGTCTTACGACTGTCCCTCTGTGAGGATGGAGCAATTTGCCCACTTACCCCCGAACCAACAGGACGGGCTTAATAAGCTGATGTCCTTGATCGGCCCGGAAGGTGTGGCCCATCTTGCTTCGCAAGGCCCCGACGCGGTGAACGCGCGTCTGGAGGCGTTTTCTCAATATGAGAATGCTCTGTTGGAGCACGTCCAGCAGAAGATGACTGCGGCCGCGGCGTCTGTGACGCCTAGGCCTGCATCGGACGATGCTCCACGAGCTAAACCGCTCATGGTGAGCGTCAAGACCTTCGAGGGCAAGGAAGGCGAAAGCCTTTTGCTCTGGGTCAGAGAGGTCGAAATGGCCATGGCGTCCGCCATGCTCAAGACCGAGCAGCAGCGCGTGGCGCTTGCGATCTCCAAGCTCGGTGGCCGGGCGCGAGAGTGGGCCCTGACGTGTGGCACGTGTGTGGACACTGCGTTCCCTTCTTGGGATCAGCTGAAGGCCCAGCTTTCGCGAGTGTTCTCGCCGCCTAACCAGGCGTATCGCGTGAGGTCACGCTTCCTGTCTACCCATCAGGGTAAGAAGGAATTGTTGGACTTCGTCCAGGAGTTGAGAACTCTTCTCGCCGGCATGGCGGCGGATCCTCTTCCTGAAGTGGTCGCGGTGACCGTCTTCATGGAAGGCCTTCGCACTGGCGTGGCCAGGACGGAAGTCTTCCGTGTTCACCCGACCTCTTTTGAGGAAGCCGTGAACGTGGCGTTGAACGCCGAGTTCAACTTCAAGTCGTCGCGACTTGGTTGGACGGCTTCCCAAGCCAGCTCTTCCGGAGCTTCTGATGTGTCCAATGGCGCAGTGCCTATGGACCTCAGCTACGCTGAAGATGAGGAAGCCGAGCTTCAGGCTGCTGAGCAGCGTATCGGCATCCGTCGATGCTATGTGTGCGGCAGCACGCAACACCTGCGTCCGGGTTGCTCGCTGCGCAAGCAGCGCCAGGCTCCGTCGAGCCGAATCTCCGCTTCTGAGCAGAAGCCTGGCTCGGGGCGGGGAAACGCCAAGTCCCAGTAGGCGCGGGGCGCCCTGCTGGGGAAGAAGAACTGAGTTCTGTTGAGCCTCAGGGAGGAGGTCGGCAGGGCTTAGCCCCAAAGAGCACCGTGCTCTCTAACAACACGGGACGTGTATGCAAGCCGGGCTTGCTGGTCGTGGAAGCGACCGTGAAGGGCTTTGAGAAGCCATGGAAGATCCTTATCGACTCCGGAGCGTCGGGCAACTATGCTCGGCGCTCCACGATGGAAGGAAGTCAGCAGTACGCTGAGGCGCTGAAGGCGCGTTCGAGTGACATCGTCACCGTCCGTCTTGCGACGGGGACCCGTGTCACGGTGCCCAAGGTTCCTGTGAACCTGGGCGTGAAGTTTCTGGACTTCGATAGCGTTGAACGCTGTTTGGTCATCGACCTGGATTCGAGGTACGACCTCATCCTCGGTATGGCATGGCTGGAGTGCCATGAACCATGGATCGACTGGCGGTCGAAGACCGTAGGCGCTACGCGCTTGCCTCCTAGGGGAGCATTGGCGAGTCATGAACCCACCTCTGCTAGGAAGCAAAAGCGCTATTGGCGCGGGCACTGGACCGAGTCGGTCAATGTGCTGGACATTGGAGTGTCCGAGTTAATGGACACTGGCGTCGAAGACGCGAGTCCCGAGCACTGCTCGTGGGCTGGACGTGGAGTGGCACGTAACCCACTGAGTGAGACTCCGAGTTACTGTGAGTCATCACTGCCTGCCGGTAATGGCGGGGTCGACACTGAGTCGAGGCATCTTGGGCGTGGCCCTAGTGATGCGCGTGGAGCGGCACGTAACCCGCTGAGCGATGCTCGTGGCTTGAGCGCAGCATCGCTGCATGCCGGTAATGGCATGGTCGACAGTTCGTCGAGGCATCTTGGGCATGGCCCTAGTGATGCGCGTGGAGCGGCACGTAACCCGCTGAGCGATGCTCGTCACGAGAGCACAGCATCGCTGCATGCCACTGATGGCGTGGTCGGCTGTGAGCCGAGGCATCAAGGGGAGGACCCTGACGATGCGGGTGGAGTGGCACCTAATCCACTGGGCGAGGGCTGTGAGCGTTGCGGCTCCACGCCGGCTCAATCAGAGCAGCAAGAGGTGGCGACACCTGACGAGACTTTCAGTCTGAACACGCTGGCCTCTCCGAGGCGTACAGCTTCCGCGAGGAGGCGGCAGCGACGCCAGATGGCGACTGCGAGACGCAAGGCGTCGGTCCTGGTACAGGACGTGTCCGTCGTGGACGATGATAGCGAGCAGCTATACACACTCGTTGATGGAGTGACTGGTGAAGCCGAGGGCAACGTCAGCCTCGAGGCTATTCCGACGGTGGCTGCTCTGCTAGAGCTGGACGAGATGTCCATTCCCGACTTTGGGGATGCCTTAAAGGCTGGCGCGATCGCCGAAGTGGTCATGATACGACCGGAGGAGGAATTGAATTCCTCGTCGCTTATGGATGAAGCTGTCCTTGAGGACACGAAGGAGGCACTCAGTGCGCGAAGTGGATCTTCGATCCTGAAGGACCCATCGGATCCGTTCTATCCTTTGGTTAAGGAGTTCCAGGATGTGGTCTCGAATGACCCGCCCACTGGCTTACCTCCGGATCGAGGTGTCCGTCATGAGATTGACTTGGTTCCCGGAACCAAATACTGCGTAACGAGGCAGTGGCCCTTACCGAAGGAGCAGTGCGACGTCATTGACGCGTTCTTCAGTGCCAAGCACGCGGCGGGCATGGTGCGTGAGAGCAAGTCTCCGCACTCGACGCCTACGTTCTGTGTCAGAAAGCCTAATGGCAAGTGGCGCATCGTTCATGCTTTCAATAAGCTCAACGCTGCCACCATTCCGGCACAGACGCCGATTCCTAGGAAGGATGTTCTGCAGAACAATATGGTTGGCTGCACGATGTACAGTGCGCTCGACTTGGTCGATGGTTATTACCAGTTGCTCATGCGAGCGAGTGACATTCCGCTGACAGCGGTTAGCACTCCGAGCGGTATGCTCTGGGAGTGGCTAGTCATGCCCCAAGGGCTGTCGAACGCGCCTGCGACGTTCAATCGTCTGGTGACGCAGCTCTTCAGGCCCCTGCGGGCGTTTGCTCAAACGTACTTCGACGACATCTTCGTCCACAGTCGTGCGGAGCACGGTCGGTCTGACGTGGAAAACCACATTGACCACTTGCGAGCAGTGCTCGAGTGCATGCGCACCAACAAGCTGTATGCTAACGCATCAAAATGCATCTTCGGCGCTGAAGAAATTCCTTTCTTAGGATGCTTCGTTGGGAAGCGCGGCCTTCGAGCAGATCCTGCTAAGGTTAAGGCCATCGTTGACTGGCCGGTTCCCAAGAACCAGAAGGACTTACGCAAGTGGCTTGGCCTCGCCAACTACTTGCACAAGTACAGCGCGAACTACGCTGAGATGGCTCGGCCATTGTCCAATCTCCTTAAGAAGGATGAGGACTGGTGTTGGAACACCGAGCATCAAGATGCTTTCGAAGCAGTCAAGGAGAGTCTCCTTCATGCCCCGATCCTGGCGTTGCCAGACCCTGAACGTCCATTCCGTGTCGTCTGTGATGCATCGGACTTCGCCATCGGCAGTGCTCTGCTCCAAGCAGACGCCGAAGGGCGTGAACGCGTGATAGCGTTTGAGTCTCGCCAGCTTAAGGCTGCAGAGAAGAACTATCCAGTTCATGACAAAGAGCTACTTGCGATGAAGTATGCTCTCGTCAAGTTCAGGGTTCACCTGCTGGGCTCTAAGCCGTTTGTGATCTTCACTGATCATGCGTCACTACGCACTGCGACCCAGTCGCCTCACCTCTCGCAAAGGATGGCCCGTTGGCTGTCCTTCTTCGCGGAGTACAACTTCGAGGTGAAGTACAAGCCTGGCAGGCAGAATGGTCTTGCAGACGCGTTGTCACGGCGACCGGACTATGAGCTTGCTCATGTCACGATGGTGACCTCGTCGGTGACGGACTTGATACGCGCTGCGTATGCGCGAGACGACATGTGTGTCGCCCTGCTGCGTGCTCTTGGGAGCAAGGAGTTTGAAAACTCGGACAAGACATTGTCGGCGCGCTTGCGCGCGAGCCTGCACCGTTACTCCGTCGCTGACGGTCTGCTGTACTACAGCACGAGTGCGGAGGACACTCCTCGAGTCGTGGTCCCTCATGACGAGGATTTGAAGTATCGTATCCTCTACGAGGCGCATGATACACCGCTTGGCGGCCACCTCGGTCGCGAGAAGACCTACAGCTCGGTGAGCCGGACCTATTGGTGGCCCAAGCTGTACAAGTGGACGAGCACGTACGTGCGCACGTGTGAGACGTGTCAGCGGGTGAAGCCCTCACCGCATGCGGCCGCGCCGCTGGCAAGCTTGCCTGTACCCTCTGGGTGTTGGGAGTCCATGAGTTTGGACTTCGTGTTTGGCCTTCCAAAGGACTCGGAAGGTAACACGGACATCGTGGTCTTCGTTGACCGTCTGAGCAAGATGGCTCATCTAGCGGCTGTGCCGGACACCGTGGACGGTGAAGGGACAGCGAAGCTGTTTCTCGATCGGGTCTTCCGCCAACACGGGCTGCCCGCATCGATTGTCTCTGATCGAGACCCCCGCTTCACTGGGAAGTTTTGGGACGCTGTCTTTAAGGTGCTTGGCACCAAGTTGGACATGTCCACAGCGGACCATCCGCAGACCGACGGTCAGACTGAGCGCGTGAATCGCGTTGTCGAAGACATTCTTCGTAGCATTTGCGCTGAAACGCCGAAGCGTTGGAGCGCTATGCTTCCACTCGTCGAGTTTGCGTTGAACAACGCTGTGCATGCCTCCACGGGCTACACTCCGTTCTACGTGAACGGCCTCACCCACCCGCGCGTCCCGCTGACGCTGCCACCCCGTGGTCCTGGGCTTGGTGGGGGAGAGATAGCCGATCGGCTTGCTGATGTCAGCCCACTCACTGTTCGTAAACAGGTTGACGAGTTCCTGTCAACGCGTCTAAGTGTCCTTCGACACGTACGTGACGCAATGGCTGATAGCCAAGACAAACAGAAAGAACATGCGGATGCTAAAGGCAGAGGCAATGTTGAGAGTTATGAGGTCGGGGACCTAGTGTTGCTTAACGCTAAAAACCTACCTACACATGCAGTGTCTGCGGTCTTCAAGACCAAGTTGCGCCCGCGCTTCGTGGGACCGTTCACGGTCGTGGCCAAGAAAGGCCTGGCGTACACGCTCAATCTTCCGAAGAAGATGCGTACGCACCCCGTGTTCTACGTTGGCTTGCTCAAGCCGTACCGGGACCCGGCCCATGTGGGTTCTCAGGAGCTGGCGCCCAACGTGGCGGAGCCACAGCGCCCTGCTGAAGTCGCAGCAACAGGTCGACCTGACCTTCCAGCCGCGCGAAACCTTGTTCAAGGCGCGCCAGGCGTTGAGTCGCCGACTCAGCAGCCTCACACCACTGGAGACGTTCCCGGAGATCGCGGATCTCATTCACGGTGGTGTCAGACTCCCTCTCGGCTTGATCAAGCCTCCGCCCATGGCGCTCCAGGATCTGACGCACGTCGCTCAGCGATCTCTCCAAGCTCTCCAGCTCCTCAGGCCGGACAGGCTCCTCACCGTGCGAGGACACGGGCGCCGCCGGCGCTGCTCGACGAGCAGGGGAACCGCCACTTTCATGTGGAGCGTATTCTAAAGCGTCGTCGACGCGACGCTCATAACCAATATTTGGTAAAGTGGCGTGGGTACCCGCACTCAGAAAACTCGTGGGAGTTTGAGGTACCCCTCCGGCAAGACTGCCCTGACGTCGTGGACGCTTTTGATCGCCGCGATCGAAGGCGCTCTGCGAGCCCGCGACCGCGAAGTCGGTCGCCTCACGCTTCCCGCCGCTAGGCAGGGGAGCTGAGGGATCATACGCTGAGCTCAAGCGTTGATCCCGGGCTGCTGCAGCCGTCGACTCACCTTGGTGAGTTCCTGCAGCGCTCTTAAGAGCAGATGAGCCGAGTCCGAGGGACTGTAGCGACCTGGAGGCGGCCGCCTGACGCTTCGTCTTCATCTTCGCGAAATCGAAGCGAAGCCGGCGCTCTAAGCGCACATCAGCTTCGTCGAAGCTAGACTGGAGAGCCTCCAGCGAAGAGAGACGGCGGGTTCGATGAACCCAGCTCGTGAATTGAGCGTCGTCCTCGTGGAGGAGCTCTCCCGGACCGAGCACCACCGGAATAGTCCGCATCGCGGGGACTGAAGCCCCACGGGCTTGATCGGACAGGCGAGTCCCATACTCCTGTGGAGTGGTCTGCTGCGGCGTCAGAAGCCTCTCTCGGAGAGCAGTACGAGTAGCGACCTGGTCGCTGGTACTGGCCGCCGGCCCGATTCGCCAATTCTGCAATGGCCCCGAGCCAAACTGCTTCAAGCGCTCCACCGGGTTGAGCGGCACGAAGCCATACTCTCGTCGAGAGCTCACTAGCGGTCGCGCCTCAGGTCGTTGCGAACGAACGGCAGTTTGCCCCTCGAGCTGACGCTCTTGAGCCTCGTCGAGGTCGTTGGAGATCTCGTTTGTCTCCAAACCAGACGAAGCACGAAGTGCTGTGGTCTCGCGATCCACGAAAGGGTTGGGAACCCGGCGTTGCTGCTCCGGCGAGCGTGGACGCGCAGGTGGCGGGGAGTCCTCTCGCTGAGGCATCGGCGTGTCGGAGCTGTAGTCCAGCTCCTCGTCCTCCTCCCCCTCCTCGAGGCCCTCAAAGAGGTCATCTGCCGCACGGCGGGCCATGTTCGCGCTGCTGGGGCTCTCGGAGCTAAGCGCAAGACGGCTCTGCTGCAGGGCGTGATACTCTCTCACCGAGAGCGTTGACGCGGGGCGCGGTGAGACCTTACGGTCGGACGTTGTGGCACTAGGTGCCGGGGACGCGGGCGCGCTCTTGTTGTCGAGTGACCAAGACGCCTGCGGACTCCGAGCCATGTGCTCGTTGAACTTGGAAAGTTCTGGAGCGGGCTCTCGTGAGGGCAAGCGACTTGGCCGTTGCCGTCGAGACTTCTCAATCGAGACGATGACGAGTGCGTACACGTGGTGTCCACAGTCTGGTGGGGGAGGGTGTAACGGGGTTACATTGAATAGTGTGATGCACACAAGCTAGGTGCCACACATAAGTGGCTTCCGCACATATGTTACGTGGGTCACCCCAGATAGGAGTGGGTGGCTCACAGCCACTGGATATGCATTTGACTAGGCTCTACTATGATAGATAGTGAGTCCTATACATACAAACAACAGGCGGCTCTGCCGCGATAAACAACAATACATTCAGTTCACATTTGAAGCCTAAGAGTTCACTAGCCTTGTTTAAGGTATTTCTGTCTCTTGGAGTCCTTAATTAGCTATATTAAGGTACTCGTGCAAACTCTCGTATAGTGTTTGCAAGCTATCAATATTACTAGAGACTCTCTGAGTCTGTGTCTTCCTCTGACGCTAAAGCTACAGCAGCCCCGCTGCAATCTTGCTGAAGCGGTCGACGAACACGAGAACGCCCGTGCGATTGCGGGCGTCGGCTGGCAGCCCGAAGATGAAGTCCATGCTGACGGATGACCACGCGTCAGCAGCCACAGGAAGGGGTCGAAGAGGAGCCTGCGACGAGGGTGCCGGCTTCGCGCGCTGGCACGCCTCGCAGGAACGGAACCACTTGCGGACCCACTTGTACATGTGGGGCCAGTAGAAGTCGCGCGACAGCGCGACGTAGGTCTTCTCGCGGCCGAGGTGACCGCCGCTTGGGCTGTCATGATACTCGTGGAGGAGCTGCGAGCGTACGTCGTTGTCGCATGGCATGACGACTCTTGGAGCGTCCTCGCGATCGACGCTGTAAGACAGTACCGCACCGTCGAGGCTGTCGCGTGCGATAACGCGCGAATTGGAGCCGTCAGACGACGCAGCGCCTTATTGGACGGGTCGCGGAGATAGTTGATGACGCCGGAGTAAAACGCGTCCGCGTCGTACGCGACAGCGATCTGCTGTCGTAATGAACCGACAGCGCGCACCGAAACCGTGTTGACGCCCGACGCAACACAGACTGCGCAATTTTCGTCATCATCAACCTTGACCACCGGAAACGACCCCGAATGCGGGTCGTAGTCAGGCCGGCGCGAGAGCGCCTCGGCGAGAATGTTCGGCTTGCCAGGCTTGTAATGTACGACGAATTTGTACTCGGCAAAGAACGATAGCCACCGCGCCATGCGCTGTGACAGATGCGGGCTCTTCGTGGCCGTCCGCAGCGAGGCATGATCAGTATACAGAGCGAACGTCTGTTCGCTCAGGAGGTAGACACGAAACTTGATCAAGGCATAGCGCATGGCTAGCAACTCCTTGTCATGGACCGGGTAATTCCGCTCCGCAGGCTTCAGCTGTCGTGACTGGAAGCTCACGACGCGTTCGCGACCTTCGTCGTCGAACTGCATGAGCGCGCAGCCGATGGCGAAGTCGCTCGCATCGCACACGACGTGGAAGGCCTTGTCGTGGTTCGGGAGTGCCAACACTGGCGCTGAAGCCATGCTCTTCTTGACGGCGTCGAACGCCGTCTGTTCCACCGAAGTCCAGGACCATTCAGCGTTCTTCTTGAGTAGCTGAGAGAGGGGTCGCACTATCGCCGCGAAGTTCTTCGTGTGCTTGTGCAGATAGTTGGCAAGCCCGAGCCATTGTCGGACTTCCTTAACGTTTCTGGGTATCAGCCAGGAACAGATCGACGAGATCTTTTCAGGGTCAGCACGGACACCAGCCTTGCTGACGCAGCCGAGCACCGGAATCTCGGGTGCGACGAACACACACTTGCGCAGGTTCGCGTTTAACTTGTTCGTACGCATTGTCTCGAAGACGAGTCGGAGTTGGCCCAGATGAACGTCGACGGCAGAGCGACCTGGCTCTGCCGTGCTGTGCACAAATATTTCGTCGAAGTAGCTTGGAGCGAAGTCTCGAAGCGGCCGGAGTACGTGCGACACCATTCGGTTGAAGGTGGCTGGGGCGTTCTACAGCCCTTGTGGCATGACTAGCTATTCCCATAGCATGCCGCTTGGCGTGCTCACCGCTGTGAGAGGCACGTCGCTCTCACGCATGAGGATCTGGTAGAAGCCATCGGTCAGGTCGATGACGCTGTAGACCTCGCTGCCTGCCATCGAGTCGAGGATGATGTCCTTGCGCGGGATCGGGGTCTGGGCTGGAATCGTCGCGTCGTTCAGCTTGTTGAAGGCGTGGACGATCCGCCACCCCCTGGGGCTTTCTTCACGCAGAAGGTCGGACTCGAGTGCGGGGAGACGCTCTCCCGCACGTGTCCAGCTTGACGTTGGCCTTCGAAGAAGTCATCAATGGCCTGCACCTGATCCCGAGGAAGCGGCCACTGCCGCGTCACGCAGTACTTCGCGCCTGGCACGAGGTCGATCTCGTGCTGCACACCGCGATCAGCGGGGAGTGTAGCCGGGATCTTCTCCGAAAACACGTCTTCGTACTCGCGAGCCAGCGCATACACGGGGTTGCCCGAGGCCTGCAGCGCCTCCCAGGACTGGGATGCAAAGCGCTCTGCGTGTGCTGACTTTGGTTCAGCACCTTCAGGCCGTTCGTGCTTGCCCGGCGTGTCTGCGACTGAAGAAGCGACAGCGTTGACCGTGGTCTCAGGTGGCGCATCGTCGAGGACACCCTCGGCTGTGAGAACGCAGAGCTGCTCGATCTCACCGCGTTTGAGATCCTTCAGGAACCGCTTCCAAGACATGCTTGGGAGCTTGGTGAGCGCCGCAGCAGCCGTGGGAGGGTTGGCAACGCGGAGCTGGCGCCGGTGGTACTCGGTGCTCGAGTGTTCGATGACGTTGAGCACCTCAACGTCGAGCTCCTCATCATCACTGTCTGAAGCATGGTTGGAGCGGGGACCGAGACGACCGCGCCAGTTCTTCTGCTTGAGCCGCTTGGTCTTCACCTGTCTTGGGGCCACTGCTCTACCACGACGTCAGGATGCGGGAGCCCCTGCTCGACCGCCTCGTTCTCGTGCGAGAGCCCCTGCTCGATCGCGACACACTCGTGCGAGAGTCCCTGTTCGATCGCGATACACTCGTGCGAGAACCCCTGCTCGATCGCGACACACTCGTGCGAGAGCCCCTGCTCGATCGCGTTGTTCTCGTGCGGGAGCCGCTGCTCTTCCGCTATTCTCGGATCCAGCTGCCGCTGCAGGCTGGAATCGGCCCACGTGGCGTTGTTACACGCCGCGCACGAAGGGCTATCGCTCTCTTCGTGCACCGCGAGTGTCATGGAGTCGGGATCAATGACTGTTACGGGCCAGGTGTGTCCGTCACTAGCGTACACTATAAGATGCGAGGAAGCGCGGAGAGACTCAGCAGACTGAGCCTAAGTAGGGACTTTGTGGCAAATTTAACTCTGTTTTGTTTTAATGGCCTTCGGGGCCACTCAAATGCAAACTGTCACCTGATTGGTTGAAATGGCTCCCCACTTTCAACCAATGACAGGCTGATACGAAGCACACGCTATCCGTGTGCTTTTGTACCTACTTTTGTCTCTCTGTCTACCTACTTATGTATATCTTGTCTACCTACTTATGTAACTGGAACACCCCGTTACAATGACGGCCACGTGCGGCCAAGGGTTGTTGCTGGTCGACGACCGGAGAAACGCAAGTACCCCGTCGACGTCAATGTCGCGGGGGCGGACTGTGCGGTTCAGCCAGTCGACGTTCGGCTGATACCGTGACAGCCACGGCATCCCGAAGACGCAGTCGAAGGATCCGCTCAAGTCGATCACGAGGAAGTCATCGTCCCCGTAGAAGTCGTCGAAGGAGTACGCGAACTTGACGCTGCGTCGCGGCAGCTGCCGCGGCTTGCCGTCAGCGTACTTGACGACCATTGAGCCGGGACCTTCACGGACTTGCAGATCTCTCGGGAGCGAAAGACGCTCGGCGCGAACGAAGTTGTTCGTCGCGCCGGAATCCAGCAGGGCGCGGATGGGACGCTGCGTGCCCGACACGTGGAGACTGATGATGATCAGCCTCTTGTCGCTGCTGGATATGGTGGCGTATAGCTGTGCATGTAGCACAGCGGGGCTGGGAGGAGGTTCCGCCACCAAGGAACTCAGATCCTCCGTCTGCCCAGTAGGGCGCCCCGCGCCTACTGGTCGTCTCCGTTTTTTACTGTCCGGAGGAGACAGAGCCGTCGATGGCATCGACGGCGGCGAGCACGGGAGCCGGGGCGCGGCAGACCGCCGCGCGATGACCAGGCTTGCGGCAACGAAAGCAGAGCATCGTTGTCCATTGGAAGCGCCTCGGCCGCGGCCGCGGCTCTGGGCGGGTCGTAGCGACGCGTCGGGTTTGACTCGATCGCGTCGATCTCCATCGACACTGCTTCGTTGACGTCCGGTGCTCGCATTAACGGGAACGCGCGGGAGGCCGTGACGCTGTAGTCTTCACGGAGCGCCGTAGCAAAGGCCTCTTCCAGCGTCGCGGCGGGCTTCCGCGTCAGATAGAAACGCTGGTAGCCAGCGTTCATTCCGGTCACAAAGACATGAACTTGGGTCGTCATGTCGATCGGATTTTCGACGATGCACGACACCAAATGGCGGGCATGCTGGATGTAGTCTCTCATCGACAGCTTGCCCTGCTTCAAGTTCAGGAAGGCCGTCCGCTGTTGGACCTCATCTTGAGGCGGCTCGAACGCGAGCCGCAGGTCGTCCTTGACCTTGTCCATCGTCATGAAGCATGACGGATCAGCGACACGGCGGCCGAGTGCCCATTCTTTGGCCTTGCCTGTCAGCTTGGACATCAGAAAGTTCGTCCGGGCGAACTCGGTCGTGAGCTGTCGCGCCGCGACAGCCATGTCGATCTCGTAGAACCAGCGGTTCAGCGCCATCCGCTTGGCGCCTTCGCCGTTGTAGCTCGAGACATCGAGCTTGACGATGTCGGCCTTGTTCATCTTGGGCTGCGCGGGAGTCAGCGCTTGCCGACGTGCGTCCGCAAGCTCGCGCGCCATGAACTCTTGAGCTGCAAGGCGGTGTTGTTGTTCCGTCCCCGTGGACAGCAGTGCCGTGATCACTGCTTCGCCGGAGACTTGTGAGAGGCAGTGAAGCCCCTCCCACTCGAATTGGGTCAGGTGGGGGAACTGCTCGTGTTCCAGTCGCGCACCCGACGTTCCTTCGATCGTTGACGCGCTCATCGTTCGTGGTCGTTGTGAGGACTACGAAGTGCTACCAGGTGTAACGGGGCCAAAGGCAACCCCATACGTAAGCTTTCGCTGTTGTGTTCAGGAAGCAATGTCTTGGGCGTTAGGCCAAAACACGTGGAGTTATAAGCAAAATTGACTCTGGGTGATATTAAAGTACGGTCGCAAAACCGTACTTAAGCCGAGCTTAGCTGCTAGCCACCGGTTGAGGTGCTGCACGCTAACTGGCCAATATGCATACTAAAGGGCGACTTATGTCCAATGACAGAGTGCCAAGTCACAGCCTATTTGGACTGTGACTTCTACCTACTTATGAAACGGGAGATCGTCCCGCTACAGTCCGACACGCTTCGCCCGAAGTGGTGGATCCTCGCGAGGTGTGGGCACATTTGCAAGAGTGCGCGTGCGCGGGCGGGATGTGGAATTGAAGTTGCTGTGCGCGCGCGGGTTGAAGTGCACACAAGTTGTACACAAGTTGTGCGAGTTTTTGACTGACAAAACCGCTGATTTATATGCTAAAACCCAGTTCAGAACGTTCTAGCGACTAAAACCAATTAACAGCTGATACAACACTACTGCGAAGTATTGAGATGCAATGAGCCAGCTATTGCACGTGACGCCGTTGCAGTATTGTCGTTGGCCACGGCTCCAGGCTTGGTTGGACCTTCGAGGTCGATGATGATGGTGGACCTTGGTATACATTGGTAATCGGCGAGCTGTCGGTGCTGCTTGGTGTGCCAACCTTTCATGTGAACCTTTGACTGCTTCTCCGTATCAGGAGCCGCAATGCTTGCCCGATCAAAACTGCAGGGCATGTGGGGACAGGGAACACACGACACCAGTACCAGATGCAGCTCAGTATTATCATTGCACCTATCTAGTACGTGTTATTTGCCACCGAAAGATCAGCTGCAATTCATCTAGCAAAAGCAATGTGAAAAGCTAAGAGTAGCTCCCTGAGAAACCACGCTACGTCACTCTGCCTTGGCCTCATTCTATCAAGGCGCAAACAAGGCACTGCATCACCCAGCTGCGGTTGCGTACTCGAAGCAATGCTCTCGATATTGATGGTTCAGTATCCCTGCAGCCTGCAGCCCTGGCTTATAAAGACCAACACAGTCGAAGACGCACGAAGCTACGAGGCTCGTATCTATCATGTGTCGACAATGAACACTCCTTAACATTTGAACGCAGAACAGCTACTATTCGTCGTATTATGCCCTGCAGTTTTGATCGGGCAAGCATTGCGGATTCTGGTACGGAGAAGCAGTCACAGGTTCATATGAAAGGTTGGCACACCAAGCAGCACCGACAGCTCGCCAATTACCAATGTATACCAAGATCCACCATCATCAGGGACCTCGAAGGTCCAACCAAGCCTGGGGCCGTGGCCAACGACAATACTGCAACGGCGTCACGTGCATTGCATCTCAATACTTCGCAGTTATCAATCATCGAAATGAAACATTTCCCGTCTTTTTACGTCTTGAAGTTGCCGGCAAGTTGCCTTTCAGGATTTCCCTTTCTCCTCGTTCGAAAAGATTTTCCGGCGCTTCGCTACGATGCCGTCCCTACTGACGCTGCTGCTCTTCTGCGACTTCCTCGAGAGCCGCCTGCACTCGTCCAACCTCGTGCTGCTGCGCCGCATGCTCAGCGACTTTTACGCCGGCAACGAGCACACGTTGCAGGATTTCGTGCGTCTCGGAGTGAGCGTCGTGGCTGTGGCGCCCATGAAGAGAGCGAGTCGGCAGCACCAAGTGGAAGCCACTCGACTGCTGGCCCAGCAGCAGCACTTAACGGAGAATTCTTCGCATCAGCAGCACTCGCAGCTCTGCGTGTTTCGCTACTTGGCGGCGGGGTGCCGACGGTTTTCGAGTACATTTTGGCCGATTACCAAGTAAAGGCTAAAGTTCGCACCTGCGACCATCAAAACGGCCGATGGCGTCGAGTACAGGATAGAATCTGAAGATTGGCCGAGTACATGCGTGAGCTCCTCGTTTGCACCGCCAATTTCGCTTCGCTCATGGCGGGCAAGGCGTCGGTAATTAGAATTTAACTCCCTTGTTAAGGCAACTACTCCGGCCAACGCGCCGACCATTGCAGACCTCCACTTCGCTTCGGTTGCAAACGGTCTCTCTGAGGCCTCACTCGCACGTACTCGATCGATCTGCCGAAGCGAACTCAGCTGTACTCGAACCCCGACCGTTCTGTTATAACCGGGCCTGTACTAGAAGATCGCCGGATTTGTACTCGAAATCCGGCTTCTCCCTTGGCGGCGCGAGTAGCTTCTCCCTTGGCGGCGCGAGTAGCTTCTCCAAGAACATTTGTGGCTCAGGGACATGTTCGACCAGTTCTGCGACGGAAGCGACGAGCTTGCGCGCGAGTTCGTGCGTCGCGGCAATGAGGCCATCAGTCTCATCCCAGTGGATCTCCAAGCTCTTCAAGCCAATCCACTGCCGTCGACGCGGACGCTGCAACCTGCAGGGTTCCCTCAAGCACCGGAGCTTCCGATGGAGACGCCGTCAAGTCAAGAGGAGCTAAAGCAGAAGAACCCGCACATCTACGACAGCGAATCTGACGACGAAAGTCTGGGCAGCGAGGAAGACGACGATGAAATTACCACCGTCGCGGAGCTAGCGTCAGTCGCAGCGCTGCCGCCTTCGTTGGGAAATGTCCGCATCTGTATCATGGGGATACTGGATCGGCTGGAAGAGCAGGAACCTTGGAACCGAGTCTTCAAGCCCGACAGGTTGCCCTTCCCATTCTCTGACGTCAAGCACCCGAAGCTGGCGGCTGAGTTCAAGGCGTTCTGGGCGAAGCATGCACGCGCAGTCTGGGAGCGCCGATTCTGGGGGCCGCTGGTGACCTTGCCCGATCAACGCCGTCATTACCAGAGAAAGTGTCGCCAGTCGAGCGCTCGCACAGAATTCCGAAGTGTGATGAAAGCCGCGTACCAACAACTCGGCGCCAACTTCTTCGCTCAACTGGATCAGCGCACGAAGCCTCACAAAGGCTGGTGGTACGTCCAGCGCGTGCAGGACCTCGTTGCCACTGCTCAGCGTGTGGGCTTGACGGCCTGACTCACTTACATGAAGTCGCAAGCACTTATGCGATTTCCTACTGTTCCGGGTGGCAGCATTCGACCTGTGAAGGCGAACAACAGGACGAGCAGGAGCATGTGGGCTTCGACCAGTGAGATGCGGCCGATCTTGAAGGAGATTTCCGCCATCAAAGCAGCGAAAAAGTCGTCGAAACGGAAGAGCAACAAGTGAGCGGCCACCACAGCGACGTTGTTCGCTCAAGTATTTCATCTAGTGGTATTATTTTGACGTTTTAATGATGTCATTCCCCGTTCCATCTTCTAAGCTCACTTGTTTAGGGTTAACCCTCCCAAGACCGGAATGAGCTGTAAGGTTTTTCGGAAAATATTCATGTTATACGATCCTGCATGTTAAAGTCAGGCTACACTTGATCTTTGTAAGGGCCCTGCGACCGGCTCTGCAAAACGCGACACGCGAGCAGGTGTGAAGCAAATCCACCAACAACATGATCGAAGATCGCCATTGTATTTACTGTCACTGTACCACAAGATGTTGTATGTGTCTTCGTGTTCGTCTTGGCCTTTTTACCAAAACTCGCATTACACGCATTGAACTGCGCACAAAAAAAGTGGAAGAGGAACGCAATCAAGTGAAACCCATGTGAACTCAAGTGAAACGCATCCAATTCATTAGCAATCGCAGCTCAATTACTCCTTCGCCCAAACACTGACGGGCCTAAATCACCACCGACGCCATAATCGATGAGCTCGCGTCTTCCAGCTCGCCATCGAAGTCAGCGCTGGCAGCGACCTCCTCGGCGTCTTTCTCCTCCTCGGCGCCGTCCCCGTCCTTCTCGCTGTTGTCCCCGTCCCCGCCGCGCTCTGGGTTGCCGTCGTCGCCGCTGTGGTCGTCTTCGTCGCTGCTGCGGGTGGCCATGCCTGTGCTGCACGTCGATCCAGCGGAGCGGCGTGCGCGCTGTGGCTTCCCCGTGGCGCGCAGCTGAATGTCTCGACCAGCGCGGGGGGGGGCAGCCGCTTCTCGCCGTTCTGCCACTTGTAGTGCCGGGTTTGGTGGCACGTAGCAAGCTGCACCGACGCGTAAAACCGGTCGGTGACGACTGCGAGGTACACGCCAGGCTTCGACGTCGGCAGACGGCGTTCAGGTTGCGCAGCACCGCAGCAGGACCCTCGTTCGGGTCCGCCGAGTCGCCAACTTCGGCCGCGGTCTGTCCTGCGCCACAGTATACTTCAAGTCTGCAGATACAAAATGAGAAGCCGAAACAAGTCGTCAGATACAACATGTTGACTTAGGCCAAAAAGAGAAGAAGCGCGGCCACCAACGTGGCTGCGCTTCATCTTCTTCTAGTCGCCAATCTTGAGCACCTCGAGGGACGAACCCGAGTCGTTGATGTCGGCCAGCTTGGGGGTACTTCACGTCCCTTGGCTCCTTGCCTTCCTCTTCCTCTTCTGCAAACAGAAAGTTAGCGTAGGATGATGACATACAACAACATAGAGTCCGACAGCGTACCGAGTTGCCAGCCATCGTCCCTCATGGCGTTGATGAGCTTCTTGTTGTGTGCGAACGCTTCCATGTCCGCCTTCCGCAACAACATCGGACCGTGTGCCTCTGCGTCGTCCCCCTCGTCCGAGCTGTCGAAGTCCAAGTCGTCCGACGACCCGCTTGCCTCGCTGGCCCAGTCGGAGGCTGAGCCGTCGCTCGCCGGATGCCGTCGTCGCCGTCCGAGTTGAGCGGTTCGTAGCTGTCCGCCGTCAGGTCTGCGGCCGCCACAACATTCACGTCGATGCTGGACACAGATACAACATGTCAGCATACCATTAATGTTGTATCCCACAGCATGATGCACACGCACCGAGTATTCGCAGTCCGAGATTCGTCGTCTGCTTCCATGGAGCTCCGGGCAGACTGGGACAGCTCGTCTTCGCTGCCAGACTCGTCTGGGTCGGACAGAGAGCTCTCTTGCTCAGTCGAATGCAGCGCAGTCGCCCCTAAACCGCTGGATGGCATTCGGTTATCATGTGTACACATACAACGTGTTGTTAGTCAACATGATGTATCAAACGACATGTCAGCAAGAAGCGCACCTCGCCGCAGCTTCCGCGCTCTCGTCGCCGGGTATGTCATGCTAGCTCACCCCCGTGGCTGGACGTGGCTGGGCAATTCCATTCGCACGGCTGAATGAGGGTGCGGTGGCGGGCGGGCGGTCGTACCTGATGCTGCCGAAGGACTGTCGGAGCGCGCAGGAGTCGTCGGTGCGGCTAGTGAGCACGTGCGGGTCGCTGACGCGGCCGGCGACCGCTCGCGAGGCGTGAGCGCTGGTGACGACGGCGCAGGAGTCGCTGGCGCGGCCGGCGAGGGCGATGAAGCGACGAAGACTGGCTGGCACGGCCGTAGCAGGCTCGCCTCTAACGCCGGCTTGATTTCGTCTCGCTCAGCTGCCGTCTTGCCGTCGAGATGCTTGATCAGGTCGCTCGTCTCCGCGCGCGTCGCATGGCGCTTCATCGGAGCGCGGCAAATTCTACAATGAACCGGAAACGGGGAGGATCGTCGCCAACCACAAATTCGCTGCGTGGTAGGTACACGCACCATTTGATTACATCTAATATTTCCCTCGCGAAACCTAACCGCGTGCATTTCGTCCATAAATAGTCTATGTCCTTTCCGTGCTCAGCGTTTATCTTGACATTGTATGCTCCATAGTAGCTCTATTTGAACATGTTGTATATACAACATCTAAGAAAACCTAACATGCAGTAAGATACAACATCGGCTATGGGAGGGTTAATCGTTGTTTTATCTTCTTGCCGCCATACTGGAGTCCAGTCAAGTGCTCGCTCGATCTCATCAGCAGGTCGCCACCACTCGAGGAACACGACGAGCAAGTGAAGAACTGCCGCCATGACGCAGGACAGCAGTCCCGCTACAGGGCCAATCCCGTGGTACAGCTGCAGACGGTGGAGCAGCGAGCTATCGGGCAGCGCGCACACCGTAGCGTACACCTTCTCCGTCCGCTCCGCCACGGCGTCCCAGTTGTACATTTTGGCCACGCGGTCGTGGAACCCGTGGCGATCGACGCCGTCCAGTCGCGGCACAGCGCCAGCACAGCCTGCGCGAGCGCCTCCGGCGTAATTTCCGCTGCGAACTGCACCATATCGGGCGGCAGCACCTCCGGCACGCCGCCGACTCGGGTACTCACGACAAATAGCCCGCACGCTGCAGCCTCCAGGATCGCGATACAGAAGCTCTCGGTCAGTGAGCTGTTGAGGAAGATGTGGCCCTGACCTAGCACGTCGCGCACTTGCGAGTGCGGCACGGCTCCGTAGAGCGTCACTCGGTCGTGCAGCCTGTACTTCTCCCTCATTTCTTCCAGTAGCAGGCGCTTGGCGCCGTCTCCGCCGATCAGGAACCACACTCTCGGGTCTTGCGCGCACACGATGGGGATGGCCCTGGCCACGAGGTCGATGCCCTTGCGATAGACCAGTCTGGAGATGATGACGACCGTGATGGGGTCGTCCGCCCCGCGGGTGGTCGCGTCGGGCGGCGTGAACTTGGTGGCATCCACGGCGTTGAGGATGGTGGCCACCCGGTCGGGCGACAGCGAGGCCCGCAGCACGAGGTTCTCGCGCCACGGTTGAGAGACGCCGATGGCGGCGTCCACGGTGGACATGGAGAACTTCATTACCTTGTTGAGGTGGACACTGGCCGCGTCCGCGAAGCCGAAGAGCGAGTGGTCTGTGTAGACTGTCTTGACGCCCAGACCCAGAGCCTTGGCCTGCAGTAGACACTCGTGCATGAAGGCGGACGTGGCCTGGTGGCCGTGCACAATGTCCACGTGCTCACGAATGCAGATAGTGCGGAATAGCGCGAGGTGTTTGACGAACGTTGGGTACGTCATGTTGTCACGATGGGCGTCACGGGCAGGTAGTAGACTTTGAGGCCGTGCGTCATGTAGCGGATCCCGGAGCGTTGGGTGGGGGTCTTTGAGGACGAGGAGGGCCCCGGAACGGCGTGGGTGAGCACGATCACCTTGTGGCCGCGACGTAAAAGACACTGAGAGAGCGACCACATGTGCATCTCCACGCCCCCGAGCCGAGGGAAGAAGAAGTCGCAGCACATGGCGATGCACAGTCGCCGCTCCATCGTCGGTGGAGTTTGACAGGATATGCGGTAAGGTGGGGGTGATATGCTGGAAGATGGGGTGAAGGTTGGCCAATAGGAGGGAAGGACGGGTGAACTTCAACTTTGGAGGCTCGAAGTGTATTAACTTGGGATACTTGATTGAAAACAGGCACATTCTTCGACGCTTTACTACGTCGCTGCTCAGACAACATTTAGTTGCAACGCCGGCCAAAACTATCCACGCTGGTGTGTGTGGGAGATGCTTATTTGTGGTAAAACCACAAATTGATGCCGATCCATGTCAAAACTACTTCACCTTCAGAAATACAATCGTTTCAACTTTAGAACATTCAAAATTGCAATGATCGGTAAAGCTCAAAGCTTTCCCAATGGCTTGACTTTTCTTGAGTCAACCGAGGGTTGCCGTCGAACGGCACATTACAATCGTAGATTCCGCAAAGCCGCAGCCTAAGTGCGTTTTCCTTGGGGATACATGTACTAGGTCGATCATGAGGTACGCCGCTTATTCTTCTCCACTCGAGCTGTTACAAGCGGCTCACAACAGCTTATGACGTCGGCAGACGGATGTCCTCCGGACACGATGCTGTTTCGCGCACAGCAAGACTGGCCCATGATACATTGACATACTCGGCAACTCACCCAGGTGGAGCTGTCTCCAGCAACACCTGAGAACACGACACTCCGTATCGACAACGATAGCTACCTGCACCAACTTGAGCAATGTATGCATGATCATTGCACGATTGGCCTGCACGGTGCGATGGGTGCGCAGAAACGCCAAGCAGGAAAGGAACAAGTAACACTGCGGAGAGTGCATGTACTGCATATAAGAGTTCATTTTATGGGGGTGTCGTTATCGTCACCGCACCATGTTGATATATACGAGGCTGTTGGAACCCTGGGCGGGTTCGCTCGTCGAATGCGGAGACGGCAGTGTCTGTCCAGAACGTGCAACTTAGCAAGCCGTGGCAGTCTGGGTCACCGACGTCGTCGAGTTCGAGGTCGTCGTCGTGGCGGCGGGTGTGGCGACCACCGTAGTCGTGGCCGACTCGGTCGACGGAGCGGTTGTGGCGGTTGTCGACTCCGTGGTGGGGGCGGCCGTCGTGGCGGCAGGCACCTCCGTCGTGGTTGAGGCGGCGCTCGAGGCCGTCGAGGTGGTCGTGGTCGAAGTCGAAGTCGACGCGCACTTGCTCGAGAAGCCGCTAGCCATCGAGTACACGTTCAGCACGAGGCCGCTCGTGGGCACCGTCAGATCGCAGTCAGGAGGGTTCAACGCGGCCACCGACGAGATCAGCGACTGGCAGTTGCACATCTGGACGTACTGGGCGTCCGTGGGCATCGACGTCGAGTACAGCAGGCTGAAGCCCGAGTCGTCGGAATACTGGGCCCAATCTCTCTCTCAGGTCAACCAATATAGCAGCGGTTGAAGTCCACGTTTATATTCAAAACAAAGTTTCTCAACATTGAGAAAGAGTCAAATACATAATGCATCGTCACCAACATTACTCGACGCGTACGAAGCGCCCTGGCTCGGGGAGGGCGTCAGAAAGCGCCTCACAGTCAGCTGCGATCTCTTCGATCCTGTCAGGGTGAATGACAAACAGCTCGTGGTAGTCTGTGCCATTCGGCCTAGCGATGGCGAGCCGATACGGCCCCAGCACATCTCTGACGGCACGCTCGACGTTGAACATCGCATTACGCTCAACTGCGCGATCCACGTGGGGGGAACTCGACACACCGGGCGAACTGGAAACGCTGATCAGGTGCGAACGGGTAGTCGTTGCGAGCATCGGTCGTGTTTCGCCGGAATACGTTAAAGCTCACACCGAACTTGCAGATCACCAGATCAGCGTGTCGCGGTATACGAAGCCAAGTCGCCGTGAGCAGATGGAGAATGTCGTACAGTGCGCGGACGGTACCTAGCACCCGCATGTACACGCCAGCTCGCCCTCGCATCGCGTACACGTCGTGGCACAGGACACTCAGTAGTCGGAGGGCAGCATTCAGAGCTCTTTGGATAGCCCTATGTGTGAGTGCTGCGTCTAAGTCGACGAAAGCAGCATCAACATGCGGCCGGATGCGGCCGTCTCTCAGTGTTACTTGTCCGTCCTCATTGATCAGGTACCAGGCAAGGCGGAACTGCTGGACCACGCGGTTCTGAGCTGCTCTGCTCTGAAAGTGGGTGTGCAAGACCTCGACAAGCCGGTTCAGACGGACGTACAGGTGTTCCTCGGTCATGTGCCACTGCTCCGGTTGGAAGACTTGCAGCTCTCTAGGCATTGCCAGTCCTTCCTCTGGTAACTATTGGCTCCTGCGCAGGCTCCACGTCAGACTGAGCGACGAGCTCGTCGAGCTCAGCGTCGCGATCATCGACCTCCTCGTCCGTGTCCATTTCCTCATTAGAATCGGAAACATAGCTTTCGTCGGGAACGCCAAACTCACTTTCGTCAGAATCGGGATAGTCGCTTTCGTCGGTGTCAGCAGGGTTCAACAGAAGTCCTATCGCCAACCCAGAGCGCGGCGGGCCTGTCGAAAGCCCAGTGTTTGGCAGGTCCAAGCTCGGGGCAGCATGGCGACCCGCCATCGTACCGGTAAAATGCGACGCTTCACGCAGTATTAAATAAGGCGGTCTGCTATTAAATATGCCGACGTATAATACTACTATGACGTTTCTATATCAAGCCTGCCAAAATAGAGAATATTGAAATTCTGATTTTTATTTCCGAATTTTTGCTTTGGTTTTCCGACATCCGGGTTTGAACAGCGCTTGTATGGCAAACCCGGATGTCGGAAAACCAAAGCAAAACTTTCGAAAATAAAAATCAGAATTTCAGAAAACCAAATCAAAATTTGGAAAACCAATCAAAATTTTGGGAAAACAGATTCGGAATTTCAGAAAACCAAATCAAAATTTGGAAAACCAATCAAAATTTTGGGAAAACAGATTCGGAATTTCAGAAAACCAAATCAAAATTTCGGAAAACCAAATCAAAATTTTGGAAAACCAAAGCAAAATTTGAAAATCAAAATTCGGAAATTGGGAAAACCAATAGTACGTAGTATTATGTAGTACAACACTACTTTCGCATAGTACTATAAGTGGTGCCACATCACCTGGAACTGGAACCCAGTTGTGGAGGCGGATCGACTCGCTGGCAGTGACGGGCTGGCTGGCGAGCCACGCCGCGGACCCGGCGACACCAACAGAAGACGATTTCTGGCGCTGCGGTCTTCACTTCGCGATACGGCCCACTTCGGTGAAGAAGAAGTGGGACGGGCGCTGCTCGCCGCCAGTCGTGCGGCGCCGCGATGTTGGAGCGCTGGCGGCCAGGTTCCGCGCCAAGGCCGGGCAGGCCGCCGTTCTTGGGGACTTCTCCAGCGCCCATGTGGCTCGCACGCTTGGGCTGGAGGAGTCCACCTACAGGAAGAACTATCGCGCAGATCTTGCGCGCGAGCTAGAGCTCTTGCAGGCGCCGACCATCGGCACCTGGGGGAAGAGCCCAGAGGCCCTGCGCATGGTGCTGGACGAGGTTGCTGACGCAAGGCGCGAGGTCATTGTGGGGGCCTTCAGCGCGACCCACAACCTCATCGTGGCAGCCCTGCTGGCCGCACGAGCTCGCCAGCCGCCAGTCCGGGTCGTTGTCATCGCTGACCCGGACAACATGTGGACGGCGGCGAGCCAGCCTGTCTTCTCTGCATTCATCCAAGCGGGCATCGAGGTCTTCACTCCCAAGCCGCAGACAATTGGCGTCTCGGGAATGCAACACTCGAAGAGGTAAACATTTTCGTTGAGTGTTTTTTTGCTATTTTTCCTAACTTTTGCGTTATTTTGTGCTATTGAACAGAATAGTGGTTGACAGGCGCCGAGTCATCGAGGCCAGCCACAACCAAGGCGATAATGCATACGGCAAGAACGTCGGTGACATGCCGAGCAACATCGAGAGCTCGACGCATGTCGCCGACGCTGCCTTCGCGGAGGGGTGCGCCCTGGCCATGTTGCAATTCTGTGAGGTCGGTGGCGTCCAGGTTCGGGACGCGAGTCCCGTCAAGTTTGGAGGAAAGACAAGTTCGGGCAAAATAATTGGTCGTGCAGCGGGACCCCACCTTGGCGCCAAGCGAGGTGCGCCGAAGGGGCCGAGGAGGACCGCTGCCGAGAAAGTGCATGTGCTCGACGCGTTGCCTCAATTCGACTGGGACGTCACGGAGACCGTACGATGCATGGTGCAGGAGCCGGGCCACGCCAACCTTACTGTTGACAAAGTGGTCGGTTGGCTCGGACGACAAGAGACGCTCCGAGCCCAAGCTGCCGTGGAAGAGACCCAGCGTCGAATTTCCCAGCGGGGAATTCGACTCACGTGCACGAGGAAGACAATGTCCCTGTCGACAAGCCTCTGAAAAAAACATTTTTCTAAGCCGCGAAGTTCTTTGCGTAGTCTGACGTTGAAGCATGGCCGATGAAGCACCCTCTGCATCATGGAGCGCGCTGTGCCGTGGTCGCATCTGCGCTTCCAGGATGGCATCACCGAGGTCTCACTGACCTTCATGAAGGACCTGATGCGCAGGAAGGACAAGCGGGCGACGCGAGGCAGCGTCGCCGACAATTTCTTTGGCGGGAGATATCGTTCGAGCGGCACTGTCGTCCTGCGGCTCTCTCCTGAGTCCTGTGCAGCTCGCGCGGCCAACCCATTCGCCTGCGTCATGCTGCTCTCTATTATGCCTTCTATAGGGTGAAACGTCATAGTAATAGTAGTTCGTAGAGGATCTCCATAGTAGAGCCGGGTTTGAGCCCGATACTATCGGCCAGGATTGGCAGGCTTGTTCCTCTACGTCGAACTACTATTACTATGACAGAACGACTGCAAAACACCATCGTAAAAAAATCATCGTAGAAGAATCAGCTGGCACAGCGATTGTTTTAAACACTCTATTAGGATTAAATCCTGTAGTAAAAATCGCGCATCGCTACAGTGTGCATCTTTCGCGCCAACTTCGGCAATTTGACAACTTCAGCTTCAAAGTTGAACTTGTAGATGACTCCAGCGTAGTTAGTCCTGTTGCGCACGATGCCAGGACACTATTGAGGACACACGACACCAGTACCAAATGCAGCACAATATTATCATTGCACCTATCTATACTACGTAGTACGTGTTATTTGCCTCCTAGCTTTTCACATTGCTTTTTGGTAGATAAATTGCAGCTGATCTTTCCGTGCAGCTCACGAGACTCCTGCCTTGGCTTCATTCTACATAGGCGCAAACAAGGCACTGCATCACCCAGCTGCGGCTGCTTACTCGAGAGCATTGCTTCGAGAGGGTTGCATTGAGGGCGCAGTATCCCTGCAGCATGGTGGCGGCTGGCTTATAATGACCAACAGCCGAAGACGCACGAACAACGGACCGACTCCAAGAGGTCGGACACACGCATTCCAGAATCTGGGCCAGATCGGCATGGCACCCCGGGCATGACAGGCACTGACTGACTGAAGCCCAGCATCAGCCGCAAGTCGCAGCTTGTGACCCTTCTGATCTCGATTTCGGAGTCCGTTGCCTAACGTCCAGGAGCAGCGTCCTTCCTGCCAGTTTCATCAAACAATGACCCAATTTAGGATGCTTGAAGTGGTCAGCCATTCATATCGATTCACAGAGCCAAATTGGCGTAGATTCGGTACCTCACGATGCAGTAGTTTGGGTAACGCATCTCTTCTGGTCTGTCAATCCGCCGCAGGAAACAGGAACCTGTTTCCCACCCTGCGGTGGATTTGCCGTCCGAACATCTCACCACTGCTACTGCTGCTGCTGTTCGGACACCAATCCAAGCGGCTCAGCTACGACAAACCAGATCGCCGGCGGCGGTCGCTGCAACCACCTCATTCTACAACTTGCTCAGCTTCAGACACACAGCCAAACACCCGCCAACCAGGTACCATGAACACCAAGACCTTCCTCGCCATTGCCGCTGCCGCCTTCGTCGGCTCCGCCGCCGCCGACACGTGCTCGTCGACGCAGCAGTCTAGCGCCTTCTCTGCGCTGGCCGGCGTGCTGTCGCTGAGCTCGTTCCAGGGCTGCGCCGACGACTCGGGCTTCAGCCTGCTGTACTCGACGTCGATGCCCACGGATGCCCAGTACGTCCAGATGTGCGCGTCGGACAACTGCCAGTCGCTGATCTCGTCGGTGGCCGCGTTGAACCCTCCTGACTGTGACCTGACGGTGCCCACGAGCGGCCTCGTGCTGAACGTGTACTCGATGGCTAGCGGCTTCTCGAGCAAGTGCGCGTCGATCTCGACCACCTCGACGGCGGCTTCGACCGCGTCTAGCGCTGCCACGGAGGCCCCTGCGGCCACGACGGCCACGCCTGCTGCCACGACCGCTGCCCCGACCTCGACGTCGACGGCTTCTAGCGGAGCCACGGAGGCCCCCGCCGCCACGACGGCCGCGACTACGGCGACGCCTTCGAACACGACCACGACCCCCACGGCTTGCTAAGCGGAATTTACGCTTCGTTGTCCAGTCCTAGCTTTTTAATGATGTTGTGAAGATGTTGAGCACAAATAAATTCATTGGATTCACGCTACTTGTTTGATCTGAGACTATTCGACTCTACTGTTGGTACTCGACGTTTTGTCTGCTATCTGGTCCTGCCGATCAAAGCTCCAGCTCCACACTCGCTCCGTGGCCGTGGTGGTGGTGGTCGTCGAGTCCGAGCTCGCGGATGTCGTGGCCGCCTCCGTCGAGTTCGACGCAGCAGTCGTGGTCGTGGCGTCGCTCGCAGTGGACGCAGCCGTCGACGCAGCAGTCGAGGTCGCAGCCGACGAAGTGGATGTGGCCGTGGTGGTCAAGGTCGTGGTCGTGCTCGTGCTGGCCGACGAGTCGCTCGACAGCGACGAGCAGATGCTCGAGAAGCCGTTGGCCAGCGTGTACACGTTCACCTCCAGGCCGCTCGTGGGCACGTCCAGGGTGCAGCCAGGCGGGTTCAGCGAGATGATGGACTCGATGAGAGACTGGCAGTTCGTCGACGAGCAGGCATCGGAGCTCGAGGAGCTCGAGGCGGCGACCGAACCGGCGAAGATGGTCTGGGCGTTCATGGTTGGGTGGGTGGGTACCAACCTGGAGGCTGGGGGTGTCTGGTCGTCTGCGTAAAGCGGAGGAAGGATTGGGGTGCGCGAGCTGGGCAGTCCTCGGTTGTTGCTGCTCAATCCGAGGAGCCAATCGTCTCAAATGTCTACTGCCAAGAAGGGTCGCCATCATGGCGATCACTGCACTGCAGTCATGGCAGACGCCTTGGGAATGCACCAGAGTAGTCTGGTCCAGTCCTGAAAGAGGAATTGAAACTGCGATCGCTTGGCACGTTGCAGACTCTGCGCATATCGTTTCGATTCCTAACACTAGTTTGTCAAGCTGCTAAAGTGCAGATCTTCCGCCGTTAGCCCCTACCTCCATTGAGAGTACTACTGCAAGATCACTACAATCATCCGAAAAATATAGGGCGCTAGCTTTATTTCTATAAAGAAATAATGTATTGTGCACACTTTCAAAAAGCCCTAAATTATTTATGGACCAAAATCCCTCCTTATTTTTTCAGATATGTATGAGCGACAGGCGCTCTTGCCGTTGACAGGTTCATTTAGTACCAAACATGGAATATGATGCTCTTAGCGCATCTTCAGCGGCGAAGCTCTATCCAAGGTGTGCTATACACACAGAGCACTCACTTGCACTTTTAACGCAATAATTTATTGCAACATCATTTCCCTAAACATCTACTCTATGAATGCATGAATTGCGCGGGGCCTGATACAAAAATTTGCAACGGGGCCGCGTACAACCCTACCTCGATATCACGGCAGGCCATTGGCTGAAAGGCGTTTTGTCCTCTCCGAGCCGTACAACCCTACCCTAGGTCTTCGCGGCTTTTGATTGGCCAAAACAACAAAAACAACCCCCTTCTTCCAGAATTTAATGCAGACAGCGGCAGATGTTCGGACATCAGCACCAGCGGTAATGGCATTTAAATATCCGTTACACTTGTGCAACCTAACGGATTTAAATCGTGGCGTTAACATAAAGAGTAAAATGCCTGAGGTGAGTGAGCTCAAAAGCGAGCCGAGCACTGTATTTTTACCCGCAGGAGCGGTGCTGTTTTAAGCCCTTCTGAAAAATAATATTTTCGGAACCCCCTACAATATACTGTACCGCAATGAGAGCACTAAAGGCAAGTTATCGACGTTCATTGAGTTCTTTTTCATCTGTCGGATTGAGTTCTTTTTCATCTGCCGGATTGGCGAGCGAGTCTGACAGCGCTCGCCGCCCTGAGATAGAGAGCGCAAGGCAGGACTGCTCTGTGACACGGCCTGCCAGGGCTCCATTATCCGTGCCAGACCGAGCATTTCAACACCAGACGCACTCCCGCGCTATCGAGCATGGCATTGGACGAGGTACGCAGGATACATCTTCGAGTGATGTACTGGACGAAGCCAAAGCCAACTGATCCCAAAAAGCTAGACGCGTCTCCCTGAAGCAGCTGCGGACGCGTTGTCGCCTTTTCATCAAGCAACGACAGCACCCCCAATCTCATTCCTCAAATTCCACCGCTTCACGCAGACGACCAGACACCCACAGCCTAACCATGAACGCCCAGACCATCTTCGCCGTCGCCGCCATCGCCCTCGTGGGTTCGGTCGCCGCCTCGAGCTCCTCGAGCTCCGACGCCTGCTCGTCGACCCAGCAGACGTCCGCCTACACGACGTTGGCCAGCCTGCTGACCCTCGACTCATTTCAGGGCTGCGTCGACGACTCCGGCTACAGCCTCCTGTACTCCACGTCGCTGCCCACCGACGCCGAGTACGTCCTCATGTGCGCGTCGACGAACTGCCAGTCTCTCATCGAGTCCATCATCTCGCTGAACCCGCCTGACTGCACCCTGGACGTGCCCACGAGCGGCCTGGAGGTGAACGTGTACACGCTGGCCAACGGCTTCTCGAGCATCTGCTTGTCGCTGTCGAGCGACTCGTCGGCCAGCACGAGCACGACCACCACGACGTCGACGGCCGCCAGCACGAGCACGGCCACGACCTCGCCCACCACGGCCACATCCACTTCGTCGGCTGCGACCACTGAGAGCGACGCCACGACCACGACTGCTGCGTCGAACTCGACGACCACCACGACGACGGCCACGGCTTGCTGAGTGCTTCTGTAGTACTCTCGCACCCCGAGCTTATTTTGCGTGTGCTGCGGCCTCGGCAGCGCATCGTCGTCGATGAATTTCTCATTAGTGTTGTCGTAGTTGACATGGATAAGGAACTCGAATCGAACAATGACGAATTGATGAACTTACTGTGCATTGTACGGATTTACTACAGTATTTACTGTGGCAGCATTTGGCGCATCTTGTCATATTGATCGACTCCTTTTCGCGAGTATGAACAGGGCCGACTTGCTCAGCAGTTGCTGGCGGAGAACCTCGATTGGCGCTCTCCACCACTGGTGTGAGAGATGCTTATTTTGTGGCAAACCACAAATCGGTGGTACACTTCAACTTCAGAAAATACACTTCAACTTCGTAACATTCAAAATTGCAATGATCTGCAAAGCTCCCAGAGCTATCCCAACGGCTTTCTTGTCTGCACTCCGAGGAACGGCTAGACGTCATGTTACAATCGCTGATTCCGCAAAGCCGCATCCTAAGCCCTTGGGGATATATGTACTAGGTCAATGGTGAGGTACGCCGCTTATTCTTCTCCACTCGAGCTGCAAGTGGCTTAGAACAGCTCACGACGTCGGACACATGGATGCCGGCCGGACACGATGCTGTTCCGCGCACAGCAAGTCTGATCCATGGGATATTGGCAATTCACCCAGGTGGCACACCGCTGCCTCACTATTATAATATTCGTCAAGGAATGTGCGTGAGAGCTCCCACATCGCACACAGTCCCTCGCTTGAAACAGGCATGCCCCCATTTCCAATTTGCATCTGTGTCATTCTGCAATTTGCCTTCCGCAACGACATTACTAGCGCCTGCTTGTCGCCAGCACGAGCACGGCCACGACCACTGCGGCCACGACTGCTGCGTCGAACTCGACGGAGGCGGCCACGACATCCGCGAGCTCAGACTCGACGACCACCACGGCCACGGAGCGAGTGTGGAGCTGGAGCTTTGATCGGCAGGACCAGATAGCAGACAAAACGTCGAGTACCAACAGTAGAGTCGAATAGACTCAGAGCAAGCAAGTAGCGTGAATCCAATGAATTTATTTGTGCTCAACATCTTCACAGCATCATTAAAAAGCTAGGACTGGACAACGAAGCGTAAATTCCGCTTAGCAAGCCGTGGGGGTCGTGGTCGTGTTCGAAGGCGTCGCCGTAGTCGCGGCCGTCGTGGCGGCGGGGGCCTCCGTGGCTCCGCTAGAAGCCGTCGACGTCGAGGTCGGGGCAGCGGTCGTGGCAGCAGGCGTGGCCGTCGTGGCCGCAGGGGCCTCCGTGGCAGCGCTAGACGCGGTCGAAGCCGCCGTCGAGGTGGTCGAGATCGACGCGCACTTGCTCGAGAAGCCGCTAGCCATCGAGTACACGTTCAGCACGAGGCCGCTCGTGGGCACCGTCAGGTCACAGTCAGGAGGGTTCAACGCGGCCACCGACGAGATCAGCGACTGGCAGTTGTCCGACGCGCACATCTGGACGTACTGGGCATCCGTGGGCATCGACGTCGAGTACAGCAGGCTGAAGCCCGAGTCGTCGGCGCAGCCCTGGAACGAGCTCAGCGACAGCACGCCGGCCAGCGCAGAGAAGGCGCTAGACTGCTGCGTCGACGAGCACGTGTCGGCGGCGGCGGAGCCGACGAAGGCGGCAGCGGCAATGGCGAGGAAGGTCTTGGTGTTCATGGTACCTGGTTGGCGGGTGTTTGGCTGTGTGTCTGAAGCTGAGCAAGTTGTAGAATGAGGTGGTTGCAGCGAGTGCGAAGCGGCTGCAGCTTCACTACGCATACATTGCCATCCGGCGTGCAAGGTTGGCGGCCGGCTTGGTGTTCGAGCGGCAGCGTTGCCATCCGGACGGCAATGTCAGGTGGATGGAAATGAAAACTGTTCTGAAGCAAGTGTATCTTTGGAGGACACTGGCGTTACAATGATGTGCACAGTGTATCTTTGGAGGACACTGGCGTTACAAAGATCTATGGCATCACTGGATACATTGCCCAAAATAGAGAATATAATCCTAATATAAGCTAGTTTGGGTTTGAAGTCGAAGCTGATTTCGGCAAAGCAAACTTCAGCGTCGTGATTTAGCATTATTGTACCGGCAGATTGGGATCAGGGCACGACGAAAACAAGTTGCCGCTGAAAGCCACTTCATGTCGCCACCACTTATCCAATCGCAACGCGACAAGTGGCGATCGCTGCGCCTCATCAGTGCGCTTCTTTCAGTCTTTGTTTCGTTGAAATCCGTTCATTCCTCGATTTACTACGCATGCCCAAGCACGTCCTATCGGCCTCTGAAAAATACCAGCTCGTTCGACTTCACCGCGTGTTGAAGGCCGAGGTGGCTCAAGGAATTCGCCCCCCGGGGCGTACGCTACGCCAACGGATAAAGGAGATCACGGGCTACGCAACGAGCACGATTTCGGTCGTGTTGGCCGAGTGGAACAAGCACCACGACCCGCTTTTCGCCGCCATCGTCGACGGTCCATCGCTGAAAATTACGGGTCAGAAATCCGCAACATAATTACGAGCCGTAATTTAAACCAGCTGCCCACTAATGCTGCCCACGTCGTCTCAGCCCTACAAAATGCTGCGGGGTTTGTCGTCTCGCTGCGAACAATGCGAGATGTTGTCAAGCGCCTTGGGTTCTCTTACGTCGCGAGTCAGAAGCGCAACATTGTGGCCGACGCGGCGGGGACTGTGAAGTTTCGCGAGGAGTATCTTCTCAAGAAGACGGCAAACCGTGACCACCACCGCCACCCTCTTCGTCCAGAGGTTTTCCTCGACGAGAGCTACGTGAATGAGCACCACGTAGCTGCTCGGTCGTGGCTACCTGCGGATCGCATTCGTTACGCTAAGAGTGGGAAGGGACGTCGCTTCTGCATTGTCGGTGCTGGCGCCCTGCACAGATAGAACGGTAGCGTGCGTGGCGAGTGGGTGGAAGGCTCGCTCAAGTACTGGCAGTCTGACCTGGCGCCGTCTGAGCAGGAAGACTACCATGCCAACTTCGATAGTAACACGTTCGAGGACTGGTTTCGAAAGCTGTGCGGCACGCTGAGGGATACCTATGGCGAGTGCAACATAGTGATGGATGGTGCAAGCTACCACAAGCGCATCATCAAGCCAGTGCCGAGAAAGAGCTGGAAGAAGGAGCGTATCTTCCGCTGGCTCGTCGAGAACGGAACCCCGTGGGGCACCGACACCAAGACGAAGACACTGTTGCAGTTTGCTGCCGCCACCAAGGCAAAGGTCACCTACGCAGCCACCACCATCGCCGTGGAGTACGGACACAAGCTATTCTACACGCCCCCGTATCACCCCGAGCTGCAGCCAATTGAGGTGATATGGGGTGTCGTGAAGAATCGCATTGCTGTGGAACCCCTGCCACCTCGATGGCAGACCTGAAGAAGAAGCTTGGGGTCTCTCTTAGTAAGGTTTCAAGTCGCACATGGGTTGGAGCGTACAACAAGGTTCTCAAGAAAGAGGACGAGTACATGGTGAAGGTGTTGGAGGACCAGGAAAGACGCAGAGCGATCATAGACGCTGAAACTCACTCTGTAGGCGCTGTTGCCGCGGACCACGAACACGAAGAGTACACATTCCAGTGCTAGACATAAGTCTTGACAGGTAGCAATTGTATGCAGGTATCATGTCTTGAAGTGCAAAAAAATCGCGTAATTTGCTGTCAAAAACAGCTGAATCTTCACATATCCACTTACGTTAAGACGACAATTTGGACTTTTGGCGAGTAAAGTTTTTTGGGGGATCGTGGCTTCTTTTCTATTGGTGGCCAGAAGCTGTCGTTTCAGCCAGTAGCAAAGCTTTCGTCAATCTTTCTCATGAAAAAAAACCGCGCTGAAAAAATCAACCAAGAGAAAAAGTTATCGCAGGTGAAACTTGGTGTCTGCCGGTATAATAGGCTGTCGCAATAGATGGATCCTCAGAATCTGAGTCAGATCGCTTTTGGCCAATCGACAACTTGGGGTGACCAGGTTGGGTCGGCGGCGGCGAGCCTTGAGCGCGACGGCTCCAGGACACTACCCGGTATCCTCGAGGCGATTCGTAAGTCGCTCCCAAACAGCGCATCAAGGCTCGTGGTGAACATTGCTCTCGCGCCGTAGAAGCACTCTTTGCTCTGCTGGACTGTGAAACTGCGTTTGGGACATGCAGTTGAAGGGATCCTGGATTAGACTCCATGGCACGAACCCCGGCTCGCAGCTTGCTTCTGCTTCGACTCGAGGCGCATGGCATCGTCGAGATCAGCACGATACATTTTATATCCAAGACGCTCTTCCACTATCCTGCATCGAGAGTAGCATGTCCGTCTTATGGTGCAAACTGCCTTGCTGGTGCTATGGCGCGAGCTGCAGTTCCGCAGGATATCAACGGCCGCAGGCTGAAGCAACGAAGCAACCGCGTTCTGCTCTGATGACTGGCAACTCTAGGCATAGCGACCACGCAGAATGAACAAGCAGTCAAGCGGTTTTATGGATGCCACCGTAGCTTGGGGATCCCGACAGATCTTTCCTGTCCGACGCTTTTCGGACACCAAGCCTGCACTCGCTGCAACCAACTCATTCTACAACTTGCTCTGCTTCAGACACTCAGCCCAACACCCGCCAACCAGGTACCATGAACACCAAGACCTTCCTCGCCATTGCCGCTGCCGCCTTCGTCGGCTCCGCCGCCGCCGACACGTGCTCGTCGACGCAGCAGTCTAGCGCCTTCACGGCGCTGGCCGGCGTGCTGTCGCTGAGCTCGTTCCAGGGCTGCGCCGACGACTCGGGCTTCAGCCTGCTGTACTCGACGTCGATGCCCACGGACGCCCAGTACGTCCAGATGTGCGCGTCGGACAACTGCCAGTCGCTGATCTCGTCGGTGGCCGCGTTGAACCCTCCTGACTGTGACCTGACGGTGCCCACGAGCGGCCTCGTGCTGAACGTGTACTCGATGGCTAGCGGCTTCTCGAGCAAGTGCGCGTCGATCTCGACCACCTCGAAGGCGGCTTCGACCGCGTCTAGCGCTGCCACGGAGACCCCTGCGGCCACGACGGCCACGCCTGCTGCCACGACCGCTGCCCCGACCTCGACGTCGACGGCTTCTAGCGGAGCCACGGAGGCCCCCGCCGCCACGACCGCCGCGACTACGGCGACGCCTTCGAACACGACCACGACCCCCACGGCTTGCTAAGCGGAAATTTACGCTTCGTTGTCCAGTGCTCGCTTTCATGGCGATGCAGGACAGCTACCGTAAATGACACGCCTCATTATTGTTTTCTTTCATGTTTTTTGTTGTTCGTGCTGCAATCGTTGGCGACGAAAAAGACGTTGAGATACGCTTCGCTCTGCACCTGTACAGACCAGGCTTCTGGAAGGTGTCACTTGACCTGCTTCAGCCGAGTTGTGAATCTGTCCCTGTTGCACGGGATGCTACACTGTAGGCAACAGGGTGCCCAATATTTACAGCTATGCTGCTCTCTATCGTGTCGTCCACGCCGCCTGCGCAGTGCCGTCAATTTGGACTTGGCGATCGCTGTTGTGGTGATGCCTGCTTGGTCTTTCATTGACCAAAGCTACTGCCGAAGGCAGTCGGACTCCCCAGCTCAGACGCCGTGAAACTGCAGACATCTGCTGCCGCGAAAGTCAAACTTCGGCAGCAGTGTTGACTCGAGGCTCGTTACTCACCTGCAGACGCCGACCATGGTCCGCTTTGGGACACGTGCGCAGGATACACTGCGTCCGGGCTCTGCTTCAGCTTCGGCGAGAGCATGGCGCTCGGGTTCACCTTTCACCGCGCGTACACCGCGCGGATCACTCAGACCTGCAAAGCCGGAACGCAATTTGCTCGCCGATGGAGCGCTGGGTGCTTCGCGGCGACCACAACCGGAGGCTGCTGCACCCACTTCCGGCGGCGCCGTGACGCTGGCTGACACGCGCGTTGGTACTGCGGTCAACCGTACGGACACTTTGATGCGGTCACGGTCTCTTGTCCGGCGTACCGGCCTCGCGCTGTCCGAAGTTTCCAGCTCGAACAGCAAGCCGCCAGCAGCAAGCAGCCCCGCCCCATTTGCTCTTCATTCCGCAATTTGCCTTCCGCTTCGCACTCCGCTCCCCACCCCGTCAAGATGAACACGTACTTCGCTGTCGCTGCCGCCGCCCTGGCCTTCGTCGCCTCCGTGAACGGTGAGGCCTGCTCGGCCACCGAGCAGGCTTCGGCCTACACGTCCATGGTCGGTCTGCTGCAGGGCACGTCCCTCAGCACGTGCGCCTCGGACTCGGGCTACAACATGCTGTACGCCACCGCGCTGCCCACGGCCGAGCAGACCGCCGCCATGTGCAAGGTGGACGCTTGCCACGAGCTCATCAAGAACGTGCAGGCCACCAACCCGCCCGACTGCGACCTGAGCATCCCCACGAGCGGCGCCGTCATGAACGTCAAGAGCCTGGCCGACAACTTCGAGCCCGGCTGCACGTCCTCCACGACGACGGACGCCCCGACCACCGACGCTCCTGCCGCTACCACGGCCGCCCCCGCCACCGGCACTGACGCCCCGGCCACCGGCACTGACGCTCCGGCCGCCACCACTGCTGCCCCCGCCACGTCGGAGACCCCGGCCGTGACCCCCGCTGCCAGCGCCCCCACTACCCCCACCGCGTGCTAAGAACCTTGCACTCGGCGCCTGGCAAGTGGCTTGCTAGGACCCAGCAACGACATGTCGTACTGCTACCGCCGCTAATAACAGGCCCTCGTGCCGCATTGTGTTTATACTCGGCCGTCTTTCTTGCGTTCGTCTACTTGCTCAACGTCGAGGTTCCGTCCCGTTCGAATAGGAAAACGACGTCACTGTGTCCGAATGCATTGGCTCCCGATATCTCTTGCTTGACTTGGCACCGCATCGATTGCCTTCTCGCGTCGATCCGGGCTGTGGATCTGTAAGCAAAAGCAAATCACAAGCACCCAGAGCTGAGCAAGACGAGCAGTGTCTCCACTTCAATCGGAGCCAGCAGGTGTCTTTCAACTGAGCTACGAGTCGCCTGCGCTGGCCGGGAGCCAACGCCCCTAAGGTTACTTACTACCTGCCTTGGACCCTCGACGCCTTGCCCCCTGGATGAGATCAGAGTGGCGGAGGTCACACATCGCGCGCCTGCTCTTCGCTGGATCACATTACGGCACCCGTTCTGAATTGCCGTCATCAATAGCCGAATGGCGCAGTGCCTGCTTTGGTTCAAGTCCCTGCAGGGCCCCAGTCAGTCCTCTCCGTGCTCGCGCTCTGGCTTCAGATCAATCGTTTATCGGCTCTGTCGATCGCCACTTACTTCGCGCCGCGGTACCCTTTGCCGCGCCGCAGCCCGAACTCGGCGTTGTTCCACTCGCTGCCTCCTCCAAACCCGAGGCGGTTCTCGTTCGCCGGCGGCGCCGCCGCCTGGTTGCCGTAGTTTGCATTGGCGCGCGGTGGGGGGCCAAACGCGGGGATGCCGTCCAGGGGAGGGCCGTCGCTCATGAAGTCGTCGCGCTCCATGTTCTGCAGCACGAGGCGCTTGAGCTCCGACTGCTCCTTCTTACCGGCGTTTTCCTGGCGGTGGCTGTGCTGGGCCAGAGACGAAGCCTCCGGCACGACCAGTTGGCGCGCCTCCACCTTGCCCTTGTTGCCGCGGCGCAGCATGCGGTAGACCACGCCCGCAGGAGACCCGTTCGCGTCGAGCGACAAGACCCCGCGGGCGCCCGCCGGCGTGAGCGCGGCCGAGCTCTTGACGACGGTCGGAATGGCCATCTTGTCCACGTTCACCCGTGCCGCAGGCTTGCGCGTGTCGGTCGAGCCGTGCATCATCGTCTTGAAGGCCTTTTCGAACTCAGCGTCCTCCTCGCTCTTCTTCTCGACGCGGTCGTGGATGATCAGGTGCTCCTCCTCCTCGTCCTCCTCTTCCTCCTCTTCCTCCTCTTCGCTCTCCTCTTCTTCGCTCTCGTCTTCACTCTCGTCTTCTTCCTCCTCCTCCTCTTCTTCTTCCTCTTCTTCTTCCTCGTATTCTTCCTCCTCGTTCTCCTCGTCGCCCGCCCCCTCCTCCGCCACGCGCTCGAGCCCGTTCGTGGCCATCAGCAGCGCCGCGTTCTTCTTGGCCAGCCTGCGCTCCGCTTCTTCCAGGTCGCCACGCAGGATCTCCTGCACCTCCTGATCCACCTCCTCCCACGCCTCGAACTTCTTGAACTGGTCCTTCAGGCTGCTGGCCAGCAGCTCAAAGAGATCGAACACGACAAAATCCGTCTCCATCGGGATGTCCGTCTTGGAGAGCAGGTAGCGCTGGAAGAAGACCACGAAGCGGCCGAGACGTGGCCGCGAGATGCCTCTCTCGTTCGCTCCTCCGGCCGCGCCGGGGCCGCCGCTGCCGCTGCCGTTGCAAGTCTCGATCAGCGCGCTTACCAGCCGAATGCGGAAGACTTCGCTCGGGCCGTCCACGTCGCTTGGCACGCGCGGGTCGTAGCGCATGTCCGGCACCAGCAGGAACCGCTTCTTCAGCTCCAGCAACTGCGCGGCCGACAGCTTGTCGCTGCTGTACTGCGGCAGCGTCAGCAAGTCGTGCGAGTGGTCGAGCAACAGGTACAGCGTTTCCACCACCACGTTCATGCTCACGAGGCCGCAGTTGTAGAGCTCACCCAAGAGCTTGACGTAGCCGAGGCTGCGCTGGTGGTCGCGGTAGTCGTTGACCTCCAGGCCGCGGCGAATAAACTCCAGCACGTCGTCCACGAGCAGCACCAGCACTTGATCGTGGTATCTCGACAAGCCCTTGACCACCTCGCAGATCCATTTCATCTGCATCACCTTGCCCTTCGTCACCTGGAGCAAGGCCTTGAGCACCATCGCGCAGGTCGCGCTCTCTTGCCAGGGCAGCCGACGCAGCGTCTTGACGACCTTGTTGACGCTCGAGCCGCTCAGATCTTCGTACAAGACCTTGATCAGGAACAAGTACATGGGCGCGTACTGCTTCACTTGGCGCTCCACGCGCTCGGGCGGCTTGCACATGTAGTACGCGTTCTCCACGAGCGTTTCCAACTGCGGGTCCAAGTGCTTGGCCGCCTTGAGCTTCATCATGATGCTCAAGCAGTTGACCGTGCGCGCGTGCGTGTGCTTCGAGCAGTACAAAAAGCGGCCGCAGTTCTCCAAGAACGTCGTGGCCACATGCACGTTGTGGCCCTGGAAGTCCTGGAAGCACTTCTGCAGGCAGCGGAAGCCCGTGTTGGGCGGGCAGATGCGGAACTTGACGAGCTCGGCCAGGAACCGGATGTTCTTGATCTTCGATTCGAGGCGGAACTGGTTGCGGCGCTTCATCAGGCCGTGGAACTCGCCCACGAGCAGGCTCACCAGCTCGCCACCGATGTCTTCTTTCAGTACGCTCTGCAGCGTGGCCACCAGGCGCGCGTAGTGGGAAAGCAGCTCCAAGTGGGTCCTGGGCACCGCGAACAAAGTCTTGACGAGCCGGTTCCTCGTCGCCTTGGAGTTCCGGTAGCAGAAGTCCACCGCGGCCTTGTCGCACCGGTCTCGGTTAACCAGGTCCTCCAGCGTGGCGAAGTACGCGTCCAGTTGATGGTGGTAGCTGCTCGTAGCAGTGCTCGACGAGCTTGTCGAGCTGGCCCCGGCATCAGCGCCGTCCGTCTCGTCCTTGGCCTTGCTTTCCACCTCGTCAGCGTCCGGCTCCGCAGCGTCCGTAGCTGCATCTGTCTCCATCTCCTCCAACGTCGCGTCATCCGCGTCGCCAGCCTCCTTTTCGTCCTCCTCTGGGGTGGCCTCGGCTTCCTCCTCAATCTCCGCTTCCGCCTCGTCGTCCGCAGTTGCAGCGGTCTCTTTCTTCTTCTTAAGTTCTGCAACGTCAGCCTCCGTGAGTCCCAGCACCACTGCGGGCACCAGTTCCAGTAGATCCGGTAGATCTTCATAGAACGAGCGCGTAGCTTCGTCGTCGAACGGCCCGTCTCGACTGAGTTCGCGGCCGCCCCCTTCGCCTTCCCAGACGAGAATGCCGCCACGGCCCGATCCATCGTCCTTCTCCTCCACCGGTAGCGGCGGCACCTCTCGGTCCAGCGCATCGGCGAGGGAGTTGACGCTCGTCTGGAGCTTCTCAAAGAGCAGTTTGGCGTTCTTGAGCTCCTGCACGTGTTCGTCCGCGATCTCTCCACGGTTGGCCTCCTCCTTCTCGTTCCTGGCGTCCAGCTTGAGGAATGTGGCGTGCTGCGCCAGATAAAACTTGCAGATCATGTCGTAGGCCTCCAGGTAGCTGGCCAGCAACTGCTGCTGCACGTTCTCGGGCACCACGGGCGTCTGGCCAGCCACGAAGCCCTGGAATTCTTCATTCTTCTGCAGCTGCTTCTCCATCTCCTTGTACTTCTTGGGCTGCACGCCTAGGAAGTCAACCCCCACGGACTTGGCGAAGCTCACGAGCAGCGGCACCTCCAGCTGCTGAGAAGAACCTGTGGCCACGGCCATATTGCCTCTGGCCCGCCTGGCCCCGGGCTGCTCGCGCCGGGCCACGCATTGGATGATGCGGGCGATGACCTGCACGTCGTCCAGCACGCCGGCCAGGTACAGCTCGCACAGGAGACGTAATATAAGCCGTCTTTTGAGCATTTTGCTGCGGTCGTCCGCCGCGTATGACCCCTCGAAGGCGGCCACCAGCGCGCGCTCCATGCCGGGCGCAAACTCGTCGTAGCGCTGATGTAGCAGCGACGCCACCTTGACGGCGGCCGGCAGATCGGCCATCTTGAGCGGCGCGTCGGCCAGCGCGGCCACACACTCGCTCACGTAGCGCGTGAGGTTGAGCTCGGCGGCGTCGCGCAGCAGAGACTCGGCGTTGGCCTCGCTCAGCACGCGCAGCTTCTTGACGAAGGCGGACGAGCGCTTGATGTCCGACTTGAGCTTCAGCTGCGCCAGCTGCGCGCGCGTGGCCGCCACGCTGGCCGGGCAGTTGGCTGCTCGGAGCTCCTGGTGAGCTGCTTGCTGACGCTGTAGCTCGCGTAGCTGGCCCATGGCCAGCGCCTGCGCATCGTCCTCCTCCATGCGGTAGATAGTGTTGTGTGATCAAGATAGGCCACTCAACAACTTTGCCCTCTCTACAACTTTGACAGTGTAGCTATGTCTTAAACTATCCGAGTTTCGATGTCCCGAAAAGATAGCGCGTTTCCGCGATCTTCGAGACATTGAATGCCATGCCCGTTGCGATGCAACGGGGCATGGCATTCAATGCCCATTCCTAAGGTTCGTCAACGTCGTCGTGGCTTGATTGTCATGACTTCCTCATTGGGAAATTTCTTGAGAAGGCCGACAACGGCTCTCAAATGGTTTAAAATCACCCCGTCGTCGAACTCCTCCCAGTGAATGATACTAACCACCAGGATGAAGTTGATATTTTTGAGCTTCCTTTGACTGTCGATTGCAGAAGCAGGAACTATCGTAAATCCAGAGACGGCTTGGAACGGGCATGACAACACGATAATACATGCCTCCCTTCTGGATGTCGGTGCCCATGTTAATGTCTAGTGGACGAAGAGGGTAGTGCGCTCGAGGCGGAAAGAGCAGATGGGAGCGGGAGACGTCCAGCTGGCGGCCGACGAGCTTGGTCTCCGTGAGCGCGTCGTATGGGCGGTTTGGAACCGGTGGTTCGAGACCGCCGGAGGGAGCAGTGTGGCAGAGCAAGAGAGCGTCGGTGACGACGCGGCCGAAGAGGAGAGCACCAAGGTGGGAGGCCAACGGCACAGCGCAGGAGGCTCCGCGGCGGCCGGCCGTGCAGCACGTCATGGATGTTATGTACGAGCTGGCGGCAGCGGCTGGCCGTCTTGTGCCTGGCTCAGAAGAGGTGCCCGCCGCCGCGCAGCATCTCCACACGAGTGAGCCATTATCCGGAGACAGTGGCAGCTCCGGTGTGTCCCCGTAGCAGGGAAGCAGGAGTCGAGGATCGCCCAAATGGTGGCGACATTCGTCGCCCGCACCGGCGACTATTCCGTGAAAGCGCGCAGCGCCAAGGATGTGGCTGCAGTTATTGGGCTCTCCCCTCAAAACTACAGCTCTTACTATCGCACTCGCTTCGAGCGAGAGCTCAGGATTATCGCCTCCGAGGAGGATGAAACCATTTGGGGAAGGGGCTTAATCATGGAGCCTCTGCAAACAGCGCTCCTCGACGTCCGGAGCTCACTGATAATGTCTTCTTTCGACTTTACGCTTGAAGACCTGGTGGACACGATTCTGTGGCTCATGCGTGAGCACCATGTCGACGTAACGTTATTGGTTAATCGTCCGTCATCGGGACGCTCTATTGTGCGCCGGTACTGAATCGGCTGATCAATGGAGCTCACGTCTACTTTCCTTTCGACCATAGCCCGGTCCACAGCAAAATGTGAGTTGTCGTTGTTGTGTTGTGTGGTTTAGTACTAATTGTGTTGCTGTCAGATGGATCGCCGACTACCGCCTCATTATCGATGGGAGCTTCAACCGCTCCGCTGCCGCTCTCGGAGAACCCGGTGTGCTACGACGGCGCCTGGCCCGCAACTATGAGAGCGCCTCTTTCCGCACTGTGGAGCTCGCCGAGGCAAAGCGTCTTGCGGTCTCCATCTTGGCCCGGTGCAATCTACTACAGCAAGACCCCAGGGTCTTTTGTCACAAGCGTGGATCACCATTTCGTCGTCTATTGACAATTGACGAGTATCGTGGTGTCCTTTCATCTCTCTCTGTGTGCTTCCTCCACCCTCCTACCCTCCACAGGTCCGCGAGAAACAGTTGATTAACAAGAAGGATGCCGTTGTTGGATCTCGTCGGTCTTCAATTTGGCTCGGCGGCGTGCTCCAGGGCATTGTGATCGCGTATCTCTGGGTCAGTCATCGCAGTGTCCTCCTCGACGGCATTGTGATCCATGCTCGTGGCAAAAGACCTTTTCACGTCGAGAAGGTCTTTTCGCGATTCGGCGGACGCACCGCTCCAGACGACCCGATCGGGACGAGGAGCTTCTGCGCATCGGCAAGCGCTGCTTCCGCGTGTGCGACTACGTCGGCGGCAAGCCCTGGTGGATCTGACCGAGTGCACGGAATGGCTACGGAGCAAGAGCCCTGACGAGTTTCCCGGCAGGCGGCCGTGGTTGACAAGCTATTTGGCGGCATGCATCGCTGGAAGAACAACGTGGCGTGTTCTGCAACAGCCTCCTGAAGCGCCCATCCAGCAGCAGAAGAGGAGCGAGCGCCCTAAGAAAGGCAAGGGGTGTTGAATCAGGTGTTGGCGAACTGGGAGGCCGAGCGGAAGAAGATGACAGCGAAATACCACCTGATCACTTTGACAAGGAAAAGATGAAGGCGCTCATCGAGTGTTTCCCCGTGGCGAGCATGGGTGACGCCGATCAGCTGGATTATCCACCCGAGGGCCGAGCGATCTGTTGTGGATAGGAGACGGAGGTCGCATGTACATCATCGTCATGGTGCAGATGAACAGGCAGTTCAGGCTACTACATCATTCTGAAGCTCGGGACGTCCGAGCACCGACTGCAAGAGAGGGTGCGGGAAAGTCTCGCGAACTTTAAACACTACGGCGGTATACGCCAAGTGCAGTTCGTCCTCCACACTGATCCGGGGAAGGCCGCCGAGTGCGACGTGTTTTTCAAGAACCGGATGGCCGACCTCGATCTTCGGTTCTGGGTGCGCAGCAAAGAAGAAAAAGGAGATGATAAAAGTGACAGATTCTCCTTGTGCGCGACCAGCTCCAAGAGGTGGCGTCCACATACGCGCGTGAGCGTCTACACTGAGACATCCATGGTGAGTCGCCGTGTGAACGCCAGCGTCTCGTCAGCGAAGACAAGGCCTTGACGGTCTTCATCGCTTCCTTCGATGTCCAGGAAGGCCGAACTCGTTTCGATGAGACACTCAACAGCGCCAAGTCCAAGGATCTCCGTGCCGTGTGAGGCATTCTGGTTCATGGCGCTGAATTTCAAGGATATGGCCAGAAGAGCAAGGTCATTGACGCTCTGTGGCGCAGTATTTGCTGCTTCTGAATAGGATTCCATACCAGGTTTTACGTGAGTGCAATCACCGCCTGGCCGATGAAAATTCGCTGCTGCGAATGTAAGTGCACGCTGCTCACGGAGAACGAACGTCTCTTTCTGCAAAACTAGGGATACTGTATTAGGGTGATGAACATCTACTCGTCGGCGTCGGACTGGGGTTTCTTGCAGACGCGCTTGACGAACTCGTACGACGTGACCATGAGAATGCCCGATGGCCCCATCGCTAGGAGACGCTGCGAGTAAAACAGCACACATTGCAAAAGGTCAGTGCGAATGAACCCAGTAGCAGGCTGAGAGACGCAGGTGCCAACCGCGGAGAGGCCCGTCATGAGGCCTATGGGTCCTTCGGTCTTCAGAATATACTTGAGGGTGTCCATGGCGCCGTACTGCGTATACACCTGCGCCTTTGTCCGCACGATGTCCATGGGGTTGGTCAAGATGCCGGTGATGATGCCGGCACTCGCGCCGCTCATTCCCTGCGCGATCACTACAGACCCACAACATTAGTCCACCCCCTCCCTCTAGCTGCGAGATGACATCGCCGCACGCACCTTGCTTCCAGAACGGGTCTGTAGGCCACGACTTCATCAACTTGTAGTACACGGGCACGAGCAGTCCGTACGAGCCCCACCAGATCGAGGACGAGGGCGCGTACGTCGCGATGGACGGCATGTAGCCCCGGTAGAAGCCTCGCAGGCCTTCCGCGCGGAACACCTGCTTGGTCACGGCCAGAAAACCTTTGGGGCGTTCGCGCGTCTTGCGCACGTCCCGCCCCTGGCCGCTCAGCATCATGCGCTGCGACACGATGTCCAGCGGCACCACGACGGTCTGCGAGACGAGCGACGCGAAGGCTCCACCCGCGAAATTGGCTCCCTTCTCGCCCACCTGTAGCAATAAAAAAAAACACAATTGCAGCATTAGCGCTACTCTTTGCGCTTTCTTCTTGCTGGTAGGCAGATGTCCTCCCCTCCCCACCGTCGTGTGATCCTTGAAAACTTTTCGCGACTTTTCGTAGACCGAGAGGTAGAGGTTGCCCGTGACGACGTTGGCTGTGCTGGCTCCGAAGCCCTTGTACAGCCCGCGCGCTCCTTCCTGGCGGAAGATGGTGGCGAAGGCGTTGGCCGTGCCCGAGTAGAGTGGCCGGTGCTTGGACTGCACCTGCAGCCGCGTCTTGACCAGGTTGGACGGGTACACGGCGGCCCGCACGGCCAGGAACATGGTGGGCCCCACGATGTAGTACTTGAGCTTGTCGATCTCGTCCCACGAGATGTCCTCCAGCGAGTGCTCGTCCTCGGACATGGTGGCCACCCCGCTCATGGCCGCAAGTGTCTGCTGAAAGTGTGGCCTCAAACGCAATGAGAAAATCGAGAACAATTGTAAAAATTGAGTTAATTTTTTATCCCTAATTCTGGCCACAAAATCTCGAAATTCGGGGCCAGAATTAGGGTAAACTGGCCAAAATTAGGGTAACATGGCCAGATTTAGGGTAACACGGGGTAGACCCCAAATCCCTAGATTTGGGCGATTTGAACTACAACAACCCCGCACACTACGCCTAGGCGTTGTATTCGAATATTCGAGTTATAAAAATCACAGAGAAAAAATCGATTATAGCGCTCGTCGAAATACAACGCCCTGTAATTTTCTGCTTAAGTTCGATTGTCGTGCCAGGATCAATGCCAGTGGCTTGGCTTGCAGCGACCAAGCTCATGCAAACTGGTACGGTTTTCATTATCTGATCTAAGGCGATGACCTCAGCCAAAACCAAGCTGAAGTGCAGGAGCTTCACCATCAAGGAGTCATTGCAGAGCATGAAGAGGGTGCTTTAGTAAATCCTTTAATTCACTGCTTACATTTCGTGAATAAAAGTATATGGGGTGTTTATAATTGTATTAAACCAATTCGGCAATACCTCCGTTTCAAACACAGCCACCGAGGAAATAAAAGACCTAACATTATACATTCGGTTTGTGAACTGCACGCAGGCGGGCTTGAACCGCCTGGCCTTCACGACTGAGCAAGATTTTAGGACCCGGTTTGGCAGTCTTCAAACATTGTAAAAGTGTAGTGTTCGTTGCATAACGTCTAGGCGCTCTATTCGAATAATTCTCTTCTGTATTGAAATTCGTAGCATAAGCGCCTAGGCGTAGTGTGCGGGGTAAGACGGTAGTAACACGTGTAGTACTACAGTAATACTACTATAGTACTACTGGCTGTGGTCAACCACTGAAATGGCTACCATGACGAGCTACGCTAGGTCGATGAGTTTCTTCATCGTCAACGCTGCGCTTTTAGCCGCCATCTCCATTAACTTGATCTCGCTGTGTCGCGTACTGAAGGCAAGTCAACGTGATGGGGACTTCAAGCTGGCCACACACTGCACACTGCACAGCACTTGGTACGCCTTCCTCGTGGTGGTGGACGATGTTGAATTCATGCTTGCCGCCGTCGTAGCACTTGGGTTAGTCGTCGTCGAGCGACTCGACACGGACGAGCACTTGCTCGTTGGCCAGCTCGTACACGTTGACCTCCAGCTTGCTCGTGGGCACGGTCATGGCGCCGTCGGGCGGGTTGAGCGAGACGACAGACTTGATTGAGGGCGGTCGAAGCACACATCTTAACGTACTGGGCGGTCGTGGACAGCGCGGGTGGAGTACAGCAGGCTGTAGCCCAAGGCGGTCGCGCACCCGTTGAACGAGCTCAGCGAACAGCAGTACCGGCGAAGATGGCGAAGTGCTCATGATGGTCGGTATTTGACGACTTGGAACTTGGAGAGTGAGAAGAAGACTCGGCTATGACCTTAGCAGCTTTACACAGTGTACAGAGCGTGTCGTCGAGGCAGCTAGTTACAGCACAGTGTGCAGCCCCTGCCAGCGATTGCAGGGCTCTTGTGCTCAGTCTTTTGGACGGGTCCGGTCGTGGTTCTGTGCCATGTTGGCATGAAGCATTCCTGCATGGATCATGAGTACCCGTGGTCTCGCGAAGATGTAGTAGGTCATAACACGGACGGAACTTCAGTGCTGACTGCTCACGTGTTGCAATGGTACCGAAACTGCTTCAAAGAGTGACCCGGAGCTTATACCTTTGTAATGGGATAGCATTCGCCATCGCCGCGGCAGCATGGATCATGGGTAATGTATCCTGCGCAGCTCAGAGGCCCACCATGAAAGATTACAGGACTCCCCGCTGTGCAGTGTCCGGTAATCACTGAGCTTCACTCGGTTCACGGGATACTTTTCAAAGGCACGCATTCTCCAATTGCCTCCTCGCGCGCAAACACCTTCCTCCACGACATCAACCATGAAAATGCAAGCCATTGTCGCCATCGCCACTCTCGCCGGATCGGCCTGCGGCGCCTCCACCTCTTCAAGCGGGTCGGTCAGCGCCGGCTCCGGCGGAACCTGCACCACGTCGCAGCAGTCGTCCGCCTACGTCTCACTCGCGAGCCTCCTGAACCTGAGCTCGTTTTCCGCGTGCTCGACCGAGTCGGGCTTTGCCCTCACGACCTCCTCCTCGCTACCTACGGACGCCCAGTACACCAAGATGTGCAAGTCGAGCAACTGCCTGTCTCTTATCAAGTCGATCATTTCGCTCGACCCGCCCGACTGCATCATGACGGTGCCCACGAGCGGCCTGGAGCTTAACGTGTACTCGCTCGCGAGCGGCTTCTCGAGCAAGTGCTCATCCCTGGGTGTGTCGGCCAGCTCGTCCAGCGGCAGTTCGTCGGCCACGATCACGGCCAGCTCCAGCTCGACGACGACGGAGACGGCAGCTCCTCCCAGCACGACATCCGCGTCCTCGGGTGCTGCGACGGCCACCTCGGCTTCCGCTTCAGCGTCGGCTTCATCGTCGGCTGCAGCAGCGGTGACCTGGAGTCTGTCCTCCACCGCTGTGCTTCTGAGCCTGCTATCCTTTTGCTAGGTAGCTTCCGCAAGTACTCAACTAAGTTGCGAGTATAATGCTCTTAGCAAACAAACACTGCTACCTTTCAACTCTGTCCGGTTGATCTGCGATGCCATGCTGACCTTCGTGGCGTTTCCGAACGAGCTGTCCGGAAAGCGCAGCAGTAGCATAATCTCCACCGCGTACTTCAGTTCCTTCGGTAGACAAAGTAGAGCGTTGACGTTGCGGCAGCTGAGCAACTGGAAGTTGGAAACAAGTTAGATGTCCACAGGACCGGGGTTTTGAATCGCAAATGCTGCAAGCGGGGTGGGCGGACGGGAGCTGATCGTTCGACGTGTACTGCTGCGTCCCGTCCCACAGAATTCGACGACGTCGACAGATGCTCGGGACGTCTGGAGCAGGTCGCACAACATTTGAGACTGCGTCAAACATAAAATTACTTATGAACCTAAGTACGAATCGGGATTTACAACGAAGAGGGCGTCTTGCGCTCATTTTAAGCCCATTCCTGCTGAAAAATACTCAATATTCGATGAGTGACGGCTCAAAACAATTATCGCCATTTTCAAGCCCAAAATGACGACACGTTTTGAAGATTGTGGTGATAATATGCGTTTATTTTATTGAAATGTATATTGCCATATAGTCCGTTCGAAAAGCAAGTGCTTAACCCCTTTCTACGAGTGAAATTATTTACAAAATTTAAATGTTTTTAAAAAAGTTAATGTCCGCTTATGTACGAAAAAAATACCTCATCTTTAGAGGCGATTTTCTAAAAGGCGCATAAGTAACATTTTGTGTGACGCAGTCTCATTTGTCGTGGTTGTGAGTACGACGCGTGCCACCTGTTCTGCGTCGACATGCTGGGATAGATCCCCGAGGGATGTAACCCGTTACTGAAGCCGTAAAAAACGAGCCGCCGTAAAACACCAGCAGGCGCCACGGTTTACAAAAGCGCTGGTGTTTTGAGCATTTTCTGGAAAAAGCTGGAAAAAGGAAAACGAGCTGGATGACAATACTGTAGTGGCGGCATGCTGTCGTCGCGGGCAGCAATGGGGGACTTGACTCTCCAGCAGCTAAAGACAATGATTTATTGTCAATGAAGGGCCAGTGCGAGAAAGGAGGACCAGAGGACCCTGTTCGTCGTAATTCGTCATCGTTAACAGCTGCCGTCGCACGAGCTGTGTTACGTAGTGTGCATGCGCGATGGCAAAAGGAAAAGTGACTTCCCGATGACGTCGGATATGTCACACGACCCCGTTTTAAAAGGAGGCTATGGCTTCAACGCCGGGAAGTTTGGAGATATGTGCCCTACTGTCTTGCATTGGTGGCAGGCTGCTGTTGCCTGCCAATCCGTGCTGACGCGTTGGTCCGCGTGGTCGAAGCGCAAGGCAACCTTGGTAGTCTCGTCGAGAGTGCTAGGGTGGTGCTCTCGGACGTGTTTGGCTGTGTTCGGCTTCAAACCTTGCTGGAAGTAGAAACGGGGCTCCAGTTGGCTCATGGGCTGCGTACACTGAATCAGCAGGTTTTGAAATTCAGCGACGTATTCGTGGAGCGACTGTGTAACGGGGCCAAAGGCTACCGATACGTAAGCTTTCGCTGTTGTTCTGAGGAAGCTATGTCTTGGGCGTTAGGCCAAGACACGTGGAATTATAAGCAAAATTGACTCAGGGTGATATTAAAGTACGGTCGCAAAACCGTACTTAAGCCGAGCTTAGCTGCTAGCCACCGGTTGAGGTGCTGCACGCTAACTGGTCAATATGCATACTAAAGGGCGACTTCTGTCCAATGACAGATTGCCAAGTCACAGCCTATTTGGACTGTGACTTCTACCTACGTTTGTAACGGGAGATCGTCCCGTTACATCACCCCCACTTGAGGTAGCAGACACCCTCTGCTAAAGAGAACACGCAAAGGAAGAGAAAGACAAGAGGAGGCTACGACTACGGATCCCGGGACGAGACGACAGGGACACGGGGGCAGTGATGGCTGAACGTCGGCATCAACGACTTCTCGAACGTGCGCCCGCGCACGTTCTCACAGCGACGAAAGCCTTCGACGCGAGCGAGGCCGCACAACGCAATCGGCCTCGCGACGCGCGAGCAACGGAGATGGCGACGGAGAGGAACACGGCAAGCGCCCGCGAGGGCATCCAGACCGAGTTGGCGCGCTGGGAGCTCTACGACATCAGCGGCACGGTGAACCCCGCGCCAGAGCAGGAGATGCGCGAGCAGTTTCGCCGCTTCCGCGCCTCGCGCGGCAAGCCCGTCGAAGGAGCCCGCGAAGACTCGCTGCGGTTGTCGTGGAACGCATTCATCCGCCGCTGGAACGTCGAGACGGACTTCGCCGCAGTCTTGAGACAGCGCGAGTCAGCGCGCAGTCGATATGGTCTGGGCACACTGCGCCAGGACCTTCACAACACGTGCTGGGACGAAGACCGGTACTGCTTCGTGAACATGATGGAGAAGTGCCCGCACTGTTGGCCGGGCACGCGTCGTCCGTCGGCTGAAGATTGTAGAGACGATGTCGCAGTTGCTCCTCTTGGAGACGAGATCCGTCGTCTCATCGGCTGGTACGAGCGTGCGCTCGACCAGGCTAGGCGAGCAGGTGATGAACCCGCGCCTGCGCGTGCGGCGGATCCGATCGAAGCGCCACGGGGGTGGATGACGCTGCGTGCGCCAGAGCCTGAGCAAGCGCAGCCTCGTATGCAGCCACGATATCCGGAACGTCGAGCTGCATGTTGGTCCGAGGCTCCCATGTATCATCACTGGGAGCGAAGCCAAGCCAGCGGACGCGATACTCGCGGGAGTTCGGAGTGGGATCGCGGTGCTCCACGAGATGATCCACGATCCAGCGCTGCGTTCCAGCGCTATCCGTCAGCGGCGGAGGGCCGTCACGTTGAAAGCCGCTCGTCGTGGGAGCCTCGCCGTCGTCACGCTGACGACTATTCGTTATGGGAGCCTCGCCATGGCGCTCAGGAAGATGATGCTGACCGGAGGACGCCCGCGCTGGCGCCGAGGGCCGACCCGCAGACGCCGCCGCGTGCTCAGGCGCCTCAGGAGCCGACGATTGGACCGGAGCAGACGCCTCCGCGTGCTGCTGTTGCGAACGAGGCGCCGCCAGCGCCGGCGGCGCCGGATAATCTTGGGTGCCTAAGGCTCTTGACGAATGAGGTCGACGAGGCGAAGGGTCGCGCGCTGGATGCTGAGCAGGAGGCCGAGCGACTCCGGGATGAAGTCGCTCGACAGGAGCAGCGACTGCTGAAGATCGAGCAGTCGCACGACGCGTAGAAACGTCAGTTCGTCGCGAAGCGCAAGGCCGTGAGCTGGGAGCCGGAGCAGCCGGCGCCGAAGAAAGCGCGAACGGCGTCGCGCTATGAGCCGGACGATCAGGAAGAGAAGGCTCCCGCTCCGTCGCAGTCGAGCGCTGCGACTCCTCACTCAGGATCGCCGCCGGGTGGTACCGCTTGAGCCGGCCGACGTAGAACGTAGGGTGGAGTCGCATAGCCGTAGGTATGTCGAGCGTGTAAGCGTCGCCGAGAGCGGCGACGATTTTGAACGGACCAATGTAGTGTGGGAGCAGCTTGTTTGCTCCCAAGTTCGTCACGGCGTGTGCTGTAATGCCCGTGACCGAGAGTAGTACACGCGCACCAACCTTGAACGTTTCCATGTTCTTTCGGCACTCGCGCTTGTCCGCGTTCTCCTTCTGCTTGTCGACAGCCATGGCGATGGTGTCGCGTACGTAGCGGACAACCGACTGCCGCTGCAGTACGATGTCCGGGAACGCAGCGGGTTCGTCCGCTGTTGGCAGCTCGTTGGGCTCGAAGTTCGCCACTGGAGAAGCCGAACCAGTCACTGGGTCTCGCGGCACGGGGAATGACGTCGCCCGTGACGAACCCGATGGAGCTTCTGACCCTGATATATCAGTCGGACCTGAAGGATGAGTCAGCGCGTTGATGCTTGGGTCGTCACTTGAACCGAAGCCACTTGAACCGAAGACCTCCTTCGACGCCGCCATAGGCGGGGTTCCTCCCCCACCAGACTGAGAATCACGCGCTGCTGTGGGTGCTGCCACAGCCAGGGAAGCCGGAACGCGCGGATGTCGCGCGTTGTTGACGAAGAACGGCGTCAACCCCGTGGACGCGTGCACTGAATTGTTCAGTGCGAACTCGACCATGGGCAGAAACTCGCTCCATGATGGGTACGACGTGGCGTAGCTGCGGAGCACGTCTTCGACCACGCGATTCGCGCGTTCTGTCTGGCCGTCGGTCTCTGGATGGGCGGCTGTGGACATACGCAGCCGCGTGCCGAGTAGCTGGAATAGACGAGTCCAGAAGGCCGAAGTGAAGCGCGGGTCGCGCTCCGACACGATGTCGGATGGTAATCCATGATGTCGAAAGACGACGTTGACGAAGATCGCGGCGGACTCTTCCGCCGTCACAGTTGCGGTGACCGGAGCAAGATGCACCATCTTGCTGAAGCGGTCGACGAACACGAGAACGCCCGTGCGATTGCGAGCGTCGGCTGGCAGCCCGAAGATGAAGTCCATGCTGACGGATGACCACGCGTCAGCAGCCACAGGAAGGGGTCGCAGGGGAGCCTGCGACGAGGGTGCCGGCTTCACGCGCTGCACGCCTCGCAGGAACGGACCCACTTGCGGACCCACTTGTACATGTGGGGCCAGTAGAAGTCGCGCGACAGCGCGACGTAGGTCTTCTTGCGGCCGAGGTGGTCGCCGCTTGGGCTGTCATGATACTCGTGGAGGAGCTGCGCGCGTACGTCGTCGTCGCATGGCACGACGACTCTTGGAGCGTCCTCGCGATCGACGCTGTAAGACAGTACCGCGCCGTCGAGGCTGTAGCGTGCGATAGACGCGCGCATTGGAGCCGTCAGACGACGCAGCGCCTTATCGGACGGGTCGCGGAGATAGTTGATGACGCCGGAGTAAAACGCGTCCGCGTACGACGCGGACGCGATCTACTGTCGTAATGAACCGAAAGCGTCTTGACGCCCGACCAAACAGACTGCATAATCTTCGTCATCATCAACGTCGACCACCGGAAACGACCCCGAACGCGGGTCGTAATCAGGCCGGCGCGAGAGCGCGTCGGCAAGAATGTTCGACTTGCCAAGCTTGTAATGTAAGACGAAGTTGTATGCGGCGAAGAACGATAGCCACCGCGCCATGCGCTGTGACAGATGCGGGCTCTTCGTGGCCGTCCGCAGCGAGGCATGATCAGTATACAGAGCGAACGTCTGTTCGCTCAGGAGGTAGACACGGAACTTGATCAAGGCATAGCGCATGGCTAGCAACTCCTTGTCATGGACCGGGTAATTCCGCTCCGCAGGCTTCAGCTGTCGTGACTGGAAGCTCACGATGCGTTCGCGACCTTCGTCGTCGAACTGCACGAGCGCGCAGTCGATGGCGAAGTCGCTCGCATCGCACACGACGTGGAAGGCCTTGCCGTGGTTCGGGAGCGCCAACACTGGCGCTGAAGCCATGCTCTTCTTGACGGCGTCGAACGCCGTCTGTTCCACCGAAGTCCAGGGCCATTCAGCGTCCTTCTTGAGCAGCTGAGAGAGGGGTCGCACTATCGCCGCGAAGTTCTTCGTGTACTTGTGCAGATAGTTGGCAAGCCCGAGCCATTGTCGGACTTCCTTAACGTTTCTGGGTATCGGCCAGGAACAGATCGACGAGATCTTTTCAGGGTCAGCACGGACACCAGCCTTGCTGACGTAGCAGCCGAGCACCGGAATCTCGGGTGCGACGAACACACACTTGCGCAGGTTCGCGTACAACTTGTTTGTACGCATTGTTTCTAAGACGAGTCGGAGTTGGCCCAGATGAACGTCGACGTTAGAGCGACCTGGCTCTGCCTTGCTGTGCACGAAGATGTCGTCGAAGTAGCTTGTAGCGAAGTCTCGAAGCGGCCGGAGTACCTGCGACACCATTCGGTTGAAGGTGGCAGGGGCGTTATTCAGCCCTTGCGGTATGACTAGCCATTCCCATAGCATACCGCCTGGCGTGCTCACCGCTGTGAGCGGCAGTCGCTCTCACGCATGAGAATCTGGTAGAAGCCATCGGTCAGGTCGATGGCGCTGTAGACCTCGCTGCCTGACATCGAGTCGAGGATGATGTCCTTGCGCGGGATCGGGGTCTGGGCTGGAATCGTCGCGTCGTTCAGCTTGTTAAAGGCGTGGACGATCCGCCACCACCCCCTGTGGCCTTCTTCACGCAGAAGGTCGGACTCGAGTGCGGGGAGATGCTCTCCCGCACGTGTCCAGCTTGACGTCGGCCTTCGAAGAAGTCATCAATAGCCTGGACCTGATCCCGAGGAAGCGGCCACTGCCGCGTCACGCAATACTTCGCGCCCGGCACGAGGTCGATCTCGTGCTTCACGCCTCGATCAGCGGGAAGCGTGGCCGTGATCTTGTCAGGAAACACGTCCTCGTACTCGCAAGCCAGCGAGTACACGGGATTGTCCGAGGCCTGCAGCGCCTCCTCGGACTGGGATGCAAAGCGCTCTGCGCGTGCTGACTTTGGTTCAGCACCTTCAGGCCGTTCGTGCTTGCCCGGCGTATCTGCGACAGAAGAAGCGACGGCGTTGACCGTGGCCTCAGGTGGCGCAGCGTCGAGGACACCCTCGGCTGTGAGAACGCAGACCTGCTCGATCTCACCGCATTTGAGATCCTTCAGGAACCGCTTCCAGTACATGCTTGGGAGCTTGGTGAGCGCCGCAGCAGCCGTGGGAGGGTTGGCAACGCGGAGCTGGCGCCGGTGGTACTCGGTGCCCGAGTGTTCGATGACGTTGAGCACCTCAACGTCAAGCTCATCATCTTCACTGTCTGAAGCATGGTTGGAGCGGGGACCGAGACGGCCGCGCAGTTCTTCTGCTTGCGCCACTTGGTCTTCACCTGTCGTGGGGCCCACTGCTCTACCACGACGTCAGGATGCGGGAGCCCCTGCTCGACCGCCTCGTTCGCAAGCGGGAGCCCCTGCTCGACCGCCTCGTTCTCGTGCGGGAGCCCCTGCTCAATCGCGACACACTCGTGCGAGAGCCCCTGCTCGATCGCGTTGTCCTCGTGCGGGAGCCGCTGCTCTTCCGCTATTCTCGGGTCCAGCTGCCTATGCAGGCTGGAGTCGGCACACGTGACGCTGTTACACGCCGCGCACGAAGGGCCATCGCTCTCTTCGTGCACCGCGAGTGTCATGGAGTCGGAATCCATGACGGCCACGTGCGGCCAAGGGTTGTTGCTGGTCGACGACCGGAGAAACGCAAGTACCCCGTCGACGTCGATGTCGCGGGGGCGGACTGTGCGGTTCAGCCAGTCGACGTTCGGCTGATGCCGTGACAGCCACGGCATCCCGAAGACGCAGTCGAAGGATCCACTCAAGTCGATCACGAGGAAGTCATCGTCCCCGTAGAAGTCGTCGAAGGAGTACGCGAACTTGACGCTGCGTCGCGGCAGCTGCCGCGGCTTGCCGTCAGCGTACTTGACGACCATTGAGCCGGGACCTTCACGGACTTGCAGATCTCTCGGGAGCGAAAGACTCTCGGCGCGAACGAAGTTGTTCGTCGCGCCGGAATCCAGCAGGGCGCGGATGGGACGCTGCGCGCCCGACGCGTGGGGACTGAGGATGATCAGCCTCTTGCCGCTGCTGGATGTGGTGGCGTATAGCTGTGCATGTAGCACAGCGGGGCTGGGAGGAGGTTCCGCCACCAAGGAACTCAGATCCTCCGTCTGCCCAGTAGGGCGCCCCGCGCCTACTGGTCGTCTCCGTTTTTTTACTGTCCGGAGGAGACAGAGCCGTCGATAGCATCGACGGCGGCGAGTACGGGAGCCGGCGCACGGCAGACCGCCGCGCGATGACCAGGCTTGCGGCAACGGAAGCAGAGCATGCTCGTTGTCCACTGGAAGTGCCTCGGCCTCGGCCGTGGCTCTGGGAAGGGTCGTAGCGACGCGTCGGGTTTGACTCGATCGCGTCGATCTCCATCGGCACTGCTTCGTTGACGTCCGGTGCTCTCATTAACGGAAACGCGCGGGAGGCCGTGACGCTATAGTCTTCACGGAGCGCCGTAGCAAAGGCCTCTTCCAGCGTCGCGGCGGGCTTCCGCGTCAGATAGAGACGCTGGTAGCCAGCGTTCATTCCGGTCACAAAGACATGAACTTGGGTCGTCATGTCGATCGGGTTCTCGACGATGCACGGCACCAAGTGGCGGCATGCTGGATGTAGTCTCTCATCGACAGCTTGCCCTGCCTCAAGTTCAGGAAGGCCGTCCGCTGTTGGACCTCATCTTGAGGCGGCTCGAACGCGAGCCGCAGGTCGTCCTTGACCTCGTCCATCGTCATGAAGCATGACGGATCAGCGACACGGCGGCCGAGTGCCCATTCTTTGGCCTTGCCTGTCAACTTGGACATCAGGAAGTTCGTCCGGGCGAACTCGGTCGTGAGCTGTCGCGCCGCGACAGCCATGTCGATCTCGCAGAACCAGCGGTTCAGCGCCATCCGCTTGGCGCCTTCGCCGTTGTAGCTCGAGACATCGAACTTGACGATGTCGGCCTTGTTCATCTTGGGCTGCGCGGGAGTCAGCGCTTGCCGACGTGCGTCTGCAAGCTCGCGCGCCATGAACTCTTGAGCTGCAAGGCGATGTTGTTGTTCCGTCCCCGTGGACAGCAGTGCGGTGATCGCTGCTTCGCCGGAGACTTGTGAGAGGCGATGAAGCCCCTCCCACTTGAATTGGGTCAGGTGGGGGAATTGCTCGTGCTCCAGTCGCGCACCCGACGTTCCTTCGATTGCTGACGCGCTCATCGTTCGTGGTCGTTGGAAGGATGACAAAGTGCTACCAGGTGTAACGGGGCCAAAGGCTACCGATACGTAGCTTTCGCTGTTGTTTTGAGGAAGCTATGTCTTGGGCGTTAGGCCAAGACACGTGGAATTATAAGCAAAATTGACTCAGGGTGATATTAAAGTACGGTCGCAAAACCGTACTTAAGCCGAGCTTAGCTGCTAGCCAAGTTGAGGTGCTGCACGCTAACTGGCCAATATGCATACTAAAGGGCGACATCTGTCCAATGACAGAGTGCCAAGTCACAGCCTATTTGGACTGTGACTTCTACCTACGTTTGTAACGGGAGATCGTCCCGTTACAGACTGGTGCTGACTCAGATCACAGAGATCACAGAGGCACGAAGGCGACAATCGTTATCAGGGGGAAGAAACGCCGGCGCATCTGGTCCTTGAATACGGCCCAGGTCTTGACTTGGCTCGTTGCGCCACACTCGGTCGCGAATTGACGATACCAGTTGATCGGAGTGACGCCCAGATGGCATGAGACCATGATGACGAACTCTGCGGTGACTCTCCGGCATCAATGGGTGATAGTTCGCGTAGTACTACTCCAACGAGAGAACCAGAGCTCTAGATCTTCGTCGAGCTTGCCGTGATAAGTCGGAGGCTGGGTTCTACGGGCCGCTGTTGGCCGTGCAGCGAGGGCGTCGATGCGAGTCTCGCTTGCCATATATTGCTGCTGCATCATAGTTTGGAAGTCTGCTTGTTGGCGAGTGAGAAGACTCAAAGTTCACCAAACGTCTGGGAGTGTTGGTCTCTTCCATCACTCTCGTATGCTGAGCTCGTTGGCGTTGCGGGTAGAGGAAGCTTGGACTTGATGTGACTCTTCAAGTGCTACTATGTTACGTAGTGTGCACGCGCGATGGCAAAAGGAAAAGTGAGTTCGTTATTAAGCCTGTGGGCTGTGGTGGCAACTTGCAATTGCAACTTGACTTTTGTGAACCCGATGACATCGGATACGCTGACCTACTCCGTGAATGGTACATTGCCACACAACCAATTGCCACCCAACCGCTATTTCTCGCCTCGCCTTGAATTGATGGCTCTTACAGCTTCTATGGCGGTCGTGCCCGCTAGTTTTAACGATTCTTCATTATCGTTACGACGGATATACAATTTATATTGTTTTAAGATTAAAAACACATCTTAACACATTAAAATATATTGTATATCCGTGGTAAAAAAATAGATCCAATTCGCGATGTCAGCGACAATCGAGGTGCTTGATGAGGAGCTGCTGGGCGGGTGGAAGCCGCGCATGGGCATGCTGTCCGTGGACGAGAAGGTGGAGCAGTCCGAGCTACTCAAGCGCCAGGGCAACTTGCTGGTGAAGCAGGGCGAGCTTAAGCGCGCGCTGGGCGCGTACGCCAAGGTGTTCGCGTACGTGAACGGCCTGTCGGTGGCCGGCGACGCCATGTCCCAGTACGCGCAGGCGTCGGCCGGCATGTCGGCGACGCCGGAGCAGGGCACGCAAATCCAGGCCATCAAGGTGGCCGTGTGGGCCAATATGGCCCTGTGTCACCTCAAGCTCGGCCAGCACCCGGAGAGTGCGCTGAGCTGCTGCGACAAGGTGCTGGAGCTGGAGCCGCAGCACAGCAAGGCCCGCTTCCGCAAGGCGCAGGCCATGGTGCAGCTGGCTCACTACGAGCGGGCCTATCAGCTGCTGAGCGAGCTGCTGGACGAGGAGCCCAAGAACGCTGCCGTGCGCGGCGAGATGCGTGCGCTGCAGGTCAAGAAGCGCGCGTCCGACGCGGAGGCCAGGGCCAAGGAGAAGAGCGCATTCGGTAACATGTTCAAGTAGTCAAGAAGAGCACGCGTCAATACGGCTCATGAGTAAATGCAGACGTTCGTTTACTTAGATACGGGGTGCTCTGGTGATTCAGAATTTACTTATCGTGCAGCAGGTGCGGCAAGACGCGAGACTTGATGACCTCCATGAACTGCGTGTAGCTATGGCCGAAGCGGTTCTCCACGCTCGGGATCACCAGGTCCGTAACCTCTACGTTGACGCAGCGAGCCGTGGCCGCAGCGGCGAAGGCTACGGCCTGGCAGCCCGCGGCGGCCGGGCCGTTCGGACCCGGTAGCTGCAGCGCCCAGAAGAGCTTGGTCAGCACGCCGTCGCGGGCCGAGAACACGTTGATGAACTTTCCTCCGTTCGGGTCGAGCGCGTCGGTGATGTTGTCTAGTCCCTGGGCGTCTGGGATGAATGCCCCGGCGAAGCTCACGGCGTTGGCCACCGGCGGCAGGCCGTCGCCTCTCTTCTCGGCTCGCAGCTTGGCCATCTCTTGGAACACGCTGTAGATCACAGCACCGCCGAGCGAGTGGCCGAACAGTGAGATCTTGCGGCCTCGCAGTAGCGTCGGCTGCTCGGCCAGCACTTGCGCGAGCAGCACGCCCACCTGCTCCGCCTTGCCCTGCGCGCTGTGCCACGGGTTGGCCGTGAAGTGCGCGACCATGGCCGACACCGATGAGCTGCTGAGGTTGTCGTTCACGTGCGTGCAGAAGTCGTTCCAGGCGGCGGAGTCACCGGCCTCCCACTGCACGGCGAAGACGGCGGCGCGCTCGTGGCCCTGCGTCCACACGCGCCAGTTTCGCGTGGGGTCATCACTCTGCGTCATGAAGCCGTTGATGCACAGCACCACGTGGGTGCAGGTGGCCACGTTGCCGCTCATCAGCTTGAGCTGCAGCTGCTGCACGCGGCGTTTGCGCTTGGCGACGTTGAGGGTGGCCATGGCGCCGTCGTACGCGCTGGCCCAAAGCGTCGTGGCTGTCGTGGTCTTCGTGGTCGTTGCAGTGGCGGCTGCAGGCCGCAGCCAGGCGTTCAGCGCGCCCAGCGCGCCGCCCACGGCCACAGCCGCCAGCTCCGAGTTGCCAATCGCCTCGTTCTCCTGCTGGTTGCTGCGCAGTCGCACGCGCTCGACGATGGTGTCCGCTTCCTGCACAAGCAGCGCCGACACGCGCTCGCAGATGGCAGCGGCCGGGCCTGAGGTTGAGAGCTCCGACGCACACTCCTGAAGCTGCTGCGGCGACAGCAGCCCGCGCCGCTGCAGCTCGTGCAGGTCGCCCAGCACCGTCTCTGTCTCCGTCATGAACTGTAATTTCTAATTTGAAGTATACTCTACAACTTTAGCTGGCCCACTCTACAACTTTTCACACTCTACAACTTTGACAGCAAGTGTAGCCATGTCTCAAACTATCCGCATTTCAGGTATCGTTGTCTCGAAAAGATAGCGCGTTTTCGCGATCTTTCCGATGCGCTGTGCTGCAATCTTTTCGAGACAGTGAAAACCGTTTCTTTAAGACATGGCTACAATTAAAAGGTGGCAATCAAAAATGGCTACAATTGAAAATGGCAACCAAAAATGGCAGTTGCCATGTTTGCCATTTTTGACGTTGAAGTGGTTACGCCCTTTCATGGCACGCGCATTTTGGCCGCAGCATCGGAGTTGGCCGCACTTGGAGTTGGTCTCCTCGCGCCGACTGCACCTAGGCCATGACGACGACGTCTAGCGTGGAGCAGCTACCGGACCACTTGCTTCTGGCCCATGTGTGCGGCTTCGTGCACCTTCAGGACCGCTGGCACGGCTTGGCCCGGGTGTCCAAACGCTGGCGAAGACTCGCACTCGCTTCGGTGCATCGGGAGCAGCACGTCGACCTGGTGCGTGTATCTTGTCGGCCGCAAGGCTGAACAAATACTACCTGTCACTAACAGAGTGCTTGGTTGCTGACAGACCTGGTGCACGGGCGAGCACGAGCTGGAGGCGGCCGCAGCCGTGCTGCTCGACCGGCAGCCGCGACGCAGCAAGAGCGGCCGGCACCTGGCCGTGCAGACCTCGCAGCTACAGAGCGTCGCGCTCTACGGCCCGCGCGTCACGTCGCCGCTGCTGTCGCACCTGGTCAAGGGCCTCGGCTGCGAGCAGTTGCGGCACGTGGACGTCGAGTCCAAGCAGATCTCGGACGCCGCACTCGAGCAGCTCAGTCGCTGCGTGAGTCTGCAGACGCTGGCGCTGCACTGCATCAAGCTCACAGACGGGTCGCTGGCGGCCATCTCGCGGGCCTGCCCAACGCTCACCAAGGTCGACCTCTCGGGCTGCTCGCGCGTGCGAGACGACGGCATCCTGGCCATCGCGGCCAACTGCCCCAATCTACAGACGGTAGACTTCACCATGTGCCGCCGCATCACCGACCGATCCGTCGTGGCGCTGGCCCAGCACCGCTCGCTCACACTAGAGGCGGTCGTCCTCGATCGTTGCCTAAAGGTACGCACAGCGTTGCACTGCTCCACTCGAGAAGCGGACTGACCACCGACTGTCCTCCGATAGATCTCGGGGCCTGCGCTTCGCTTCCTCATGCGACTGCAGCGCAACCTTCGGTCGCTGTCTTTCGCGCGCTGCCCCAAAGTCCAAGGCGGTGACTTCTACAACCTCGCGCAGATGGCTCGGGCCAACTCGGCCATGCCGCTCTGTGAGCTCGCCACGCTGGACCTGAGCGGCTGCGCAGGGCTGGACGATCAAGGCGTGGCCGCGCTCGTCACAGTGAACCGGTTTGCCCTGCGATCACTCAACTTGGGAGCGCTGCAAACGCTCGGCAGCGCCACCTTCGCTGCTATCGCACGGTGCCCAGATCTGGAGTCACTCAACCTGACGCTGTGTCGGACGCTGCAGAACGACGACCTGGCCGCTGTCGCTTCAGGATGCACACAGCTTTCAACTCTGCTGCTTCAGGGCTGCGTGGCTCTTGATGACACCGGACTCCAGGCGCTGGCGTCTCGGGCGACGAACATCCAGCGATTGTCGCTCGAGTTCTGCTACAACATCACGGACGCAGGTTTCGTCGCTGTCGTCTCGCGCTGTCCGAAGCTGCTGCACTTGAACGTCAAGGCCTGCAACCAGCTCACGGCCGCAGCCTTCCGCACGCTGGCCAGGCGAAAAGCCCCACTCGAAACGCTGTACATTGGCGCCTGCGCCGACATGGAGACCACGGCGGCGTACTTCTCCATCGTCAAGCACCAGTTCCCTCGGTGCCGCATCCACTGGGTCTGAGCTCGTCCTAGACGCTCTATGTAGAGTAAAATAGAGTAAAACCAGAAGTGCATCTCTACCTTATCCTTGGTTGCTGAGCGAGAACTCGAGTATAAGACTGCTAAAAGGGGCCAGTCCTCGAGGTGTCTGAGCGAAGGAGTGATCGAGTTGTCTTGGCGTCTTTATTTACCAGGCCACGCTGGCCACGCTGGGCGTTTTGCTCTTGGCGCGGTCACTCCGAGAAAAGAGCGCGTTGAGAACGCACCAAGCATCAAGCATCAAGCTGCAGTTTGAGCTTGTGCTCGGCGACGGAAACCATGTCGGGCCGCATCCCCAACGTCAGCACCCGGATCGTGCCCAAGAACATCGCGTTGCTGGAGACTGGAAGCTGCTTCGATACGACTGCGGTGTCGCACAAGGTGCGAAGCTAAGCGACCGTCAAGACCAAAGCTTGGTGGGGACTAACTAGTAGGTTTGAATGAGCAGCGACGTACGGCTGAGAAAGTGAACGACTCGGAGCACATCAGCGCCTTCTCGCTATCCAAGCCGACCAAGCCGCACACCACCGACAGCTTCCTTCGCAGAGGCCAGGGCACGGGAGGGTCTGTCGATCTAGAGAAGACAGTCAAGGTATGACGGGGGAGTAGTAGTCTTCCACTGAAGTTGAAGAAGCTCACGCTGTTTATGACTGCAGGCTGACAAGCACGAGAACGTGTCTCCCCGCTCGCGGCACCAGCAGCCGGTTGCCTTCAGGGAGCGCTCTAACCCGCCCGATACGTCGTTCAGAAGGTGCGAGGGGAGTGGGGGGAACGATTCCATACGGAAAGTCCGGTCTTCGTATTCACAATGTACTGTGCTGTAGATTCTACGAGCGCGGCGACCTGCCCATTCAGATCGATCACGGTGGTGTGCGCAACATGGTCGCCTGGAAGGTGGACATCACGAAGGTACAGCAACAGCGAACACGACGTCTTGAGGCTGCTGCTTCTAACGTTTCTTTCTCGGCTTTCCAGCTCGACTTCCACCACTACCTGCCCATTTTCTTCGACGGGCTTCGCGAGGTGGAAGAGCCCTACGCGTTCCTATCCGAGCAGGGCATCAAGGACATGCTCATTAACGCGAGTAACAAGGTGCTGCCAGTGATTCCGCAGCTCATCATTCCCATCAAAAGTACGTTGTTTTGTCGTGGGTAGGCATTCCTGAGCTCACGCCCTGAATGTTCTGGTGCCAGACGCGCTTAATACGCGCAACGCCGGCATCATCGTCAAGACGCTGCACATTCTGCAGCTCATGGTGACGTGCGAGTCGGCAGCACAGCCAGGAGCTGGCCCCGGGCTCATCGGACAGGCTCTCGTGCCGTACTACCGTCAGATTCTGCCCGTGCTCAACATCTTCATTCGCAAGAATGGTAAGGCATGCAACCCTCCCACAATACACAGACAAGTCTGACCTTTGTCGCCCTGAGTTGTAGACAATATCGGAGACGCTATCGACTACGGCCAGCGCAAGCAGCTCAACATGGGCGACCTGATCCAGCAGACCCTCGAGATCATGGAGTCGCACGGTGGCGACGACGCCTTCATCAACATCAAGTACCTCATCCCCACGTACCAGAGCGTGTGCGTGGGCTAGTTCTGCAGCTCTCGATCGGAGAAAAGAGCTAGCAGACGATAGACAAGTGCACTCCATCCATTATCAAGTTCCCACAATGAAGAACCCTTTAGGCCTCCGCTCTTCTTCTGCAATGCTTGATATCGATCGCTTGTTAGATTAACGTACTCCTTCTTGTGCCTCCTGCTGCGGCCGACTTTGGCCGCGCTTTCGGTTCTCGTCTCAGGAGCGGTGAATTGCGACTACTTCGGCTGGTTGACAGGGCCAACTTCCGTCCGTCGAGCTCCGTGGAAACCTCGTCCGTCTCAGGAACTTCTGGCTGCAGACTCGCACTTGTTGCCGTCCCGTTGCCCTTCGCTCCCAGCTCGTCGTACCGTCGAAGTCGCCTTTCCAGCTCCTTGTTTGCCTTTCGATACGAGTTCAACTCGGTCACCAGCGAGGCGTTCTGGTACGACAAAGCTGCTGCGAGTTTGTGCTTCTCTCGGTTGCCAGCCTCCACCTGTCGTCGCAGCGAGTGTTTGTTCTGCATCAAGAAGCGGTTCTGGCGGTGGAGCTCGGCGTTCACCTCATCCGCCGAGTCTCCGCGAGCTTGCAGGGCGTCAAGTTGTCGCGTTAGGCGCTTGTGCAGCCGACCGATCTCGATCACGAGACTGCTCTTCTCCTGCACGGCGCTGCGCTGCACAAGCTCGCCCAGCTCTTCTTGGAGCACTACGATCGAGTGACGGACACGCTCCAGCCGCTTGAGCGCCGTCTCGAGATCGCGCTCGTGCTTTCTGGCTTGAGTTGAAGTTTCAACACGAAGGCGATCGCTGATGTTGGCCTGTACAACAACTTCTTGGTTGGCGTCGTGGAGCTGGTTCAAGTGTGCCTGCATGTGCGCTAGCTCTCGGTCTTTGGGGAGGATGTGCTTCTGCAGCAGCTCCAGCTGGGAGCGATGCACGCCGTCCACGCGCTGCAAGTTGTCGAACAAGCGGCGCTGTTCGGCAAGCTGCGCGGCGCTCTCGTCTTTCTCGCGCAGCATGTCCTTACTGAGCGCTTTCTCGTCCGCCAGCTTCTCACGAAGAGCTTCCATCTCGTGTAGTCTGTCGTCGTAGTCGCCACACATTTGCTGCAGCTGGCCGTCCTTCTGGTTGAGAGCTCCTAGCAGCAGCTTGACCTGTTGATTCAGCGCGGCAGTCTTGCCATGAAGCTCGGCGAGTTGCAAAGCCACCTTCTTCTTCTCGCAATCGACGGACGTTGCCAGCAGCCCCATGTGGACGAGTTGGTCCTGGTCTTGCTGCCTCAGTACCTCCTGCAGCTTCTTCTGCGTCATGTCCAGCTCCTCCGTCAACGTCTTCCGCGTCGTGTCGTACTGGACCTTCGCCTCACGAAGCCTCTTCCTGCCTTCGTATTCGAGCTGCACTTCTCGCTCTTGCGCTCGCCTTCGCTCGTCCTCCAAGTCGAGTTTCGTGGCGTGGAGCTGCTCACGCAGCGAATCGCACTCGCTTTGCAGCTTCTCGAGCGTCATCACGTAGTGGTCTTGGGCGGCCCGAGCGTCTTCGGACAGCGAACGCAGTTTGCTTTCACGTTCGTTGATGGCTCCACCGAAGCGCTGATCAAGCTCTGTACGTAGAGCTTTCTGCTCGTCTTCAGCGGCACGACCGCGAGCTGCGAGTTCACCTTGAAGCGTATGTTCAAAGCGCGTTCGCTGCTCACTCACCTGTCTGCTGAGCATATCATTTTCCATCCTGAACTGCTGCAGTTCCCCGTCCAAGTCCAGCAGCTTCAGGCGACCCAGTTCGACCTTGTTGCGGTCGTACACGGCCAGTTCCTCGGGCTGGCAGATGCTCGTGAAGGCGTTGATGGACACGTCGTGCAAGTTCTGGTCGTCTCGGATGGCTGTGGCGATGGTAGACAAGCTCTCTCCGTCCCCTGAACGCTCTCGACAAAGCTTACAGGCCAGCACCACGCCGTTCCGAGCGTTCGAGAGGATCAACCGTGAGCGTACAGCGTAGAAAAGACCGACAACTGGCGCCGTGTGCAAGTCTACACGCTTGATGGCGTGCGTGAGGAGGACCGTCGAGCTGCCGGGCCCGCGCTTCCAGCTGAAGATCACCACCGATCCACTCGCTGTACCAGCGAAGAGCAGGTTTGGGTAGATACTGCCGTCGCTGCTGGTGTCGGCGCCCATGCCTGGCCCGGCCTCGAGCGAAGTGATCTCGAACGGCATCTTCTCGCCCACGCTAGAACCTTTGGAGCTGTACAGCGCGTCGCAAGCTAGCTCTCCGTTCACCCACGCACGTAAGACGCACTGGTTGCCAGCTCGCTTGTGAGAGCTCGACCCCCGCTTCTCCGCCACGAAGACGGCGTAGTCGTGGCTCTCGTGGACCATGTAGCTGCTCGTAAAGGCCACCACGACGTTGTCCGGCGCAAGAGTCTGCGCCACGCTGTGTGTTCCCACGAGCTCATCGACTTCTCCGCCGGTTTGCCACCGCAGTTGACAATGGCGGACTTCTCCGGCGGCGTCGACGGCGAAGAAGCTGCTGTCGTGAACAGCCCAGCGGAAGACGTCGATGGTGTCTCGAAAGTCTCGAAAGATGCCAACGAGCTGCGGCTCGCGCTGGACTCGGGACAAGCCTCGATAGACGAACACCATCTTGTTGGTGGCGTGAACTGCAGCGAAGAGCGCGCCGCTGGGACTGTATTGAGCCAGCGAGAACTGCTTCTGTGGCGTCTCGAAGGCCAGACGGAGCGAGTCGTGCAGCACGAAGAAGATCTGGAGCTTGGACGAGAACGTCACCAGCAGCTCGGACCCTGCGGGGTGGACGTCCAGACTCAGCGGGGTTTGCTGCTCGAGTGGGTGAGCGATGAAGCAGTCGTGGCAGTCGGGTTGGCTCCACACGTGCACGGCCGCGTCTCCGTCCGGCGATCGGCAGATAGCAGCGAAGCACGGACGCCTCGAAGCTGCACTCAGTCGCTCCATGTGCTGCGATAGCGGCGTCGACGACAACAGACTCAAGGCGATGGGCTCATCGTCGCCGCGTAGAAGACACAAGTTGCTGAGGTCGTAGGCGCCATAGCTCTTCTCAGTGCAGCACAGCAGCATCGCGGCGGCCGGATCCGTCGTCACGCTCACGATCCGCTCTCTAGTAGACGAGAACGTTAGCTTTCAACGCGGCCTTCAGCGCAATCAGAAGCGAGTCACGTACGTGTTGGGGATCCGCATGCGGCGCTGAAGATGCAGCTCCTTCTCGTTCGCTCGGAGCATCTTGGAGGCCACGCGTACGACCGACACGAGGCCGTGCGTGCCGCCTACGACGACGCCCTCGCCATTGCTCAGCGGACTCATGCACAGCAACCTGCCCAAACCTTTGTGTACTGCGCGAAGCGTCTGCACCAGCTCGGCGTTCACGACAAGCTGCACGTCGCCGTCTTCAAGCAGACCGACAAGAACATCGTCGGGTAGCCACGCGTGGTCGGCGTAGTTGACGACGTTCTTGACTTTGGTCTCGTCGCCGGACTTGAAGCTTGCCAGAGGCTTGAGCGTGTACTCACACAGCGTCCAGATGCGCAGCAGGTTGCCTCCGCTCGTCGACAACTGCGCCATGTCGATGGCGTTGAAGCGCACGCGAGACACACGGCAGTGCACGTCGGTGAGCGCTACTTGTCGACCTCTTCCCCAGTCCCAGACGCCCAGGCTCCAGCTCGAGTTGGCAGCTTGAGCGCTCACCAACTTGCCGTCGGGCGACAAGGCCGAGCCGACGAACCGATCCGTCCATGGCGCCGTCAGCGTCTTGAGCAGCACAATTCGTCGCGTTCCTGCTCCGCTTTTGCCTGCGGTCGAGTCGTTTCGATCCGCTCGTGCGGTGACGCTGTAGACGGAGACGGAGGCCGGAGAACTCGTGCTGTCGGGGTTACCGTCGTCGGCTTTGACGGCAGCCCGACACACGGATAGATGCTGTCGCTTCCCGCTCAACGCCATGGCCGTGATCTCTCCGAGAGGCCCCGACGTCACGTCCTGCCCCGTGACGAAGCTCAGTTCGTGCGTCTGCATGTTCTGCAGCACGACGTGCTTGCCGATGGCCAACACCAGCTCCTGCCGACTCAGAGGCAACAGGACGTCCCGGAACGACGTGTCCAGTCCATTGCCATTCACAGGCACCAACGTTGGCGGCGACGGGGATTCATTAGGTAGAGAAGCGCCTTCACGCATACTTAATGGCATCACGAAGCACCTGACAACCGACACGTAGAGCGCTGGCCATGCGAAGGCAGCTAGCTCCCTATTAATACGGGGTCACACTTGCTCCGTCCCATCGACCGCACTGCTTCCTGTCTGCAAGCAAAGGACAAGTCGATACGAACATGGCGACCAGAGCAAAGCGCTCGCTGCACTTGACGATTCGGTCGCGGCTGGACCAGCTCAAGCAGCAATGTCACGACGTATGCGGTGATGTCGATGCCGGTCGTGTGAAGCGGCCGACGGTGCAGCCTCTACCTGAGTTCTTCTCGAGCGTGCAGCTTTGGAAGGAGCGATCACTGCACCACACGCTCGAGGCTCTGGACAAGACGGGTGCTGCATCCGTGGACAGCCACATCGAGGCCATGGAGCTCCACGAAAAAGGAGCCAAGGACCTGTTGGAGCTGACAAGGGCGTTCCTCGACCGCACATGGCGAGACATTAACCTCCATATTGATGCCTACGCGGACGACCTCGCCGGCCTCGTGGACGATATCGTCACGTCCAGACTGGACGAACAGCGCCTGGTGCATGAAAGTATCGTGAACGAATTGAAAGAAGAGAACGAGCGACTTGCTCGAACGTGTCAAGCGTTGCAAGGCACCAACATGGAGCTGGAGGATCGACTTGAGGTGCTCGAGAATACGCCAGGCGCTGGAGGCGACGCCATGCTCTGCAACAAGCTGCGTGGCAGAGTGCAGCACCTTGTGGTCCGCCAACGAGAGCTCTCGGTCGAGCTCAAGGCTGCAGCACAAGAACGGGTGAAGCACCGACGAGACCTTGAAAAGGCCAAGGCGCAGCTTGCCGACGCGCATAAGTCCTTGGCATTGACGCGTGCCATGCACGACAAGGAGACGAGGCAACTTGCAGCACTGGTGCAGCTCAACCACGCGCAGGTTGTGCAGGTTTTGGAGGCTTCGAGGGAGGCTGCCGAGTCAAGACGGCTACATCAGCCGTTAGAGAGGTTCGACCCGCTGTCAGGCTGTATGATCGTTCACTTGGCTCCCATCGCTCCCCCACAGAAACTTCCAGGCTCTCCGTCTTGCACTTCTCCTAGACGCTCGGGTTCTTCAGCACTGGCAACGTCGTCTAGTCAAAACCTACAGCCAACAGCCCCACCACGACCTGCTCGGCCCAAATCTGCGGCTGGAAGCAGGACGAGGAGCTCAACGACTACGAGCGACAAGACGGCGACTCGACGGGCTTCGCAACGTAGATGACGTGGTCAAACCATGGGCAGGAACAGCCCTGACTTCTCCTCTTCTCTCCCTGTGGCTTCTGGCTGAAGCAGTGGGTAGTTGGGCGTCTTCTTCTTGGCCTCCGACAAGAAGTCTGCGTGCATTCGCAGCTCCATGCACGACGTGACAGGTCGGAGACTCGACGCACCGGAAGGATGAGGCAATGGAAGCGCGTATTTCCGGTAGAGACTGTAGTTGAGCGTTCCTTCCAAGCCTGACGGCGAGCCAAGCGGCTGAGGAGCTGTGGAAATCGGCCTAGCCAGCGTCGTGGCCGCGAAACGCGCTTGTCGATCTCGTTCCCGCTTGAGGTTCTGCCACTTGTCGCTCCGAGACGAGGCGAAGGCGCGCACCGTGGCCACAAACTCCTCCTGGAAGACCTCGACGTCCACCACAGGAGCTCGGAAGCCGTGCGCTCGGTACTGATTCTCCACGCGTTGCTGTCTTTGACCGCGGTCGCGAAGCTTCTGCTGCTCCTCGAGGGACACACGACCGCCGTACTCCCGAGCTGCGAGAGAAAACATCTTCTTGGGCGTCGCTTTCGCAGCTTGGAGGAGCTTCTGCACTTCCTCAGGCGTTCGAGGCTTCTTGTCACTGCCGGCAGGTATCATCTCCGCCGGTGTCATGTTCGGCCGACGGCTCTTCCCAACGTCGCGGCTGTGGGCCATGGCCTTGGTCGCATGCTTCTGGTTGCGCTGCTCGCGTTTCATCTCGAAAAGGTACTCGGCCAGGTCGGTCTTGAGCTTCATGAGCTCTTGCTCAGCGGCCCCCAGTCGCTCCGTAGTCACCACAAGCTCGGCCAACGTCGCGAGCTGCGCGCGATGCATCTGGTCACGCTCGGCGAACGCGAAGTTCCGCTGCGAGTCCGAGATCGCGGCCGCCACCTCCGCGCGCTGCCAGCTGTGAGCCGCTTCCTCCTGCTTGACCACGCTGGCCTGCATCTGCGCTAGGATGTCGTCTCGATGGGCTTTCATGGCCTGCGCGTCTTGCTGAGCTCTCGCACTCGCTCGCTCAGCATTGGCTTGCGCCACTCGCGACGCCTTGAGCTGCTCTGCAAGACGCGCGCGTTCCTGTTCAAGCCGCTGGTTCGTTTCCGTTTGACTGCTCAGTTGCTGTCGAACTCGGTCAAGCGACTCCAGCGTTAAGGCATGCGCACTCGTCTCCTCAGCGAACTGCGTCTGCACGGACTGAAGCTCCTGCGTGACGCGGTCAAGGCGACGGCGCTTGTCGTTGTTCTGCTCTTCTAGATGCTGCGCGTGAAGCGTGAGGTCTTCCAGTTCCACTTGAATGGAGCCGAGCTTGTCTTCCCAGACGCTGCTGCCTCCGCGCAGTCGAATGACCTCGGCCACGGATGAGTGGCCCCAGTGTGTAGCGAGGTCTAGTGCCGTGCACCCGGCAGCGTTTTTGGTCTTGAGACTCGCCCCCGCGGCAAGCAGCAGCTTGGCCAGCTCCATGCGCCCCCAGAAGCACGCGAGGTGGAGCAGTGTCTGCCCACCGGCGTCAAAGTGATCCACATCGACCCCTGGGGTTGCGACCAATTCCGCGACTCGTGCTCGGTCGTTGTCGAAGATGGCATCGCGAAGGAGCTCGTAGTGCGTCTCCGTCACGGCGGCAACAGACGAAGGCATCGCAACGAACGCAGCAGCAACCTGTGCCTCAATATTTATAGTGGGGTGATCGATGTTGGCCTTGTTCAAGATAAGGTCACGACGCTCGACTCGACGATACGCGTCCAAAGCTTTCATGAAAGTACCAATGCTTACTCGTAGGAATAAACTAGGGTCTTCGTCTTGAAGAGAATGAAGAAGGGTTCCAAAAGCCACGTCTACACAGGGACCCATGGTCAGGGCACATCAACGTAATGGACGCTCGCTTCATGATCACTAGCGTCTATTTCAGCAGAATCACTTCTCAAGTTGGCGAGTGCCATCACCGAAGAACGAGGGCGTTATTCATTCTCCGTTTCGCCCAGAACCAGCTTTGGTGTTTGTGCTTCCGCCCTGCAGGGCCTCAACACTCGAGTGTCGTCGACTTCTAACATGATGGAGGAGAGCGCCATGGGCGACTTCGCCAACCGGTGAGGCAGAAGTCGAGGACGATCGAGGGAAGTTCATCGACTGACGCTTGTCGTATCTGCTGCCTTCTAGACTCAAACAGGAGTTTGAGGACCGCGAATCCAACGCCAGTGAAGGAGACGAGTGTCAGGACTGGTTCGTCAACGACTCACCGAAGAATGAACAGGTCGTTCCCATGGAGAGCGAGTCATCTCCTAAGCGGGACGGAAAGAGAGACGCGTCGGTTCCCTCTGCACCTTCAGCAACTGCACGAACAACTCGATCCGTGAGCAGTCCGGCGCCACCGGCCAAAACTTCGCCTTCCAAAGCCATCACCGACGAGGTTTGTGCGTTGCTTCCAGGGAAAATGTACGCTATGATGAAGCTTACGAGCTTTTACGGCAGGATGGCGACTGCGACAACGTCAGTGGGCCCCTGGCGTTCCTGCATCACACTCCGCCTGTGTTCTCGATCCTCGTCATGGAGCTGGCGACGGGTGTCGAGGTACGCAAAGCGGGCCGTCTTCGCCCTTGATTGGTACTGAGGTTTCCCCTCTGCGTGCGGCAGGTTCCTCGCTACGGGAGCAAGTTGTTTCGGATCTACATCCCGCAGGTCCACGACAAGCAGACGGACTTTTGCCTCTTTGCACGGAAGCGGCTGAACAAGAACAAGTTCCGCTTCAGGTGAGGGAAAGGCACGCGTCAAAAGGGCTCACGAGTAACGTTGACTAATGAACCTTTTGCCAGCTTGGACGAGAGCTTTACAGCGCCTTGGACGGATTCGTGCTATGGAGGCAAAGTGCTCATGACGCCGTCGGCGGACACGAAGCGGTTTCGACTCGTGGCCACCAAAGCTGCGGGTCGAGTCCACTTTGACATCAAGCAGGAAGCGAGGAAGCAGGAGCTCAGTGTCCGCTTGAACGCTTCGGTACGGCTTCCCCGCTCAGTCTCTGCACACTCACTATACGGCCACTAACTCCTTGCGTGAAGGCCACCCGGTTCAACTTGTTCCGAGGGCGCTCGACCTCGGTCGATAACAAAAGCGAGGTCTACCGCTCCAACATCCAGGTCAGCTCGTGCTTTGAATTCGACACGATGGAGGACGAGGACTAACAGGCCTCTGCTCGCTACAGAAATTCATCAACCCGATGGCGGACGTCCGCTGCTCCAAGACGAACTACACGCTGTTCAAGATGGAGAAAGAGGGCGTGAGTAAACCACCTTTTTCTGAAAGACGTCGGGTCTGACCGTGATGTTGTTGCGTAGGAGGTTGGCATGCAGAAGTACGTCATCTCGTACATGCGTCCCTTCTCGCTCTTTCTCAGGTAACATGCAGCCCAGTGGTTGACACTACAGATACTGGAGGAGCTTACGCGTGTCTTGCACTTGTCTTAGCTGCTGTATGGCCGTGGGCGTGGAAGCCCATTTGCTAGAGTGAAAGGCACCGAAATACAGCTACGGCATTCCCTCTTGTCCATCCTCTTGTTCCCCCCAGTCTTAACGAGACAAGGCGGCAGGACGCTCTTTGAGAGACTGGCTGACCGATAGCATCATCTCGATGCCACGCAGCTCACGCACGGCGCTCTTCACGTGGGGGTCAGCCTGGCACAACTTGGCCAGCAGAATCGCCACGTTCTTCCGCGCTAGCCCGTCCGACAGCTCTTGCAGCGCGTTAACGAGTACAGCGAGACTTGGTTTCTTCCGGAACGCCTGCGCATCAGTCGGGTCGTTGTCGGACTGCATCGCGATCAGCACCTTGACGCCGTTTCCTACAAGTCTTTCGCACGCGGTCGTCTCGCCACTGGGTCGTCCATAGGCCTTCTGGGCGTTCGCGAGCGCGATCACTTGCGTCAAGAGCTCCACGGCGCTCTTCTCACGTAGGAAAGCCCGCACACTCGCGACGTGCGCGCACCAGCCCAAGTGGCACCAGATCTGCGCACAAAGCTGCCAGAGTTCGGCTGGAATCGCAGCCTTCTTGCCACGAAAGCTCGAATTCGCGTACTCACAGACTGCGTAGAGCGTTGCCAGAATCTCCGCGCCGGTCAGACGAGCGAAGGTTTCACCTGCCAAGGCGGAGCTTTCACTGCGGCAGGCGGAGTGGAGACGACAGAGAAGACTCGCAGCGCGAGAGACGACGAGGATCGAGCCGGAAAAGGTCGATGCACTTGCTAGTGTGAGAATGCGCTCCACCGTGTCCACAGCTCCGAACTCGATCAGATCGAGAGTCCGCACTTGCGACGTCTGCAGGAACGACAGGTTCAGCAGCGCTCCGAGCGCGCGCTCAACGCTTGTGCTGTCGTCTACTGCTCGTGAGATCTGCAGCAACAGCCGCACGAGGTTCCGTCGCGTTGCCTCGCAGTTGTTGCTCTCGACGGTCTTGCGAAGCGCATTGGCGGCCGACAGATTCGTCAGAAAGCCCAGGACGTTGCGCAGTGCAGCAGCGTCCTTGGTCGTCTCAAGAGCCTCAGCGACTGCTGCGAGACACTCGACGCCAGCACCGGTGAAGGCCTGGAGGCCCGTACTGTCGCTACTTAGGGTCAAGCAGATGCTCGACGCAGCTAGAGTGATCGCCGTCTTGGAGGCTCTTTCCGGTACGTTCTTATCGTCGATGCGAAGACGAAGAGCAGCCAGGAGCGACGACAGCGTCTCAGCCGACGAGAGCATCGCGTTCTTCCAGCTCTTGGAGTCCCCCACCTGCTCTAGAAAGCGAACGAGGCTTGCCAGGACAAGCCACGACGTTCTACCTGCCGACGTCTTGCCCAGAGCCCCAAAGGAGGTCAAGATGCGCTTCCGGAAGGCCGCGTGACGGAACATTATCACTTGGTTGCGAGGCGTGGCGGCCACAGCGGCCGCTGCGCAGTTGAGCATCGCACTCGTGACGACTTCTTCCGTCTGTCGACGGTCTCCGTCTCGACTTTCTGGCGTCACTAGCGCGTTCACCAGACGATCGCAGAGCTTGTCCATCTCGCCCGAGGTCCTGAACTTCGTGCGAATGTGCTCGTTCCTCTCCATGAAGGGCAGCAGGAGATCGTAGGCCACCCACGCGTCCTGCACTCGAAGCTGCTGTCCTTCAGCGGTTTGTTCGTCCATCTTGTTGAGTAACTCCAGTGAGAACCGCAGCTCTTCAATGGCCGACGGGCCGAGCGTGAGCGTGCCAGGACTCGGCTCCTTCCTCATGCTTAGAGCGGCTTCCAGCTCGCTGTTCGTGATCGAGTCCTCGTAGTCGCCAACGACGATCGAGTGCTGCTCTAGGATGTCGGCGTTCTCTCCGTCTAGTGCGAAGGCCCTGCGCATGTCATCCGCAGCTTCCTTCAGTTTCTTCTGGCGGTGCCAAGCCGCCGCACGACGTGAAAGCGCCTTGACGTGGTTCTCGTCGACGAACAGCGTGCGGGTGCAGAACTCGACGCAATCGTCCAGCCGATCCAGTCGCAGGTAGCACTGCGCGGTGTTGGCTAGCACCGCTACGTTGAACGGGGAAGCGTCCAGAGCCTCCATGTAGCTCTTGATGGCGTCTTCGTACTGCTTCTTCTTGTACAAACGATTGCCCTTGTGCTTCGCACCTGTTCAAGCAAGTAAACGACAGTGTCAGCACTTGAAGTGCACTTGAACTACGCGAGAGACTCACGCTCAGCCGTGCGCGTCTTCTCCTCCTGGGAGCGTTGGCGCGCCTCCATGTCCTTCTTGAACTGGTTGCAGAAGTCGGGGTTGTTGCTCTCGAACTCGCGGTTGCGCAGCTTGTCCAGCTCGGCCTCGCGCTGCGCCTTCTCCTGCAGCGACACGGGGTCTTCAGGCACCCACTGGTCCCAGAGCGAGTAGTCGTTGGCGTCGCGCGCCTTGTAGGCTGCGAGGAGGCGGTTGGCCCAGCGCGCGCTCTTGCTCGCCTTGTCGTCCTTGTCCTGGCCCTCACCTTCGGCGTCTCGTAGCGAGTAGCGCAGCTCAGCCTTGTGCCACCAGTTGTCGTGTTCCTCCTGCTTCAGTTGGCGTCTCCGTTCGTCCTCTCGTTTGCGTCGCTCCTCGTCCCGCTTGACGCGCTGCTGCCGCTCCAGCTCCTCCTGCTCCGGCGTCTTGTAGCCCGGGATCTGCACCAACACCAAGCGTCAATCGTCAGGAAATGATCGGGTAGATATAGAATCCGATGGACCATTTACGTTGCACTTGAGCGGGTCGAACGTGCCGTTCTTGACGTCTTCCATGGCCTTTGCGATCTGCGAGCAAAGGAGTGGAGAATGAGACGAGGCCAATGGATCACCTACTTCGACACGATACGTACGAGGTCCATGCGGCTGGCGAACTCGTCCACCTCCTGCTGCGAGATGCCGGAGCGGTGCTCCATGTCCAGTGCCTTGATCGGGTCCATCGTCGGTCGTGCTGCTTCACTGTCTTCGGTCTTCAAAAAATGATTAAAAAACAAGAGCGGATCGCGTCCCTTCGCGGCACATGGCTACACTTCTCTAGATTTGGGTCTTCATCTTTTCTTGATGTTCTCTATGGCAGCGGTATTGTCCCCTCGGTGTTGCTCGCTTGCGTGTCGCCCCGGAAGTAGGGAATATTGTTTCATCAAGCGCGCATACCACGAAAGTTCAGTTGAAACCCAGTCGCGGTCTCACCAAGCTCTTCACGAGAAACGCTGCCTTGTGGCAGCCGATCAGACCGTGGATCAGGCGTGGCGCAGGGATGAAGGTCTCACAACATGACTGGGCACTTGAGTGTATCGACGTACACGTTAAGCCCTCGAGCAATGCGCGGATGACGCCGGGTTCTTGTGTCTCTCTTCAAAAGCTGCTCAAATCGCCATCTGACTAGAGACCATCCGTCCACTCCCTGGCCCAGTCATTCAATACCAATCACCGAAGATGACCGAGACGGAAGAGGTCGTGCACCAAGGCTTGCCGTGCGAGGCATCGGCCCTGGACGTGGCTCAAGTGCAGGAGGAGCTGGGCTTCGTGCCCAACAACCTGGTCAAGGTGGGCGCGTTCGTGGACGGCAGCGGCAGTGGACGGACGTCCCGGCAGCGTGAGACCGACGACCAGCGGCCAGCCGTGCTGCTGCTGTACCCGCTGCGCAACGCCGAGGACGCGTACAAGAAGAAGCAGCGTGCCAAGATGGAGCCCTTCCCGACGATCTACTGGCTGGCCTCGGCCGAGCTCAAGGCGCGCGTGTCCACGCTCGAGGACCAGCAGTACGTGCTGACGCTGCAGCACCGACTGGACGCCGACAAGGCCGCCAAAGAGGTACGCTGGGCCAACACAGGAAGGAGGAGGAGAGACCGCTTACTTTGCTCTTGTGCTGCTTGTTTCTCCTTGCAGAGGATGGCGCAGAGCCACCGCGCGTACGCGGAGCAGCGCTGGCGCATGCTGACGCCCCACGACGCGCAACTGGTGACGGACCGGCGCTGGGAGTTCTTCCTGCGCGACGTGGGCATCGCCGGCATCCGAGACTTCACCAACGTCAAGTGCCTGCACACGCACTACGCGCACTACCTGGCCACGGGCAGCAACCAGATCGGCGAGTGGGTGCAGGAGCTCCTGGACGCCGAGCCTCGGACGGAAGTGCTCTAGTCTGCCAGCAGCTCGATAACACGCAAAGCAAAACCAGTTGAAAGCGTTTCCTCTTCGTGTTGCGTCGGCTCGAGGAACTAGAACCTCCGCCACTCCGACGTTACGAGATACCTTACCTACAGGAAATGACCACAAGAGTCGGCAATGCACCAGATACCCCTCTTCTAGCTGCCACAGCACTCGGACTTGGCTGCCGGTGCCGGCGCGGCGTCTATTGACACCCGACTGGCGCCCGACGCCTTGCGCATCTGGTGGTTCGAGTAGTCGAAGTTGCGCAGGATCGTCGTGGCCGTCAACGCAAACGCCTGGCAACAAACAAGCACAACAAAGCAGTTAGCCACTTTAGCCACTTTAGCAACAATTTCGAGTGTTAACTGTTGCAGCCCGACCTGCTCCACGTTGAGCGCCGTCTTGGCCGAGGCCTCAATGAAATAGAGTCCGTGGGCCTCGGCCCAGGCTCTGCCTTCCTCCTCCGTGACCTCCCGCTCCTGCTCGGCCACGTCGCACTTCATGCCCACCACCATGATCTCCACCTCGTCGTTGTGGCAGTTCTGATGGCACTCCTGCAACCAGCGCCCCAAGTGCTCGAAGCTCTCGCGGCGACTGACGTCGTACACAAGCAGCGCGCCGTCCGCGCCCCGGTAGTAGCTGCGCGTGATGGACAGGAAGGTTTCCTGGCCGGCGGTATCCCAGATCTCCAGCTTGACCTTGCGGCCGTCCACCTCCAGCAGCTTGGCCCCGAACTCGACGCCGATGGTCAGGTCGTGGATGGGCTGGAAGTGCTGCTCCGTGAACTGCAGCAGCAGCGACGACTTGCCCACCTCCGAGTCCCCGATGATGATGTACTTGAGCGTCACGAACACCATAGCCGTCTACTCTGGGCCGTCTCTTCCTCAAGAACGAAATTGAAGCGGCGTATCCTAGCGACATAAAACAAAGCCAACCAGGCTGTGTTTTATGTCCACCCTTAATTCAGGCATGTTGTAGGCAAAATTGCCGTACGAAGAGGGTAGTGCTCTTCAGGAAGATTCCTGCTCTTTCCGCCTCGAACGTAGTGCGCTCGAGGCGGAAAGAGCAGGAATGAATACCCAGAGCTGATGCAGCGTGCGGCGGAAGCGCAATGCATGTGAAACGTCCTGATTGTACGAAGATTGATATACCTATAGTAACACTAATTTAGGCACCGTGCGCCTAAAGTAGTTAGATCAGGGGTCTGTAGAAAATATCGACGTGAACGACCCGTTTGGGGTTGGCACGTCGGGTTATTATACAGGCTACTGTTTTGGTCAAATGACTAATAGACTAATTGACTATTGCAGTAGCAACCGTTTTGTGTTTTCGCTGAAACGCGCTTCGTTGCGTGAGTAGGTATATTTTGGCGCGACAAAAACAGACGGCTCTGCATTTTTTTATTTTTGTCAGAGCGTCCTCAAAAAAACGTCCTTTTGTCGGCCAAATATACCTGAATGGCATTCCTGATTTTTTTTAGGATTTATTTTTTTGCTGTTTTTTCTCCTAATAATTCGCGGAAAACTGCGTGTGTGGCTGTTTTTGCACGTCGGATTTTCCTATAGCTGCCTGAATGAAGCACACTGCCTGAATAAGGCTCGACGTTAAGTCGTCCCGTCGAAAGCAGGTTATATTATAAGGCCCGTCAAAAGACGAACTTTTGAACGCGAGAGCATGTACATGTATTATACATGCTTCGTTATCTGTGTATTTTTATACAGGATAGAGGAAAATAACTTGGGAGTTTAAGTTTAAAGTTTCTCCTGGCTTGCTTCCATATTTTAGTACATAATGGCAACTAAAATAGCAGCTATTTAGACTATCCTGGAAGGCTAGGGACAGCACAAAATCGAACTAATTCGTCGTGGTAACTGAAGCCGGTTACTAAAACCGGTACGAGCTGCTGGTCTTTTCGGGCATTTCTGGAAAAAGCTGGAAAATGGAAAACGAGCTGGATGGCAATACTGTAGTGGCGGCATTGCTGTCGTCGCGGGCAGCAATGGGGGAGTTGACTCGCCAGCAGCTCAAGACAACGATTCATTGTCAATGAAGGACTAGTGCGAGAATGAAGGAACAGAGGCGGAATTATGACCCTGTTCGCGTAATTCGTAGTCGTTAACAGCTCCTCGCACGAGATGACCTACTCCCTGAATGGTACACCCAATTGCCACTCAACCGCTATTTATCGCCTCGCCTTGATGGCTCTTACAGCTTATATGAGGGTCGTGCCCGCTAGCTTTAACAATACATTCTTCATTATCGTTGCTATTGCAGCGAGCTGCAATAGCTTATAGCGTAGAGGAAGACACAGACTCGGCGAGTCTTCAGTGTTGTTGATAGCTCAAGCTCTATCCGAGAGCTTTACACGAGTACCTTAAATATCCTATTTAGGGTCTCCAGAGATATGCAATACCTTAAACAAAGGCAATGAACTCTACGCTTCAAAATGTGAACTGAATGTATTGTTGTTTATCGCGGATGAGCCGCCTGTAGCCTGAATGTATAGGACTCACTATCTATCATAGTAGAGCCTAGTCAAATGCATTTTGGGTGGCTGGGAGGCCACCTACTGATATCTAGTTAATTGCCGGGTTGGTGTACACACACAACTGGCGTACACACAAGTTATGTGTGACACACACTCTGTTATGTAACCCCGTTACACCCTCCCCCACCAGACTGAGGACACCACGTGTCCTCACTCGATTTTTCGTCTCGACGTCGTGTCACTTGACATCACAAGACACCGCACAAGAACTTTCGTAGTTCAAGAGCTTACCGTTGACGTGGCCCCCTTGGATGCCTTCAAGCCAAAAGGCTTCGTAGTCCTTCGACCGCACTCCCCAAGCTATGGGAACCCTTCGACCGCACTCCCCAAGCTATGGGAACCCTTCGACCGCACTCCCCAAGCTATGGGAACCCATAGCTTGGGGAGTGCGGTCGAAGGACTACGAAGCCTTTTGGCTTGAAGGCATCCAAGGGGGCGCACGTAGTACCTCAGTGTCGGAGCGGGTCTCGCGAAATTGCTGACGCGCTTCCTGCGTAGCCATCGGTTGCCCACACTGCCGACTGACGGGGGGGGGGTTACTCCGGTCGGCCGTGAGGTCGCTGATCTTGTCACCTTGTATACCCGTCGGCATGGGCGGTTACGCTCTTCTAGCGCTCTGAAGACGATGCGGTTGATCTTGATCGGGCCGTGTGGACGGCACTTGGGATCGTTGACGCCTGAGTGGATATTTCCACACTCAATTGTCGGGTTGGTTGCGCCTGCAGATCGAGAGATACCTCGATCGATCTACGGCGCGCGGGGTTGTCTTTGTCCGCGTGGGTGTCCTTGTCCTTGTCCAATACGTTGCTTGAGCCGCCTCCTGTTAGCGGTGGTGTTGAGGGGTTGAGGGAGATGTTGTTGCGACCTGGCCAAGCTTCCAGGCGGTCTTGCGCGTCTCTCTTGATCGACTTGGTGGTCCTTTGGCGAGGGGGGGCAATATACTTCCCTGCCTCGGAATGCGAACCACTTGCGTGCTACAAGGAATCTTTCTCTCTGTTATCTTTCTTAAACCCTCCCTATCTCTGCTCCTTCTACCCCGCATCTTTCTCCCTTTAGCAGCTGACTGGCTACCTTGAACTTCGACCAATGTACCATTTATAGGGTACCATGTTGATCTGGATCGTGGTCGGATCTTGACTCGATCGATCATGGATCAACCTTGATCAGATGTCGATCGAACCAGGGATATCGAAATGATTGTACACTTCTTCAGTCCATCTCCGGTGGACCTTCGAGCAATCTTCGGTGGACCTTCGAGCGACCTTCGCCAGACCTTGGTCGAGTCATATCGGTATTGCACCGATCCACTTGTGGTCACTTCCGAGCACAGTCAACATTCTTGTTTGGCGCACTTTCTCCCAAGCGCTCCACCACAACCGCCCCCTGTCCGCCCACACAGTGGTTGCGGCGCGTACACCGAGTGCTGCTCCTCTCCACTGGTCCACGCCTGGCTTCTCCTGCATCATGGTAGTTGCTCAGCCTGGGTCTCCCGCGATCTACGACGCGTTTGTTCCTCCGAGCTCCCACATCGCCTCAGCCGGTACGTTGGTGCGTATTCCTTTCGTTTGTGCGCTGCTGTTGACCTTCCCTCTCGTCCCTATCAGCACCGTAGGTTCCCGCGGCAGTCCGGACGGATCAGACAATGTCCCTGAGCACGGTGGAGACCACGGCAGCGGCCCTGACGACATCTCCGACGATCCAGAGCATGGCGGCGACCACGGCAGCGGTCCTGACGACCTCTCCGACGTTCCTGAGCATGGCGGCGGCTACGGCGGCGGACCTGACGGGACAGACGACGTTCCTTATGCTTCCGAGCATGGCGGCAACCAGGACGGCGCCCTGACGACATCTCCGGCGGCGGCCCTGATGACATCTCCGGCGATCCAGGCAGTTCCCGCGGCGGTCTTGACGGACCAGACGACGTTCCCGAACACGGTGGTGACCATGGCGGCGGTCCCGACGGTCTAGACGACATATCCGACGTTCCTGCGCATGTCGACGAGCAGGGCGGCGGTTCTGCCGGACCTGGCGACGACCCTGCTTCTCCTGAGCGTGGCGGTTCTGGGTGGCGACGGATATCGTGCCGGTGCCCCCAGCGATTCCACTCCTAGTGGGAGTGATCTACGATCCGCGTCGCTTCCTTCGTTGTTAAACGATCAATCTCTCCGCCGGACTTCCCGTAGGCGATCTGGTAGGCGATCTGACTGGATCAACAACCCTTTGCCCAACGCCAACATCACCCCGTTGCCTCTGGACGTGCCGACATTGCGTTCCAGCATGGCAGCGATACAAACGGCTTTGGAGCGCGAGGAGGCCTTCCAGCAGTTACAGTTGAGTTACCAAACTCTCCAAGATCGCTTCGATACGGCTAATCGTCGGATCGGGGAGTTGGAGGCGGACTTTGCTCACACAGCTCAGCTCGCGGATCCATACGATCAGTTCTGTCAGAACCGTTATGAGAGAGCCCGCCACGACGTCGATGAGGTCAAGCCAGTATGACGAAGTCATTGAGGCTCTTGCTAATCGTGAAGGGGATCCTGCCAAGATCCAAGCCTTGGAGAAACAAATTGCCAGCGATCAGGAGCAACATGCTGCGGCGATCGCGAAGCGTGACCACTTGATCGGACATCTACAACGAGGACTCACCGCTGCGCTGATCCAGTCTCCCTCATCGGCTTCTGCTTCGAGTCAGCAGCAGTTACAGCGCGTCAACTGGAAGTAGAGACCAAGTGCCACTGACGCGAGGCGGGAACGCCTTTATCGTTCAGGGTGTATAGCGCTTCTCCCCAGAATCCGCACTGAATGGGATCTCTGGACTTACTGAATGAGATATGGGAAAGATCTCACCCAGTGTGACGTGTGTCCTTGTGGCAATTCCTTTAGGTGTCGTTTACCTTCGGGTATCGCGGACGCCCACGCTACTTGAGTTGTGTATATATAGATCGAATACAGAAGTACTTGAGTCTTTCATCAACCTTCGCCGGGTCTGACACTTGGTTCAGTCTGGCGAGGAGAGATCACTGAATAGATCACCTTCACACAGTCCAACCAACAAATACCGAGATACACACTACTTGAAATACAGAAATATACAACCACTACTTATTCTATAGACCCTTGAGTGGGGGGTCTGTACACCAGTCCACTTTGAGCGCTCACTCAGGATACTGGTCAATCTTGGATGAGCTTGGCTCCGCGCACCACCCTCACCTAGTAAGGGACAAACTCTTCACACACAAATACACTTCCTTCTCACACAGCAGTCAATCGATCAAAGTTCTAGGGGTGACTACAACAACCACCTAGCACAGCAGGGAATATGAAATGCGTGCGCACCCAGGAGGCAGCACTGCAACTTGAAAATGGAACAGGCGAGTCACTTCGACAGCACACGAGCAGCCGGTCTTCGCTCTGATCGGGCCTGGGTTCTTGGGAGAGCTCACAGCATTGGCTCGTGGACCAGTGTGACCTTGAACGTCCGCCTTTTCGGGCCGCCGGGATGTTTGCGCGCGGCAGCTTGTCCTCCTCGACGGGGTACAGACGCAGTCCGTTACGGGCGAAGCCGAAGTCGCTTGTCTTGTTCTCGGCAAATTGAACTCTGTTTTGGTTTATCTATCTTCGCGCTTGCGCGCTGTCTGTCTTCTACGGGCGTGCCTTGGCACGACCTGATTTAACTTGGATTCACTATGGGTGACAGGGACGACGATCTTCTGGCACGCACACACATCACTTGATGTTGGTGCTTTCTGGGTACATCGTGCTGCAGATCACAGCTGTCAGCAACCCTTCGTGCTGAACAGATCTTTTGGTCTCGACCAGTCGGGCTTCTTCGCCCAGTCGGTCTTCGTCCGGTCGATCTTCGTCCTCCAGTCGGTCTTGGTGATCCGTGATGGTCTTGGTAGTACGGTTCCATGGGGTAAGTGATGGTACTGGGTGAAAGCCTCTCATTCAGAGAGACCTCATCCAGTGTGACCTCATCGAGAGGGTCAACTTCACAGGAGCTCGTACGGTCGGTAATTGAGTCTGGATTCTTGGCGATCCAGTGTGTGTTGTGCGTGAGCATGCGTGGGGTTCTTGGTGGCTTGTGTCGGTGCCCCGGCCAAGTCAAGGCAGGCGGCTTTATCGAGATACGTTCATCGAGAGCACTTTTATACCTTGGGTCATGCCTGCTGTCAGGGAATCGGCGGTCCGGACGGAGTGTACAAAACCTACTGCATGAGGCCCCATACAGCAGACACTTCCAGACCTGTGGGCCCATCCTTCGCCTTGCAACCTTGCCACACCAAACGCCAGCTGCCACGTGTCACACGCTGATATCGCACCTGATCTTTCTCCACCAACCAATCGAAACTCCGGAACGTACGGTCTTGGCAGCCGAGCACGGTGGCGGGAAAATTTCCCTAGCCGCATCGTGTCACCACGCACATGCCAACGCGGAATTGGTTCGAGTGGAGCAGGACTGTGACCACCTACAGGATCGCTTGGATCAGGAACTTGTCGACCATGCTCAAACGAAAGCGTATCTGAGGCAAACGCTAGACTCCGTCACTCTTCGGAAGGCTTCGCGGATGGCCCTATAAGAGGGCTCTTCCAGGCTGCGACGACAGGTCGAGCTACTGGAGCAACGACTCAGGGAGACTCAAGACGAGGCTGACCATGATCTGACCTTCATTGTATTTCAACGTGATCAAGCCCGCACGCACCTCGATCAAGCCAACAGCCGGCTATCCAATCAAGCCAGCCAGCTTCGTCAGGTGACTACGGAAGGGGATGACGCACCTGCTTCTCTGCGAGTGCAAAGTGGGTCTTCGATTCACTCCATGGGGCTTGACTTTTCATTGACGTTGTTCGTTCTTTCGTGGTGATCCAGTCACCTCCGCCAGGCGGTCCGTCGCTCGACTCGAACAAGAGGTTGCTGGGCTGATCACTAGAACAGCTGACTTCCAGTAGCTTCGGACCGAGGACAGCAGCCTGCAAACGCAGCTGACGGCAGTCAAGAAGTCTATGACTGAGGTCGAGGCTGAACGCGATCGTTTGCTGACCGAGCGGGCTAGCATCCAAAGTCAGATCGCGGGTCTGGCGTCGCTCTTGCCACCTTCCACTTCCAGTCTCCAACCTGGTCAGCCCCAGCAACATCACAAACGCCATTCCATACAGTCTTCATCCAGTGGATTAGACTCGCACCCGCGGCATAGGAGACGTCGATCTTAGAACCGATCTGGTCGTAATCTCCCGTCCACTTCACGTGGCGGCTCTGACTTGTCTAAACAGCCAGATTCGGATGATTCTGACAGCGACAATCTGAACAGCGGAGCGTCGGGTCGATACAGTCATCACCAATCCGGCAGTCACGTGCCTAGGAGTCGAAACAAGACTCCACGCAAGCCTGCGCGATCCAAGTCTAAGAAGCCTAAATCCAAGCGATCCAAGACCAAACGCAAAACGACTGGATCCGCGAAGAAGACGATCCGGACATAAACCCCGGTCAAGCTCAGGCGGAGGGGAGGCGGAGGCAGTGATTCAGATTCCAACTCTAGTTCGAGCAGTGGATCCGGCACTGGTTCCGACGGTTTGCTGTCCGATCCTCCTTCGACCGGTTGACCGACACCGTGGTGGATCGTCGCGAGTGGATCCCCGGATATCGGTGCCCATGTCGCTTTTCCTCTATTCACGTTAATCCCTGGCCCGCCGTGCTGCTCAAAGATATTTGTGTCCGTGCGTTGCGGGTCAACAACCTTTTCCATGAGTGGAGTCATCCTGACTTCTGGTTGTTTCCTGCCAAGATTGCTGCTCCCGCACGATCGACTTGGCACCATGAGCTGATCACCGAAGCAAGCGTCCTTGCGCTTTACAAGTCGGAGCCGTTGATGCGGTTGTGGACACTTATAGTTCGCACTCTTTTGATCCAGACGGATGGTTCGGGATCTATGCAGACAGTACTCGGCCTTCGAAGATGAAGTGCGGCAAACCATTTGGGAGTCCACCCTCTCCTTTCCGATCAGTGCCGATCTGCGCGACGCCAGCGTCGAGTTGGACACGCTGTACGCTGGTCGGAAGCAACGTCGATCACACGCGGGGCCCAAGTGGAAAAAGATCTTGTCGCGGATCCTCGAAGGTATGCGTCTCGGTCTCTGCGATCTAGATATCTGTATGGATCATTCTTCTTCCATTTTCCACGGAAGGGCGAGCAGGGAGCTTGATTTCCTGGCCTATGTCAGGATAGGGCTCCCATCGACCTTGTTACAGCGCTGGACATCACGAACGTCGCAGAGCCATGGCGCAATCAGTTTCGGGAGGCCACTCATGACCATCCTGGCTTGCAGATCGCGCGACTTGATGGCAAGTTCCGACCGGTGACATCTGAGGAGGAAGGCGATCAAGACTAGATCGTCGCCCTGCAGATCCCCTTTAACCGCTTCCAGTGAACTTCTTCTTATCTCATAGCAGGAGTCTTGTTTGACTCGATCGACCGAACGACTCCTTCGATCCAAACGCAATTTTCTTCACATATAAACCCATCCTCCGGATGTACGGCCTCCCCGCACTCCCTTCTCCTCACTCTCCCTCTTCACAGCAGCCAACCTACTGCGAAGAGTCATCACCAACCTCCTCGTGCGACTGCATCACGTTGAAACGACTGCGGCTCGCCATCTTCCTCTCGAACTCTCACAGCAGGGCTCCACAGTTTAGATCCGCTTCATCCACCCACGTAGGCTCCTCGTAGCCATTCCAGTAGACCAGGAACTCGCATGTACACGGCCATAGCGGGTCCTTCGACCAGATCGAACGTCTGCGACCCGCTCAACCTCGTACTCATCATCATCCAACACAGATATGCCTCAGGATCTACTAGTGGTACCTTCGGTTGATCAGGGAAACTTCTCGCCAGCTTTAACTTGGACAAATGTACGATCGGGAAAATGTTGTAAGCTCCAGCAACATCGAGACCAGCAGCATGGTTGTGTGGTGGAGCACTGAAGAAGGGAAGTGGCTGATCAAGAACAACGATCGGCCATGATCGAAAGTGACCACGAGGGGATCGGTGCGATCCCGGTAGTCGGTTGGATCGACGGTTTCGACGGGTATGGAGTCGACCGAATGTCGATCGAAGAAGGGTTCAATCATTTCGATAAACCTGGATCGATCGACCAAGATCCAGATCGGCAGGGTACCCTATAAATGGTACATAAGTTGAAGTTCGAGCCGGCGTCGAGAGGGCAGAGACGCGTGACAGGAAGAACATGGATAGGGAGGATTTTAAGAAAAAACAGAGAGAAAGATTCCTTGTAGCACGCAAGTGGTTCGCATTCCGAGGCAGGGAAGTATATTGCCCCCCCCTCGCCAAAGGACCACCAAGTCGATTAAGAAAGACGCGCAAGACCGCCTGGAAGCTTGGCCAGGTCGCAACAACATCTCCCTCAACCCCTCAACACCACCGCTAACAGGAGGCGGCTCAAGCAACGTATTGGACAAGGACAAGGACACCCACGCGGACAAAGACAACCCCGCGCGCCGTAGATCGATCGAGGTATCTCTCGATCTGCAGGCGCAACCAACCCGACAATTGAGTGTGGAAATATCCACTCAGGTGTCAACGATCCCAAGTGCCGTCCACACGGCCCGATCAAGATCAACCGCATCGTCTTCAGAGCGCTAGAAGACCGTAACCGCCCATGCCGACGCGTACACAAGGTAGCGACCCCACCGCCGACCGGAATACCCCCCCCCGTCAGTCGGCAGTGTGGGCAACCGATGGCTACGCAGGAAGCGCATCAGCAATTTCGCGAGACCCGCTCCGCCACAGCACGCAGAATGGATAGGAAACTGTTCATGGCGAAGTTGGTGCTACGTCCGGTTATGCATCTCCTTTTAAACGCTCTTGCTAATGGGTATTGATGCTTGTGACGACACGTACAGCGAATCCAGTCGTGTTGAACAAGAAGAATCACAAGTGGTTGACCGGGAAGTGATTGATCTCTGTAGCGAACCAGAAAGTTCTTCTTGCAGCGGGGCTGCAATACCGTTTACGTAGAGGAAGACACAGACTCAGAGAGTCTCTAGTGTTCTTTGAAAGCTTACAAACTCTATACGAGAGTTTGGACGAATACCTTATTAAACCTTAATTAAGGATTCCAGAGATAGACAATACCTTATACAAAGGTATGAACTCTATGCTTCAAAATGTGAACTGAATGTATTGTTTTTATCGCGGCAGAGCCGCCTGTTGTTTGTATGTATAGGACTCACTATCTATCATAGTAGAGCCTAGTCTAATGCATATCCATTGGCTGTGAGCCACCCACTCCATTCTGGGGTGACCCACGTAACATATGTGTGGAACTCAACTTATGTGTGGCACCTAGCTTGTGTGCACCACACTATTCTATGTAACCCCGTTACACCCTCCCCCACCAGACTGAGGACACGTGTCCTCACTCGTCATCGCCTCGGTTGAGGTATTGTTCAACGGAACACGCGTGTCGCTAGTCGCTAGCCATCACAAGACCTCGCTCAAGAACTTGCCAAGTTCAACGAGCTGCGAAATGGCTGCCAGCCAGAAAGCGTCTTGGCCTTTCGACCGGAAAGACTCCTCCGCCTTCGCGTCACCCGCATCCAGCCCCAGGGGCTCGCCAGCACGTAGTGCGTCGCCAGCTTCAAGTCCCGAAGCTCCTACGCGCTCCGCGCACAAGCTCTCTGTGAAGGAGTATCACTCCGAGCACCAGCGACGATACCAGCAGGGCTCGAGGGTCATGCCTACGGACACCAAGTCCTCAGACGCTTCGTGTCGCCCTCGTCTCGCTCGCGATGAGCTCTTCGCGGGCCTCGATGAGGTGGAGGTGGACTACGACACCGATAGCTCTATGCATGAGCCTTCCCGCTCGCCGAGCCGGAGTCTAGTAGGCCGCGTGCGCCCAACCCGTTCTCCGAACGTGGCGCGGCTCAAGAGCTCACCGCGCTTCGCGCTTCCTCCGGTCTGGAGACTGGTGAAGTCACCAATCCCCTCGACGAGGTACAAGAGCAACAGCTCGAGGAAGGGGAAGTCCAGCGCTCCCAGCGGCCTGCGGCGCGACCCTTGCTTAGCTCTCGTCGAGACTATCACTTCACGCCACGCGATCTGCCGAAATGGTAAAAGACGCCATGACGCAGCGCTCGCTGCACACGTGGATCGTTGGGCCCGCGGCCATTGCTGCCGTTGAGTTTCAAACTCGGGCTGCTCTCCGAGAGAGGCTGTTGACTCCACAAGAGACAACTCCAGCTGAGTATGGTACTCGTCTAGCCGATCAAGCACGTCGTGCTTCGGTGCCGCAGATGCGGACTTATCCCGTCGTGCTCCTTGCAGGAGAGTCCGTCCAGGAGGACGATGCCCAGTTCAGCAACTGGGTAGAGCATGCGAAGCAGCTCACCTCGCTGGAGGCTCTGCGAGCCAGCTTCGCTGAAGTCGATGTGCGACTCGAACGCAAACTCCGTTTTGAGTTTGCCAAGGTTAGGACTAAGCGCCGTGCGCCCCCGTCTTCGGCACTGCCCCCAGGGCCTGCCTATCCTGCTCCTTCGAGCTCTAGCAGCTTCCACCGAAGTGGATCCATATCTGCCACAGCTCCGGATCAACGCTTGAGCTCAGCGTTTGATCCTTCAGGCCCCCGACCTATTGTCGGGAAGCGGGAGGCGACAGATTACTCGGCCCCCGCCTCATGGAGCTCCGATGATCCTGTCGATCAAAAGCGTCCACGACGTCTGCGCAATCTTGCCGGAGAGGTATCTCAAACTCCCATGAGTTATCAGAGTGGGGGTACCCCTCGCCACTTCACCAGATACTGGTTATGGCCCTCGCGTCGACGACGCTTTAGAATACGCTCCACATGAAAGTGGCGATTACCCTGCTCGTCGAGCAGCGCCGGCGGCGCCCGTGTCCTCGCACGGTGAGGAACCTGTCCGTCCTGAGGAGTTGGAGAGCTTGAAGAGATCGCTGAGCGACGTGCGTCAGACCCTGGAGCGCCACGGGCGGAGGCTTGATCAAGCCGAGAGGGAGTCTGACACCATCTAAAACGAGATCCGCGATCTCCAGGAGCGTCTCCAGTGGTGTGAGACTGCTGAGTCGGCGACTCAACGCCTGGCGCGCCTTGAGCAAGGTTTCGCGCGGCTGGAAGGTCAGGTCGACCTGTTGCTGCGACTTCAGCAGGGCGCTGTGGCTCCGCCACGCTGGGCGCCAGCTCCTGGGAACCCACCTGCGCCGGGTACCGGTACGGCTTGAGCAAGCCCACGTAAAACACGGGGTGTGTGCGCATCTTCTTCGGAAGATTGAGCGTATACGCTAGGCCCTTCTTGGCCACGACCGTGAACGGTCCCACGAAGCGCGGGCGCAACTTGATCTTGAAGACCGCAGACACTGCATGTGTAGGTAGGTTTTTAGCATCAAGCAACACGAGGTCCCCGACCTCATAACTCTCAACATTGCCTCTGCCTTTAGCTTCAGCACGTTCTTTCAGTTTGTCTTGGCTATCAGCCATTGCGTCACGTACGTGTCGAAGGACACTTAGACGCGTTGACAGGAACTCGTCAACCTGTTTGCGAACAGTGAGTGGGCTGATATCAGCAAGCCGATCGGCTAACTCTCCCCCACCAAGCCCAGAACCACGGAGTGGGAGCGTCAGCGGGACGCGCGGGTGAGTGAGGCCGTTCACGTAGAACGGAGTGTAGCCTGTGGATGCATGCACACCGTTATTCAACGCAAACTCGACGAGTGGGAGCATGGCGCTCCAACGCTTGGGCGTGTCAGCGCAAATGCTGCGAAGAATGTCCTCGACAACGCGATTCACGCGCTCCGTCTGACCATCGGTCTGCGGATGGTCCGCTGTGGACATGTCCAACTTGGTGCCAAGCACCTTAAAGACAGCGTCCCAAAACTTCCCAGTGAAGCGGGGTCTCGATCAGAGACAATCGATGCGGGCAGCCCGTGTTGGCGGAAGACCCGATCGAGAAACAGCTTCGCTGTCCCTTCACCGTCCACGGTGTCCGGCACAGCCGCTAGATGAGCCATCTTGCTCAGACGGTCAACGAAGACCACGATGCCCGTGTTACCTTCCGAGTCCTTTGGAAGGCCAAACACAAAGTCCAAACTCATGGACTCCCAACACCCGGAGGGTACAGGCAAACTTGCCAGCGGCGCAGCCGCATGCGGGAAGGGCTTCACCCGTTGACACGTCTCACACGTGCGCACATACGTGCTCGTCCATTTATACAGCTTCGGCCACCCATAGGTCCGGCTCACAGAGCTGTAGGTCTTTTCACGACCGAGGTGGCCACTAAGCGCCGTATCATGCGCCTTAAAGAGGATACGATACTTCAGATCCTCGTTGTGAGGGACCACGACACGAGGTTTGTTCGCTGTACCCGTGCTGTAATACAGCATCCCATCAGCGATGGAGTAGCGGTGCAGGCTCGCGCGCAAGCGCGCCGACAATTTCTTGTCCGAGTTTACAAACTCCTTGCTCCCAAGAGTACGTAACAGGGCGACACACATGTCATCGCTCGCATACGCAGCGCGGACCAGGTCCAGGACTGAAGAGGTCACCATGGTGACATGAGCAAGCTCATAGTCTGGTCGACGGGATAACGCGTCCGCAAGACCATTCTGCCTGACAGGCTTGTACTTCACCTCGAAGTTATACTCTGCGAAGAAGGACAGCCAGCGAGCCATCCTTTGCGAGAGGTGAGGCGACTGAGTCGCAGTGCGAAGTGACGCATGATCAGTGAAGATCATAAACGGCTTAGAGCCAAGCAGGTGAACCCTGAATTTGACGAGAGCATACTTCATCGCAAGTAGCTCTTTGTCATGAACTGAATAGTTCTTCTCTGCAGCCTTAAGCTGGCGAGACTCAAACGCAATCACGCGTTCACGCCGTCCGGCGTCTGCTTGAAGCAGAGCACTGCCGATGGCAAAGTCAGATGCGTCACAGACGACACTGAAAGGACGATCGGGCTCTGGCAACGCCAAGATCGGCGCGTGCAGAAGACTCTCCTTGACCGCCACAAAAGCATCTTGATGCTTGGTGTTCCAACACCAGTCCGCATTCTTCTTTAGGAGATTGGACAATGGCCGAGCCATATCAGCGTAGTTCTCGCTGTACTTGTGCAAGTAGTTGGCGGGGCCAAGCCACTTACGTAAGTCCTTCTGGTTCTTTGGAACCGGCCAGTCGACAATGGCCTTGACCTTAGCAGGATCTGCTCGAAGGCCTCGCTTTCCAACAAAGCATCCTAAGAAAGAATCTCTTCAGCACCGAAGATGCATTTGGATGCGTTAGCGTACAGCTTGTTGGTGCGCATGCACTCGAGCACCGCTCGCAAGTGGTCAATGTGGTTGTCCACATCCGACCTGCCATCGGCAGCACGACTATGGACGAAGATGTCGTCGAAGTATGTCTGTGCATACGCCCGATGGGGCCAAGCGAGCTGTGTCACCAGACGGTTGAACGTCGCAGGTGCATTCGACAGCCCTTGGGGCATGACCAGCCACTCCCAGAGCATCCCGCTCGGAGTACTAACCGCTGTCAGCGGAACATCGCTCGCTCGCATGAGCAGTTGGTAATAACCATCGACAAGGTCAAGCGCGCTGTACATGGTACAGCCGACCATGTTATTCTGCATAACACCCTTTCTAGGAATCGGCGTTTGCGCCGGAATGGTGGCCGCATTGAGCTTATTGAAAGCATGAACGATGCGCCACTTACCATTAGGCTTTCTGACACAGAACGTAGGCGTTGAGTGCGGAGACTTGCTCTCACGCACCATCCCGCAGCGTGCTTGGCACTAAAGAACGCGTCAATGACGTCACACTGCTCTTTCGGTAAGGGCCACTGCCGTGTTACGCAGTATTTGGTTCCGGAAACCAGGTCAATCTCATGACGAACGCCTCGATCAGGAGGCAAGCCAGTCGGCGGGTCATTGGAGACCACGTCCTGGTACTCCTTAACCAATGGATAGAAGGGATCCGAAGGGTCCTTCAGGATCGAAGATCCGCTTCGCGCACTGAGTGCCTCCTTCGTGTCCTCAAGGACAGCTTCGTCCATAAGCGATGAGGAGTTCAGCTCCTCTTCAGGTCGTATCATGACCACCTCGGCTAACTCGCCGGCCTTCAAGGCGTTCCCGAACTCGGGAATGGACATCTCGTCCAGCTCAAGCAGAGCATTCAGCGCCGGGATAGCCTCGAGGCTGGCCTTGCCCTCGGCCTCACCGGTCACTCCATTAACAAGTGTATATAGCTGCTCGCTATCGTCGTCAACGACAGACACATCATGTGTCAGGACAGGCGCTTCGCGTCTCGCAGTCACCATCTGGCGTCGCTGCCGCCTCCTTGCGGAAGCTGTACGCCTCGGAGAGGCCAGCAGGCTCACATTAAAGTGTCCTCAGGTGTTTCCACCTCTTGTTGCTCGGATTGAGCCGGCGAGGAGCTGCGATGCTCGCGGCCCTCACCCAGTGGGTTAGGTGCCACTCCACCCGCATCGTCAGGGTCCCCCCTTGATGCCTCGGCTCACAGCCGACCACGCCATCAGTGGCATGCAGCGATGCTGCGCTCTCGTGACGAGCACCGCTCAGCGGGTTACGTGCCGCTCCACGCGCATCACTAGGGCCATGCCCAAGATGCCTCGACGAACGGTCGACCATGCCATGACCGGCATGCAGCGATGACTCATCGCGATGAGTCTCACTCAGTGGGTTACGTGCCACTCCACGGTCAGCCCTCGAGCCTAGCTCGGGACTCGCGTCTTCGACGCCAGTGTCCATTAACTCAGACACTCCAATGTCTAGCACATTGACCGACTCGGTCCAGTGCCCGCGCCAATAGCGCTTTTGCTTCCTAGCAGAGGTGGGTTCATGACTCGCCAAAGCTCCACTAGGAGACAAGCGCGTAGCGCCTAAGGTCTTCGACCTCCAATCGATCCATGGCTCGTGGCGTTCAAGCCATGCCACCCCCAGGATGAGGTCATACCTCGAATCCAGGTCGATGACCAAACAGCGTTCAACGCTATCGAAGTCCAAGAACTTCACACCCAGGTTCATCGTAACCTTGGGCACCGTCACACGGGTTCCCGTTGCAAGACGGACCGTGATGACCTCACCCGTACGCGCTTTTAGCGCCTCAGCATACAGCTGACTTCCTTCTATCGTGGAGCGCCGAGCGTAATTGCCCGACGCTCCTGAGTCGATAAGGATATTCCACGGCTTGTCAAAGCCCTTCACGGTCGCCTCGACGACCAGCAAGCCCGGCTTGCATACACGTTCCGTGTTGTTAGAGAGCACGGTGCTCTTCGGGGCTAAGCCCTATCGACCTCCTCCCTGAGGCTCAACAGAACCCAGTTCTTCCCCAGCAGGCACCCCGCGCCTACTGGGACTTGGCGTTTCCCCGCCCCGTGCCAGGCTTCTGCTCAGAAGCGGAGATTCGGCTCGACGGAGCCTGGCGCTGCTTGCGCAGCGGGCAACCCGGATGCAGTGTTGCGTGCCGCCGCACACATAGCATCGACGGATGCCGATACGCTGCTCAGCAGCCTGAAGCTCGGCTTCCTCATCTTCAGCGTAGCTGAGGTCCATAGGCACTGCGCCATTGGACACATCAGAAGCTCCGGAAGAGCTGGCTTGGGAAGCTGTCCAACCAAGTCGCGACGACTTGAAGTTGAACTCGGCGTTCAACGCCACGTTCACAGCCTCTTCAAAAGAGGTAGGGTGAACACGGAAGACTTCCGTCCTGGCCACGCCAGTGCGCAGACCTTCCATGAAGACGGTCACAGTGACCACCTCGGGAAGAGGGTCCGCCGCCATACCGGCGATTAGAGTTCGCAACTCTTGGACGAAGTCCACCAACTCCTTCTTACCCTGACGGGTAGACAGGAAGCGTGACCTCACGCGATACGCCTGGTTAGGCGGCGAGAACACTCGCGAAAGCTGGGCCTTCAGCTGATCCCAAGAAGGGAACGCAGTGTCCACAGACGTGCCACACGTCAGGGCCCACTCTCGCGCTCGGCCACCGAGCTTGGAGATCGCAAGCGCCACGCGCTACTGCTCGGTCTTGAGCATGGCGGACGCTATGGCCATTTCGACCTCTCTGATCCAGAGCAAAAGGCTTTCGCCTTCCTTGCCCTCGAAGGTCTTGACACTCACCATGAGTGGTTTGGCTCGTGAAGCACCGTCCGATGACGGTCTGGGCGTCACAGACGCGGCGGCCTCATTCATCTTCTGCTGGACGTGCTCCAGTAGAACATTCTCATACTGAGAAAACGCCTCCAGACGCGCGTTCACCGCATCGGGGCCTTGCGAAGCAAGATGAGCCACGCCATCCGGACCGATCAGGGACATCAGCTTTTTAAGCCCTTCCTGTTGGTTCGGCGGTAAGTGGGCGAATTGCTCCATCCTCACAGAGGGACAGTCGTAAGACTCAGGTGTCGGATTGACTACAAGTGCTACCAAGTACAGCGGGGCTGCTGTAGCTTTAGCGTCAGAGGAAGACACAGACTCAGAGAGTCTCTAGTAATATTGATAGCTTGCAAACTCTATACGAGAGTTTGCACGAGTACCTTAATATAGCTAATTAAGGACTCCAAGAGACAGAAATACCTTAAACAAGGCTAGTGAACTCTTAGGCTTCAAATGTGAACTGAATGTATTGTTGTTTATCGCGGCAGAGCCGCCTGTTGTTTGTATGTATAGGACTCACTATCTATCATAGTAGAGCCTAGTCTAATGCATATCCGTTGGCTGTGAGCCACTCACTCCTATCTGGGGTGACCCACGTAACATATGTGTGGAACTCAACTTATGTGTGGCACCTAGCTTGTGTGCATCACACTATTCGATGTAACCCCGTTACACTCACGCCAATTTGTTCGACAACTGTTAAGCAGAAACGATCGCTGCTCCCTGTACGGTGTTATCCCCAGCACACGTTTTTGGATGCACCGATAGTTACAGCTGCTATCAATCCACTCCAGGGTATCCATCACTGCTCCTGCTTCGTTGTCGTTTTTCCTCGCCCCAATGTGGATCCATACCGCAGTCAATGCAGATACGTCGATTACGGGATAGATAGTCAGAGTCGGTAGAACCTACCAGCGGCTATGCCGCCACTTCCACTGGCCTGGCATCTTCAGAGGCGTTCAGCGGTACGTCGGTGAGTGCGTCGATTGCGAGACGGGGAAGGAAGACCAACCATCAGGGGTGAGTCGCCAGGAAACATCGTGGCGACCTATCCGTTCCAAGGGATCGCAATGGACCACATTCCGTCTCTGCCCGCGTCGTACAAGGGAAACACGGAGCTGCTCGTCTGGGTCGACCTGTTCACCGGATTCGCCATCGTGAAGGCAAACGCGTCGCGAACCGCACAAACCGTGGCGGAAGCGTACGAAGAGGCCGTCTTCCGACGATTCGGCGCGAGTGAGGCGATCAGGCATGATAGGGATCCAGGCTTCATGTCGGACTTCTTCAAACGTTACAGCAAACTCATGGGCTAGAGGCAGCGAGCCACGCTCGCCTACAGACCACAGGCTAATGGAGCTGCGGAACGCATGGTGCAGACGATCACGAGGGCCATCAAGATGTATATCGCCGACATCGATCAACGCGACTGGGACGAATACGCCGAGAGACTGACGTTCGCCTTGAACACGTCGTGGGATCGCACGAGAGATGAGACGCCGTTCTATCTGGTGCACGGCTGGGATCCAAAGACGACTCTGGAAGCCCCTGGCGGTGGACAATACGTCTCACCGTGAGGTTGAAGTCAAAAGATGGAGACTGCGGATCCAGCGGCAGTATAAGGTCGCTCGAGCGAACGCTTTGGATCTGATCCGGGACGCGGTTGCGGCACGAGCCCGACTCCAGAACGAAGTCGCGACGGAGCATCCGATCGAGGCTGGATCGCAGGTCTGGCTGTATCTGGATCGGGTGAAGCCTGGATACGCGCGCAAGCTCGCGCACATGTGGCACGGCCCGTTCCGCGTAGCCGAACTGGTGGACACCTACGCCGCGCGTCTTGCGACGGACGGCACGCCGTATCAGTTGTTCCCGATTGTCCATATCTCCAAGCTAAAGCCCGTCCGAGACTTCCCGTCCAGGCCGGCTGCGTCGCTGACAGTGCCAGCCGACGCGCGGTTCGACTTCGACGAGGCACTTTTGCCGGCGGATAGCTGGGAGGCGGAAGATCTGGGCGACGACGTCTACGAGGTGGAGAAGATTCTTGACGTGCATGAGGGTCGCGCAACGAGGTACGGTCGCACGCGACGCGAGTTCCAGGTGAAGTGGAAGGGCTACCGTGAGACAACTTGGGTCGACGAGCTGGACTCAACTGTGGAGGGTTGCTGTACGACTTCCTGCGGCAGCGGACTGGCCGAAACCGGTTCGGAGTGATGCAGTCGCATGAGAACGCAGGGGTGGCGGATGCCAGACGTAGGGGACTGGTAGGGGGAGATTGGCGCCGCGAGAGGGTGCGGCGGAAGTCAGCAGGATGGCTGTTGGCAGGAGGAAAGGTGGGGGTTCTTTTCTGGTTTGGCCGGAAAGAGATTGATTGGTTGAAAGTCTGGAGGACCAGCCCTGTTGGCTGAAGATGGAACGACGGAGGGTCGTTTCATAAGGTGCGAAGATCAAGAGCAAACATACAAGCCGGACTAGACGAAAAAACGACGATATTCAAGCGGAGATACCTGCGACATGCACGGCGCGACCAGCACCTAAACTGCCTGGATGAACTTGCCTTCGAGGCGAGGGAGAGAGTAAGCAGGGTGAGCGCCGTCACGGTGCAGTGTCGGTTCGCGTCCAGCGGACCACGGTGAAAACGGCGCCACGGCTCCGAAGCATCGACCGCGTCCAACGCGTCCTGCAGCGTCGTGTAACGCCGCCCCGGATACCACCGCCCGATCTCCGTACGTCTTGGAGGGAAGAGCAGCAACATGGGGTCCAGGAGGAGATCCATGTCCGCGAAGCCACGACGGAAGAGCTCGACGGCAAGCTGAAGGACGCTTGTCAAGTGATCGCCAGCGTGTGATCGGCGCGAGTTACGACGACGACGCCAAGCCACCCAGTCTCCAGTGCGGGGAACGGGAAGCTCGTGGGTCGACTCCCAGTACGCTTGAACCCAGTGATCGAGGTGCAGACGCAGCCGTGTCACGAATGCGCGGAAGATCGCATCTGCAGCCGCGAACGTCAGCGGCGTTACAGCTTGCCGGAGATAAGCCCATGGCTCAGAAGCATAGAGCGCGTCCACGTTGGCCCTCGTCAGCAGACCCTCGTTCCAGCCGACCGGAGGCGGATCAGCCACGCGCGGGAACAACCAACCCCGCGGATGAAGGAAGGTGAGTCGGAGGTCCGATGCAGTAATGGCCAACAACCGTTCCGAACGGAGCCGCCTTGGCCACGGAGGATACCGAGCGCGTGTCCATTCTGACGAGTCCCGGATTGGAGGGATAGCCGGAGAGGAGAACGGCACGATCGGTCCCCCAGCCGGAGCAGGTTGCTCGCTAGAGGTCGATGATGCTCCCGACGAGAAAGGCGCTGAACTCTCACCGCCAGAGTCGCGCCGTCATCGCCGCCAGGATCGCCGTCTTGACCGCCGGTGTCAGAGCCAGAAGAACCGCTTGAGGAAGACGAAGGCGAAACGCTGAGAGTCGATATGCGAAGGCGACGACGCTTGGGTTGGCGCGGTCGAGAATCGTCCCCGTCGAACGAGTCGGAAGACGGTGGCGTGGATCGGCGGCCTGTGACGGAAGGGGGCCGATGAGCCAGAGCTGCAGCAGCGCTGTCTGTAGCGGCGGTGTCATGAACGGTCGACGCACGTCGGCTCCGACGAGGAGTTGAAGTCTGCGAAGACGTCGACTGAGACCCAGAGGTTGACGCCCGATGGTGACGTGGCATACTGCCCGATCTGGATCCAGGAGGCGTCGTAGGGGAAGCTGGAGCTGCCGGAAGCAAGGACAAGCGCGACGGAGGAGGCGACGAGCATCCGAACAGGTCGATGTCATCTTCACCAGCTTCAGCAGGGTCAGCAGGCGGAGTCGGAATGGCGGCAACAGCCGCTGCGTCGATGCGGTTCTCCAGCGAACGAAGCAGCTGGGTGACGTCCAAAGTCCCCCCGATTGAAGTAACCATGGTGAATAGACGCTCTGTCAGAGCGTCCCGCACCCGACGTGCGGACTCACAACCCAGGCGAGCCTCGCGCAGCAGTCGACGCCAGGCCGAAGCCCTATCACTGTGCTCACGCATCACACGAGCAAGCTGCTCCTCGAGATCGGCAACCCGGACGCTCAGCTTGTTAACATGGGCACGGGCAGCGTTCCGTCGTCTTGTAGCAACCCGATGGACCGTCAGGAGACCGTCTCGGAAGCGCGGAACGAGACACGGCACGGAGACCCTCGGCCTCGACGGCCGACAGATCAGCTTGCGCAGCGACGCGGGCGTTCTCGGCTGCCGACACAGCGACTTCCAGATCGCGGATGCGGGATAGGTCGCGCTGGTGTTCCTCTGCGTACGCAACCGTCAGAGCATTCGCCCGCCGAAGGTCATCCAGCAAGGGCGTATGGGAAGATCGTACAGAGTCGGCGTCGTGCCGATGGTGATCGCGTTCGGTCTCTAGCTGGACGCAACGCGCCTGAGCAGACGCGAGCTCGTCACGCACGGCCGTCAACTCGGCCTGCGCCGCGGCGAGCTCAGCAACTTGCGCCGAAGACGGAGCCGGAGACGAAGTCGCCGCCAACTGAGCTGAAAGTTGGGCAACGCGAGCACGTTCCTGGTCTATCTGGTTTTGAAGCGCATGAGCCTCGTCGGCGGTGGCGCGTTCTAGCGCCGTGTAGTGCGCCTGCAACGCGTTAGCCTCATCGGCACGACGGCGCAGGTTGACAATGGTGTCTTCCAGGCGAGTATTCTCCGCCTCAACGACTTCCACGCGATCATTCAGCTGGCCGACGGTCCGCGATACCAAGTCGAAGCCCTCACGAGCCCGACGCAGCAGCTGGAGGTTGCGATCATGCAACGAGCCCGCGTGAACGACCAGCCCAGCGTTCAGAGCCATCACATGCTCCGCGTACATGCGCAGGGAGCGAGCCTCGTACTCCAGGACGTTGGCGTCGGCGACGAGGCGGCTGACCGACGGGACCGGATCGCCGATGGCAGGAATGGTGACGCGGGACGGCGCAGGCGCAGTCGGCGAACGTGTGCCGAGCGCACAGACTTGACAGCGCCCTTGATCGAAGTCGCCGAAGTCGAACTGGGTCATGGCCGAAGGCGGAGACGCGTCGGACTCAGAACTGGAGCTGGACAACATGCTGGAGAACAACGGTGCCGATGTGAAAAGCGAGGCGCGACAAGGGAGCACGTTCCGGTATGCAGCACCTACCTGTGGAGTACGCGCAGATATCGGCGGGACGGATGTGGTGGAGTGGCCTCGGATGAGAGCAGAGCGGCGCTGGTTGATGGCAATTGACGCGGTCATCGGAAACGGGAATGTTCGGCAGAGTGATGGAACTGGATTGCGCGTCTGATTCTGATTCGGCTGACGAAGAGTGACCTGTCACTGTGGGTGCCCGTTCTATGCGCCCGATCTGGAGACCCCGATCCAGAGGCCCCGATCTGGGGCCCCGATTCGGGAAAGCTAGAAGGAATCAGGTTGAAGATGCGGTGGGTTGCGACATCCTAGGGGTAGGCGTGGGATAGGGAAGATCGTGTGGATAGGATTGTAGGAGAGGATAGATAAGGCTCAGTCCCGAATTCTCTTTGTTCTGCACAAGTCAAGAGTCTCCTGCAAAGGTCCGCCAAGCGCCGCGTACATACGCTGTCTGGACGCACGGCCCCACGGCTGCTGGTTGGATCGGGTGCTCACCCCCACAGACCCGTGCCCCAATGAGGACCACGTAAAACGATACCACCAAGGCTCGCCCCACGCCGGACGTGAAGAAGCGCGCGGCCCGATAACGCCGCGCACCCGACCGCAGACGCGCCCCGATAACGTCGCAGTTCTACGGTCAAAGGAGAGAGAGAGGGCAAAGGAGCGTGGACCTGACCACACCACGCGGGAAGACCGAAGACGCGTCAGTGTCCAAGGTCAAGGAGAGAGGAGAGTGAAGAGGAGCGCAGGCCTGCGAACACCGCGCTGTACGACTGAAGAAGCGCCCCGATAACGTCGCTGCCCAAGGTCAAGGTGAGGAGAGGAGGAAGGAGAAGGAAGGCGTCACCCCTGGCCGTGCGGAGCGCTGAAGATAGAAGACGCAGAGCGAGGACCATCCGCGCTGCGCCAGATCGCGTCGAAGACTCGACGCACGCTAGGCCGCGACGGGTTTGTGAACGAACAACTTCGCGCAAGGATTTCTGCGAAGGCGCTCCGCCACAATGGTGCCGCGACCCGGGAGTACTACTACGGAAGGTAATGTAACGGCCAGGCAAGAGCCTGAGGCAAGAGCCCCGCCGATCGAACGGTCGTCGACGGGAAGTGAGATCGAAGAGAGACCGCCCGCGTCGTGGAGCTCCGAGAGAACCTTCACGACAGGCCATGGTGCCAGCGATGAATTGGAGGCGTACAAAGAACAGTTCGCCGTTCCCGATGTGGCTTCGCAAGAAGCCACCACGGGCCTCGAGTCACATCGAGGTCCGACCGGTCTGAAGCCCGCGAGGGCTGAAGACCAACAATCCGGTCGGAAGTCTGTGAAGACTGAAGACCAACAAACTCCCGCCCCCAAATCCGTCGTCAAGCGTAGGAGCAACAACGACAAGAAGAAACTGCGAGCTCCGGATTCAGCGGACGAGGGCACAGCCAAGCCGCAAGGCAAAGACGCGGGGCGCGAGTACACCGCGGCAGAGATGGACTACGCACTGAGTCGCGTGGAGCTGTTCCGGCAGCTCGAGCATCACCCAGTCCTGGACTTCCTCAAGCCGAAGCTGATCGGCCGACTTACCGGCCCGTACACGGTTCCCGTGCTCGCCGAGCTCACAAGCGTGCGGCTGGCTGCCCAGGCGTTGTTCAAGGTCCTTCGGAATTCTGGTTTCGTGCTGGGCGCGTTCGAGATGGAGAGTGTAACGGGGTTACATTGAATAGTGTGATGCACACAAGCTAGGTGCCACACATAAGTGGCTTCCACACATATGTTACGTGGGTCACCCCAGATAGGAGTGGGTGGCTCACAGCCACTGGATATGCATTTGACTAGGCTCTACTATGATAGATAGTGAGTCCTATACATACAAACAACAGGCGGCTCTGCCGCGATAAACAACAATACATTCAGTTCACATTTGAAGCCTAAGAGTTCACTAGCCTTGTTTAAGGTATTTCTGTCTCTTGGAGTCCTTAATTAGCTATATTAAGGTACTCGTGCAAACTCTCGTATAGAGTTTGCAAGCTATCAATATTACTAGAGACTCTCTGAGTCTGTGTCTTCCTCTGACGCTAAAGCTACAGCAGCCCCGCTGCACTTGGTAGCACTTGTAGTCAATCCGACACCTGAGTCTTACGACTGTCCCTCTGTGAGGATGGAGCAATTTCCCACTTACCCCCGAACCAACAGGAAGGGCTTAAGAAGCTGATGTCCTTGATCGGCCCGGAAGGTGTGGTCCATCTTGCTTCGCAAGGCCCCGACGCGGTGAACGCGCGTCTGAAGGCGTTTTCTCAGTATGAGAATGCTCTGTTGGAGCACGTCCAGCAGAAGATGACTGCGGCCGCGGCGTCTGTGACGCCTAGGCCTGCATCGGACGATGCTCCACGAGCTAAACCGCTCATGGTGAGCGTCAAGACCTTCGAGGGCAAGGAAGGCGAAAGCCTTTTGCTCTGGATCAGAGAGGTCGAAATGGCCATGGCGTCCGCCATGCTCAAGACCGAGCAGCAGCGCGTGGCGCTTGCGATCTCCAAGCTCGGTGGCCGAGCGCGAGAGTGGGCCCTGACGTGTGGCACGTCTGTGGACACTGCGTTCCCTTCTTGGGATCAGCTGAAGGCCCAGCTTTCGCGAGTGTTCTCGCCGCCTAACCAGGCGTATCGCGTGAGGTCACGCTTCCTGTCTACCCGTCAGGGTAAGAAGGAATTGTTGGACTTCGTCCAGGAGTTGAGAACTCTTCTCGCCGGCATGGCGGCGGATCCTCTTCCTGAAGTGGTCGCGGTGACCGTCTTCATGGAAGGCCTTCGCACTGGCGTGGCCAGGACGGAAGTCTTCCGTGTTCACCCGACCTCTTTTGAGGAAGCCGTGAACGTGGCGTTGAACGCCGAGTTCAACTTCAAGTCGTCGCGACTTGGTTGGACAGCTTCCCAAGCCAGCTCTTCCGGAGCCTCTGACGCGTCCAATGGCGCTGTCCCGATGGACCTCAGCTACACTGAAGATGAAGAAGCTGAGCTTCAGGCTGCGGAGCAGCGCACGGGCATCCGTCGATGCTATGTGTGTGGGAGCACCCAACACCTGCGTCCAGGTTGTCCGCTGCGCAAGCAGCGCCAGGCTCCCTCGAGCCGAGGCTCGACCTCTGAGCCGAAGCTGGGCTCGTGGCGGGGAAACGCCAAAACCCAGTAGGCGCGGGGTGCCTGCTGGGGAAGAACTGGGTTCTGTTGAGCCTCAGGGAGGAGGTCGATAGGGCTTAGCCCCGAAGAGCACCGTGCTCTCTAACAACACGGAACGTGTATGCAAGCCGGGCTTGCTGGTCGTCGAGGCGACCGTGAAGGGCTTTAACAAGCCGTGGAATATCCTTATCGACTCAGGAGCGTCGGGCAATTACGCTCGGCGCTCCACGATAGAAGGAAGTCAGCTGTATGCTGAGGCGCTAAAAGCGCGTACGGGTGAGGTCATCACGGTCCGTCTTGCAACGGGAACCCGTGTGACGGTGCCCAAGGTTACGATGAACCTGGGTGTGAAGTTCTTGGACTTCGATAGCGTTGAACGCTGTTTGGTCATCGACCTGGATTCGAGGTATGACCTCATCCTGGGGGTGGCATGGCTTGAACGCCACGAGCCATGGATCGATTGGAGGTCGAAGACCTTAGGCGCTACGCGCTTGTCTCCTAGTGGAGCATTGGCGAGTCATGAACCCACCTCTGCTAGGAAGCAAAAGCGCTATTGGCGCGGGCACTGGACCGAGTCGGTCAATGTGCTGGACATTGGAGTGTCCGAGTTAATGGACACTGGCGTCGAAGACGCGAGTCCCGAGCACTGCTCGTGGGCTGGACGTGGAGTGGCACGTAACCCACTGAGTGAGACTCCGAGTTACTGTGAGTCATCACTGCCTGTCGGTAATGGCGGGGTCGACACTGAGTCGAGGCATCTTGGGCGTGGCCCTAGTGATGCGCGTGGAGCGGCACGTAACCCGCTGAGCGATGCTCGTGGCTTGAGCGCAGCATCGCTGCATGCCGGTAATGGCATGGCCGACAGTTCGTCGAGGCATCTTGGGCATGGCCCTCGTGATGCGCGTGGAGCGGCACGTAACCCGCTGAGCGATGCTCGTCACGACAGCACAGCATCGCTGCATGCCACTGATGGCGTGGTCGGCTGTGAGCCGAGGCATCAAGGGGAGGACCCTGACGATGCGGGTGGAGTGGCACCTAATCCACTGGGCGAGGGCTGTGAGCGTTGCGGCTCCACGCCGGCTCAATCAGAGCAGCAAGAGGTGGCGACACCTGACGAGACTTTCAGTCTGAACACGCTGGCCTCTCCGAGGCGTACAGCTTCCGCGAGGAGGCGGCAGCGACGCCAGATGGCGACTGCGAGACGCAAGGCGTCGGTCCTGGTACAGGACGTGTCCGTCGTGGACGATGATAGCGAGCAGCTATACACACTCGTTGATGGAGTGACTGGTGAAGCCGAGGGCAACGTCAGCCTCGAGGCTATTCCGACGGTGGCTGCTCTGCTAGAGCTGGACGAGATGTCCATTCCCGACTTTGGGGATGCCTTAAAGGCTGGCGCGCTCGCCGAAGTGGTCATGATACGACCGAAAGAGGAATTGAACTCCTCGTCGCTTATGGATGAAGCTGTCCTTGAGGACACGAAGGAGGCACTCAGTGCGCGAAGTGGATCTTCGATCCTGAAGGACCCATCGGATCCGTTCTATCCTTTGGTTAAGGAGTTCCAGGATGTGGTCTCGAATGACCCGCCCACTGGCTTACCTCCGGATCGAGGTGTCCGTCATGAGATTGACTTGGTTCCCGGAACCAAATACTGCGTAACGAGGCAGTGGCCCTTACCGAAGGAGCAGTGCGACGTCATTGACGCGTTCTTCAGCGCCAAGCACGCGGCGGGCATGGTGCGTGAGAGCAAGTCTCCGCACTCGACGCCTACGTTCTGTGTCAGAAAGCCTAATGGCAAGTGGCGCATCGTTCATGCTTTCAATAAGCTCAACGCTGCCACCATTCCGGCACAGACGCCGATTCCTAGGAAGGATGTTCTGCAGAACAATATGGTTGGCTGCACGATGTACAGTGCGCTTGACTTGGTCGATGGTTATTACCAGTTGCTCATGCGAGCGAGTGACATTCCGCTGACAGCGGTTAGCACTCCGAGTGGTATGCTCTGGGAGTGGCTAGTCATGCCCCAAGGGCTGTCGAACGCGCCTGCGACGTTCAATCGTCTGGTGACGCAGCTCTTCAGGCCCCTGCGGGCGTTTGCTCAAACGTACTTCGACGACATCTTCGTCCACAGTCGTGCGGAGCACGGTCGGTCTGACGTGGAGAACCACATTGACCACTTGCGAGCAGTGCTCGAGTGCATGCGCACCAACAAGCTGTATGCTAACGCATCCAAATGCATCTTCGGTGCTGAAGAGATTCTTTCTTAGGATGCTTTGTTGGAAAGCGAGGCCTTCGAGCAGATCCTGCTAAGGTCAAGGCCATTGTCGACTGGCCGGTTCCAAAGAACCAGAAGGACTTACGTAAGTGGCTTGGCCCCGCCAACTACTTGCACAAGTACAGCGCGAACTACGCTGAGATGGCTCGGCCATTGTCCAATCTCCTTAAGAAGGATGAGGACTGGTGTTGGAACACCGAGCATCAAGATGCTTTCGAAGCAGTCAAGGAGAGTCTCCTTCATGCCCCGATCCTGGCGTTGCCAGACCCTGAACGTCCTTTCAGTGTCGTCTGTGACGCATCGGACTTTGCCATAGGCAGCGCTCTGCTTCAAGCAGACGCCGAAGGGCGTGAACGCGTGATAGCGTTTGAGTCTCGCCAGCTTAAGGCTGCAGAGAAGAACTATCCAGTTCATGACAAAGAGCTACTTGCGATGAAGTATGCTCTCGTCAAGTTCAGGGTTCACCTGCTGGGCTCTAAGCCGTTTGTGATCTTCACTGATCATGCGTCACTACGCACTGCGACCCAGTCGCCTCACCTCTCGCAAAGGATGGCCCGTTGGCTGTCCTTCTTCGCGGAGTACAACTTCGAGGTGAAGTACAAGCCTGGCAGGCAGAATGGTCTTGCAGACGCGTTGTCACGGCGACCGGACTATGAGCTTGCTCATGTCACGATGGTGACCTCGTCGGTGACGGACTTGATACGCGCTGCGTATGCGCGAGACGACATGTGTGTCGCCCTGCTGCGTGCTCTTGGGAGCAAGGAGTTTGAAAACTCGGACAAGACATTGTCGGCGCGCTTGCGCGCGAGCCTGCACCGTTACTCCGTCGCTGACGGTCTGCTGTACTACAGCACGAGTGCGGAGGACACTCCTCGAGTCGTGGTTCCTCATGACGAGGATTTGAAGTATCGTATCCTCTACGAGGCGCATGATACACCGCTTGGCGGCCACCTCGGTCGCGAGAAGACCTACAGCTCTGTGAGCCGGACCTATTGGTGGCCCAAGCTGTACAAGTGGACGAGCACGTACGTGCGCACGTGTGAGACGTGTCAGAGGGTGAAGCCCTCACCGCATGCGGCCGCGCCGCTGGCAAGCTTGCCTGTACCCTTTGGGTGTTGGGAGTCCATGAGTTTGGACTTTGTGTTTGGCCTTCCAAAGGACTCGGAAGGTAACACGGGCATCGTGGTTTTCGTTGACCGTCTGAGCAAGATGGCTCATCTAGCGGCTGTGCCGGACACCGTGGACGGTGAAGGGACAGCGAAGCTGTTTCTCGATCGGGTCTTCCGCCAACACGGGCTGCCCACATCGATTGTCTCTGATCGAGACCCCCGCTTCACTGGGAAGTTTTGGGACGCTGTCTTTAAGGTGCTTGGCACCAAGTTGGACATGTCCACAGCGGACCATCCGCAGACCGACGGTCAGACTGAGCGCGTGAATCGCGTTGTCGAAGACATTCTTCGTAGCATTTGCGCTGAAACGCCGAAGCGTTGGAGCGCTATGCTTCCACTCGTCGAGTTTGCGTTGAACAACGCTGTGCATGCCTCCACGGGCTACACTCCGTTCTACGTGAACGGCCTCACCCACCCGCGCGTCCCGCTGACGCTGCCACTCCGTGGTCCTGGGCTTGTGGGGGAGAGATAGCCGATCGGCTTGCTGATGTCAGCCCACTCACTGTTCGTAAACAGGTTGACGAGTTCCTGTCAACGCGTCTAAGTGTCCTTCGACACGTACGTGACGCAATGGCTGATAGCCAAGACAAACAGAAAGAACATGCGGATGCTAAAGGCAGAGGCAATGTTGAGAGTTATGAGGTCGGGGACCTAGTGTTGCTTAACGCTAAAAACCTACCTACACATGCAGTGTCTGCGGTCTTCAAGACCAAGTTGCGCCCGCGCTTCGTGGGACCGTTCACGGTCGTGGCCAAGAAGGGCCTGGCGTACACGCTCAATCTTCCGAAGAAGATGCGTACGCACCCCGTGTTCTACGTTGGCTTGCTCAAGCCGTACCGGGACCCGGCCCATGTGGGTTCTCAGGAGCTGGCGCCCAACGTGGCGGAGCCACGGCGCCCTGCTGAAGTCGCAGCGACAGGTCGACCTGACCTTCCAGCCGCGCGAAACCTTGTTCAAGGCGCGCCAGGCGTTGAGTCGCCGACTCAGCAGCCTCACACCACTGGAGACGTTCCCGGAGATCGCGGATCTCATTCACGGTGGTGTCAGACTCCCTCTCGGCTTGATCAAGCCTCCGCCCATGGCGCTCCAGGATCTGACGCACGTCGCTCAGCGATCTCTCCAAGCTCTCCAGCTCCTCAAGCCGGACAGGCTCCTCACCGTGCGAGGACACGGGCGCCGCCGGCGCTGCTCGACGAGCAGGGGAACCGCCACTTTCATGTGGAGCGTATCCTAAAGCGTCGTCGACGCGACGCTCATAACCAATATTTGGTAAAGTGGCGTGGGTACCCGCACTCAGAAAACTCGTGGGAGTTTGAGGTACCCCTCCGGCAAGACTGCCCTGACGTCGTGGACGCTTTTGATCGCCGCGATCGAAGGCGCTCTGCGAGCCCGCGACCGCGAAGTCGGTCGCCTCACGCTTCCCGCCGCTAGGCAGGGGAGCTGAGGGATCATACGCTGAGCTCAAGCGTTGATCCCGGGCTGCTGCAGCCGTCGACTCACCTTGGTGAGTTCCTGCAGCGCTCTTAAGAGCAGAGGAGCCGAGTCCGAGGGACTGTAGCGACCTGGAGGCGGCCGCCTGACGCTTCGTCTTCATCTTCGCGAAATCGAAGCGAAGCCGGCGCTCTAAGCGCACATCAGCTTCGTCGAAGCTAGACTGGAGAGCCTCCAGCGAAGAGAGACGGCGGGTTCGATGAACCCAGCTCGTGAATTGAGCGTCGTCCTCGTGGAGGAGCTCTCCCGGACCGAGCACCACCGGAATAGTCCGCATCGCGGGGACTGAAGCCCCACAGGCTTGATCGGACAGGCGAGTCCCATACTCCTCCGGAGTGGTCTGCTGCGGCGTCAAAAGCCTCTCTCGGAGAGCAGTACGAGTAGCGACCTGGTCGCTGGTACTGGCCGCCGGCCCGATTCGCCAATTCTGCAATGGCCCCGAGCCAAACTGCTTCAAGCGCTCCACCGGGTTGAGCGGCACGAAGCCATACTCTCGTCGAGAGCTTACTAGCGGTCGCGCCTCAGGTCGTTGCGAACGAACGGCAGTTTGCCCCTCGAGCTGACGCTCTTGAGCCTCGTCGAGGTCGTTGGAGATCTCGTTTGTCTCCAGACCAGACGAAGCACGAAGTGCTGTGGTCTCGCGATCCACGAAAGGGTTGGGAACCCGGCGTTGCTGCTCCGGCGAGCGTGGACGCGCAGGTGGCGGGGAGTCCTCTCGCTGAGGCATCGGCGTGTCGGAGCTGTAGTCCAGCTCCTCGTCCTCCTCCCCCTCCTCGAGGCCCTCAAAGAGGTCATCTGCCGCCCGGCGGGCCATGTTCGCGCTGCTGGGGCTCTCGGAGCTAAGCGCAAGACGGCTCTGCTGCAAGGCGTGATACTCTCTCACCGAGAGCGTTGACGCGGGGCGCGGTGAGACCTTACGGTCGGACGTTGAGGCACTAGGTGCCGGGGACGCGAGCGCGCTCTTGTTGTCGAGTGACTGAGCCGCCTGCGGACTCCGAGCCATATGCTCGTTGAACTTGGAAAGTTCTGGAGCGGGCTCTCGCGAGGGCAAGCGACTTGGCCGTTGCCGTCGAGACTTCTCAATCGAGACGATGACGAGTGCGTACACGTGGTGTCCACAGTCTGGTGGGGGAGGGTGTAACGGGGTTACATTGAATAGTGTGATGCACACAAGCTAGGTGCCACACATAAGTGGCTTCCACACATATGTTACGTGGGTCACCCCAGATAGGAGTGGGTGGCTCACAGCCACTGGATATGCATTTGACTAGGCTCTACTATGATAGATAGTGAGTCCTATACATACAAACAACAGGCGGCTCTGCCGCGATAAACAACAATACATTCAGTTCACATTTGAAGCCTAAGAGTTCACTAGCCTTGTTTAAGGTATTTCTGTCTCTTGGAGTCCTTAATTAGCTATATTAAGGTACTCGTGCAAACTCTCGTATAGAGTTTGCAAGCTATCAATATTACTAGAGACTCTCTGAGTCTGTGTCTTCCTCTGACGCTAAAGCTACAGCAGCCCCGCTGCAGAGAGGGTGTTCGACTGGGACCTTGATTCCTGGAAGCAAGCGATCCAAGTCATCCTTGATCCCCTGACGATCTTAGTTGGGACGGTCAAGCCGGACGCTGGGTCGCCACCCGATCTGAAGCGCGAAGAACGGACCCGGTCGGACCCACTCCCTGTGCATTACCCCTCGAGCGTGGACTCTGACAGCAGTGTCGAGTCGCCGAAGAGGATGCAGATGAGTCGACCGTTGCCCACGAAGCAACCTCCCCCCAAGCGAGAGAGTCGGCCGTCGACCGAGGAACGACCCGCGGCTGCAGCTGCAGTCCGTCCGGTCCCCACGAGGCAAGCCGAGGTGCCTGCCGAAGGAGCCATTCCCAAGGCGCTTGAGATTGCCATTATCAAACTGATGCAGTCGACCATGATGCGTATGTCCCCGACGCCCGCGCCGACGAACCCTGCTGCGCCAGCGCCGGTCGCACCTCCGCCGCCCGTCGTACCGCCTCCGCAAGGAGAAGAAGACGTGGCCATGGAGTCGGTGAGCTCACACTCGCCATCGCGACATAAGACGCATCGCCCGGCTCGGGACGTCGACCCGGACGATCTGTTCGACATGGACGACGGGTCTCCATCAGGAGCTGCTGCTGTGTCTAACGCTGTAGTTGCCTCCACTGGTACTGGCGTGACGCGAATGCGCCTCTCTGCGTTCTCCGAGCTGAAGGAGTTCCATGGTCGAGACGCGAGCGAAGAGAAGGCCCGAACCTGGCTCAACCGAGTGAAGTCCGCGTCACGCCGTGACGGTATGACGGGAGACGAAGTCTGCGCCTTGTTCGGAGATCTGATGACCGGACCGGCACGCCAATGGTACCTTCAGTTGACCAGGAGCGTGAAGAAGTCATGGAACGACTTGATGGAGCAGTTCCGCATTCAGTACTGCGGCAAGGGAGTGTCGATGGCCAGCCGCTATTACCACATGGCCAAGCATCCGGATGAGACGCCGCTTGAGTACCTGTACCGACTCAATGTCGCTGGTATGCGCGCCGGGATCGGGTACGAAGACGGGTCGACGGAAGAGAAGCGCGAACACGTGGAGTTGTTCATCAACACCCTCGGGTCCTCGGAGCAAGAGCTGTCGTCACGTCTCACGTTAATGGAAGTCCCCGACGCCGCCACGCTGGAGAAGAAGCTGCGTGCGCGCCAACGAGGTCTGGCCCAGCGGAAGAAAGCTCTGTTCGGCTCGAACAAGTTTCGCCAGAAGGTGCTCACGCCGCCCCAGCCTGCCCGTGTCGTTCACGCGATCCAAGCTAAAGCTGAAGAATACGACTCGGGACGCGAAGACGATGACAGCGACGACCAGATCTACGACCAAGATCGGGACGATGAAGATCGAGCTCGACTTATGGCCGCTGGACCGCCCGGAGAAGCCGCCCGTCGGAACCCCGACGCTGGTGAACCAGGCCGTGATCGTCCACGTTGTCGCCAATGTGGATCGCCCTGTGACTTGGAAGGAGATTGCTGGAGCTTGCTGACGTGTCAGAAGTCCGGCGGACGCCACCCGACTGATAAGTGCCTGCGAACCTGCAAGGCCTGTGGAGAGATACACGAGGCTGGAGAGTGTCCGATGGAGAAGTTCTTCAACCAGCTGCGTCAGTGGTACGACCCGCAGAAACACGCGGGGATGCTTCCGCCCACGGCCGAGAAGATGTTAAACTAGATCGCTCGCTGGCTTGGAAACCAGTACGAGACGAGCGATCTGTTTCCGTCTATGCATATGTGGCCCGGAACGCACAAGTATCGGTTAGTGAGACCCCGGCCACCCTGAATGACAATACATGTGGATCAAACTTGGAACGTACCAGACCAGAGCGGAGTCTTAAAGTCTCAGCCGTCCAACTCGTCGATGAATATGCGCGAGAAGAACCGTTGGGAGTGCTGGACTTGCAGCCGGGAGAACGACGCGGATACTGGAAACGATACGCGCCGGACAAATGGTACCGACAGGCGAAGATCCACGGGAAGTTGAACAACCGTCGTGCCACACTGTTACTGGATACAGGCGCCGAGGTGTCCATCTTGGACACCACCTTTGCTCGTGAGGTAGGCTGCCGAATCGACACGAGTGTGACGCAAACTTGCGTCGGCATTCGCGACGAGACGTATTACACGGTGGGCAAGACGAAGATCAAGATCACCCTCGCGGGCTACTTCGTCTACTTCTTGGATATTTGGGTCGGCGATCTGGTAGGTCAGGACGCGATCCTTGGAATGAACTTCATGGTGCCGGCCGGCGTCCGCGTCGACACGGCCGACGGAACAGCGTGTCTGCCGGACGAGGTTCGCGTTCAGCTGCTTGGGAGACGGACGTTGTACGGCACGAAGTCGCGCTCGATCAAGCTGACGAAGCCCGAGAGGATTGACGCGGGACGGACGTTGGACGTCGCGCTGCGACCGGACCGGACTCTGCCGCAGTTGTGGGTCACGAACGGGAAGCAGTCGGTCGCCAGCTTAGTCAAAGGCCAAGTCGGGCGGCGCATGTACCTGCGCCTGACCAACATCGGAGAGAAGGCCGCCTCGATCGAGGCTCACACGGTGCTGGGATACTGGCTGCCGGCTGACGCGCTGCCATGGGACTACGGGTTTGTCCGAATCGACTCGCGACGGTATCGAGAGTGGTAGAACCTTGCATACGAAGCCACTTGCGACGCCAACGACGTGTGGACGCCCGACGAACCCGAGCTGCCGATGACCGTGCACCCGCCCTACAAGATCCCTCACAGGGTCTTGCGTCGGGGCGCCGTGGGAATGCCGAGTCGCGCGCGTCCGTCGAGGAGTCTTGCGCCCGAGGCAGCAGTTCGAACAATGCCAGTGGCTGCGATGGCGGTGAATGCGCGTGGAGAGCCAGTTGAGTCAAGTGAAGGGACGACTGTTTCGGTTCTTCCCGAAATCTCGAAGATTCCTGAAGAGTCGCCCCGTCTGGATCCAACTGACGAAACCGCCGAAACCGCTGGAAAGATCGCGACCGCTGGAAAGATCGCAGACGCCGCCGAAACGGTTGAACCCGACGCAGGCGCTGAAGAGGCAGTGCTGTACCACGAAGGGTCGGAACTTTTCGCAGAAGAGTTGGAAGCTGAGATGGCGGTGTTGCCTGAGATCTCTCTGACAGCCGAAGTGAAGATCGAAGATCTCAAAGTTGGGCGACCGACAGGCGTCACTCCTGAAAAGGCGGCGCAGGAAGAAGCCCGACTTCGGAACATCATCTGGAAGCGCCGGAGATGGATGATCGGGAAGGGCAACGCGTTGCCTCCTGCAGCAATCGGTGTCGTGTGTGACATCGACGTAGGAGGTGCGACGCCCGTCGCACAGCGTGTCCGCAAGATCCCGCCCCGTTCTGTGAGAAGGTGTCCGAGCTGCTCAAGGGTCTGCTCAGCGCGAAGATGATACAGCTGTCGACGTCCCCATGGGCGTCTCCGATCGTCGTGATAATCAAGAAGAACGGGGTCGACATCAGGTTTTGCATCGTCTACCGGTTGGTGAACGGCCTGACGCAGCTCATGGTCTACCCGATGCCGCTCGCCAACGACTTGCTCGAGGACTTGGACAAGTACCTGTGGTTCTGCTCGCTGGATATGGCAAGCGGCTTCTGGGTCGTGCCGATGACGGCGCGTGCCCGACTGATCTCAGCATTTATCACTCCGTTTGGACCCTTCGAGTGGCTGCGGATGCCGTTCGGCCTGCGCAACGCGCCGCAGATATATCAGCGGCTAATCGACAACGCGTTGTACGGTTTCATGCGCCTGTCTGCCGATCGCGACGCACGGGACGCCTTCGACGACGGAGAACCGGAACCTCCGGGAATCCACTCCGTCTTAGGACGACGTTCATACATCGACGATATCTTGATCGGAGGGACATCGTGGGACGACTTGTGCAGAAAGTAGAGCGCCTGTTGGATGTTTGCGAGAAGTGGCACCTGTCGATCAGCGTCGAGAAGAGCGAGTGGGGAATGTCGAAAGTCGACTACTTGGGTCACCGCGTGTCAGAGAACGGTCTCAAAGCGAAGCCGAAGAATCTCGACTCGCTGACGACGCTAGACTTCCCACGCACGCTCAAGGGTCTGCAATCCTTCTTGGGTAGCCTCAACTACTACCATCGGTTCATCCCCGACTTCGCGATCTACGCGACGGCTCTGTACTCGCTCACGGACGCGGATTTCGAGGCGGTCGCCGCCATGCCTGAAGCACGCTCTCAAGAGAAGTGGGTCCACGCTCAGAGCGCATTCGACGCTCTCAAGATTAAGGTCGCGGAGACCCCGATGCTGAAGCACTACGACGAGGAACGCGATCCAGTCGTGATCGTGTACGCAAACTGCAGCGGGGCTGCTGTAGCTTTAGCGTCAGAGGAAGACACAGACTCAGAGAGTCTCTAGTAATATTGATAGCTTGCAAACTCTATACGAGAGTTTGCACGAGTACCTTAATATAGCTAATTAAGGACTCCAAGAGACAGAAATACCTTAAACAAGGCTAGTGAACTCTTAGGCTTCAAATGTGAACTGAATGTATTGTTGTTTATCGCGGCAGAGCCGCCTGTTGTTTGTATGTATAGGACTCACTATCTATCATAGTAGAGCCTAGTCAAATGCATATCCAGTGGCTGTGAGCCACCCACTCCTATCTGGGGTGACCCACGTAACATATGTGTGGAAGCCACTTATGTGTGGCACCTAGCTTGTGTGCATCACACTATTCAATGTAACCCCGTTACACCCTCCCCCACCAGACTGTGGACACCACGTGTACGCACTCGTCATCATCTCGATTGAGAAGTCTCGACGGCAACGGCCAAGTCGCTTGCCCTCACGAGAGCCCGCTCCAGAACTTTCCAAGTTCAACGAGCACATGGCTCGGAGTCCGCAGGCGTCTTGGTCACTCGACAACAAGAGCGCGCTCGCGTCCCCGGCACCTAAGTGCCCCAACGTCCGACCGTAAGGTCTCACCGCGCCCCGCGTCAACGCTCTCGGTGAGAGAGTATCACGCCCTGCAGCAGAGCCGTCTTGCGCTTAGCTCCGAGAGCCCCAGCAGCGCGAACATGGCCCGCCGTGCGGCAGATGACCTCTTTGAGGGCCTCGAGGAGGGGGAGGAGGACGAGGAGCTGGACTACAGCTCCGACACGCCGATGCCTCAGCGAGAGGACTCCCCGCCACCTGCGCGTCCACGCTCGCCGGAGCAGCAACGCCGGGTTCCCAACCCTTTCGTGGATCGCGAGACCACAGCACTTCGTGCTTCGTCTGGTCTGGAGACAAACGAGATCTCCAACGACCTCGACGAGGCTCAAGAGCGTCAGCTCGAGGGGCAAACTGCCGTTCGTTCGCAACGACCTGAGGCGCGACCGCTAGTAAGCTCTCGACGAGAGTATGGCTTCGTGCCGCTCAACCCGGTGGAGCGCTTGAAGCAGTTTGGCTCGGGGCCATTGCAGAATTGGCGAATCGGGCCGGCGGCCAGTACCAGCGACCAGGTCGCTACTCGTACTGCTCTCCGAGAGAGGCTTTTGACGCCGCAGCAGACCACTCCGGAGGAGTATGGGACTCGCCTGTCCGATCAAGCCCGTGGGGCTTCAGTCCCCGCGATGCGGACTATTCCGGTGGTGCTCGGTCCGGGAGAGCTCCTCCACGAGGACGACGCTCAATTCACGAGCTGGGTTCATCGAACCCGCCGTCTCTCTTCGCTGGAGGCTCTCCAGTCTAGCTTCGACGAAGCTGATGTGCGCTTAGAGCGCCGGCTTCGCTTCGATTTCGCGAAGATGAAGACGAAGCGTCAGGCGGCCGCCTCCAGGTCGCTACAGTCCCTCGGACTCGGCTCCTCTGCTCTTAAGAGCGCTGCAGGAACTCACCAAGGTGAGTCGACGGCTGCAGCAGCCCGGGATCAACGCTTGAGCTCAGCGTATGATCCCTCAGCTCCCCTGCCTAGCGGCGGGAAGCGTGAGGCGACCGACTTCGCGGTCGCGGGCTCGCAGAGCGCCTTCGATCGCGGCGATCAAAAGCGTCCACGACGTCAGGGCAGTCTTGCCGGAGGGGTACCTCAAACTCCCACGAGTTTTCTGAGTGCGGGTACCCACGCCACTTTACCAAATATTGGTTATGAGCGTCGCGTCGACGACGCTTTAGGATACGCTCCACATGAAAGTGGCGGTTCCCCTGCTCGTCGAGCAGCGCCGGCGGCGCCCGTGTCCTCGCACGGTGAGGAGCCTGTCCGGCCTGAGGAGCTGGAGAGCTTGGAGAGATCGCTGAGCGACGTGCGTCAGATCCTGGAGCGCCATGGGCGGAGGCTTGATCAAGCCGAGAGGGAGTCTGACACCACCGTGAATGAGATCCGCGATCTCCGGGAACGTCTCCAGTGGTGTGAGGCTGCTGAGTCGGCGACTCAACGCCTGGCGCGCCTTGAACAAGGTTTCGCGCGGCTGGAAGGTCAGGTCGACCTGTCGCTGCGACTTCAGCAGGGCGCCGTGGCTCCGCCACGTTGGGCGCCAGCTCCTGAGAACCCACATGGGCCGGGTCCCGGTACGGCTTGAGCAAGTCAACGTAGAACACGGGGTGCGTACGCATCTTCTTCGGAAGATTGAGCGTGTACGCCAGGCCCTTCTTGGCCACCACCGTGAACGGTCCCACGAAGCGCGGGCGCAACTTGGTCTTGAAGACCGCAGACACTGCATGTGTAGGTAGGTTTTTAGCGTTAAGCAACACTAGGTCCCCGACCTCATAACTCTCAACATTGCCTCTGCCTTTAGCATCCGCATGTTCTTTCTGTTTGTCTTGGCTATCAGCCATTGCGTCACGTACGTGTCGAAGGACACTTAGACGCGTTGACAGGAACTCGTCAACCTGTTTACGAACAGTGAGTGGGCTGACATCAGCAAGCCGATCGGCTATCTCTCCCCCACAAGCCCAGGACCACGGAGTGGCAGCGTCAGCGGGACGCGCGGGTGGGTGAGGCCGTTCACGTAGAACGGAGTGTAGCCCGTGGAGGCATGCACAGCGTTGTTCAACGCAAACTCGACGAGTGGAAGCATAGCGCTCCAACGCTTCGGCGTTTCAGCGCAAATGCTACGAAGAATGTCTTCGACAACGCGATTCACGCGCTCAGTCTGACCGTCGGTCTGCGGATGGTCCGCTGTGGACATGTCCAACTTGGTGCCAAGCACCTTAAAGACAGCGTCCCAAAACTTCCCAGTGAAGCGGGGGTCTCGATCAGAGACAATCGATGTGGGCAGCCCGTGTTGGCGGAAGACCCGATCGAGAAACAGCTTCGCTGTCCCTTCACCGTCCACGATGTCCGGCACAGCCGCTAGATGAGCCATCTTGCTCAGACGGTCAACGAAGACCACGATGCCCGTGTTGCCTTCCGCGTCCTTTGGAAGGCCAAACACGAAGTCCAAACTCATGGACTCCCAACACCCAGAGGGTACAGGCAAGCTTGCCAGCGGCGCGGCCGCATGCGGTGAGGGCTTCACCCGCTGACACGTCTCACACGTGCGCACGTACGTGCTCGTCCACTTGTACAGCTTGGGCCACCAATAGGTCCGGCTCACAGAGCTGTAGGTCTTCTCGCGACCGAGGTGGCCGCCAAGCGGTGTATCATGCGCCTCGTAGAGGATACGATACTTCAAATCCTCGTCATGAGGAACCACGACTCGAGGAGTGTCCTCCGCACTCGTGCTGTAGTACAGCAGACCGTCAGCGACGGAGTAACGGTGCAGGCTCGCGCGCAAGCGCGCCGACAATGTCTTGTCCGAGTTTTCAAACTCCTTGCTCCCAAGAGCACGCAGCAGGGCGACACACATGTCGTCTCGCGCATAAGCAGCGCGTATCAAGTCCGTCACCGACGAGGTCACCATCGTGACATGAGCAAGCTCATAGTCCGGTCGCCGTGACAACGCGTCTGCAAGACCATTCTGCCTGCCAGGCTTGTACTTCACCTCGAAGTTGTACTCCGCGAAGAAGGACAGCCAACGGGCCATCCTTTGCGAGAGGTGAGGCGACTGGGTCGCAGTGCGTAGTGACGCATGATCAGTGAAGATCACAAACGGCTTAGAGCCCAGCAGGTGAACCCTGAACTTGACGAGAGCATACTTCATCGCAAGTAGCTCTTTGTCATGAACTGGATAGTTCTTCTCTGCAGCCTTAAGCTGGCGAGACTCAAACGCTATCACGCGTTCACGCCCTTCGGCGTCTGCTTGAAGCAGAGCGCTGCCTATGGCAAAGTCCGATGCGTCACAGACGACACTGAAAGGACGTTCAGGGTCTGGCAACGCCAGGATCGGGGCATGAAGGAGACTCTCCTTGACTGCTTCGAAAGCATCTTGATGCTCGGTGTTCCAACACCAGTCCTCATCCTTCTTAAGGAGATTGGACAATGGCCGAGCCATCTCAGCGTAGTTCGCGCTGTACTTGTGCAAGTAGTTGGCGAGGCCAAGCCACTTACGTAAGTCCTTCTGGTTCTTGGGAACCGGCCAGTCAACGATGGCCTTAACCTTAGCAGGATCTGCTCGAAGGCCGCGCTTCCCAACGAAGCATCCTAAGAAAGGAATTTCTTCAGCGCCGAAGATGCATTTTGATGCGTTAGCGTACAGCTTGTTGGTGCGCATGCACTCGAGCACTGCTCGCAAGTGGTCAATGTGGTTCTCCACGTCAGACCGACCTTGCTCCGCACGACTGTGGACGAAGATGTCGTCGAAGTACGTTTGAGCAAACGCCCGCAGGGGCCTGAAGAGCTGCGTCACCAGACGATTGAACGTCGCAGGCGCGTTCGACAGCCCTTGGGGCATGACTAGCCACTCCCAGAGCATACCACTCGGAGTGCTAACCGCTGTCAGCGGAATGTCACTCGCTCGCATGAGCAACTGGTAATAACCATCGACCAAGTCAAGCGCACTGTACATCGTGCAGCCAACCATATTGTTCTGCAGAACATCCTTCCTAGGAATCGGCGTCTGTGCCGGAATGGTGGCAGCGTTGAGCTTATTGAAAGCATGAACGATGCGCCACTTGCCATTAGGCTTTCTGACACAGAACGTAGGCGTCGAGTGCGGAGACTTGCTCTCACGCACCATGCCCGCCGCGTGCTTGGCATTGAAGAACGCGTCAATGACGTCGCACTGCTCCTTCGGTAAGGGCCACTGCCTCGTTACGCAGTATTTGGTTCCAGGAACCAAGTCAATCTCATGACGGACACCTCGATCCGGAGGTAAGCCAGTGGGCGGGTCATTCGAGACCACATCCTGGAACTCCTTAACCAAAGGATAGAACGGATCCGATGGGTCCTTCAGGATCGAAGATCCACTTCGCGCACTGAGTGCCTCCTTCGTGTCCTCAAGGACAGCTTCATCCATAAGCGACGAGGAGTTCAATTCCTCCTCCGGTCGTATCATGACCACTTCGGCGAGCGCGCCAGCCTTTAAGGCATCCCCAAAGTCGGGAATGGACATCTCGTCCAGCTCTAGCAGAGCAGCCACCGTCGGAATAGCCTCGAGGCTGACGTTGCCCTCGGCTTCACCAGTCACTCCATCAACGAGTGTGTATAGCTGCTCGCTATCATCGTCCACGACGGACACGTCCTGTACCAGGACCGACGCCTTGCGTCTCGCAGTCGCCATCTGGCGTCGCTGCCGCCTCCTCGCGGAAGCTGTACGCCTCGAAGAGGCCAGCGTGTTCAGACTGAAAGTCTCGTCAGGTGTTGACACCTCTTGCTGCTCTGATTGAGCCGGCGTGGAGCCGCAACGCTCACAGCCCTCGCCCAGTGGATTAGGTGCCACTCCACCCGCATCGTCAGGGTCCTCCCCTTGATGCCTCGGCTCACAGCCGACCACGCCATCAGTGGCATGCAGCGATGCTGTGTTCTCGCGACGAGCATCGCTCAGCGGGTTACGTGCCGCTCCACGCGCATCACTAGGGCCATGCCCAAGATGCCTCGACGAACTGTCGACCATGCCATTACCGGCATGCAGCGATGCTGCGCTCAAGCCACGAGCATCGCTCAGCGGGTTACGTGCCGCTCCACGCGCATCACTAGGGCCACGCCCAAGATGCCTCGACTCAGTGTCGACCCCGCCATTACCGGCAGGCAGTGATGACTCACAGTAACTCGGAGTCTCACTCAGTGGGTTACGTGCCACTCCACGTCCAGCCCACGAGCAGTGCTCGGGACTCGCGTCTTCGACGCCAGTGTCCATTAACTCGGACACTCCAATGTCCAGCACATTGACCGACTCGGTCCAGTGCCCGCGCCAATAGCGCTTTTGCTTCCTAGCAGAGGTGGGTTCATGACTCGCCAATGCTCCCCTAGGAGGCAAGCGCGTAGCGCCTAAGGTCTTCGACCGCCAGTCGATCCATGGTTCATGGCACTCCAGCCATGCCATGCCGAGGATGAGGTCGTACCTCGAATCCAGGTCGATGACCAAACAGCGTTCAACGCTATCGAAGTCCAGAAACTTCACGCCCAGGTTCACAGGAACCTTGGGCACCGTGACACGGGTCCCCGTCGCAAGACGGACGGTGACGATGTCACTCGAACGCGCCTTCAGCGCCTCAGCGTACTGCTGACTTCCTTTCATCGTGGAGCGCCGAGCATAGTTGCCCGACGCTCCGGAGTCGATAAGGATCTTCCATGGCTTCTCAAAGCCCTTCACGGTCGCTTCCACGACCAGCAAGCCCGGCTTGCATACACGTCCCGTGTTGTTAGAGAGCACGGTGCTCTTTGGGGCTAAGCCCTGCCGACCTCCTCCCTGAGGCTCAACAGAACTCAGTTCTTCTTCCCCAGCAGGGCGCCCCGCGCCTACTGGGACTTGGCGTTTCCCCGCCCCGAGCCAGGCTTCTGCTCAGAAGCGGAGATTCGGCTCGACGGAGCCTGGCGCTGCTTGCGCAGCGGGCAACCCGGACGCAGGTGTTGCGTGCTGCCGCACACATAGCATCGACGGATGCCGATACGCTGCTCAGCAGCCTGAAGCTCGGCTTCCTCATCTTCAGCGTAGCTGAGGTCCATAGGCATTGCGCCATTGGACACATCAGAAGCTCCGGAAGAGCTGGCTTGGGAAGCCGTCCAACCAAGTCGCGACGACTTGAAGTTGAACTCGGCGTTCAACGCCACGTTCACGGCTTCCTCAAAAGAGGTCGGGTGAACACGGAAGACTTCCGTCCTGGCCACGCCAGTGCGAAGGCCTTCCATGAAGACGGTCACCGCGACCACTTCAGGAAGAGGATCCGCCGCCATGCCGGCGAGAAGAGTTCTCAACTCCTGGACGAAGTCCAACAATTCCTTCTTACCCTGACGGGTAGACAGGAAGCGTGACCTCACGCGATACGCCTGGTTAGGCGGCGAGAACACTCGCGAAAGCTGGGCCTTCAGCTGATCCCAAGAAGGGAACGCAGTGTCCACAGACGTGCCACACGTCAGGGCCCACTCTCGCGCTCGGCCACCGAGCTTGGAGATCGCAAGCGCCACGCGCTGCTGCTCGGTCTTGAGCATGGCGGACGCCATGGCCATTTCGACCTCTCTGATCCAGAGCAAAAGGCTTTCGCCTTCCTTGCCCTCAAAGGTCTTGACGCTCACCATGAGCGGTTTAGCTCGTGGAGCATCGTCCGATGCAGGCCTAGGCGTCACAGACGCCGCGGCCGCAGTCATCTTCTGCTGGACGTGCTCCAACAGAGCATTCTCATACTGAGAAAACGCCTCCAGACGCGCGTTCACCGCGTCGGGGCCTTGCGAAGCAAGATGGGCCACACCTTCCGGGCCGATCAAGGACATCAGCTTATTAAGCCCGTCCTGTTGGTTCGGGGGTAAGTGGGCAAATTGCTCCATCCTCACAGAGGGACAGTCGTAAGACTCAGGTGTCGGATTGACTACAAGTGCTACCAAGTGCAGCGGGGCTGCTGTAGCTTTAGCGTCAGAGGAAGACACAGACTCAGAGAGTCTCTAGTAATATTGATAGCTTGCAAACTCTATACGAGAGTTTGCACGAGTACCTTAATATAGCTAATTAAGGACTCCAAGAGACAGAAAAATACCTTAAACAAGGCTAGTGAACTCTTAGGCTTCAAATGTGAACTGAATGTATTGTTGTTTATCGCGGCAGAGCCGCCTGTTGTTTGTATGTATAGGACTCACTATCTATCATAGTAGATCCTAGTCAAATGCATATCCAGTCTGTGAGCCACCCACTCCTATCTGGGGTGACCCACGTAACATATGTGTGGAAGCCACTTATGTGTGGCACCTAGCTTGTGTGCATCACACTATTCAATGTAACCCCGTTACACAAACGACTGGGCGATCTCGGCCGTCTTGACGCAGGGTCATGACGACGTGTACATGCCCGTGAAGTTTTCCAGCCGCACGTTGAAGCCCAACGAGTTGAACTACAACATCGTCGAGAAAGAAATCTTGGCGCTGTTGCGGATCCTCGACGACTGCTTCACGATGTTGGCGGGACGGAAGATACGCGTTCTGACACGTCACACGACGTTGGCCTGGTTGTTCCGATCCAAGGGACTACAGGGCCGACTGTCGCAGTGGGCCGCGATACTCTCACCGTGGACGTTGGAGATCTGCAAGTCGATGAAAGGAGAAGATGAGATTCTCGGGACATTAGCCGCGAGTATCACCCCCAAGGGCCTTCGTGGATATGGCCTTGGAGGAGATCGCATCGAAGAAACGCCCGTCGAGGATCATCACGATTCCGATCCCAGTCATCACGACGGAAGAACGTCTCCACGTCGTAAGTTTCGACGGATCGGCCAAGAGCAAACGTGAGGGAGGTGCCTTCAGTGCTGTCGTGTGGGAACTGCCAGGCTGGACAGTCGTTCGAGCAGCGTCAGGATACGCGACCGACTTGACCGTCAATGAAGCTGAGAACCGCGGCATGCTGCTGGGATATTCGCTTCTGGAAGGACTGGACGTCACGAGACTGATCGTTTGCGGAGATTCCAACCTTGTCATTCGCCAGATGCGGGAAGATGGACTGCAAGTCGCCACGTTTGAAGCTGCTGCGAGAACGGGCTCGACGAGCACTACGGACGTGGCCATGTCACGATCTGTTCCACGTACGTCGAGACTGGAACGCCAACGCGGACTTGCTAGCCGGACAAGCGCTACAACGCCAAGCCGGCATAACAGTTCGGAGCCCGGAAAGAGATCCAAGATCTGAAGACGTTGAACCGACTGGGCGAGATCGTGCGACCTAGAACGACCAATCCAGAATGATCCGTCTCAGGACCGAAGCGAGATATCGTCCGGAAGCCGACGATGGCGTAGCGCGAGTGCTGGCTGTGACGACCCGTTCGGCCACCGCTGCGCCGCCACCCCTCCGAGATCGGACACCGGAAGTCTTGCAAGAGCTGGTGGTCCAACGATTGATGCTTGATCGCATACGGATCGCCCAAGACGAAGAGACCTGGATCGCGAATCTGAAGAAGTTCCTTAGCGGAGACCTCGACCAACTGTCGAGACAAGAAGCGAAGAACTGCAGTAAGATCGCGAGCCAGTACGAAGAAGGCGAAGGCGGACTTTTGTACTACCAGACGCGAGGAGACGACGCGGCCGAAGATCGCGACACGATCATGAAATCGGTTGTTCCCGAGACGTTGCGTGACGACATTCATCACCACTACCACACGAGTCTGGAAGGTGCCCATCAGGCGGGACTTGATACGACCATAACTTAAAGTCCCAGGATAGTACTGCTCTAGCCAGCGAACGATGCGTGGGTGACAGCGACATTCCGTCGTCAGGGTGACAACTGGGAACTCGTCTAATTTATCGGCGATATAGCGAAGAGAGTAGAACCCGCCGTCCCGGCGGGTGGTGTTGCCATAGCACTCACGATCTCCTTCTGGAAAGTATCAGAATGGGTGAGATAGCAAGTGATGGTCAAGAGTCACTAACGACTGGCGGGACGAGAGGTGCCGAGCCCCTTCTTCATCTAGGTCGAACACAGAATGGATAGGACACCGTTCATGGCGAAGTTGGTGCTACGTCCGGTTATGCATCCCCTTTAAACGCTCTTGCTATGGGTATTGATGCTCGTGACGACACGTACAGCGAATCCAGTCGTGTTGAACAAGAAGAATCACAAGTGGTTGACCGGGAAGTGATTGATCTCTGTAGCGATCCAGAAAGCTCTTCTGACGGTGAAGACAAGAATGATAAAAGCGTAGACGAAGAAGGCGAAATCCACTCAGCTGAAGGAAGTTTTCATGACCATTTAGCCATGGAAAACGCCAACACATCCGACCCATCTTCACCTTGAAGATTCTTATCTCAAGACACGAGCCCAAAACAACATATCAGTTCTGGGAAGCAATTTACACGTCGGGGTAAAACATGGTTGGCTACTATTGTTTTCAGCGTGAGTGCTGCTCACATGCGGTCTCGCTCCCTCACACGACGACAGTCCCACTCCTCCGAAACTTGCCTCTACGCCTTCTTGACTATGGTTGGTTGTGAGTGTCCAAGCTCTTGTTGTCTGCGAGGGGGCGATTTCACGAGTGATAAGTATGTCGGCGACGAATCTTGCTGCCACTACCGGTACTACAAGATGCATCGCGTCTATATGAATAATTTCCGAGATGAAGTCGACTATCGGTTAAGGTCGATGATACTCACGCATTTGGAAGTAGCGCCTGCTGCAACGAAGGACTGCGAGCACTTCGGTAAAGATATGGCAAACCGCTCAAGTTGCAAATCGATCAAAGTGCTGGATTTGAGAAGCACGTGAAATACTGGAGTGAGGCACCGCGCAAAATAGCGGGTACTTGCAGAAATTCAACGGCGCCGTTTTGAAGTCCTTCCATGTCCACGACTGACCAACCGACGACACCCGGCCCTACATGGTTGGGAAAATCGAAGTTGGCGGGGTGACATCGAAGGCTTCGCAATGTTCAGGGACTCACGCCATTTGTTCGACAACCGTTAAGCAGAAGCGATCGCTGCTCCCTGTACGGTGTTATCCCCAGCACACGTTTTTGGTTGCACCGATAGTTACAGCTGCTATCAATCCACTCCAGGGTATCCATCACTGCTCCTGCTTCGTTGTCGTTTTTCCTCGCCCCATGTGGATCCATACCGCAGTCAATGCAGATACGTCGATTACGGGATAGATAGTCACGGGACTCGATACCACCATAACTTAAAGTCCCAGGATAGTACTGCTCTAGCCAGCGAACGATGCATGGGTGACAGCGACATTCCTTCGTCAGGGTGACAGCGACATTCCTTCGTCAGGGTGACAACTGGGAACTCGTCTAATTTATCGGCGATATAGCGAAGAGAGTAGAACCCGCCGTGCCGGCGGGTGGTGTTGCCATAGCACTCACGATCTCCTTCTGGAAAGTATCAGAATGGGTGAGATAGCAAGTGATGGTCAAGAGTCACTAACGACTGGCGGGACGAGAGGTGCCGAGCCCCTTCTTCATCTAGGTCGAACACAGAATGGATAGGACACCGTTCATGGCGAAGTTGGTGCTACGTCCGGTTATGCATCCCCTTTAAACGCTCTTGCTATGGGTATCGATGCTCGTGACGACACGTACAGCGAATCCAGTCGTGTTGAACAAGAAGAATCACAAGTGGTTGACCGGGAAGTGATTGATCTCTGTAGCGATCCAGAAAGCTCTTCTGACGGAGAAGACAAGAATGATGAAAGTGTAGACGAAGAAGGCGAAATCCACTCAGCTGAAGGAAGTTTCCATGACCATTTAGCCATGGAAAACGCCAACACATCCGACCCATCTTCACCTTGAAAGATTCTTATCTCAAGACACGAGCCCAAAACAACATATCAGTTCTGGGAAGCAATTTACACGTCGGGGTAAAACATGGTTGGCTACTATTGTTTTCAGCGTGAGTGCTGCTCACATGCGGTCTCGCTCCCTCACACGACGACAGTCCCACTCCTCCGAAACTTGCCTCTACGCCTTCTTGACTATGGTTGGTTGTGAGTGTCCAAGCTCTTGTTGTCTGCGAGGGGGCGATTTCACGAGTGATAAGTATGTCGGCGACGAATCTTGCTGCCACTACCGGTACTACAAGATGCATCGCGTCTATATGAATAATTTCCGAGATGAAGTCGACTATCGGTTAAGGTCGATGATACTCACGCATTTGGAAGTAGCGCCTGCTGCAACGAAGGACTGCGAGCACTTCGGTAAAGATATGGCAAACCGCTCAAGTTGCAAATCGATCAAAGTGCTGGATTTGAGAAGCACGTGAAATACTGGAGTGAGGCACCGCGCAAAATAGCGCAGTACTTGCAGAAATTCAACGGCGCCGTTTTGAAGTCCTTCCATGTCCACGACTGACCAACCGACGACACCCGGCCCTACATGGTTGGGAAAATCGAAGTTGGCGGGGTGACATCGAAGGCTTCGCAATGTTCAGGGACTCACGCCATTTGTTCGACAACCGTTAAGCAGAAGCGATCGCTGCTCCCTGTACGGTGTTATCCCCAGCACACGTTTTTGGTTGCACCGATAGTTACAGCTGCTATCAATCCACTCCAGGGTATCCATCACTGCTCCTGCTTCGTTGTCGTTTTTCCTCGCCCCATGTGGATCCATACCGCAGCCAATGCAGATACGTCGATTACGGGATAGATAGTTATGGGACTCGATACCACCATAACTTAAAGTCCCAGGATAGTACTGCTCTAGCCAGCGAACGATGCGTGGGTGACAGCGACATTCCTTCGTCAGGGTGACAACTGGGAACTCGTCTAATTTATCGGCGATATAGCGAAGAGAGTAGAACCCGCCGTGCCGGCGGGTGGTGTTGCCATAGCACTCACGATCTCCTTCTGGAAAGTATCAGAATGGGTGAGATAGCAAGTGATGGTCAAGAGTCACTAACGACTGGCGGGACGAGAGGTGCCGAGCCCCTTCTTCATCTAGGTCGAACACAGAATGGATAGGACACCGTTCATGGCGAAGTTGGTGCTACGTCCGGTTATGCATCCCCTTTAAACGCTCTTGCTATGGGTATTGATGCTCGTGACGACACGTACAGCGAACCCAGTCGTGTTGAACAAGAAGAATCACAAGTGGTTGACCGGGAAGTGATTGATCTCTGTAGCGATCCAGAAAGCTCTTCTGACGGTGAAGACAAGAATGATGAAAGCGTAGACGAAGAAGGCGAAATCCACTCAGCTGAAGGAAGTTTCCATGACCATTTAGCCATGGAAAACGCCAACACATCCGACCCATCTTCACCTTGAAAGATTCTTATCTCAAGACACGAGCCCAAAACAACATACCAGTTCTGGGAAGCAATTTACACGTCGGGGTAAAACATGGTTGGCTACTATTGTTTTCAGCGTGAGTGCTGCTCACATGCGGTCTCGCTCCCTCACACGACGACAGTCCCACTCCTCCGAAACTTGCCTCTACGCCTTCTTGACTATGGTTGGTTGTGAGTGTCCAAGCTCTTGTTGTCTGCGAGGGGGCGATTTCACGAGTGATAAGTATGTCGGCGACGAATCTTGCTGCCACTACCTGTACTACAAGATGCATCGCGTCTATATGAATAATTTCCGAGATGAAGTCGACTATCGGTTAAGGTCGATGATACTCACGCATTTGGAAGTAGCGCCTGCTGCAACGAAGGACTGCGAGCACTTCGGTAAAGATATGGCAAACCGCTCAAGTTGCAAATCGATCAAAGTGCTGGATTTGAGAAGCACGTGAAATACTGGAGTGAGGCACCGCGCAAAATAGCGCAGTACTTGCAGAAATTCAACGGCGCCGTTTTGAAGTCCTTCCATGTCCACGACTGACCAACCGACGACACCCGGCCCTACATGGTTGGGAAAATCGAAGTTGGCGGGGTGACATCGAAGGCTTCGCAATGTTCAGGGACTCACGCCATTTGTTCGACAACCGTTAAGCAGAAGCGATCGCTGCTCCCTGTACGGTGTTATCCCCAGCACACGTTTTTGGTTGCACCGATAGTTACAGCTGCTATCAATCCACTCCAGGGTATCCATCACTGCTCCTGCTTCGTTGTCGTTTTTCCTCGCCCCATGTGGATCCATACCGCAGCCAATGCAGATACGTCGATTACGGGATAGATAGTTATGGGACTCGATACCACCATAACTTAAAGTCCCAGGATAGTACTGCTCTAGCCAGCGAACGATGCGTGGGTGACAGCGACATTCCTTCGTCAGGGTGACAACTGGGAACTCGTCTAATTTATCGGCGATATAGCGAAGAGAGTAGAACCCGCCGTGCCGGCGGGTGGTGTTGCCATAGCACTCACGATCTCCTTCTGGAAAGTATCAGAATGGGTGAGATAGCAAGTGATGGTCAAGAGTCACTAACGACTGGCGGGACGAGAGGTGCCGAGCCCCTTCTTCATCTAGGTCGAACACAGAATGGATAGGACACCGTTCATGGCGAAGTTGGTGCTACGTCCGGTTATGCATCCCCTTTAAACGCTCTTGCTATGGGTATTGATGCTCGTGACGACACGTACAGCGAATCCAGTCGTGTTGAACAAGAAGAATCACAAGTGGTTGACCGGGAAGTGATTGATCTCTGTAGCGATCCAGAAAGCTCTTCTGACGGTGAAGACAAGAATGATAAAAGCGTAGACGAAGAAGGCGAAATCCACTCAGCTGAAGGAAGTTTTCATGACCATTTAGCCATGGAAAACGCCAACACATCCGACCCATCTTCACCTTGAAAGATTCTTATCTCAAGACACAAGCCCAAAACAACATATCAGTTCTGGGAAGCAATTTACACGTCGGGGTAAAACATGGTTGGCTGCTATTGTTTTCAGCGTGAGTGCTGCTCACATGCGGTCTCGCTCCCTCACACGACGACAGTCCCACTCCTCCGAAACTTGCCTCTACGCCTTTATTGAGGGTTACCAGTTTGGTATCGGTTATTAACCGTGAACCGGTTAACCCGAACCGGTCCAATCCGAACCCACGTTGATTATGGTGATTACGGTAAGTTGTTTACGCCACCGATGATTAGACGAGTAGGATGATTGGACGAACACCGGTGAGTGATGGTTGATTAGATGCACTAGGTGATAGGACGCAGAGTCGCGTGTCTATAACAGTAGGGTGTAAGCTGCAACAATTCAATCACTTTCGAATCTTCATTCTACCCCTCAAGTGTCTTCGCTCCGGTCCCGCCGTCTGCGACGTCCCTCCCTCCGCTTCGTCCAAGCCTCGTGTCCAAGATCCATACCTTCCATCAGGTTATGAGCCCAAGCACCATGTCCTCTGCCCGAGACGCCTCGACCAAGGTCTCCATTGACAAGTTCAACGGAGACAACTACGCGACGTGGAACCGCTACATGCGTGGCGTGTTCCTGACCAAGTCGACGTGGCATGTGGTCAACCGCGAGACGACGCCAAGCTTCACGGACTCGCGGGCCAAGGACGACTATGTCAAGTCGAGCAACATCGCGTTCGGACTGATGTTGCTCCACATGGACGCGGACTACCACCATGTGGTCGACGACTGCGAGGAAGCGTGGGTTGCCTGGTCGCGCCTGAAGACGCTGTACGGTGGTTCGCAGAAGGCTGGACGCATCTACCTGAAGCGCCAACTCTTCAGCATGGAGATGTCGGAAGGCGGCAACGTCTTGCATCATTGCAACGAGGTCCTCAACATCAGCGCCAAGCTCAGCAGCATCGGCGCCAAGATGGAGGATGAAGACGTGGCGATCTGCTTGTTGCGCAGCCTCCCTAAGAGCTACGAGAACGTCGTGCTCAACCTGGAGATGAGCAGCGCTGAACTGCGGTCGCAAGACGTCGTGAAGGTGCTCACGAATGAGCACATCAAGCGGCAAGGCGAGAAGACGGCGACGGTGAAGACGGAGAATGCGGCCAAGGCGTTCAACACCGACCGAGAGTCTCGCCAATGCACGTACTGCGGAAAAGTGGGGCACACGATTGACAAGTGCTGGACCAAGCAGAAGGACGAGAATCGGGGCCCAAGACGCGGCGGCAACGGCCGTGGACGCGGGGCCAACAACATCCAGTGGAGAAACGACAGCGACGGCTACGACGACGACTACGATCGGATGGCGTTCGCGGTTTCACTGGAATGTGGGGTTTCGACGGGCAAGAATGTGTCCGGGATGTGGGCGGTCGACAGCGGCGCAACGCACCACATCTGCAACGACAAGGCCAAGTTCGCCCATTTGATTGAGCGGAACGAAGGCGAACTTTCGGTGGCCGACGGTAACAAGGCGGCCATCATGGGTGTGGGGACCATCGTGGAACAAGTAGTCCTGCCCAACGGCGACGAGCGCGAGATCGAGATCAAGAACGCGCTGTACGTGCCGAGCATGAGCAAGAATCTGCTTTCAGTACCGCAGATCAACAAAAGTGGCAAGTTTCAAGTGGTGTTCGACGGCACCAAGATGCAGATTGCGCACAAGGGCTCCAAGCAAGTGGTGGCGACGGCAAACCTCGTAGATGGACTCTACTGGCTGATGACGCCTCAGCGTTCGGCGAATGCGGCGACGAGTGGCAAGATTGTCGACCTGCACGCGCGCATGGGTCACGCTCCGGTTGAGGTTCTTCGCAAGATGGTCGACAACCACATGATCAAAGACGCGAAGGCACCTTTCAAGTCGAGCGGACCAAGTCTGTGTCGTGGTTGCCAGCAAGGGAAGATGGTTCAAAAACCGTTTCCAAGCAACCGTGACAAGCGCCGTTACGACACGTTCGAGTTGCTCCACTTCGACATCTGCGGACCCATGGAGAAAAACTCACTTGGTGACAGCAAGTACCTGCTGCTGATCGTGGACGAAGCCAGCGGATGCATGAAGGGTTTCTGTCTGCGTGCCAAGTCGGAAAGCGAAGACTGCATCAAGACGTACATCATGAAGGTGCAGAAGCAGTTCGGCAAGAAGGTCAAGTTTGTGCGGCACGACGGAGCTCGTGAGTTTGCGACTAACTCGCTCAAGGACTTCTACGAAGACGAAGGCATCGAGCAGCAAACCACGGTTCCGTACGCGCACCAGACGAACGGCACGGCAGAGCGAGCCATCCGGACTATCGTCACGATCGGCCGCAGCATGCTGCATCACGCCAAACTGGACAAGAGTTTCTGGGCTGAGGCGGCCATGACGGCCATCTACGTGAAGAATCGTCTGCCGTCACCCAAGATCGAGCACAAGACTCCGTTCGAGATCGTGTACAAGTCCAAGCCGAGTGTGAAGCACATGCGTGTGTTCGGCTGTCGGACATTCATCCTGACTCCGAAGGAGAAGCGGCTCAAGTGGGATCCCAAGGCTCGCGCCGGACTGTTCCTCGGTTACGAAGAAGTGTCCAAGGCGTATCGACTTTATGACATCGAGGCGGGGCAGGTGGTGATCAGTCGCGATGTCAACTTCGATGAATCGACTTTTGGACTTTCGGCGACTACTTCGGATGAAGACGTCGATGATGCTGCGCTGGACCTGGACGCTCTCGACATCGACGATGATGGTCCACGCCAGACGGAATACACGCAGGCGGGGAAGCGCAAGAACCGACCAAGTGACGACAAGGACACTGCCAGACGATCGCGCCCCGTTCGCCACAGAGCTGGCTTAGAAGAAGCAAGTGCGCCGAACGAATCCTCCTCGCACCGAGCCGAACCCGACGAAGAAGAAAAGTCTGGGGATCAAGGTGAAGACGACGACTCAACTCCTCCCGTGTTTTGGCGTGCCAGTGCCAACGCTGTCGAAGCAGCAGCTGACCTATCGGAGCCGACAACGTTTCAAGAAGCTGTCAACGGCCCTGATCAAGTGCATTGGCGCAAGGCGATTCGTGCGGAACTCAAGTCGATGCGACTTCGTGGTGTGTTTCGTGCTGCCAAGTTGCCCAACGGACAGCGCGCCATCGGCACCAAGTGGGTGTTCAAGATCAAGCGCAAAGCGGACGGATCGATCGAGAAGTATAAGGCGCGCCTCGTGGCCAAAGGTTTCAAGCAGAAGTACGGCATCGACTACACGGAGACGTTCTCGCCCGTGGTCAAGTACGTGACGCTGCGCATGATCATCGCGATCGCCAAGTACTTTGGCTGGCCTCTCGACCAACTCGACGTGGTGACTGCGTTCCTATACGGGATAATGAAGGAGCTGGTGTTCTGCGTGGTTCCTGAAGGCGTCGAGCTGGATGGTGACTTCGACTGCCTGGAACTGGTGAAGGCGATCTACGGTCTCAAGCAAGCTTCTCGCGTTTGGAACGAGACGTTCGACGAGTTCGTGTGCTCCATTGGCTTTCAAGTGTTGGCCTTCGACCCATGCCTCTACATCAAGGTTGTCGATGGTTACTGCGTGCTCGTGCTGGTATACGTGGACGACGTGCTGATTACCGGAAGTTCACCCGAGCTGATCGCACGCACGAAGAAGGACCTCAAGACTCGCTTCGAGATGACCGACAGCGGCAAGTGCGCGTTTGTTCTTGGGATCGAGTTGGTGGACGGCCCGGACGGCAGTGTGACGATGTGCCAGCGGCGCTATGTGGATGACATTCTCAAGCGCTTCGGCATGGACGAGTGCAAGGCCGTGGTGAGTCCCGTCGACATGAGCACTCGACTGGTTCCAAGTGACGCAGCGACCAAGGTGAATGCTCCGTTTCGCGAGGCTGTTGGTGCTCTGATGCACTTGATGACTGCCACGCGCCCGGACATCGCGTACGCCGTTGGCTATGTGTCGCGCTTCATGGAGAACCCTCAAGAAGAACACTGGGTTGCGGTCAAGCGTATCTTTCGCTACCTGCAAGGCACCAAGACGCATGGTATCTGCTTCAAGCCGGGTGACGACGTTGACTTTCGCGGTTACTCCGATGCGGACTGGGCTGGCGACCTCGCGGATCGCAAGTCGACTTCCGGCTACACGTTCATGCTGATGGGTGCGCCAGTGAGTTGGGGTAGCAAGAAGCAGTCAAGTGTTTCGCTGTCTACAAGCGAAGCGGAGTACATCGCACTCAGTCTGGCGATCCAAGAGGGCAAGTGGATTCATCGCCTGCTGTGCGAGATTCTGGCGGCCGCTAATGAGACTGGACCCGAGCTCATGATCCGCGAAGACAACCAGTCGTGCATCAAGATGACGAAGAACCCAGTGAACCACGGTCGTGCCAAGCACATCGACATCAAGTACCACCACATCCGCGATGAAGTCAAGCGCGGTGAAGTCAAGCTCGAGTACTGCGAGACTTCTGTGATGCTAGCGGACATCATGACGAAGGCTCTCGCGGGACCACGCCATACGGATCTGACGGCGACTCTCGGCATTCGTGGGACTTCGCATTGAGGGGGCGTATTGAGGGTTACCAGTTTGGTATCGGTTATTAACCGTGAACCGGTTAACCCGAACCGGTCCAATCCGAACCCACGTTGATTATGGTGATTACGGTAAGTTGTTTACGCCACCGATGATTAGACGAGTAGGATGATTGGACGAACACCGGTGAGTGATGGTTGATTAGATGCACTAGGTGATAGGACGCAGAGTCGCGTGTCTATAACAGTAGGGTGTAAGCTGCAACAATTCAATCACTTTCGAATCTTCATTCTACCCCTCAAGTGTCTTCGCTCCGGTCCCGCCGTCTGCGACGTCCCTCCCTCTGCTTCGTCCAAGCCTCGTGTCCAAGATCCATACCTTCCATCAGCCTTCTTGACTATGGTTGGTTGTGAGTGTCCAAGCTCTTGTTGTCTGCGAGGGGGCGATTTCACGAGTGATAAGTATGTCGGCGACGAATCTTGCTGCCACTACCGGTACTACAAGATGCATCGCGTCTATATGAATAATTTCCGAGATGAAGTCGACTATCGGTTAAGGTCGATGATACTCACGCATTTGGAAGTAGCGCCTGCTGCAACGAAGGACTGCGAGCACTTCGGTAAAGATATGGCAAACCGCTCAAGTTGCAAATCGATCAAAGTGCTCGATTTGAGAAGCACGTGAAATACTGGAGTGAGGCACCGCGCAAAATAGCGCAGTACTTGCAGAAATTCAACGGCGCCGTTTTGAAGTCCTTCCATGTCCACGACTGACCAACCGACGACACCCGGCCCTACATGGTTGGGAAAATCGAAGTTGGCGGGGTGACATCGAAGGCTTCGCAATGTTCAGGGACTCACGCCATTTGTTCGACAACCGTTAAGCAGAAGCGATCGCTGCTCCCTGTACGGTGTTATCCCCAGCACACGTTTTTGGTTGCACCGATAGTTACAGCTGCTATCAATCCACTCCAGGGTATCCATCACTGCTCCTGCTTCGTTGTCGTTTTTCCTCGCCCCATGTGGATCCATACCGCAGTCAATGCAGATACGTCGATTACGGGATAGATAGTCACGGGACTCGATACCATCATAACTTAAAGTCCCAGGATAGTACTGCTCTAGCCAGCGAACGATGCATGGGTGACAGCGACATTCCTTCGTCAGGGTGACAGCGACATTCCTTCGTCAGGGTGACAACTGGGAACTCGTCTAATTTATCGGCGATATAGCGAAGAGAGTAGAACCCGCCGTGCCGGCGGGTGGTGTTGCCATAGCACTCACGATCTCCTTCTGGAAAGTATCAGAATGGGTGAGATAGCAAGTGATGGTCAAGAGTCACTAACGACTGGCGGGACGAGAGGTGCCGAGCCCCTTCTTCATCTAGGTCGAACACAGAATGGATAGGACACCGTTCATGGCGAAGTTGGTGCTACGTCCGGTTATGCATCCCCTTTAAACGCTCTTGCTATGGGTATTGATGCTCGTGACGACACGTACAGCGAATCCAGTCGTGTTGAACAAGAAGAATCACAAGTGGTTGACCGGGAAGTGATTGATCTCTGTAGCGATCCAGAAAGCTCTTCTGACGGAGAAGACAAGAATGATGAAAGCGTAGACGAAGAAGGCGAAATCCACTCAGCTGAAGGAAGTTTCCATGACCATTTAGCCATGGAAAACGCCAACACATCCGACCCGTCTTCACCTTGAAAGATTCTTATCTCAAGACACGAGCCCAAAACAACATATCAGTTCTGGGAAGCAATTTACACGTCGGGGTAAAACATGGTTGGCTACTATTGCTTTCAGCGTGAGTGCTGCTCACATGCGGTCTCGCTCCCTCACACGACGACAGTCCCACTCCTCCGAAACTTGCCTCTACGCCTTCTTGACTATGGTTGGTTGTGAGTGTCCAAGCTCTTGTTGTCTGCGAGGGGGCGATTTCACGAGTGATAAGTATGTCGGCGACGAATCTTGCTGCCACTACCGGTACTACAAGATGCATCGCGTCTATATGAATAATTTCCGAGATGAAGTCGACTATCGGTTAAGGTCGATGATACTCACGCATTTGGAAGTAGCGCCTGCTGCAACGAAGGACTGCGAGCACTTCGGTAAAGATATGGCAAACCGCTCAAGTTGCAAATCGATCAAAGTGCTCGATTTGAGAAGCACGTGAAATACTGGAGTGAGGCACCGCGCAAAATAGCGCAGTACTTGCAGAAATTCAACGGCGCCGTTTTGAAGTCCTTCCATGTCCACGACTGACCAACCGACGACACCCGGCCCTACATGGTTGGGAAAATCGAAGTTGGCGGGGTGACATCGAAGGCTTCGCAATGTTCAGGGACTCACGCCATTTGTTCGACAACCGTTAAGCAGAAGCGATCGCTGCTCCCTGTACGGTGTTATCCCCAGCACACGTTTTTGGTTGCACCGATAGTTACAGCTGCTATCAATCCACTCCAGGGTATCCATCACTGCTCCTGCTTCGTTGTCGTTTTTCCTCGCCCCATGTGGATCCATACCGCAGTCAATGCAGATACGTCGATTACGGGATAGATAGTCACGGGACTCGATACCATCATAACTTAAAGTCCCAGGATAGTACTGCTCTAGCCAGCGAACGATGCATGGGTGACAGCGACATTCCTTCGTCAGGGTGACAGCGACATTCCTTCGTCAGGGTGACAACTGGGAACTCGTCTAATTTATCGGCGATATAGCGAAGAGAGTAGAACCCGCCGTGCCGGCGGGTGGTGTTGCCATAGCACTCACGATCTCCTTCTGGAAAGTATCAGAATGGGTGAGATAGCAAGTGATGGTCAAGAGTCACTAACGACTGGCGGGACGAGAGGTGCCGAGCCCCTTCTTCATCTAGGTCGAACACAGAATGGATAGGACACCGTTCATGGCGAAGTTGGTGCTACGTCCGGTTATGCATCCCCTTTAAACGCTCTTGCTATGGGTATTGATGCTCGTGACGACACGTACAGCGAATCCAGTCGTGTTGAACAAGAAGAATCACAAGTGGTTGACCGGGAAGTGATTGATCTCTGTAGCGATCCAGAAAGCTCTTCTGACGGAGAAGACAAGAATGATGAAAGCGTAGACGAAGAAGGCGAAATCCACTCAGCTGAAGGAAGTTTCCATGACCATTTAGCCATGGAAAACGCCAACACATCCGACCCATCTTCACCTTGAAAGATTCTTATCTCAAGACACGAGCCCAAAACAACATATCAGTTCTGGGAAGCAATTTACACGTCGGGGTAAAACATGGTTGGCTACTATTGCTTTCAGCGTGAGTGCTGCTCACATGCGGTCTCGCTCCCTCACACGACGACAGTCCCACTCCTCCGAAACTTGCCTCTACGCCTTCTTGACTATGGTTGGTTGTGAGTGTCCAAGCTCTTGTTGTCTGCGAGGGGGCGATTTCACGAGTGATAAGTATGTCGGCGACGAATCTTGCTGCCACTACCGGTACTACAAGATGCATCGCGTCTATATGAATAATTTCCGAGATGAAGTCGACTATCGGTTAAGGTCGATGATACTCACGCATTTGGAAGTAGCGCCTGCTGCAACGAAGGACTGCGAGCACTTCGGTAAAGATATGGCAAACCGCTCAAGTTGCAAATCGATCAAAGTGCTCGATTTGAGAAGCACGTGAAATACTGGAGTGAGGCACCGCGCAAAATAGCGCAGTACTTGCAGAAATTCAACGGCGCCGTTTTGAAGTCCTTCCATGTCCACGACTGACCAACCGACGACACCCGGCCCTACATGGTTGGGAAAATCGAAGTTGGCGGGGTGACATCGAAGGCTTCGCAATGTTCAGGGACTCACGCCATTTGTTCGACAACCGTTAAGCAGAAGCGATCGCTGCTCCCTGTACGGTGTTATCCCCAGCACACGTTTTTGGTTGCACCGATAGTTACAGCTGCTATCAATCCACTCCAGGGTATCCATCACTGCTCCTGCTTCGTTGTCGTTTTTCCTCGCCCCATGTGGATCCATACCGCAGTCAATGCAGATACGTCGATTACGGGATAGATAGTCACGGGACTCGATACCATCATAACTTAAAGTCCCAGGATAGTACTGCTCTAGCCAGCGAACGATGCATGGGTGACAGCGACATTCCTTCGTCAGGGTGACAGCGACATTCCTTCGTCAGGGTGACAACTGGGAACTCGTCTAATTTATCGGCGATATAGCGAAGAGAGTAGAACCCGCCGTGCCGGCGGGTGGTGTTGCCATAGCACTCACGATCTCCTTCTGGAAAGTATCAGAATGGGTGAGATAGCAAGTGATGGTCAAGAGTCACTAACGACTGGCGGGACGAGAGGTGCCGAGCCCCTTCTTCATCTAGGTCGAACACAGAATGGATAGGACACCGTTCATGGCGAAGTTGGTGCTACGTCCGGTTATGCATCCCCTTTAAACGCTCTTGCTATGGGTATTGATGCTCGTGACGACACGTACAGCGAATCCAGTCGTGTTGAACAAGAAGAATCACAAGTGGTTGACCGGGAAGTGATTGATCTCTGTAGCGATCCAGAAAGCTCTTCTGACGGAGAAGACAAGAATGATGAAAGCGTAGACGAAGAAGGCGAAATCCACTCAGCTGAAGGAAGTTTCCATGACCATTTAGCCATGGAAAACGCCAACACATCCGACCCATCTTCACCTTGAAAGATTCTTATCTCAAGACACGAGCCCAAAACAACATATCAGTTCTGGGAAGCAATTTACACGTCGGGGTAAAACATGGTTGGCTACTATTGCTTTCAGCGTGAGTGCTGCTCACATGCGGTCTCGCTCCCTCACACGACGACAGTCCCACTCCTCCGAAACTTGCCTCTACGCCTTCTTGACTATGGTTGGTTGTGAGTGTCCAAGCTCTTGTTGTCTGCGAGGGGGCGATTTCACGAGTGATAAGTATGTCGGCGACGAATCTTGCTGCCACTACCGGTACTACAAGATGCATCGCGTCTATATGAATAATTTCCGAGATGAAGTCGACTATCGGTTAAGGTCGATGATACTCACGCATTTGGAAGTAGCGCCTGCTGCAACGAAGGACTGCGAGCACTTCGGTAAAGATATGGCAAACCGCTCAAGTTGCAAATCGATCAAAGTGCTCGATTTGAGAAGCACGTGAAATACTGGAGTGAGGCACCGCGCAAAATAGCGCAGTACTTGCAGAAATTCAACGGCGCCGTTTTGAAGTCCTTCCATGTCCACGACTGACCAACCGACGACACCCGGCCCTACATGGTTGGGAAAATCGAAGTTGGCGGGGTGACATCGAAGGCTTCGCAATGTTCAGGGACTCACGCCATTTGTTCGACAACCGTTAAGCAGAAGCGATCGCTGCTCCCTGTACGGTGTTATCCCCAGCACACGTTTTTGGTTGCACCGATAGTTACAGCTGCTATCAATCCACTCCAGGGTATCCATCACTGCTCCTGCTTCGTTGTCGTTTTTCCTCGCCCCATGTGGATCCATACCGCAGTCAATGCAGATACGTCGATTACGGGATAGATAGTCACGGGACTCGATACCATCATAACTTAAAGTCCCAGGATAGTACTGCTCTAGCCAGCGAACGATGCATGGGTGACAGCGACATTCCTTCGTCAGGGTGACAGCGACATTCCTTCGTCAGGGTGACAACTGGGAACTCGTCTAATTTATCGGCGATATAGCGAAGAGAGTAGAACCCGCCGTGCCGGCGGGTGGTGTTGCCATAGCACTCACGATCTCCTTCTGGAAAGTATCAGAATGGGTGAGATAGCAAGTGATGGTCAAGAGTCACTAACGACTGGCGGGACGAGAGGTGCCGAGCCCCTTCTTCATCTAGGTCGAACACAGAATGGATAGGACACCGTTCATGGCGAAGTTGGTGCTACGTCCGGTTATGCATCCCCTTTAAACGCTCTTGCTATGGGTATTGATGCTCGTGACGACACGTACAGCGAATCCAGTCGTGTTGAACAAGAAGAATCACAAGTGGTTGACCGGGAAGTGATTGATCTCTGTAGCGATCCAGAAAGCTCTTCTGACGGAGAAGACAAGAATGATGAAAGCGTAGACGAAGAAGGCGAAATCCACTCAGCTGAAGGAAGTTTCCATGACCATTTAGCCATGGAAAACGCCAACACATCCGACCCATCTTCACCTTGAAAGATTCTTATCTCAAGACACGAGCCCAAAACAACATATCAGTTCTGGGAAGCAATTTACACGTCGGGGTAAAACATGGTTGGCTACTATTGCTTTCAGCGTGAGTGCTGCTCACATGCGGTCTCGCTCCCTCACACGACGACAGTCCCACTCCTCCGAAACTTGCCTCTACGCCTTCTTGACTATGGTTGGTTGTGAGTGTCCAAGCTCTTGTTGTCTGCGAGGGGGCGATTTCACGAGTGATAAGTATGTCGGCGACGAATCTTGCTGCCACTACCGGTACTACAAGATGCATCGCGTCTATATGAATAATTTCCGAGATGAAGTCGACTATCGGTTAAGGTCGATGATACTCACGCATTTGGAAGTAGCGCCTGCTGCAACGAAGGACTGCGAGCACTTCGGTAAAGATATGGCAAACCGCTCAAGTTGCAAATCGATCAAAGTGCTCGATTTGAGAAGCACGTGAAATACTGGAGTGAGGCACCGCGCAAAATAGCGCAGTACTTGCAGAAATTCAACGGCGCCGTTTTGAAGTCCTTCCATGTCCACGACTGACCAACCGACGACACCCGGCCCTACATGGTTGGGAAAATCGAAGTTGGCGGGGTGACATCGAAGGCTTCGCAATGTTCAGGGACTCACGCCATTTGTTCGACAACCGTTAAGCAGAAGCGATCGCTGCTCCCTGTACGGTGTTATCCCCAGCACACGTTTTTGGTTGCACCGATAGTTACAGCTGCTATCAATCCACTCCAGGGTATCCATCACTGCTCCTGCTTCGTTGTCGTTTTTCCTCGCCCCATGTGGATCCATACCGCAGTCAATGCAGATACGTCGATTACGGGATAGATAGTCACGGGACTCGATACCATCATAACTTAAAGTCCCAGGATAGTACTGCTCTAGCCAGCGAACGATGCATGGGTGACAGCGACATTCCTTCGTCAGGGTGACAGCGACATTCCTTCGTCAGGGTGACAACTGGGAACTCGTCTAATTTATCGGCGATATAGCGAAGAGAGTAGAACCCGCCGTGCCGGCGGGTGGTGTTGCCATAGCACTCACGATCTCCTTCTGGAAAGTATCAGAATGGGTGAGATAGCAAGTGATGGTCAAGAGTCACTAACGACTGGCGGGACGAGAGGTGCCGAGCCCCTTCTTCATCTAGGTCGAACACAGAATGGATAGGACACCGTTCATGGCGAAGTTGGTGCTACGTCCGGTTATGCATCCCCTTTAAACGCTCTTGCTATGGGTATTGATGCTCGTGACGACACGTACAGCGAATCCAGTCGTGTTGAACAAGAAGAATCACAAGTGGTTGACCGGGAAGTGATTGATCTCTGTAGCGATCCAGAAAGCTCTTCTGACGGAGAAGACAAGAATGATGAAAGCGTAGACGAAGAAGGCGAAATCCACTCAGCTGAAGGAAGTTTCCATGACCATTTAGCCATGGAAAACGCCAACACATCCGACCCGTCTTCACCTTGAAAGATTCTTATCTCAAGACACGAGCCCAAAACAACATATCAGTTCTGGGAAGCAATTTACACGTCGGGGTAAAACATGGTTGGCTACTATTGCTTTCAGCGTGAGTGCTGCTCACATGCGGTCTCGCTCCCTCACACGACGACAGTCCCACTCCTCCGAAACTTGCCTCTACGCCTTCTTGACTATGGTTGGTTGTGAGTGTCCAAGCTCTTGTTGTCTGCGAGGGGGCGATTTCACGAGTGATAAGTATGTCGGCGACGAATCTTGCTGCCACTACCGGTACTACAAGATGCATCGCGTCTATATGAATAATTTCCGAGATGAAGTCGACTATCGGTTAAGGTCGATGATACTCACGCATTTGGAAGTAGCGCCTGCTGCAACGAAGGACTGCGAGCACTTCGGTAAAGATATGGCAAACCGCTCAAGTTGCAAATCGATCAAAGTGCTCGATTTGAGAAGCACGTGAAATACTGGAGTGAGGCACCGCGCAAAATAGCGCAGTACTTGCAGAAATTCAACGGCGCCGTTTTGAAGTCCTTCCATGTCCACGACTGACCAACCGACGACACCCGGCCCTACATGGTTGGGAAAATCGAAGTTGGCGGGGTGACATCGAAGGCTTCGCAATGTTCAGGGACTCACGCCATTTGTTCGACAACCGTTAAGCAGAAGCGATCGCTGCTCCCTGTACGGTGTTATCCCCAGCACACGTTTTTGGTTGCACCGATAGTTACAGCTGCTATCAATCCACTCCAGGGTATCCATCACTGCTCCTGCTTCGTTGTCGTTTTTCCTCGCCCCATGTGGATCCATACCGCAGTCAATGCAGATACGTCGATTACGGGATAGATAGTCACGGGACTCGATACCATCATAACTTAAAGTCCCAGGATAGTACTGCTCTAGCCAGCGAACGATGCATGGGTGACAGCGACATTCCTTCGTCAGGGTGACAGCGACATTCCTTCGTCAGGGTGACAACTGGGAACTCGTCTAATTTATCGGCGATATAGCGAAGAGAGTAGAACCCGCCGTGCCGGCGGGTGGTGTTGCCATAGCACTCACGATCTCCTTCTGGAAAGTATCAGAATGGGTGAGATAGCAAGTGATGGTCAAGAGTCACTAACGACTGGCGGGACGAGAGGTGCCGAGCCCCTTCTTCATCTAGGTCGAACACAGAATGGATAGGACACCGTTCATGGCGAAGTTGGTGCTACGTCCGGTTATGCATCCCCTTTAAACGCTCTTGCTATGGGTATTGATGCTCGTGACGACACGTACAGCGAATCCAGTCGTGTTGAACAAGAAGAATCACAAGTGGTTGACCGGGAAGTGATTGATCTCTGTAGCGATCCAGAAAGCTCTTCTGACGGAGAAGACAAGAATGATGAAAGCGTAGACGAAGAAGGCGAAATCCACTCAGCTGAAGGAAGTTTCCATGACCATTTAGCCATGGAAAACGCCAACACATCCGACCCATCTTCACCTTGAAAGATTCTTATCTCAAGACACGAGCCCAAAACAACATATCAGTTCTGGGAAGCAATTTACACGTCGGGGTAAAACATGGTTGGCTACTATTGCTTTCAGCGTGAGTGCTGCTCACATGCGGTCTCGCTCCCTCACACGACGACAGTCCCACTCCTCCGAAACTTGCCTCTACGCCTTCTTGACTATGGTTGGTTGTGAGTGTCCAAGCTCTTGTTGTCTGCGAGGGGGCGATTTCACGAGTGATAAGTATGTCGGCGACGAATCTTGCTGCCACTACCGGTACTACAAGATGCATCGCGTCTATATGAATAATTTCCGAGATGAAGTCGACTATCGGTTAAGGTCGATGATACTCACGCATTTGGAAGTAGCGCCTGCTGCAACGAAGGACTGCGAGCACTTCGGTAAAGATATGGCAAACCGCTCAAGTTGCAAATCGATCAAAGTGCTCGATTTGAGAAGCACGTGAAATACTGGAGTGAGGCACCGCGCAAAATAGCGCAGTACTTGCAGAAATTCAACGGCGCCGTTTTGAAGTCCTTCCATGTCCACGACTGACCAACCGACGACACCCGGCCCTACATGGTTGGGAAAATCGAAGTTGGCGGGGTGACATCGAAGGCTTCGCAATGTTCAGGGACTCACGCCATTTGTTCGACAACCGTTAAGCAGAAGCGATCGCTGCTCCCTGTACGGTGTTATCCCCAGCACACGTTTTTGGTTGCACCGATAGTTACAGCTGCTATCAATCCACTCCAGGGTATCCATCACTGCTCCTGCTTCGTTGTCGTTTTTCCTCGCCCCATGTGGATCCATACCGCAGTCAATGCAGATACGTCGATTACGGGATAGATAGTCACGGGACTCGATACCATCATAACTTAAAGTCCCAGGATAGTACTGCTCTAGCCAGCGAACGATGCATGGGTGACAGCGACATTCCTTCGTCAGGGTGACAGCGACATTCCTTCGTCAGGGTGACAACTGGGAACTCGTCTAATTTATCGGCGATATAGCGAAGAGAGTAGAACCCGCCGTGCCGGCGGGTGGTGTTGCCATAGCACTCACGATCTCCTTCTGGAAAGTATCAGAATGGGTGAGATAGCAAGTGATGGTCAAGAGTCACTAACGACTGGCGGGACGAGAGGTGCCGAGCCCCTTCTTCATCTAGGTCGAACACAGAATGGATAGGACACCGTTCATGGCGAAGTTGGTGCTACGTCCGGTTATGCATCCCCTTTAAACGCTCTTGCTATGGGTATTGATGCTCGTGACGACACGTACAGCGAATCCAGTCGTGTTGAACAAGAAGAATCACAAGTGGTTGACCGGGAAGTGATTGATCTCTGTAGCGATCCAGAAAGCTCTTCTGACGGAGAAGACAAGAATGATGAAAGCGTAGACGAAGAAGGCGAAATCCACTCAGCTGAAGGAAGTTTCCATGACCATTTAGCCATGGAAAACGCCAACACATCCGACCCATCTTCACCTTGAAAGATTCTTATCTCAAGACACGAGCCCAAAACAACATATCAGTTCTGGGAAGCAATTTACACGTCGGGGTAAAACATGGTTGGCTACTATTGCTTTCAGCGTGAGTGCTGCTCACATGCGGTCTCGCTCCCTCACACGACGACAGTCCCACTCCTCCGAAACTTGCCTCTACGCCTTCTTGACTATGGTTGGTTGTGAGTGTCCAAGCTCTTGTTGTCTGCGAGGGGGCGATTTCACGAGTGATAAGTATGTCGGCGACGAATCTTGCTGCCACTACCGGTACTACAAGATGCATCGCGTCTATATGAATAATTTCCGAGATGAAGTCGACTATCGGTTAAGGTCGATGATACTCACGCATTTGGAAGTAGCGCCTGCTGCAACGAAGGACTGCGAGCACTTCGGTAAAGATATGGCAAACCGCTCAAGTTGCAAATCGATCAAAGTGCTCGATTTGAGAAGCACGTGAAATACTGGAGTGAGGCACCGCGCAAAATAGCGCAGTACTTGCAGAAATTCAACGGCGCCGTTTTGAAGTCCTTCCATGTCCACGACTGACCAACCGACGACACCCGGCCCTACATGGTTGGGAAAATCGAAGTTGGCGGGGTGACATCGAAGGCTTCGCAATGTTCAGGGACTCACGCCATTTGTTCGACAACCGTTAAGCAGAAGCGATCGCTGCTCCCTGTACGGTGTTATCCCCAGCACACGTTTTTGGTTGCACCGATAGTTACAGCTGCTATCAATCCACTCCAGGGTATCCATCACTGCTCCTGCTTCGTTGTCGTTTTTCCTCGCCCCATGTGGATCCATACCGCAGTCAATGCAGATACGTCGATTACGGGATAGATAGTCACGGGACTCGATACCATCATAACTTAAAGTCCCAGGATAGTACTGCTCTAGCCAGCGAACGATGCATGGGTGACAGCGACATTCCTTCGTCAGGGTGACAGCGACATTCCTTCGTCAGGGTGACAACTGGGAACTCGTCTAATTTATCGGCGATATAGCGAAGAGAGTAGAACCCGCCGTGCCGGCGGGTGGTGTTGCCATAGCACTCACGATCTCCTTCTGGAAAGTATCAGAATGGGTGAGATAGCAAGTGATGGTCAAGAGTCACTAACGACTGGCGGGACGAGAGGTGCCGAGCCCCTTCTTCATCTAGGTCGAACACAGAATGGATAGGACACCGTTCATGGCGAAGTTGGTGCTACGTCCGGTTATGCATCCCCTTTAAACGCTCTTGCTATGGGTATTGATGCTCGTGACGACACGTACAGCGAATCCAGTCGTGTTGAACAAGAAGAATCACAAGTGGTTGACCGGGAAGTGATTGATCTCTGTAGCGATCCAGAAAGCTCTTCTGACGGAGAAGACAAGAATGATGAAAGCGTAGACGAAGAAGGCGAAATCCACTCAGCTGAAGGAAGTTTCCATGACCATTTAGCCATGGAAAACGCCAACACATCCGACCCATCTTCACCTTGAAAGATTCTTATCTCAAGACACGAGCCCAAAACAACATATCAGTTCTGGGAAGCAATTTACACGTCGGGGTAAAACATGGTTGGCTACTATTGCTTTCAGCGTGAGTGCTGCTCACATGCGGTCTCGCTCCCTCACACGACGACAGTCCCACTCCTCCGAAACTTGCCTCTACGCCTTCTTGACTATGGTTGGTTGTGAGTGTCCAAGCTCTTGTTGTCTGCGAGGGGGCGATTTCACGAGTGATAAGTATGTCGGCGACGAATCTTGCTGCCACTACCGGTACTACAAGATGCATCGCGTCTATATGAATAATTTCCGAGATGAAGTCGACTATCGGTTAAGGTCGATGATACTCACGCATTTGGAAGTAGCGCCTGCTGCAACGAAGGACTGCGAGCACTTCGGTAAAGATATGGCAAACCGCTCAAGTTGCAAATCGATCAAAGTGCTCGATTTGAGAAGCACGTGAAATACTGGAGTGAGGCACCGCGCAAAATAGCGCAGTACTTGCAGAAATTCAACGGCGCCGTTTTGAAGTCCTTCCATGTCCACGACTGACCAACCGACGACACCCGGCCCTACATGGTTGGGAAAATCGAAGTTGGCGGGGTGACATCGAAGGCTTCGCAATGTTCAGGGACTCACGCCATTTGTTCGACAACCGTTAAGCAGAAGCGATCGCTGCTCCCTGTACGGTGTTATCCCCAGCACACGTTTTTGGTTGCACCGATAGTTACAGCTGCTATCAATCCACTCCAGGGTATCCATCACTGCTCCTGCTTCGTTGTCGTTTTTCCTCGCCCCATGTGGATCCATACCGCAGTCAATGCAGATACGTCGATTACGGGATAGATAGTCACGGGACTCGATACCACCATAACTTAAAGTCCCAGGATAGTACTGCTCTAGCCAGCGAACGATGCATGGGTGACAGCGACATTCCTTCGTCAGGGTGACAGCGACATTCCTTCGTCAGGGTGACAACTGGGAACTCGTCTAATTTATCGGCGATATAGCGAAGAGAGTAGAACCCGCCGTGCCGGCGGGTGGTGTTGCCATAGCACTCACGATCTCCTTCTGGAAAGTATCAGAATGGGTGAGATAGCAAGTGATGGTCAAGAGTCACTAACGACTGGCGGGACGAGAGGTGCCGAGCCCCTTCTTCATCTAGGTCGAACACAGAATGGATAGGACACCGTTCATGGCGAAGTTGGTGCTACGTCCGGTTATGCATCCCCTTTAAACGCTCTTGCTATGGGTATTGATGCTCGTGACGACACGTACAGCGAATCCAGTCGTGTTGAACAAGAAGAATCACAAGTGGTTGACCGGGAAGTGATTGATCTCTGTAGCGATCCAGAAAGCTCTTCTGACGGAGAAGACAAGAATGATGAAAGCGTAGACGAAGAAGGCGAAATCCACTCAGCTGAAGGAAGTTTCCATGACCATTTAGCCATGGAAAACGCCAACACATCCGACCCATCTTCACCTTGAAAGATTCTTATCTCAAGACACGAGCCCAAAACAACATATCAGTTCTGGGAAGCAATTTACACGTCGGGGTAAAACATGGTTGGCTACTATTGCTTTCAGCGTGAGTGCTGCTCACATGCGGTCTCGCTCCCTCACACGACGACAGTCCCACTCCTCCGAAACTTGCCTCTACGCCTTCTTGACTATGGTTGGTTGTGAGTGTCCAAGCTCTTGTTGTCTGCGAGGGGGCGATTTCACGAGTGATAAGTATGTCGGCGACGAATCTTGCTGCCACTACCGGTACTACAAGATGCATCGCGTCTATATGAATAATTTCCGAGATGAAGTCGACTATCGGTTAAGGTCGATGATACTCACGCATTTGGAAGTAGCGCCTGCTGCAACGAAGGACTGCGAGCACTTCGGTAAAGATATGGCAAACCGCTCAAGTTGCAAATCGATCAAAGTGCTCGATTTGAGAAGCACGTGAAATACTGGAGTGAGGCACCGCGCAAAATAGCGCAGTACTTGCAGAAATTCAACGGCGCCGTTTTGAAGTCCTTCCATGTCCACGACTGACCAACCGACGACACCCGGCCCTACATGGTTGGGAAAATCGAAGTTGGCGGGGTGACATCGAAGGCTTCGCAATGTTCAGGGACTCACGCCATTTGTTCGACAACCGTTAAGCAGAAGCGATCGCTGCTCCCTGTACGGTGTTATCCCCAGCACACGTTTTTGGTTGCACCGATAGTTACAGCTGCTATCAATCCACTCCAGGGTATCCATCACTGCTCCTGCTTCGTTGTCGTTTTTCCTCGCCCCATGTGGATCCATACCGCAGTCAATGCAGATACGTCGATTACGGGATAGATAGTCACGGGACTCGATACCATCATAACTTAAAGTCCCAGGATAGTACTGCTCTAGCCAGCGAACGATGCATGGGTGACAGCGACATTCCTTCGTCAGGGTGACAGCGACATTCCTTCGTCAGGGTGACAACTGGGAACTCGTCTAATTTATCGGCGATATAGCGAAGAGAGTAGAACCCGCCGTGCCGGCGGGTGGTGTTGCCATAGCACTCACGATTTCCTTCTGGAAAGTATCAGAATGGGTGAGATAGCAAGTGATGGTCAAGAGTCACTAACGACTGGCGGGACGAGAGGTGCCGAGCCCCTTCTTCATCTAGGTCGAACACAGAATGGATAGGACACCGTTCATGGCGAAGTTGGTGCTACGTCCGGTTATGCATCCCCTTTAAACGCTCTTGCTATGGGTATTGATGCTCGTGACGACACGTACAGCGAATCCAGTCGTGTTGAACAAGAAGAATCACAAGTGGTTGACCGGGAAGTGATTGATCTCTGTAGCGATCCAGAAAGCTCTTCTGACGGAGAAGACAAGAATGATGAAAGCGTAGACGAAGAAGGCGAAATCCACTTAGCTGAAGGAAGTTTCCATGACCATTTAGCCATGGAAAACGCCAACACATCCGACCCATCTTCACCTTGAAAGATTCTTATCTCAAGACACGAGCCCAAAACAACATATCAGTTCTGGGAAGCAATTTACACGTCGGGGTAAAACATGGTTGGCTACTATTGCTTTCAGCGTGAGTGCTGCTCACATGCGGTCTCGCTCCCTCACACGACGACAGTCCCACTCCTCCGAAACTTGCCTCTACGCCTTCTTGACTATGGTTGGTTGTGAGTGTCCAAGCTCTTGTTGTCTGCGAGGGGGCGATTTCACGAGTGATAAGTATGTCGGCGACGAATCTTGCTGCCACTACCGGTACTACAAGATGCATCGCGTCTATATGAATAATTTCCGAGATGAAGTCGACTATCGGTTAAGGTCGATGATACTCACGCATTTGGAAGTAGCGCCTGCTGCAACGAAGGACTGCGAGCACTTCGGTAAAGATATGGCAAACCGCTCAAGTTGCAAATCGATCAAAGTGCTGGATTTGAGAAGCACGTGAAATACTGGAGTGAGGCACCGCGCAAAATAGCGCAGTACTTGCAGAAATTCAACGGCGCCGTTTGAAGTCCTTCCATGTCCACGACTGACCAACCGACGACACCCGGCCCTACATGGTTGGGAAAATCGAAGTTGGCGGGGTGACATCGAAGGCTTCGCAATGTTCAGGGACTCACGCCATTTGTTCGACAACCGTTAAGCAGAAGCGATCGCTGCTCCCTGTACGATGTTATCCCCAGCACACGTTTTTGGTTGCACCGATAGTTACAGCTGCTATCAATCCACTCCAGGGTATCCATCACTGCTCCTGCTTCGTTGTCGTTTTTCCTCGCCCCATGTGGATCCATACCGCAGTCAATGCAGATACGTCGATTACGGGATAGATAGTCACGGGACTCGATACCATCATAACTTAAAGTCCCAGGATAGTACTGCTCTAGCCAGCGAACGATGCATGGGTGACAGCGACATTCCTTCGTCAGGGTGACAGCGACATTCCTTCGTCAGGGTGACAACTGGGAACTCGTCTAATTTATCGGCGATATAGCGAAGAGAGTAGAACCCGCCGTGCCGGCGGGTGGTGTTGCCATAGCACTCACGATCTCCTTCTGGAAAGTATCAGAATGGGTGAGATAGCAAGTGATGGTCAAGAGTCACTAACGACTGGCGGGACGAGAGGTGCCGAGCCCCTTCTTCATCTAGGTCGAACACAGAATGGATAGGACACCGTTCATGGCGAAGTTGGTGCTACGTCCGGTTATGCATCCCCTTTAAACGCTCTTGCTATGGGTATTGATGCTCGTGACGACACGTACAGCGAATCCAGTCGTGTTGAACAAGAAGAATCACAAGTGGTTGACCGGGAAGTGATTGATCTCTGTAGCGATCCAGAAAGCTCTTCTGACGGAGAAGACAAGAATGATGAAAGTGTAGACGAAGAAGGCGAAATCCACTCAGCTGAAGGAAGTTTCCATGACCATTTAGCCATGGAAAACGCCAACACATCCGACCCATCTTCACCTTGAAAGATTCTTATCTCAAGACACAAGCCCAAAACAACATATCAGTTCTGGGAAGCAATTTACACGTCGGGGTAAAACATGGTTGGCTACTATTGCTTTCAGCGTGAGTGCTGCTCACATGCGGTCTCGCTCCCTCACACGACGACAGTCCCACTCCTCCGAAACTTGCCTCTACGCCTTCTTGACTATGGTTGGTTGTGAGTGTCCAAGCTCTTGTTGTCTGCGAGGGGGCGATTTCACGAGTGATAAGTATGTCGGCGACGAATCTTGCTGCCACTACCGGTACTACAAGATGCATCGCGTCTATATGAATAATTTCCGAGATGAAGTCGACTATCGGTTAAGGTCGATGATACTCACGCATTTGGAAGTAGCGCCTGCTGCAACGAAGGACTGCGAGCACTTCGGTAAAGATATGGCAAACCGCTCAAGTTGCAAATCGATCAAAGTGCTCGATTTGAGAAGCACGTGAAATACTGGAGTGAGGCACCGCGCAAAATAGCGCAGTACTTGCAGAAATTCAACGGCGCCGTTTTGAAGTCCTTCCATGTCCACGACTGACCAACCGACGACACCCGGCCCTACATGGTTGGGAAAATCGAAGTTGGCGGGGTGACATCGAAGGCTTCGCAATGTTCAGGGACTCACGCCATTTGTTCGACAACCGTTAAGCAGAAGCGATCGCTGCTCCCTGTACGGTGTTATCCCCAGCACACGTTTTTGGTTGCACCGATAGTTACAGCTGCTATCAATCCACTCCAGGGTATCCATCACTGCTCCTGCTTCGTTGTCGTTTTTCCTCGCCCCATGTGGATCCATACCGCAGTCAATGCAGATACGTCGATTACGGGATAGATAGTCACGGGACTCGATACCATCATAACTTAAAGTCCCAGGATAGTACTGCTCTAGCCAGCGAACGATGCATGGGTGACAGCGATATTCCTTCGTCAGGGTGACAGCGACATTCCTTCGTCAGGGTGACAACTGGGAACTCGTCTAATTTATCGGCGATATAGCGAAGAGAGTAGAACCCGCCGTGCCGGCGGGTGGTGTTGCCATAGCACTCACGATTTCCTTCTGGAAAGTATCAGAATGGGTGAGATAGCAAGTGATGGTCAAGAGTCACTAACGACTGGCGGGACGAGAGGTGCCGAGCCCCTTCTTCATCTAGGTCGAACACAGAATGGATAGGACACCGTTCATGGCGAAGTTGGTGCTACGTCCGGTTATGCATCCCCTTTAAACGCTCTTGCTATGGGTATTGATGCTCGTGACGACACGTACAGCGAATCCAGTCGTGTTGAACAAGAAGAATCACAAGTGGTTGACCGGGAAGTGATTGATCTCTGTAGCGATCCAGAAAGCTCTTCTGACGGAGAAGACAAGAATGATGAAAGCGTAGACGAAGAAGGCGAAATCCACTTAGCTGAAGGAAGTTTCCATGACCATTTAGCCATGGAAAACGCCAACACATCCGACCCATCTTCACCTTGAAAGATTCTTATCTCAAGACACGAGCCCAAAACAACATATCAGTTCTGGGAAGCAATTTACACGTCGGGGTAAAACATGGTTGGCTACTATTGCTTTCAGCGTGAGTGCTGCTCACATGCGGTCTCGCTCCCTCACACGACGACAGTCCCACTCCTCCGAAACTTGCCTCTACGCCTTCTTGACTATGGTTGGTTGTGAGTGTCCAAGCTCTTGTTGTCTGCGAGGGGGCGATTTCACGAGTGATAAGTATGTCGGCGACGAATCTTGCTGCCACTACCGGTACTACAAGATGCATCGCGTCTATATGAATAATTTCCGAGATGAAGTCGACTATCGGTTAAGGTCGATGATACTCACGCATTTGGAAGTAGCGCCTGCTGCAACGAAGGACTGCGAGCACTTCGGTAAAGATATGGCAAACCGCTCAAGTTGCAAATCGATCAAAGTGCTGGATTTGAGAAGCACGTGAAATACTGGAGTGAGGCACCGCGCAAAATAGCGCAGTACTTGCAGAAATTCAACGGCGCCGTTTGAAGTCCTTCCATGTCCACGACTGACCAACCGACGACACCCGGCCCTACATGGTTGGGAAAATCGAAGTTGGCGGGGTGACATCGAAGGCTTCGCAATGTTCAGGGACTCACGCCATTTGTTCGACAACCGTTAAGCAGAAGCGATCGCTGCTCCCTGTACGGTGTTATCCCCAGCACACGTTTTTGGTTGCACCGATAGTTACAGCTGCTATCAATCCACTCCAGGGTATCCATCACTGCTCCTGCTTCGTTGTCGTTTTTCCTCGCCCCATGTGGATCCATACCGCAGTCAATGCAGATACGTCGATTACGGGATAGATAGTCACGGGACTCGATACCATCATAACTTAAAGTCCCAGGATAGTACTGCTCTAGCCAGCGAACGATGCATGGGTGACAGCGACATTCCTTCGTCAGGGTGACAGCGACATTCCTTCGTCAGGGTGACAACTGGGAACTCGTCTAATTTATCGGCGATATAGCGAAGAGAGTAGAACCCGCCGTGCCGGCGGGTGGTGTTGCCATAGCACTCACGATTTCCTTCTGGAAAGTATCAGAATGGGTGAGATAGCAAGTGATGGTCAAGAGTCACTAACGACTGGCGGGACGAGAGGTGCCGAGCCCCTTCTTCATCTAGGTCGAACACAGAATGGATAGGACACCGTTCATGGCGAAGTTGGTGCTACGTCCGGTTATGCATCCCCTTTAAACGCTCTTGCTATGGGTATTGATGCTCGTGACGACACGTACAGCGAATCCAGTCGTGTTGAACAAGAAGAATCACAAGTGGTTGACCGGGAAGTGATTGATCTCTGTAGCGATCCAGAAAGCTCTTCTGACGGAGAAGACAAGAATGATGAAAGTGTAGACGAAGAAGGCGAAATCCACTCAGCTGAAGGAAGTTTCCATGACCATTTAGCCATGGAAAACGCCAACACATCCGACCCATCTTCACCTTGAAAGATTCTTATCTCAAGACACAAGCCCAAAACAACATATCAGTTCTGGGAAGCAATTTACACGTCGGGGTAAAACATGGTTGGCTACTATTGCTTTCAGCGTGAGTGCTGCTCACATGCGGTCTCGCTCCCTCACACGACGACAGTCCCACTCCTCCGAAACTTGCCTCTACGCCTTCTTGACTATGGTTGGTTGTGAGTGTCCAAGCTCTTGTTGTCTGCGAGGGGGCGATTTCACGAGTGATAAGTATGTCGGCGACGAATCTTGCTGCCACTACCGGTACTACAAGATGCATCGCGTCTATATGAATAATTTCCGAGATGAAGTCGACTATCGGTTAAGGTCGATGATACTCACGCATTTGGAAGTAGCGCCTGCTGCAACGAAGGACTGCGAGCACTTCGGTAAAGATATGGCAAACCGCTCAAGTTGCAAATCGATCAAAGTGCTGGATTTGAGAAGCACGTGAAATACTGGAGTGAGGCACCGCGCAAAATAGCGCAGTACTTGCAGAAATTCAACGGCGCCGTTTTGAAGTCCTTCCATGTCCACGACTGACCAACCGACGACACCCGGCCCTACATGGTTGGGAAAATCGAAGTTGGCGGGGTGACATCGAAGGCTTCGCAATGTTCAGGGACTCACGCCATTTGTTCGACAACCGTTAAGCAGAAGCGATCGCTGCTCCCTGTACGGTGTTATCCCCAGCACACGTTTTTGGTTGCACCGATAGTTACAGCTGCTATCAATCCACTCCAGGGTATCCATCACTGCTCCTGCTTCGTTGTCGTTTTTCCTCGCCCCATGTGGATCCATACCGCAGTCAATGCAGATACGTCGATTACGGGATAGATAGTCACGGGACTCGATACCACCATAACTTAAAGTCCCAGGATAGTACTGCTCTAGCCAGCGAACGATGCGTGGGTGACAGCGACATTCCTTCGTCAGGGTGACAGCGACATTCCTTCGTCAGGGTGACAACTGGGAACTCGTCTAATTTATCGGCGATATAGCGAAGAGAGTAGAACCCGCCGTGCCGGCGGGTGGTGTTGCCATAGCACTCACGATCTCCTTCTGGAAAGTATCAGAATGGGTGAGATAGCAAGTGATGGTCAAGAGTCACTAACGACTGGCGGGACGAGAGGTGCCGAGCCCCTTCTTCATCTAGGTCGAACACAGAATGGATAGGACACCGTTCATGGCGAAGTTGGTGCTACGTCCGGTTATGCATCCCCTTTAAACGCTCTTGCTATGGGTATTGATGCTCGTGACGACACGTACAGCGAATCCAGTCGTGTTGAACAAGAAGAATCACAAGTGGTTGACCGGGAAGTGATTGATCTCTGTAGCGATCCAGAAAGCTCTTCTGACGGAGAAGACAAGAATGATGAAAGCGTAGACGAAGAAGGCGAAATCCACTCAGCTGAAGGAAGTTTCCATGACCATTTAGCCATGGAAAACGCCAACACATCCGACCCATCTTCACCTTGAAAGATTCTTATCTCAAGACACAAGCCCAAAACAACATATCAGTTCTGGGAAGCAATTTACACGTCGGGGTAAAACATGGTTGGCTGCTATTGTTTTCAGCGTGAGTGCTGCTCACATGCGGTCTCGCTCCCTCACACGACGACAGTCCCACTCCTCCGAAACTTGCCTCTACGCCTTCTTGACTATGGTTGGTTGTGAGTGTCCAAGCTCTTGTTGTCTGCGAGGGGGCGATTTCACGAGTGATAAGTATGTCGGCGACGAATCTTGCTGCCACTACCGGTACTACAAGATGCATCGCGTCTATATGAATAATTTCCGAGATGAAGTCGACTATCGGTTAAGGTCGATGATACTCACGCATTTGGAAGTAGCGCCTGCTGCAACGAAGGACTGCGAGCACTTCGGTAAAGATATGGCAAACCGCTCAAGTTGCAAATCGATCAAAGTGCTGGATTTGAGAAGCACGTGAAATACTGGAGTGAGGCACCGCGCAAAATAGCGCAGTACTTGCAGAAATTCAACGGCGCCGTTTGAAGTCCTTCCATGTCCACGACTGACCAACCGACGACACCCGGCCCTACATGGTTGGGAAAATCGAAGTTGGCGGGGTGACATCGAAGGCTTCGCAATGTTCAGGGACTCACGCCATTTGTTCGACAACCGTTAAGCAGAAGCGATCGCTGCTCCCTGTACGGTGTTATCCCCAGCACACGTTTTTGGTTGCACCGATAGTTACAGCTGCTATCAATCCACTCCAGGGTATCCATCACTGCTCCTGCTTCGTTGTCGTTTTTCCTCGCCCCATGTGGATCCATACCGCAGTCAATGCAGATACGTCGATTACGGGATAGATAGTCACGGGACTCGATACCACCATAACTTAAAGTCCCAGGATAGTACTGCTCTAGCCAGCGAACGATGCGTGGGTGACAGCGACATTCCTTCGTCAGGGTGACAGCGACATTCCTTCGTCAGGGTGACAACTGGGAACTCGTCTAATTTATCGGCGATATAGCGAAGAGAGTAGAACCCGCCGTGCCGGCGGGTGGTGTTGCCATAGCACTCACGATCTCCTTCTGGAAAGTATCAGAATGGGTGAGATAGCAAGTGATGGTCAAGAGTCACTAACGACTGGCGGGACGAGAGGTGCCGAGCCCCTTCTTCATCTAGGTCGAACACAGAATGGATAGGACACCGTTCATGGCGAAGTTGGTGCTACGTCCGGTTATGCATCCCCTTTAAACGCTCTTGCTATGGGTATTGATGCTCGTGACGACACGTACAGCGAATCCAGTCGTGTTGAACAAGAAGAATCACAAGTGGTTGACCGGGAAGTGATTGATCTCTGTAGCGATCCAGAAAGCTCTTCTGACGGAGAAGACAAGAATGATGAAAGTGTAGACGAAGAAGGCGAAATCCACTCAGCTGAAGGAAGTTTCCATGACCATTTAGCCATGGAAAACGCCAACACATCCGACCCATCTTCACCTTGAAAGATTCTTATCTCAAGACACGAGCCCAAAACAACATATCAGTTCTGGGAAGCAATTTACACGTCGGGGTAAAACATGGTTGGCTACTATTGTTTTCAGCGTGAGTGCTGCTCACATGCGGTCTCGCTCCCTCACACGACGACAGTCCCACTCCTCCGAAACTTGCCTCTACGCCTTCTTGACTATGGTTGGTTGTGAGTGTCCAAGCTCTTGTTGTCTGCGAGGGGGCGATTTCACGAGTGATAAGTATGTCGGCGACGAATCTTGCTGCCACTACCGGTACTACAAGATGCATCGCGTCTATATGAATAATTTCCGAGATGAAGTCGACTATCGGTTAAGGTCGATGATACTCACGCATTTGGAAGTAGCGCCTGCTGCAACGAAGGACTGCGAGCACTTCGGTAAAGATATGGCAAACCGCTCAAGTTGCAAATCGATCAAAGTGCTGGATTTGAGAAGCACGTGAAATACTGGAGTGAGGCACCGCGCAAAATAGCGCAGTACTTGCAGAAATTCAACGGCGCCGTTTTGAAGTCCTTCCATGTCCACGACTGACCAACCGACGACACCCGGCCCTACATGGTTGGGAAAATCGAAGTTGGCGGGGTGACATCGAAGGCTTCGCAATGTTCAGGGACTCACGCCATTTGTTCGACAACCGTTAAGCAGAAGCGATCGCTGCTCCCTGTACGGTGTTATCCCCAGCACACGTTTTTGGTTGCACCGATAGTTACAGCTGCTATCAATCCACTCCAGGGTATCCATCACTGCTCCTGCTTCGTTGTCGTTTTTCCTCGCCCCATGTGGATCCATACCGCAGTCAATGCAGATACGTCGATTACGGGATAGATAGTCACGGGACTCGATACCACCATAACTTAAAGTCCCAGGATAGTACTGCTCTAGCCAGCGAACGATGCGTGGGTGACAGCGACATTCCTTCGTCAGGGTGACAGCGACATTCCTTCGTCAGGGTGACAACTGGGAACTCGTCTAATTTATCGGCGATATAGCGAAGAGAGTAGAACCCGCCGTGCCGGCGGGTGGTGTTGCCATAGCACTCACGATCTCCTTCTGGAAAGTATCAGAATGGGTGAGATAGCAAGTGATGGTCAAGAGTCACTAACGACTGGCGGGACGAGAGGTGCCGAGCCCCTTCTTCATCTAGGTCGAACACAGAATGGATAGGACACCGTTCATGGCGAAGTTGGTGCTACGTCCGGTTATGCATCCCCTTTAAACGCTCTTGCTATGGGTATTGATGCTCGTGACGACACGTACAGCGAATCCAGTCGTGTTGAACAAGAAGAATCACAAGTGGTTGACCGGGAAGTGATTGATCTCTGTAGCGATCCAGAAAGCTCTTCTGACGGAGAAGACAAGAATGATGAAAGTGTAGACGAAGAAGGCGAAATCCACTCAGCTGAAGGAAGTTTCCATGACCATTTAGCCATGGAAAACGCCAACACATCCGACCCATCTTCACCTTGAAAGATTCTTATCTCAAGACACGAGCCCAAAACAACATATCAGTTCTGGGAAGCAATTTACACGTCGGGGTAAAACATGGTTGGCTACTATTGTTTTCAGCGTGAGTGCTGCTCACATGCGGTCTCGCTCCCTCACACGACGACAGTCCCACTCCTCCGAAACTTGCCTCTACGCCTTCTTGACTATGGTTGGTTGTGAGTGTCCAAGCTCTTGTTGTCTGCGAGGGGGCGATTTCACGAGTGATAAGTATGTCGGCGACGAATCTTGCTGCCACTACCTGTACTACAAGATGCATCGCGTCTATATGAATAATTTCCGAGATGAAGTCGACTATCGGTTAAGGTCGATGATACTCACGCATTTGGAAGTAGCGCCTGCTGCAACGAAGGACTGCGAGCACTTCGGTAAAGATATGGCAAACCGCTCAAGTTGCAAATCGATCAAAGTGCTGGATTTGAGAAGCACGTGAAATACTGGAGTGAGGCACCGCGCAAAATAGCGCAGTACTTGCAGAAATTCAACGGCGCCGTTTGAAGTCCTTCCATGTCCACGACTGACCAACCGACGACACCCGGCCCTACATGGTTGGGAAAATCGAAGTTGGCGGGGTGACATCGAAGGCTTCGCAATGTTCAGGGACTCACGCCATTTGTTCGACAACCGTTAAGCAGAAGCGATCGCTGCTCCCTGTACGGTGTTATCCCCAGCACACGTTTTTGGTTGCACCGATAGTTACAGCTGCTATCAATCCACTCCAGGGTATCCATCACTGCTCCTGCTTCGTTGTCGTTTTTCCTCGCCCCATGTGGATCCATACCGCAGTCAATGCAGATACGTCGATTACGGGATAGATAGTCACGGGACTCGATACCACCATAACTTAAAGTCCCAGGATAGTACTGCTCTAGCCAGCGAACGATGCATGGGTGACAGCGACATTCCTTCGTCAGGGTGACAACTGGGAACTCGTCTAATTTATCGGCGATATAGCGAAGAGAGTAGAACCCGCCGTGCCGGCGGGTGGTGTTGCCATAGCACTCACGATCTCCTTCTGGAAAGTATCAGAATGGGTGAGATAGCAAGTGATGGTCAAGAGTCACTAACGACTGGCGGGACGAGAGGTGCCGAGCCCCTTCTTCATCTAGGTCGAACACAGAATGGATAGGACACCGTTCATGGCGAAGTTGGTGCTACGTCCGGTTATGCATCCCCTTTAAACGCTCTTGCTATGGGTATTGATGCTCGTGACGACACGTACAGCGAATCCAGTCGTGTTGAACAAGAAGAATCACAAGTGGTTGACCGGGAAGTGATTGATCTCTGTAGCGATCCAGAAAGCTCTTCTGACGGAGAAGACAAGAATGATGAAAGTGTAGACGAAGAAGGCGAAATCCACTCAGCTGAAGGAAGTTTCCATGACCATTTAGCCATGGAAAACGCCAACACATCCGACCCATCTTCACCTTGAAAGATTCTTATCTCAAGACACGAGCCCAAAACAACATATCAGTTCTGGGAAGCAATTTACACGTCGGGGTAAAACATGGTTGGCTACTATTGTTTTCAGCGTGAGTGCTGCTCACATGCGGTCTCGCTCCCTCACACGACGACAGTCCCACTCCTCCGAAACTTGCCTCTACGCCTTCTTGACTATGGTTGGTTGTGAGTGTCCAAGCTCTTGTTGTCTGCGAGGGGGCGATTTCACGAGTGATAAGTATGTCGGCGACGAATCTTGCTGCCACTACCGGTACTACAAGATGCATCGCGTCTATATGAATAATTTCCGAGATGAAGTCGACTATCGGTTAAGGTCGATGATACTCACGCATTTGGAAGTAGCGCCTGCTGCAACGAAGGACTGCGAGCACTTCGGTAAAGATATGGCAAACCGCTCAAGTTGCAAATCGATCAAAGTGCTGGATTTGAGAAGCACGTGAAATACTGGAGTGAGGCACCGCGCAAAATAGCGCAGTACTTGCAGAAATTCAACGGCGCCGTTTTGAAGTCCTTCCATGTCCACGACTGACCAACCGACGACACCCGGCCCTACATGGTTGGGAAAATCGAAGTTGGCGGGGTGACATCGAAGGCTTCGCAATGTTCAGGGACTCACGCCATTTGTTCGACAACCGTTAAGCAGAAGCGATCGCTGCTCCCTGTACGGTGTTATCCCCAGCACACGTTTTTGGTTGCACCGATAGTTACAGCTGCTATCAATCCACTCCAGGGTATCCATCACTGCTCCTGCTTCGTTGTCGTTTTTCCTCGCCCCATGTGGATCCATACCGCAGTCAATGCAGATACGTCGATTACGGGATAGATAGTCACGGGACTCGATACCACCATAACTTAAAGTCCCAGGATAGTACTGCTCTAGCCAGCGAACGATGCGTGGGTGACAGCGACATTCCTTCGTCAGGGTGACAGCGACATTCCTTCGTCAGGGTGACAACTGGGAACTCGTCTAATTTATCGGCGATATAGCGAAGAGAGTAGAACCCGCCGTGCCGGCGGGTGGTGTTGCCATAGCACTCACGATCTCCTTCTGGAAAGTATCAGAATGGGTGAGATAGCAAGTGATGGTCAAGAGTCACTAACGACTGGCGGGACGAGAGGTGCCGAGCCCCTTCTTCATCTAGGTCGAACACAGAATGGATAGGACACCGTTCATGGCGAAGTTGGTGCTACGTCCGGTTATGCATCCCCTTTAAACGCTCTTGCTATGGGTATTGATGCTCGTGACGACACGTACAGCGAATCCAGTCGTGTTGAACAAGAAGAATCACAAGTGGTTGACCGGGAAGTGATTGATCTCTGTAGCGATCCAGAAAGCTCTTCTGACGGAGAAGACAAGAATGATGAAAGTGTAGACGAAGAAGGCGAAATCCACTCAGCTGAAGGAAGTTTCCATGACCATTTAGCCATGGAAAACGCCAACACATCCGACCCATCTTCACCTTGAAAGATTCTTATCTCAAGACACGAGCCCAAAACAACATATCAGTTCTGGGAAGCAATTTACACGTCGGGGTAAAACATGGTTGGCTACTATTGTTTTCAGCGTGAGTGCTGCTCACATGCGGTCTCGCTCCCTCACACGACGACAGTCCCACTCCTCCGAAACTTGCCTCTACGCCTTCTTGACTATGGTTGGTTGTGAGTGTCCAAGCTCTTGTTGTCTGCGAGGGGGCGATTTCACGAGTGATAAGTATGTCGGCGACGAATCTTGCTGCCACTACCGGTACTACAAGATGCATCGCGTCTATATGAATAATTTCCGAGATGAAGTCGACTATCGGTTAAGGTCGATGATACTCACGCATTTGGAAGTAGCGCCTGCTGCAACGAAGGACTGCGAGCACTTCGGTAAAGATATGGCAAACCGCTCAAGTTGCAAATCGATCAAAGTGCTGGATTTGAGAAGCACGTGAAATACTGGAGTGAGGCACCGCGCAAAATAGCGCAGTACTTGCAGAAATTCAACGGCGCCGTTTTGAAGTCCTTCCATGTCCACGACTGACCAACCGACGACACCCGGCCCTACATGGTTGGGAAAATCGAAGTTGGCGGGGTGACATCGAAGGCTTCGCAATGTTCAGGGACTCACGCCATTTGTTCGACAACCGTTAAGCAGAAGCGATCGCTGCTCCCTGTACGGTGTTATCCCCAGCACACGTTTTTGGTTGCACCGATAGTTACAGCTGCTATCAATCCACTCCAGGGTATCCATCACTGCTCCTGCTTCGTTGTCGTTTTTCCTCGCCCCATGTGGATCCATACCGCAGTCAATGCAGATACGTCGATTACGGGATAGATAGTCACGGGACTCGATACCACCATAACTTAAAGTCCCAGGATAGTACTGCTCTAGCCAGCGAACGATGCGTGGGTGACAGCGACATTCCTTCGTCAGGGTGACAGCGACATTCCTTCGTCAGGGTGACAACTGGGAACTCGTCTAATTTATCGGCGATATAGCGAAGAGAGTAGAACCCGCCGTGCCGGCGGGTGGTGTTGCCATAGCACTCACGATCTCCTTCTGGAAAGTATCAGAATGGGTGAGATAGCAAGTGATGGTCAAGAGTCACTAACGACTGGCGGGACGAGAGGTGCCGAGCCCCTTCTTCATCTAGGTCGAACACAGAATGGATAGGACACCGTTCATGGCGAAGTTGGTGCTACGTCCGGTTATGCATCCCCTTTAAACGCTCTTGCTATGGGTATTGATGCTCGTGACGACACGTACAGCGAATCCAGTCGTGTTGAACAAGAAGAATCACAAGTGGTTGACCGGGAAGTGATTGATCTCTGTAGCGATCCAGAAAGCTCTTCTGACGGAGAAGACAAGAATGATGAAAGTGTAGACGAAGAAGGCGAAATCCACTCAGCTGAAGGAAGTTTCCATGACCATTTAGCCATGGAAAACGCCAACACATCCGACCCATCTTCACCTTGAAAGATTCTTATCTCAAGACACGAGCCCAAAACAACATATCAGTTCTGGGAAGCAATTTACACGTCGGGGTAAAACATGGTTGGCTACTATTGTTTTCAGCGTGAGTGCTGCTCACATGCGGTCTCGCTCCCTCACACGACGACAGTCCCACTCCTCCGAAACTTGCCTCTACGCCTTCTTGACTATGGTTGGTTGTGAGTGTCCAAGCTCTTGTTGTCTGCGAGGGGGCGATTTCACGAGTGATAAGTATGTCGGCGACGAATCTTGCTGCCACTACCGGTACTACAAGATGCATCGCGTCTATATGAATAATTTCCGAGATGAAGTCGACTATCGGTTAAGGTCGATGATACTCACGCATTTGGAAGTAGCGCCTGCTGCAACGAAGGACTGCGAGCACTTCGGTAAAGATATGGCAAACCGCTCAAGTTGCAAATCGATCAAAGTGCTGGATTTGAGAAGCACGTGAAATACTGGAGTGAGGCACCGCGCAAAATAGCGCAGTACTTGCAGAAATTCAACGGCGCCGTTTTGAAGTCCTTCCATGTCCACGACTGACCAACCGACGACACCCGGCCCTACATGGTTGGGAAAATCGAAGTTGGCGGGGTGACATCGAAGGCTTCGCAATGTTCAGGGACTCACGCCATTTGTTCGACAACCGTTAAGCAGAAGCGATCGCTGCTCCCTGTACGGTGTTATCCCCAGCACACGTTTTTGGTTGCACCGATAGTTACAGCTGCTATCAATCCACTCCAGGGTATCCATCACTGCTCCTGCTTCGTTGTCGTTTTTCCTCGCCCCATGTGGATCCATACCGCAGTCAATGCAGATACGTCGATTACGGGATAGATAGTCACGGGACTCGATACCACCATAACTTAAAGTCCCAGGATAGTACTGCTCTAGCCAGCGAACGATGCGTGGGTGACAGCGACATTCCTTCGTCAGGGTGACAGCGACATTCCTTCGTCAGGGTGACAACTGGGAACTCGTCTAATTTATCGGCGATATAGCGAAGAGAGTAGAACCCGCCGTGCCGGCGGGTGGTGTTGCCATAGCACTCACGATCTCCTTCTGGAAAGTATCAGAATGGGTGAGATAGCAAGTGATGGTCAAGAGTCACTAACGACTGGCGGGACGAGAGGTGCCGAGCCCCTTCTTCATCTAGGTCGAACACAGAATGGATAGGACACCGTTCATGGCGAAGTTGGTGCTACGTCCGGTTATGCATCCCCTTTAAACGCTCTTGCTATGGGTATTGATGCTCGTGACGACACGTACAGCGAATCCAGTCGTGTTGAACAAGAAGAATCACAAGTGGTTGACCGGGAAGTGATTGATCTCTGTAGCGATCCAGAAAGCTCTTCTGACGGAGAAGACAAGAATGATGAAAGTGTAGACGAAGAAGGCGAAATCCACTCAGCTGAAGGAAGTTTCCATGACCATTTAGCCATGGAAAACGCCAACACATCCGACCCATCTTCACCTTGAAAGATTCTTATCTCAAGACACGAGCCCAAAACAACATATCAGTTCTGGGAAGCAATTTACACGTCGGGGTAAAACATGGTTGGCTACTATTGTTTTCAGCGTGAGTGCTGCTCACATGCGGTCTCGCTCCCTCACACGACGACAGTCCCACTCCTCCGAAACTTGCCTCTACGCCTTCTTGACTATGGTTGGTTGTGAGTGTCCAAGCTCTTGTTGTCTGCGAGGGGGCGATTTCACGAGTGATAAGTATGTCGGCGACGAATCTTGCTGCCACTACCGGTACTACAAGATGCATCGCGTCTATATGAATAATTTCCGAGATGAAGTCGACTATCGGTTAAGGTCGATGATACTCACGCATTTGGAAGTAGCGCCTGCTGCAACGAAGGACTGCGAGCACTTCGGTAAAGATATGGCAAACCGCTCAAGTTGCAAATCGATCAAAGTGCTGGATTTGAGAAGCACGTGAAATACTGGAGTGAGGCACCGCGCAAAATAGCGCAGTACTTGCAGAAATTCAACGGCGCCGTTTTGAAGTCCTTCCATGTCCACGACTGACCAACCGACGACACCCGGCCCTACATGGTTGGGAAAATCGAAGTTGGCGGGGTGACATCGAAGGCTTCGCAATGTTCAGGGACTCACGCCATTTGTTCGACAACCGTTAAGCAGAAGCGATCGCTGCTCCCTGTACGGTGTTATCCCCAGCACACGTTTTTGGTTGCACCGATAGTTACAGCTGCTATCAATCCACTCCAGGGTATCCATCACTGCTCCTGCTTCGTTGTCGTTTTTCCTCGCCCCATGTGGATCCATACCGCAGTCAATGCAGATACGTCGATTACGGGATAGATAGTCACGGGACTCGATACCACCATAACTTAAAGTCCCAGGATAGTACTGCTCTAGCCAGCGAACGATGCGTGGGTGACAGCGACATTCCTTCGTCAGGGTGACAGCGACATTCCTTCGTCAGGGTGACAACTGGGAACTCGTCTAATTTATCGGCGATATAGCGAAGAGAGTAGAACCCGCCGTGCCGGCGGGTGGTGTTGCCATAGCACTCACGATCTCCTTCTGGAAAGTATCAGAATGGGTGAGATAGCAAGTGATGGTCAAGAGTCACTAACGACTGGCGGGACGAGAGGTGCCGAGCCCCTTCTTCATCTAGGTCGAACACAGAATGGATAGGACACCGTTCATGGCGAAGTTGGTGCTACGTCCGGTTATGCATCCCCTTTAAACGCTCTTGCTATGGGTATTGATGCTCGTGACGACACGTACAGCGAATCCAGTCGTGTTGAACAAGAAGAATCACAAGTGGTTGACCGGGAAGTGATTGATCTCTGTAGCGATCCAGAAAGCTCTTCTGACGGAGAAGACAAGAATGATGAAAGTGTAGACGAAGAAGGCGAAATCCACTCAGCTGAAGGAAGTTTCCATGACCATTTAGCCATGGAAAACGCCAACACATCCGACCCATCTTCACCTTGAAAGATTCTTATCTCAAGACACGAGCCCAAAACAACATATCAGTTCTGGGAAGCAATTTACACGTCGGGGTAAAACATGGTTGGCTACTATTGTTTTCAGCGTGAGTGCTGCTCACATGCGGTCTCGCTCCCTCACACGACGACAGTCCCACTCCTCCGAAACTTGCCTCTACGCCTTCTTGACTATGGTTGGTTGTGAGTGTCCAAGCTCTTGTTGTCTGCGAGGGGGCGATTTCACGAGTGATAAGTATGTCGGCGACGAATCTTGCTGCCACTACCGGTACTACAAGATGCATCGCGTCTATATGAATAATTTCCGAGATGAAGTCGACTATCGGTTAAGGTCGATGATACTCACGCATTTGGAAGTAGCGCCTGCTGCAACGAAGGACTGCGAGCACTTCGGTAAAGATATGGCAAACCGCTCAAGTTGCAAATCGATCAAAGTGCTGGATTTGAGAAGCACGTGAAATACTGGAGTGAGGCACCGCGCAAAATAGCGCAGTACTTGCAGAAATTCAACGGCGCCGTTTTGAAGTCCTTCCATGTCCACGACTGACCAACCGACGACACCCGGCCCTACATGGTTGGGAAAATCGAAGTTGGCGGGGTGACATCGAAGGCTTCGCAATGTTCAGGGACTCACGCCATTTGTTCGACAACCGTTAAGCAGAAGCGATCGCTGCTCCCTGTACGGTGTTATCCCCAGCACACGTTTTTGGTTGCACCGATAGTTACAGCTGCTATCAATCCACTCCAGGGTATCCATCACTGCTCCTGCTTCGTTGTCGTTTTTCCTCGCCCCATGTGGATCCATACCGCAGTCAATGCAGATACGTCGATTACGGGATAGATAGTCACGGGACTCGATACCACCATAACTTAAAGTCCCAGGATAGTACTGCTCTAGCCAGCGAACGATGCGTGGGTGACAGCGACATTCCTTCGTCAGGGTGACAGCGACATTCCTTCGTCAGGGTGACAACTGGGAACTCGTCTAATTTATCGGCGATATAGCGAAGAGAGTAGAACCCGCCGTGCCGGCGGGTGGTGTTGCCATAGCACTCACGATCTCCTTCTGGAAAGTATCAGAATGGGTGAGATAGCAAGTGATGGTCAAGAGTCACTAACGACTGGCGGGACGAGAGGTGCCGAGCCCCTTCTTCATCTAGGTCGAACACAGAATGGATAGGACACCGTTCATGGCGAAGTTGGTGCTACGTCCGGTTATGCATCCCCTTTAAACGCTCTTGCTATGGGTATTGATGCTCGTGACGACACGTACAGCGAATCCAGTCGTGTTGAACAAGAAGAATCACAAGTGGTTGACCGGGAAGTGATTGATCTCTGTAGCGATCCAGAAAGCTCTTCTGACGGAGAAGACAAGAATGATGAAAGTGTAGACGAAGAAGGCGAAATCCACTCAGCTGAAGGAAGTTTCCATGACCATTTAGCCATGGAAAACGCCAACACATCCGACCCATCTTCACCTTGAAAGATTCTTATCTCAAGACACGAGCCCAAAACAACATATCAGTTCTGGGAAGCAATTTACACGTCGGGGTAAAACATGGTTGGCTACTATTGTTTTCAGCGTGAGTGCTGCTCACATGCGGTCTCGCTCCCTCACACGACGACAGTCCCACTCCTCCGAAACTTGCCTCTACGCCTTCTTGACTATGGTTGGTTGTGAGTGTCCAAGCTCTTGTTGTCTGCGAGGGGGCGATTTCACGAGTGATAAGTATGTCGGCGACGAATCTTGCTGCCACTACCGGTACTACAAGATGCATCGCGTCTATATGAATAATTTCCGAGATGAAGTCGACTATCGGTTAAGGTCGATGATACTCACGCATTTGGAAGTAGCGCCTGCTGCAACGAAGGACTGCGAGCACTTCGGTAAAGATATGGCAAACCGCTCAAGTTGCAAATCGATCAAAGTGCTGGATTTGAGAAGCACGTGAAATACTGGAGTGAGGCACCGCGCAAAATAGCGCAGTACTTGCAGAAATTCAACGGCGCCGTTTTGAAGTCCTTCCATGTCCACGACTGACCAACCGACGACACCCGGCCCTACATGGTTGGGAAAATCGAAGTTGGCGGGGTGACATCGAAGGCTTCGCAATGTTCAGGGACTCACGCCATTTGTTCGACAACCGTTAAGCAGAAGCGATCGCTGCTCCCTGTACGGTGTTATCCCCAGCACACGTTTTTGGTTGCACCGATAGTTACAGCTGCTATCAATCCACTCCAGGGTATCCATCACTGCTCCTGCTTCGTTGTCGTTTTTCCTCGCCCCATGTGGATCCATACCGCAGTCAATGCAGATACGTCGATTACGGGATAGATAGTCACGGGACTCGATACCACCATAACTTAAAGTCCCAGGATAGTACTGCTCTAGCCAGCGAACGATGCGTGGGTGACAGCGACATTCCTTCGTCAGGGTGACAGCGACATTCCTTCGTCAGGGTGACAACTGGGAACTCGTCTAATTTATCGGCGATATAGCGAAGAGAGTAGAACCCGCCGTGCCGGCGGGTGGTGTTGCCATAGCACTCACGATCTCCTTCTGGAAAGTATCAGAATGGGTGAGATAGCAAGTGATGGTCAAGAGTCACTAACGACTGGCGGGACGAGAGGTGCCGAGCCCCTTCTTCATCTAGGTCGAACACAGAATGGATAGGACACCGTTCATGGCGAAGTTGGTGCTACGTCCGGTTATGCATCCCCTTTAAACGCTCTTGCTATGGGTATTGATGCTCGTGACGACACGTACAGCGAATCCAGTCGTGTTGAACAAGAAGAATCACAAGTGGTTGACCGGGAAGTGATTGATCTCTGTAGCGATCCAGAAAGCTCTTCTGACGGAGAAGACAAGAATGATGAAAGTGTAGACGAAGAAGGCGAAATCCACTCAGCTGAAGGAAGTTTCCATGACCATTTAGCCATGGAAAACGCCAACACATCCGACCCATCTTCACCTTGAAAGATTCTTATCTCAAGACACGAGCCCAAAACAACATATCAGTTCTGGGAAGCAATTTACACGTCGGGGTAAAACATGGTTGGCTACTATTGTTTTCAGCGTGAGTGCTGCTCACATGCGGTCTCGCTCCCTCACACGACGACAGTCCCACTCCTCCGAAACTTGCCTCTACGCCTTCTTGACTATGGTTGGTTGTGAGTGTCCAAGCTCTTGTTGTCTGCGAGGGGGCGATTTCACGAGTGATAAGTATGTCGGCGACGAATCTTGCTGCCACTACCGGTACTACAAGATGCATCGCGTCTATATGAATAATTTCCGAGATGAAGTCGACTATCGGTTAAGGTCGATGATACTCACGCATTTGGAAGTAGCGCCTGCTGCAACGAAGGACTGCGAGCACTTCGGTAAAGATATGGCAAACCGCTCAAGTTGCAAATCGATCAAAGTGCTGGATTTGAGAAGCACGTGAAATACTGGAGTGAGGCACCGCGCAAAATAGCGCAGTACTTGCAGAAATTCAACGGCGCCGTTTTGAAGTCCTTCCATGTCCACGACTGACCAACCGACGACACCCGGCCCTACATGGTTGGGAAAATCGAAGTTGGCGGGGTGACATCGAAGGCTTCGCAATGTTCAGGGACTCACGCCATTTGTTCGACAACCGTTAAGCAGAAGCGATCGCTGCTCCCTGTACGGTGTTATCCCCAGCACACGTTTTTGGTTGCACCGATAGTTACAGCTGCTATCAATCCACTCCAGGGTATCCATCACTGCTCCTGCTTCGTTGTCGTTTTTCCTCGCCCCATGTGGATCCATACCGCAGTCAATGCAGATACGTCGATTACGGGATAGATAGTCACGGGACTCGATACCACCATAACTTAAAGTCCCAGGATAGTACTGCTCTAGCCAGCGAACGATGCGTGGGTGACAGCGACATTCCTTCGTCAGGGTGACAGCGACATTCCTTCGTCAGGGTGACAACTGGGAACTCGTCTAATTTATCGGCGATATAGCGAAGAGAGTAGAACCCGCCGTGCCGGCGGGTGGTGTTGCCATAGCACTCACGATCTCCTTCTGGAAAGTATCAGAATGGGTGAGATAGCAAGTGATGGTCAAGAGTCACTAACGACTGGCGGGACGAGAGGTGCCGAGCCCCTTCTTCATCTAGGTCGAACACAGAATGGATAGGACACCGTTCATGGCGAAGTTGGTGCTACGTCCGGTTATGCATCCCCTTTAAACGCTCTTGCTATGGGTATTGATGCTCGTGACGACACGTACAGCGAATCCAGTCGTGTTGAACAAGAAGAATCACAAGTGGTTGACCGGGAAGTGATTGATCTCTGTAGCGATCCAGAAAGCTCTTCTGACGGAGAAGACAAGAATGATGAAAGTGTAGACGAAGAAGGCGAAATCCACTCAGCTGAAGGAAGTTTCCATGACCATTTAGCCATGGAAAACGCCAACACATCCGACCCATCTTCACCTTGAAAGATTCTTATCTCAAGACACGAGCCCAAAACAACATATCAGTTCTGGGAAGCAATTTACACGTCGGGGTAAAACATGGTTGGCTACTATTGTTTTCAGCGTGAGTGCTGCTCACATGCGGTCTCGCTCCCTCACACGACGACAGTCCCACTCCTCCGAAACTTGCCTCTACGCCTTCTTGACTATGGTTGGTTGTGAGTGTCCAAGCTCTTGTTGTCTGCGAGGGGGCGATTTCACGAGTGATAAGTATGTCGGCGACGAATCTTGCTGCCACTACCGGTACTACAAGATGCATCGCGTCTATATGAATAATTTCCGAGATGAAGTCGACTATCGGTTAAGGTCGATGATACTCACGCATTTGGAAGTAGCGCCTGCTGCAACGAAGGACTGCGAGCACTTCGGTAAAGATATGGCAAACCGCTCAAGTTGCAAATCGATCAAAGTGCTGGATTTGAGAAGCACGTGAAATACTGGAGTGAGGCACCGCGCAAAATAGCGCAGTACTTGCAGAAATTCAACGGCGCCGTTTTGAAGTCCTTCCATGTCCACGACTGACCAACCGACGACACCCGGCCCTACATGGTTGGGAAAATCGAAGTTGGCGGGGTGACATCGAAGGCTTCGCAATGTTCAGGGACTCACGCCATTTGTTCGACAACCGTTAAGCAGAAGCGATCGCTGCTCCCTGTACGGTGTTATCCCCAGCACACGTTTTTGGTTGCACCGATAGTTACAGCTGCTATCAATCCACTCCAGGGTATCCATCACTGCTCCTGCTTCGTTGTCGTTTTTCCTCGCCCCATGTGGATCCATACCGCAGTCAATGCAGATACGTCGATTACGGGATAGATAGTCACGGGACTCGATACCACCATAACTTAAAGTCCCAGGATAGTACTGCTCTAGCCAGCGAACGATGCGTGGGTGACAGCGACATTCCTTCGTCAGGGTGACAGCGACATTCCTTCGTCAGGGTGACAACTGGGAACTCGTCTAATTTATCGGCGATATAGCGAAGAGAGTAGAACCCGCCGTGCCGGCGGGTGGTGTTGCCATAGCACTCACGATCTCCTTCTGGAAAGTATCAGAATGGGTGAGATAGCAAGTGATGGTCAAGAGTCACTAACGACTGGCGGGACGAGAGGTGCCGAGCCCCTTCTTCATCTAGGTCGAACACAGAATGGATAGGACACCGTTCATGGCGAAGTTGGTGCTACGTCCGGTTATGCATCCCCTTTAAACGCTCTTGCTATGGGTATTGATGCTCGTGACGACACGTACAGCGAATCCAGTCGTGTTGAACAAGAAGAATCACAAGTGGTTGACCGGGAAGTGATTGATCTCTGTAGCGATCCAGAAAGCTCTTCTGACGGAGAAGACAAGAATGATGAAAGTGTAGACGAAGAAGGCGAAATCCACTCAGCTGAAGGAAGTTTCCATGACCATTTAGCCATGGAAAACGCCAACACATCCGACCCATCTTCACCTTGAAAGATTCTTATCTCAAGACACGAGCCCAAAACAACATATCAGTTCTGGGAAGCAATTTACACGTCGGGGTAAAACATGGTTGGCTACTATTGTTTTCAGCGTGAGTGCTGCTCACATGCGGTCTCGCTCCCTCACACGACGACAGTCCCACTCCTCCGAAACTTGCCTCTACGCCTTCTTGACTATGGTTGGTTGTGAGTGTCCAAGCTCTTGTTGTCTGCGAGGGGGCGATTTCACGAGTGATAAGTATGTCGGCGACGAATCTTGCTGCCACTACCGGTACTACAAGATGCATCGCGTCTATATGAATAATTTCCGAGATGAAGTCGACTATCGGTTAAGGTCGATGATACTCACGCATTTGGAAGTAGCGCCTGCTGCAACGAAGGACTGCGAGCACTTCGGTAAAGATATGGCAAACCGCTCAAGTTGCAAATCGATCAAAGTGCTGGATTTGAGAAGCACGTGAAATACTGGAGTGAGGCACCGCGCAAAATAGCGCAGTACTTGCAGAAATTCAACGGCGCCGTTTTGAAGTCCTTCCATGTCCACGACTGACCAACCGACGACACCCGGCCCTACATGGTTGGGAAAATCGAAGTTGGCGGGGTGACATCGAAGGCTTCGCAATGTTCAGGGACTCACGCCATTTGTTCGACAACCGTTAAGCAGAAGCGATCGCTGCTCCCTGTACGGTGTTATCCCCAGCACACGTTTTTGGTTGCACCGATAGTTACAGCTGCTATCAATCCACTCCAGGGTATCCATCACTGCTCCTGCTTCGTTGTCGTTTTTCCTCGCCCCATGTGGATCCATACCGCAGTCAATGCAGATACGTCGATTACGGGATAGATAGTCACGGGACTCGATACCACCATAACTTAAAGTCCCAGGATAGTACTGCTCTAGCCAGCGAACGATGCATGGGTGACAGCGACATTCCTTCGTCAGGGTGACAACTGGGAACTCGTCTAATTTATCGGCGATATAGCGAAGAGAGTAGAACCCGCCGTGCCGGCGGGTGGTGTTGCCATAGCACTCACGATCTCCTTCTGGAAAGTATCAGAATGGGTGAGATAGCAAGTGATGGTCAAGAGTCACTAACGACTGGCGGGACGAGAGGTGCCGAGCCCCTTCTTCATCTAGGTCGAACACAGAATGGATAGGACACCGTTCATGGCGAAGTTGGTGCTACGTCCGGTTATGCATCCCCTTTAAACGCTCTTGCTATGGGTATTGATGCTCGTGACGACACGTACAGCGAATCCAGTCGTGTTGAACAAGAAGAATCACAAGTGGTTGACCGGGAAGTGATTGATCTCTGTAGCGATCCAGAAAGCTCTTCTGACGGAGAAGACAAGAATGATGAAAGTGTAGACGAAGAAGGCGAAATCCACTCAGCTGAAGGAAGTTTCCATGACCATTTAGCCATGGAAAACGCCAACACATCCGACCCATCTTCACCTTGAAAGATTCTTATCTCAAGACACGAGCCCAGAACAACATATCAGTTCTGGGAAGCAATTTACACGTCGGGGTAAAACATGGTTGGCTACTATTGTTTTCAGCGTGAGTGCTGCTCACATGCGGTCTCGCTCCCTCACACGACGACAGTCCCACTCCTCCGAAACTTGCCTCTACGCCTTCTTGACTATGGTTGGTTGTGAGTGTCCAAGCTCTTGTTGTCTGCGAGGGGGCGATTTCACGAGTGATAAGTATGTCGGCGACGAATCTTGCTGCCACTACCGGTACTACAAGATGCATCGCGTCTATATGAATAATTTCCGAGATGAAGTCGACTATCGGTTAAGGTCGATGATACTCACGCATTTGGAAGTAGCGCCTGCTGCAACGAAGGACTGCGAGCACTTCGGTAAAGATATGGCAAACCGCTCAAGTTGCAAATCGATCAAAGTGCTGGATTTGAGAAGCACGTGAAATACTGGAGTGAGGCACCGCGCAAAATAGCGCAGTACTTGCAGAAATTCAACGGCGCCGTTTTGAAGTCCTTCCATGTCCACGACTGACCAACCGACGACACCCGGCCCTACATGGTTGGGAAAATCGAAGTTGGCGGGGTGACATCGAAGGCTTCGCAATGTTCAGGGACTCACGCCATTTGTTCGACAACCGTTAAGCAGAAGCGATCGCTGCTCCCTGTACGGTGTTATCCCCAGCACACGTTTTTGGTTGCACCGATAGTTACAGCTGCTATCAATCCACTCCAGGGTATCCATCACTGCTCCTGCTTCGTTGTCGTTTTTCCTCGCCCCATGTGGATCCATACCGCAGTCAATGCAGATACGTCGATTACGGGATAGATAGTCACGGGACTCGATACCACCATAACTTAAAGTCCCAGGATAGTACTGCTCTAGCCAGCGAACGATGCGTGGGTGACAGCGACATTCCTTCGTCAGGGTGACAGCGACATTCCTTCGTCAGGGTGACAACTGGGAACTCGTCTAATTTATCGGCGATATAGCGAAGAGAGTAGAACCCGCCGTGCCGGCGGGTGGTGTTGCCATAGCACTCACGATCTCCTTCTGGAAAGTATCAGAATGGGTGAGATAGCAAGTGATGGTCAAGAGTCACTAACGACTGGCGGGACGAGAGGTGCCGAGCCCCTTCTTCATCTAGGTCGAACACAGAATGGATAGGACACCGTTCATGGCGAAGTTGGTGCTACGTCCGGTTATGCATCCCCTTTAAACGCTCTTGCTATGGGTATTGATGCTCGTGACGACACGTACAGCGAATCCAGTCGTGTTGAACAAGAAGAATCACAAGTGGTTGACCGGGAAGTGATTGATCTCTGTAGCGATCCAGAAAGCTCTTCTGACGGAGAAGACAAGAATGATGAAAGTGTAGACGAAGAAGGCGAAATCCACTCAGCTGAAGGAAGTTTCCATGACCATTTAGCCATGGAAAACGCCAACACATCCGACCCATCTTCACCTTGAAAGATTCTTATCTCAAGACACGAGCCCAAAACAACATATCAGTTCTGGGAAGCAATTTACACGTCGGGGTAAAACATGGTTGGCTACTATTGTTTTCAGCGTGAGTGCTGCTCACATGCGGTCTCGCTCCCTCACACGACGACAGTCCCACTCCTCCGAAACTTGCCTCTACGCCTTCTTGACTATGGTTGGTTGTGAGTGTCCAAGCTCTTGTTGTCTGCGAGGGGGCGATTTCACGAGTGATAAGTATGTCGGCGACGAATCTTGCTGCCACTACCGGTACTACAAGATGCATCGCGTCTATATGAATAATTTCCGAGATGAAGTCGACTATCGGTTAAGGTCGATGATACTCACGCATTTGGAAGTAGCGCCTGCTGCAACGAAGGACTGCGAGCACTTCGGTAAAGATATGGCAAACCGCTCAAGTTGCAAATCGATCAAAGTGCTGGATTTGAGAAGCACGTGAAATACTGGAGTGAGGCACCGCGCAAAATAGCGCAGTACTTGCAGAAATTCAACGGCGCCGTTTTGAAGTCCTTCCATGTCCACGACTGACCAACCGACGACACCCGGCCCTACATGGTTGGGAAAATCGAAGTTGGCGGGGTGACATCGAAGGCTTCGCAATGTTCAGGGACTCACGCCATTTGTTCGACAACCGTTAAGCAGAAGCGATCGCTGCTCCCTGTACGGTGTTATCCCCAGCACACGTTTTTGGTTGCACCGATAGTTACAGCTGCTATCAATCCACTCCAGGGTATCCATCACTGCTCCTGCTTCGTTGTCGTTTTTCCTCGCCCCATGTGGATCCATACCGCAGTCAATGCAGATACGTCGATTACGGGATAGATAGTCACGGGACTCGATACCACCATAACTTAAAGTCCCAGGATAGTACTGCTCTAGCCAGCGAACGATGCATGGGTGACAGCGACATTCCTTCGTCAGGGTGACAACTGGGAACTCGTCTAATTTATCGGCGATATAGCGAAGAGAGTAGAACCCGCCGTGCCGGCGGGTGGTGTTGCCATAGCACTCACGATCTCCTTCTGGAAAGTATCAGAATGGGTGAGATAGCAAGTGATGGTCAAGAGTCACTAACGACTGGCGGGACGAGAGGTGCCGAGCCCCTTCTTCATCTAGGTCGAACACAGAATGGATAGGACACCGTTCATGGCGAAGTTGGTGCTACGTCCGGTTATGCATCCCCTTTAAACGCTCTTGCTATGGGTATTGATGCTCGTGACGACACGTACAGCGAATCCAGTCGTGTTGAACAAGAAGAATCACAAGTGGTTGACCGGGAAGTGATTGATCTCTGTAGCGATCCAGAAAGCTCTTCTGACGGTGAAGACAAGAATGATGAAAGCGTAGACGAAGAAGGCGAAATCCACTCAGCTGAAGGAAGTTTCCATGACCATTTAGCCATGGAAAACGCCAACACATCCGACCCATCTTCACCTTGAAAGATTCTTATCTCAAGACACGAGCCCAAAACAACATATCAGTTCTGGGAAGCAATTTACACGTCGGGGTAAAACATGGTTGGCTACTATTGTTTTCAGCGTGAGTGCTGCTCACATGCGGTCTCGCTCCCTCACACGACGACAGTCCCACTCCTCCGAAACTTGCCTCTACGCCTTCTTGACTATGGTTGGTTGTGAGTGTCCAAGCTCTTGTTGTCTGCGAGGGGGCGATTTCACGAGTGATAAGTATGTCGGCGACGAATCTTGCTGCCACTACCGGTACTACAAGATGCATCGCGTCTATATGAATAATTTCCGAGATGAAGTCGACTATCGGTTAAGGTCGATGATACTCACGCATTTGGAAGTAGCGCCTGCTGCAACGAAGGACTGCGAGCACTTCGGTAAAGATATGGCAAACCGCTCAAGTTGCAAATCGATCAAAGTGCTCGATTTGAGAAGCACGTGAAATACTGGAGTGAGGCACCGCGCAAAATAGCGCAGTACTTGCAGAAATTCAACGGCGCCGTTTTGAAGTCCTTCCATGTCCACGACTGACCAACCGACGACACCCGGCCCTACATGGTTGGGAAAATCGAAGTTGGCGGGGTGACATCGAAGGCTTCGCAATGTTCAGGGACTCACGCCATTTGTTCGACAACCGTTAAGCAGAAGCGATCGCTGCTCCCTGTACGGTGTTATCCCCAGCACACGTTTTTGGTTGCACCGATAGTTACAGCTGCTATCAATCCACTCCAGGGTATCCATCACTGCTCCTGCTTCGTTGTCGTTTTTCCTCGCCCCATGTGGATCCATACCGCAGTCAATGCAGATACGTCGATTACGGGATAGATAGTCACGGGACTCGATACCACCATAACTTAAAGTCCCAGGATAGTACTGCTCTAGCCAGCGAACGATGCATGGGTGACAGCGACATTCCTTCGTCAGGGTGACAACTGGGAACTCGTCTAATTTATCGGCGATATAGCGAAGAGAGTAGAACCCGCCGTGCCGGCGGGTGGTGTTGCCATAGCACTCACGATCTCCTTCTGGAAAGTATCAGAATGGGTGAGATAGCAAGTGATGGTCAAGAGTCACTAACGACTGGCGGGACGAGAGGTGCCGAGCCCCTTCTTCATCTAGGTCGAACACAGAATGGATAGGACACCGTTCATGGCGAAGTTGGTGCTACGTCCGGTTATGCATCCCCTTTAAACGCTCTTGCTATGGGTATTGATGCTCGTGACGACACGTACAGCGAATCCAGTCGTGTTGAACAAGAAGAATCACAAGTGGTTGACCGGGAAGTGATTGATCTCTGTAGCGATCCAGAAAGCTCTTCTGACGGTGAAGACAAGAATGATGAAAGCGTAGACGAAGAAGGCGAAATCCACTCAGCTGAAGGAAGTTTCCATGACCATTTAGCCATGGAAAACGCCAACACATCCGACCCATCTTCACCTTGAAAGATTCTTATCTCAAGACACGAGCCCAAAACAACATACCAGTTCTGGGAAGCAATTTACACGTCGGGGTAAAACATGGTTGGCTACTATTGTTTTCAGCGTGAGTGCTGCTCACATGCGGTCTCGCTCCCTCACACGACGACAGTCCCACTCCTCCGAAACTTGCCTCTACGCCTTCTTGACTATGGTTGGTTGTGAGTGTCCAAGCTCTTGTTGTCTGCGAGGGGGCGATTTCACGAGTGATAAGTATGTCGGCGACGAATCTTGCTGCCACTACCGGTACTACAAGATGCATCGCGTCTATATGAATAATTTCCGAGATGAAGTCGACTATCGGTTAAGGTCGATGATACTCACGCATTTGGAAGTAGCGCCTGCTGCAACGAAGGACTGCGAGCACTTCGGTAAAGATATGGCAAACCGCTCAAGTTGCAAATCGATCAAAGTGCTGGATTTGAGAAGCACGTGAAATACTGGAGTGAGGCACCGCGCAAAATAGCGCAGTACTTGCAGAAATTCAACGGCGCCGTTTTGAAGTCCTTCCATGTCCACGACTGACCAACCGACGACACCCGGCCCTACATGGTTGGGAAAATCGAAGTTGGCGGGGTGACATCGAAGGCTTCGCAATGTTCAGGGACTCACGCCATTTGTTCGACAACCGTTAAGCAGAAGCGATCGCTGCTCCCTGTACGGTGTTATCCCCAGCACACGTTTTTGGTTGCACCGATAGTTACAGCTGCTATCAATCCACTCCAGGGTATCCATCACTGCTCCTGCTTCGTTGTCGTTTTTCCTCGCCCCATGTGGATCCATACCGCAGTCAATGCAGATACGTCGATTACGGGATAGATAGTCACGGGACTCGATACCACCATAACTTAAAGTCCCAGGATAGTACTGCTCTAGCCAGCGAACGATGCGTGGGTGACAGCGACATTCCTTCGTCAGGGTGACAGCGACATTCCTTCGTCAGGGTGACAACTGGGAACTCGTCTAATTTATCGGCGATATAGCGAAGAGAGTAGAACCCGCCGTGCCGGCGGGTGGTGTTGCCATAGCACTCACGATCTCCTTCTGGAAAGTATCAGAATGGGTGAGATAGCAAGTGATGGTCAAGAGTCACTAACGACTGGCGGGACGAGAGGTGCCGAGCCCCTTCTTCATCTAGGTCGAACACAGAATGGATAGGACACCGTTCATGGCGAAGTTGGTGCTACGTCCGGTTATGCATCCCCTTTAAACGCTCTTGCTATGGGTATTGATGCTCGTGACGACACGTACAGCGAATCCAGTCGTGTTGAACAAGAAGAATCACAAGTGGTTGACCGGGAAGTGATTGATCTCTGTAGCGATCCAGAAAGCTCTTCTGACGGAGAAGACAAGAATGATGAAAGTGTAGACGAAGAAGGCGAAATCCACTCAGCTGAAGGAAGTTTCCATGACCATTTAGCCATGGAAAACGCCAACACATCCGACCCATCTTCACCTTGAAAGATTCTTATCTCAAGACACAAGCCCAAAACAACATATCAGTTCTGGGAAGCAATTTACACGTCGGGGTAAAACATGGTTGGCTGCTATTGTTTTCAGCGTGAGTGCTGCTCACATGCGGTCTCGCTCCCTCACACGACGACAGTCCCACTCCTCCGAAACTTGCCTCTACGCCTTCTTGACTATGGTTGGTTGTGAGTGTCCAAGCTCTTGTTGTCTGCGAGGGGGCGATTTCACGAGTGATAAGTATGTCGGCGACGAATCTTGCTGCCACTACCGGTACTACAAGATGCATCGCGTCTATATGAATGATTTCCGAGATGAAGTCGACTATCGGTTAAGGTCGATGATACTCACGCATTTGGAAGTAGCGCCTGCTGCAACGAAGGACTGCGAGCACTTCGGTAAAGATATGGCAAACCGCTCAAGTTGCAAATCGATCAAAGTGCTGGATTTGAGAAGCACGTGAAATACTGGAGTGAGGCACCGCGCAAAATAGCGCAGTACTTGCAGAAATTCAACGGCGCCGTTTTGAAGTCCTTCCATGTCCACGACTGACCAACCGACGACACCCGGCCCTACATGGTTGGGAAAATCGAAGTTGGCGGGGTGACATCGAAGGCTTCGCAATGTTCAGGGACTCACGCCATTTGTTCGACAACCGTTAAGCAGAAGCGATCGCTGCTCCCTGTACGGTGTTATCCCCAGCACACGTTTTTGGTTGCACCGATAGTTACAGCTGCTATCAATCCACTCCAGGGTATCCATCACTGCTCCTGCTTCGTTGTCGTTTTTCCTCGCCCCATGTGGATCCATACCGCAGTCAATGCAGATACGTCGATTACGGGATAGATAGTCACGGGACTCGATACCACCATAACTTAAAGTCCCAGGATAGTACTGCTCTAGCCAGCGAACGATGCATGGGTGACAGCGATGATGGAAGGTAGGGAACTTGGACACGAGGCTTGGACGAAGCGGAGGGAGGGACGTCGCAGACGGCGGGACCGGAGCGAAGACACTTGAGGGGTAGAATGAAGATTCGAAAGTGATTGAATTGTTGCAGCTTACACCCTACTGTTATAGACACGCGACTCTGCGTCCTATCACCTAGTGCATCTAATCAACCATCACTCACCGGTGTTCGTCCAATCATCCTACTCGTCTAATCATCGGTGGCGGAAACAACTTACCGTAACCACCATAATCAACGTGGGTTCGGATTGGACCGGTTCGGGTTAACCGGTTCACGGTTAATACCCGATACCAAACCGGTAACCCTCAATACGCCCCCTCAATGCGAAGTCCCACGAATGCCGAGAGTCGCCGTCAGATCCGTATGGCGTGGTCCCGCGAGAGCCTTCGTCATGATGTCCGCTAGCATCACAGAAGTCTCGCAGTACTCGAGCTTGACTTCACCGCGCTTGACTTCATCGCGGATGTGGTGGTACTTGATGTCAATGTGCTTGGCACGACCGTGGTTCACTGGGTTCTTCGTCATCTTGATGCACGACTGGTTGTCTTCGCGGATCATGAGCTCGGGTCCAGTCTCATTAGCGGCCGCCAGAATCTCGCACAGCAGGCGATGAATCCACTTGCCCTCTTGGATCGCCAGACTGAGTGCGATGTACTCCGCCTCGCTCGTAGACAGCGAAACACTTGATTGCTTCTTGCTGCCCCAGCTCACTGGTGCACCCATCAGCATGAACGTGTAGCCGGAAGTCGACTTGCGGTCCGCGAGGTCGCCAGCCCAGTCCGCGTCCGAGTATCCACGAAAGTCGATGTTGTCACCCGGCTTGAAGCAGATTCCATGCGTCTTGGTGCCTTGCAGGTAGCGAAAGATACGCTTGACCGCAACCCAGTGTTCTTCTTGAGGGTTCTCCATGAAGCGCGACACATAGCCAACGGCGTACGCGATGTCCGGGCGCGTGGCAGTCATTAAGTGCATCAGAGCACCAACAGCTTCGCGAAACGGAGCATTCACCTTGGTCGCTGCGTCACTTGAGATCAGTCGAGTGCTTATGTCGACGGGACTCACCACAGCCTTGCACTCGTCCATGCCAAAACGCTTGAGAATGTCATCGACATAGCGCCGCTGACACATCGTCACGCTGCCGTCCGGGCCGTCCACCAACTCGATCCCAAGAACGAACGCGCACTTGCCGCTGTCGGTCATCTCGAAGCGTGTCTTGAGGTCGGTCTTCGTGAGTGAGATCAGTTCGGGTGAACTTCCGGTAATCAGCACGTCATCCACGTAGACCAGCACGAGCACGCAGTGACCGTCAACAATCTTGATGTAGAGGCATGGGTCGAACGCCGATACTTGGAAGCTGATGGAGCACACGAACTCGTCGAAGGTCTCGTTCCACACGCGCGAAGCTTGCTTGAGACCGTAAATCGCCTTCACCAATTCCAGGCAGTCGAAGTCACCATCCAGTTCCACGCCTTCAGGAACCACGCAGAACACCTGCTCCTTCATGATCCCGTACAGGAACGCTGTCACCACGTCGAGTTGGTCCAGGGGCCAGCCAAAATACTTGGCAATCGCAATCACCATGCGCAGCGTCACATACTTGACCACGGGCGAGAACGTCTCGGTGTAGTCGATGCCGTACTTCTGCTTGAACCCCTTGGCCACGAGGCGTGCCTTGTACTTCTCGATCGATCCGTCCGCTTTGCGCTTGATCTTGAACACCCACTTGGTACCGATGGCGCGTTGTCCGTTGGGCAATTTGGCAGCACGAAACACACCACGAAGTCGCATCGACTTCAGTTCCGCGCGAATCGCCTTGCGCCAGTGCACTTGATCAGGACCGTTGACTGCCTCTTGAAACGTTGTCGGCTCCGATAGGTCAGCTGCTGCTTCGACAGCGTTGGCACTGGCACGCCAAAACACGGGAGGAGTTGAGTCGTCGTCTTCACCTTGATCCCCAGACTTTTCTTCTTCGTCGGGTTCGGCTCGGTGCGAGGAGGATTCGTTCGGCGCACTTGCTTCTTCTAAGCCAGCTCTGTGGCGAACGGGGCGCGATCGTCTGGCAGTGTCCTTGTCGTCACTTGGTCGGTTCTTGCGCTTCCCCGCCTGCGTGTATTCCGTCTGGCGTGGACCATCATCGTCGATGTCGAGAGCGTCCAGGTCCAGCGCAGCATCATCGACGTCTTCATCCGAAGTAGTCGCCGAAAGTCCAAAAGTCGATTCATCGAAGTTGACATCGCGACTGATCACCACCTGCCCCGCCTCGATGTCATAAAGTCGATACACCTTGGACACTTTTTCGTAACCCAGTAAGAGCCCGGCGCGAGCCTTGGGATCCCACTTGAGCCGCTTCTCCTTCGGAGTCAGGATGAATGTCCGACAGCCGAACACACGCATGTGCTTCACACTCGGCTTGGACTTGTACACGATCTCGAAGGGAGTCTTGTGCTCGATCTTGGGTGACGGCAGGCGGTTCTTCACGTAGATGGCCGTCATGGCCGCCTCAGCCCAGAAACACTTGTCCAGCTTGGCGTGATGCAGCATGCTGCGGCCGATCGTGACGATAGTCCGGATGGCTCGCTCTGCCGTGCCGTTCGTCTGGTGCGCGTACGGAACCGTGGTTTGCTGCTCGATGCCTTCGTCTTCGTAGAAGTCCTTGAGCGAGTTGGTCGCAAACTCACGAGCTCCGTCGTGCCGCACAAACTTGACCTTCTTGCCGAACTGCTTCTGCACCTTCATGATGTACGTCTTGATGCAGTCTTCGCTTTCCGACTTGGCACGCAGACAGAAGCCCTTCATGCATCCGCTGGCTTCGTCCACGATCAGCAGCAGGTACTTGCTGCCACCCAGCGAGTTTTTCTCCATGGGTCCGCAGATGTCGAAGTGGAGCAACTTGAACGTGTCGTAACGGCGCTTGTCACGGTTGCTTGGAAACGGTTTTTGAACCATCTTCCCTTGCTGGCAACCACGACACAGACTTGGTCCGCTCGACTTGAAAGGTGCCTTCGCGTCTTTGATCATGTGGTTGTCGACCATCTTGCGAAGAACCTCAACCGGAGCGTGACCCATGCGCGCGTGCAGGTCGACAATCTTGCCACTCGTCGCCGCATTCGCCGAACGCTGAGGCGTCATCAGCCAGTAGAGTCCATCTACGAGGTTTGCCGTCGCCACCACTTGCTTGGAGCCCTTGTGCGCAATCTGCATCTTGGTGCCGTCGAACACCACTTGAAACTTGCCACTTTTGTTGATCTGCGGTACTGAAAGCAGATTCTTGCTCATGCTCGGCACGTATAGCGCGTTCTTGATCTCGATCTCGCGCTCGTCGCCGTTGGGCAGGACTACTTGTTCCACGATGGTCCCCACACCCATGATGGACGCCTTGTTACCGTCGGCCACCGAAAGTTCGCCTTCGTTCCGCTCAATCAAATGGGCGAACTTGGCCTTGTCGTTGCAGATGTGGTGCGTTGCGCCGCTGTCGACCGCCCACATCCCGGACACATTCTTGCCCGTCGAAACCCCACATTCCAGTGAAACCGCGAACGCCACCCGATCGTAGTCGTCGTCGTAGCCGTCGCTGTCGTTTCTCCACTGGATGTTGTTGGCCCCGCGTCCACGGCCGTTGCCGCCGCGTCTTGGGCCCCGATTCTCGTCCTTCTGCTTGGTCCAGCACTTGTCAATCATGTGCCCCACTTTTCCGCAGTACGTGCATTGGCGAGACTCTCGGTCGGTGTTGAACGCCTTGGCCGCATTCTCCGTCTTCACCGTCGCCGTCTTCTCGCCTTGCCGCTTGATGTGCTCATTCGTGAGCACCTTCACGACGTCTTGCGACCGCAATTCAGCGCTGCTCATCTCCAAGTTCAGCACGACGTTCTCGTAGCTCTTGGGGAGGCTGCGCAATAAGCAGATCGCCACGTCTTCATCCTCCATCTTGGCGCCGATGCTGCTGAGCTTGGCGCTGATGTTGAGGACCTCGTTGCAATGATGCAAGACGTTGCCGCCTTCCGACATCTCCATGCTGAAGAGTTGGCGCTTCAGGTAGATGCGTCCAGCCTTCTGCGAACCACCGTACAGCGTCTTCAGGCGCGACCAGGCAACCCACGCTTCCTCGCAGTCGTCGACCACATGGTGGTAGTCCGCGTCCATGTGGAGCAACATCAGTCCGAACGCGATGTTGCTCGACTTGACATAGTCGTCCTTGGCCCGCGAGTCCGTGAAGCTTGGCGTCGTCTCGCGGTTGACCACATGCCACGTCGACTTGGTCAGGAACACGCCACGCATGTAGCGGTTCCACGTCGCGTAGTTGTCTCCGTTGAACTTGTCAATGGAGACCTTGGTCGAGGCGTCTTGGGCAGAGGACATGGTGCTTGGGCTCATAACCTGATGGAAGGTATGGAACTTGGACACGAGGCTTGGACGAAGCGGAGGGAGGGACGTCGCAGACGGCGGGACCGGAGCGAAGACACTTGAGGGGTAGAATGAAGATTCGAAAGTGATTGAATTGTTGCAGCTTACACCCTACTGTTATAGACACGCGACTCTGCGTCCTATCACCTAGTGCATCTAATCAACCATCACTCACCGGTGTTCGTCCAATCATCCTACTCGTCTAATCATCGGTGGCGGAAACAACTTACCGTAACCACCATAATCAACGTGGGTTCGGATTGGACCGGTTCGGGTTAACCGGTTCACGGTTAATACCCGATACCAAACCGGTAACCCTCAATAAGCGACATTCCTTCGTCAGGGTGACAACTGGGAACTCGTCTAATTTATCGGCGATATAGCGAAGAGAGTAGAACCCGCCGTGCCGGCGGGTGGTGTTGCCATAGCACTCACGATCTCCTTCTGGAAAGTATCAGAATGGGTGAGATAGCAAGTGATGGTCAAGAGTCACTAACGACTGGCGGGACGAGAGGTGCCGAGCCCCTTCTTCATCTAGGTCGAACACAGAATGGATAGGACACCGTTCATGGCGAAGTTGGTGCTACGTCCGGTTATGCATCCCCTTTAAACGCTCTTGCTATGGGTATTGATGCTCGTGACGACACGTACAGCGAATCCAGTCGTGTTGAACAAGAAGAATCACAAGTGGTTGACCGGGAAGTGATTGATCTCTGTAGCGATCCAGAAAGCTCTTCTGACGGAGAAGACAAGAATGATGAAAGTGTAGACGAAGAAGGCGAAATCCACTCAGCTGAAGGAAGTTTCCATGACCATTTAGCCATGGAAAACGCCAACACATCCGACCCATCTTCACCTTGAAAGATTCTTATCTCAAGACACGAGCCCAAAACAACATATCAGTTCTGGGAAGCAATTTACACGTCGGGGTAAAACATGGTTGGCTGCTATTGTTTTCAGCGTGAGTGCTGCTCACATGCGGTCTCGCTCCCTCACACGACGACAGTCCCACTCCTCCGAAACTTGCCTCTACGCCTTCTTGACTATGGTTGGTTGTGAGTGTCCAAGCTCTTGTTGTCTGCGAGGGGGCGATTTCACGAGTGATAAGTATGTCGGCGACGAATCTTGCTGCCACTACCGGTACTACAAGATGCATCGCGTCTATATGAATAATTTCCGAGATGAAGTCGACTATCGGTTAAGGTCGATGATACTCACGCATTTGGAAGTAGCGCCTGCTGCAACGAAGGACTGCGAGCACTTCGGTAAAGATATGGCAAACCGCTCAAGTTGCAAATCGATCAAAGTGCTGGATTTGAGAAGCACGTGAAATACTGGAGTGAGGCACCGCGCAAAATAGCGCAGTACTTGCAGAAATTCAACGGCGCCGTTTTGAAGTCCTTCCATGTCCACGACTGACCAACCGACGACACCCGGCCCTACATGGTTGGGAAAATCGAAGTTGGCGGGGTGACATCGAAGGCTTCGCAATGTTCAGGGACTCACGCCATTTGTTCGACAACCGTTAAGCAGAAGCGATCGCTGCTCCCTGTACGGTGTTATCCCCAGCACACGTTTTTGGTTGCACCGATAGTTACAGCTGCTATCAATCCACTCCAGGGTATCCATCACTGCTCCTGCTTCGTTGTCGTTTTTCCTCGCCCCATGTGGATCCATACCGCAGTCAATGCAGATACGTCGATTACGGGATAGATAGTCACGGGACTCGATACCACCATAACTTAAAGTCCCAGGATAGTACTGCTCTAGCCAGCGAACGATGCGTGGGTGACAGCGACATTCCTTCGTCAGGGTGACAGCGACATTCCTTCGTCAGGGTGACAGCGACATTCCTTCGTCAGGGTGACAACTGGGAACTCGTCTAATTTATCGGCGATATAGCGAAGAGAGTAGAACCCGCCGTGCCGGCGGGTGGTGTTGCCATAGCACTCACGATCTCCTTCTGGAAAGTATCAGAATGGGTGAGATAGCAAGTGATGGTCAAGAGTCACTAACGACTGGCGGGACGAGAGGTGCCGAGCCCCTTCTTCATCTAGGTCGAACACAGAATGGATAGGACACCGTTCATGGCGAAGTTGGTGCTACGTCCGGTTATGCATCCCCTTTAAACGCTCTTGCTATGGGTATTGATGCTCGTGACGACACGTACAGCGAATCCAGTCGTGTTGAACAAGAAGAATCACAAGTGGTTGACCGGGAAGTGATTGATCTCTGTAGCGATCCAGAAAGCTCTTCTGACGGAGAAGACAAGAATGATGAAAGTGTAGACGAAGAAGGCGAAATCCACTCAGCTGAAGGAAGTTTCCATGACCATTTAGCCATGGAAAACGCCAACACATCCGACCCATCTTCACCTTGAAAGATTCTTATCTCAAGACACGAGCCCAAAACAACATATCAGTTCTGGGAAGCAATTTACACGTCGGGGTAAAACATGGTTGGCTACTATTGTTTTCAGCGTGAGTGCTGCTCACATGCGGTCTCGCTCCCTCACACGACGACAGTCCCACTCCTCCGAAACTTGCCTCTACGCCTTCTTGACTATGGTTGGTTGTGAGTGTCCAAGCTCTTGTTGTCTGCGAGGGGGCGATTTCACGAGTGATAAGTATGTCGGCGACGAATCTTGCTGCCACTACCGGTACTACAAGATGCATCGCGTCTATATGAATAATTTCCGAGATGAAGTCGACTATCGGTTAAGGTCGATGATACTCACGCATTTGGAAGTAGCGCCTGCTGCAACGAAGGACTGCGAGCACTTCGGTAAAGATATGGCAAACCGCTCAAGTTGCAAATCGATCAAAGTGCTGGATTTGAGAAGCACGTGAAATACTGGAGTGAGGCACCGCGCAAAATAGCGCAGTACTTGCAGAAATTCAACGGCGCCGTTTTGAAGTCCTTCCATGTCCACGACTGACCAACCGACGACACCCGGCCCTACATGGTTGGGAAAATCGAAGTTGGCGGGGTGACATCGAAGGCTTCGCAATGTTCAGGGACTCACGCCATTTGTTCGACAACCGTTAAGCAGAAGCGATCGCTGCTCCCTGTACGGTGTTATCCCCAGCACACGTTTTTGGTTGCACCGATAGTTACAGCTGCTATCAATCCACTCCAGGGTATCCATCACTGCTCCTGCTTCGTTGTCGTTTTTCCTCGCCCCATGTGGATCCATACCGCAGTCAATGCAGATACGTCGATTACGGGATAGATAGTCACGGGACTCGATACCACCATAACTTAAAGTCCCAGGATAGTACTGCTCTAGCCAGCGAACGATGCGTGGGTGACAGCGACATTCCTTCGTCAGGGTGACAGCGACATTCCTTCGTCAGGGTGACAACTGGGAACTCGTCTAATTTATCGGCGATATAGCGAAGAGAGTAGAACCCGCCGTGCCGGCGGGTGGTGTTGCCATAGCACTCACGATCTCCTTCTGGAAAGTATCAGAATGGGTGAGATAGCAAGTGATGGTCAAGAGTCACTAACGACTGGCGGGACGAGAGGTGCCGAGCCCCTTCTTCATCTAGGTCGAACACAGAATGGATAGGACACCGTTCATGGCGAAGTTGGTGCTACGTCCGGTTATGCATCCCCTTTAAACGCTCTTGCTATGGGTATCGATGCTCGTGACGACACGTACAGCGAATCCAGTCGTGTTGAACAAGAAGAATCACAAGTGGTTGACCGGGAAGTGATTGATCTCTGTAGCGATCCAGAAAGCTCTTCTGACGGAGAAGACAAGAATGATGAAAGTGTAGACGAAGAAGGCGAAATCCACTCAGCTGAAGGAAGTTTCCATGACCATTTAGCCATGGAAAACGCCAACACATCCGACCCATCTTCACCTTGAAAGATTCTTATCTCAAGACACGAGCCCAAAACAACATATCAGTTCTGGGAAGCAATTTACACGTCGGGGTAAAACATGGTTGGCTACTATTGTTTTCAGCGTGAGTGCTGCTCACATGCGGTCTCGCTCCCTCACACGACGACAGTCCCACTCCTCCGAAACTTGCCTCTACGCCTTCTTGACTATGGTTGGTTGTGAGTGTCCAAGCTCTTGTTGTCTGCGAGGGGGCGATTTCACGAGTGATAAGTATGTCGGCGACGAATCTTGCTGCCACTACCGGTACTACAAGATGCATCGCGTCTATATGAATAATTTCCGAGATGAAGTCGACTATCGGTTAAGGTCGATGATACTCACGCATTTGGAAGTAGCGCCTGCTGCAACGAAGGACTGCGAGCACTTCGGTAAAGATATGGCAAACCGCTCAAGTTGCAAATCGATCAAAGTGCTGGATTTGAGAAGCACGTGAAATACTGGAGTGAGGCACCGCGCAAAATAGCGCAGTACTTGCAGAAATTCAACGGCGCCGTTTTGAAGTCCTTCCATGTCCACGACTGACCAACCGACGACACCCGGCCCTACATGGTTGGGAAAATCGAAGTTGGCGGGGTGACATCGAAGGCTTCGCAATGTTCAGGGACTCACGCCATTTGTTCGACAACCGTTAAGCAGAAGCGATCGCTGCTCCCTGTACGGTGTTATCCCCAGCACACGTTTTTGGTTGCACCGATAGTTACAGCTGCTATCAATCCACTCCAGGGTATCCATCACTGCTCCTGCTTCGTTGTCGTTTTTCCTCGCCCCATGTGGATCCATACCGCAGTCAATGCAGATACGTCGATTACGGGATAGATAGTCACGGGACTCGATACCACCATAACTTAAAGTCCCAGGATAGTACTGCTCTAGCCAGCGAACGATGCGTGGGTGACAGCGACATTCCTTCGTCAGGGTGACAGCGACATTCCTTCGTCAGGGTGACAACTGGGAACTCGTCTAATTTATCGGCGATATAGCGAAGAGAGTAGAACCCGCCGTGCCGGCGGGTGGTGTTGCCATAGCACTCACGATCTCCTTCTGGAAAGTATCAGAATGGGTGAGATAGCAAGTGATGGTCAAGAGTCACTAACGACTGGCGGGACGAGAGGTGCCGAGCCCCTTCTTCATCTAGGTCGAACACAGAATGGATAGGACACCGTTCATGGCGAAGTTGGTGCTACGTCCGGTTATGCATCCCCTTTAAACGCTCTTGCTATGGGTATTGATGCTCGTGACGACACGTACAGCGAATCCAGTCGTGTTGAACAAGAAGAATCACAAGTGGTTGACCGGGAAGTGATTGATCTCTGTAGCGATCCAGAAAGCTCTTCTGACGGAGAAGACAAGAATGATGAAAGTGTAGACGAAGAAGGCGAAATCCACTCAGCTGAAGGAAGTTTCCATGACCATTTAGCCATGGAAAACGCCAACACATCCGACCCATCTTCACCTTGAAAGATTCTTATCTCAAGACACGAGCCCAAAACAACATATCAGTTCTGGGAAGCAATTTACACGTCGGGGTAAAACATGGTTGGCTACTATTGTTTTCAGCGTGAGTGCTGCTCACATGCGGTCTCGCTCCCTCACACGACGACAGTCCCACTCCTCCGAAACTTGCCTCTACGCCTTCTTGACTATGGTTGGTTGTGAGTGTCCAAGCTCTTGTTGTCTGCGAGGGGGCGATTTCACGAGTGATAAGTATGTCGGCGACGAATCTTGCTGCCACTACCGGTACTACAAGATGCATCGCGTCTATATGAATAATTTCCGAGATGAAGTCGACTATCGGTTAAGGTCGATGATACTCACGCATTTGGAAGTAGCGCCTGCTGCAACGAAGGACTGCGAGCACTTCGGTAAAGATATGGCAAACCGCTCAAGTTGCAAATCGATCAAAGTGCTGGATTTGAGAAGCACGTGAAATACTGGAGTGAGGCACCGCGCAAAATAGCGCAGTACTTGCAGAAATTCAACGGCGCCGTTTTGAAGTCCTTCCATGTCCACGACTGACCAACCGACGACACCCGGCCCTACATGGTTGGGAAAATCGAAGTTGGCGGGGTGACATCGAAGGCTTCGCAATGTTCAGGGACTCACGCCATTTGTTCGACAACCGTTAAGCAGAAGCGATCGCTGCTCCCTGTACGGTGTTATCCCCAGCACACGTTTTTGGTTGCACCGATAGTTACAGCTGCTATCAATCCACTCCAGGGTATCCATCACTGCTCCTGCTTCGTTGTCGTTTTTCCTCGCCCCATGTGGATCCATACCGCAGTCAATGCAGATACGTCGATTACGGGATAGATAGTCACGGGACTCGATACCACCATAACTTAAAGTCCCAGGATAGTACTGCTCTAGCCAGCGAACGATGCGTGGGTGACAGCGACATTCCTTCGTCAGGGTGACAGCGACATTCCTTCGTCAGGGTGACAACTGGGAACTCGTCTAATTTATCGGCGATATAGCGAAGAGAGTAGAACCCGCCGTGCCGGCGGGTGGTGTTGCCATAGCACTCACGATCTCCTTCTGGAAAGTATCAGAATGGGTGAGATAGCAAGTGATGGTCAAGAGTCACTAACGACTGGCGGGACGAGAGGTGCCGAGCCCCTTCTTCATCTAGGTCGAACACAGAATGGATAGGACACCGTTCATGGCGAAGTTGGTGCTACGTCCGGTTATGCATCCCCTTTAAACGCTCTTGCTATGGGTATCGATGCTCGTGACGACACGTACAGCGAATCCAGTCGTGTTGAACAAGAAGAATCACAAGTGGTTGACCGGGAAGTGATTGATCTCTGTAGCGATCCAGAAAGCTCTTCTGACGGAGAAGACAAGAATGATGAAAGTGTAGACGAAGAAGGCGAAATCCACTCAGCTGAAGGAAGTTTCCATGACCATTTAGCCATGGAAAACGCCAACACATCCGACCCATCTTCACCTTGAAAGATTCTTATCTCAAGACACGAGCCCAAAACAACATATCAGTTCTGGGAAGCAATTTACACGTCGGGGTAAAACATGGTTGGCTACTATTGTTTTCAGCGTGAGTGCTGCTCACATGCGGTCTCGCTCCCTCACACGACGACAGTCCCACTCCTCCGAAACTTGCCTCTACGCCTTCTTGACTATGGTTGGTTGTGAGTGTCCAAGCTCTTGTTGTCTGCGAGGGGGCGATTTCACGAGTGATAAGTATGTCGGCGACGAATCTTGCTGCCACTACCGGTACTACAAGATGCATCGCGTCTATATGAATAATTTCCGAGATGAAGTCGACTATCGGTTAAGGTCGATGATACTCACGCATTTGGAAGTAGCGCCTGCTGCAACGAAGGACTGCGAGCACTTCGGTAAAGATATGGCAAACCGCTCAAGTTGCAAATCGATCAAAGTGCTGGATTTGAGAAGCACGTGAAATACTGGAGTGAGGCACCGCGCAAAATAGCGCAGTACTTGCAGAAATTCAACGGCGCCGTTTTGAAGTCCTTCCATGTCCACGACTGACCAACCGACGACACCCGGCCCTACATGGTTGGGAAAATCGAAGTTGGCGGGGTGACATCGAAGGCTTCGCAATGTTCAGGGACTCACGCCATTTGTTCGACAACCGTTAAGCAGAAGCGATCGCTGCTCCCTGTACGGTGTTATCCCCAGCACACGTTTTTGGTTGCACCGATAGTTACAGCTGCTATCAATCCACTCCAGGGTATCCATCACTGCTCCTGCTTCGTTGTCGTTTTTCCTCGCCCCATGTGGATCCATACCGCAGTCAATGCAGATACGTCGATTACGGGATAGATAGTCACGGGACTCGATACCACCATAACTTAAAGTCCCAGGATAGTACTGCTCTAGCCAGCGAACGATGCGTGGGTGACAGCGACATTCCTTCGTCAGGGTGACAGCGACATTCCTTCGTCAGGGTGACAACTGGGAACTCGTCTAATTTATCGGCGATATAGCGAAGAGAGTAGAACCCGCCGTGCCGGCGGGTGGTGTTGCCATAGCACTCACGATCTCCTTCTGGAAAGTATCAGAATGGGTGAGATAGCAAGTGATGGTCAAGAGTCACTAACGACTGGCGGGACGAGAGGTGCCGAGCCCCTTCTTCATCTAGGTCGAACACAGAATGGATAGGACACCGTTCATGGCGAAGTTGGTGCTACGTCCGGTTATGCATCCCCTTTAAACGCTCTTGCTATGGGTATCGATGCTCGTGACGACACGTACAGCGAATCCAGTCGTGTTGAACAAGAAGAATCACAAGTGGTTGACCGGGAAGTGATTGATCTCTGTAGCGATCCAGAAAGCTCTTCTGACGGAGAAGACAAGAATGATGAAAGTGTAGACGAAGAAGGCGAAATCCACTCAGCTGAAGGAAGTTTCCATGACCATTTAGCCATGGAAAACGCCAACACATCCGACCCATCTTCACCTTGAAAGATTCTTATCTCAAGACACGAGCCCAAAACAACATATCAGTTCTGGGAAGCAATTTACACGTCGGGGTAAAACATGGTTGGCTACTATTGTTTTCAGCGTGAGTGCTGCTCACATGCGGTCTCGCTCCCTCACACGACGACAGTCCCACTCCTCCGAAACTTGCCTCTACGCCTTCTTGACTATGGTTGGTTGTGAGTGTCCAAGCTCTTGTTGTCTGCGAGGGGGCGATTTCACGAGTGATAAGTATGTCGGCGACGAATCTTGCTGCCACTACCGGTACTACAAGATGCATCGCGTCTATATGAATGATTTCCGAGATGAAGTCGACTATCGGTTAAGGTCGATGATACTCACGCATTTGGAAGTAGCGCCTGCTGCAACGAAGGACTGCGAGCACTTCGGTAAAGATATGGCAAACCGCTCAAGTTGCAAATCGATCAAAGTGCTGGATTTGAGAAGCACGTGAAATACTGGAGTGAGGCACCGCGCAAAATAGCGCAGTACTTGCAGAAATTCAACGGCGCCGTTTTGAAGTCCTTCCATGTCCACGACTGACCAACCGACGACACCCGGCCCTACATGGTTGGGAAAATCGAAGTTGGCGGGGTGACATCGAAGGCTTCGCAATGTTCAGGGACTCACGCCATTTGTTCGACAACCGTTAAGCAGAAGCGATCGCTGCTCCCTGTACGGTGTTATCCCCAGCACACGTTTTTGGTTGCACCGATAGTTACAGCTGCTATCAATCCACTCCAGGGTATCCATCACTGCTCCTGCTTCGTTGTCGTTTTTCCTCGCCCCATGTGGATCCATACCGCAGTCAATGCAGATACGTCGATTACGGGATAGATAGTCACGGGACTCGATACCACCATAACTTAAAGTCCCAGGATAGTACTGCTCTAGCCAGCGAACGATGCATGGGTGACAGCGATGATGGAAGGTAGGGAACTTGGACACGAGGCTTGGACGAAGCGGAGGGAGGGACGTCGCAGACGGCGGGACCGGAGCGAAGACACTTGAGGGGTAGAATGAAGATTCGAAAGTGATTGAATTGTTGCAGCTTACACCCTACTGTTATAGACACGCGACTCTGCGTCCTATCACCTAGTGCATCTAATCAACCATCACTCACCGGTGTTCGTCCAATCATCCTACTCGTCTAATCATCGGTGGCGGAAACAACTTACCGTAACCACCATAATCAACGTGGGTTCGGATTGGACCGGTTCGGGTTAACCGGTTCACGGTTAATACCCGATACCAAACCGGTAACCCTCAATACGCCCCCTCAATGCGAAGTCCCACGAATGCCGAGAGTCGCCGTCAGATCCGTATGGCGTGGTCCCGCGAGAGCCTTCGTCATGATGTCCGCTAGCATCACAGAAGTCTCGCAGTACTCGAGCTTGACTTCACCGCGCTTGACTTCATCGCGGATGTGGTGGTACTTGATGTCAATGTGCTTGGCACGACCGTGGTTCACTGGGTTCTTCGTCATCTTGATGCACGACTGGTTGTCTTCGCGGATCATGAGCTCGGGTCCAGTCTCATTAGCGGCCGCCAGAATCTCGCACAGCAGGCGATGAATCCACTTGCCCTCTTGGATCGCCAGACTGAGTGCGATGTACTCCGCCTCGCTCGTAGACAGCGAAACACTTGATTGCTTCTTGCTGCCCCAGCTCACTGGTGCACCCATCAGCATGAACGTGTAGCCGGAAGTCGACTTGCGGTCCGCGAGGTCGCCAGCCCAGTCCGCGTCCGAGTATCCACGAAAGTCGATGTTGTCACCCGGCTTGAAGCAGATTCCATGCGTCTTGGTGCCTTGCAGGTAGCGAAAGATACGCTTGACCGCAACCCAGTGTTCTTCTTGAGGGTTCTCCATGAAGCGCGACACATAGCCAACGGCGTACGCGATGTCCGGGCGCGTGGCAGTCATCAAGTGCATCAGAGCACCAACAGCTTCGCGAAACGGAGCGTTCACCTTGGTCGCTGCGTCACTTGAGATCAGTCGAGTGCTTATGTTGACGGGACTCACCACAGCCTTGCACTCGTCCATGCCAAAACGCTTGAGAATGTCATCGACATAGCGCCGCTGACACATCGTCACGCTGCCGTCCGGGCCGTCCACCAACTCGATCCCAAGAACGAACGTGCACTTGCCGCTGTCGGTCATCTCGAAGCGTGTCTTGAGGTCGGTCTTCGTGCGTGAGATCAGTTCGGGTGAACTTCCGGTAATCAGCACGTCATCCACGTAGACCAGCACGAGCACGCAGTGACCGTCAACAATCTTGATGTAGAGGCATGGGTCGAACGCCGATACTTGGAAGCTGATGGAGCACACGAACTCGTCGAAGGTCTCGTTCCACACGCGCGAAGCTTGCTTGAGACCGTAAATCGCCTTCACCAATTCCAGGCAGTCGAAGTCACCATCCAGTTCCACGCCTTCAGGAACCACGCAGAACACCTGCTCCTTCATGATCCCGTACAGGAACGCTGTCACCACGTCGAGTTGGTCCAGGGGCCAGCCAAAATACTTGGCAATCGCAATCACCATGCGCAGCGTCACATACTTGACCACGGGCGAGAACGTCTCGGTGTAGTCGATGCCGTACTTCTGCTTGAACCCCTTGGCCACGAGGCGTGCCTTGTACTTCTCGATCGATCCGTCCGCTTTGCGCTTGATCTTGAACACCCACTTGGTACCGATGGCGCGTTGTCCGTTGGGCAATTTGGCAGCACGAAACACACCACGAAGTCGCATCGACTTCAGTTCCGCGCGAATCGCCTTGCGCCAGTGCACTTGATCAGGACCGTTGACTGCCTCTTGAAACGTTGTCGGCTCCGATAGGTCAGCTGCTGCTTCGACAGCGTTGGCACTGGCACGCCAAAACACGGGAGGAGTTGAGTCGTCGTCTTCACCTTGATCCCCAGACTTTTCTTCTTCGTCGGGTTCGGCTCGGTGCGAGGAGGATTCGTTCGGCGCACTTGCTTCTTCTAAGCCAGCTCTGTGGCGAACGGGGCGCGATCGTCTGGCAGTGTCCTTGTCGTCACTTGGTCGGTTCTTGCGCTTCCCCGCCTGCGTGTATTCCGTCTGGCGTGGACCATCATCGTCGATGTCGAGAGCGTCCAGGTCCAGCGCAGCATCATCGACGTCTTCATCCGAAGTAGTCGCCGAAAGTCCAAAAGTCGATTCATCGAAGTTGACATCGCGACTGATCACCACCTGCCCCGCCTCGATGTCATAAAGTCGATACGCCTTGGACACTTTTTCGTAACCCAGTAACAGCCCGGCGCGAGCCTTGGGATCCCACTTGAGCCGCTTCTCCTTCGGAGTCAGGATGAATGTCCGACAGCCGAACACACGCATGTGCTTCACACTCGGCTTGGACTTGTACACGATCTCGAACGGAGTCTTGTGCTCGATCTTGGGTGACGGCAGGCGGTTCTTCACGTAGATGGCCGTCATGGCCGCCTCAGCCCAGAAACACTTGTCCAGCTTGGCGTGATGCAGCATGCTGCGGCCGATCGTGACGATAGTCCGGATGGCTCGCTCTGCCGTGCCGTTCGTCTGGTGCGCGTACGGAACCGTGGTTTGCTGCTCGATGCCTTCGTCTTCGTAGAAGTCCTTGAGCGAGTTGGTCGCAAACTCACGAGCTCCGTCGTGCCGCACAAACTTGACCTTCTTGCCGAACTGCTTCTGCACCTTCATGATGTACGTCTTGATGCAGTCTTCGCTTTCCGACTTGGCACGCAGACAGAAGCCCTTCATGCATCCGCTGGCTTCGTCCACGATCAGCAGCAGGTACTTGCTGCCACCCAGCGAGTTTTTCTCCATGGGTCCGCAGATGTCGAAGTGGAGCAACTCGAAAGTGTCGTAACGGCGCTTGTCACGGTTGCTTGGAAACGGTTTTTGAACCATCTTCCCTTGCTGGCAACCACGACACAGACTTGGTCCGCTCGACTTGAAAGGTGCCTTCGCGTCTTTGATCATGTGGTTGTCGACCATCTTGCGAAGAACCTCAACCGGAGCGTGACCCATGCGCGCGTGCAGGTCGACAATCTTGCCACTCGTCGCCGCATTCGCCGAACGCTGAGGCGTCTGAAGCCAGTAGAGTCCATCTACGAGGTTTGCCGTCGCCACCACTTGCTTGGAGCCCTTGTGCGCAATCTGCATCTTGGTGCCGTCGAACACCACTTGAAACTTGCCACTTTTGTTGATCTGCGGTACTGAAAGCAGATTCTTGCTCATGCTCGGCACGTATAGCGCGTTCTTGATCTCGATCTCGCGCTCGTCGCCGTTGGGCAGGACTACTTGTTCCACGATGGTCCCCACACCCATGATGGCCGCCTTGTTACCGTCGGCCACCGAAAGTTCGCCTTCGTTCTGCTCAATCAAATGGGCGAACTTGGCCTTGTCGTTGCAGATGTGGTGCGTTGCGCCGCTGTCGACCGCCCACATCCCGGACACATTCTTGCCCGTCGAAACCCCACATTCCAGTGAAACCGCGAACGCCACCCGATCGTAGTCGTCGTCGTAGCCGTCGCTGTCGTTTCTCCACTGGATGTTGTTGGCCCCGCGTCCACGGCCGTTGCCGCCGCGTCTTGGGCCCCGATTCTCGTCCTTCTGCTTGGTCCAGCACTTGTCAATCATGTGCCCCACTTTTCCGCAGTACGTGCATTGGCGAGACTCTCGGTCGGTGTTGAACGCCTTGGCCGCATTCTCCGTCTTCACCGTCGCCGTCTTCTCGCCTTGCCGCTTGATGTGCTCATTCGTGAGCACCTTCACGACGTCTTGCGACCGCAATTCAGCGCTGCTCATCTCCAGGTTGAGCACGACGTTCTCGTAGCTCTTAGGGAGGCTGCGCAACAAGCAGATCGCCACGTCTTCATCCTCCATCTTGGCGCCGATGCTGCTGAGCTTGGCGCTGATGTTGAGGACCTCGTTGCAATGATGCAAGACGTTGCCGCCTTCCGACATCTCCATGCTGAAGAGTTGGCGCTTCAGGTAGATGCGTCCAGCCTTCTGCGAACCACCGTACAGCGTCTTCAGGCGCGACCAGGCAACCCACGCTTCCTCGCAGTCGTCGACCACATGGTGGTAGTCCGCGTCCATGTGGAGCAACATCAGTCCGAACGCGATGTTGCTCGACTTGACATAGTCGTCCTTGGCCCGCGAGTCCGTGAAGCTTGGCGTCGTCTCGCGGTTGACCACATGCCACGTCGACTTGGTCAGGAACACGCCACGCATGTAGCGGTTCCACGTCGCGTAGTTGTCTCCGTTGAACTTGTCAATGGAGACCTTGGTCGAGGCGTCTTGGGCAGAGGACATGGTGCTTGGGCTCATAACCTGATGGAAGGTATGGATCTTGGACACGAGGCTTGGACGAAGCGGAGGGAGGGACGTCGCAGACGGCGGGACCGGAGCGAAGACACTTGAGGGGTAGAATGAAGATTCGAAAGTGATTGAATTGTTGCAGCTTACACCCTACTGTTATAGACACGCGACTCTGCGTCCTATCACCTAGTGCATCTAATCAACCATCACTCACCGGTGTTCGTCCAATCATCCTACTCGTCTAATCATCGGTGGCGGAAACAACTTACCGTAACCACCATAATCAACGTGGGTTCGGATTGGACCGGTTCGGGTTAACCGGTTCACGGTTAATAACCGATACCAAACCGGTAACCCTCAATTACATGGTTGGCTACTATTGTTTTCAGCGTGAGTGCTGCTCACATGCGGTCTCGCTCCCTCACACGACGACAGTCCCACTCCTCCGAAACTTGCCTCTACGCCTTCTTGACTATGGTTGGTTGTGAGTGTCCAAGCTCTTGTTGTCTGCGAGGGGGCGATTTCACGAGTGATAAGTATGTCGGCGACGAATCTTGCTGCCACTACCGGTACTACAAGATGCATCGCGTCTATATGAATAATTTCCGAGATGAAGTCGACTATCGGTTAAGGTCGATGATACTCACGCATTTGGAAGTAGCGCCTGCTGCAACGAAGGACTGCGAGCACTTCGGTAAAGATATGGCAAACCGCTCAAGTTGCAAATCGATCAAAGTGCTGGATTTGAGAAGCACGTGAAATACTGGAGTGAGGCACCGCGCAAAATAGCGCAGTACTTGCAGAAATTCAACGGCGCCGTTTTGAAGTCCTTCCATGTCCACGACTGACCAACCGACGACACCCGGCCCTACATGGTTGGGAAAATCGAAGTTGGCGGGGTGACATCGAAGGCTTCGCAATGTTCAGGGACTCACGCCATTTGTTCGACAACCGTTAAGCAGAAGCGATCGCTGCTCCCTGTACGGTGTTATCCCCAGCACACGTTTTTGGTTGCACCGATAGTTACAGCTGCTATCAATCCACTCCAGGGTATCCATCACTGCTCCTGCTTCGTTGTCGTTTTTCCTCGCCCCATGTGGATCCATACCGCAGTCAATGCAGATACGTCGATTACGGGATAGATAGTCACGGGACTCGATACCACCATAACTTAAAGTCCCAGGATAGTACTGCTCTAGCCAGCGAACGATGCGTGGGTGACAGCGACATTCCTTCGTCAGGGTGACAGCGACATTCCTTCGTCAGGGTGACAACTGGGAACTCGTCTAATTTATCGGCGATATAGCGAAGAGAGTAGAACCCGCCGTGCCGGCGGGTGGTGTTGCCATAGCACTCACGATCTCCTTCTGGAAAGTATCAGAATGGGTGAGATAGCAAGTGATGGTCAAGAGTCACTAACGACTGGCGGGACGAGAGGTGCCGAGCCCCTTCTTCATCTAGGTCGAACACAGAATGGATAGGACACCGTTCATGGCGAAGTTGGTGCTACGTCCGGTTATGCATCCCCTTTAAACGCTCTTGCTATGGGTATTGATGCTCGTGACGACACGTACAGCGAATCCAGTCGTGTTGAACAAGAAGAATCACAAGTGGTTGACCGGGAAGTGATTGATCTCTGTAGCGATCCAGAAAGCTCTTCTGACGGAGAAGACAAGAATGATGAAAGTGTAGACGAAGAAGGCGAAATCCACTCAGCTGAAGGAAGTTTCCATGACCATTTAGCCATGGAAAACGCCAACACATCCGACCCATCTTCACCTTGAAAGATTCTTATCTCAAGACACGAGCCCAAAACAACATATCAGTTCTGGGAAGCAATTTACACGTCGGGGTAAAACATGGTTGGCTACTATTGTTTTCAGCGTGAGTGCTGCTCACATGCGGTCTCGCTCCCTCACACGACGACAGTCCCACTCCTCCGAAACTTGCCTCTACGCCTTCTTGACTATGGTTGGTTGTGAGTGTCCAAGCTCTTGTTGTCTGCGAGGGGGCGATTTCACGAGTGATAAGTATGTCGGCGACGAATCTTGCTGCCACTACCGGTACTACAAGATGCATCGCGTCTATATGAATAATTTCCGAGATGAAGTCGACTATCGGTTAAGGTCGATGATACTCACGCATTTGGAAGTAGCGCCTGCTGCAACGAAGGACTGCGAGCACTTCGGTAAAGATATGGCAAACCGCTCAAGTTGCAAATCGATCAAAGTGCTGGATTTGAGAAGCACGTGAAATACTGGAGTGAGGCACCGCGCAAAATAGCGCAGTACTTGCAGAAATTCAACGGCGCCGTTTTGAAGTCCTTCCATGTCCACGACTGACCAACCGACGACACCCGGCCCTACATGGTTGGGAAAATCGAAGTTGGCGGGGTGACATCGAAGGCTTCGCAATGTTCAGGGACTCACGCCATTTGTTCGACAACCGTTAAGCAGAAGCGATCGCTGCTCCCTGTACGGTGTTATCCCCAGCACACGTTTTTGGTTGCACCGATAGTTACAGCTGCTATCAATCCACTCCAGGGTATCCATCACTGCTCCTGCTTCGTTGTCGTTTTTCCTCGCCCCATGTGGATCCATACCGCAGTCAATGCAGATACGTCGATTACGGGATAGATAGTCACGGGGCTCGATACCACCATAACTTAAAGTCCCAGGATAGTACTGCTCTAGCCAGCGAACGATGCGTGGGTGACAGCGACATTCTTTCGTCAGGGTGACAGCGACATTCCTTCGTCAGGGTGACAGCGACATTCCTTCGTCAGGGTGACAGCGACATTCCTTCGTCAGGGTGACAACTGGGAACTCGTCTAATTTATCGGCGATATAGCGAAGAGAGTAGAACCCGCCGTGCCGGCGGGTGGTGTTGCCATAGCACTCACGATCTCCTTCTGGAAAGTATCAGAATGGGTGAGATAGCAAGTGATGGTCAAGAGTCACTAACGACTGGCGGGACGAGAGGTGCCGAGCCCCTTCTTCATCTAGGTCGAACACAGAATGGATAGGACACCGTTCATGGCGAAGTTGGTGCTACGTCCGGTTATGCATCCCCTTTAAACGCTCTTGCTATGGGTATTGATGCTCGTGACGACACGTACAGCGAATCCAGTCGTGTTGAACAAGAAGAATCACAAGTGGTTGACCGGGAAGTGATTGATCTCTGTAGCGATCCAGAAAGCTCTTCTGACGGAGAAGACAAGAATGATGAAAGTGTAGACGAAGAAGGCGAAATCCACTCAGCTGAAGGAAGTTTCCATGACCATTTAGCCATGGAAAACGCCAACACATCCGACCCATCTTCACCTTGAAAGATTCTTATCTCAAGACACGAGCCCAAAACAACATATCAGTTCTGGGAAGCAATTTACACGTCGGGGTAAAACATGGTTGGCTACTATTGTTTTCAGCGTGAGTGCTGCTCACATGCGGTCTCGCTCCCTCACACGACGACAGTCCCACTCCTCCGAAACTTGCCTCTACGCCTTCTTGACTATGGTTGGTTGTGAGTGTCCAAGCTCTTGTTGTCTGCGAGGGGGCGATTTCACGAGTGATAAGTATGTCGGCGACGAATCTTGCTGCCACTACCGGTACTACAAGATGCATCGCGTCTATATGAATAATTTCCGAGATGAAGTCGACTATCGGTTAAGGTCGATGATACTCACGCATTTGGAAGTAGCGCCTGCTGCAACGAAGGACTGCGAGCACTTCGGTAAAGATATGGCAAACCGCTCAAGTTGCAAATCGATCAAAGTGCTGGATTTGAGAAGCACGTGAAATACTGGAGTGAGGCACCGCGCAAAATAGCGCAGTACTTGCAGAAATTCAACGGCGCCGTTTTGAAGTCCTTCCATGTCCACGACTGACCAACCGACGACACCCGGCCCTACATGGTTGGGAAAATCGAAGTTGGCGGGGTGACATCGAAGGCTTCGCAATGTTCAGGGACTCACGCCATTTGTTCGACAACCGTTAAGCAGAAGCGATCGCTGCTCCCTGTACGGTGTTATCCCCAGCACACGTTTTTGGTTGCACCGATAGTTACAGCTGCTATCAATCCACTCCAGGGTATCCATCACTGCTCCTGCTTCGTTGTCGTTTTTCCTCGCCCCATGTGGATCCATACCGCAGTCAATGCAGATACGTCGATTACGGGATAGATAGTCACGGGACTCGATACCACCATAACTTAAAGTCCCAGGATAGTACTGCTCTAGCCAGCGAACGATGCGTGGGTGACAGCGACATTCCTTCGTCAGGGTGACAACTGGGAACTCGTCTAATTTATCGGCGATATAGCGAAGAGAGTAGAACCCGCCGTGCCGGCGGGTGGTGTTGCCATAGCACTCACGATCTCCTTCTGGAAAGTATCAGAATGGGTGAGATAGCAAGTGATGGTCAAGAGTCACTAACGACTGGCGGGACGAGAGGTGCCGAGCCCCTTCTTCATCTAGGTCGAACACAGAATGGATAGGACACCGTTCATGGCGAAGTTGGTGCTACGTCCGGTTATGCATCCCCTTTAAACGCTCTTGCTATGGGTATCGATGCTCGTGACGACACGTACAGCGAATCCAGTCGTGTTGAACAAGAAGAATCACAAGTGGTTGACCGGGAAGTGATTGATCTCTGTAGCGATCCAGAAAGCTCTTCTGACGGAGAAGACAAGAATGATGAAAGTGTAGACGAAGAAGGCGAAATCCACTCAGCTGAAGGAAGTTTCCATGACCATTTAGCCATGGAAAACGCCAACACATCCGACCCATCTTCACCTTGAAAGATTCTTATCTCAAGACACGAGCCCAAAACAACATATCAGGTCTGGGAAGCAATTTACACGTCGGGGTAAAACATGGTTGGCTACTATTGTTTTCAGCGTGAGTGCTGCTCACATGCGGTCTCGCTCCCTCACACGACGACAGTCCCACTCCTCCGAAACTTGCCTCTACGCCTTCTTGACTATGGTTGGTTGTGAGTGTCCAAGCTCTTGTTGTCTGCGAGGGGGCGATTTCACGAGTGATAAGTATGTCGGCGACGAATCTTGCTGCCACTACCGGTACTACAAGATGCATCGCGTCTATATGAATAATTTCCGAGATGAAGTCGACTATCGGTTAAGGTCGATGATACTCACGCATTTGGAAGTAGCGCCTGCTGCAACGAAGGACTGCGAGCACTTCGGTAAAGATATGGCAAACCGCTCAAGTTGCAAATCGATCAAAGTGCTGGATTTGAGAAGCACGTGAAATACTGGAGTGAGGCACCGCGCAAAATAGCGCAGTACTTGCAGAAATTCAACGGCGCCGTTTTGAAGTCCTTCCATGTCCACGACTGACCAACCGACGACACCCGGCCCTACATGGTTGGGAAAATCGAAGTTGGCGGGGTGACATCGAAGGCTTCGCAATGTTCAGGGACTCACGCCATTTGTTCGACAACCGTTAAGCAGAAGCGATCGCTGCTCCCTGTACGGTGTTATCCCCAGCACACGTTTTTGGTTGCACCGATAGTTACAGCTGCTATCAATCCACTCCAGGGTATCCATCACTGCTCCTGCTTCGTTGTCGTTTTTCCTCGCCCCATGTGGATCCATACCGCAGTCAATGCAGATACGTCGATTACGGGATAGATAGTCACGGGACTCGATACCACCATAACTTAAAGTCCCAGGATAGTACTGCTCTAGCCAGCGAACGATGCGTGGGTGACAGCGACATTCCTTCGTCAGGGTGACAGCGACATTCCTTCGTCAGGGTGACAACTGGGAACTCGTCTAATTTATCGGCGATATAGCGAAGAGAGTAGAACCCGCCGTGCCGGCGGGTGGTGTTGCCATAGCACTCACGATCTCCTTCTGGAAAGTATCAGAATGGGTGAGATAGCAAGTGATGGTCAAGAGTCACTAACGACTGGCGGGACGAGAGGTGCCGAGCCCCTTCTTCATCTAGGTCGAACACAGAATGGATAGGACACCGTTCATGGCGAAGTTGGTGCTACGTCCGGTTATGCATCCCCTTTAAACGCTCTTGCTATGGGTATTGATGCTCGTGACGACACGTACAGCGAATCCAGTCGTGTTGAACAAGAAGAATCACAAGTGGTTGACCGGGAAGTGATTGATCTCTGTAGCGATCCAGAAAGCTCTTCTGACGGAGAAGACAAGAATGATGAAAGTGTAGACGAAGAAGGCGAAATCCACTCAGCTGAAGGAAGTTTCCATGACCATTTAGCCATGGAAAACGCCAACACATCCGACCCATCTTCACCTTGAAAGATTCTTATCTCAAGACACGAGCCCAAAACAACATATCAGTTCTGGGAAGCAATTTACACGTCGGGGTAAAACATGGTTGGCTACTATTGTTTTCAGCGTGAGTGCTGCTCACATGCGGTCTCGCTCCCTCACACGACGACAGTCCCACTCCTCCGAAACTTGCCTCTACGCCTTCTTGACTATGGTTGGTTGTGAGTGTCCAAGCTCTTGTTGTCTGCGAGGGGGCGATTTCACGAGTGATAAGTATGTCGGCGACGAATCTTGCTGCCACTACCGGTACTACAAGATGCATCGCGTCTATATGAATAATTTCCGAGATGAAGTCGACTATCGGTTAAGGTCGATGATACTCACGCATTTGGAAGTAGCGCCTGCTGCAACGAAGGACTGCGAGCACTTCGGTAAAGATATGGCAAACCGCTCAAGTTGCAAATCGATCAAAGTGCTGGATTTGAGAAGCACGTGAAATACTGGAGTGAGGCACCGCGCAAAATAGCGCAGTACTTGCAGAAATTCAACGGCGCCGTTTTGAAGTCCTTCCATGTCCACGACTGACCAACCGACGACACCCGGCCCTACATGGTTGGGAAAATCGAAGTTGGCGGGGTGACATCGAAGGCTTCGCAATGTTCAGGGACTCACGCCATTTGTTCGACAACCGTTAAGCAGAAGCGATCGCTGCTCCCTGTACGGTGTTATCCCCAGCACACGTTTTTGGTTGCACCGATAGTTACAGCTGCTATCAATCCACTCCAGGGTATCCATCACTGCTCCTGCTTCGTTGTCGTTTTTCCTCGCCCCATGTGGATCCATACCGCAGTCAATGCAGATACGTCGATTACGGGATAGATAGTCACGGGGCTCGATACCACCATAACTTAAAGTCCCAGGATAGTACTGCTCTAGCCAGCGAACGATGCGTGGGTGACAGCGACATTCTTTCGTCAGGGTGACAGCGACATTCCTTCGTCAGGGTGACAGCGACATTCCTTCGTCAGGGTGACAGCGACATTCCTTCGTCAGGGTGACAACTGGGAACTCGTCTAATTTATCGGCGATATAGCGAAGAGAGTAGAACCCGCCGTGCCGGCGGGTGGTGTTGCCATAGCACTCACGATCTCCTTCTGGAAAGTATCAGAATGGGTGAGATAGCAAGTGATGGTCAAGAGTCACTAACGACTGGCGGGACGAGAGGTGCCGAGCCCCTTCTTCATCTAGGTCGAACACAGAATGGATAGGACACCGTTCATGGCGAAGTTGGTGCTACGTCCGGTTATGCATCCCCTTTAAACGCTCTTGCTATGGGTATCGATGCTCGTGACGACACGTACAGCGAATCCAGTCGTGTTGAACAAGAAGAATCACAAGTGGTTGACCGGGAAGTGATTGATCTCTGTAGCGATCCAGAAAGCTCTTCTGACGGAGAAGACAAGAATGATGAAAGTGTAGACGAAGAAGGCGAAATCCACTCAGCTGAAGGAAGTTTCCATGACCATTTAGCCACGGAAAACGCCAACACATCCGACCCATCTTCACCTTGAAAGATTCTTATCTCAAGACACGAGCCCAAAACAACATATCAGTTCTGGGAAGCAATTTACACGTCGGGGTAAAACATAGTTGGCTACTATTGTTTTCAGCGTGAGTGCTGCTCACATGCGGTCTCGCTCCCTCACACGACGACAGTCCCACTCCTCCGAAACTTGCCTCTACGCCTTCTTGACTATGGTTGGTTGTGAGTGTCCAAGCTCTTGTTGTCTGCGAGGGGGCGATTTCACGAGTGATAAGTATGTCGGCGACGAATCTTGCTGCCACTACCGGTACTACAAGATGCATCGCGTCTATATGAATAATTTCCGAGATGAAGTCGACTATCGGTTAAGGTCGATGATACTCACGCATTTGGAAGTAGCGCCTGCTGCAACGAAGGACTGCGAGCACTTCGGTAAAGATATGGCAAACCGCTCAAGTTGCAAATCGATCAAAGTGCTGGATTTGAGAAGCACGTGAAATACTGGAGTGAGGCACCGCGCAAAATAGCGCAGTACTTGCAGAAATTCAACGGCGCCGTTTTGAAGTCCTTCCATGTCCACGACTGACCAACCGACGACACCCGGCCCTACATGGTTGGGAAAATCGAAGTTGGCGGGGTGACATCGAAGGCTTCGCAATGTTCAGGGACTCACGCCATTTGTTCGACAACCGTTAAGCAGAAGCGATCGCTGCTCCCTGTACGGTGTTATCCCCAGCACACGTTTTTGGTTGCACCGATAGTTACAGCTGCTATCAATCCACTCCAGGGTATCCATCACTGCTCCTGCTTCGTTGTCGTTTTTCCTCGCCCCATGTGGATCCATACCGCAGTCAATGCAGATACGTCGATTACGGGATAGATAGTCACGGGGCTCGATACCACCATAACTTAAAGTCCCAGGATAGTACTGCTCTAGCCAGCGAACGATGCGTGGGTGACAGCGACATTCTTTCGTCAGGGTGACAGCGACATTCCTTCGTCAGGGTGACAGCGACATTCCTTCGTCAGGGTGACAGCGACATTCCTTCGTCAGGGTGACAACTGGGAACTCGTCTAATTTATCGGCGATATAGCGAAGAGAGTAGAACCCGCCGTGCCGGCGGGTGGTGTTGCCATAGCACTCACGATCTCCTTCTGGAAAGTATCAGAATGGGTGAGATAGCAAGTGATGGTCAAGAGTCACTAACGACTGGCGGGACGAGAGGTGCCGAGCCCCTTCTTCATCTAGGTCGAACACAGAATGGATAGGACACCGTTCATGGCGAAGTTGGTGCTACGTCCGGTTATGCATCCCCTTTAAACGCTCTTGCTATGGGTATCGATGCTCGTGACGACACGTACAGCGAATCCAGTCGTGTTGAACAAGAAGAATCACAAGTGGTTGACCGGGAAGTGATTGATCTCTGTAGCGATCCAGAAAGCTCTTCTGACGGAGAAGACAAGAATGATGAAAGTGTAGACGAAGAAGGCGAAATCCACTCAGCTGAAGGAAGTTTCCATGACCATTTAGCCATGGAAAACGCCAACACATCCGACCCATCTTCACCTTGAAAGATTCTTATCTCAAGACACGAGCCCAAAACAACATATCAGTTCTGGGAAGCAATTTACACGTCGGGGTAAAACATAGTTGGCTACTATTGTTTTCAGCGTGAGTGCTGCTCACATGCGGTCTCGCTCCCTCACACGACGACAGTCCCACTCCTCCGAAACTTGCCTCTACGCCTTCTTGACTATGGTTGGTTGTGAGTGTCCAAGCTCTTGTTGTCTGCGAGGGGGCGATTTCACGAGTGATAAGTATGTCGGCGACGAATCTTGCTGCCACTACCGGTACTACAAGATGCATCGCGTCTATATGAATAATTTCCGAGATGAAGTCGACTATCGGTTAAGGTCGATGATACTCACGCATTTGGAAGTAGCGCCTGCTGCAACGAAGGACTGCGAGCACTTCGGTAAAGATATGGCAAACCGCTCAAGTTGCAAATCGATCAAAGTGCTGGATTTGAGAAGCACGTGAAATACTGGAGTGAGGCACCGCGCAAAATAGCGCAGTACTTGCAGAAATTCAACGGCGCCGTTTTGAAGTCCTTCCATGTCCACGACTGACCAACCGACGACACCCGGCCCTACATGGTTGGGAAAATCGAAGTTGGCGAGGTGACATCGAAGGCTTCGCAATGTTCAGGGACTCACGCCATTTGTTCGACAACCGTTAAGCAGAAGCGATCGCTGCTCCCTGTACGGTGTTATCCCCAGCACACGTTTTTGGTTGCACCGATAGTTACAGCTGCTATCAATCCACTCCAGGGTATCCATCACTGCTCCTGCTTCGTTGTCGTTTTTCCTCGCCCCATGTGGATCCATACCGCAGTCAATGCAGATACGTCGATTACGGGATAGATAGTCACGGGGCTCGATACCACCATAACTTAAAGTCCCAGGATAGTACTGCTCTAGCCAGCGAACGATGCGTGGGTGACAGCGACATTCTTTCGTCAGGGTGACAGCGACATTCCTTCGTCAGGGTGACAGCGACATTCCTTCGTCAGGGTGACAGCGACATTCCTTCGTCAGGGTGACAACTGGGAACTCGTCTAATTTATCGGCGATATAGCGAAGAGAGTAGAACCCGCCGTGCCGGCGGGTGGTGTTGCCATAGCACTCACGATCTCCTTCTGGAAAGTATCAGAATGGGTGAGATAGCAAGTGATGGTCAAGAGTCACTAACGACTGGCGGGACGAGAGGTGCCGAGCCCCTTCTTCATCTAGGTCGAACACAGAATGGATAGGACACCGTTCATGGCGAAGTTGGTGCTACGTCCGGTTATGCATCCCCTTTAAACGCTCTTGCTATGGGTATCGATGCTCGTGACGACACGTACAGCGAATCCAGTCGTGTTGAACAAGAAGAATCACAAGTGGTTGACCGGGAAGTGATTGATCTCTGTAGCGATCCAGAAAGCTCTTCTGACGGAGAAGACAAGAATGATGAAAGTGTAGACGAAGAAGGCGAAATCCACTCAGCTGAAGGAAGTTTCCATGACCATTTAGCCATGGAAAACGCCAACACATCCGACCCATCTTCACCTTGAAAGATTCTTATCTCAAGACACGAGCCCAAAACAACATATCAGTTCTGGGAAGCAATTTACACGTCGGGGTAAAACATAGTTGGCTACTATTGTTTTCAGCGTGAGTGCTGCTCACATGCGGTCTCGCTCCCTCACACGACGACAGTCCCACTCCTCCGAAACTTGCCTCTACGCCTTCTTGACTATGGTTGGTTGTGAGTGTCCAAGCTCTTGTTGTCTGCGAGGGGGCGATTTCACGAGTGATAAGTATGTCGGCGACGAATCTTGCTGCCACTACCGGTACTACAAGATGCATCGCGTCTATATGAATAATTTCCGAGATGAAGTCGACTATCGGTTAAGGTCGATGATACTCACGCATTTGGAAGTAGCGCCTGCTGCAACGAAGGACTGCGAGCACTTCGGTAAAGATATGGCAAACCGCTCAAGTTGCAAATCGATCAAAGTGCTGGATTTGAGAAGCACGTGAAATACTGGAGTGAGGCACCGCGCAAAATAGCGCAGTACTTGCAGAAATTCAACGGCGCCGTTTTGAAGTCCTTCCATGTCCACGACTGACCAACCGACGACACCCGGCCCTACATGGTTGGGAAAATCGAAGTTGGCGGGGTGACATCGAAGGCTTCGCAATGTTCAGGGACTCACGCCATTTGTTCGACAACCGTTAAGCAGAAGCGATCGCTGCTCCCTGTACGGTGTTATCCCCAGCACACGTTTTTGGTTGCACCGATAGTTACAGCTGCTATCAATCCACTCCAGGGTATCCATCACTGCTCCTGCTTCGTTGTCGTTTTTCCTCGCCCCATGTGGATCCATACCGCAGTCAATGCAGATACGTCGATTACGGGATAGATAGTCACGGGACTCGATACCACCATAACTTAAAGTCCCAGGATAGTACTGCTCTAGCCAGCGAACGATGCGTGGGTGACAGCGACATTCCTTCGTCAGGGTGACAGCGACATTCCTTCGTCAGGGTGACAACTGGGAACTCGTCTAATTTATCGGCGATATAGCGAAGAGAGTAGAACCCGCCGTGCCGGCGGGTGGTGTTGCCATAGCACTCACGATCTCCTTCTGGAAAGTATCAGAATGGGTGAGATAGCAAGTGATGGTCAAGAGTCACTAACGACTGGCGGGACGAGAGGTGCCGAGCCCCTTCTTCATCTAGGTCGAACACAGAATGGATAGGACACCGTTCATGGCGAAGTTGGTGCTACGTCCGGTTATGCATCCCCTTTAAACGCTCTTGCTATGGGTATTGATGCTCGTGACGACACGTACAGCGAATCCAGTCGTGTTGAACAAGAAGAATCACAAGTGGTTGACCGGGAAGTGATTGATCTCTGTAGCGATCCAGAAAGCTCTTCTGACGGAGAAGACAAGAATGATGAAAGTGTAGACGAAGAAGGCGAAATCCACTCAGCTGAAGGAAGTTTCCATGACCATTTAGCCATGGAAAACGCCAACACATCCGACCCATCTTCACCTTGAAAGATTCTTATCTCAAGACACGAGCCCAAAACAACATATCAGTTCTGGGAAGCAATTTACACGTCGGGGTAAAACATAGTTGGCTACTATTGTTTTCAGCGTGAGTGCTGCTCACATGCGGTCTCGCTCCCTCACACGACGACAGTCCCACTCCTCCGAAACTTGCCTCTACGCCTTCTTGACTATGGTTGGTTGTGAGTGTCCAAGCTCTTGTTGTCTGCGAGGGGGCGATTTCACGAGTGATAAGTATGTCGGCGACGAATCTTGCTGCCACTACCGGTACTACAAGATGCATCGCGTCTATATGAATAATTTCCGAGATGAAGTCGACTATCGGTTAAGGTCGATGATACTCACGCATTTGGAAGTAGCGCCTGCTGCAACGAAGGACTGCGAGCACTTCGGTAAAGATATGGCAAACCGCTCAAGTTGCAAATCGATCAAAGTGCTGGATTTGAGAAGCACGTGAAATACTGGAGTGAGGCACCGCGCAAAATAGCGCAGTACTTGCAGAAATTCAACGGCGCCGTTTTGAAGTCCTTCCATGTCCACGACTGACCAACCGACGACACCCGGCCCTACATGGTTGGGAAAATCGAAGTTGGCGGGGTGACATCGAAGGCTTCGCAATGTTCAGGGACTCACGCCATTTGTTCGACAACCGTTAAGCAGAAGCGATCGCTGCTCCCTGTACGGTGTTATCCCCAGCACACGTTTTTGGTTGCACCGATAGTTACAGCTGCTATCAATCCACTCCAGGGTATCCATCACTGCTCCTGCTTCGTTGTCGTTTTTCCTCGCCCCATGTGGATCCATACCGCAGTCAATGCAGATACGTCGATTACGGGATAGATAGTCACGGGACTCGATACCACCATAACTTAAAGTCCCAGGATAGTACTGCTCTAGCCAGCGAACGATGCGTGGGTGACAGCGACATTCCTTCGTCAGGGTGACAACTGGGAACTCGTCTAATTTATCGGCGATATAGCGAAGAGAGTAGAACCCGCCGTGCCGGCGGGTGGTGTTGCCATAGCACTCACGATCTCCTTCTGGAAAGTATCAGAATGGGTGAGATAGCAAGTGATGGTCAAGAGTCACTAACGACTGGCGGGACGAGAGGTGCCGAGCCCCTTCTTCATCTAGGTCGAACACAGAATGGATAGGACACCGTTCATGGCGAAGTTGGTGCTACGTCCGGTTATGCATCCCCTTTAAACGCTCTTGCTATGGGTATTGATGCTCGTGACGACACGTACAGCGAATCCAGTCGTGTTGAACAAGAAGAATCACAAGTGGTTGACCGGGAAGTGATTGATCTCTGTAGCGATCCAGACAGCTCTTCTGGCGGTGAAGACAAGAATGATGAAAGCGTAGATGAAGAAGGCGAAATCCACTCAGCTGAAGGAAGTTTCCATGACCATTTAGCCATGGAAAACGCCAACACATCCGACCCATCTTCACCTTGAAAGATTCTTATCTCAAGACACGAGCCCAAAACAACATATCAGTTCTGGGAAGCAATTTACACGTCGGGGTAAAACATGGTTGGCTACTATTGTTTTCAGCGTGAGTGCTGCTCACATGCGGTCTCGCTCCCTCACACGACGACAGTCCCACTCCTCCGAAACTTGCCTCTACGCCTTCTTGACTATGGTTGGTTGTGAGTGTCCAAGCTCTTGTTGTCTGCGAGGGGGCGATTTCACGAGTGATAAGTATGTCGGCGACGAATCTTGCTGCCACTACCGGTACTACAAGATGCATCGCGTCTATATGAATAATTTCCGAGATGAAGTCGACTATCGGTTAAGGTTGTCGATGATACTCACGCATTTGGAAGTAGCGCCTGCTGCAACGAAGGACTGCGAGCACTTCGGTAAAGATATGGCAAACCGCTCAAGTTGCAAATCGATCAAAGTGCTGGATTTGAGAAGCACGTGAAATACTGGAGTGAGGCACCGCGCAAAATAGCGCAGTACTTGCAGAAATTCAACGGCGCCGTTTTGAAGTCCTTCCATGTCCACGACTGACCAACCGACGACACCCGGCCCTACATGGTTGGGAAAATCGAAGTTGGCGGGGTGACATCGAAGGCTTCGCAATGTTCAGGGACTCACGCCATTTGTTCGACAACCGTTAAGCAGAAGCGATCGCTGCTCCCTGTACGGTGTTATCCCCAGCACACGTTTTTGGTTGCACCGATAGTTACAGCTGCTATCAATCCACTCCAGGGTATCCATCACTGCTCCTGCTTCGTTGTCGTTTTTCCTCGCCCCATGTGGATCCATACCGCAGTCAATGCAGATACGTCGATTACGGGATAGATAGTCACGGGGCTCGATACCACCATAACTTAAAGTCCCAGGATAGTACTGCTCTAGCCAGCGAACGATGCGTGGGTGACAGCGACATTCTTTCGTCAGGGTGACAGCGACATTCCTTCGTCAGGGTGACAGCGACATTCCTTCGTCAGGGTGACAGCGACATTCCTTCGTCAGGGTGACAACTGGGAACTCGTCTAATTTATCGGCGATATAGCGAAGAGAGTAGAACCCGCCGTGCCGGCGGGTGGTGTTGCCATAGCACTCACGATCTCCTTCTGGAAAGTATCAGAATGGGTGAGATAGCAAGTGATGGTCAAGAGTCACTAACGACTGGCGGGACGAGAGGTGCCGAGCCCCTTCTTCATCTAGGTCGAACACAGAATGGATAGGACACCGTTCATGGCGAAGTTGGTGCTACGTCCGGTTATGCATCCCCTTTAAACGCTCTTGCTATGGGTATCGATGCTCGTGACGACACGTACAGCGAATCCAGTCGTGTTGAACAAGAAGAATCACAAGTGGTTGACCGGGAAGTGATTGATCTCTGTAGCGATCCAGAAAGCTCTTCTGACGGAGAAGACAAGAATGATGAAAGTGTAGACGAAGAAGGCGAAATCCACTCAGCTGAAGGAAGTTTCCATGACCATTTAGCCATGGAAAACGCCAACACATCCGACCCATCTTCACCTTGAAAGATTCTTATCTCAAGACACGAGCCCAAAACAACATATCAGTTCTGGGAAGCAATTTACACGTCGGGGTAAAACATAGTTGGCTACTATTGTTTTCAGCGTGAGTGCTGCTCACATGCGGTCTCGCTCCCTCACACGACGACAGTCCCACTCCTCCGAAACTTGCCTCTACGCCTTCTTGACTATGGTTGGTTGTGAGTGTCCAAGCTCTTGTTGTCTGCGAGGGGGCGATTTCACGAGTGATAAGTATGTCGGCGACGAATCTTGCTGCCACTACCGGTACTACAAGATGCATCGCGTCTATATGAATAATTTCCGAGATGAAGTCGACTATCGGTTAAGGTCGATGATACTCACGCATTTGGAAGTAGCGCCTGCTGCAACGAAGGACTGCGAGCACTTCGGTAAAGATATGGCAAACCGCTCAAGTTGCAAATCGATCAAAGTGCTGGATTTGAGAAGCACGTGAAATACTGGAGTGAGGCACCGCGCAAAATAGCGCAGTACTTGCAGAAATTCAACGGCGCCGTTTTGAAGTCCTTCCATGTCCACGACTGACCAACCGACGACACCCGGCCCTACATGGTTGGGAAAATCGAAGTTGGCGGGGTGACATCGAAGGCTTCGCAATGTTCAGGGACTCACGCCATTTGTTCGACAACCGTTAAGCAGAAGCGATCGCTGCTCCCTGTACGGTGTTATCCCCAGCACACGTTTTTGGTTGCACCGATAGTTACAGCTGCTATCAATCCACTCCAGGGTATCCATCACTGCTCCTGCTTCGTTGTCGTTTTTCCTCGCCCCATGTGGATCCATACCGCAGTCAATGCAGATACGTCGATTACGGGATAGATAGTCACGGGACTCGATACCACCATAACTTAAAGTCCCAGGATAGTACTGCTCTAGCCAGCGAACGATGCGTGGGTGACAGCGACATTCCTTCGTCAGGGTGACAGCGACATTCCTTCGTCAGGGTGACAACTGGGAACTCGTCTAATTTATCGGCGATATAGCGAAGAGAGTAGAACCCGCCGTGCCGGCGGGTGGTGTTGCCATAGCACTCACGATCTCCTTCTGGAAAGTATCAGAATGGGTGAGATAGCAAGTGATGGTCAAGAGTCACTAACGACTGGCGGGACGAGAGGTGCCGAGCCCCTTCTTCATCTAGGTCGAACACAGAATGGATAGGACACCGTTCATGGCGAAGTTGGTGCTACGTCCGGTTATGCATCCCCTTTAAACGCTCTTGCTATGGGTATTGATGCTCGTGACGACACGTACAGCGAATCCAGTCGTGTTGAACAAGAAGAATCACAAGTGGTTGACCGGGAAGTGATTGATCTCTGTAGCGATCCAGAAAGCTCTTCTGACGGAGAAGACAAGAATGATGAAAGTGTAGACGAAGAAGGCGAAATCCACTCAGCTGAAGGAAGTTTCCATGACCATTTAGCCATGGAAAACGCCAACACATCCGACCCATCTTCACCTTGAAAGATTCTTATCTCAAGACACGAGCCCAAAACAACATATCAGTTCTGGGAAGCAATTTACACGTCGGGGTAAAACATGGTTGGCTACTATTGTTTTCAGCGTGAGTGCTGCTCACATGCGGTCTCGCTCCCTCACACGACGACAGTCCCACTCCTCCGAAACTTGCCTCTACGCCTTCTTGACTATGGTTGGTTGTGAGTGTCCAAGCTCTTGTTGTCTGCGAGGGGGCGATTTCACGAGTGATAAGTATGTCGGCGACGAATCTTGCTGCCACTACCGGTACTACAAGATGCATCGCGTCTATATGAATAATTTCCGAGATGAAGTCGACTATCGGTTAAGGTCGATGATACTCACGCATTTGGAAGTAGCGCCTGCTGCAACGAAGGACTGCGAGCACTTCGGTAAAGATATGGCAAACCGCTCAAGTTGCAAATCGATCAAAGTGCTGGATTTGAGAAGCACGTGAAATACTGGAGTGAGGCACCGCGCAAAATAGCGCAGTACTTGCAGAAATTCAACGGCGCCGTTTTGAAGTCCTTCCATGTCCACGACTGACCAACCGACGACACCCGGCCCTACATGGTTGGGAAAATCGAAGTTGGCGGGGTGACATCGAAGGCTTCGCAATGTTCAGGGACTCACGCCATTTGTTCGACAACCGTTAAGCAGAAGCGATCGCTGCTCCCTGTACGGTGTTATCCCCAGCACACGTTTTTGGTTGCACCGATAGTTACAGCTGCTATCAATCCACTCCAGGGTATCCATCACTGCTCCTGCTTCGTTGTCGTTTTTCCTCGCCCCATGTGGATCCATACCGCAGTCAATGCAGATACGTCGATTACGGGATAGATAGTTGATGGAAGGTATGGATCTTGGACACGAGGCTTGGACGAAGCGGAGGGAGGGACGTCGCAGACGGCGGGACCGGAGCGAAGACACTTGAGGGGTAGAATGAAGATTCGAAAGTGATTGAATTGTTGCAGCTTACACCCTACTGTTATAGACACGCGACTCTGCGTCCTATCACCTAGTGCATCTAATCAACCATCACTCACCGGTGTTCGTCCAATCATCCTACTCGTCTAATCATCGGTGGCGGAAACAACTTACCGCAATCACCATAATCAACGTGGGTTCGGATTGGACCGGTTCGGGTTAACCGGTTCACGGTTAATAACCGATACCAAACTGGTAACCCTCAATACGCCCCCTCAATGCGAAGTCCCACGAATGCCGAGAGTCGCCGTCAGATCCGTATGGCGTGGTCCCGCGAGAGCCTTCGTCATGATGTCCGCTAGCATCACAGAAGTCTCGCAGTACTCGAGCTTGACTTCACCGCGCTTGACTTCATCGCGGATGTGGTGGTACTTGATGTCGATGTGCTTGGCACGACCGTGGTTCACTGGGTTCTTCGTCATCTTGATGCACGACTGGTTGTCTTCGCGGATCATGAGCTCGGGTCCAGTCTCATTAGCGGCCGCCAGAATCTCGCACAGCAGGCGATGAATCCACTTGCCCTCTTGGATCGCCAGACTGAGTGCGATGTACTCCGCCTCGCTCGTAGACAGCGAAACACTTGATTGCTTCTTGCTGCCCCAGCTCACTGGTGCACCCATCAGCATGAACGTGTAGCCGGAAGTCGACTTGCGGTCCGCGAGGTCGCCAGCCCAGTCCGCGTCCGAGTATCCACGAAAGTCGATGTTGTCACCCGGCTTGAAGCAGATTCCATGCGTCTTGGTGCCTTGCAGGTAGCGAAAGATACGCTTGACCGCAACCCAGTGTTCTTCTTGAGGGTTCTCCATGAAGCGCGACACATAGCCAACGGCGTACGCGATGTCCGGGCGCGTGGCAGTCATCAAGTGCATCAGAGCACCAACAGCTTCGCGAAACGGAGCGTTCACCTTGGTCGCTGCGTCACTTGGAACCAGTCGAGTGCTCATGTCGACGGGACTCACCACGGCCTTGCACTCGTCCATGCCGAAGCGCTTGAGAATGTCATCCACATAGCGCCGCTGGCACATCGTCACACTGCCGTCCGGGCCGTCCACCAACTCGATCCCAAGAACAAACGCGCACTTGCCGCTGTCGGTCATCTCGAAGCGAGTCTTGAGGTCCTTCTTCGTGCGTGCGATCAGCTCGGGTGAACTTCCGGTAATCAGCACGTCGTCCACGTATACCAGCACGAGCACGCAGTAACCATCGACAACCTTGATGTAGAGGCATGGGTCGAAGGCCGACACTTGAAAGCCAATGGAGCACACGAACTCGTCGAACGTCTCGTTCCAAACGCGAGAAGCTTGCTTGAGACCGTAGATCGCCTTCACCAGTTCCAGGCAGTCGAAGTCACCATCCAGCTCGACGCCTTCAGGAACCACGCAGAACACCAGCTCCTTCATTATCCCGTATAGGAACGCAGTCAACACGTCGAGTTGGTCGAGAGGCCAGCCGAAGTACTTGGCGATCGCGATGATCATGCGCAGTGTCACGTACTTGACCACGGGCGAGAACGTCTCCGTGTAGTCGATGCCGTACTTCTGCTTGAAACCTTTGGCCACGAGGCGCGCCTTGTACTTCTCGATCGATCCGTCCGCTTTGCGCTTGATCTTGAACACCCACTTGGTGCCGATGGCGCGCTGTCCGTTGGGCAACTTGGCAGCACGAAACACACCACGAAGTCGCATCGACTTGAGTTCCGCGCGAATCGCCTTGCGCCAATGCACTTGATCAGGGCCGTTGACAGCTTCTTGAAACGTTGTCGGCTCCGATAGGTCAGCTGCTGCTTCGACAGCGTTGGCACTGGCACGCCAAAACACGGGAGGAGTTGAGTCGTCGTCTTCACCTTGATCCCCAGACTTTTCTTCTTCGTCGGGTTCGGCTCGGTGCGAGGAGGATTCGTTCGGCGCACTTGCTTCTTCTAAGCCAGCTCTGTGGCGAACGGGGCGCGATCGTCTGGCAGTGTCCTTGTCGTCACTTGGTCGGTTCTTGCGCTTCCCCGCCTGCGTGTATTCCGTCTGGCGTGGACCATCATCGTCGATGTCGAGAGCGTCCAGGTCCAGCGCAGCATCATCGACGTCTTCATCCGAAGTAGTCGCCGAAAGTCCAAAAGTCGATTCATCGAAGTTGACATCGCGACTGATCACCACCTGCCCCGCCTCGATGTCATAAAGTCGATACCCCTTGGACACTTCTTCGTAACCGAGGAACAGTCCGGCGCGAGCCTTGGGATCCCACTTGAGCCGCTTCTCCTTCGGAGTCAGGATGAATGTCCGACAGCCGAACACACGCATGTGCTTCACACTCGGCTTGGACTTGTACACGATCTCGAACGGAGTCTTGTGCTCGATCTTGGGTGACGGCAGACGATTCTTCACGTAGATGGCCGTCATGGCCGCCTCAGCCCAGAAACTCTTGTCCAGTTTGGCGTGATGCAGCATGCTGCGGCCGATCGTGACGATAGTCCGGATGGCTCGCTCTGCCGTGCCGTTCGTCTGGTGCGCGTACGGAACCGTGGTTTGCTGCTCGATGCCTTCGTCTTCGTAGAAGTCCTTGAGCGAGTTAGTCGCAAACTCACGAGCTCCGTCGTGCCGCACAAACTTGACCTTCTTGCCGAACTGCTTCTGCACCTTCATGATGTACGTCTTGATGCAGTCTTCGCTTTCCGACTTGGCACGCAGACAGAAACCCTTCATGCATCCGCTGGCTTCGTCCACGATCAGCAGCAAATACTTGCTGCCACCCAGCGAGTTTTTCTCCATGGGTCCGCAGATGTCGAAGTGGAGCAACTCGAACGTGTCGTAACGGCGCTTGTCACGGTTGCTTGGAAACGGTTTTTGAACCATCTTCCCTTGCTGGCAACCACGACACAGACTTGGTCCGCTCGACTTGAAAGGTGCCTTCGCGTCTTTGATCATGTGGTTGTCGACCATCTTGCGAAGAACCTCAACCGGAGCGTGACCCATGCGCGCGTGCAGGTCGACAATCTTGCCACTCGTCGCCGCATTCGCCGGACGCTGAGGCGTCTGAAGCCAGTAGAGTCCATCTACGAGGTTTGCCGTCGCCACCACTTGCTTGGAGCCCTTGTGCGCAATCTCCATCTTGGTGCCGTCGAACACCACTTGAAACTTGCCACTTTTGTTGATCTGCGGTACTGAAAGCAGATTCTTGCTCATGCTCGGCACGTACAGCGCGTTCTTGATCTCGATCTCGCGCTCGTCGCCGTTGGGCAGGACTACTTGTTCCACGATGGTCCCCACACCCATGATGGCCGCCTTGTTACCGTCGGCCACCGAAAGTTCGCCTTCGTTCCGCTCAATCAAATGGGCGAACTTGGCCTTGTCGTTGCAGATGTGGTGCGTTGCGCCGCTGTCGACCGCCCACATCCCGGACACATTCTTGCCCGTCGAAACCCCACATTCCAGTGAAACCGCGAACGCCACCCGATCGTAGTCGTCGTCGTAGCCGTCGCTGTCGTTTCTCCACTGGATGTTGTTGGCCCCGCGTCCACGGCCGTTGCCGCCGCGTCTTGGGCCCCGATTCTCGTCCTTCTGCTTGGTCCAGCACTTGTCAATCGTGTGCCCCACTTTTCCGCAGTACGTGCATTGGCGAGACTCTCGGTCGGTGTTGAACGCCTTGGCCGCATTCTCCGTCTTCACCGTCGCCGTCTTCTCGCCTTGCCGCTTGATGTGCTCATTCGTGAGCACCTTCACGACGTCTTGCGACCGCAGTTCAGCGCTGCTCATCTCCAGGTTGAGCACGACGTTCTCGTAGCTCTTAGGGAGGCTGCGCAACAAGCAGATCGCCACGTCTTCATCCTCCATCTTGGCGCCGATGCTGCTGAGCTTGGCGCTGATGTTGAGGACCTCGTTGCAATGATGCAAGACGTTGCCGCCTTCCGACATCTCCATGCTGAAGAGTTGGCGCTTCAGGTAGATGCGTCCAGCCTTCTGCGAACCACCGTACAGCGTCTTCAGGCGCGACCAGGCAACCCACGCTTCCTCGCAGTCGTCGACCACATGGTGGTAGTCCGCGTCCATGTGGAGCAACATCAGTCCGAACGCGATGTTGCTCGACTTGACATAGTCGTCCTTGGCCCGCGAGTCCGTGAAGCTTGGCGTCGTCTCGCGGTTGACCACATGCCACGTCGACTTGGTCAGGAACACGCCACGCATGTAGCGGTTCCACGTCGCGTAGTTGTCTCCGTTGAACTTGTCAATGGAGACCTTGGTCGAGGCGTCTTGGGCAGAGGACATGGTGCTTGGGCTCATAACCTGATGGAAGGTATGGATCTTGGACACGAGGCTTGGACGAAGCGGAGGGAGGGACGTCGCAGACGGCGCGACCGGAGCGAAGACACTTGAGGGGTAGAATGAAGATTCGATAGTGATTGAATTGTTGCAGCTTACACCCTACTGTTATAGACACGCGACTCTGCGTCCTATCACCTAGTGCATCTAATCAACCATCACTCACCGGTGTTCGTCCAATCATCCTACTCGTCTAATCATCGGTGGCGGAAACAACTTACCGCAATCACCATAATCAACGTGGGTTCGGATTGGACCGGTTCGGGTTAACCGGTTCACGGTTAATAACCGATACCAAACTGGTAACCCTCAATAATAGTCACGGGACTCGATACCACCATAACTTAAAGTCCCAGGATAGTACTGCTCTAGCCAGCGAACGATGCGTGGGTGACAGCGACATTCCTTCGTCAGGGTGACAGCGACATTCCTTCGTCAGGGTGACAACTGGGAACTCGTCTAATTTATCGGCGATATAGCGAAGAGAGTAGAACCCGCCGTGCCGGCGGGTGGTGTTGCCATAGCACTCACGATCTCCTTCTGGAAAGTATCAGAATGGGTGAGATAGCAAGTGATGGTCAAGAGTCACTAACGACTGGCGGGACGAGAGGTGCCGAGCCCCTTCTTCATCTAGGTCGAACACAGAATGGATAGGACACCGTTCATGGCGAAGTTGGTGCTACGTCCGGTTATGCATCCCCTTTAAACGCTCTTGCTATGGGTATTGATGCTCGTGACGACACGTACAGCGAATCCAGTCGTGTTGAACAAGAAGAATCACAAGTGGTTGACCGGGAAGTGATTGATCTCTGTAGCGATCCAGAAAGCTCTTCTGACGGAGAAGACAAGAATGATGAAAGTGTAGACGAAGAAGGCGAAATCCACTCAGCTGAAGGAAGTTTCCATGACCATTTAGCCATGGAAAACGCCAACACATCCGACCCATCTTCACCTTGAAAGATTCTTATCTCAAGACACGAGCCCAAAACAACATATCAGTTCTGAGAAGCAATTTACACGTCGGGGTAAAACATGGTTGGCTACTATTGTTTTCGGCGTGAGTGCTGCTCACATGCGGTCTCGCTCCCTCACACGACGACAGTCCCACTCCTCCGAAACTTGCCTCTACGCCTTCTTGACTATGTTTGGTTGTGAGTGTCCAAGCTCTTGTTGTCTGCTATTCAGGGTTGCCGGTTTTGGGTACTGTGTACCAGTTGTACCCATTAACCGGTTAACCCGAACCGGTCCAATACGATCCCGCGATGATTATGGTACGTTGTTTACGCCACCGATGATTAGACGAGTAGGATGATTGGACGAGTACAGAGTGTTGGTGATTGGATGCACCAAATGATTGGATGCAGACTAGGTAGTGAAGACAGTGTAAGCTCCGATCAATCAATCACTTTCGAATCTTCATTCTACCCCTCAAGTGTCTTCGCTCCGGTCCCGCCGTCTGCGACGTCCCTCTCTCCGCTTCGTCCAAGCTTCGTGTCCAAGATCCATACCTTCCATCATCTGCGAGGGGGCGATTTCACGAGTGATAAGTATGTCGGCGACGAATCTTGCTGCCACTACCGGTACTACAAGATGCATCGCGTCTATATGAATGATTTCCGAGATGAAGTCGACTATCGGTTAAGGTCGATGATGCTCACGCATTTCGAAGTAGTGACTAGTGTTGGGGAAAAAGACTAGCAAGGGATTACCCAAATACCGGTAGTAACTCCTCTTACCAAGTTAGTAGCGGTATTACCTTTTGTGTACATATGGTGTGGCAGCAGTTTTCTTCTTCACGTCAACCGCCCACCTTGAAGTTTTGCGCGGCGAGATCTTAGAGCAGAGCTCTCCTGCTCACAATACAGAATCACCAGTCTCCTGAAGGTGTCACCCTCTAGCAGCATGGCGGAAGAACCTGACAAAGAACGCTCCCCTAGCGGCTCTGATCAAGCACATGAAAGCCACCTCGGCCCTCCCCTTCATCCTGTGTGGACGGAGTTCACAATCACCGTCCCGAAGTGGGTCTACCCCGGCAAGCATCACCCCGATGTATTCTGCAATCACTGCGCCAAAGCGTTGCGTCATGCTCAGCCTAAGAAAAGTCTGGTCCCTCACATCGTCCGTCAGTGCACCAAGGTTCCAGATGGAATCCGTGCTAAGTTCACCCCGCTACTCGGCAAACGAGTTCGCGAAGTATCAGGCCAGGCTGCGTCGCCTAAACGGGCTCGAGTGGGAGAGGGAGACCCATCGCGTCAGCCGAGCGTTCACGAGCCCGTTAGCAACAAGGAGAAGAAAGCTTTCCATCAAGCTATCGCTTCAGCATTCTACTCCTCCGGAATTCCTTTTCGAGTAATCGAAAATCCTGCGATGCGCTTCATTCTCACCCGATATCGACCAGGGATGACGCTGCCCACCCGCCAAGACCTGGCAACTGCTTTGCTGGACGAAGCATATACGGACGAGTGGGAGAACGTCAAGGTGGTCCTCCAGGGCGAAACCATTGTGGCAATTGTGTGTGATGGTTGGTCGGACCCCAACAGCGAGAGCATCGTGAATTTCATGGTGGTGTCACCATTTATTCGACCAATATTTTGGTCCTCTATTAGAACGCGAGACGACAAGCACACTGGACTTCTGCTCTGACTAAAGTAATTGGTGAGGTCGAGAACGTCGTTGGCAAGGGATCGGTATGTGCGGTAGTCACTGATAACGCTTCGAATATGTGCAAGTCGTGAAACTGCTAATGGAGAAAATGCCGGTCTTCACCTGCAATGGATGCGCCGCACACACTCTCAATTTGGTGCTGAAGGATATGTTTGGAGTTAAATATCTCGGTGATGTCCTCAAGAGCGCTGTCAGTGTCACTAAGTTCATCCGCAAAAGACCTGCACTGTTATATCACTTTCGCGAGGTGCAACGACGCCAAATGGGATCTAATCAGCGACGGCGTGCTTTAGTGATTCCGGTCTCAACCAGATGGTATTCCAGCACCAACTGCATTCCCAGTCTTGTTCGCAATGAGGAGGTGCTGCGGGAAGTTTTCGCGAACGAAGCCTTGCTGGATCGCTATAAGGTTGCTGAGGTGAAACTCAACCGAGCGAAGACAATCCTCGCAGACAGCAGCTTTTGGATGAAGGCCCGGTCTGTTTTACGCCTCGTCCAACCTGTCGTCAAAGCGCTGGGGGCTCTTGAAAAGGATGGATGCTGCCTTTCGATGGTCTATCACTATTTTCGACAGATGAGCTACCATCGAGCCTTCTGTGCGCAGAATGACGACGTTGAAGAAAGCGTCTTCTCCAGTATCAAAGAAATTCTTCAAAAGCGGTGGACGTCGATGAAACGAGAGTCTGTACTTGCGGCCTTCTTGTTGGACCCGTCCAAGTCTCCTGACGACTTTGACGGTGATGCCTTGGACAGCGCAGTCTCGGCGTGTGTTGAATTGGCTGTGCGCGTAGGCCTTTCGCCAGGTGTAACTGGAAACACTTTCCGTGATGCTATCATGAAGTTCATTCGTGCGAAGGATAGATGGACGCAAGAGTAATGGGAGCAGGCTTCGAGCTATACGCCGCTCGATTGGTGGAGACTCAAGAGTGCTGACTTCGATATTGTCAGGAGCTTTGCGACGCGTGTACTTAGCACCCGACGTCTTCGGCAGCAAGTGAACGTTCGGGGAGTGTTCACTCGTTCATTCACAACAAACGCCGAAATCGACTGAAACCTGCTCGTGTTGAGAAGCTCGCCTTCTTGTACACAAATGTGGGCGACAAGACATCGACCAGTCAAGTGCACTACAAGGACGACGGCGACGCGAACCCCCGCGAAAGCGACAGCGATAGCAGCACGGACGGCTTCTTCAGCGATGAAGAAACTCCGAGAGCAGCGAGTCACAGTCACAGTAACACCACCCTCACCACGATCCAGCTAGGCGCCGATCTCTGATTGCTTTGGCATCAGTCAGCCAAGACCTTCACAACTAGAATTCGCAGTCAACGTCACACCTGACCGCAGGTATGAGTCTTGCCCAGCCATCGCCGCGTCCGAGAAGTGTCCTGAGAAGCCGCACGCAAACTGACCTTCCACTCACCACATACTACAGTTTCTGGAAGCGTGTACGCGCGAGAAGATGAATATCATCTTTCACTCGTCAGTGAGGGGGGCAGCTATGGTGAATCTGCACCAATAGCTGATAACTTTGCTACCCCGGTGCGAACGCCAGCGAGGGGAAGCGTGCGCAGCAGAGGGAATCGAGGGACTTGGAGTCAGCAGCGTTGAGGTACTCGCGTAGTTCAGCTCAATTAACTCCATGCGATCTGCATTTAATAACCGTTGCTTGTTTGCTCTTCTGATCTGGTTGCATCTTTGGACACATCTTGTTCTGGTGGCTGGAGCTCCTTTCGATCTTCATTACGTGACTTTCGCTTAGATAAAAACAACTTGAGCTCCACCATCTTGAGGAATCGACCGGAGCTAGCTTCGATCGCCCGCGCACATCTTCTATTACACCAGCTCGTCCATTTCTCAAATGATCCATCTCCAGGCGCGTGCTTAACGATGAGATACAGCAAGAAAACTTGGCCTGCGCGTTGACGCGAGAAATGCCGAACGCTATCTATATTCAGTCGTTGATGTCAATGAGAAGCTAATCTGCACCTCAATCAACTGGTTGGCCAGCATCACTACACGGCACCTCGATCGTCGTACCCACCTTGTAGTCCAGTATACGGATGTCAGTGTCCACGGCGCTGAAGACGTCTCGACGTCGCCATGTTTAAAGGTGTGCAACACGAGAAGCATCTTTTGTTGCCCACAAGCATCATGGCCCCCCTCCTCCGTGATCAACTTCTCCTGCCACACATCCACAGCGAACTTCAGCGCAGCCTGGCCCGTGTGCTTGCCGTTACCCGTCTGCGGCATGAACACCACGCCGTCCTGCACCGTGGACGACGTGTGCTGTCTTCGAATTGCGTCTCCAGCGTGTACATGGTCTCGACCAGCTGCTCGGACACGCTCGGCATCTTCTGCCAGCTCCGAAATGGGCTGCGGCGTGCGGATGCCCGCCACCACATCCACGCCCTGCGCGTTTAACAGGAACTCGCCGTACAGCCTGTTCTCCCCCTTGGCCGGGTTACGCGTGAACAGTACGCTTGTGCACGGTGTTGCCGTACACCATGGCCTGCCCCTCCACGGCCGTGCTTTTCAGACCCGTGATGCTATTTAAGTCACGCTACCTGACGGCGCGCGGGGTGTTCCGCGATCGGAACACGGCTTCGATGCCCATGAGCAGCTGCTTCCACTGGTCCGACGGGAACGACTTGGTGTGCTTTTCGTACACCAGCTCCTTGAGGTCGCTGGGCTTCAGCCCCAAGTTGAACGTGACGTCGCGCGCATTCTTCATGGCCGTCAGCTCCGCCACGAAGTCGTCGTGCGGACCTTTAACACCACGCTGTCGAACATCTGCAGCAGGTAGCAGTCGTACACGAAGCGCGGCCGCCGCGCCCGGTCACACCCTTGGCGATCTCTTCGTTCAGGCCCAGGTTCAGCACCGTGTCCAATAAAGCCGAGCATCGAGATGGCCGCGCCAGAGCGCACCAACACCAGCAGCGGATTAGTCGCGTCAGCGAACGTGACGCCCAGCGTCTTCTCCATCAGGTGCGAGCCGCGGCCCACCTGGCCCAGCATGCCGTCGATCAGGCGCCCGCCCTCCTCGTAGAATTCTTGACACTCCCCCGTCGTGATGGTCCGTTCGCGCGGCACGTTCTCGCCATTGCGCGCCATCTGGCACAGGTTGGCGACGCCCAGCAGAGGCTCATGCTGCCGTCGCCCTTGCTCTCGCCCTTCACGAACGTGACGATGCGCAGGTGCTGCAGCATTAGGCTCGCATATTGGGGTGGGTGGGGTGGGTGCTCACTTGAACCTTACTAAATTGCTCTTGGTTGGGTTAGTTGAGGGATGAGCACTGACTGCGAGCTCGGCGTGCATCCTCGATGGAGGGCCACAGACCAGCACCAGTCATGCACGATGACGAGGCCGCTCTGAGTTGCGCGCGTCCGCCGCATATGTATGGATGCACCAGGTCAGGTCGCCGCTCATCGTGTCCATCTGCTTCTCGCTCTCGCCCTTGGTCCGCTCATGTCGTTCACACTGTTGGCCCTCGTGCAGCACTAGATCCGCACCGCTTGGTAAGTGCACGAGCTTCGTCTTGCTGCTCGCACTGCCGGCGTACCGAAGAAACACAACATTATCTTTTGATCAAATATTCACAAGTCGAACCGAAATTTATAATAGAGGAAACGGGATTACCGTTCGGTTCGGTAATCCCGAACGATACCGAAATTTATAATAGAGGAAACGGGATTACCGTTCGGTTCGGTAATCCCGTTTCCTCTATTATAAATTTCGGTATCGATTTTCGCCGAGTACAACTTCGTCGTACACTACAAGCCTGGCAAGTCGAACATTCTCGCCGACGGGCTCTCGCGCCGGCCTGACTACGACCCGCGTTCGGGGTCGTTTCCGGTGCTCGACGTCAATGAAGATGAAGATTGCGCAGTCTGTGTTGCGTCGGGCGTCAACACGGTTTCGGTGCGCGCTGTGGTCCGTTGCGACAGCAGATTGCTGCCGCGTACGACGCGGACGCGTTTTACTCCGCGACCCGTCCGATAAGGCGCTGCGTCGTATGACAGCTCCGATGCGCGCGTCTATCGCATGCTACAGCCTCGACGGCGAGGTGCTGTCTTACAGCGTCGATCGCGAGGATGCTCCAAGAGTCGTCGTGCCATGCGACGACGACGTCCGCGCGCAGCTCCTCCACGAGTATCATGACAGCCCAAGCGGCGGACACCTCGGCCGCGAGAAGACCTATGTCGCGCTGTCGCGCGACTTCTACTGGCCCCACATGCACAAGTGGGACCGCAAGTGGGTCCGTTCCTGCGAGGCGTGCCAGCGCATGAAGCCGGCATCCTCGTCGCAGGCTCCCCTGCGACCCCTTCCTGTGGCTGCTGACGCGTCGTCATCCGTCAGCATGGACTTCATCTTCGGGCTGCCAGTCGACGCCCACAATCGCACGGGCGTCCTCGTGTTCGTCGACCGCCTCAGCAAGATGGTGCATCTTGCTCCGGTCACCGCAACTGTGACGGCGGAAGAGTCCGCCGCGACTTCGTCGACGTCGTCTTTCGACATCATGGTTTACCGTCCGACATCGTGTCGGATCGCACCCGCGCTTCACTTCGGCCTTCTGGACTCGTCTATTCCAGCTACTCGGCACGCGGCTGCGTATGTCCACAGCCGCCCATCCAGAGACATCAGTACTCTATCGACTCGATAAAGGTACATTTGATAAGGAAAAGGCACGATGGAGCAAAACCATCTATGAAATCGTTGGTCTTGATGGGTATAGAGTTCAGATTCGCTCGAAAAATGGTCATAATCTCTATAAATCGCCAAACGATATCAAATTGTTCAAAGCTAAACCAACCGATGCCCCACAAGCTAAGAATCAAGTCTTGAAGCTGAGAAGATTGTCGATCACAAAAAGATGCGTTCAGGGAAGTACAAATATCTCATTAAATGGATTGGCTATGACGATGCGACTTGGGAGCCCCAAGACAATCTACGTTTGAGCAACAAAAGCAAGAGATCTACCCTTGAGGTTGAGTATTGGTCAAAAAGAATAAATGAGATCAGTTAGCTTTTGAAATAATTGATAGAGACATCCTCTGTAAGCTTTTGACTCGGTATATCATTCGATGTATTTTTCGTAAATATCTGACTTGATATATAGATATAATAATGTGTTCAGGCTGTTTAGAATAGGACCGTGAGCTTGCTAAGCTACGGCGAAAGATATGGATTATCCAGGAAGTAAGTCGAATCAAGAGCGAACTAATGAGTCTTGATGCTGTCGCGAATTTCCGTAAAACTGTCATCAATCGAAGATATAAAAACGAATTGGAGACAATATTTGGCGTTCCATTCCACCGCATCAAGAATCGTTATCTAAGCCTTCTAAATGAGCAAAATCGCATCTGTCATTCTTATACCTCATTTCGTCATGACACAGTCATGCCGAGCTACTGGTAATTATCTACTCATTTTTTATGGATAACAACATATAGATACGATGTTCCCCAATTTTACATCCCTCGCTCAGATAGAGCAGAAACGACAGGAGCTTCTTGAACGAGCTCAGCGTCGTGTTCGACAGGCGAATGCTAAGCGAGAGATGTATGAAGGTGCATCGTGGGCGACTGATATCACTAATGGTATCACTACTGTAGCGAAGAAATCAACTGAATCTACTCAGACTGATATGAGTGTTGGATCCGATCAGCCTGTTCCAACAGAAGTTAAGCAAACCCTGAATGATATTATTTATCAGGCGATTGCTCAATCAGACTTAAAAAAAATCTGAATATTGAAAACTCCAACAAAAACCCTGAGGTCTCAACCGATCCTGAAGAACATGTACGCCCTGACAACTGACCAAAACGTTCAAGTTCGACCTACGACATCAGATGTTGGGGTTGGTGAGGATAAGGCAACAGTGGATGATACATTGCTTAGTGATGATGAGCAAATCTCTCAAAGAGAATTTAAGAAAGCGTCCGCAGAAATATTTGAGGTTTATCCGATTCTTGCAGAATTGGATATTCATCCCGTCACTTCTAATGGACGCCAGCTAACGAAGTATTATATTGGAAATGGAGCTAAAACATATAGTATTAGATTGAACAATCTTGTTTTAGTTCCAAGCATCAATTGGTCAGAGACATTCGACTATATCGGTGTGATTCTAACTAATGACGCTCGATTTCTCAATTATATCAATGAGAAACGAGAGCGTAATGAAATGGGGAAAGAGGATAAAAGGTACCGTTTCAAGTATGGCAGCGTATCGGATCCAAACGAGCAAATGATTCTTCTTCTGACGACTATAAGCAAAGCAAACAGCGGCTTGAAGACAGTTTTCTCTTCGATAATTCAACATCCACAACTTCTGATCAGGATGATAGTAAATTAAAAATGTATTTGATCGTTGATGAAAACAAGGAACTACTTGAATCCAATGGTTTAATGAAGAAGATTGTTCCTATCCTCAAAGGAACGAACAAATCAACCCCTTTTGATGCTAATGGTTATGTATGGATCAAGGGAAGTACTATTGGTGTTTTCGATAAACAAATGAAGCCGGCTACCACCAAGAAGGTCAATTGGCAACTTACGCTCAAATCATTTGTAGATATGGTCAGAGCGAAAGGACTTGACTTAGAGATGGTTGGTTTCAAGGATAAAGAAATCGATGTGAATGATTTCAATGAGGGAGAAGGAGATGCGCGCCATGGCACAATGGCAGGAACTGATGAAGATATGGATCAAAATCTATCCAATGCCGATAACGATGCTAAAAAATCTTAACTGATTATTACAGGCAAATCAAGACTAAAGATGTTAAAATGGCGTTCAGACTCAAACCTGTCGTTGAGGCTAAGGATAATGTTAAAGCTCATCCGGATTACTACTTCAGTGAGCCATCTGAAACAAAACCATTGAATATTAGAAATGGAAAACACAAGCAAGTATCAGGAGAAGCATGGAAGGTATTGATGAAGAATATCAGATGGATGGATACATTGCTGTCGTTGCTCGATGGATTTGAGGAATTAGATAAATATCTCAAGGAAGTTGAGTATCCCTTCCCATCGAATAATGAGGAAGCAGCAAAATTGGTTGAGAGTAAGAAATTTGATCAACGAAGGCGCAAAAATCTTGATGATTATCTTAAAATATTGAATGGCAATCCTGAATACGGCTCACGATATCAGACATCAAAATATTGAGCCTTATGTGAAAGTGATTTGGAAAAGCTACACGATGACTCTGAACGGGCTTATCAGGAGTATGGTGAGGCGCAAAGCGATATTACGAAGCAAAGAAGGCAGTCAAGGGTAATAGCTCAAAAGCAGCACGGTCAGCACTAAAGGCAGCGACATCAGCGATGAAGGCTACTTAAGCAGTTCATAGTAGCAAATACTATAAATACATCAAATTGATGCAGGAGATCGCGGAAGAAGAGGAACGTAAGCGTACAGCCGATGAGTTTGCTGAGCGTACTCGCGGAAAGGGACTTAAAGGGCGTGGTCTAAGAGGAGCAGGTGTAGCCCCTCTTGATGGTGTTGTCAGACGTGGTAGAATCTACAATCTCAATGAGATTCAGGGCTTAGCAACACCCAGCGCATACGTTTATCGTCAGCTCGGTAGCAAGTACATCCGTGCTCCAGACCTTGATGCTAAGACACTCGTCATTGTTCAGCCGAATCGACGCAAATGCGGTCATAAGTGTCAGATTAGTGATAGTCTTCAAGGTATGATTATAACTCTTGTCTATAAGCAGCATATTGATCAGCCTACGTATGATAAGCTCAGCGTCGAAGATAAAAAAATGTTCAAGGAGATCCTCTCGATCACTCATCTTCAATACAATTTCCACGATAAGCTAACGGATCCACTCGAAACACTACGCGCTGAGTATGACAAGCTAAAAGGAGAGATCGAGCTCGGGAATGATAACCCAAGCATCATCAAGCAGCTCAAGTCTCTTACCGTGGATATGTACAGCAATCGTCTTATTGATGATAAAGAATTCAAGGAGATTATAACTCGACTACTATAACCATGTTCTTCTTTAACCCCCGAATTATTTCAGCTTCCAGTGGGAGCTATGGCGATAACGCCGATAACAACGTCGCTGAACTCAAAGCTATCATGAAGAATCTTATCATTCATGACCGCCCTCAAAAGACTCTAGCCGCCGTATGGGCCACTGATCTCGATAAGTCAATCAGGAAGGTAGATGCATCAACCCAAACTGAGGGAGGCCGTATGTGGGCTTACCAGCAGAAAAAAACTAAAACCGTGAAGACATTTGCTCTCTGAGCCATACCACTTCGCACGAGCTTATTTCGATATCCTCGATAGGTGTTGATTTTTTTATCGCTGATACTAATTTCAAGTATGGCAGACTCCCCATCAGGACTTTTGGTTGGGAGGAACACACTATCACCAAGAACAATAATTTTGTCAGCTTGGAGCATCGTCGATCCCACGATTTGGTTAGGGTTATCAGTAGATAAATTGGTTTTGAGCTCTTTACTCGGACCGCAACCCATGATTTGCTATATGCTACCAAGATATTTCCTTGAAAACCAATCGGCTGTGTATTTGTTGTCATCGTCTATGGGACCATGCCGCTTGTAGTACAGATCTCTTCGTTTCTTATTCTTATGATCGTAGTCTTGGTAGGCTTGCAGTGTTGTACGGTCCCGATACTGTTGATAAGGCTCACCATTCCGCTTAAGACCACCAAAAGATACAATGTGGCCATCAGCAAACACAGCATCATACTTCTTATCTTTGCGCATAGACACACGAAACTTGAAGGCAACCATTTTCAAGCCAACTAGTTGGCGAATCGACAGCCTAGCCTGTCTCTATATTCACTCAGCGATATTGCTCGCAGTTCATTAAGTTGCGATTTCAGATCATCAATCTCGGACAATAAATGCTGTATCATCCGCATATTGTACGCGGCGATTATCGATATTGAGCTGTGTTTGAGCAGGCTCTTATGATGGGTCCTCTCCTTCCTCAATGCCATCGCGATAATAAACAGAGCACAAATCCATCAGGTGAGCTTTTGCTAAGTCCTGAGCAATCAACCCCACTTCCTGTCCAGGCCTATTTTCTGATTCTAATAGATGGTTGCGCTGCGGTAGCTAACGTTCCATTAATAGATCCTGATACAGTCAGAGACGTTAAAGTACCTACAGCAGTGATACCTGTTGCGATCCGGAAACGGCTCCCGAAAGAGTCGTAGCTGAGATCGATGATAGACCTGTGATCGAACGCGAAGCACCCGTGAAAACAAGGTTCCCAGCGATGGTGAGCCCTGAGAGCGTTCCAACTGATGTAATATTACCCTGAGCTGCCGTCTGTAGCGTTCCATAGATATTTGTAGCGGTCAGAGAGGCGATCGTTCCGATAGATCCCGATCCATCCAGTACGAGAGCCTTATTGATAGCGGCTGTTCCAGGCGTGATACTGACTACGTACGAGGGAACAGATGATACAGTGGAACCATTCACGGTTAGACTGCTACATGATAATGCCCCAATTCCGCTAATATCATTATTGGTACCAGGAACGAGGGCTATACCTTGTGTTGCTGTCCCTGGAGTAATACCTGTAATATAAGTCAAGCGATAATCATTCTTATCGAAATAAAGCGTTTGAGCGTAATCATAGGTTAGATATCCACTGGCATCCAATGTTAGATAAAATGCTGGGTTATAGATAGGTGATGTAAAAATTGGTTGGGGATAAGAGAAACCTGACCTCATAGTTGTTTTTGTCTCGAGCTATATAGATCGAGTGATTAAAGACACGATCATGAGCGGTATTCCAGACTTCGGCGCTTCCTTGCCCAAGAAATTCAAGTCTGCTGCTATGGCGACATCCCTACGCTTGACATCAAAAAGTTGTTTAGAATGGTTGTCCTTGGTCCCTCCTTCAGTGGGAAGAACAATCTCTGTATGTTCATCCTCAAGCATTCTCCACACGTATTCACACATCTAACGATCATCGCCCGCAATCCACACCAAGAGCTCTATGAGTACCTCCGAGATAAGCTGGAGGATTTTATCACTTTTGCTGACCCCGATACGCCACCTAAAGTCGATTTAGTGCGTCATACGCCACTGAGTTCCAACAAACCTGAGCTTGTTATCATAGACGATTACAGCAATGATAAGCTACTCCAGAAGAATATCTTTTCACATTACTTCACCGCGGAAGACACTTCAAATTGAGTACCATATTCCTTAGCCACAGCTACTTTGCTACTGATAAGATGATTCGCTTGAATTCAGAGTATGTAGCGATCCTAAGAGCGAATTCGAAGCGTGATTTACAGATGGTGGTCAAGGACTTCAATATCAAGGGAGTTGATGATCGATCGATTGTCTATTACTACAACAAAGCCACTGAGCAAAAGGGACAGATGTTGTTCATTGACTCTGTGAAGGGGCAAATCAGGTACAACTTTGATAGGCCTATTGCGATGGAAGAGTAATTCCAATTAATCAATCAGAAACATGCTTATCATCATATACAACAAAGATGTCGAGTTTTATCAAAATCGACAGTACCAACCTCGTACAAGATGGATACAATTCCACTTGGAAATATCAATTCCCTGGATCGGCTGCTGACATCCATGAAGCTGTTTGTGCTGTTCAATCGATCAGCATGTACAACTCGGAATATAACATCGATTCGATTCAATTCAGAAATACAAGCTTTAAAATCGAAGTTCCAACGGCGGCTACTACATCTACGATAAGTATCAATCTACCGGATGGTATCTACCAATACTCGAATATCAACGCAAGCATCCAAGCTGCTTTGATCAACGCTGGTGCATATTTGATCGATAGCGATGGGAATATCGTTTTCTACATCCAATTGATTCAAAACAGCGTCTATTACGCTGCTCAGATCGATTTCTTACCAACTCCATCATCGCTACCAGTCGGATACACTAGACCAGCTACTGGGCTTTATTCAACTGGTGGTACTGGTTTGCCTACTACTACTCGCGTTCCACGACTAATTATTGATAATGATGAATTTGGTAAGGTTCTTGGTCTGACTTTAGGAACGTATCCCGCTGCTTCAGCTACAGTTGCCAGCGCTCAGCTATCAAATATTATTCCTCAAGCTCATCCGACCTCTTCATACATTGTTCGTTGTGATCTGATAAAAAATGAGTACGTCGCCTCGGGTGATATTCTAAGTGCGTTTGATAGGGGTGATGCACCAATTGGAAAGTTGATTAACTATAAACCAAGTCAGTATGCGTGGATGAACTGCCACAATGGCTCTCGCTCTACGATCACAATAAGTATTTACAATCTGGATGATAAGAAAGTAATCTTTCGCGATACATCAGTGTCGATCATGCTTCTGATTCGTCCCAAAAATAAATCAATACTTTTTAGAAAGTGAAAGAACCACCAGACTTACGCATTGCACGAATCTTAGCCATGTGATCCCTAGCTTCTTGCGAACCCTTTGCAAATTTCTTACCCTTTGGCTTGGCGACGCCGACACCATATCGTCTCCTTACTTCTCCGCGAATAGACTTGATTAGGTTTTCGTGATCAGGTTTGGTCGCCTTGGATAGTAGGTACTTTTCACCCGCAACTATAGCATCAGTTAGAACTCCCTTTCGCTTTGCGTACGAAAGAGCTCGCTTTGCCCCCTTCTTTACGTCAGTCATCGTCAGTTTGCCACCCTCTTTATCAGAATCACTGTCATAAACGCCAATACCCGTCATGGAACGAATGGCTGCTCTTGCTGGAATAGCCGCTGATGGCTGTCCAGCATATGTAGCGAGAGCGGGAACAGCGAGATCAGCTGCGCGAGACAATAGTCCCGAGTTTTTAGCGAACTTAAAAGCTGATTTAATGCCTCCCCATATCTTGGACCAAATACTCGCTCCATACATGCCACCTCCTTGCATATACTTGAATGGATAGCCAATTTCCTTCTTTGTGATAGTTAGACGCGTGCCTTTTGCCTTTTCCCGCTTTGTGTGCTTTGACCGCTTTAGCATACGATTCAGGGTGTAGATGTAGTGTAGCACCGCTCCCACTTAGATCATCTTTAGTCAGCGATAATGTACCGGTCTTGAACGCTCGCTTGAGCTTCGCCTCGGGATTGTTGATGAAGCTGATAACTCCTTGAAAGTCATGGTTAATTCTATATAATAGTCAAGTTTAAATCTTTCATTTTTGAAAATACTTGTGGTTTATTGTGCTGTTTGGAATATAGCCAGAGCATACACCATATTCCACAGTAATCTCCATACGTACCTTGGAATTGCTTGGGATTATACTTCCCGATACCATACTTCGTTGGTGTTGCTTCTCCCATTGAATCGAAGAATTCACCATTATGGACAGCCTGCCAGTGCCCCACATCGAGATTAGGTGGTCGTAGTAGCACCAGATATGACCCTTCCTTTGAAATAGGTTTAGTTATTTCATTCGATTCATAGATATCATCGAGATGTACACCAAGCTTTTTCGCGAGTTCGATCAGATCATGATCGGACGTGATTGGCTTGATAAGGTCGCTCATAATATTTAATTTCGTTCAAACTATATTAGAAACCATATACAATCAACGATGAGTGAAACTCAACTATCCGACCAATATTTGTACCAGAGTTCGCTCAAGAGCGATCCTGAGATAAAGGTATCTTCCGGCAAGCGTGTCCCGTTTGTTATCGATCTGAATCAGGGTTCGTACCAGAATGGTGTCATTACTATCGATGCCACTGCTCAGCTTAACGGTTCTGAAGGATTGCTTGTCTTCGCGATGCTTACATCATGCTCCCATACAAGGTATCGATGAAGAATGGTGGTACTGCTCAGACCGCTGCTGCCAATCGCTTCTGCGCTACTCTAAAGTGTGGCAACTGGAACGTCATTGATAGCATGTCTCTGGAACTCAATGGCAAGACCATTGTATCGATGGCTGATTACAAGCTGTTTTGGAACGATGTCCGTGCTCAGACAAGCTATAGTCCTCAGTACGTTGAAAAGCATGGAGCGGAGTCATTCCTCTTCCCTGATGCCGCTCAGTCCGCTTTGTACAGCTCTGCGACCAGCTCGACTACTGGAGATAAATACTCCAACACTACTGCATTCTCAGGTTCGTTTGCTACCACTGGCCCCTCGGGTGGTGCATCCATCCCTAACGATGGTCTCGTAAAGCGTCTGTTGTCGAACCCTCCTAATGCTGGCTCTGACTTCTCTACGGCGTGGCCTTCGGTAGGTGGAGCTGCTGCTTCTACCACAATTGCTAACCAAACTGCTCGTGGTGCTTTCGTATCTGGTGCTGCTACTGCTAACGCTATCATGGGAACGTGGAACTATATGCTAAAGGTTAAGCTAACAGACTTGCATCCCATCTTTAAGGAACTAGACCTCATGGCGAACCCTCAGATCCGTCTGCGCTTCCGCGTCAATCAGGGTATTTCGTCTGTTGCAGATGCTTCGAAGGGATGTCGCAAACCAGTACTACTCTCGCGAGTGGTAATGTATGTCCTGTGATGGTTGCGGCTTCTTCCACCGGTAATCCTATGTTCTGGTGTTCTTGCTGCTTCTGCTCCATTCAGCATCGCTTGGGGTGCTGTTGTCAATGCTCTTGAGCCTACCATTGATGGTACTTACATGCCATTCACTACTTCTCGTCTGTATGTACCGTTCGTTCATCTTGAGAACCCTCAGGCAATTATCTCCAAGCCCGTGAAGAAGGTTCGATGCAATGATTGTTATGCTCAGTGGTTTTACCAGCGTGCTGGTACTGGTAAGCAATCGACTCAGCTCAATGCTGCATTCGACCTCCAACTATCGGCTTCGGTTAAGAACGCTAAATACGTTATCCTACTTCCTTTCGCTGAGCAAACGGGTAGCTTTGCCACCGCCGCTGTTCAGCAATTTCAGAGCCCTTTCGATTCGGCCCCATGGACTCTGCACCCTGGTTCGTCTATTCGCAACTTTAACGTACGTATCGGTCGCATCAGACGTTTGACATTAGCCATGACTATGACTTTCATCATTTCCACAATGAACTGGCTAAGATCGGCTCGATCAATGGTGATCTGACGCCTGAGCTGGTGAATGGTCTTCTTGACTATCAGACGTGGTCGCTAACTAACCGCGCTCTCATTGCTGATGTCAGTCGCCTGACTGAGCGTGATATTCCTCAGGCCATTCAGGTACAAGGTGTGAATGCTGGATGCCAAGGAACAAATATGCTTGTATTGGTTGTGAGTGAGCAAGAGCTGACTTTTGATCGCCTAACGGGTGAGGTTCTTGATTTCACTACGGCTTAAGTCTAATGAAGTATTTTTTTTGAATATAATGACTTATCCCTACAAGAACCCCTCCAAAGCTGATGCTATTGACGATTATCGGAAATTAGTTGATTTTGATGCTTCTGCTATTGGTCATTCCCATGTCGGTATATTAGCGTGCGATTACGTATTCGAAAAATTCGAACCAAGGTTAGCTATAAGGGTCGTAAGTCCAAGTTCGATGCATGGAAGAATCCTGATGAAAGAAAGAAAGTTATCGCAAATGCTATCAAGTGGCATGATAAGACGTCTGAAGCTGAGCTGACTAAAGCTAACCTACGTTCAGTTTTAAACTATACTTATGGCTCAGTCGCTAATTTCCGCCCTGCTGTCGCCAAGTACGTCTATACCCACTTCAAAGCGAAGTCTGTATTAGATCCATCCGCTGGTTGGGGAAATCGAATGCTCGCCGCGATGTCAATGGATATTGACTATATCGGTGTTGATTCAAATACTAAGCTTAGATCTGGATACAAAAAAAATGTTCTCTACTTTTAAATCAAAGTCGAATGTTGATATCGTTACTGCTAAGAGTCAGGATGTCGATTATAGTAAATACTCATACGACCTGATATTTACATCGCCTCCTTACTTCGATATTGAAAGATATGATGGAATGGGTTATGTTGATAAGGAAACATTCCTTGACGACTACTTTATTCCAACGTTCCGTAATACATATCAATCGCTTAAGATTGGCGGTCATTTAGCTATCAACTGCCCTCAAGAGATGATCAAGCATCTATCTTTTCTTGGGAAATTTAAAAAAATAAAGATGCCGATTGCTAATCGCAACGGCGGTGGTCATGACGCTCATGAGTTAATATATTGGTTGAGGAAGAATTAGTTCAACTCGCTTAGTAGCTTAGGACACTTTTCAATAACAAATTGACTCTTACGAAGCCAATCGATATAGTTCGCATCAATTCGACTAATCTGCTTGAGGGTCTTGCCCTTATACTTCCCCCAAGTCATCATATATGAGTTATCATCACTTAGAAAGTTAGAGTGTAGGAAGATCTTGATTTCCTCAGTCATATTGAGACTGGGTTGGTTGAATACCCAACGCCAATAGCCAGGATCGCTCTCATAGACCTCTTGGATGGTCTTACCTTCGTTCTTTCCGAAAGTTAGTTCGTTCGACATGTTATCAGTGGGATGCATCTATATACATACCCCCTTAAAAACATTGGAAAAATAAATTAATTCAGAATTTAGTAGCCCATTGATTCGAAGAAGTCTTCGATATCATCAAAATGATTCATTTGTTTCATTAATCGTGATGGATGCATGGCTTTAGCAATGAGTTCTTCAGTGGTTTGCGTCCTGAATATGGTCTTATACGCTAACATATCTAAACGATGTTTGGCCTCCGTTTTGATCTGCTCGTGAAAGTGTAATCTAAAAGATTCAACACCGCCATACATAATTAGCGGATATGAAATTTCAACAGTTCCAAAATAAGCTTCAACCAAAGTACTTAAGTATTCACCCTCCGTATCAATAACGCTTGGATATGTAGCACCCCATCCATCTATCGGTAATATGCTCCATATCAGATATATATTCACCCTCCTCAGGATACATCACTCTCGATTCGATACGACTTTGTTCTTTCATTCTTTTAATTTCCATTATTTCAGCATACTTGTTATCTATCGCTTCCATAGTGGTTAGTCCATTACAGAAACATTGATACAGAACGGTACAAACTTACAGTTTGAACCGTTTCCGAAGTGTCTTTGGTCTGCTCCTCTAAAGCTTCCGCAGTTATTATCGATAGCGTTGATAGTTTCCGAATTACACATGGTTATTATTATCGGTTGATCGTATATGATATGCTTTATATACTTACTATATTCTTGTATTAGGATCAAATCACTTTCTAGAATATTTAGAGATTTGCTTGAGGGGCTTTTATACTATTTGTGCTGCTTGGAGATGATTAGGAGAAGTCCTTCGCACCAGGGGGGGGGGTCGAGAGGTCTTGCCTACTTTATTTCTCCTTGGGTTATTTCGATAGAGATGGGGCTTTTGGGTGGGACTTTGGGTGGTGAAAATGTTTTTACCCCAAGTGTACCCATTCTCAACTACTCCAGAACCACGGAGTGGGAGCGTCAGCGGGACGCGCGGGTGAGTGAGTCCGTTCACGTAAAACGGAGTGTAGCCTGTGGAGGCATGCACAGCGTTTCAACGCAAACTCAACCAGAGGGAGCATAGTGCTCCAACGCTTCGGCGTTTCAGCGCAAATGCTACGAAGAATGTCTTCGACAACGCGATTCACGCGCTCAGTCTGACCGTCGGTCTGCAGGTGATCCGCTGTGACATATCCAACTTGGTGCCGAGCATCTTGACGACTGCATCCCAAAAACTTCCCAATGAAGCGGGGGTCTCGATCCGAGACAATCGATATGGGCAGCCATGCTGGCGGAAGATCATATCGATAAACAGCTTGACTGTGCCTTCACCATCAATGGTGTCTGGCACCGCTGCTAGATGAGCCATCTTGCTCAGACGGTCGACAAAGACCACGATGCCTGTGTTGCCTTCCGAATCCTTCGGAAGGCCGGACCACAACACGAGGAGTGTCATCCACACTCGTGCTGTAGTACAGCCGCCCGTCATCGAGTGAGTAGCGATGCAGGCTCGCGCGCGATGTAGCAATTTTTACGCACTTTCAACCAGACCAATACTAAGGCCGGACTGATATCGTGATCAAACTTGAAGAGTCGTCGAGCATACAATTGAACCCACTTGATAGCGTCGGCTACGCTATCACCATAATTTAGGTATTCGTAGCTATAATTACTGAATACATGGAAAGCTGAATGGGTTGTCATCTTTCCAACGAAACTCATTATAGAATTCGCTATATAGATATTCATTAGCTTCGGCGGAAGCATTTCTATTTTCAGCTTCGACTACGTCAGAGTTATTGATATAGGCGAAAGCACCTTGGACGATTTTAGTCATGGTTGTTGGTTGGTTGGGTCGGTTGATCTTATATATCTTGTTATTATACTTATATATTCATGTATTAGGATGGACTCACTTTCTATAGAGTATTTAGTGCTGTGCTTGAGAGGTGTTTATACTATTCGTGGTGCTTGGAGGTGGAGGTACCTCCTTTGCACTCATTTTTCTTAGGTTATTTCGATGGAATTGGGGTTGTTGGGTGAATTTTTGGGTGATGATTGTTTTTACCCCATCTGTACCCAAGTATTACTACTGGCGATCATGAGGCTGGGCACGTTCCGCGAAGTTCGTTTTGCGCTGGTCTCGGTAGACAGTGCACGGCGAGCCGAATACGACGATCTCGCCAAGCTGCGGCGACTTGCCCGACAGGACCTTCAACGGAGACATACGCCTGGGAGTTGGTCGTGGCGCGGTTTAGGATGTACACTGTGTATTGGACCGCGCCGCCCTGGAACCTCAGCGGGAGCACACAGACGAAGATCATGCACCGCACCATGTTCATGATGGCGCGGTGCATGCGCTCGGCCTTGCCGTTGATCGACAGGTTCCGCGCTTCGCTGCGGTGACGGGTCACGCCCATGCGCTTGCAGAACATGCCCAAATTCCCATACTCTTCTCCGGAGTCGGTGCGCAGAACGTGGATCTTGCAGTCGAACTGCTTCTCGAAATAAACGAGATGTGCTCGAAGAGCTTCGCCTTGGCGCCCTCGGTACGCGCCAGGAACACGCGGCAGTAGTTCGACTTGTAGCCGATGAAGTTAATCATGTACCAGTTCCCGAGGCGGTCCTTAGGCGTCATTGGCACTTTCAGGTCGGAGCAGATCACCCCACTCACCCTATCGATGGGTGAGAGGCACCGGTGTCCTTCTTGGACCGCCGGTTCTTTTTCGTCTGCTTGCCTTCGGCGCACGTCAGGCAGTTCACGCGCTGTGGTCCGTTAGGTAGATCTCGGAGCTCGGCTCCTTAGTCAGTCGTTCCACCGAGTCGTAGCTAAGATGCGCCAAACGCTTGTGGAAGGCCAGCGGTGTGCCCTTCTGTACGTCGCCCGACCCTTCCACTGACTCGGCGAGTTCCTGGCTTAGCGCGCCATAAATCACGCCCAACGGGATGTCATGCCTCGGACCCACAACAGGGGGCACGACCAACACGTTGCGTCACATCCCAACGTCGGACGCCACGCGTCCCTCGTCCGTGGCCTTGACGACGCGTCGATCGGTTCGCTGGGTCAGCTCGGAGCCTTGCTTATCGAGTAGCCCAGGTTACGCACCACGGTACGTTAGTGAGCTCTACCGCCTTCTCCGTGCCGCACGCCATGACGCGCAGCATTACCTTGCCACGCTTAGTGATGTTTAGCGACTAAACGTTGGGCCGCACGCACTCGTCGCCGCACTCTTCGACGTCCTCGAGGAACAACTCGTCGTTCACGAGGTGGCGGCTGGATCCGCTATCCAGGATCCCGAGACCGTCGTACTCGCCGGACTTCTCGCCGACGGCCAGCGTGAGGTGTCCGCGCTGCCTGCGGACCGGGCACGCTGCGTGCAGGTGACCCACACGGTTCTTCGCGAATAACTAACCGGGCTCGCGCTTGACGAAGAGCCGGTCTTGAAAGTCAGTGCATATAGCGTGGATCTTGAACCAGCTCGGCTCGATCCTCTTGTTCTGGTAGCGCAAGGCCTCCATCATCCCCAATAGCTGGTGCCGGCCCTTCAGCATATCGCACTGTTTTGCCTCGATTATAATCAGTACCTGTTCTCGCGCGTAACAACCCAGTCTACCAGGGCAGATGCCTTCAGCTCGGCGCACCGGACTGGCTACTCAGACTTCAGCGTCAGCGTCTCTTTGTCGTGGTTCGCAGTGTTAACTGCATAGATGTATCGATCAAGGATCGGAGCGATGTAAAAAGCGCGCCTCTCAGCCAGGTTCAGACTCCATGGCACTCTCGAGTCGCGATGTACTCATTAAAGTCGTCTCGTATGCTCTTGTCCAGCTCCGGAATCCTGAGCTTCAACGACGACTGCGTGAACGCCTTCATCCTCTGTCCACGTAAAATCCGTTTCGTGTTCTCCTCAGTCATAGCCGAGGAGGTCATGCTCTTCATTTGTAATCATTGCAGACGACTTGTGTTTGCGACCGGTGGACCATTTGGGATAGATGCTTCTTCAGCTTATCAATCGATACCTTGTATTGTTTGGCAACAAGTTTCTGATTCTTCGGCTGAGACACATTCCCGATGAAAACCATATTTCCAGTACATCCGTGTACCTTTAGACGGTAGCTGCTTCCCCATCTAATCGGTCTGATATTCAAACGCTCTTCGAGTTCGTAGGCAAACATGATTGGTATATATCCCTGGTTATATTATCTCGGTGAAAATTCTTACTATATGGTTTAGCCCTTATATAAGGATCACTTTCTATATCTATCTGACTAAAGTCAATTTGAAAAAAAATAATTTTGATCAGTCTCGAGATTTGATACGCTAACGCATTCTTACGTCGCTCACGAATTTGTTCATGATGCTCGTCATCGTATTTCTTTTTCTGCCAGTCCTTCTTTCGAGTCTTGAGGTAATACTTCTTCTGCGGCCGTAGGATCGCTTCCTTGTTGCGTGGTAAGTTTCAGGTGAGTAAGTCACGGTTATCTATCTACTATAGATGACTTTTTATCACAATCAAACAGATATTCTGAAATTCAGAATTATTTTACACAGCCTTATCAAAGATGTGGCCGCATCTCAGCTGGGTATCAAAATAGTTGTTAATTTCCAAGAAATTACCTCATCCTCGCGCCGCCAGAATGAACAACGTGCAGTACGCCATGGCCGGCATGCTGTAGTATGGCGCCCTGAGCCAGACCAAAGCGCTGAGCGTGCCGTCCCCCTTCTTACGATAGTCCTCTACGAGGTGATGATCTTACTACGGTAGGGCCTGACCTGGCTGCAGCTTGCTGCCTGAGCCCACGCAGCAAGCTGCAGCCATCTATCTACACATGCATCGATTTTCACGTTAATAAAAATCACCAAACCATTCAACCTTGACCGGGGTGATATTTTGAGAGGTTATCTTCCCTTCCACAGACTGGGTCCGAGACCCGGTCTCTTGTGGATTATTATCAAGTCGAAGACCGCGGGCGAATAACACTGCAAGCAATTTTAGCCAATAGCAGAACGGTCCATCGGAGCCAACACAGCTCCACAAACTCATTGCCGCATAAGAACTCCCACCTCGACCCCCCCTCTTCCTTGCCAACAAACACTATGCGCTGCCACAGAGGCTTCTGGGTGTTTGCAGCTGACAGAGGCGGCAACATCTCAACGATCGCTGTACACTTTGCCCAAGAGCAAGCATCTCAAGCAGAGCCGGGAGCCAACAAGGCAGCAGAAACTTGGCTGCGCACGCGTGCTGGGAGGGCTATAAAGAAACGCTGGGAGGAGGAGACAGCGGCACGTCGGCTGGAGTACATGCTCCAAAACCCAGATGATACCTTTCCACTGGACACCAATCCGTCGGGCATTGCTGATGGACGGCGGGATCGCCGTCGTTACCCTCGAATGGTGAGGGCAGACGTCACTACACCTGAGGTGCTACAAGAAACTTCTGTCGAAGCTCCAGCTCCGACATGGGTGCTTTCCGACGATCAGCCTCGAGAGCAGATTGGTGCATTTGAGAAGCACAGGGAGAAGGTAATGCGGGCCGCATTTGACGGCGAGATGATGGCACTTGCCCACGCAAAGCGAGCTAATGATATTGATCGAGTTGTGGCTCGTTCAGCGGCTGTGGTGGAGTGCGTGGGAGCTCAAAGTGCCGCGCGTGTACCTCCAGATGTCAGGGCTGGTGTTGTGGAAATCATTCATGACGCGGCATTGCATCTGAGAGCTGCAAGAACGCAGTTGGCTATGCACTCGGATGAAGAGGCAGATGATGCACTGGACGAGACGAAGACTAGCGTTAAAGACGCTAACGCAGCACTAAGCAACTATGTGCGTGGTACCGTTCAAGTTAGTCCTGCCTTCAAAGCCATGTACGACAACAGGGAAATCTACAAGACCAGCAATACTAATTTCTTGCAAGAGTTATATTGGCTTGGAAAACCGTCTCGAGGGCACATTTTGCAAGCTGGTTCAGGATCTCAACCGGGTACTCCAGCGCCAATCGGTACACCGACAAATCCAACGACGGCGTGTCAAGAAAGCAGACCAACTCAGATGCTTGTTGACGCTATTGGTCAGAGCGTGGGCAGCGATAGCAACGACGGTCGAGAATCTACCTCAGTCTGCAAGAAATCTCCGGCTAGTAACTCAAGCAAACGTTCACGATCGCTTCATGAAAGTGCTGGAAAAACAAAATCAAAGCGAGGAAAAGAGCAATCGGTCCAGAATGGAGCATCTGGAGAAGATAGCGCGTACGAACCAAGCAGCTCGGAGGATATCCGTTTGGACAATGTGGGTAATTCTGGGCGGGAAATTCCAAATCGGTTTTTCAGGAAGCGGGTTCCGAAAGATGATGCTCTGGTAGTGTGGACCGATCTTGAGGACCAAGAACACCCTCGAACGGTGCATGTTTACCCTGTCGATTTGGCCAGTTTGCAGACTGGCGCTTCATTGACGCAAACAGCGTTAGATTATTTTATCTATCGCTATATGGATCGAGCCGAGGACTTAGTTCGCGTATACGGCTCGGAAGTGTACGTATTGATGGAGACAGCACGATTTACGCGACAACCAAGACGGAAACACCGGCTATTCACTGAACTGAGCGCGCTATTGGACTGGGCGTCCTACCGATATGTATTTCTGCCAGTATCGGGCCGGAATCATTGGAGTTTTTTTATTATAGAGAACCCCCTGCACCAGGAGCGAACAAAGGTTTACCACATCAACTCGATGAAAAATACGCATAGTTCAGCATACGCTTTTGACGTTGTCGGATGGTTCATGAAAGAGCTGCACAAAGCCAGATCTGGACCGCCAGCACCGTTTGAATGGAGTACTTTCATCCATCTCACCAAGCCCCAGCAATCGAACTGCAGCGACTGTGGACTTTACGCTCTCCATTACATGGATGTGATTCGAAACATATAGTTGCCGAGGAGCCGGGGTCGATAGAGGATAAGCTGGTGGCGTGGACAGCGGGAGGGTTTAACGTCAAGAAGGCAGAGGCATATCGCACGAAACTGTATAGAACACTCTTACCAAACTGAATGAAACCTAGCGATCGAATGCTTAAATCTGAAATATACTGTAACAGGCTGTGATGTCGGCGAAATGTTCTCCTTTCCAACTACAGAAAAGCAACTTGGCGGACTATTGTACAGCAAAGCCTCACTGCGGTAAGTACCGCAAAGCATCACTGCGGTAACTACCGCAAAGCCGCACTGCGGTATGTACCGCAAAGCATCACTGCGGTACCGCAAAGTATCACTGCGGTACCGCAAAGTGCCACTGCGGCATCAACCAAACGAGCGACCGCAGAATATCATCGACTTATTGTTTACCATATGCTATGTGATTTCTAGCACAACATATATTCAAACTGATAGCTGCAATCGGCTTCAGCTTCAGCTCTGGAAATGTGGGGTTATCGCAGGATGGGGTTGGCAATATGCGCGATGGTGGTCTCAATCTGTATCCAGTCGGTTCTCACATGGAGATGGGATTGGCGTTATTGGTCGTGTGAACAGAACAGCGAGCCACAGCACTGGCTTGGACATCATCTTTAATCCCGCTCGTGTGTTTTGCTATCCAGTTCAGCGTTTTGTTGTTGGTACGGCGATAATCCTCCAGTACTTGTACAGCTTGGTAAGTTGCCTCGACATCGACATCAGAGCCACCGTGCGAATCTGGTCTGCAATCGCGGCCACTAAACTGTAAATTGGTCGTCTCCTATTGAAGAACCGGCGCTCGTCGGCACCGCACCATTTCGTACCAAACTGGGCCTCAAGATCCCGGACAGCTTGGGCACCATCTAAGCCTACCGACCATTCGCTCCACAATTCTGGGACAGTCACCAGCCCCCGACGAAGCTTATACATCGGAAACCCGCTTCGTTCGCCGCAAGTTGTCGGCGTAGAAGATGGCATTGTCTGGGCGACATCACCGCCGGTTGGTCGATCCCCGGATAAAAGCTGGACTTGCACAACTGCCGTACCTCCTTGAAGAGGAGCCAGCACATGCATTACGTCGCTGAGACTTCCTTGAACCGTCCGCATAGTTGAGCAGACTTGAGCTAGCGAACTTTTCAGATCTTGGTGTAGTCCATCAATTTTAGCGTTCAGCACAGGTACAGCCTTCTGAAGGCGCTGTTCGGCTGGGTCTTCCATTGTGTCAACGGCTTGCATAATCTCGTTCCTAAATTGCGCAAATTCAGGGGATTGAAATATGTTGTGCGTCCAGATTGGATGTGTCGGTGCCTGGAGTACGACCTTACGAAGATATTGGAGCAGCTCGAGAAATCCTCCGGCAGCGAGTGATTGTTCCGCTTTTTCTTCATTGATGGATTGTTGCCACACCTCCACCTGCGGAAATACCATATTCTGCAGTGACACTGGAGGGTCCACCGAAGCTCGGGCAACAAAAAAACTTCCTTTGCTCGGTTCAAAACCGGCAAGTGTCCGCATCGCCTCTCTCGGTAGAGATGTGAGGTAGCATTTTTCCATTGATTGGTTGTTCCACAGCCCCAACCGACGAATTTGCGACTCGCTTGCACCACCTAGGTCCGCCATGCGTGATCCTGATCCGCGGCCAACGTGGGTTTTAGCTTTGCTGTGGACACCGACATGTTTCAATGCCGCTGTGATAGCTTCGTTGTGCACTTTGTACGACATCGGTTTTGTGGAATCTTTTCCAGTCTTCAACAGCTGTATCGGATACCAGCGCTCTGACGATGTAAAGTCAGGAAATGCCTCGCCATCGACGTGCCAACGCCAAAATAGGTAAAATCCAAGCGTTCCATGAGGGCAGATCTCAACATTTTTGCTGCGCATGCATGCACCGACTTCAATACGTCCGACTTGATTTGTTTTACCCTGCCGCATTACCATAACAAGGGCTCGGCATGGAGTGTAACCCTCATTTTCGAGAATAATTGAGTGTAAGTCTGCCAATTCCATCATCCGCGCCGACTCCCCTCTCATTAGAGCGTAATGGCTTAGCAGAAACGCTACCAAATTGCGCAAGCGCTTGCCTGAATCGCGTGCTGGGGTCCAGAAATACCGAGCTATCTCTTTAATTTGATCGATAGTAGTGTAGCCGTCCAGTAGTGTATTGGCTCCACGGTCCTCGAAATTTTTCCGCTTTCTCTCGTCCTCTTCATATTGTGTCAACTTCAATAGCGCCGTCACCGCTTCGTCGCGGGGAGAGGCGTTGCTGTTGACTTTCGCCCGAGATTGCTGCTTCCACAGGTCAACCATTGCGGCTACATAGGAGTTCACGGTGGAGCGCCCGACTTTTTCGATTCTGTCACTGTGCTCGTTTCCGCTTTTGTGCCGTTTTGCCCGGCCGATCACACTTTCTTCCAGGAAGAGATGAAGCTTCTCACCAGTTACTGTGAATCGGGTTAAGTCGCTAAACGCTGCGCCTTTTCCCGAGCACCAGTCTAAGAACTCCTGTTGCCGACTGCCGTATGCCCGCTGTGTGTTCTTTAGTCGAAGGGTAGTGGCCTTCTCGTAGGTCCGCTGGACAGACTCCTTCAGAGCGACTCGCATCCGAGTCTCTTCTTCCGTGCTGCCCATTGTTCTTAGCGCGCGTCTGGCGGTTTGAGGCCGACGCGCAGATCGCAGATTAGACGCAATTTTTGCCCAATCAGCATCTGGAAGGCCCGTCGTCAGATAAGCCGTTATCTTAACGCCGAAACATGAGATAACTACAGTGATTTGGCTGGAAACCGTCTGTGCTGACCGGTCCCGGCCCGGACCCCGGTGGTGATAATGACAGATAGCTGGTCATTTTGCGGGCTCTCAAGTGGTGATATTTTTTGCACCATTTCCACGGGCGGGACGAACCGAACCCAGATATCCACATTTTTTGGGCTCGGTTTTTCTTGGGGAGCCTTTGAGGTGGACTTCCTTGATTAGTGCTCCGGGCTCTCCGTAAAACTGGGCTCTCCAGCAGTTGAAACGTCTGGCGACGACCCGGGGCGCCAAAACAACCCGGGGCTCACAAAACCTTTTGTAGGGAATATGAAATTATATAGGATTTCGCTGGCCGATAAGCTAAGTGCCAGGATACAAGCACTTTGTGTCCAAATTAAGACTGTTAAACGTACCTGGAGTGCACAATGCTGAGAGGTGTGATGCACGAAAAGGTGAAGAGAAGAATTCTAAACAAGAAAACGGTATAGCATAGCAACATACACCCTATTTGGTGCACCCCTATATAAAATAGTTATTATAACTGAAACACTTGGCGACGACCCGGGTCATCGCCAAATGTTTCAGTTTTCGAATGACTCCCAGCTGAATTCGCCAATAGCATCGGGCTCGTGCTAAATCGAGAAGCCCTGATTTTGCTAAATCTGGGCTCCCCGCGGTTCACTCGAAATTCGGGCTCCCTTCAGAAAGGGGAGTCCGGACTCGGGCTCGGTTCGTCCCGACCTTGACCATTTCCTAATTCTGACCCCCCCTAATAGGGGGTGTCAGAATTGACAAAACTGCGCGGAAATCACATCCGGAAATGGCAGTGTGATTTTAATAGAGCGTACCGTAGCCTCCAAACAAACCGCGGCTGAGAGTGCAAACTTTCTGCACTCACTGTACTGAGCCACAAATTCGCAGTCACACATCAAGAAGACTGAAGACATGGTGGACGTGGTGACGCCTGCGCAGCTGGAGAGCAAGATCCGCCGGGAGATCGGCGCCGTGCTGGTGGAGGCTGTGGACCTTTCGGACGGCTGCGGCAGCAAATTCAGCCTCGTGGTGGTGCACGAGGGCTTCGAAGGTGGGTGGAAGGGGAGGGAGACGACGACTCCAAGTCGTGTCTTGTCCAAGCTGACGAGTCTGTTCGCGTATGTTTCAGGCCAATCGCTGCTGCAGCGCCAGCGCCAGGTGAACGATTGCCTGAAGGAGGAGATGACGCGCATTCACGCGCTGCAGATGAAGACGTGGACGCCCGCCCAGTACGAGCAGAAGACGCAGAAGAAACTGCCGTCGGCCGCCAACAGCCAGTCCTCGGGAGAGCACTAGAGCCCCAGGATCAACAAGCAGAGCAGACGTGAAATAGTTCATTGCAAACTGTGCATTGGTGTCGTGTTGAGGCTATTGGAACTGCAAGGAGGAGGAGCCACTAGCTAGTGGAGACGCGACGGGGGAAGCGGGCAGCGTGGCCAGCTCGTCCAGACTCAGACTCGGCCCGTCCACCGCCTTTTGCCAACCAGAAGAAGCTGATGCTGCTGTTGTGGCCCCCAACGCCCTCTCCCCGGTAGGTTTCACGATGAGCCGCTGAGCCCTTGCAGTCAGCGGAGACAGCGCCCCGTCCGAGCTCGAACTGCCGGTCCTGGACAGCGAGCCGAAGCTCGGCCATACCGAAGAAGGTGCTGGCGACGGATCGCTTGGAGCTACACCGTCGCGTGCTAGCACAGTCAGTGACGGAGCGTTGGCGACGCTGCTGCTTGTACTGCTCGCGTTTTTGCGCGGACTCGGACTCCTGCCCTTGTTGCGACGGCCAGGAGAAGTCCCGCCTCCAAGATGCTGGTAGCTCTCTTGGCTGCATCTCGCCAGCTTCTTGTAGAACTCGAGCTCGTCGGTGAGCAGCCGACACTTCTCCTGCGACATAATGATCTGCTGCTTGAACAGCCCCTGGTACTCTTGAAGCGAGTTCTGCAGACAGCCGATGTGGGTCTCCTGGTTGCTCAGCCGCGTCTCGCACGCGCGGTTCTTCATCTCGAGTTGACTGCACGCCACGTTGCACAGGTTGGCCTGAAACTCGAGCTCTTCGATGCGCGTCTTGAGCCGCGCATTCTCCACCACGATGTTGTAGCTTTCGCCGCTCAGCGACTGGCGCGCGTTCTCCGACAGGAAGTGCAGCTGGAGCTTGAGCTCGACGATCTGGCGTGACAAGGCGTCGGCGTCGGCGTGGTGCACGCAGTCGGGTGTTGTGCACGGCGGTAGATTTCCGTAGAGAGACGGCAAGACGGTGTTCGTGAGTGCGTCCGCCTTCGTGGGTTCTTCAGTGGCTGACGCCGACGTTGCTGTTGTCTCTGGGGACTCGCCTGAGCCACTGGTAGTCGAATTTTCCGAGTTGATATCGGACTGCTTTGGTTGCTGCATGGAGCTCTTGACTGGCGAGTCCGATCGAGACTCGAGCGACTTCCGCCAGTTGTCGCTCTCCAGCCAGACCTTCAGCGAAGGCGACGCTGCAGCTTCGCGGGACTCTTCGCCAGCAGAGCTCTCACCTTCTGCAGCGCCTTCCCGTCGGCTCGAGAGCGTTAGAATTGGCTTGCCAGTAGACAGGTCGATGGTGACCTCGTCCAGCTTCTTCTCGAGCGCCTCGAGCACGCCAAACAAGCGCTTGTTCTCTTCCTCCAGCGCCTGGTTGGCGAGCTCCAGCTTGGTGATGGCTTTGGCATCGGTATTGTCTTCTTCATCGTCATCGGCGCTGTCGCCATCCTCGTCGTCGCCCTCTTGGCTGGAGTGGTCTTCGTCGGACGCATCGGTGTCCTGCGGCTTCCCGCTTTCTTGCACGGCAGCCGCTTCATCGGGGTGCTCATTCTCCTGGTACTTGGCAGTCAGCAGTCGCTGGAGCTCGTCGATCTTGCGGTTCTTCGCTTCCATGTCCTCCATCGCGCGCTGGTAGAGCTCCTTGAAGATGATTCCTGTTGCGAATCCTGCGCCGCCTTCGCCCCCGTCGGTCCGCTGTACCACGGGGTTCTTGATCTCCTTCGCGCGTAGACCAAAGCGTAGCGTGGAAATGGTCTCCGCCATGTTGTAGGAGCTGCACGAAGCCGCAAGGATGAGGCACGTTTTGGCCGTGCCCCCCAGCGAGTCCTGCAGTAAACGTGTGAGCTTCGAGTCACGGTAGGGAACGTGGCGCTTGCCTTCTCCCAGCGCCTTGATGACGTTGCTGAGCGCCGACAGGGACTTGTTGATCGCCTTGGCTTCTTGCAGCACGCGGCCGCTGGCGTTGGTCTTGTTTACGAGCTCGGATCCAGCGAGGTCGACGATGTACATTGTGGCGCGCTTCCCACTGACCGGGCGCACGCAGGAGATCATGAGGATGGTGTGGCTGCGACTCGAGTCCTTGTTCATGCGCGTGGAGGACACTGCACGACTGAGCGTGCCGCTCTTGACCAGCTCCATCATCGCTGCCTCGGACTTGCTGGAAATGCGCGTCATTTCCTCGACGTACACGCCGTGCTGCGCGCTCTCGCGTATCTTGAGCCCGCCGTTCGTGGGCACTCCGATGTTGCCGCTGCTGTTGCTGGGGCTGAGCAGGTCGCGGACCTGCTCCATGTAAATCTCCACGAAGGACACGGTGAGCTCGATGGGGTCCGTCGTGGCGCGCTCCACCTCCTCGTAGAGGTCTTGGGCGACGCGCGAGATGATGCCGCCCTCTTCATCGGCGCTCACCAGCACGCCGTCCTTGGGTCCTAGGATCGTGTGGGTCTTGCCGGAGCCCGTCTGCCCATAGGCGAAGATGGTGCTGCACATGCAAAAGCAACATGGAGAAGCGTGAGCCGTAGCTTGCCAGCTGTAGGGGGTAGGCCGCCACGTACCAGTTGTAGCCCTGCAGGAACTCGTGGACAAGCGGCTTCGCCGTGTGCGCGTACACCTCCTCCTGCGTCGAGTGGACGTCGAAGACGCGGTCGAAGGTGCAGCGGATCTCGTCCACCTCGCAGCGCTCGTTGCGCAGGAACATGGTGCGGCCTCCGATGACGGTCGTGCTGCAGCGGAGAACCACCGGGAGATGTGAGCTCAAAAACCACCGGAAAGAAGAGCAAGACGTAGCAAAGCGTACCATGGCACAGCCTCCTCGCGCTTCTCGAGCTGGTTCTGTTGGCGTAGGCGACAGAAGACCTTGATGCTAGCCAGCTCGGGCGTCGAAGCGGTCGGCGAAGCGATCGCAGTCATTCTCCTGCTGCTGCCGTCGTCCATGGAGAGCAGAGGGCGACGCGGGGCGGGGCTTACGGGTCTGTCAGCAGCACTTGCCTTGAGGCAGCGACTGCTATCTTAGGCTGGCGTCCGCAATGCTATATACAACTTCAACATGTTGGGGCTAAACTTGGGCAGCTTGGCTTGGCACGGTCCGTAGCTCGGCAAGTGAATGCTGCAGCGGCGGCTGCATTGGGCACCTCAGCAGCCTGATCAGCCTGAGCAATCGAGCAAAGCGAAGCGGAGCCCGTGGGGTCATGTCCAGACCGAGGATGACGCCAGCCGGACTTAATTGATGGCCATGTTGTCTTGCAGCCAGCCATTGGCGCCACCTCTCATGCCGGGACTGCATCCTCACGATCTTGCTGGAAGCGCGATATTACCGTAAGTAAGTGCATAACAACCGTAATTAAGTACATTGGAAGGCAATCGTACAGGCAAAACCTCGAATCAAAGTAATGATTTATAAAACCTGTAGTTTTTGGCGAATAGTTTCGGCAGACAGCCACAAACCAATCAGCGGTCGCCAAGCCAACACCTCCGTGATTACATTCCCTGCAACAATCGCTTCCCATGAATATCAACTTCTACCTGTCAAACTTGTCGTCATTATTGGAGGTAGTACCACTCCACCTCTTCACCCGCGAAACTCGATGCCGCCGCTTCAAGCGGTCCGTCAGATGTCCTCCTGAGTCGACGTAATGCTTCAGTCGCCGAGTTGCCCCCTGCCGCCGACTTCAGATCTCGATGGTCGCCAACATGGAGGAATCGTCCGCGCAGCTACGCCCTCACGCCGCCGCCACCGCCGCTGCTGCTGAGCCCAAGCCGCAGTCCTTGCTCATCAAGACGGACGTGGACACGGAGTTCGCCGAGGAGGAGGGCGAGTTGTTCGCGCCCGAGGAGCAGGCCGAGGCCGGCTTCAAGTGGTCCGAGGTGGTCTGGTACAACGTCGTGGTCCTCGGCTTATGGCACATTGGCGCGCTCTACGCGCTGCTGTTCGTGATCCCTGGATGCACTCTGAAGCAGCTGTTGGTGCTCTGGGGGCTGCTCTGGGTCATGGCCGGCCTGGGCATCACGGCCGGCGCGCACCGCCTGTGGTCGCACCGCGGCTACAAGGCCAAGCTGCCGCTGCGCGTGTTCCTCATGCTGTGCAACTCCATGTCCTTCGAGGGCACCATCTTCGAGTGGTCGCGCGACCACCGCGTGCACCACAAGGGCTCGGACACGACGGCCGACCCGCACAACTCGGAGCGCGGGCTCTTCTTCTCGCACATGGGCTGGATCATGGTGCGCAAGCACAAGAACGTGCGCGCTGCCGGCAAGAAGCTCGACTTCTCCGACCTGCTGGCGGACCCCGTCGTGACCTTCCAGATCAAGCACTACATGAAGACGGTGCTGCTCATGTGCTACCTGGTCCCTACGGCCATGGGCTGGTACCTGGGCAGTGCCTGGGCTGGCTTCTGGGTGGGCGGCATCTTCCGCCACGTCTGGGTGCTCCACATGACGTGGATGGTCAACAGCGTGGCCCACTTCTTCGGCTACAAGCCCTACGACCGCAAGATCCAGCCTGTGGAGAACCTCATCGTGGCCATCGGCGCGCTCGGCGAGGGCTACCACAACTACCAGTACGTTGCAGCAACTCTTGTTGCTACTGAGCTGCTGAGCTGCTGAACTAACGCCTTGTCTTGTCGTCTACAGCCACAAGTACCCGTCGGACTACGCCACGAGCGAGTGGGGCCTGCTCACTGGCCAGTTCAACCCGACCAAGGCGTTCATCGACTTCTGCGCGCTCATCGGCCAGGCCTACGACCTCAAGCGCAGCCGCACGGCCTCCAGGACCCGCGTGCGCGTGGCCAAGCAGGTGGCCGAGGACCGTCTGAAGCGCGGCCTGAGCCCGACCATGTCCTGGTGGGACCGCCAGCTGAGCCAGCTCTTCTTCGGCAAGTCCGAGGCCCAGGTCTTCCAGTAAGTGGGCTGAAGGCCGAGAGCGTGCCCTTAGGCTTTGAATCGATGAGGGGCCGGCGTGAACCAGGCAGCATCGAATGGCCGTCGTTGCATCAAGCGACGACGCCTTGTAGGGATGAGAAATTAACATGAAAAGCCTGAGCAAATGCAGTGGTGTGCGTATCGATTGCTCTACGTTTGCTGAAATGCGGTCCCGTGAACAGGTCAACCAACAACAAGGACCGATGTCGACCACCGAAGAGCCATGGGCGGGCGACATGAGCGCGAGGTCATGTGCCTGGTGCTGAACTTGGTGTAGCCTGCCAACGCACAGCCTGCTTCACTGCTCGGTGTGCGAGTTCACACTCAAAGATGCTCCCACGCCCTTGCACGCTGCTGGGCTTGTGTCGACGGGCATCGAGTGAGCCTTCGGTTCCGGCACCGGAAGCGCCTGGAACGCACATGCACTGCTCCCATTGTTACAACACTCCACCAAAGCCTTAAACACCACAAGCAATGCTCTTCCATCGTCGGTGTGCGGACTTCCTCGACCATTACACCTCCACATGCAATTTTCTTGTGGCGACGCTCCCCGGCCGCGATCGCATGCAGATGCAGATTGCAGCAGAGCCCCCGATCTCCGGGAGCTGCCCCATCATCCCCTTTGCCAGCCAAAGCAGTGCAGCGAAGTCCTCGGCATTCCTCCACGAGAATTATGCTTGGTGCATAACTCGGTCCTCTCCAGCCTCTAATCTCCACGCTTACCACGTTGGAACCTGAGACTTGAAACACGTTGCAAACTGTATTAGCTCCGATCTTCCAGAGCTCTCTTCATAGCCCAATTCACCTCTCAAGCAGCAGCTCAACCACGCGCGCAGCACCAGGACTCACGGCCTCCTTCCTCCTTTGACAATGTCCTTCCTGCCGCTCACTCGTCGACTCGCCTCTCGTGCCCCAAAGCCCACGCTCCTCAGCTTCAGAATGGCCTCCACGTCCGCCACGAACGCCCAACTGGCGTCTCTCAAGGGCCAGAACTTCATGTCCACGGCCCAACTGAGCACGGAGCAGCTCACTGGTCTCCTGGCCAAGGCGGCCGAGTTTAAGGCCACGTACTCCAACCCGGAGACCAAGGCCACGGCCCCCAAGCCTCTGACGGGCGAGATCTGCTCCATGATCTTCCAGAAGCGCAGCACGCGCACGCGCATCTCGAGTGAGGTGGGCATGCACCTGCTGGGCGGCAAGGGGCTGTTCCTCTCGTCCGACGACATCCAGCTGGGCGTGAACGAGACGCTCAAGGACACGGCGTTGGTGCTGTCCCGCTTCAACAGCATCATCCTGGCCCGCGTCTACGGCCACAAAGACATCCTGGAGCTCGGAGAGCTGGCCACGGTGCCTGTAATCAACGCTCTGTCCGACAAGTACCACCCGCTGCAGATGCTGGCCGACTACCTGACTGTGCGCGAGCACTTTGGCAAGTTCGAGGGCCTCACGTTCGCCTGGGTGGGCGACGGAAACAACGTGCTGCACGACTACATGCTGGCGGCCCCCAAGCTCGGCGCTAACATCCAGATCGCCACGCCCGAGGGCTACGAGCCTGACCAGGACGTCGTGGAGGAGACCAAGCGTCTGGCCGCACTGGCCGGCACCAAGGTCATCATGACCACCGACCCCGTGGAGGCCGTCAAGGGCGCCAACGTCGTGTCCACCGACACGTGGATCAGCATGGGCCAGGAGGAGGAGTCGCAGAAGCGCCTCAAGGCCTTCGCAGGCTACCAGGTCACCAACAAGATGCTGGAGAGCGCCGCCGAGAAGCACATCTTCCTGCACTGCCTGCCGCGCCACCAGGACGAGGTCCACGACGAGGTATGACGGGAGTTGTTAGTGGCTGCATTGGCGGACTGTTGATTGACAATGTTCATTGTTGTGTTTGTTGGTGGCCAGGTCTTCTACGGCCCACGCTCGCTCGTGTTCGACGAGGCCGAGAACCGGCTGTGGACCGTCATGGCCGTGTACGCGTCGCTGCTCGGCAAGTTCTAAGCCCATCTGAGCCAGTCGCCGCTAATAATGAAATGGAGCACCACCGCCACCTTCGTGCAACGTTGTCGTGTCTGTCCATTTTTGTTGCTCGTTTCGCGATCCCAGCCGTGAAGCGGCGGTGGCGTTGCGATCCATTCCCAACAAGCGCCTATAAGAGAAGCTCCCAGTGTGAGCCATGGGAGGCGAAGACGGCGAGCGCGCGTCAGGCAAGAACGAGGTGAATCCGCTCAAGTACATCGAGCAGCGCGTGGCATCGGCCTTTCCGCATCTCGTCGGCCCAAAGTTCACAGCCAAGTACGCGACGGAGCCCAACGAGAACTGCGTCAAGGAGTTCCTGGACAACGAAGACGTGACGCTGCTGGCCTTCTCGGGCGACAGCGTGGTCGCGTCCATCAAGATGCCCGGTACGTTGCCGCGCGGCAAGACCGTGTGCTTCACCAAGTTCTACAAGACGTGCATCACGCCCAAGAACGTACTGACGGACATGATGCTGAACGAGCTCACGCCCAGCAGCGTCGAGTACCTGGAGAAGATGGTGGCCGAGATCTACTTGCCGCTCTTCTCTAACGTCGCCAACCAGGAAGGCTGGGGTGAGGTGGCGTCCAAGGAGGTCGTGGACAAGTTCCACGCGTACATGGCGTCCGTGTCCATCATCAGCGGCGCCACCAAGGGCGAGACGTGTCTGCCGTTGCCCCCGATCGACGGCAACGCCACCAACCTGAGCAACAAGGTGTCGCTGCTTGAAGGCTCCATCGTCATCTGGACCAAGCAAATCAAGAACGTGCTCAAGCAGGACCCGGAAGACCTGCTCAAGCAGGGGCTGCACCCGACGCCCGACGCCGAGATCGACTTCTGGAAGCTCAAGGCGGCCAACCTCAACTCCATCTTCGACCAGCTCCAGTCCAAAAAGGTGCGCAAGATTCTCACGGCGCTCGACCGCTCCAAGAGCACGTACTGCACCACGTTCGCGCGCCTGTGCAAGGAGGTCTTCACGGCGCGCATCGAGGCGAACGACAACATGAAGTACCTGCGCACGCTCGAGGAGTGGTTCATCCGCCTCAACAACGACGAGGACTTCCCGGCGCTCACGGAGCTCTTCAAGCCCATGCTGCACATCATCCTCTTGATCTGGAAGAATTCCAAGCACTACAACACGCCGGCGCGGCTCGTGGTGCTCATGCGCGAGATCTGCAACTCGCTCATCAACCAAGCGCGCAAGTACTTGAGTGGCGAGCTCATCTTCGCGCTCATCGACCAGGACGAGGCCGGCCAAGCCGTCGAGCAGCTCAAGACGACGCTGCAGGTGTGCTCGGCCTTCAAGAGCACCTACTTCGACTACAAGGCCACGGCCAACGCCGAGTGTCCGGCCAACCCGTGGCGCATCCAGGGCAACGCGCTCTTCGTCCGCCTCGACAGCTTCCTGGAGCGCTGCCACGACATCCTCGACCTCACGCAGACCATCGTGCAGTTCAGCAAGCTGTCCAAGATCGAAGTGGGCGGCACCAAGGGCAAGACGCTCACGCTCAGTGTCCAGCAGATCCACGCAGACTTCGCCGAGGCCGTCAACACGTTCAAGGGCGTGTCGCTCGACATCATGGACGTGGGCGCGTCCAAGTTCGACGACAACTTCTACGACTTCCGCTGCAAGATCAAGGAGCTCGAGCGTCGGCTGGGCTCGGTGCTGACGCAGGGCTTTGACGACTGCTCCACCATCTTTGGGCGCTTCAAGCTACTCGACTCGTTCGAGGGGCTGCTCAACCGCCCCATCATCCAGGACGAGCTCGAGAAGAAGCACGTGGCGCTCGTACAGAGCTACGGACACGACTTGAAGCTCGTGCAGGAGCTCTTCCTGCACTGCCGCGATGCGCCGCCCATTAGCTGGAACCTGCCGCCGGTAGCAGGCGCGCTGACCTGGTGCCGCGGCCTCGTGGAGCGCATCGAGCACCCGATGAAGAAGCTGCGAGAACTCAACCAGAATGTCATGGAGCGCGAAGAGGCCAAGGAGGTGTACAAGGTGTACGGCACCATCATGGCGTCGCTGCAGGAGTACGAGAATCAGAAGGTGGAGGAGTGGAGCCGCGACGTCGAGGCGTCTTCGCAGGCCAAACTCAAGCTGCCGCTGCTACTGCGCCACCCGCAGACGCGCTGCCTCCGCGTCAACTTTGACCCGGCGCTGGAGAAGCTGCTGCGCGAGATCAAGTACTTGAGGCTACTGAACATCGACGTGCCGCCGTCCGCGCTGCAGATTTCCGGCAAGGAGGAGACGTTCCGCAAGTACCGAGGCGAGCTCATGTACATCGTGGAGCCCTACAACTCGATGATCGAAGGCATTCACCCGCTCGAGGAGCCGCTGGTGCGGCGGCACATCCAGAACATCGACGCCTGTGCCGGCCGCGGCATCGAAGAGCTTAACTGGAAGAGCGCAGGCATCGACACGTTCATCGACGAGTGTCGGAAGGCCGTGGAAGGCGCCAACGAGATCGTGACGAACCTCAAGGACAACCTCAGCACCATCCAAGACACGCTCAGTGCCTGGAACATGCCGCTGCTCGAGCGCCAGGCGAAGCCCGTGGCCGTGAGCGAGCACGAGCGGCAGCACAAGAGCTACATCGTGCAGCGTACACTCAAGATCCGTGAAGGCGCTGCCGAGATCCATCGGCGCTTGAAGCAGTCGAACACTGGCATCGTCGGCGTCAACACGGCGCAGTGGAAAGCCTACGTGGACTATGTCAATAACATCGTGGTCAACGGCGTGGCGCGCGTCATCTGCTCGTCGCTGGAGTTTCTGTCCAAGCAACTTGACCCAACGGGAGGCAAGGACGGCGCGCTGGACGCCGCTCCTCCTCCTCGAGAAGGCGGCTCCAAGTCGAACAAAGACCACCAGAACCGCCTACCGATGCTGGAGATCAAACTGGACCTGATCGCGAACCGCGTGCAGTTCAACCCGAGCGTCGGCGAGAACCACGGCAAGGGGCTGAGCGACACGATCCAGATGTGGATTAACTCGTTCTTTAACGTGGCGACGGCAGTCAAGCGGCTGGACTCGGACGGAGGCGGCTCGTACCTCAAGGAGATGCACTCGGACATGACCATCTCCATGATGCTGGCCACTATCAGCGAGTACCAGGAGGAGAACGAGGCCATGTTGGCCGCTTTCAAGCGCAAGTACGACGGCTACGGCTATCTGTGGGAATCCGACATGGCAGCGCACTTCCAGGCCTTCCTGGTTACAGCCACCGTACCAGGCGCCAACGGCGGAGCGGACATGCTCGACCTGGACAAGTTCAACGCCGAGATCACCAAGTACGAGCAAGTGGCGAGCGAGATCGAGAGCCTGACGACGCCGACAGACATCGGGTGGCTGCGCGTCAACTCGCAGCCCATCAAGACGGCCATGCTCACGTGGGTCAGCAAGTGGATCTACCAGTACACGACGTACCTGCACCAGCACGTCGCCACCAAGCTTTCGGGGCTCCACGACTTCATGGAGACGGTGATCAAGGGCCTGGAGGAGCAAGTCGCAGACAAGAACAAGGACGCTCTGAAGCGCGTCATGACGCACATCCGCGACGTCCGCAAGCAGATGGACGCTACGAACGAACTCTTCGAGCCTCTACGAGAGACCGTCCACCTGCTCAAGCTGCACGGCATCAACGTTGAAGACACCAAGATCGGAGACCACGCCGTGCAGGACTACCTCGAAGCGGCCCCGATGCAGTGGGAGGCCATCGTCAACAAGACGTTCAAGAAGAAGGAGGAGATCATGCCGCTGCAAATGGCCGAGGTCGAGTCCATCAAGGAGGAGCTCGAGTCGTTCTTCCTGGACATGCGCAAGTTCCGCAACGAGTTCCGGACGACGGCGCCGTTCAGCTTCCAGGGCACGCCGACCGACGCCTACGCGCAGATGAACAACTTCGCGTCAGCTCTGCACAAGAAGATGCAGCAGGCCAAGGACTTTAACGAGCTCGAGGAGCTGTTCGAGCTCCAAGTTTCAAAGTACCAGGAGACGACCGACACGCTGTACGAGCTGCAGCAGCTCAAGAAGTGCTGGGACCTGAAAGATCTCGTGCTGGCCACGTTCGACGACTGGAAAAGCACCTTGTGGACGACCATCCAGACGGACACGTTCGAGGGCTACACGCGCGCCTTTATGAAGCAGCTCAAGATGGAGGCGACCGAGCACCAGCTCATCAAGGGCTGGCAAGTCTACAAGGACAGCGAGCAGCTCGTCAAGAACATGGCGACGGTGCTGCCGCTTATCAACGACCTCCACTCGGAGGCCATGCAGGATCGCCACTGGAAGGCGCTGTCGACGATCTGCCACGTCAAGGCCATCGAGCCGAAGGACGCCAAGTTCTGCTTTGCCGACCTGCTGAAGCTCAACCTCCACATGCACGTGGACGACGTGGGCGAGATCGTGGAGACGGCCAACAAGGAGCAGAAGATCGAGAAGAAGCTCAAGATGATCGAGGAGCTGTGGCAGCGGCTGACGCTCGAGTACGTGCCGCACAAGGACTCAGGCACGTTCGTCGTCAAGCCCTCGGAGGAAGTCGTCGAGTCGCTCGAGAGCAACCAGCTGGAGCTGCAGACGATGATCGGCATGGGCAAGTTCGTCGAGTTCTTCAAGGACCGCGTCTTGGCGTCGCAGAAGACGCTGGGCCATGTGGAGGAAGTGCTCAAGGAGTGGGTGTCCGTGTCCAAGCAGTGGGCGTCGCTCGAGAGCATCTTCTTGAGCTCGCCCGATATCCGCAACCAGCTCCCGGACGACACGCGCACGTTCGAGTCCATCGACTCGAATTTCAAGGACCTGATGAAGAACGCCGTGATGGAACCCAACGCCGTGCTGGCCTGTACAGTGGACAACCGGCTCGAGTCGCTCAAGGAGATGACGACGATGCTGGAGAAGTGCCAGAAGTCGCTCAACGAGTACCTGGACAAGAAGAAGAAGATCTTCCCTCGCTTCTACTTCGTGTCGAACGTGGCGCTGCTGGAGATCCTGTCGAACGGCAACAACCCCAAGAAGATCATGCCGTTCCTCGGGGATTGCTACGACTCGCTGTGTGACCTCACGTTTGAGGACGACTCGCCCAACACGGCGCACACGATGGTGGCCAAGGACGGCGAGGAAGTCAGACTGCCCAAGATCTTCGTCATGGCTGGAGCGGTCGAGAGCTGGCTCAACGAGCTCACGGAGGCCATGCGCTTCTGTCTGCGCAAGGAGATGCACGACTCGATTGAAACAGCAGCCAACTGGGACGTGGAGAAGCCTCGCCACCAGTGGCTCTTCGACTACCCGGCCCAAGTCGTGCTCAACTCGACGCAGATCTACTGGACGGAGGAGACGGAGATGGCGCTGGAAGAGTTTGAGAACGGCCAGGAAGACTCGGTCAAGAGGTACCTGACGGTGTGCAACCAGCGACTAGAGCAGCTCATCAACCTCGTGCTGGGGAACCTCTCGAGTCCGGACCGCTGCAAGATCATTGCGCTCATTACTCTGGACGTGCACTCGCGTGACGTCGTCAAGAAGCTGGTGGATGAGAAGGTGGAAGGGCCGCTCAGCTTCATGTGGCAGCAGCAGCTCCGCTTCATCTGGCGGCAGGAGAACTACGACGTGGACATCCGCATCACCGACTTCCGCTCCAAGTACTCGTACGAGTGGATCGGCAACACGGGGCGTCTCGTGATCACTCCGCTGACGGATCGGTGCTACATCACGCTGACGATGGCGCTCCGGTTGTTCCTGGGCGGAGCTCCTGCTGGCCCCGCTGGCACGGGCAAGACGGAGACGACCAAGGACTTGGCTCGAGCCATGGCGCTGTGCTGCTACGTGTTCAACTGCTCCGACCAGATGAACTACCAGACGATGGCCGACATCTTCCGAGGCCTGTGTCAGACCGGCACCTGGGGCTGCTTCGACGAGTTCAACCGCATCAACATCGAAGTGCTTAGCGTGGTGGCCACGCAGGTGAAATGCATCCAGGACGCCATCGTGTTCAACGCCGTACCAGGCAACCGAGACCCCAAGTACCAGACGCTGCCAGCAGGGACGCCGCCGGTTGTCGTGGGTGAGTTCGAGTTCATGGGGGCCTCGGATCGCATCACGCTCATCCCGACGTGTGGCTTCTTCATCACAATGAATCCGGGTTACGCCGGTCGCACGGAGCTGCCGGAGAACCTCAAAGTGCTCTTCCGTTCGTGCGCCATGATCCGGCCCGACTTGAAGCCCATCTGCGAGAACATGCTCATGTCCGAGGGCTTCCAGCAGGCTCGTACACTGGCCATCAAGTTCGTGACGCTGTACGAACTGAGCGCCGAGCTGCTGTCCAAGCAGTTCCACTACGACTGGGGGCTCCGCGCCGTCAAGTCGGTGCTTCGAGTCGCCGGTATCCTCAAGCGGGCGGAGCCTGACATCGAGGAGGACAAAGTGCTGATGCGTGCGCTGCGCGACTTCAACACGCCCAAGATCCCGCACCACGACTCGCCGATCTTCCTGCGCCTCATCAACGACCTGTTCATCGGCGTTGAAGTCGCTCCCAAAGTCAACGTGGAGCTGCGCGAGAAGGCCGTGGCCGTCTGCAAGGCCAACAACCTGCAGCCTGACGACTCGTTCATCCTCAAGATCTGCCAGCTGCAAGAGCTCATCGACGTGCGTCACTCCGTCATGCTGCTTGGTCCGGCCGGTTGTGCCAAAACCACGACGTGGCAGGCACTGGCCAAGTGCTGGAACCTTGGCAAGGACAAGAAGGTCTGTGTGTACGAGACGCTGAACCCCAAGGCCGTCACGTCGGACGAGCTCTACGGCTACATGACGCTGTCCAAGGACTGGAAGGATGGCGTGCTGTCCATCATCATGCGTGGCATGGCCAAGAACTACTCGGAGCAAGGCTTCTACGAGAGTCAATCGTACAAGTGGGTGGTGCTCGACGGGGATATTGACGCCGTGTGGATCGAGTCCATGAACACCGTCATGGACGACAACAAGGTGCTCACATTAGTCTCAAACGAGCGGATTCCGCTCAGTGGTGCGATGCGGATGGTCTTCGAGATCAACTCGCTCAAGAACGCGACGCCTGCCACGGTCTCCCGGGCTGGAATCCTGTACATTAACGAGATCGACGTGGGCTGGCGGCCGTTCATGGAGTCCTGGGTGGCCAAGAGGGAGGAAGAGGTGGAGCGCACGTACTTGCCTGGCCTCTTTGACAAGTACGTGGACCCCATCTACGACTTGATGCGCAAAGGCTACAAGCAAGTGGCGCCCGTGCGTCTCATCAACCAGGTCTCGACTGTCTGTTACCTGCTCGAAGGGCTTCTGGGCAACATCCCCACGGAGAAGAAGAACCCCGAAGTGATCGAGTCCATCTTCGTCTTCTGTGCGACGTGGGCCTTCGGTGGGCCTCTCATCGTCGACAAGAGCGTCGACTACCGCAAGAACTTCCACGAGCTCTGGTGCTCGACGTTCACCAGCATCAAGTACCCGAAGGAGGGGCTGTGCTTTGACTACTTCTACAACCTCGAGTCGGGCGAGTTCGAGAGCTGGAGCACCAAGGTGCCAAAGTACACGCCGGGCTCCATCGGCAACGGACCGGCCGACACGCCGTTCAACTCGATCGTCATCAGCACCAACGATTCGGTCCGCATTCGCTTCCTAGTGGAGACGCTCGTGGCTCGCCAGCGACCAACGATGCTCGTGGGCGGCAGCGGCACCGGCAAGACCACGATTCTCAAGAACTTCCTGCGCGAACTGGACGACGACATGCTCTTCTCGACCATCAACATGAACTACTACACGGACTCGGCCAAGCTGCAGCAGCAGCTCGAGTCGGTCATTGACAAGCGCTCGGGCCGCATGTTCGGCCCGCCAGCCACCAAGAAGTTGATCTACTTCATCGACGACCTCAACCTGCCGTACATCGAGACGTACGGCACGCAGAACTCGCTGGCGCTGCTGCGGCAGCACATGGACTACAAGACCTTCTTTGACCGCGTGGATCTGGGCTTCCGCAAGGAGATCGTCGACGTGCAGTACCTGTCGGCCATGAACCCCACTGCGGGGTCCTTTATCATTGACGAGCGTCTGCAGCGCCACTACGCGCTCTTCGCCTGCATGATGCCTGGCCGCGACGATCTCAAGACCATCTACAACTCGATCCTCAAGGGCCACATGCAGAACGCGGGCTTTGCCTCGTCCGTGGTGGCCGTGTGCGAGAACATCATCAACGTGTCGATCCTGCTGCACGAAGAGATGGTCAACCGGTTCCTGCCGAGCGCCACCAAGTTCGTCTACAACTGGAACATGCGCGAGCTTTCCAACGTTTTCCAGGGCCTCACGCGCTCCAAGGGCGAATTCTTCCCCACCGCCTACGCGTTCACTCGGCTCTGGGTGCACGAGGCCACGCGCGTCTTCTGCGATCGGCTCATCAACGACGAGGACATTGTCAAGTTCGGCGAGCGCCTTCGCGAGGTGACCAAGAAGGTTCTACCGGACATGGACCAAGTGGCGCTGTTCAACGACCAGCCTCCGCCGGCGCCTGGCACGGAAGACGGCACCCCGGTGCCTGTGAACATCTTCACGACATTCGCGACGCCAGTGGCCGGAGCCGACAGTGTGTACATGCCTGTGGCCTCCATGAAGGCACTGAACAAGGTGCTGGTGGACCAGCTCGACGACTACAACTCCAAGTACTCCATGATGAACCTGGAGCTGTTTGACAACGCTATGGAGCACGTGACGCGGATCTGCCGCATCATCGGAAACCCTGGAGGCAACGCGATGCTCATCGGCGTGGGCGGAAGCGGCAAGCAGTCTCTGTCTCGCCTGGCGTCTCACATCTGCGGCTTTGACGTGCGTCAACTGTCCGTCACGTCCAACTTCCGCATTGACGACCTCAAGGAGAGTCTGGCCGAGATGTTCAAGATCGCAGGCGTCCAAGGGCTGCCGCTCGTCTTCCTCATCACCGACTCGCAGATCGTGAACGAGCGCTTCCTCGTGTACATCAACGATATGCTTTCGTCCGGCTGGATCCCGGATCTCTTCCCCAAGGAGGATCTGGATGGACTGCTGGGTGCGCTGCGTAGTGAAGCCAAGGCCAACGGCATCCCCGACGCGATGGACGCCCTGATGGACTTCTTGTTGCTGCGGATTCGGCTCAACTTCCGCGTCATCATGTGTTTCTCTCCTGTCGGCGCCGTCTTCCGCGTACGAGCTCGTCGCTTCCCGGGCCTAGTCAACTGCACAGTCATCGACTGGTTCCACCCGTGGCCGCGTGATGCTCTCGTGCGTGTGGCCTCGAGTTTCCTGGAGAAGTTCGAGGAAGTGGGCGACGCGCAGCTTCAACGCAGCCTCGCGAACCACATGGCCGACGTGCACATTTCCGTGACGGACATGAGCAAGAACTACTTCGAGACGCAGCGGCGCTACAACTACGTGACGCCCAAGAGTTTCCTGGAGCTCATCAGCTTCTACGAGATCCTGCTCAAGCAGCGCAAAGAGGACATTCAGCGCCAGATTTCCCGTCTGGACGACGGCCTGTCAACGCTGCGCAAGACGTCGGCGGATGTGGCCGAGCTGCAGGTGGATCTCAAGCACACGATGATCAAAGTGGCCGAGAAACAGGCGTCCACGGACCAGCTACTGGAGCAAATGGGCCGAGAAAAGGCCGGCGCGGAGGTGCAGCAGGAGAACGCCAACAAGGAGAAGTCCAAGGCCGAAGCGGCCAGTGCCGCGGCCGCAGAGCTGGCAAGCGAGGCGGAGACCGAGTTGAGGCAGGCCAAACCGGCCATGGACGCCGCCGCTGCCGCGGTTGATTGCTTGTCCAAAGCGGCTATCACCGAGCTCAAGAGTCTGCCCAAGCCGCCGGCCGGGGTGGACAACGTGACCAAGGCGTGCCTCATCTTGGTGGAGAAGGAGTACAAGAACCACAAATGGGACCGCGCCAAGAAGATGATGAACAACGCCGGAGCGTTCCTGGACGCGTTGAAGGTCTTCAAGGGCGAAGACATCCCCGAGGCCGACATCGCGCGCATCGAGCCTTTGATCGCCGACCCGGAGTTCACCGCCGAGAAGATGGCGTCCAAGAGCTCGGCCGCGGCCAACATTTGCTCGTGGGTCGTCAACATCTACACGTTCAACCGCATCTACGTGCGCGTCAAGCCGCTGATGGACTCGCTCGAGGCCTCGAGGAAGAAGAAAGAGGAGGCCGAGGAGCAGCTCGCGCGCGCCATGGGCCAAGTGGCCGAGGTGCAGAAGCGACTCGAAGCGCTGGAGAACACGCTGCGTCAAGCCACCGAGGAGAAACTCAAGGTGGAGGAGATGAAGGAGTCGTGCGAGAACCGCCTGCTGCTGGCTGGGAAGCTCGTGAACGGCCTGGCGAGCGAGAACGAGCGCTGGGGCATTGAGATCGAGCAGCTCAAGAACTCTGGCGTCATGGTGGTCGGCAACTCGCTGCTGGCCGCGGCCTTCGTGTCTTACATCGGCGCCTTCGACCAGGCCGTGCGGAAGGAGCTCTGGCAGCAGACGTGGTTCCCGGACCTCGTTGCGAAGGGCATCCCCATCACGGAATGCATCGACCCGCTGTCCATGCTGACGACGGAGGGCAAGAACGCCAAGATGATGAGCGAGGGGCTGCCGGCCGATCGGATCTCCATCGAGAACGGCGCCATCATCACGAGTTGCAAGCGCTGGCCGCTGGTGATCGACCCGCAGTTGCAGGGCATCAAGTGGCTGCGTGAGAAGGAGAAGGACCGGGGTCTCGTCGTGTTGCAGCTGAGCCAGAACCAGTGGCTGCGGAAGACGGAGACGGCCATCGTCAATGGCCACGTGCTCATCATTGAGAACATCGGCGAAGAGATCGATGCCACGCTGGACCCGGTGCTCGGACGCGCCGTGTACAAGAAGGGCTCCAACCTCTTCCTGAAGCTGGCCGGGGAAGAGGTGCAGTACGACCCCAACTTCTTCATGTACCTGCAGACGAAGCTGTCCAACCCGCACTACAAGCCCGAGATCGCGGCGCAGTGCACGTTGATCAACTTCATCGCCACGGAGAGCGGGCTCGAGGATCAGCTGCTGGAGAAGGTGGTCAAGAAGGAGCAGCCGGAGCTCGAAGCGCGCAAGCAGGAGCTCGTGTTGGCCTTCCAGAAGTTCAAGATCGACCTGGTGGAGCTGGAAGATCAGCTGCTGGAGCGGCTGGCCAACGCCCCAGACGACATCCTGAGCGACGTGCCGCTGATCGAAAGCCTGGAGGAGACCAAGAAGAAGGCGACGGACATCTCCATCTCGGTCAAGAAGAACCAGGAGACGGAGATCGTCATCAACAACACGCGAGAGCTCTACCGTCCGGTGGCGGCGGAAGGCGCCATGCTCTACTTCTTGCTCACGACGCTGAGCGCCATCGACCACATGTACCGCTACAGTCTGGACTCGTTCATCACCTTCTTCTACAACTCGATCGACCGGGCGCCGCAGAGCGACAAGCAGAGCGAGCGCGTGCTGAACCTGCGCGAGTCGTTGCGGATCACCATCTTCACGTGGGTCTCGCGGGGCCTCTTCGAGTCGCACAAGCTCATTTTCCTCTCGCAGCTCACGTTCAACCTCATGCGGCGAGGCATTCTGGGCGAGGACGTGCGCGTGCAGGAGGCCTACATGCAGTTCCTGCTGCGCGGACCGAAGAAAGCGGTGGTGGGCGGGGAAGAGGAGGCCAACCCGATCGAGTGGCTGCCCCCGGCGCAATGGAGCGCCATCAACATGTTGGCGCAGCTCGAGGAGTTCCAGAAGATGCCGCAGGACTTGAAGGAGGCGTCTTCGCGCTTCCGGGAATGGTACAACCACGTGACGCCCGAGTCGGAGAAGCTGCCGCTGGACTGGGCGGGTTTGGACCGCACGCCGTTCCTCAAGCTGCTGGTGGTGCGCTGCTTGCGTCCGGACCGCATGACGGTCGCCGTGAACGAGTTCGTGCGGCAGGTTCTGCCCAACGGCAGCAACTACTGCGACTGCGACTCGGCGCTGAACGCGCTGCAGGTGATGGACAACTCGTACCTGGACTCGACGCCCACGACGCCCTTGTACTTCATCCTGTCGCCCGGTGCCGACGTGGTGGCCGGCGTGGACAAGCTCAGCGTCAAGTACGGCTTCGAGCGCGGCGTGAGCTACCACAACGTGTCCATGGGCCAGGGCCAGGACGTGTTCGCCATGGATCGCCTGGAAGTGGCGCACCGGAATGGCCACTGGGTCATCCTCAACAACATCCACCTGATGCCGCGCTGGCTGCTGGCGCTGGAGAAGAAGCTGGACGAGTTCGCGCTCGAAGGCTCGCACAAGAACTTCCGCCTGTTCCTGACGTCGGACCCGTCCAACTCGATCCCCATCGGCGTGCTGAACCGCTGCATCAAGCTGACGAACGAGCCCCCGTCGGGCCTCAAGGCCAACTTGAAGCGCGCGTTCGTGAGCTTCCCCAAGGAGTACATCGAGGAGGCGGAAGGCAAGGTCAAGTCCATCCTCTTCGGGCTATGCCACTTCCACGCCGTGCTCATGGAGCGCAAGATGTACGGCCCGCTAGGCTTCAACATGATGTACCCGTTCTCGCTCGGAGACCTGCGGGACTCGGCCATCTGCCTGCAGAACTACCTCGAGAGCTCGGCGGGCGGCAAGATCCCGTGGGCGGATCTGCGCTACATCTTCGGCGAGATCATGTACGGCGGCCACATCGTCAACGACTTCGACCGGCTGCTGGCCAACACGTACCTGGACTTCTACATGCGCGACGAGCTGCTGGACGAGATGGAGATGTTCCCGTTCGTGGGCGACGACAAGGGCCCGTCCTTCCTGTGCCTCGCGCCGTCGTCCTACGACAAGTACCTGGAGCACATCGAGACGGAGCTCAAGACGGACTCGCCGTTGGCCTTCGGACTGCACCCGAACGCCGAGATCGACTTCCGGACCACGCAGTCCGAGAACCTCTTCCGTACGCTCATGGAGCTGCAGCCTCGAGACGCCGCTGCGGGCGACGCGGCCATGAGTCCGTTGGAGCTGGCCAAGCAGGGACTGGAGATGGTCGTGTCGCGCATCGGCGAGAAGAAGTTCGAGTGCGACGAGATCTCGCGCAGCTTGGAGGAGATGGGGCCGTACCAGAACGTCTTCATCCAGGAGTGCGAGGCCATGAACGGCTTGCTGGCGGAGGTGGTGCGCTCGCTGAACGAGTTGTCGCTGGGGTTCGCGGGCGAACTCACCATGTCGGACGCCATGGAGGCGGTGCAGGAATCGCTCTTCCTGGACCGCGTGCCCAAGTCGTGGGAGAAGCTGGCCTTCCCGTCGCTGCGGCCGCTCGGCTCGTGGCTCACGAACCTCGAGGCGCGCCTGCTGCAGCTCGAGGAGTGGACGCAGAACCCGGCGGAGATCCCGCGCGTGACGTGGCTCTCAGGCATGATGAACCCGCAGTCCTTCTTAACGGCCATCATGCAGGTGACGGCGCAGAAGAACCAGTGGGAACTCGACAAGCTCGTGATCCAGACGGACGTGCTCAAGCGCCGCAACGGCGAAGTGGACGCGCCGTCGCGCGACGGAGCCTACATCCACGGCCTCAACCTCATGGGCGCGCGCTGGGACCTCCAGAACAACACGGTGGACCGGTCGCACCCCAAGGAAATGTTCTCGCCCATGCCGGTCATCAACTGCAAGGCGGTGGCCTCCGACAAGCTGGACCTCAAGGGGTCGTTCGTGTGCCCGTGCTACAAGACCGAGTTCCGAGGCCCCACGTACGTCTTCTCGGCGCAGCTCAAGTCCAAGTCGCCGCCAGCGCGTTGGGTTCTGGCGGGCGTCGCCCTCATCATGGACATTGTGTAGGTGTCGTTTTACTCGTCGTCGTCACGCACGAAGACGCAGAGAAAACAGTAAAGTGCTCAACAAGAAGCAAGTGCATTCAATCACAATAGTTACATTTTCCCTCTCGATGTTGCAGCGGCCACAGCGGCGCTACAACAACCTCAACTTCAACAGTAACAATGCATTCTAAGGCACAAGGCTTCGCTCTACTGCTACTCTCGAGCGCGAAGCGTGTGCTGCTTCCACAGCCCCAGCGTTCCCTTGGCCGACGGCGTCAACTGCAGCTCGTCCCTGCCAACAAAAACGTTAAATAAAAAACCGCAAGATCCACCCCCCCACCGTAAACTACCAAGACTCCGTACAGCAGCGTGGCGCCTTCCGCTAGCAATTCCTCCGCCGGCAAGATCTCCAGCTCAACCGACTCAAACTTGTCCGACGGCCCCGCCCGATACAGCTCCCTCATCTCCTCGGCCGAGCACTCTGCCTTGACATGAAAAGCTGCAGCACCAACGCAAAACATTAACCAACGAAGTCAGCTCCATCCTCCCCTCCCTTCGCCCTTCACTACTCACAGAAGCTCGGCGTGCAGGCGTCCGTCTGCATCACAACACCCAGGAGCTTGGGCGGCTGCTGTATCTGTGGCGCCACGTTCACCTCCTCGTGGATCTCATTAGCAATAGACTCAAAGAACTCCTTTGTAGCTGCATGCTCCAACAGCGTCCTCCTTCCTTGGCCGTCCTCCTCCTCCTCCAGCGCCTGTAGCGTGTCCTCCGTCAGGTGGATATGTGACGGCTCCGGGTGTCCTCCTGGCGTATCCAGCAGATCCTGGTACAGCCCCACACTCTTACTGCGTCTTATGAGCGCCACCTGACCGTCCCTGGTCTCCAGCACGGCCGCCACACCCACTTTACGTGACAGGTAGGCGAACTTGTCCCCTTGCTTCCCCCCATCCTCCAGAAGCCGCGGAACCAGCGCCGAGCAACACGTTCCTAAGTACGACGCGTAGTCCGTCAGCCCCCAGTCCATTTGCAGCCTGGAAGGAGCCGCGTGAAGGGCCTGCAGACGGAATTTGGATGCGTTGAAGAGCCTTGGCTGCTTGATCTTCAGTTCCGTCCACGTCAGGGCCGCCTGCTGCGCCACGCCCGCGTCCGGGTGCACGCGGCAGTTGAAGCGGGTATAGAGGGATATACTGACCTGCTCCGCGGCCAAGGGCGCGTCGAGGCTGACGAGAGAGAAGGCCATGAGGCGCCGCAGCGGGAGCAGCATGTGCGGAATGCAAATAGAATAGTATTAGTTAAGTACGGTATACATAAGTTTCGTATAGCGCATTTGGTTGCGTACTTTGCGTTGAAGAGAATATTATCAACCCTAAATCCATTTTGGAAGCGAAGAAGAAGGATGCAGAGCTTGTTCCATGGCGTGCGCGAGTACCTGACGCCCGTGCTGACGGCGTCTTCGTTCGAGGACAAGGGGCTGCTGACGCCCGAGGAGTTCGTCAAGGCTGGAGATCTGCTGGTGTACAAGTGCCCGACCTGGCGCTGGGAGAGCGGCGAGCCCAGTCTGCGTCGTCCCTACCTGCCCGACGACAAGCAGTTCCTCATCACCCGCAACGTGCCCTGTCGCCGCCGTGTGACGTCATTGGAGCAAAGCTACCAGACGGAAGAGGCCGTGGAAGGAGAGGACGAATGGGTGGCCGCTTCCTCGTACGCCAACCAGGACGGGGCGTCCAACGCCGTCACGGATCTCAGCGACGAGATGGCCGACATCTCCCTCTCTGATAAACAGAGTCCGAAGAAGAAGACTGGCATCCTCGGGGCCATAGTGGACGAGCACTTCATGGACGGCCCTGCAGAGCCGGAGCTGCGAGACCTGAGCTCGTACGAGGAGGAGGACAACCTCGTTCAGGACGACGAGGCGGCTCTTGCCCCTGCTGCCGGCTACCTCGTGGCCAGCGAGCCCGATGACGCTGACGACGCCATCCTCCGCACACGCACGTACGACCTGTCCATCACGTACGACAAGTACTACCAGACGCCGCGCGTGTGGCTCTTTGGCTACGACGAGCGCAACGCGCCGCTGAGTGGCGACCAGATGTTCGAGGACATCATGCAGGACTACGCCAACCGCACCGTGACCATGGAGCCGCACCCGCACCGCAGCTCGCTCGTACACGCCTCCATCCACCCGTGCCAACACGGCGCCGTTATGAAGCGCATCATCGCCAACCTCAAGGCGCGCAAGCCCGGCGAGGCCGAGACGGAGGAGCAGGTGGCCAACGAGATCCGCAGCGACCAGTACCTCTTCTTGTTCCTCAAGTTCATCCAGTCGGTCATCCCCACCATCGACTACGACTACACGATCGAGGTGAACGCCAAGCAGTGACGGACTTCGGTTCTGCAAGGTTTCACCTGAACGACAAGATTTTAGCGACCGCGCTGATCTGCTAACATAAGATCAGACTGCTTGAACGCCTCATGTTACTATTTTGTCCAGTGGTCTGTAACTATTTATTTAATACGCGTCGCGCAGGAATAAAACGTACGCGTTGAGTCCGACGAGGGTGAACAAGCAAAACAATTAAGCTACGACTACGCTGTTGGAGATCTAAGGATCTCGAACTCAACAACTTGACCATCGAAGTTGAATTAAAGCGATTCGTTTGTCTTTTCGCCAAGTTGGTGCCGAAGATGCTGCAGAACTGGTTATCCTATAGAAAAAAAAACATTTTGCCTCCAAACATTAAAGCCCATTCAAGGTGCCAGACTCGCCATCACACACCTGAGCGAGATAGACATCAAATATGGAGAGCACGGCCATTCAATATGAAGCAAGATGGACACAGCGAATCTAACGACTTTCCTTGGGAGAGATAAGGTTGATGGAAAAGCTGACGAATGCCAGGATTCCAAGATTCTCACGATAAATACTCGCAGTCAAAGTGGTGCGGACGAAATCATACATATCCCGGGATCTACAACTTCTGCAAGACCAAGGTGTAGATTGCGGGGACGAGCATGCAAAGTGGCGCTTTGGTAGACAATCATCTTGGTTCTACGTACTAAGTATTTAGAACCCGGTGCGTTTCCATTTTCCTTGCGCTTAAGTCCAGACTGTGTAGGACAAAAGGTTGTCTCCCAACTACTTGTCAGCGTTTTGTCCTCGAAAGCCTCGTCCAGCTTCATCTCGCCCCCGACTCGCTCTTCCTTGTCGGCATCCACGCTCTCACGTGCATGGTGGTCCTAAAAAAACGCTTCTTGGCGTCAGTTTGACTTTGGGCGCTGGTTGGCAGGTCTGGTGGCACCACGTTGGACTGCGGAGTCGGAGGACGCACTAGTGCTAGGTGATCCCTATGACGATGCAAGCCTTAGGCAGAAATTTGAATAAGTTGGGCTCCGAAGCGCGCCGATGATTATCGTGGCTGCTCGCAGATAAACGATCGATAGCTGCCTCAGCATGCCAAAATCAAAACTCGGAACTACTGTACTTTTAACAGCTATCGAGTTCCAAGTACACGGGTATTTACCGCCAACTCTGTCGATCAGCTTGGACATGTCATTCAAAGGCGCAGTAACAACCAGGAGCATCAACATCGACATCATTTTCATTTTGTGAAAGTACTGGACAGCTTCGCCACCTGAAATAAAAACAAGGCTGACAGGTCCTTCGCACAGAGATCGACCACACGAACACGAAAGACATGTATGGAAGTTTTGCAACACCAACTCAAACGTTGAGTTAAACGCTTGCTTTTCTGAGCATTTACTTTCGATAACATCCGTGGACTATTTGTACATATTTTTGTGTAAGGGGTACAAAAAGCGCGCCAGAAGTCCACTCGTCAAAATGGCGGGAGCGACGCGAGACATCCGCTCGTTTTTCGGGGCGCAGCCGCCGGCCAAGAAGCGTCGTACGACGCCAGAGAAGGCCGAGGTAGACAAGCCCCAACCAGCAGAGGTTGCCACCGAAATATCTGAAGCCGGAAAGGAGGATGACGAGCAGGACATCAAGAACGACGCTGAGCAGGAGGATGCGGCGCCGCTGGAACTGCTGCCTGTGACGAGCTTCACGGGGCTGCAGACGACGGCGCAGTTGCGCTCGCTGATGCACCAGTCGTGGTTCGATCTGCTGCAGAACGAGTTCTCGCGCGGCTCGTTCCAGTCGCTGACGCGGTTCCTGGAGGGCGAGGAGGGCCGCAAGAAGACCGTCTACCCGCCCCCGGCCGACGTGTTCGCGGCGCTGCGAGACTGCGCCTTCTCCGACCTCAAGGTGGTGATCCTGGGCCAGGACCCGTATCACGGGCCTCAGCAGGCGCACGGCCTGAGCTTCTCGGTGCGCCACGGGGTCCCTCCGCCGCCGAGCCTCAAGAACATCTTCAAGGAGGCCATCAATGACGTGGGCATCACACGCCCCACGCACGGCTGCTTGTCCTGTTGGAGTCGCCAGGGAGTGCTACTGCTCAATACGGTGCTCACCGTGCGTCGAGGCGAGCCCAACTCGCACAAGAAGCGCGGCTGGGAGCAGTTCACGGACGCCGTCATCTCCAAGGTCAGCAAAGACGCCTCCAACGTCGTCTTCCTGCTCTGGGGGAGGCCGGCGCAGGAGAAGGGCGCGCTCATCGACTCCAAGCGGCACCTCGTGGTGCGGTCTTCACACCCGTCGCCTCTTGGTGCCACCAAGACCACCGCCCCCTTCATCGGCTCCAAGTGCTTCACGCGCGCCAACAGCTACCTCAAACAGCACGGCAAGGAGCCCATCGACTGGAGCGTGCAGTAAGCCCGTGTATATATCGTTCTGGACCGCCCTCACTCGCTTGTATCGCTAGCCTGTTTGTTACTACCTAATGCGTTATGCGCGGAAACTACGGCATCGTGATCGCTGCCGATAGCCCCACACGTCGAGCTCTGCCAGCGTGAGGGGCATGCGTCGACGCGAGAGGAAAGTCACGAGACGCACGCGCGTCTCCACCAGAGCTTCGCGGAAGTGCATGAGCGTCGTGGTCGGGTCTCGCTGCAGTTGCTGCTTCCACACGGCGTCCATCACCAGAAGCGAGTGCGCGAATACGTGCGCTAAAGCGATCTCTGCAGGCCCGCCTTCCGCACACGCGAGCTGATGCGAGAAGGCCGAGGACGCAAGCGACGACGCGTCCACCATCAACGCCGTGAAGCCGCGCAGCTCTGGATGCGTCCGACTGGGTTGCTGTGAGGTCTCGAGCTCAGCGTTCTCCGTGCCGCAGCACGGGCAAACCAGCGGCAGCGGCTCCTTCAGCTTCAAGTGGCACAGCAGCATTTCCAGCAGGTTCAGCGCGCACAGACACACGGGGAAGCGGTTCTCACGCAGCATGCGCTGTATGATAAAGCAACAACGACAGGTCAGTGGACTGTGAACTGCTCCAACGCTGTCGTAAGCAACTTCCCACCTTGAACTCGTCGTTGAGGTGGTCTGAGAAGTAGAGCAGCATGCGGACGGCGAGCCGGCCAGACGTGCGAAGGTCGGACACGGGATCGTCGTTCTATTGGCATAGGAACAACAACGACGTCAGCATGGACATTGACGCTGAGGATCGACAAGGGAGACGCACTTGGAAGCCGACGTCCCGCCAGCGCACGTTGACGCGTCCTTCGTACGGCACGGTGGGGAACAGGCCGCTCCAGAGATGCTGCAGCATGTCGTCGTCCTCTGCGCAATTGTCAGAGCAACTCGATCCACCAATGAGGCCGCAACTGTGACTGTACCTGGCAGCGTCGGGTCGAACTGCTCGCGCGCCGCCTGCCGCAGCGCGTAGACCTCCCCCATCTGCGCCGACGTGGTGAAGTCCTCGTACTCGCCGATGCGGTCCGGGAAGACCCACTTCCAGCACGGCCACTGGCTGCAGGACCGGCAGCACAGCGGTCGCGTGTCTTCATCTGTGTCTTCGTCCTCCTTGCTGTCCAAGAAGGGGGTGTGGCCGTTGCCCGAGTGTCCATTGCTCTTTATCTTCCCGTTCGCCAAGCCGTTGGCCGACAGATACCTGGACAGGCAGTCGGGGGAGCGGACGCCCCCGTCTTCGTCCTCCGCGGCATCGCCCGCCAGCAAAGGCCGCGACGCGTCCATGGACTTCTCTCACCGCGCAGCTGGAGCGACAGCCAGACGCAAGATCCGCTGATGTCTCGCGGATGAGTAGGCGAAATGAGCCCTGCCCGATTGGCCGAAATGCCAGCCTCGAGTGTAGCCATCTCCGCTTCAACATGGAGAAGTTGCCGCTCGCAGCAATCAATACCCGTGCGTCGTTGACGTATTACTTGTATCTGCTTGGTCTACTCGCAGGTACCATCCGAGGCAACGCTGCTGCTTGCATCACAATACGAGTAACTCACGCCACGAGCTGGTACGAAACGCGCCGTCTAGTGACCGGCTACTCGGGCTTCTCGACGCACTCAACTTGTCCTGACTTACACCAGCTCATATACGGTGCTATCACCCTGACTGCCGACATCACTCGTAGAACCGTGATATCACGCCACACCGCGCTCGCTAATGGGGCCAATGCTACCAGTCGGGCTAGCCGCGCCCTGAGTTGATAGCCTCTATGCCTTAGGACATTGTTGGCATGTCGGAAACCATCTTGATCGCAGCAGTGGAAAACGACTCGTATACTGGTCGGCATAAAGAGAACAACCTCTTTCCTCTTTCTCCTCGACGTTGCCAGACCATCAGGCAAATCGCGAGTGTTTCAATTTGCGAGCGGAAGGACATTCGCTCTGAAATTTAAACACATTTCACTGTGACCAAACAGAGCAGCTCACTATGGACCTGGCCGAAGAGAGGCGGAAGCGCCACGGTGCGTGTCTCGCGTTCCTTTTGCGCCTGCCGAGCCCCTGACGTTGTTGACACCCTCCTCTCTCTGCTGTGCCCCCCTCACCCACCCACCCCCAAGAGCTTTCCTATGGTGTGTACAACTTCCGAGACGTCAAGCAGTACTTCTCCAGACTCGGCTGGACCTTCAAGCGGGGGCCATTGCTAAGCTACAATCACTTCTATGTCAAGCCGGGCAAGAACCCGCACAACCCGCAGCACAAGCGCGGCGTAGACTTCTTCTTGGGCGAGGCAGAGCTCGTTTCCTACGCCCGGAAGATGAAGATCTTCGGACCGGAGGCGGTGCCAGTGCACCCTGTCGCGGCTAATGGAAAGCGGAGAGCGCGTAGCACTAGCAGCGCCGCGACCAGTCAGACCCTTGGCGCGCACAGCGGAGACAGTGGTAGCGACGACGGCGACGAGAGGTCAAGACGAGAGCAGAAGCGATCCCGTCGGCCCTCGGCCGAGCACAAAGCGGGCAACTCGGCGCAGAACGCCATCGCGTTGTTCTCCGACTCGAGCGACGACGACAGCCTCGACACAGGCAATGGTGGAGCTGGCGCTGCTGCAAGCAGCGTGGAAGAGGAGGAAACTGGAGGCGGGTCCGACGAAGAAGAGGAGGCAGACCTCTCCTCATCCTCCTCAGCAGAGGAAGACGCCAACGTGACGAAGCCATTAAGAGGCAAAGTGCAGCCTTGTGTGGATACCCCAGCAGCTGAACGACAGGAGAACGGCAAAGTCAAGCTGAAGAGAGAACGTGGTCCGCAGCACAAGAACCCGCGGCCGCTCTTGAAGACAGCTCACAGGAAGCGTGGAAGGACGATGCAGACTGTGCAGAGCAGACTAAGTCAGCGGATCCCCAGCTCTTCCAAGCGAGTGCCGAACCCCGTCCACAAGAGAGCTGTACGCCCGACGCAACACAGGCGCAAACCGCTAGCCGTCCGCATCGGCAAGAAAGTAAAACCGGCGCCAAGAAACTTCCTGGAGGATCCCGACAACTCCAGTCGAGGTGGAGAGTGCGCAGAAGACGACGACAGCAGCTTCGACTTGGGCGTCGCGGAGAACGGCGTGTCGCCCCCACGCCGTCCTCCTTCAAGAGTGCACTCCCGAGCTAACAGCGTCCGGAGTTCTTCTGTCTCGAGCGTTACGACTGCGAGTCCGCCGCCATACTCGCCGGAGGAGCAGAAGGAACCAGCCCCACCCACTCCTGCGGTGGCTGCCACTTCGCCGTCGACACGGCCGACAGCCTCCCCGGCTTCCTCTACGTCTAGATCAAGGCCTGAGACGAACGATGCGGGCGAGTCTGGTGCTTCGACGCAAGTCTCGATGGAGCTCACGCACGTAGTGCTGCCTCCAGATCGAGACGACAGATACCACATCCGCGTCTCCGTATCGGCAGGGAAGCCACCAACTCACACGATCTGGATGGAGAACCTATCGTCCCGCGAGCAGCGTGAGTACAGCTTTACGGATGTCCTGGATCTGCCTGGGGCGACAAGCGACGTCCGCGTGCCGACTGCGGCGGTCTTGACGGCGCTGTTCCGTTGCCTAAGCAGCCAGCCCGATGCCGTCGTGGTCGTAGGACCGGAACCAAAGGCGACTGCAGAGTCAAAGACGACGTTCGAGAAGGGCGAGGTGGAGCTGCATGGCGATACCAACGGCTTGACGCTGGTGGTGGCTTATCCTGCTCTCGATCTCTTTCGTGTGGAGCACAACTTCCCCATGACGTTGGTGTCTGCCGGTCAGCAGCTTGAAAGCCTCACTGAAGAGGTGGCGCGTCTAAGAGAGCAGCTCGTCCTTGTCCAGACTGATCGGGACAAGCTGTGCGAGCAGCTCCAGCAACAGGAGGAAGACAATGAGCGCACTCTGGCGCGGCAGGTTGAAGCTCAGGTCACGGCGAGACTAGCAGCTCAGAGCGCGCGACCACGGGAAATTCACAGCAACGAGGAGATGGAGCGACGTGTGGCCGAACTCGTCGAAAGAAAGACCCTGGCTCTGAAGCAGGCGAAGGAGAAGGAGAAGTGCGACCGAGACCGGGCCAGGAGGTGGGCCTTTGCGCAGTCCTTCTGGATGTCGGCTTTTCAGCCGAGCCGAGCGCTGATAGCTGGCACCACTCTCCGGCCAGGAACAGCCGCAGCGTACACGGTCGAGTGGAGAGAAGTCGTAGAGATCGCAGCGCCGTTCTTCCAGCCCGCAGCTACGTCGGACGGCGGTCTGACGCGGTCCTTTATCGTCAAGAAAGACGGCGAGTATCAGGTAAACGCGAATGTGAGCCACGACAGCTTGTTTCGACTGCGTCTCAAGGTTACTTCGGTCAACAGCGAGACCCGCGAGATCGAGCCAACAAAAGTGCTGCTGTACCGTAATAAGCGGCGCGTCTCGCGTGTGGACGTGGTGCTGGAGCTGTACGCGTTAGACCAGCTTTCGCTGGAGCTCCAGCTGCTGGAGTCCACCGCGCTCCCTTCCGAGTCACCGGACGAGTGGCTATTGACACCGATGCCCACACACAACCGCCTGTTGGTTGTGGTCTTGGACGAGCACGCCGTGCATTCGCAGTAGCAGGCGACATTGCGTGACGGCGAGAGGATACCAAGGAGACATGAAATGGATGGAAACTGCACTTCGTTGCGCCATGAAAATGAGAAATCGCGATAAAATAAATGAGCTCTTGCAAAGTTGCAAATCGACGACGTTGAAGTTGTTGCGGTTCGCGAACTTTCGCTGTCGTTGTATTGCAGTATGGAATGTCGTTGCATTGGAGTATTAAATCCTGCCAAGATACATTCGTCGCGTGACAATTGTGACAATTGCCGCTGTGCTCGCTGGCGACAATTTGATTTTTTGACTGGATCCAGCTTGTCGGCGCAACCTCTCACTGAGACTTCAAGCGGCGACTCGACGCTCGCTCGCCTCTCTGGGGCTGACTACCTTAATACCAGCGGATAGAGAGCCTGACAGCGGCGCCTCTGCGCATCTGATACAGTGCAGTTTGAAGCGGTGACAGCTCCTTGCCCACGATGAAACGTGCCCGCTCCAGGGCAGAAGAAGCGATGGCTTCAGTTCCCAATGACGATCTTGCAAATTCAGCGTTTCTTGGCGACGCTACATGTACACCACCTCGGTCCGCCCTCGTCTGCTGCTGTTGCTCAGACCCGAGCAGCCGCAGAGGCCAGTCACTGTGCGGTGAGCTCCAAGCGATAAGGGGAGCAGCTATGCGGAGCTGGCATCCAGAACGGCGCAGTGGCGTCAGCGAGGCTCGCAAGAGAAGGAGCGCGGCCGCCAGCGTCTTCAGACGCACGTCAAGTTGACGGTCACCTTTCAATGGAGCCCAAATCCTCGCGGCGCATGGCAATCGTCTGGCGGATGGCATGGAGCTTCTCGCGCCGCGCCAACCACCTGTTCTGGCCGCGGCTGCTCTATGCAGGCGACGGGAAGTGGTGCGGAGACGACCAGCGGCACGGGCTCAAGTCGAGCGGCACTGTCCGCGGTTGACTCACACGAGCCGCAAACAGCAGCTCGGCGAAAGCAGCTGCCGCGCGCGTCTTGAGGGGCTCTCTTACCGGCCGCCAAAGCGTGACGTAGGCGCGCCGCCCTGTCCGAGCCATCCCGGGGGATTTGCGGTGTCGCCACTGCGGCTGAAATTCGAGTCGCTGGACTGTGGCCAGGAAACCCTAGCGACTGCAACCAGCACCGATGGCACCGGACGGTGTGAAAAGCTTGAGCGCGTGCGTCTGTGCGAGCAGCTCTGCCTCCTCCTCCGTCGACACGTCCTCGCCAAAATAGTGTCCCATGTGCTCGCGCGCGCCGGCTGCTGCAGTTTACCAGCCTGCGCAAGGTCGGATTGTCGATTTTGGTAGTCTCCTGCAGCTGTTGGTCGCCAGCAGGAGGCAAACCCAGTGAGCTGCAGCTGGGTCGAATGTGCGCTCGAGCTCTAAAGAAAGCCGTCCGCGATGAATTCTCGGCCTTGGCATGTCCTTGTCCTGTGCACGAACACGAGCAACTTCACCTTGAAGGACGGGCTACACGCCTGGGTGAGCGAGATGGACGGACCCCACGCTCGGAGCGTACAAACAGGATGGGAAGGAGCCCTCCGCAAGCTCCAGCGCTGCTGATATTTGCTGGCCTGCGCACAATAGCGGAGACGCTCGCTCACGGACGACGGTCTCACTTCCTTCACGGCCGTTCTCCCCAGCTGTCGTGCGTTTGCGCGCGCCCGTGTCTGCGCCAGGTAATCCCGGCCTCGGCTCTGCATTGGTTGCGGCGGGCTCTTCGGAAGAAATTAGCCGCGCCGCCCGTGCCTCCTTTCTTGTCTGTAGAGGCCTCGCGATAAGACGGTCACTACGACCCCGTGAAAAGCGATACTTCCGATAAAGTACGATGCCGATCGCTTTTACCGGGCCCGCGTGCCTCTACCAGCTGCTGCCTGCCATATTGCCATTTCCCATTTGGCCTCGTCCCGCGCACTCGCCTAAGCACCCGACAGTCCGCTTTCTCGCCACTCGGCCGCTCGCCTCGCACCCCACAGCCCAGCAAGGAACCAACAATGCTCCAGAACGACTACGGCTACTCGCACTACCAGGCGCAGCCGCTGAGCCACCAGCACAGCGGCGAGCGCCCCAAGCTCTTCGCCACGATGGATAACGGCGGCGGCTACCAGGGCCCGGGCATGCACGACTTCCAGCAGCTTGTGCACCCCAACAACATGACGCCACAGCACCACCACATGCAGCAGACGCCGCAGCACCAGCAGCAGACGCCCCAGCACCAGCAGGGCGACTTCGACCACGAGCCCATCATGATGAACATGCAGCACGCGGGCCAGTACTACGCGCCTCCGCCCATGACGGCGCAGATGCTGCACGTATCCACCGACTACAACTCGGGCGGCTCCGTGAACGGCACCACGCCCTCTCACTCAGGCGCCAAGCGCTCGCGTGAGGAGCTTAACATGAAGGAGAAGAAGCGCATGTTCAAGCTCAACGATCGCATCAACCAGCTTAAGGAACTGCTGGACGAGGCTGGCGTGCAGTCCAAGAAGAACAAGCAGTCCATCCTGGACAACACGTACCACTACGTCAGCATGTTGCGCAACAACCTCCTCATCGCCAAACAAAAGGCCGAGCGCGCCGAGAAGCAGGCCGAAAGCTTCCGCTCGCAGGCGCAGGGCAACAGCCCCATGGACACCGTCTACAAGCGCTGCTTCGACCAGTCGTCGACGCCGCGGCTCGTTGTGGATCTCAACATGCAGCTCATGGCCGTTAACTCGGCCTTCCTGGCGCAGACCGGCCAGACCGAGGACGCGCTCATGGACGTCAACTCGCTCCGCGCCTGCCTCTGCCTGGACAACGGCAAGCTCGACGCCGTCGTGCAGTCGGTCAGCAACAGCATGAAGCCCCTTAGCGCCATCGTGCAGGCGCAGGGCGCGGGCAACAACATCGCGACGCTCACGCTCATGGCGTCAGTCCTCACGGACGAAGACAACAACGTGACCGCGCTCGAGTTTAGCCTCGTGCCGTTCGAGATCTCGTCCGACTTCTCGAGCCCCAGCGCCGGCTACGCGACCGACGTCAAGCAGGACCTGAGCAAGGAGTCGAGCCCGTCGGGCGTCAGCGACCTTGCCGTGTAAGAGGCTCGAACGGAAGCAGAGACCCCACCACGTGTGAGATACCCAGCGCATGAGCAAGCGAATTCTACCTAGCAGAGCCCAGCAACAGAGATTGAGGTCCACTGCAGCGGCTGGAGGAGGAGGATCAAGAGACGTTGGCCCTGTAGAAAAGAGTGTAACATATAACATATTGTCGATCCTGTTCGGTTAGTTCGTCTTCTTCCATTGGAATGCGGGAGGAAACCTGCCAGCTCACGTGCCGCGATCGCGTTAGCGTCGACACGTCCGAGCCACAGGCGCCAGCTGCTGCGAGCCCAGCTGGACAAGGTCGGATTAACGCTGTCCAAGCGCAGTGACGAGCCTGTCCGAGGAGCTCCATCTGGCAGACACTGAAGCCATCCTCACTGCAGAGACCCAGGCACGAGCAAAGGCGGCGGCGGAGTTAGGACGCCGCACGAGCGGCACGGCTTCCTGCAACAGTGGCGAGCCGCCAGCCCCAGACCACTCACTCCCTCACTCTCCGCGTGGATGGGTGGCGCGTGCTCGTCCTGGCGATCGATTCGCTGATCACAACCGAACGACGCGCTGCTCCGTCGTGTGCACGCGCCTTGACCGATGGCGCTGCAAGATTTGTCTCTCTTTTCTGCTGCTCTCGGTGGAAAGGTGAGCTCTTATCGCAGAGAGCGCGGCTTTCCTGACAGCGAGCGTCGCTGTGCATGGAGCAGCTTGGAAGCGCCGCAGGGATGGCTGCATCCCGGCGATCCTCTTCATTGCGCTGGAATGGCGTTACGGCAACCATAACACGACACCACGATCATAAATACGGCAACCTTACGGCCTACATCGTCTGACAAAATCTGATAAATCTGATAAACTCAGAAACCCCGATGGAGAGGACGGGTGTCATGGCCTCCAAATCATGAAAGTGGACAATGTCCATAAGAAGACCTTCTCCCTGGATCACCATTGAAAACCCTGAGGAAGCTGTCACCTCCTCCAAATGAAAATGGAAATTAGGTTTATAAAAATAAAAAAATATATTATCACACGTTGTTGATGTCGGTTGCAGCTCCATGCAGTGTCTGGTCACTGCAGGTCTGCATCTCACACTCCCACTTGAGCGCCTCGATCTTCAACCCAAAATTTACTTAAAAAGGTGAAAGTCCTGTAGAATGATTTTTATTTTTATAATAGTAAAAAGGGGTATGTGTAATCCTTTTGAATACTGGGGAACCACCCTCAAAACCTTTAAGAATTAATGATCGATAGTGAACAAGTACTGTAAAGGAAAGGTGAAAAAGAACTTTTGAGTTTGAAATAATTCTGAAACTTAATGTTACAATCAATTGGAACTTTTTAAAAAAGTGACAGTGTACCTTTTGCATAATGGGCCAGCAAGTTTATTTTTATAGCAAGCTTAATTTAATGAAGTAGGCGCAGATAAATCAAGTTTTAAAAAGCTTATTAGTTATATAAATAAGACCCGAAACTGAGTGATCTAACCATGAACAGCTTGAAAATAGGTAAAACTATTTGGAGGATCGAACTCACATATATGTGGCAAAATATGGAGATGATTTGTGGTTAGGAGTGAAAGGCTAATCAAACTCAGAGATAGCTGGTTTTCCGCGAAATCTATTGAAGTAGAGCATTTAAAATCTTTTTTTGGGGTAGAGCACTCATTGAGCTAGGGGGTGTAAAAACTTACTGAATTCTTGGAAACTCCGAATACAAAAAAACGTAATTTAAATAGACAGACATTAGGCGCTAAGGTCTATTGTCAAGAGGGAAACAGCCCAGATTGATCGCTAAGGTCTCTAAATAATATTCTAAGTGAAAAAGGAAGTGAAAAAATTATTACAACCAGTAGGTAGGCTTGGAAGCAGCCATCCTTTAAAGAAAGCGTAATAGCTCATTGGTCTATTTTTTTTGCGCCTAAAATGTATCGAGACTTAAGAAATTTACCGAAGCGGCAAGTTTTATAACAAAATAAAACGGTAGCGGTATCAAATTTTAGTTGATCATAAATTTCATAAGGTTGTGTTTTACGTAAATCCCATGAAATACCGGATCCACGTAACATTACACCACTAAAACCTAAATTGTAAGCATCTTTAACAGAAACAACACCAATATCAACTAATCTTTGTTTCCAAATACGATTATTCGTTAACATTTCTTCAATCTCATCTAATCGTGTATTAAATTGTTCACCAGTACCCTTAGATGAAACACTACTTGTCACTGCCCTTTAGCATCCGTGTTGAAAGCGGGGATCTGAAAGCTCGAGCATTGATTTTGCTTTTTTTGACTTGGCTCTTTCACCCTCACTCCAGCGTTAAGGTTGCTGTAAGCACTCCGATTGCGCTGTATTGCCGCGAGGCTGCGTGAGTCAACGGCAACGATTTGTCGGCCACGCACGACTGCAAGGACTGCTGGAGCGCAGTTTAACTTTCAAATTCAATTGTTGGAGACTGTAATGTCCGCGGCCGGTGATGGCTGGGTAATGGACAACTAGCTCCAGCACGGGCGAGACTACGCGGCTTGACTCGGATATCTCGCGTGGAGCGGACGTTAGCGGAGTCGGTTGTGCCGTGCAGCACGATGTTCTCTGTGCTGCTTTCTTGGAGCTGGTGCCAAGCGCTCCCCTCTTCAACGAAGGCCGTGAGCTGCGGACACATTGCTATGGCGGACTCGACTTCTTTCAGCGGTAGCATCAGCTACTGGTCTTTCTTGCTCTCTTCGGGCGGGTGCAGCACGCCTCGCACGTAGTCCCCTCCATGATACAGCCCGACGGCCACGTCCTTAGTCGTCTGCAGCGTGAACCACGCCGCGTTCCAGCCCATACCCAGCAGCGACCTGGACGACCCAACCTGCTTCTGTTCCCTTGCCTCCGACCACCTCCTGTCCTGCTCTTCCTGCCTCGCGTTCGTCTCGGCCACGTCCTGCATGCCCGGCACGCCGTCCAGCGGCTCCAGCGGCGCGTCCTCACGAGCGCCGGTTCTTACAGCCATCTCCACCTCTGCGTGGCGCCTGGCGTCCCTGAGTCTGGCGTCACGCCGCCTGCTCTCCAGCTGGATCTTGGTCTTGGCTACAGCCAGACCCGTGAGCATGCCCAGCGCCATGCCCGGCAGCACCAGCAGGAAACCCACGAGCGGCTCGCCCGCCGCTAGCAGCACCAGCAGCCCCATCGCCCAACCCACCCCCGCACCGCTACAGCCCAGAAACAGCGCCAGCGCCAGCAGCCGTCGACAGCAGCTCTCGGCCCACTCGCGGTCCTCCGTGGCGCGCCGCAGTTTCTCCTCCGCGTGCAGCCGCAGCCGCTCGGCGTTCAGCGTGCGCCGCTCGAACGTCCGCTCCAGCTCCTGGCGGTGGGTTTGCAGCTGCCGCTGCAGCTCTTTCGTCACGGCGATGGCCGCATCCCGCTGCGCGATGAGCTCGTCCTCCATTCTCACTTCCGCAATGGAAATGTGACGGACCAAATGGAAATAGTCCGTGATTCTGTGCGATGGGTACGCGCTGGATACACATTTTTTGAGACCATCATGGAGTGCGAAGTGGTGTATTGGCCGCGGCACTTGTGGGTCTCCTGCTCCCCCGCTGCTGCATCGTCTACTGCATCATGCCGCCGTGTATCCCCCCGCGCTTTGTGCGTCATGTCGCTGGACTCCAAAGCTGCGGACGGCCTAGAGAAGCTGCCGCTTAAGGACTTGAAGTCTCGCCGCGTTGTGCTCTTCGATGCCTCCGTGGCGGCTCTCGGGGGATTCCAGACGCTGCACTCGCCGCAGCTACTGCAGCAAATTGGAGCAGAGTTTCGTCATCACCAAGAAGCAACTCCGGTGGCTTCAGGAGGGGCGACTGCTTTAATGGAGAGTGTGGGGTACTACACGCTGTACGTGCCTTGTGTGGTGCTGCTGGCAGTGGCCACCGCTTTCCAGCGTTTCGTACAGGACACACAGACGCCGTCGTGGCTTCTAGTTGGCGGAGGAAAGAGCTTAGCGGTACGACGTGGCTTCTAGTTGCTCCGGGTTGACCGGATTGGATCTTAACCTCCTGCTGATTAGGAACTCTCGACGTTCTCGGCGTCGCTAGCTCAGCAATTCCACAACGCAGCAAGTCTACCCAAGCGACTACGTCATTTCTACCTGCTGAGCAAGCAGCGGACGCTGTCACATGAAGAAAGTAGGCTCGCACGAAGCTGCAGCACAAGTTGGTTAACAGCAGACTAACAGCTGCGGTTTTGACGTCTACAGGGCTGCAGTTACTGGACGTGTTCAATTGGCTCTGTTTCGCCCTGTTGGACTTGATGATCGGCCATTTGGCGCTGGTTTACGTGGGTGGAATCGTTGCGCCAGTTCTTCAATCCTCTAGCGTGTAAGGAATCTTGGGACGGACAGTGCAGCGGTTGGCTTTCATTGTGGCTGATGCGGGCGTTTGTGCTTGTCGAGCAGGTGCCCGAGTGCAGTCGTGGAGTTCCTGCGCGGCAACGTGGAGTGGCTAATGGGCGCTCCCGCGGGCTTCAAGCTGAACAAGCCGCTGGCGTCCATCCTTGGTAACGGCATCCTCCTGTGGCTGAACCTGTGGAGCTACATCTTCGAGGAGCTCTCCTCGCTGGGAAGCTATGTAGGCTTACTGCTCGTGGTGTGCGGACACTTGGGTGCGACGCTGCAGTTGACGCTGCTGGCGGACGTCGTGAGCCTGAGTACGTGGCATTCTAACTGGGTCTACCTGTACTTCGCCAAGCTGAACCGCCTGCAGTTCGGGCTGTTCTCGTCGCTGTCGAAGCTCTTCCTGGGCAAGAAGATCAACGTGCTGCGCCACCGCGTCGACTCGTGCGAGTATGACGTCGGGCAGCTCCTGCTGGGCACCCTGTTGTTCACGATCTTGGCTTTTCTCGTGACCACCAACTTGGTGTTCTTTGTCTTCTTCGCGGGGGTGCGCGGCGGCATCGCGCTGGTGTTGCTGGCGCTCTGGCTACCCGTCGTGGCGCTGAGCTCACTGCCGCTGGCGTCTCTGATCTATCGCTTGTGGGATCCTCGCTTCTTCGTCGTCGGAATGCAGCTGCAAACGTGTGACGAGGACTCGACTGCGACCGACGGCGCTGTCATCGAAAGCGTTGGCGTGGGCCGCCAATCGCCTCGCCTGGACGCCCATCAGCGCCGCGTACTACGACGGACGCTTGCGTCGTGGGATACCAGCAACGACGCTGACTGCAGCGGTGCCGTGTTCGAGTTGGTGCCCGTCGCATCCAGTTTTTCAGCGCAGTTCACGAGGTGCGTTGGCTGTTGCTTGTCTCTGCGCGTACTGAAGTTGAGCTGACCGATGCTTTATCTTGTTTCTCTGTGGAAGGCTGCGCGCGTATCTGCAAGCTGTTGGTGCTCGCTACTCGCTGGCTGTGCTTGTGAAGGCGTGCTTGTTCGGCAGCGCCGGCATCTCGAGGGTGCCGCTGCGCATTCTGCTTGGGTTGCAGTAACATAACTGCCGCAACTTGAAGTTGGATGAGTCATCTCAAAACGCAACATGAGTCATCATGGTGACTCGAGCGTCGAAGCCATCTCTCCAGAGCTTGCAACGGTCTCCATTTGCCCCATGTCGATAAACGTGTGCATTCAATGCTTCGCTTGCCTGTCCTTCTCACTTGAGTCATGTCGTCGATGCGGACGTCCGATACAGGTGGCCGTTAGACGGCGCCCAAAGTGTTGCATGATAGTTGCCTTTTTTGTCAAACACTTTCACAAGTAGTTTCGCGCTACAAAAGCTCGGCTTCCCGTTATTCCGCAAGATGCCGGCCACCGCGCACTTTAGCAGCTGCCGGCCTCGCTCGACGACTCGAGCGCGTTCCAGGCCATTCTGATCGACGACTGCGTGGACGAGCACCTGAGCGGCGACGGCAGCTCGGACGAGCGCGACCCCGCTCCAATAGCGCTGCCGTCGACCCCGCACAGGTGCAATGCGACCGGGAGCAAGAAAAAGCGCTCGCTCAGCAGCAACGACGACGTCACGGGCGCTGGCACTCGCGTGCGAACGTACTCCGCGCGGAAGAAGGAGATTGAGGCACTGACCGCGGAGCTGCCGGCACTCGAGGCCTACGTGGACTAGGCCGCTAAGATCAACAACCAGACCAACTCGACGCAAAAGCAGCAGCTCATCCACTCGTGTCTGCGGGCCACCGCACACCGCATCCACTCGGCGCTCTCGGACTTCACGAGCCGCCAGGAGAAGCTGCTTCCGTTCGACAGCTTCATGCACCTGCGCAGAGACCGAAAGCAGCGCCTCCAAACGCTGCTGGACGTCAAACCGCGGATTGTGCGCGACGCGCGCCGGGTTCATGGACATGAGTGTGCCGAGCTCCGAGCAGAGCGGCTTTGTGTCGCCGTTAGGGGACCACTGCGCGCTCAAGTTTGTAGTCATGCCGCTCGAGGGCGACTTCACAGCCCGGCAAGTCTTTGACACGCTCATGCTCTACCTCTTCCACATGGAGATCATGATCTCTGAAGCCACGGTCGACCTCACGCTTTGTGACGAGGAGGAGCCCGACAACCAGGCCCCGCTTCCTGCGCTCCACGCCCCAGCGGCTTCCAGGTGGAGTCGAACGGCGCCATCTTCTCCAACTTCGACGAGCACAACGAGGAGTACGGCGATGGCTGCATCCATTTGCACTGCTTACAGCGAGGATGGAGGCGACTGCAACGGCTTGTGGTAGGAATAGCCTTAATTCTGAGTACCTTTCGATGACTCCTGAGTAAACGAGTATTATCCATGAACGCCTGAGTAAAGTGGCCGCTTTTGAGTCCTTGCGAGAGACGCGCCGAAACCAATGACTTCCGAGTAACTGGGAGCTAGTCCTTCCTGCAGTGTGCCCGACGAGGAAGCTAGAGACCATACTTTTGTGTCGGGTTACACGCTGACCGATATGCATTCGGTGCACTCCGTTCATGTCGTTAAGCGCGCTCGCATCTTAAGACTCACTCTCCACGCCACAGACTGGGTGAGCTCGTGCTCTCTTCATTCCTTCACCAGTGATGCTGCCGCTCTGTATTGCCATCAGTATTCACTCCATTCACGTAGACAAGCTAGCAACGAACTAGATTGCTCACCAGGGGCTAGCTGCTTGTGTAGCACCCTTTGATGCGCTTATGCTTTACTCAGAATTCCACGTTTCGCTTCAGATGCCTTTGGGATTACTCAGATTTCCATTTTACTCAGAATAGCAGTTTACTTCGAAGTCATCGAAAGGTACTCAGAAATAAGAGGCACCCCTTGTGGTATCAGCTTCCTCAAGCAAAACGCTACCTGTTCGCTGGCGAGGACACGCTCCCAGTCGACATCATGGCTGGCGACTTCCACTCGTAGACTTCGCTCATCCAGCTGAATGCCCTCGTTCTTGATTGATGAAGTCCCGACCTAACTGGAGAACTTGAACCCCGACAAGTTTGTGAGCACGCAGTAAGATACAAGTCTAAACCAGACAGCAGCGCGTCGTGCTCCTCGCTCTGTTCCAGCTGAACGACAACAACTACAACTACTTCTTGGGCCTTCATCTTATCGACGCAAACTGATGCCAGCGCCAGGAAGGGGCCACGCGAGGAGGATCTGTGCCTGGCAAAGACTCCTTCTCCATCCAGACATCGCTTCTGCGCTGTGTCATCTCGATCATCTCGCTTTCTTGCTCGCGACGGACATCCCTCGCTCTGGCCTTGGTGTGAGGCGCCTCGATGAGTACTAGCCAGCCTGATCATGTCAGACAATGCTGTACGCGTTGGTCCCTACGCTTACCGTCAGACACATTGGCGAACGGAAGCCGAATCGTTTTACGGGTTACAAGGCGCAGAACTCGTTGATTCTGCTAATGCGTGGTCTTACGAGTACGACACGTCCTGCATATCTGGAGACCAGACGAAGCAATCTCATCCGCAGCATTCGCAGGGCTCAAGGACTGACTGAGAGGAGCCGTCGAGCTGCTCAAAGCGACCGACTTTCCGTCTTTCTTGCTCTACAAACTACAACCAAACCAGTCCGTGACAAACGCAGACAGCCTCGTCGACCTCAGCACCGCCTTTAACATGCTCGACGCCTTCATCGCCGCCGCACTGGACCAACTCACACAGCCAGACGGCACGCGCACCACACTTCGCTACGCCACCAAACACAACTGGGTCGACCGCATCCACCACTACGTCGTGCGCTTCGTCTCCAAGAACCCAGCATGGAGACTGCACTCGCTCCATGCGCCGCGAATCACCCGCGAGATGCGATCGATCGCCATCTGCTCCAGCTCTAACGCTGCGGGCACCGCACACCGCTCATCGTCAAGACCGCGCTTCTGCAACCACCCCGGTATCTGGAAGTGCAAGAACCCCATCGACAAGTCGTTGCCCGCCGTGACGCTCTGGGAGCACATGGACCTTCGACTGCAGCAGCGATACCCGGACTTGGAGCTTGACGTGGTGGTGCTGTCGTCGCAGCGACTCTCGTCCACGTCAGGAGCTGTGGGCACAACCTACTACAACTACGAAGCGCTCGAAATTGTCGTTCTTACCCGAGGCAGACGTTGTTTCCACAATTCATCGACGGTTGAGTTGCAATTTTCGTGGACGACTATCGCTACGAGCGTGACACCAATCGCGTCGCCTGGTACGGCATCATTTCGTTTCTGCGAGGTGGGGTCGCGACTCGAAGCTCAGCGGCTGGAAAGCTTGCCAGAAAACTCACGCGTGGCAGCTACAGCGTGGAAATTTTGACAATTCCAAGTGAAGTCATTGTGTACTCGAGTTTGTTGCCGTGTGAGCTGCTACGCGATCGCTTTGTTGCTTGACGGCAGCTTCATGGATATTTATCTCGATTCCTGTCGGAGGAGCCGTGAACTTTGAGCTCGTGTCATTCCTCGAGTCGACAGCGGTTCAAATGCGCAACATGACGCTTCTCGCTTTTCTTGGGGTGTTGTCAGTGTACGTCGTGCGGAAAACCCGCGCTACTGAAGTGACGGGGTCCCTGGAAATCGCGACCTTTTTTTTGACAGGCTTCACAGCAACTCTTACCGGCGCTCGGCCCGTACAAAAAGACCACGTATCGAAACACCGGCATCATTAACGTCTTCCCAGTTGCTGGTCGTTCACTGCAGCCCCGTGGGCCACTTCAACATGTCGACCTTCTCCGGCGACAACACGAAGCTGCTGCTACGCATCAGCGCTGTTGTTGGACTAACGGTACGCATCAAAACCTAGGGATACTTGGCGCCAAGCAGCAGCTGGAGACGACGCGAGACGCAAGATGCTGTTCTAAGCTCAACGCCAGTCGTTCCTTGCGGCGCGAGGAGACTCTGGCCGACATCAGTCCTGAGCGTTCAATTCCATGTCGCGCCGCTTCCGTTAGATTCCAACTGGCGTCAACCGTGAAGGGCAACTGAGGAACCACAAGAAACGTCCGTTTCCAGCGCTCAAATAGCAACCAAGTGGCTGAAAACGTGAGGTTTATCTTGGCCGGTCATTCAACAAGCACAAGAAGGTTGGAGCATGGCAGCTATCTATCCGTTAGCACGAGGGTGGAGTGATAACCCGCGAGTCGCCAATGCCAAAGCTGCCGGTCTCAGCAGCAGAAGACTCAGCGACAGAGCGATCACTCGGACCAGAACGTCTCAATGGCAGAAGCTGCTCAAACGTCCAGACATTGCCAAGTGCATCGTCATCTCCAAACTGCGCTGCATCTTCACACTCGTGTCGCTCGCACTGCTTGTCACCGACATCCCCCGGACAGGCCTTGGGGTGCGGAACCTGCGGGACTTCTACCCCGTGTCGCTCATGCCCAGCACCGCCGTCCGATTCGGACCCTTCAACTACCCCGTCCTGCACATTCAGACCACAAACGATAGTGAAACATCTCCATCCACGGCGTTTGTAGGAACCAAAGGCGACCAACCCGTCCCCGCAGCTCGCGTCTGGCCCTACCAGTACGACACCACCTCCGTCGGACTGAGAGGAGCCGTCGAGCTGCTCAACGTGACCGACTTCCCGTCCTTCTTGCTCTACAAACCAGAGGCAAACCAGCACGTGACAAACGCAAACAGCCTCATCGACCTCAGCACCGCCTTCACCATGCTTGACGCCTTCATCACCGCCGCACTGGACCAACTCATACAGCCAGACGGCACGCGCACCACACTCCGCTACGCCACCAAACACAACTGGGTCGACCGCATCCACCACTACGTCGTGCGCTTCGTCTCCAAGAACCCAGCATGGAGACTGCACTCGCTCCACGCGCCGCGAATCACCCGCGAGACGCGATCACTAGCCATCTGCTCCAGCTCTAACGCTGCGGGCACCGCACACCGCTCGTCGTCAAGACCGCGCTTCTGCAACCACCCCGGTATCTGGAAGTGCAAGAACCCCATCGACAAGTCGTTGTCCTCCGTGAGGCTCTGGGAGCACATGGATCTCCGACTGCAAATTCTGCAGCAGCAATACCCGGACTTAAAGTTGGATGTTGCGCTTGTGTCATCTCAGAGACTCTCGTCCACGTCGGGGGCCATGCGTTCCACCTTCTACAAGTACGAGGCGCTCGAAATCGTCGTCCTCACCCGTGGCAGACGCTGCACCATCATCACAAACACATCCAAGACCGACAGCTCTGAATGCACCACGGTCTTCGTGGACGACTACCGCTACGAGCGCGACAACATGCAGACGAATCTCGTCGACTGGTACGGCATCATCTCGTTCCTACGAGGCGGGGCCCAGACGTACGTGTGGCTTCGCTTGCTGCTGCTCGTTTACGGCGCGTTCATTGTGGCTGGTCAGTCGGGTGCACGGAATTCCCGGCTGTTGTCGACCGCGTTGATCCTCTTGAAGATCCCGTTTCAGGTCATCGTGTACTCGAGTTTGTTGCCAGTTGTCGGGTACGTCGTAGCTTTACTGCTTGACAGCAGCTTCATGGACATCTTTCTCGACTCGTATTGGGCTTCCGTTGGGGGCTCAGCCAATTTGAAGATGGTGCCATTTCTTCAAACGACGGCAGTTCAGATGCGTTGCGTCTGGTTGTTGGCGCTCCTTGCAGTTTGCGTATTGTTCGGACTCAGCAGGTCGCGGTATCATAACGATGGCATTCCTGGCATTCGAGGTCTTCTCATCGGCTTTACTTCGTCGCTGACGGTATTCGGGCCGTATAAAGATACCAACTACCGCGATATGAACATCGTGAGCCTTTACCGTATCCCGACCGGAGGTCTGACGATGGATATCGTTCTGTCGTCCAATCCTAGCGACTGCTTCAACGCGTCTTCGTTTTTCTTTGGTGGCAGCTCCAAGACTGTCCGGTTGTGTATCGCTGCCGTCGCTATCTTGGCTTTGCTTCTCAAGACTTTGGGGTGTTTGACACCTCAAAGAAGTTGGACGTATCGCAGCACCCGCGCGTTGATTCTTAGGTTTTCGCGATTTGCTCCTTGTGGAATGGAGCGACTGTGGATAAACACTTCACCAATTATCCACTTCAACGTACATGTACCAGTTCGTCCGGGGTCGCAGGAAAGTCTGTCCGAGAGCGACGTGCATTCGTCGTCAATACTCAAAGGCTGGAGGACGTCGAGAGTCGCTCCGTCACCGAGGCGCAGTCACTCCATACTGCCAGCAGGTATTTGGACACGGCAGCAAACTGCTTCGATATGGAGCTGCTGCAAAAAGCGGGCCTGGCCACCGTCCAAGCGAATTGAGCCACCAAGCAGCGGCTTGTGCTGGCCCACGACTGAATCAAGCTCTGTTCTGCAGCTCATGAACGTAGCGATGATGACTGATCCCTGCAATTTCTTCAGACTACGCGTGACCGGAATCCCCTTGTACTTGTACAAAATTCGACTCGGTCCGTCGATGACTTCCACTTCCAACAGAGGCAGCAGCAATCGTCTCACATCCTTCGCCATCATATTGCCATATCCAGAAGACGAGATGGAGGAGCGCACGGGGTTTTGTGCCGACGAGTTTCAGCTTCTTGACTCCGCAAGTTCGAACGATGTTCCAATGTCGGTCATGCTGCGTTGCGGGTAGCCACGTCCGCTTGAATTCCGGCATAGACCAATGCTGACGGAGTGGTTAAACGTATAATGGTAAATCTCCTAGCGTAACACGAAACATTGTGCTTTGGGATCAACAACCCATTTCCAGCACTTTCCGATAGCAGAGAGAGCCATAACAGACCAGCCAGACTCTCAACTTCACTTCACCTCTACCCATACTAGAAGGTAACCCAGCACAGAGATACGGAAATCGGCCGACTAATGGCCAGCGCCATAGCTACGTGAATGCATCGCCGTACCTTTTCGACGACAGTGCGAGTTATGTTGCTATTCTGCATCGGTGCTGTCACAGGAATCGCGCTGGTCATTAAGGTTTTCGGCTCCTCAACACCTCGAGACAGCTGGATACACCGTGAAACGGAAGGTGTGATCCTGAGCTCAACGCCCGTTGCTCCGAGCGGGGCACGGACTCTTGCCTACATCAGTGCTCTGCATCCGATTTCACGCCATAACGCGGTCTTCAGTGACGCAAGGTCCTCGCGTCTCCAACCTCATGACGCCTCTAGCACAAGAAGCACAGGCAAACAGGTTCCACGGAACTTCGTCACCAACAGCCAACATCATCAGGCCATCTTCACAAGTTTGGCCATTGCAACTCGGTCCGCGTACAGCTGGCAAGAACTTACGACGGGACCAGCTAGGTGGCGTACATTGTCTCTCAACCGAGTATCGATCCATCCTGCAGCTCATGAATATCGCCATGACGACAGATCCCTGGAATCTCTTTTGGCTTCGCGTACTCGGCATCCAGTTGTATCTGTACAAGATCCATCGCACCCAGTCCTCCGGCAACGAGGTTAGCAATAGCCGACCAAATGCGTACGCGGTGATCTTACCATACTGTGACGCTGAAATGGAAGAGTTCACGGACCTGAGCTCGGGCGACTTCCAGCTACTTGACTCGGCAAACTCTCGGGATATTCGGCTGTCGGTGCTCCTGCAAAGCGGTCAACTAGATGCAGCCACGTTAGTATGAGAGAGATTTCTCACACGTCACCTTTTGCTGCTGGACATCCTTTTGCCAGGGCTATCCGCATTTATTTCGTTTGCACATTCTATCTGCCCACGCCTTGGACAGCTACTCCGCATGCTGTCATGTGCCTTGAATCATCAAGCAAACGTTCGCCATCAGTGGTCTTCGGTATCACGGCTGAGACGGCCCAGTCCGTTCAAGGCGGCGACGCGATAGGCTTCCGCCAGCGTTGGGTAGTTGAACACGGCATCACGGAAGTACGTCAGTGAGCAGCCCATAGCCATCGCGACCTGCCCAATGTGAATAATCTCCGTGGCGCCCTCGCCGATAGCGTGCACACCAAACAGCTTGAGCGTGTCAGGGTCGAACAGGATCTTCAGAGTGCCGCCAGCCATCGCACCCATCATCTGGCCCTTCGCCAGCTCGGAGTACTTGGCAATGCCAATCTCGTAGTTGACGCAGTCCTTTGTGAGCTGCTGCTCCGTTTGCCCGACCATGGAGATCTCCGGGATGGTGTAGATGCCGTACGGGTAGTTGCCATTCTCTAGCTGGCTCGTCGCTGCAAGCTCTTCGTCGGGGTTCCACATGTGGCAGGACGCCAGACGGCCTTGTTCCATGCTCGTCGATGCCAACGCCGGCGCGCCGATACAGTCACCCGCAGCGTAGCTGCAAGTACCGAGAAGAGCATGAGTTAGTTAGTACGTTCTTCCCTGGAAACAACTGCATAATTATCAAAATCTCACATATGCGGCTGGTCAGTCTGGTAGTTTTTGTTCACGTTGATCAGACCGCGGTGGTTGCGTGAAAGCCCAACCGCCTCGAGGTTGAGTCCGTCCGTGCTCGCCTGGCGGCCCACCGTGTACAACAGTGCGTCGGCACTGAGCACCTTGCCACTGTTGAAAAAGACCTTGACACCCTTGTCGGTCGTCTGCAGACAACGGAGTCAACAAGGAGAAAAACAATTAAAACACTGCCAACAAGAGTAAAAGAGGCTCCAAACTTCCTCACCTCGACTTTCTTTACGGTCTCGCCGAGCAGGAAGCGCGCTCCGTTGCTCTGCATCTCGTACGTGAGGTTGCTGATGATCTCGCGGTCGCAGAAGGACAGAATCTGTACGGAAATGCACAACAAGATTAGTTGGCAAGCCACTTCGTCCCTAATCGCATAGCTGACACTCACGTCTGGTCGTCCGTCCACCACGGTGACCGAGTGGCCCGGCACGACGTTGACCATGGACGCGTACTCCATGCCGATGACGCCGGCGCCCATGACGATAAGCGAGCGCGGCAGCTGGTGCATGTCGCGGCTGAGGATCTGGTCGCTGTCGATGACAACCTTGCCATCAATAGGCACGAGCGGGTTGTGTGCGGGCCTCGTGCCACACGCGATGAGGAACTTGTCGGCCTGCAGACGCGAGAGCGAGTCCACGTTGCTGCTGGGCGTGGCCGTGGCGCTTTCCGCGTCGTCGTGCACCACCGAGATCTCGTGCTGCGTCTCGAAGCGTGCGAAGCCAGGCACGAAGTCCACACGTGCGGCCTTGAGCTGCGCGCGCACCACGTCCTCCTCGGAGCTCACGACGCGCTGTACACGGTGCAGAATGTCCTCAATCGTCACAGTCTTCATGCTGTACGACTTGCCGTAGAATCCGTGGTGGCGGTAGCCAGACAGATGCAGCACTGCCTCACGGAACGTCTTGGACGGGATGGTGCCTGTGTGGACGCACACGCCGCCCAGCCGCGTCTTCTTGTCCACGATGGCCACGCGCTTGCCCTGCTTAGCCGACTCCAGCGCGCACTGCGTGGCGGACGGGCCGCTGCCGATCACCACCAGGTCGTAGGCGGCTACTTGAGGCTTCAAGGCCGACGTCGACAGCAGGCGCCGCGGCATGGCGAAGCGGGACGCGGCACTCCACAGCCCCACCATCACTCTTGAGATATGCGGCTATGAAAACGTTAAATGCAAGGTTGGTGTGGTGCACATGAATATAGGATGTTGTATGTGGTGTGGTGAACACTATGCACGACATTGACCGCTTCGCTTGGAAGACAAATTGAATTGGAGCTGCTGGACAAGATAGACAGGTAGAGCTTCAGGATGGCGCGCAATGAGGAGAAGGCGCAGTCGCTGCTCAACCGCTGGACGAGCATGAAGCAGGACTTCGCCGACACCTTCAAGAAGTGAGTGCGAGGATCCTGGTTCAACGGGGACTGGACGTCCACTAATGCTGTTCTTGCTCATCATTGCCAGTCGGAGACCGTACCTGGCGTCCCAGTGCGACAACCTAAAGGACGCCGAGCGCTGGCGGCGCCAGATCATCCGCGAGATCTCCAAGAAGGTGGCCGACATCCAGAACGGTGCGCTCGTAGCCTGCTATTGCTGTTGTTGTGCAGGCTGAGCTCACCGTATTCCCTTGGTTGCTATTGACTCCTGCCAGCCGGCTCCAGCGAGCACGTGATCCGAGACCTGAACGACGAGATCAACAAGCGCATCCGCGAGAAGCGGCACTGGGAGAGGCGGATCGTGCAACTCGGCGGGTCAGACTACTCGCGCTCGCAGCCACAGGCCTACGATGCAGACGGCACCGCCGTGCGCGGCGCCGGGGGCTACAAGTACTTTGGCGCGGCCAAGAGCCTCCCCGGCGTGCGTGAGCTCTTCCAGAAAGAGGAGCAAGAGCCTCGCAAGCGCAGTCGACAAGACATGTACAAGCACATCGAGCCAGACTACTACGGCTTCCGTGACGACGAGGACGAGCAGCAGCTCAAGGACGAGGAGGAGGCGGAGAAGAGGCTGCGCCAATATGCTATAGACGGCTGGGACGCCGCCGAGGCCAAGCGCAAGGCCCAGGTCGCAGAGCTGGTGCGTGGCTCGGCATAAGTCGTCGTGTCTGCGAGGGTGGAGCTAACGTGTTTGCATGGCTTACCTACACCAGGGTGTACCGACGGAATGAAAAAGTTAGCATGGCCGATTTTTCAGGCGTCGTCGAAGCTGGTGGTGCTGGTGTTGGCGAAATGCGATGCCGTGGATAGGAAAGACCTAGAGAGAGACCCAGAGCTCACACAACAAAGTTAAAGGCAAAGAAGACACGACGTTGCTTCCGGGGGAGTTTGTTGATTTTTCTGTTTGCTTTTTATTCATGAGTGTCGACTTGCGGAAGACAAGGGGAACGCGTCTGCTTGCTCGAGCCTCGTAGACCGCCTCCCCCGCCGTCGGCCGCTCGCTCACCCCGCGGCCAATAATTACAGGAGGCGGGCCGGGAGACACACACGCACACACGAGTCGACTGCTTTGCTGTACTTAGTCCTTGAAGTGGCGGATGGGGTTGGCCTTCTGCGCCTTGGCGTACTCCACGGAGGCCGCCTGCCACTCGGGCGAGGTAGTCTTGGGTGAGCCGGGCACGTCGCCGCCAAGGTCCGGGCCTGCAGCAGAAGAGCAACAACAACAGGGTCAGACAATGGCAGCTGGGGCATTGACGCTCAAAAGAGATACGCACCAGTGTAGCGGAAGAAGGCGAAGGCGGCGTAGGACACGCCGAGGACGCCCGGGATGAAGAGCGCCATGTTGGCGCCCTTGGAGAGCTTCTGCGACAGCTGGAGGAACACCATTGTGACTGGGTCTTGTACGGCTAGTGGCGGCTTTTGGAGACTGCGCGGGCATGAACCACCAACGCGGCCCCCTCGTTTCTGGGGCCACGGTCAACGTTGCAAAGACCCGCGGCGATCGGCGAATCCCGTAGCGATCCTATGGCATGTCATCGGGTGTAGACGGGTGGGCCAACATACAAATACCTAGATGCGGACACATGTACAAGTTCACCACATATAAGTCGAGCTGGTGCGGTGGTGCGATTTGGTGTGCAATATTACATGTTGATAGTAGTGGTAATTTTGAGCAGTTAGTATTATAACTATAATTTTTCTTGTGCCTTGTATGCAATTAGTCATATTTCAGCTATTTGCAAAGCATGCATTAGTACTAAAATACTAATATGACTACTAATTTGAGTACTAGCTGCTAAAGCGGCTCCCCTGTCGTACGATGACATCCTATTAATACTGGGAACACCTCGTTAGAGGCTGTAGACAGCCCGCGTAAAAGCGTAAACTGGTCAGCATTCGCGTAACATGTCGGCATTGCTTCGGCAGACCGCAATTGTAACAGCAAAAAAACCTGCGTGTTCCCAGCCTAAGTCGCAGACGATAGTGGCACGAGGTTTGGAGACACGTTTGTGAGATGTGGATGTGTAATCGTCGGCCTGACAGGTGTTTGCCCCGAGCGCGCTGTGAACCTGAAAACACGGGGCACAGGACTGGAGCAATGATGATGTTCACCGGGTTCGGGAGTTCTCCTCGAGTCGTGGACCACGACCAGTTGCCTTCGTCTTGTTTTAGCCTGTCAGAGACAGCGTCATGTTGTTGCCGACACACTCGGACATGTTGGTCAACAAGTACAAGGCGCTGTCGGCAATGAACTCAGCATGGGTACGAATGCGTAGATCTCATGTGCAGTAGGCCAAGCGCACGATGTCGCTGAAGAGGTTCTCATTGTCGGAACGACTGCGGATGTCCGTGGTCTCGATGGGAAGAAGGTCTCGTACGTGAACTCCAGGTTGAAGGTGCAGGTGAGGTCGTCTGTGCATGCACTATCGATCGAAATTAGAACATGAGTTTTCGCTTGCTCTGGTCCGGGACTTGTCTGGGAAAAGAAGGTCGAGCCCGTGATGCGCTCGAGTCGGCGTCGCCGAAGTTCATTGCTTGAATATCGCGCCTGTTTGTTGGGTCTGCTGAAGCAATCCGGAATTAGTAGCCATTCTAGTACTAATATTTTGAACAACGATTTCTTCAAGGACGCTCAAGCCATCCTGGTCCCGGCGCTAGTGGCCATCGACAACGAGCTGTTGCAAGGAGCGGATCCGCCTTTATCGTTTCTCGAAGCACTCATCATCCCTCTAAAGAAGAAAGGAGATTCCGTCGACGCCATGAATTTCAGGCCCATATCGCTACTCCAGACTGGATATAAGATCTTCATGAAAGTTATCGCGACAAGAGCTCAACTAGTGATGGGCACCCCAATAGGGGACTCACTGCAAGGCTTCGTTCACGGTACGCAACTGATGAAGGCCGTTATGATGATGCTCGCAGTCCTCGCCACCGCGAAGCCTCAGCCAGACCTGGTGGCAGCCATGAGCTCCTCCTCGATTTCAAGAAGGCCTATGACACGGTTTCTAGAGATTTCCTATTTTTAGCGATGCGCAAGTTTGGCTTCTTGCGAGCCTTCGTTGCGATGATTAAGAGACTGCATGAAGGGACAACGGCACGATTCCTCGTCAATGGAGAGTCATCGGAGCCGCAAGACGTCATCTCCGGCATCCGACAAGGGTGTCCACTAGCACCGCTGCTCATCCTATTGGCAGCAGAAGTGCTAGCGATAGCGATCCAGCAGGACAAACAAATTCGAGGCATAGCGGTACCAGGCGGAAAAGGCGAGGAGCACACGTTCTCAGCTTTCGTCGACGACTCGACGGTCTTCCTTCAGGAAGCCAACCAACTACCGCATGTGATGCAAATAGTGGAGCAATTCGGGGAGCTCTCTGGACTTCGGGTCCAGCCGACGAAGAGCAAAGTGATATACGTCAACACAGCCATCTCCAGAAAGACGACGCTAGGCATCTCGGTGCTTCCGGTACCTCGGGTTTGAAGTCGGAACGAGGCCCATGACGGACGTGAATTGGGCAACAAGGATACGCAACATCAAACGGCGGCTAGCAACAGCGAGCCAACTGGCCACGAGTGTGGCTAACCGGGTTACACTACTCAATCTGGTTCTACTACCCTCCGTGCTCTTCACCGCGATGGCATTTAAGATGCCAAAGTGGGTCGACCACGAAATCCGAAATCTGCAAAAACAATTTTTATGGCAACACTCGACCAGTACTGACCCAAGTCGGCACAAGGTGAATCCAAGTTTACTCTTCGCTCCAAGAAAGCAGGAGGAGTCGGCTTAGCGTCGGTGGGCATCGCTTGCAAAACGCAGCGCGCGAAGGATACGGTACTGTGGCTCGTCCAGCGGCATGACCGCTACTATGACGCATGGCGAGCATGGGCTTTCAGAGGCACAACCCAGCCCTGGGCAACTGGAGTGTCTCCGCGAAGTGACTCCGGCAGGCAACTCAGCCAGAGCAAGCAGTCCCCCGGCAACACCCTACAACGCCTAATTGGCAGCTGGCTAGAGCCGCTGGCAATACCAGAGGAGAGGAAGAGGAAAAGGGCATGCCAACTTCAGGCCGCAGAGGACGAGGCCATTAGTTGGACGGCAGGAGACCGCTGGCGAGTGGATATACAAGAGCGGTTGCCGGAGTCCGAGAAGTGGACGACAGCGGCGGACAAAAGCTTCCGGGCCACCTACTATTGGAACGATAACCCGGCCGTGTTAGATGCAAAAGGGGCAGTCCTGACGCGCACCAAATACGATCGGATTCAGAGCTGCCCATTGGCAGCACTGCACATCAAACGAGAAGAAGACAGGGTTTTCTCCATGACGATCCCAACGCGCGGAGACAAACCGCACAGGCACGACAAACTCAGAAGGTAGGAACTATCAGTCCTCAGCAGCATTCCTCCGCTCGCCATTGGAACCGGCTGCCAAGTGAAACGACGGCGACGCCCCGTCACATGACAAAGCTGCAGAACGCGTACAGCTGGACGATCGCAACAAACGGAAGGATCAGCGGAGTGACGATTGATGCAGGCAGAGGAGACGGCGGAAGCTTTGAACTGCAGCAACATCAAGATGGTATACACTGGGAGGTGACGAGGTTCGACCGGGGAGATGACACCGTGTGGGCGGACATGCAGAAACTACGGGAGCAGGGTATACAAGGCGGGATCGTCTTCAGCGCCCACCCGAGACTACACAGCTTCCCCTGGGACGTACCAGACACTATCGCTAACAAGCACGTCCTGAAAGCACTGAAGAAGCAGGCCTTTAGACGGTATCGGGGAGCACAACCAGTACTCTCCACTATGGTGGAGCGCCTCCAGCAAGAGAGGCGACGCAGCACCTGGCAAGCAGCTGTGATGGATCAGACCCCGACCAACCTCTGAGCGCACCACAATGAGCTCACAGAGTACCAGGTGTGGGTCTGCTATCGCATTGCCGTCAGGCAACTCAATCTCTTTAACGAGGGCCGCCTGGACGACAACAGCTGCCGACAACTAGCGCAGTGTACCGGGCAGAAAGTGACACTCGAACATATCCTCTGGGATTGCCCGTGCGCCCAAGCGTGCTGGCAGATCATGATCAGCCACTGGACAGGCGAACTATGGGCCTCACGCCACCTTGCCCACTTCCAATGGAACTGTGCTAACCGCAAAGCCCCAGGGCTCTCTCGGGTCATCAAGCAGCGTATTCGCCACGACCACCCGGATGAACAGGACGAGTACGAGAAGGAATGGAAACGCATCTGGCGGATCCTGAGTAGCGTCTGTCAGACGAGTCTCTGGATACAGCGCAACAAGGTGATATTTCATGAGGAAACGACCACAGTGGAAAGCAGCATGAGCGGCTTTTGGACAACGGCAATCCGGCAAATGAAAGCGATTGGGAAACGAGAACGAAGGTCACAAGACAAGATACAACAAGGAACTCGGCTACTCCTCTGCCTTTCGGCATTGGAAAGTCAACCCACAGAGATGCCACCATCGATGGCAAGTCTCGCACAACCACCGGACCGAACTTCGGAACCGGCGTTGCTAGCCAGACTCAGGATCAACCAGACATCTAGTCGTCAGTAAAATGAGCAAATAATAGTCTGCCTCTCTCTCTAATACTAATATTTTGAAGTCATGGACTACTAATGTGTTTGCTCTACTAATTCGCTGGAGCTCAGATATGCTAATACTTAGTCTTAGTACAAAGAATATTAGTACTACCGGAACTAATTGGCAGTCTACTATCAAAGCCTGGTTGGGATTTCCGGTACTTTACGAGCTGTTTTTTTCGGTGAAGCTTGCCTGCATCAAAACAATAACCAGCGCAGCCATCGCCATGTAGTTCAGCATGTATGATTCACCGTTTATCCGGGCCTGGTGCGGCCATCTCTCTCCGTAGTGTAGTAAATATCTCCAACAAACGTTATGTACCCCAGCATCAATTCAGCTCCTGGATGACTGGACGCGGCGTGTTACTCGGCTTCTCGATTCGCATCTGGAACAACTTCTCGTCCTGCTCCTGTTTCGGTGCAGAGCTGGCGCCGATAGCTTTTGCGATCGTCGCGGCCTCAATCGGGTCCTTCGCGTCGGTCGCATCCTCGGCGTCGCTATCGTTCTCGTCCATCATGCCCAGCGCAAAATTCTATGAACAAATTGTAAACCACAAGAGATCGATAGCAAGTAAGCACATGCTCCAATTACCACAACACAGCAGCCGACTGCACCGCCGCACCGCCATTGCAATCCGCGCAGCAAACGCACCATCTCAATCACGGGCGCCTTGCTCTCGTTCTCCTGCTTCTCGCCTTCTCCAGTCATCGCGTCGTCGCCATTCGATTTGCTCTGCTGCTCCTCCTCCTCCACTTCAATGTTGTGCTTGGCGCCTTCGCCCGCTGCCACCGCCTCGCTCAGCTTCTTGTTCTCCTCGGCCATCACGGGCAGAAATGCATCCAGCTTGGAAAACACTGTCACCACCAACCACGTCAATCCAATTTTCCAATACACAGTCAACCTCATGCATTATGGCAACAATGCTGACGTACGTGCGCTCTTGGGCAGTTTGGGAAATGTCATAGGCTTCTGCTGGTCCGCCATTGAGTCTGGTAGTTCTGCTACAAAAGAAAAGAGCACCAAATGAATAACAACCGTCAGCATCAATGCAACTGCGACACGCTAGTCCACACTGCAGTCTCTGAAGCTGCTGTCGTCGCTCACCTTGTACGTTGGCCGCTGCCGCTGTGAGTGTCGGCGCCTCGGTGTTTCGAGAGCTGCCGTCCACGAAGTCTGTACCGCTTCGTGAGGTATGTAGGGCACACCATATTGCTCATTCATGTGCACCACATCATGCCAAATGCAAGTTGAAGAGGCACTTGCCAGGAGGCATGAGGCGCACAGTGCACGCCAAGCCGCAGCGCCGTCGCCTGTCGAGCCACTTGAACTGGCTGCGTAGTGCTGCCAAGGCCAAGGTAGATGTGGTAGCACAGCAGGTGCTGGACCATGACAGCGGCATCTTCGGCGCCGTGCGGGCCAACGACGTGGAGGCTGCGGTGCGTCTGGTGGACGAAGATGAGGGCTGTTTGTCACTGCGGGACTCGGTGGGGGCGGCTCCCGTTCACATCGCCTTCCTCTTCGGTCATTACGAACTGGGCAAGCGTCTTGTGTTGGGCTGCAGGGCGCTGGCCACGCTAACGTATACTTCCGGGAACCCGCACGAGCCGTCGCCGTACGAGGGCGAGAACATCCTGCACATCGCTATCGTTCATCGCCAGACCGAACTCGTGCAATGGATGGTACGGGAGGCGCCGCAGCTGGTGCGCGCCGAGACCACGGGCAAGTTCTTCGGCCCCACCAAGGCCTGCTACTTCGGCGGCACACCGCTGCTCTTCGCGCTCGCGTCCAATCAGATCGACATGGCAATGCACATCCTGGACGCGGCAGAGCGGCTCCAAGACGGACCGTTCAAGGAGGACGAGGGCGAGGCACTGGCGTCCATATTCACGTGCGACCAGTTCGGAAACAATGTGCTCCATCTCGCAGTGATCCGCGATTTGCCAGACGTCTACGACTTCGCGCTTCGCTACGTCATGAAGTTGTTGTCCACTTCACAGAAGCTATTGACTCCGCGTAAACTGGGCCCTAGCATCCCTGAAAAGAAACCAACCGACGACTTCCACAAAGTCGAGAGTATGATCGTTGCACCAGCCATATCGAGATCCTCGTCGCCAACCGAAGAACTTCTCCCTCCACCTGACGATTTCAAGCAGGGGGAAATCAACCTGGTGGAGTTTCTCAAAAGCACCAGCGACTCGGGATACGAGACGATGATGGGCTTCTTGATGCGGCGCAATTCCGACGAGTTAACGCCGCTATCCCTCGCAGCAGCCATCGGCCAGCAACGCATGTTCCAGCACCTCTTTCACCAGTCCTCTTCCGTCGCCTGGCGCTATGGCCCCATCACAGCGTTCCACGTGCCCCTGTTTGACCTGGAGCAACCAGAGCTGCGCCCCGATCCTGACTTTGGGCGATTCCAGCGGATCCACGACTTGATTGCGTCCCTGCCGTATCCTTTAGCGCCCAAGGGCAGGAAGGGCTACCGAACAGCGATCCAGTGTCTCTGCTCTACGGAGAAAATCTCCAACACGCTGCCGAAGCACCACGTTGCTATGCAAGACGTTGTTTCAAAGCGCCTCGAGATGCTCAAGATGCTGGAAATCCAGCAGCTTCTGCACAAGAAATGGAAGTACGTTGGCAAGAAGCGCTTTCTCTGGAGACTTGCAATCTACGCGGTTTTCCTCGTCCTGCTGAATGCTACGACGCTTGCTCCATACAGCAAGTATGCGGACGGTCCGCGCGGGGAGGCAGCAGGCTTGGGCTTTGCAGAAGTGGGGGCGCTGGCGCTCGCAGCTCTCAAATTCATGAACGAAAGCAACCAAATGCTGCTGAACTTTGGGGGATACATCACTGAGGGCGGGGCCGGACGTCTGGACAATATCTGCACGATCGTCACAAGTCTGTCGCTCTTCGGATCTACAGGGGCACGACTAGCGCAGCAACAAGAAGCGGGGGACGCGCTTGCTGCTGTCGCGCTCATCTTCGCGTGGTTCTACCTCTTCTTCTTCTTGCTGGGCTTCCGCACGACGGGGCCCTTTGTCATCATGATTCTTCGGATGATCGCCAGCGACGTCGTTCGCTTCTTACTGGTTTACAGCGCTGTCTTGGTGGGGTTTTCGCAGGCCATTTACGTCGTACACGACGGTCGAGTTGGGCATCACGCGCTGCTTGTGCGGATGCGTACGCTGCTTGTCATGGGCTTCACGGGCGAGGTCAACTACGACGACAACTACGGCTCTGGAGGTCGCATGAATCCCTTCACGCAAGTGCTGGTGCTCTGCTACGTTATCCTCGTCATGATCATCCTCGTCAACTTGCTCATCGCCATGATGGGGAACACATACAGCGAGGTGTTGGAGGAGTCGGAGCAGCGGTGGGTGGCTGAGCGCGCAAACATCATGGCCTCAATCGACAATCAGTGTCCGGCTGAGTGGAATCAACGGGCACGGAAATCCTTCGCCATTCCGCTTCAAGATCGAAGTGGCGAAGAGATGGTGTACCTCGAGATGGAAGTGAGGAAGATCGACGAATGGCTGCACGACGACACGTGACCAGTTCACGCTGCAGGAGGAGACAACGGCCGCCGCTGTGTAGGTTCGAAAAGCTCGTCGGCGGTTTGAACTAGACTTCCTGGTGAGAGCGGTGTGGGTGTGACAGGTCAAACGGGCGCTTCTCCTTGTGTTGATCTTCTCTGCTACTTGCGTGTTTCAGTTTGGAATGCAACAACTTGTCCAGCACCTTTTGCTGCGATGTCAAGCGCTCGTGGAGCAGTCGATTTCGCTCTTGCAAGTCCTGCTGGAGCGCTGTGGGCGGTGTCTCTAGTATAGAGGCAGGTGCTTCTTCTGTCTGGGTTTCACTCGTTCTACTTCGACTTCCGACAGCTGCAACAGAGGACGCCACTTTTGATGCACCATCCTCCGGCCGAATAGCTCCCCATCGAGCCCGGATCGCCGCCTTGAGGTCGCAGCTCGTCGAAGTAGAAGACTCGCGAGACACAGAGTCCCGCATTTCTCCACGCTTATCAGCTGGGTTTGTTGGATCAACCGACTTGCCACTGCAATGATCCTGGAGCTGCTCGAAAAGTTGCTGCGATACCACAAGACCCACCGCAAAAACGTCAGAGCTCCGCATCTTGTGGCTGCACCGCCACACTCCACTCACCTGCATACGCGCCAGTCTATCTATCGTCGCTGGGTCCATGACAGACCTCTCCTTCTCTGTCATTTCACTTTCCTCTTTCGCAAAGCGCACGCTGTTCCTCCTCGACGGCTTCTCCGTCTGAGTGGAACGCGTCATCTTGGTAATCTGGGGTGGAACAACCACCGCAGTCGCCGCCGTTGCAGCCTCCGCCCGCAGCCGCTCTACCTCCGTCTGCAGCTGCTTCTTCTCGTCCTCGTGGTGCTGGATGATCTGCAGCAGCGCCTGCACACTGCGGTCGAACTCGGCCATCCACTGTTCCTCCTTTTGTCGCGCCGCCGCCTCCGCCTGCTGCACACGGCTTTGCAGCTCTTCCACCCGCAGCTCCGCGCACTTCCGTCTGTGCTCACAGCTCTTCCACTGCGCGCGCAGACGCTGGTTCTCGTCCAGCAACGTCGCCATGACTCCAATGCGCACGAAGGGACGCGAAGGATGTAGCCATCACGTTGGATTTTTTTCGCACTTCCCGCCACATCACGTGTACACCATGAACAAAGCCCGTCCATCCAATTAGGTGGGCGGCCCACAAGCGTCGAGTGCCTTCAGTCAAGTGCGTCACAACCTCAGCTTCAGCCTCCAGCCTCAGCCCCCCATGAAGCTCCTTCTCCAGCGCGGCGTGGCCCTCGCAGCCCGTGCGCGCCACATGAGCAGCTTGCGGGAACAGGCGGTGCGCGTCATGGCCGGCAAAATCCGCGCCGACCTCGAGACGAACCCCAACCTGTGGCTCAGCGCTTCGGCCGTGGTGCGTCCTGCTGCTCCTACGAGATACCAACCAATACACTGACGTATTAATACGACGTACAGGATGAGCCGACAGTGTCCATCTTGGATCCTGCTCCAGGCTACGCGCTGGCTGGCGGGAGCCCGGAGATGCACCGGAACTTGAGCGCCGACTTTGACAAGTGCGACTGCCGCGAGAGCTTTAAAGCTGCAGGACGGCCACTAACCTGGTGACTATTTTGTTGTTGCAGACCCGTGGGCGCTGCGGACGTACAGCTGACGTACCTGCCGACGGACCCGAGCAAACTGGCCGACCCGTTCACGCTCGTGCAGCAGGACATGGTGGGCGTGACCACCAGCATCAAGCGCATCCTGGGCTCGGATCACCCCGTGCTGGCGGCCGTGGCGCGCTATTTCTTCGAGCACGACGGCGGCAAGAAGGTGCGCCCCACCATGGTGCTGCTGGTGTCGCGCGCCGCCGAGGCCCACCGTCTCGCTGTCGGCACGCCGCTGCCGGAGACGCAGTCCGAGGAGTACACGCACGCCGCGCAGCAGCGCCTCGCCGAGATCACGTGCGTGGCCGCTCTGAGAAGTTGGACGGGAGGAGTTCGCTGACTTGTCTTTGCCTGTTGCAGTGAGATGATCCACACGGCCAGCCTGATGCACGACGACGTGATCGACGAGGCCGACACGCGTCGCGGCCGCCCGTCGGTGAACAAGGTGTTCGGCGGCAAGATGGCTGTGCTGGCGGGCGACTTCCTGCTGGCGCGTTCGTCCGTGTCGCTGGCCCGCCTGCGCAACCTGGAGACCATTGAGCTCATGTCGACGACGATCGAGCACCTGGTCAAGGGCGAAGTCATGCAGATGAAGAACGCCGACGCGCGCGACGACATCACGCCGTTCGAGTACTACCTGCGCAAGAACTACTACAAGACGGGCTCGCTCATGTCCAACAGCTGCAGGGCGGCGCTGGTGCTGGGCAAGCACGAGCAGCACATCTGCGACTTGGGCTTTGCCTTTGGCCGCCACATCGGCCTGGCCTTCCAGGTAAGACAGAGGTCGCGTTGAAGTCGGTTTCGATGGTCGACACGTGAGCTAACGCTGCCGTTGTTGTTCGAACCAGTTGATTGACGACGTGCTAGACTACGAGGGCGTGAACACGGGCAAGCCGCTGCTGGCCGACCTCAAGTCTGGGCTGTCGACGGCGCCGCTGCTGCTAGCGCAGGAGGAATTCCCCGTGCTGCGTGAACTGTCCAAGAGGAAATTCGTCCAGGACGGCGATATCGAGATGGTTTGTGCTTCGATTGATGGACAGGTGTTCGGTGGATAATGTCGCTAACACATTATTGTCGCACGTTGCAGGCCAGCGAGTTGGTGGAGAATAGCACAGGCATCGCTAGGTCCAAGGCGCTGGCCATCGGCCAGGCGGAACTGGCAGCCCAGGCGGCCATGCAGCTCGCTCCTTCACCTGAGCGGGATGCCATGGTGCGGCTGGCGCAGCTGGTGGTGTACCGATCCAAATAGAGCTTGAAGAACCATACACTCGCGTGCAAGCAGGCATGACGGGACTAAATGACACTCGATTCACGACTCGCACTGCAGTCCGTCACCTCCACAGCTCAAGCTCAATAGGGTGGCGAGTCTAACACTATCAACCGTGTCTCTGCTCGTTGCATGTGCCAGTTAGGAAAGCCATCACTGTTTGAAGAAGAACCAAGACCTCGTCCCAGATGAAGAACATCTCCGTCCCGTGAGGCACTTTTCCATTTGCCAAGCAAGTAGTGCCATGGGGATTCAACTGCGGAAGCTGATGCGCTCGCGCGTGATCGTCGTGTTCGGCGCTACCAGTCGCATCGGGCGCTCGGCGATGGAGGTGCTGGCCGCTCAAGAGCAGGTGTCCGTGGCTCTCGTGGCCGCCGTTGAAAGCACCAAGGACCCGCGCGTTCAGCGACTCAAGCGGGCGACGAACTGCTTTCTGGTGCAGTGCAACTTCGCGCAAGGCGGAGAGGACACGCTACGTCGCGCCGTACGCAACGCCGACGCCGTCCTTCTTGTCCCCGCACTGTCGGAGAGCGGCGTGCGCTTCTCGAGACGTGTCATCGACGCTGCTGCGGCTGAGCAGGTCTCTCGACTCGTCATGATCAGCAGTATCCTGGCTGCGCCGGAGTTGCTAGCTCGATGCCGTCAAGAGCACGCCAAGGAGCGTCCAGCGACCGAAGCTGTCGGCTCGACGCCAACTGACGTCGCCGCGCTGGAGGGCTACGAGGCCGTGGAGGTTCACGCTCGAGGCCAGCTCCCTGAACAAGGCCGCTGTGTGTCTCTCCGCATTCCGCTGCTCATGGAGACGCTGCTTTACTGTCGCGACGAGCTGCTGTTCGCCAACCGGTTCATCGGCTGCTTCGACACCGACACGCGTGTGCCTTGCATCTCGGTTCGTGATGTGGGCTACGCGGCGGCGGAGGTGCTGGCCAACCCGAAGCGCAAATACGAGACGGTGTACCGCTTGACGGGCGCAGCGAGGGACGCTAGCATCTCGCCGAACGAGTTGGCCCACTGGCTGACGGAGCTGCTCGAACGCGAGATCAAGTACCGCAAGCTGAGCGACGCCGACTTCCTGCGCGTCATGAAGGAGAAGCGGACGCCGGATCAAGTGGCGCAGGGCACGGCCGGTCTTCGCATCTTCCTCGAAGAACCCGCTGAGGCTGAGGCCCGAAACGAAGACACGGCGAGCAGCCAAGCAACGTCGACAAGCCAGTCGAAACACGGCGAGCCCAAGGTGCTGCATCTACCCGACGCCTTTCGCAGCACCAGCAACTTTCGACTCCTCACGAAGCGCGAGCGAATGACCCCGCGACACTGGCTGCAGCGTCATGCCGCCCTGCTGTTCGGCCGCACGCCGCAGAACCAAGTGCAGCTCTTCGTTGTGGGCTCGGGTGAAGCGCTGTTCCTCGAGGTGAGTAAGTTCGTGGCCAGTCAGATCACGGCGCCGTCGACGCTGCCGCCGCGCGAAGTGGGCGAGAGCGCCATCCCGACGGTTCTGCCTGGTCGTCATGGCCGTGGCCACCGCGGTGTTGACGGGGGTCTTCAACAGGCGAAGGTGACGCTGTGCACGGTCAAGGCAACTCCGGGAAGTTCTGGACGGAGCAGGTCTTCTGGAGTGCCGCTGCCGCCGACCGTGTACCAGCTCGAAGGTGCACCGCCGTCCCCGATGGCCGATCTGTTGAAGCAGCTGTCGTCGCTGGACGTCGTGCTGCTCATTCCGCCGCTGCGACTTGGAGGCAGGGCGTGCCTTGACGTGGTGCGCGCTGTGGTTCACGCTGCCGTCCGCGCCAATGCTTGGGGTGTGGTGCTGGTCAGCTCTATCTTTGTGGGCTCGCCGACGTCGCAGCAGAGCGCGATCCTGGAGCAACTGGAGGAGATTGAAAGCTGCGTCAAGACGTCGGGGGTGGCGTTCACGATCCTCAGACTGCCGCTCTTCATGGAGTACTTCTTGGCGCTTTCGCACTGCGAGGAGAGCAGCGAGAGTCTTGGGAGCTTTGAAGAGGAGAAGGAGGAAGTGCCCACCGTCGACGAAGCCGAGTTAGAAGCAGAGACTCAAGACGAAGTGGAGGCAGCAGAGACGCAAGCGTCGATGTCTCCGGCCTCGCTTATGAGATGGCCACTGCTCGAACCTTCGCTGGCATCCGCGAAAATTTACCTGATGGCATTGGAAGACGCTGCAAAGGCTCTGGTGGCTGCTGCGTTCACGTTCCCACTGCACCGTGGGAAGACCAAGGAGCTCTACACGTCAGCTTTGACGATGAAGGAGGTCCAGCGTGTCCTGCAAAGGCACGCCAGTAAGGCTCGTCCTATTCGCCTCAGTCGGGTCGATGCGCTTGGAGAGCAGCCTGGCCGCGAGTACTGGCGAATTGCTTACTGGCCACGAGCCTATACGCAGCAGTTCCTCGAATGCGCGGTTGAGTTCGCCAAGGACGTCCAGACGGCTGCAGAGACGTCGGCTGTGGTTGGTGGAGACATTGACACCAGTGTGATGGTGCTTCCTGTCTCCCAGAGCTTCGAGGACCTCACGGACCTGCATCCGCTCTCGCTGGACCAGTGGGCCGAGGACAACTCCAAGCGCTACACGCAGGTGCTCGCTGCTCACTGAGCCAGCGACGTGTTCGTTGCGCCAGCTTCGTGTCCCCATTGATGCAGCGATCCCCTCAGTGCAGCCCAGTGAACGCTCAAGAAAGACAATTCGCTGCATTTCATTGTGTTGCATGTATTCCATGTATGTACCTACGCTCTCGGAGCTGCCTCACGCTTGAGCAAGCCCTTAGTCGCGGACCTTCTTCCAGGCCGTCACGGTCTCCGCCGTCACCCGCGCTTCCGTGTCGCTTTCCTGAGTGAACACAGGCACCTCCGCCGTCGCCACCAGCTCGAACTTTTCCTCTAGTACTGCAGGCGTGGCCTCATCGCTGGGCACCACCACCAGCACCTCACCGACCTTGACTTGGCGTCGCAGCTTGGCAGCGGCGACCGTGCCGTCGCGCGCCACAAGAGGCTTACTCGTCGACTCCGAAGTCGACGAAGCCACGAAGGCCTCGAGCGCTTGCTCGCTCTTGCGGCGAAGGTCGTCGAAGAGACCCTTGCAGCTCGTTCCAGCAGCCTCACCCTTGGACGCCTCACTAGCACCCGACACCACCACGCGCTCGCTGGAACGGAACGGGTTTCCGTTCACGTACGGCGGCGGCGCATTGACGTCCGTCGTCGCCAGCGTGATCGCACCTTCGTCGTCCATCATCTGCTCGACGACACGGAAGCCTGCGTGCTGGAAGAAGTGCGGCCGGAAGTGGTAACGGGCAAACTTGGACGCACCGTTGTCCCCCCCGCTGGCGAACGACCCGCCCATGATGACGTGGTGCTCGCCGTCGAAGCATGGCTCGCTGAAGTCGTCGTAGTACGGGTGGACGCGGAAGCCAGGCAGCGCCGAGAACATGTCCTCGGTCCATTCCCACGCGTTGCCGAACACGTCGTGGAAGCCGTTCTCCGTCGGCGGCAGCGCGTCCACGGGCGAGAACGACATGTTGGACCAGTTGAGGTTCTTGCCGGTTACCGCAGCCATGTTGGTGCCCTCCGGCAGCGTCAAAATGTCGTCGGAAGCCACGTCGGCGGAGCGGTCCTCGGCGTCGCGCATCAGTTGGTGGATCGGCTCCGTCGTGAGGTGATACACCACCTTCTTGTCCGTCTGCTTGGCTTGCTTCCACTTGCAGAAGGCTTGCGCTTCGTGCAGGTTGACCTGCGCCGGCCAGCGCCACTGCATCGGCACCACGTCAAACATCGCACGCTGCTTGTAGCGGTGGCTGCCCGAAGGTCCGTCCTGCACCCAGAAGGCGGGCCACTTGGTGTTGCGGAAGCAGCGCCACTCCCAGCCCTGCTTGCTCCAGTACGACGGCTCGAGGTAGCCTCCGTCGCGCACAAAGTCGTAGAACTCGCCGTTCGACACGAGGAACTTGTTGGCGCGGCAGGCCGGCACGTTCACCTCGCGGTGGCCGTATTCGTTGTCCCATCCGAACGACGGGAAGTCGCGCGGCTTACCGATTTGCACCGTGGCGGCCGGCACGTCGAGGAACTCGTTCACTGGGTAGTCCACTCCAGCGGCCGGACGCAGAGCAACCTCCTTGGCGTCGTATGCCAGAGACTCGTGGTAGTCGGGCAGCAGCGACGTGCCCTGGAAGAACTCGACCGGGTGCTCCAACATCAGCATCGAGGACGTTTCGTGGTGGATCCGCTCGTGCTCCAGAGCCATCTGCAGCGCCCAGAGCGGGCTGCTCTCGGTGATCTGCTCGTGTCCAGACTCGAGGCCCGGATGCGTCTCCACGACGCTACGGACGAGCTGGTAGACTTGGCGACGGTAGGCCAGCACGTCGGCCACGTGCGGCCAGTGCATCTCGTTCTTGCTCATGTCGTCCCAGCGCATTTCGTCCACGCCCACCTCGAAGATGTGCTCGAAGTAGGGGTTTACAGGCTCTTGGATGAGGCCCGAGACGAGGAACTTGTTGACGAAGAAGCTGGTCGGGTGGCCGTAATAGAAGATGAGCGGGTGGCGCAGGTGGTGCGGTGGCGGCGTCATGAAGGCGCGCTCGCCCTGCACTGTGGCGAACAGTGCGTCCGTCAAGGCCCACGAGTTGTCCAGGTAGTCGAGCATCTCCTGGCGCGAGCACGCGCGCAGGTCCGGCATCTTGATGGCGTGGAGGCGACCGGTGGCGCTGTCGACACCCGGGAACGTCGGGTCAGTGCGCGGGTTGCGCGCTGTGGTAAACCAGTCGTCGGCGCGATCGCCGAGCAGGAAGCTGTCGTCGTAGACGTTGCCATGCTGCAGCTGCTGGACGTCGTCCACGCGCGCGGCGGAGGTGGCGAATGAGGAGCTCTGGCTCGAGGTCGGAGCCTTGAAATGCACCGCGCGACGGCCACCAGAGGTCGAGAATGCCTGCGACTGAGCGGTTAAGCGCTGAGGAGAAATATGCTGACGCGGTGAAGCGCGCGCGCTCACGGAGGCCGCCACTGTTGGTGACGAGTCGCACGTGGCGCCGGAGACCGACGACAGCGCGCGCGCGAGGTGCGCCGACAGGCGTAAGGGCCGCTTGCTGGCGGTCGGGAAGCGGCGCGGGAAGCTAGTGATGGCCAACATGGTGCGGCTGCGGGCGCGGTCGTTGCGGAGTGAGCGGCGAGCGAGGCACTTGTGCGGCCGACGGACGTTTTGGAAGTGAGATGCCGATGGCTCGCGTTTCGGCCCGACTGCTGTTCCGCCGGCGCACAGGCATAGTGGGGCCAAGTGAGTGGCTTAGTCTATTGGGTGTCGCTGGTGTGCGATTTACGCGATCGAAGGTGCAGGACAAGGGCTCCGTCCCGCGTGAATCCCGTGCGAAGTGCGAAAACAAAGTGGCTAGCACTCGTAACGAGAGCTGCTGGCCAGTGGCCAGTGACCACTTCCATCGCGAAGGAAGCCCGGAATGCGATAGTCGCGTACCGAACTTCGCGCCAAGCTCCCGTCCTAGTTTCCGGCAGTGCGAGGCGAGCGGAGGTCAGGACGTATTTCTGCAAAACCGCGCTGCGGTGTTGCCGGGTGATGAACGAGCCGAGCTGCACGAGCCTGCTCGTTTCAGACGAGGACTTCGACACGGTCCTGGCATCGCTCGTAAACAAAGTTTGCAAACAGCAACACATCAGAGTGAAAGTCTCAAGCCTCGCAGTCGCAATAATCTTGATCACCTTGCGCCGAGGATTATGACGACGGGGACCACTGAGTGTTGGTCGTTGCAGTTGCCCTTTTTGAAATCCGTCCTCACAAAGCAGCAGTAGATTTTGCTCTTCAACACAAGGAATGTCGGTGGCGCCGCGATGCTCAGGTGGGTGAGGCTAAGTGAGTTCGGAGCTGGTCGGCGGGTTGCCGCCGCACCTTTTGCCTCGGTCTTCCATGAGCGCCACTCCACCAGTTGATGCATTCGTATGCCACTTGCCATTCATTTGACAGTCGTGGAGGTTAACAGAACGAGGAACCAGCTTACTGCAGCAGCAGCAGCGATCTTGCAGCGTCCGTCCATGAATGCCGAGCGGCTACGAGCGCTTGCTGTGGCTCAGTGTCGTTGGTTTACAATGAATCGAGACGTCGTTCTGCGCTAAAGACCTAAAAGAATCAAGCGATGGCGCTGGCAATTGCAAATTGCAACTTGACAGCTTTGGTTTACGACCCACCTGCAAGGTTTACGATCCATCGTGTTTTCCCCAGGAAGCGAGACCACTGGAGACTTTCACCATTGAGAGAGGAAGCATTATTGATTTTGCTTTCTATTCGAACGGGAGGAAGTACGTGCACGTGGCAAGCAACCAAACAATCAGCGGCGGCGCACGCTGTTGCGTTTGCATGGTTTTTCAGCGAGGATTCATAACGATGGATCAATTTGATCGACACTTGCACATGATCACTATGATAGGCTGCTGCAGCTGGCGGCTCCAAGTGAGCAACCTTAACAAACTCGACGGCTCCTGGAAGTGTGAGCACGAAGGGACGCACACAGATCCGCATCGGTAGCATCGGGATCTGGACACGCCGCTGCAAGGCACTCCTCGAGTTCGCAGCCTATCTACACACTCGCGTTGCAGTTTACCATGGCAGGCAAGAGCAACGACAAGTTCTACAAGACCGTCGTGTTCGCCGAGGACATGACGGACGCCATGCTGGAGAAGGCGCTGAGCACGGCGAGAGACGCCTTCCAGCTGCAAGTGACGGTTCGTGCCGCGTCAGCGCTTGCCAACGGGTTGGGCTACAGACTGACTAACCTTACTACATCTCGACCTCGCTCACTCTCGTTTCCGTTGCTGCTTGCTGCTTTCAGTCGGAGAAGACCTTTTCGACCATCGCCGAGTTCGTGCGGCGCAACATGGAGAAGGAGTACGGCCGCGGCTGGAACTGTGTCGTGGGCTCGTCCTTTGGCGCCTACGTGACGCACGAGATCAAGACCTACGTCTACTTCAGCGTGGCCGCGGGCGTCTCCGTGCTCGTCTGGAGAACATAGCTCTCGAGCACTTAGCGCAGCGAAAACATGCACTAATCCAGTCTCTTACACCCGGCCCACCCATCAATCCCATCCATTGTGTCAATTCCTCTTCCGGCCGATATGCTACCTCTCCGTCCGCTGCTGCGTCGCTTCTCCTCCGTGCCCGCGGGCTTCCGCAGCCTGCAGCTACCCGTGGGTGCATCGGGCGCATCGCTCTCGGCGGTGGCGCCAGCCACCGCGCCCTCCGCGCAGCAACAGACGCTGCTGTGTTTGCCGTCCACGTTCGGTTCGGCCGCGCGCGACTTCCGGCAGCAGTTCGCGAGCGCGCAGCTCACGCGCAGCATCGCGCTCTACGGCGTGGACCCGCGCGCACCTGAGCGGGACCTGGGGCCAGCGCGTGTCGAACGTGACGCCGAGGAGGTGCTGCGCGCGGCCGACGAGCTGCACCTGGAGCGCTTCTCGCTGCTGGGCTGCAGCCACGGCGCCAACGTGAGCGCCGTTCTGGCGGCCACGCACCCGGAGCGGGTCTCACGACTAGTGCTGGTGAACGGCAACGTACGCATCCTTGGTTGAAGCTGAAGGTGACTCTGGGGACTGAGGAATGCTCTGTTGTATGTGCTGCAGGCGTTCGTGAGCGACGAGGACCTGGAGGACATGGAAGAGCACGAGGACGTCAACTCGTGGCCCAAGGACATGCGCGAGGGTGCCGAGGCCAAGTTTGGTGCCGAACACCTTCAGGACAAGTGGGCCGGTACGATGAACGGGGCTTTCGTTCTCGAAAGGCTATCGCTAACATGGCAATGATATTCTGTCTGTTACAGAGATGATGGAGGCGATGCGCCGCGTCGAACGTGAAGACGGCGGCGACCTGTACTGCGGCCACCTGCCCTACATCAAGTGCAAGACGCTCGTGGTGTCCGGCAGCCAGGACAAGTTCGTGCCGTCCTTCCACGGCGAGTACTTGAGCGAGCGGATCATGCACTCGCGACTGGAGACGGTGCCTGAAGGCGGACACGACGTCATGGTGGCCCAGGCCGAGCGCTTTAACACGCTGCTCGAGGCGTTCTTGCAGGAGCCCGACGACAAGCTCACACAGAGCCGAGAATTCGTGGCCGTGCCGTCGAAGGCATAAGTGTAGACAACGGATGAAAGCGAACGCCGGCGGACAGTCAAACAACGCACACACAGGCACGCTTGCATTTACATAGAGTCTCATCTTACGCTCCGCTCTGCCTCCCCGGATACTTAGCTACTTACTATACGCTGCAGCTCCGACTCGGCTCATGTTGAAAATGAGGACGAAGTCGCAGTCTCCACGGTGGTCGTCATGGGCTGCGGACGGCTGTACACCTGCTGCTGCGGGAGCTGTTGCTGCTGCTGGTACGGAAATTGCTGCATTACAGGCTGCTGCTGCTGTTGCGGTGCATGGTAGTTGACGTACGACTGGGCTTGGTTCACACCAAGGTTCAAGCTGGCCCTGCGGGTCGGATCAGCGTAATACTCGTGCTCCACGGGCTCGCGTGGTGGGGAGGCCAGCATGGATGAAGGGGTCATCGCGTACGACGGCATGCTCATCGTGCGCTTCAGCGGCGCCACGCTGCCGTTCGCCGCAGCCCCGCCGGTGTAGTAGCCGTAGCGGCCACCAGCGTACGCGTTGACCTGGTTCGGACCGAGTCCCATGTTTGCTGCTACTCGCGGGTCGTCCTCCAGAATGCCCTGCAACAGCTCCCCGAAGTTCTCTTCGTCCCCGAAAGCTTGCGGAGCGAGCTGCTCGTACTCCACGGGGTGCTGCGGCTGTGTTGTCTGCGAGTACTCAATGTCGTTGTTGCCGTACACCGGAGCGTACGCGCCGTACTGCTTGGCCGGGTTGTCGTAGCCATACACCTGCGTGGGCAGCGTCGACAGCTCCGGCTTCATCGGTTCCGGCGCCGCGTACGCGCGTGAAGCAGGCGTGGGGAGTGGGCCGCTCGACACACTTCGAGCGCGCTTGGGCTGGCTGGTACTTGGTGCCGACGACAACGCGGACGAGGTCGGAGCGAAGCCACGCGTGCTGCGCGGCTGCGTTGGGGATCCGGCGTTCATGATGTGCTCGGACGGCTTGAAGTCGAGCTCGGACTGGCCCATGCTGCGCAGACGCAGCACGGCCTCGTCGTAGCGCATGCCGCCGAGCGCCTTGCTGATCTCCATGCGGCGGTTGTACTCGGTCTCCTCCACGGACTTGGCCAGATGCCACTGGTCCTTGCCACAGCGGCAGTGCTTGCCCTCGGCGCCCTTGTAGCGGCCCGCCTGACTCGAGAGCGTGCTGCCGTTGGCCGGCGCCGCCACGGCGCACTCACAGCACAGGAACATTTGCTTGGAGCGGAAGGTGCCGAGCCAATTGGACTTGAAGCGCGGGAACCAGCTCTTGCGGTCGCGGGTCTTTTCAGGCCCGTCGCCGGCGTTGTTGGAGCTGTAGCGCGTGCCGATCTGGTGCACACTGCCGCCGACCGGGTGGGCCGCGACCGGCACCGTCGTCGTCGCCGATACTCGAACCTGGTCGTACGATTCCTCCTCGTTGCGGCGGCTGCCGTCCTTGTCTTGGTTTGCCGTCGTCGGCAGCAGTAGCATGACGCCGCCGGTGGTTGAAGCTGCCGTCGCGCATTGCTCGAGTTGAAGCGCGCCCATGTTTGTCGCTGTTGCGCTGCGTCCGTTCTGTCGCTCGGCGGTGCAACACCGGAACGTTGATCGGGAGCTTGTCCTGGCCGCGGGGTCTAGGAAATACAGCGCGTGTTGTCCGTCGGTCCTGCGTACGCCGGCGATCGGGCGTGGCGAGCTTCCGACGGGGAAAGAGGGGAAATGAGCGTCACGGAGCCAGTCAGCTGGTGCTGCTCCTACTGATCGGCCGCGGAGAGGACACTCTTCCCTGCCGGCCGAGTGGACAGACGGACGGACGTGACAGCTTGAGAGAGAGAAGGGCCTTCGTTGGCCACGGCCGGGCCGAGCCGCGTCACACACGCGGCGGCATACTTACTGCGACCGAGGCGGCGATGGCGATGGCGAAGCCGGCCAGACCTCCGGAGCGAGCGAGCGCCACGCTGGACAGGAACGCGGCGCGGATCGCCAGTCGAGATCGGCACCATCTCTGCAAGGGTAATGGCTTCTCGGTGGCGGACAGCACGGCAACGGCCGGTGATGCAGAGGTTTGGTCGACGGTCTCCGCTGTTACTGCTCTGCGGCCGTGCCAACTGCCGAAGACAGAGCTGCTGCAATTACCACTACTGCAGGGCTGGAGCTCTGCTGCTGGTCCTGCCGACTGGGCGCTACGCTGGCCACGCCGCCATAGTCGGATCGGAGATCGTCACCGCCGATGTGTCCCTACTGGATCTCCACGATTGCGCCCCTACCCGAGGAGAAATAGCGCTGAAGCAGTGCGCGTCGTGCAGAGACGAGCTTGAAGTTGCCTTGCACTCTGCGTATCTAGCCGCAGAGACCACCATTGGGCGGCCAGACCGCGGCGCGTCGGCGCTGGGTTCGCCGTGCATTGCGGAGATGCCGATCCAGAGATCGTCTTGTGCGCGTCAATGCTGGACGGAGGGCATGCATGCAGCAACTTGCCAGCAAGCAAGACTTGCGGTCGCCGCCGACGCCGGCATTTCGGTGCGCCATGGCCTGATCCCACGTCTGCCCCCGTCTGCGGGAAGTGGTGTGCCGGGAGCAACGTCATCTCGGCCAAGCTGTCAAGCGCTTCGGGAAGAAGAAGGACCAATGCGGGCATTACGGTGGTGTTGCCGCTTCCCGCTTCAGCTCCGTGTTAAGCTTCCACATGAAATCGACACTCGTTCAGCGAAAACACACCAAGCAGCACAAGCAAGAGCTCTTGCTGCCTGTAGAGGCTCAATCGTGATCGACGGGGTCCGCTGACGAGTTCAACCGTATGGCGTCGTAAGTAACAGCGAGCTGAGCCACCGCGCGCGACTCCGCTGGCAAAGCAAGACGGTGGTGGCGGCAGCGACCCCAACGACCAAGGCCTTGCATGCTCGCCGACCGTCGGCGGCCGACGACGCCGCCAGCGACCTGGTCGGTCTTCTAAATCACTCTCGCCCGCGCCTGGTTCAACACGACCGCTCAAATCCCGAGGGAAGTCGGCTTGAGGCGCGAGCAAGAGAACGACAGCTGAAGCAAGTCGGGCGCTGCCGATCCCGGCCGGTGCGCAGCGAGATTGCTCTCGCCAAATGTCTGCGCAGCAGCGCCGCCTTATCAGAGCAGAGCGCACGCGAGCAGCGCTTCTACTCGAGCGTCGCGGCAAATCCGTCGCCACTGCAGGCTTGATGCGCTGACCTGCTTGACGCAGCCGGGCTGAGGTGGCTTCAAACTCGAGCTCGCGCGCCGCCGATCTGTTGTTGAAGCCCCATCCAGATGATACAGTAGCCTCCGCGCTTGATTAGTGGAGATCGCTCTATCGCGAGGGCAGTTGACGGACACCTCAGCTCTGATGATGCAGCATCAATGTGCTGGTTGCAGCGTGGCCATCGGTAAAACTGCTACTGCTACGACGACGTTGACGTTCATTAACCTCATTATGCTCGTGTTGCTGGTGCGGCGGCGACGTCGGTGGCGAACGGCCTTCGTCGGCGCAGTGAGGCCTCGAGCTCGCCGTCCGATCCCGAAGACACCTCCGACGAGGCCGTCGCCTCTTCCTTCTCGTGCGGACTAATAGTAACCACTTCGTTGACGCTGGGCGTGGTCTCCGGCAGCTCCACCGACGCCTCGTGCTCGCTGTTCGGCCAGTTCTCGACGGCCGGCTCCAGGATCAGCTTCTGCGCCACAAAGAGACTCGCGTCGCGGTTGGCCCAGTAGATGACGTGCGCCGTCAGGGCGAATAAATACTCGTTCGCGATCTCGATCTCGTTCTCCTGGAGCGAGTAGTCGATGGGGTGGCCTTGGCACAGCCGGCCAAACACGGCCACGTTCTCGGTGCTTTCGTCGCCCTCGCGCTCCTCTCGCTGCTGCTCTTCCTGGGCCTCGTCGGGGCGTCGCGGCAGCTCAAGTGGTTGCGCCACGGCGGCCAGCGCGTCGTACAGCGGCGTGTTTGATGCCGGGCTCTCCACGAGCCCCACGCTGTGCGCACCAGCGAGTACTTGGTGCTCGAAGTCGCGCCGCCAGTGCCGAAGCGAGGCCCACATGGCTCGGAACGAGTTGCGCAGCTGGTACTGGAAGCGCAGCTTGCCCTCGAACGTGCGGATGATCGCCGCCTTCGAGTGCGCACGGGCCGGGTTCATGATGGGCTCGATGCGGTAAGCCACGGGGTCGTACGGGTGGTAGATGTTGAACATCCGCCGGCAGCGCGGCAGTTGAAAGTCCCGGTCCAGCTTCTGGCCACGCACGTTCAGGAACAGCCCCACGGGCGACCCGAAGCAAAAGAGGTCTTCCACGTCGAACGCCAGCTTGGGAACCAGCGGGATCACACTGCTGCTTCCAGTCGCCGACGCTGCAGATTTGGGGGTTCTGTGCTTCTTCGTCTTCTTCGATGTGCTTTTCTTGTGTCGAGGCGTGGCCACCGACTTCTTCCGTCCTGTACGACGAGTCGCTGACGAGCGCAGAGCCGAATCCTGAGTCTCCGCGCCGTCGTGTTGCCATGAGCGCGGAGAGCTTCTCCACAAGGCGCTCGAGCTCGTCATCTCCGACATGGATCTCGATCGGCGCTTCAGTTTCTTGGTCGATATCGCGGCATCAAAGCCGAGCACGTTGTCCATTGGCCGACCACTTGCCGTCGCGTCAACCTCGTCCTCGCTGCTCGTCCTGCTGGCACCCTTGCCTTCGTTCTCCACCACAGCGTCTTCGTCGTCGCTGCTGTCTTCGTCGTCCGTGCACGGCGCACTCTGCGGTTGCGGCATGTACACTTGCTGGTGATTCAGAATGTCAAAGCAGATGATGGAGCCCAGCGAGTGCGCAATAATTGAGACCTTCCGGCGCTTCTTTCCGCTAGCAGAACTCGACTCCATCCAGTCCGGATGGCGAGACTGGAACAGTGTGAACACGCGGTTCATCTCCTTGGCCACTTCGTCCAGAATGACTTGGTGAAACAGCGGCGACATGAAGAACAGGACGTCCAGTATCGTGTCGTTGGCCAGCTCACGAAGCTTCGGGATCGCCGGCAGTGTCACGTCTCGGATGAGCTGGTCCAGGCCGTCCATGTGCAGCTTTGAATGCCACTCGATGGGGAGGAATTCCACGCGCGGTTGCCGCGCGGGTGTCTTGCCGTGCTCTTTTCCTCCAGCGTCGGCATCTTCGCCCCCCAAGTGCGCGAAGTGGGCCGAGCGCAGAGCTTCTCGGTTCAGTTCCCGCAGTGTAGTCGAACAGTCGATGATCGAGCGCAGCGTCACGACATTGATCAGGTCCAGCGTCTTGAGCGCGTCGCCAATGCCGTGCACGATGAGAACGACGTGCTCGATTTCCTCTTCGATGTCTTTATCGTCCCCAGTGACCGTGAGCGGCTTGCCTGTCGCCGGATCGCACACCATGGCGTCCTTCCACAACTGCAGCGTCTTTGGATCAACACGCACGCGCGGATCACCTCGATAGACGCGACGCTTGCTCGTGAACGGCGTCGTCCCTGCCAACAGGCGCTTGTACTGCATGATGTCCTGCGCGCCTTTAAACTCCACGAGGTGACCTTCAACCGGGATGCTAAGCGTGCAGTCCTTCTCCACACTAGCCGCCAGGACGGCTTCACTAAGACTAGCGCGGGAGCTGAAGAATCCTCGCGGTTTCTGCGCCTCAATGTCCATAAGACGCTGCTTCTCAAGCGGATACAACCCCAAGTAATACACGAACGCGTTCTCCAACACCGTGGCTGCCTCCACGTTGTACGGAGCGAGGCCGTAGTTGCGCTGTGCGTACACCCATCGAGACCGACACACGACAATTTCCTCTAGTGCTGGCCAATACACGGGCGTCATGCGCATGCTGTCCAAGTCCACTTCGTGACGGCCTTCGTCGACCAACACGACGCTGGATGGCCCAACGGGGCCCTTGATCTTGTTCTTCTGTTGTTGATACCAGCGGTACTTGCGCTCCAGCCGTCGCCCTTCATGAGCAGGGAACTCGATCCATCCACCCGAGCCGCCGGCCGTAGTGGCACTGGAACTACCAGGTTGAGGAGCTTGGCTTGGCTCCGTAGCGCTGGTTGTATCGGACGACGGCTTGCTACGTCCGTTCAGGCCGCTGGGCAAGACCTGGCCGTTGCCGCTGGTGACGTCCATCTTCTTGTAGAACCAGATGGGGAAGGCGTTGGCGTCCTGTTCCGCCAGCTCCGCCGTTAGCGCCTTGTTAGCCGCTACTTGCTGCTCGGTGAGCGGCACGCCGCCCGCGTCGGGGAACTCGCGCTGCAGATCGCCGTACAGCATCTCGTTCTGCAGCTTGATGGTGGCCAGGAACTCGAACAGCTTGTAGTGCGACGCGATGATGCGCATCCTCTGGTGCACGGAGCGGATGACTTCGCTGCGTCTCGACTTGCTGAGCGACTCGTAGGGGCCTCGGCCCAGGATGTTCCACTGCACCATGCTCAGGTGCTGGTCCAGCACCTCCGTGGCCGAGTACAGGTGCTCCACGAGCGCCTGTACGCGCGTCGTGCTGCCCTCCAGGAACAGGTCCGTACGGTCCTCAATCTCGGCTCTGGACGGGAACACGATGTGACTGGGGAAGATGACGACGTAGCGCACGACGCTCTCGGCCGCGCCCAGTGGCGGCAGCACCACGTGACGCAGGAAGAAGCTGCGGCGCATCGAGTTCTTGGCCACGAAGTAGAGCTCCGGCAGCTCCTCGCTGGTGACGAACTGGGCCACACCTTCCACACCGCGCAGCAGCGGCACGGCCACTTGTGTCTGTAGTGGGGCCAGCGGCCCAGGCAGTCTGGCCGTCTCCACGCGCACCTTGACACGGTAGAAGAGCCGCTGGCCCGTGCGCGTGCACGTCAGCCGCAGCTCCACCACACGCTCGTGTGTGTGCGTGGCGGCGTCCACCACGCAGTCGCGCGTGGCGCCGGCCGCGCGCTTCACCAGGTCAGGGGCGCGACGCACCAGGCTGCTGGAGATCTGGCCGCCCAGCGCCAGCAGAAACGGGAACGGCGTGAAGGCCGACAGCGTGCTCCACACGAACGAGGGCGACGCGCCGTCCGGACGCTCCGCCATGTCGCGCCGCGCGTCGCGCACCATCTCGGCCACATGGTACATGGCGCCCAGGAGCGGCGCTGCTCGCTCTCCTTCTCTTCAAGGCAAGACGACTGCTTCTGACAGGGCCAGCTTTTTGACCAATGCCGGCTTCGGTCGCTTCTTAAAAAACGCCCGGATCAGACGAGTGATGGGCTGATTCACGTCGAAGCGTGCTTTCTCAAGGACGTCTCACGGCGAGCGAGAGTCTCCGAGACTACCAGCATTAGCAGACGGATAGTGCTTGCGTGGTGTTATACCAGGCGAGGTTGCCTGTTAATAGCGCGAACAAAACGACATAACGAGCTTTGACGATAACAACAACAAGAAGCTCCTTCATTTGAAGAGCGGGGCAAGTGGGGCAATAGATAAGGCGCTTGCTAGTTGAGGGCATCGATGCTTATCTCGAGGCTCTACCGCATGATGGTGAAGAAGACGAAGGCGTCCATCTTGGCCTGCTCTTCCTCCTGCTCCGAGGCCGGCTGCTTGCTTGGCGCCGGCGCGTCAGAGAGGGGGCTGCCGACTCGAGCCGCCACATTCTGATTGGCGCGGCGGGCGGATGGAGACTGCAGCGAGCGCTTGGCAGCGGTCTGCGGCGGCAGCACCATCGCGACGAGGTCTCTCAGCAGGCTGGGCATCGTGGGCGGTGCAGGGCTTGCAGCTGCTGGCGCGCGGGCTGCCGGACAAGACGCTCTGGGTCACGGCGAAGGCGCTAGGCGGCGTGTTCTTCTATGGTAGGCGTCGGTCTGCCAGCTCCGTCAATGAGGGTGGTTACTAAACTGCTTTTGGACGGTGGTGGTGCCGTCAAGTCGTTCGTCTGCGCCGTCGCGTGGTGCTGGATCGAGTCTCCACGGTGCTCCCGTCTGAGCACCACGTCGCGCGCGACTCGTACACGTATGCGGCGTTGTCGCTGCTGTGGCTTCTTCGGCTGGGGTCGGTGGCCAATCCGCAGAGTCTCATCTCGCTGGACGAGGAGGACGCCCGAGCGTTGGCGTCGATGAGGACGCTGCTGGCCGGATCGCATGCGATAGTCACCACAGGGCATATTGGTGCGTTGGTTGCCACTGCTCTGCATTACAGACCCGCTAGGCTAACTTGTTGGGCTCGGTGCATGGCTTAAGGCTTCTGGGAGATTCTGCCGGCAGCCCTGGCGCGCCCAGCCGTCCCCGTCCAGACGCAGTGGGTCGTGTATCGCCCACTCCATGACGCTGCGCTAGACGGGTTGGTAGCCTCGATCCGCGACGCGCCTGGCCGGCGCTTGATCGCGGTGCGTGCTGTTTGAAACGGAGACTGAAGGAGCGGAAACGACTGACGGTGCTTTGCCGCCTTGATCCAGGACAAAAAGTGCTTCGGCCTCCTTCGCGACGTGCTGCATCGCCCCAACGCGGACGGCAATGCGGCGCAGCTGGTGGGGCTAGTGGCCGACCAGCGTTGCAACAGCGAGCGTGTGCGTGCGGACGTGACGTTCCTCGGCCAGCCCACGCGCTTGACCACCGGCGCCGCTCGACTGCGCTTGGAGACAGGAACGACGCTCTGGTTCGCCGCGGTGCTGCACAACAAGCGCTATTACGAGTCGTCTGACCCGAGTGAGAAGCCCTTCCGTCTCGTGCTGCGACCGGTGAGGCTGTTGGGTCTACTGCGATGGGATACACACTGAATGCTGGGCTAATGTTGCATGCTTGTCTGCGAATGAAGATTTCCACGAGCGCGCTGGTGCCAGCAGAGACCAATCCGAAGGAGCAAGTCGCAGCTCTCGTGCAGACGTACGCTTCAGTGTTGGAGGGGTTGGTGCTGCAGTATCCAGAGCAATATCTCTGGATGCACGACCTGTGGAACACCAAACGAGCCGCCAAGCTCGTGCAATGAAGGTTCACAATGTGCAGGGTAAGTTGACGCGGCACTGGAGCTGTAGTGAACATATATGAATGACTGTCCATCGGATCGCTGATTCGTTGTTTGAAAGGGGGGAGCTCTGGGGCTCTTGTCCTGTGCAGCTCTCAGCCAACGGCTTCGTGCTGTAAATTGCTTGCTCTTCATCATCTTGACTCATTGCGAGTCTTTTGCCGAAGTGTTTGAATGCTACTTTCCTGTCAGTCGCCGGGCTGCGGCTCTTAAGCAGGATCGAGATGCCAATGCGAGGTGGACTCCGCGTTTCAAATACTACGACGTGAATGTACTCGGGGGTTTGCGTGCTCTGGGAGTTACCAAGTGAGGTCTGGACGCGCGTGATCTCAGGTCGCCATTCAAAGCGCGGAGTGTCAATCTCCGGGCGCGAGCAGAAACAACATCCTATAAGGAGCACACACCAACCGCCATGACATGTCCATACTTCCGTTGCTAAGACGGTGCCCTTGAAACTACCGAGAGGCTGGACAACCATTAGCAGACTTCTTCAAGGTTCAATTCTCATTTCGCCTCCACCACCAAAGGCTCAAGTCGCTTTCAGCTTTTTACGTGACATTTTGCTTCGCCAGTACCAAGAAGCTCTCTACGTGACCTTCCGCCAAGAAAATCTGCCTTCCAGCGTTCAACCAGAGAGTGACGACGTTGAAGTCGAGATCGAAGGAACGGACGACCTCCACGCCAGTTTTGAAGCTCCTCATGACGGCGATTCACAAGTAGTGACTGCGTTGCCACCGGATCCGACATCCAAAGGCGCTGAAGACACGAAAACCGCTGAGGACGAGGAAGCAGCGCGCTATCAGCGCTTTTGCGCATTGGCCGAGCAACTTGTGCCGAACAAGACGATGTGGAGCACGGTGTATCATCCACCAACCGATTTCTTCACTGCCGACGAGCTGCCGTTCGAGCAAAAGAAACTATTTTGTTAGGGTCGGGAATTTTGGGACTCGCTCATGTTTTCGTGTATCACGTCGATGGCCACTCTATTGGCGAGCATGTTCACCTTGTACACCTTCATCGTGAGTGCGCTACCCGTCACCCTCCTCATGATGGGGCCGCTGATGTTCGGAGTTGGGGCCGCGATCAGTATGCCTGAGCACCCTGCGAGACTCCTGCTGTACTACCGCCTCTGGGAGCAAAAGGTCATCATCGACTTCAAGGAACGAGACCTGAAGGACCCAGCACCGTTCTGTAAGGTGGGGCTCGTAGGAGTCATGATACTTGTGTATCTTGGCTATGGTTGGATCTCTGAAGCCGTCACGGAAAAAAAGACGAGTTACACATTCGTCGTGCTCCAGTCACTCGGCGGGATGGGCTTGGCTGTATACAACACACTCTCAGTGGCGCCATTTTTACAGGACACCAACGGGTTCTTGAAGCACTACCAGGACATCGACAAGGAGAAAGATGACGCGAGTCCACAGATGTATCGAAAGCGTGCCGCTAAGGCCATCCAACAGATCCAGTTTATCCCTGAGTGGTGAGTCAAGTACGACATCCTGGCAATTCAAGCGTACGGAGCGAAGTTCTCAGTCCAAAGGAGCTCAATGGGTGCCAATGAGCCTACCAAGGCAGCTGTTGTCGCCTAAAACCGAGAGATAAACGGTGGCTTGGGCTGTTGGGAATGTGGATCGGTCGCCTCGGCAACTAAAAAGAGTTACATGGCTCGCTGGGGTAACAAGCACAGCTTCATGACCAGGGTGATGGGTTTCGCCTTGTACGCGACCACGTTTGTACTCGGCGATCTCTTGCCACGCGGTAGGCAGCTTCAGGCAGCTGAACAACGTCACTGGTTCGACTCGCCTGCTACTAAAAACGTTCTTATGGTGTGTCTTCGCTGCGATTATTGCCATCGAGGTGTACGGCTTGGCGTCCACGTTGGCATAGCTTATCCAGCTCGAGATTGCCATCAAGAACTGGACAATAGAGAGAGGATGCCAACAATTCAGCTACTTCATACTTTAGTGTCTTGACATGCGTAAGGTTGATGTGAACCTGATCCATCAATGCGGATCACTTTTGATTTCATCCTGTAGCTTCAGCAGCTACGGTTGGGTGATGTTTGCGAAGACAGGGTCTTGCTCATCTGGAAGACAAAGTTGTACATCTACGTTTGTGAAATGTCGTTGTTATAGTGCAAGTAATGCAATGCTGCCGCCATGAAGAGCAAATCGGACTGGCTGACGTTCTCGAGCTACAGCCCTAGTGGACGAGCAACGCTCCCCTTCTGGGACTTCACGGAAACGAAGAACCCCACGAAGAAGATGTCCACGCCAACAGACTCATCATCGAGTCGTCGATATAGTCCATGGACACATTATACTTGAGCAACAGAATACAAACAACACGAGCGCGCGGAGTAACCCGAAAGAGCAAGTCGCAACTCTCTGCAGACGTACACTTCGATACTGGATAAGTTGATACTCCAGTATCCAGAGCAGTATGCGCACGACTTGTGGAACAAACAGCAAGCAGACAAACTGTGCAGGGCAAGTTGAAGTGAAAGTTGAAGTGGTTTTCTGAAAATATTTGAATGGCTAAATATTTCCTAAATCCTTACTCCTAAATTTGATTCCTTTCGTCGATCAGATCGCCAATCATGGCTCGGCAGGTGGACGTCGCGCGGCGGTCGCTACGGCGCACAGTACTCCGCCATCACGGCTGGCCGTCGTCCGTCCATTATCGGCGCTTCTTCAGCAGCGTCTCCTCTTCGGATGCATTCAACTCCGCCGTCTCAGCTCGCCCGACAAGCTCCATCATCGGCCACCACAGCTTGATCTCAAGTACCCCTAACACTCTGGCCTTGCAGCGCGTGCGCGGTCTCCTGCAGCAGCCGCAGCGCCGCGTCCTGCTGCTCACGGGCAGCTCCGCGCTCAATTCGGCCACGCGCGCGGCGCTCGAGCGGGACACGCCCGCCTTCGAGCTGGAGCGGCGCGGCCACGGCATCTACGGCATGCGCGAGTTTTGCCAGTTGCTGCTGCGTGAGCGCGGCCGCGACCGCCGCGTTTTTGGGCGCGCGCAGTTAGCCGCGCTGCTACTACATAGCGGCCTGGAGCTGCCTGGCGCGTCGCGGCTGGCGTCCACGTCCACGCTGCAGAGACGCAAGGGGGTGCAGGACTTGCTGCAGCTCTTCCGGCTGCTGGAGAGCGAGGGCGCCACGCCCGAGCAGTACGCGGCCGCGGCCGTTGCATCTGGAGATCAAGTACCACAGGAGCTGGCCGAGACCTACAGGAAGTACCAGGAACTGCTGATGCAGCACGACGCCACGTCTTGGGACGGACTCGTGCTGGACGTGCTGACGAGGTGCGGACTGCAGAGCGGGGGTACAGGACCAGAAGACGCCGCGGCCAAGCAGTTCAGCCAGTCGCTGCTGAAAGAGTACACGGACGTGTTGCTGGATGACGTGCAGAGGATGACGCCTGCCATGGCGAAGCTGGCGGGCCACTTGTGCGGCCAGCCGAGCGTGCAGTCCAGTGCCAGCTTCAGCCGCGTGCTGCGTCAAGGAGACGAGTGCTTTCGAACGCAGATCTTAGAGCAACAACTACTGAAGACAGCAGCAGATACGGGCCGCACCGTCAGTACCAAGCGTGTTGCGTTTCCAGCTACAAACGCGGGTCACGGTAAGCGAGCGCGGATGCAGGCGTTCGCACAGCAGGTCTTGACGCCGAGTGGCGGCGCTGCTGAAGCGGTCGATTCGCCAGTTCCATTGAAGTGCTGGCGTTTTGGCGCTTCGGAGGCCGAAGAGGAGGGCGTTGGTGCGTACCTAGCGGATACTCTCAAGTCTGACGGACGTACCCGCGCTACGGTGGTCTGCCCCTCGTACGCAGACGCGCACCGAATCACGACGGCGTTCAAGAAGCAGGGGCTCCCGGTTCAATTGGACGGCGATCGATACTCTGCAGCGATGAACTCCACCGGCGCTACCATCCACCTGTTCGACGAGCCTGGCGTCAACGCGGTGTACTCCCTGCTGTGCGCGCTGTGCTACCCGAGTGACTCGCGTCATCTGTACAACGTGTTGCGCTCGGACTACTTTGCGTTTCCGGCTGAGCTGCTCTCGTGGCTGATGGAGAAAGAGAACCGGAGCCACGCCGATCTGTTCTCGGTGCTTGAGAACTTCACTGAAAGCAGAGGCCAGTCGCTCAGTACTTCGCTCAACCAAAGAGAAGGAGAGCAGCAGGAACTGCCCCAGACCGTCTCTACTCAGCTTGAGTCGGGCCTCCAGATAGCCGAGTCGTTCGTGAAAACCATTAAGCGTCTTCGTGCCGAGTGCCACGAGCTTTCCGCGCCTGAGATCGTGCAAACTTTCTTGGAGGAGACTGGCCGACTGGAGATTCTGCGGAGTCCGACATGCCCCGAGCACGAGCGTGGGTCTCTGGTTATGGCAGATTTCCTACGAGAACTCGAGACCGCGCAGAGCGTCGTGGGCAGCGATCAGGTCGTGTTTGTCGCGCCGTACTTGCAGCAGCTCAGAGAGACCAACTTGACGTCGTCGACGGCGTGGGAAGAATCGTCCCCGGAGGTTGTGACCGAGGCGTCCAAGACGGCTGCGGGTGAAGCGTGCATCCGCGTGCTCCCGCTGACTGCGTCCGCGCTCGAGTCGGTCGCCGCTTCTGTTTCGGACAAGCAGAGCGATAGCAAACACGTCCTTGTGCTCATGTCAATGCGTGATAGCAAGTTCCCTGGGCGGATGAAGCGCCTCACGCTGCCTCTTCCGTACGATCTGCTGAGTGAGCCCTTTCCAGTGCAGACACGTACTGAGCATCTCGACCAGTGCGATCGACTCGCCTACGAGGCTATGACGCTGGATGCTTACGATGAAGTGGTGCTGTCTTTCGCCGAACTGGCAGCGATCTCGTCATCCAAGCGCGAGATATTGAGCCGCACGCTTCAGCCGATCTGGCACGAAGGCGATCAACCTGTACCGGCCAGAAGAGGCAAAGGCGGTGACCAGGGAAGAGCAGCACCTCCTAGAGCCGTGGCTCCAGCGTCGAAGCTGTCATCAAGCCGACCGCCAGCAGCAAACCACAGCGCGGTGGAGTCTAGCGCCGCTGCGACGCCGAAACACCGGCCCTTTTGGCTTTCGGAGGTGGTGGAGTTATGGGGAGAGTTCGTAAGCCGCGTCTTCCTTCCCATGTTTCACCATGAAAAGCGACTTGTCAACGGTAATGATGACCATGAGCAAGAAGAGGCGACTGAACTGGGGCAACTAACGGCGGCAATGCCGAACATCCGTCGTGAAGCTGCTCCAGCGAGTCGCATGCCGTACAAGCCAGCCCACTTGTCGTACTCGCAGATCTCCGAGTACCTCCGCTGCCCACACCGCTACTATCTGGGTCGCGTCATGAAGCTGGACGGGGACGTGTCGACTGCCATGATGTTCGGTCGCGCGTTGCATGAAGGCGTGGCTGCGTTCGCCAAGTCTCTTGCCACTGCACAAGCGAATGGTGAAGTGACGAAGGAAGCGAGGAACCTCGCAGCTGTCGAAGCGGAGGAGACCTTTATGCGCGCTTGGGCTGGCGACGGGTACGGGCTCTTTGCCTCGGAAAAGCAGGCTTCGTTCCTGCTGGAACGAGGCTTGATGGCGTTGGGGGACTTCATCGAGACGCATCATGGCGACCTGCAACTGGAGGAGATCCTCCACGTGGAGCAAGAATTCTCGTTCCACGTCCCTGAAGCCAACGTCGAGTTGCGCGGCGTCTGGGATCGCATCGACCGGGTCTCCACCTTAACTAGCGAAGGTGTTGTCATTAAGGAGTTCAAGTCCAACATGGGCGGAGCCGCGCGCAATATGCGCAAGCTCGCGGACGAGAGCTTACAGCTCAAGATGTACATGTACGCCTTTCGCAAGGTCTTTGGCGAGGCGCCGTACGGGGCGAAGCTGCAGCAGATCGGTGGCAACTATGACGAACCAAGTGTCGAGACTACCAAGACTGGGAGGAAAAGGACAAGCAGGGCCGTACACATTGACAACGGATTCGTGCACTTCACGGAAAACGCAGCGCAGGAAGCGGAAGCCGCTATCGTTGAGGTGGCGTCAGGCCTCCGTCGCGGCCATTTCGAGCCGAAACCGAGCTTTGCCGAGTGCGCCTTCTGTCCCTACGCTGGATCGGCCTGCCATTTCGCCACTGACGATGCCTCACATGAACAGCAATCCGCCAGAAGAGCAAGTAAGGCACAGAATGAAAGCAAACGGTAGTTTACATTGGTACACTTCATAACACATAGGAATGAACATCTAGTCGCAGTGGTGGTGCAGCGAGCTCAGTACGCTCCGATCACGACGAACGCTCCATGGGCGCATCGAGAGAGTCGAGTTCGGGGACCGCCTGAAGCTTCTGGAGCATCATTTGCCGCCGCTTGAACCCCGCGTACGTGAACAGCACACGCGCGCCTGCCACCGTGATGCCTCCCTGCCGATCCTGTCTTCGGTACATTTCTGGGATAGCCACTGGCGGGGCGATGTAGTCGTCTTCGGCGATCGAGCCGTCGTCCGAGTCCGAATCGCTGTAGAAATCGACCATATACACGTCGTCGCCGTCCTCGGTGTCGTCTGAAGACCGGAGTTCTTCCTTGTCGGTCGACGGCCAGGAGGGAAGAGAGCCCTTCGTTCTACCCTCCCGTCGGCGTGAGAGGTAGCTCTTTAGTCGGTCTCGCTTCCGGCTTCGAGTAGGCGTCACTGGCGACTCGCACAAGAGTTTGATGGCCGAGTCAAACGTCATGTTCGGGACATCGTCCAAGCCTGAGCGTGCAGACAGACGGAACAAGTTTTGACGACCACCAGAGCTTGGCGGGTTGCTGTCTTTGGTGTTGTCGTCGTTGAAAGTTTGCGGCGCCGGAGATCGGCGGAGCTTTCGCAGAATACGTTTCATTGTAGATGCTCCCTTGGCGTTGACGCGAGCGAGCGGACACAAGTGATTGCTACAGGCTTGACGCTTCCACGCCGGTGTCCAAACTCCACTACGGAGTATTTTCGTAAGTGGCATCAGACACTCGAAGGCGGAGCAGAGGTGCACCAGTGAAAGGATAGGACTAGTGGTGCGCAGCTGGAGAGCGGTACGCGAGGCACCAACGACAGCTCGGTAGAGAGAAGTGCGTGATCATCTGTCTTGAACCGTCCACGGATTGGCATCAAGTCTCTTCTTGCCCCGGGTCTTAGCCTACCTTGGGACGAGAAACTTTGGGACGAGGCAGCTCCAAGTAAGCAACAGCAGGCGCGGCTGTACCAGAGTTCGAGCATCAATACTGAGGCGGGTCAGCGAATTGACTAATGTTGCACTACTTGGTACTACCAAGTTACGGTAGGGTAGTACATACTTGGTAGTTGGTACACTACAAAGTTGGACCCTGCCCTGGCGAAAATTATCGATTTATAGCCAATCAAATTGGCTCCCGATACAAACTTCAGCAGATCCTCTATTTCGACCACCATGGAGTTCTACCCGGAGGAAGCGTCGAGTGCGGCTGACACCGCCGCCTGCGCCGCGATGTTCGCGGGTCACACTGTACTGCTGGTAAGGTTCCCGACTTGCCCAGATCCCTTTGCACATCCCCATGCAATCGCCACTCCCAGCCGCCCGTTGCTTCCCTCGCAATCCACTCACAAAGTTGTGTATCATTCCTGTTCAGCCCGCCGTCTCCAACGCGAATCTGGGTCAACTGACACTGGATCTGCTGGTCAACACGCTTCTTCAGAACGGAGAGAAGTTTGTACGTGGGACAAGCTCTTCCTGCTCGTTCTCGCGGCCTTAAACGGACAGAAGAAGCCTCATAACTGATCGATTTCGTTCGTCTGGACTTTAAACAGGACGTGGAGCTCTCTCGCGTCGGTCACCTGCTCACTGAAGCGGCTCCCCCCATCGGTGGCGGTGCCGCCTTCGCCACACAGCAGCCGCACGCTCTGTGCCTTAACTTGGAGGGTGATATCATGATTTAGCTAGGCTGCTGGAGGCTCAAGAGACTGACGTTGTTCTATCGGACTGCCCTTTGGCTGCAGTGTACCAGAGCAAAGAGAAGAAGATCACGATCATCCAGCAACGAGCTCCTGTGCTACCGGTACGAGATTGCAACAGTAGATTCCTTAAAGAGCTAGTGACAAGGTTGTCTGACTGACTAGCTTGCGCTTTGCTTCCTGTTGCAATAGGGACGCGCGCACGCTTTTATTCATGAGTTGGTGGAGTGGGCGACAACCAGCAAGGTGGCAACGCTTGGCGTGGTGGCTGGTTGTGATGACATGCTGCGCCACGACCCCAACATGATGAGGTTCGATATGAAAGTATTAGTTTGCTGTGGTGACACCTACTGACGCCCTCTATTGACACTTGCAGCCGCCCGATCCGCACTATCTTCTCTGCTGATGCTGCTCAATTGGTTGAGTCGTTCTTGGCTCGTTTCGAGGGACTGACGACCAGTAGCGAGAGCGCTCAAGACCGGACCGAATCGCCGTCGTCGTCTGCCGACCAGTGGGCTCCGATCCGTGGCGCCGGGCTCGCTCCACTGCTCCATGCGCAGTGCGACGAGAAGAAGCTCGCGTTCATCGCGTGGGTCATGCCTTGCGCTGAGGGCAACAACGTGCCCGACGCTGCGGCCATGGCCACGCAACTTTTCCGCTCTCTTCGAATCGCGCCCAACGAGCCTGCTGTGGCGTCTCGCTCAATGCCACCGATGCTGCCGTTTGCGTTCCCGCCCTCGTGGAACCAGCTCTTCGGGCGGGGCCCCGATGTGTCGCTGTACCTCTAATAGAGATGATGCCATGATGCCATGAATACTTTACGCATGGCGTTCACTTATGGAAAACTAAAAAACAAACTTTGCGCGGACAATGGTAAACGTGGAAAATGCGTCAACTCGAGGTGCCGATTCGATGAACTCGGAGCGCCAGGTGTCCATCGATGTGGAGCCCCGAGTCGAGTTCGTGCCTGCGCGGATCGCGGCGCTGGTAGCTGCGTCTCCACCTCCGCTTGCCAGTCCTTCAAAGGCCGTGCAAGTTCTGCAGACAGACATGTAAGTATCCAACGTCTACAAAACAACATGTTGGACACTGATTGATGTTGCTTTTTTTACACATTTGCAGCTTGGAGCTAGCGAGGGCACTGGAGCACGTGAACATCCAACGCAAAAAGTTGCTGAGCAAGAGCGCAAGTCAACCTTCAGTTCGACTTGAGCCTTTAGGACAAAAGCTAGCAAAGCCGTCGTTATCTCGGAACAATGGTGCGCTTAGCATTGCTACTGCTTTTTACAACATTCAGCTTCGATAACAGTTTCTGCTATCAGGATGTGAGTCCCTCACGGATCTTCTACTGTGTGACTGCGGCGAGGAGATGCGGCCGGCGGACGAGAAGTTTCACTTGCAGCAGTGCGCTCTTCGCCTCATTCGCTGCATTCGTCCAGGCTGCACACAGTTGTTCCAGGCTTCACGCCGCGAGCTGCACGAGCAGCGTGAGTGTCATTTCACCCGGCACACTCGTCAACTTCTTCGCGACCGAGACGACAGAGACACTCCAGTCGAGTGTCCACTGTGCCACGAAACGCGCTTCATCATCAGGAAGCGCCACTTGCAAAGCCACCAATTGTACATGTGTGCAAAGCGCCCAGTTGCCTGTCGCTTTGCCGAGTGGGGGTGCGAGATGAAGTTCCCTCAAGACGAACAGGAAGCTCACGAGGCAACGCAATGTATCGTAGCTGAGCGTCGAAGGAAGATCGCCGCTGATGCGCTCCTAGTGAACGAGGAAACAGTGTGCGAATGGTGCCAACAAACGGTGAAGAAGCGCAGACTGCTCGACCACCAGGAAGACGAGTGTCGCGAACGCGAGCGGCCCTGTCCAAACGCCGTCAACGGATGCAAGGAGTGGGTTCCGGTGGGCAAGTTCGACGAGCACGTTCGTACCGACTGCATCGTGACGGTCGAGCGGAATACACTGGCGGCAAGAGCGCGTGAACAGAACGCGCCCGTCACGTGTCCAGAGTGTGGCGTGGTGGTTCGTCTACGCTACCTTAATCGCCACTTTCGAGACGAATGTGTAAGTCGAGTTGTTCCCTGCAAGAACGCCGCTCACGGCTGCAACGCGCGTCTGCGGTGGCGAGATCGACACCTCCACGAGGACTTCATGTCCCTCTCCAAGGACCGCAGTATGCTTCAGTTCAACACTGGAGGAAACGCGCACGTCTCGATCAGCGGCAAGACTCCAACTGCGTCCCGTGATCTGCCGCCGCCCTGGACGGCCGAGTTCTACGTGTGGATGGTTGACGCTGACGAAGAGATCCTGTCTCTCCATAGAAGCAGCTTGGAGCTCATGGAGATCGTGGCGATTAACACGCGCGAGAACGCGCAGTGGCAAGCGAAAGCCGACGCCTGCAAGAAGACGCTCAAGGACTTGAAGCAGAAGCGCAAGCGGAAGACGAACGATAAAGCTCAAGGCGCTCACCTCTCGGGCGAGGAGCTGTCCACTGCAGCCAAGGAACTGGCAGAAGACTTCAACGATGCGGAGAACGGGCTGGTGACGACTCGGAAGGAGATCGCGTTGGCTCGAGGCTGGCTCGAGCTCAACATCGTCGAGGCCAAGCGAATCCTGGACGCCGACGTGACCGACGCTGAGGCTAAGCAGGCTCTAGTCGCTGCAATTGCCGATCAAACGGCTCGGGTGCTCAAGGAGCGGCTGCTGCTGGTCCAGTTGCTGTCTGAAGCTGACCGCGCAGTGCTGAGCGACTTGGAGGCTTGGGCCAAGCAGCTCACGTCGGGAAGTCCTAGCAAAGAGGACAAGGCGGAGCGTCAACGCAAAGCCGCAGAGCAGAACAAGCTGCTGACGAAGCGCAGCGAGTTCCAGGCTCAGCTGGAAGCGCTCGACCCCGAAGACGCAGACAGCGCTCGGCTGCAGCGCCGATACGAGCGTGAGGTCGCCAAGGTGGACGCCAGGCTGGCGCTCGTGTCCGAGAACAAACCCACGCAGCTGCTGGAGCGCTGTGGCCGCCACATCATCGCGTCGTCCGGCAAGAACGTCATCTCCCTCGTGGCGGGGCTCAAAGGGGAGATCACGTTCTACCGCCTAGCGGATGCCAAGGCCGCGCGAGCCGTCAAGTTCCAGGCGCGACTCGAGCGCAATCGCTGGAACCACGTCGTCTTCTCGGCCGGCTCGAAGGAGCTGAGTTTGGTCCTCAATGGGGAGCTTACGAGCATCCGACGCGGAGTGTTCGACCTGCCTATGAGCAGGATCGGCTCCAAGGACAAGAGCGAGTCGTTCCAGGGCGTCGTCCACGAGATCCGCTACTGGAGGGAGTGCCGCAGCCTCCAGCAGATCCAGCAGCACGCCGCGTCCATCCTGCACGTGGCCAAGTGCAAGAGTCTCGTGGGCTACTGGACGTTCGAGGAAGGCGTGGGCGACCTGGTGGACGACATGTCGCTGCAGTTGCCTCGCTCCGCGTGCTTCGACACCAACTGGGTCCTCTACGACACGCCCGAGGTCCGCAAGCGCTTCGGCATCCCGCCCACACCGTCGCTGCGAGACCAAACATGCTGCGTGGTCAACCAGAAGCTCAAGCTGCTGGCCCAGCGCGCTCGAGACCGGGAGCTCGACGTGGTGCCGTGTCGGCAGCACTGCGAGCAGCTCGTGGCGTTCCGACACCTCGAGCGCCACCACCGCGTCGAGTGCGTGCACCGCATGGTCGTGTGTCGGGAGGTCGCGTGCGAGCAGCTCTACCGCTGGAGCAGCGAGGCCGAGCACGTGCAGACCAAGTGCGAGCGCCACTTGCTGCGCGACGAGCTGGTGCGGCGCTACCACGAGAAGCGCGAGCTCGTCGAGTGCATCCTCAACTGCGCCGAGGCGGTGCAGCGGCGCTTCCTGGCTCGCCATTGCCGCAGCGAGTGCGTCAACCGACTGGTGTCGTGTCCGTGGGGGGACTGCGGCGAGACGGTATCGGCCAAGAGGCTGGAGAGGCACCTGGAGCGCGAGTGCCGCAGCCTGACCAAAGCCACGAGAGAGAGGATGGTGGACAACGCCCGACAACGGCAAAGTATACACCAACAGGACGACGAAAAGGAGTATACAAGCGGTTGATCAACCCAGCAATTGGACAGCTCTTATTGCGGTTAGGCGGTCAGGAGACTGCAGACTTAAGCCACCAGGGTGGAGGCCGTGGCCGACTCGTACTTCCAGTTGGGCGAGAGCTTGCGGTTCTTGCGGTAGTAACGAGCGAGACGGTGGATACGCGACTCGATCAGAATCAGACGGAACTTAGAGTCCTTGTCCTGACGGTTGCGCTCCAGGTGTTTGCGGACAGCCACGGCCTTCTTGATGAGCATGTACAGGTCCTCCGGCAGCTCGGGGGCGAGGCCTGAAGAGCGGCGAGTAAGAGCCAATAGAAACCCGCGTACCCCCACGTCAAACGGAGAGGCAAAGCCATCGGATCCGCACGTCAGGTGATACCGAGCGCAGGCGACGCAGAGCAGGACAAAAGAACGAGCACAGGTCAGTATACACTCCAGATCCTAGGATAGGATCAGGACAATCACACGCACCGTTCTTCTTGAGGAGACGCAGCACCTTGGAGCCGGTCACGCTCTTAACCTGAGCGATGCCGTGCGAGTCACGCAGGATGACGCCGATCTGCGAAGGGGTCAGGCCCTTCTTGGCGAACTTGCAGATGTGGTCCTCCACGTCCTCCGACGTGACCTTAAGCCACGAAGGGGGAGTGCGCTTGTACGGGCGAGCAGACTTGCTCATACCCTTGCCGTGAGAGTGCATGCGACCCATGGTTACTGGATGGATTGAGTGCTTTGACTTGCTGGAGAGGAGATCAAAGAGTGAGCGGGTCTACGCTTTGGCGGCAATAGCAGACGTCGCAGCCAACCACGAAAGCGACCAACGATTGGATGAAATTGACGTCGTAAATGATGTGGATTGGTAGATAAGAAAACAGTGTACAGTCGCCGCTCGATATACGTCCGCAACGCAGTGTTTCACTGCCTGTTGCGGACTTTAGCGAGGAGCCAAATTGACTAAAGAGACACAGACCAACATGAGTGACGACGAAGGTGTGGCGTTCCGCTCCACGGCGCTGGACGTCGTGGGCTCCTGGCTGCTTGGAGGCAACGCTAATGAGGATGACAGACAGGAGGAGAAGCAGCAGCAACAGACGCAGCGTCGGCCTGTAATGCTCTATCGTCCGTCGGGCCAGAGTCAGCCGAGCCTCACGAGACCCAACGCTGTCGCCGCCAATCCGGACGCAGCGTTGACACCGCAGGAGCGTGAGATGAAGCGCAAGCTGTTGCGCAAGCCGCGCGGCAGCCGCGCCGAGGAGGCGGCCAAGGCGGAGCAGGAGGCGCGAGAGCAACAGGACGAGGCGCAGGAAGAGGAGGAGCAGGCGCTCGTGCGCATCAAGGCGCAGGCCAGCGACAAGAAGCGCAAGCGCTCGGCGCAGGACGAGCTGCTGGACAAGCTGCGCGAAGAGGCGGCCAAGAAGAAGGCCAAGAACCTCAAGAGGAAGCTGCAGCTACAGCGCAAGAAGCAGCAACAGAAACAGAGCGGAGTCGCCGCCCACTGACCGCCCGCGACGATCTGTAACTTAACGATGAAGACTCGCTTTTTGGCAGAAATCGGCGGCTTACCTGGCATTTCTGTGTTGTACTGTGCGCACGTTGTGTAGCTGTTCCTGCCTCGCGAGTTCCGCGTAGAGAACTTGCTGCAAAAATCACAACGTCCTTACCTCGGCCATCTTACGCGGATCTGATCAGCGGCACTGAAGGTGTGTGTGTGAGAGAGAACCTGTGGTGTCCTGAGATGCGCGGCAAGGAGGCGGCAGATTTAACCAAGGATGGAGGTCTTGCTTTCTTGACCGTAGAGATAAATGCTGGTGCCAACACAACGCGGTCAACGTGGCATGATACCAGTTAATCATCGACTTCGGAAAAGCCTTCACAAATGCTGCGGCCATCACCTCGTATGATATCCCGGACATTTTCATCAACTTCTGCATTCCTGCCAGAGGTGACCTATCGATGGAGCATTTCAGCATCGAGAGAAGGCGGAGAAGTATCGAAATGTACAGATTCCTCCAGCGTGGACACGGGCGGGGAGCGCTTGCAATACGAAATTGTGACGGGCGAGGGTATCCCCATTTGAGGACGCAGAGACTGCCACCGATGCGCGCTTTCATCAAGCGCGGCCTTGTGTCCAATGAGGAAATCCATGAAGATCATTATGATGTAGTGCTGAAGCATGTGCCAAGCGGAGACTTTTCCAAGAAAAAAAGCAAGTTGAAGTGAAAACTTTCCTTTTTTAACGCCTCGTCATTCGTCCAAAATCCGCCAATCACAACGGACCCTGTCATGACAGGCCGCTTCAACGTAGTGGCTTCAAATAGTGTAGCTGCTCCATCGTGGCGTCAACCTCTCATTTTCCAATTCACCATCAACCTGCTCAGCCACTCACTTCTCCAGCTACCCAACCATCCATGGGCAACCTCTTCTCCTTCTCGCTCGAAGCGCTCTACGGCAGCCTGGCCTCGTACTTCGGCAACCGCGAGAGCCGCATCATGATCATCGGCTTGGACGCCGCCGGCAAGACCACGCTGCTCTACAAAATCAAGTTGGGCGAGCTGGTGACCACCATCCCTACCATCGGCTTCAACGTCGAGTCCTTCCAGTACAAGAACGTCAAGTTTACGGCCTGGGACATCGGCGGACAGGAGAAGATCCGCGGGCTCTGGAAGCACTATCTCTACAACAACGACGCCGTCATCTTCGTCGTCGACGCCGCTGACCTTGAGCGGATCGACGAGGCCAAACAGGCGCTGCATCTCATCTTCGAGGCCGATGAGCTCGCCGACACCAAGCTACTGGTGTACGCCAACAAGCAAGACCAACCCGGGGCCTTGTCGGCCGAGGAGCTCCGAGAGAGATTGGATCTGGCAGAGGTGACCAAGAACCCGACACACGTGCAGGTCTGCGTCGCGACCACAGGAGAAGGAGTCTACGAAGGCCTCGACTGGCTAGCCAAGGCCGTCACGGGGGAGCTCTCTTCGTAGGTCCGTTTCGACGCTTTCAGCAGATTGTTCGACCGGATCAAGTGCACGTTTCGTGACTTCTTCCATTCGTGGTAGTAACAGAACAGATAAAACGATTAAGACCGCTTTGTGGATCATCGTGCCGACTTAGCAGTGCACAGTACGTCATAAAGATCACAAAGCTGGATTGTTACCGTCTTCTTCCCTACTTGCATTGAGGAAAGCGAACGGATCAACATCGGATGAGATGAGATGAGCCTACCCTGGCTGTCGGAGAGGCCGAGTTTGGTAAAAATGCGCTAGGTGGTTGACGCACAGACTCTGCTAGTATCCGAAGACGAATTGTAATTCCATCATCATGACACACAAAAACATGGAACAATAAATCGTCCTCGTCCGAGAAACACTTCAGAAGCGTAAAATTGATGAATTCTACAAGCAGCTTGTCTTCTACGCAATGGACCACTTCCAAGTTCCTGCCGCGGAGTCGGGTGTCCCGAGTTCCAGAGCTGAACGACCCTGGCCAATTCGACAGCGTGACGTTCTTGACACCAAACTAGTGTCAACTAATTGGTGCTAATTCTCACTGAGCCTCTTGAACGAGCTGCTAAATACGTAGAAAAAACAAGATGAGAACTTTTTATCATTTTTCAACGCATAATAATTCGACCAAATTCCGCCAATCAGAACGGCTTCAAATAGTTTGCCTCTCATTTTCAAATCCACCGTCAATTCACCGCCAGCGAGCCATGGGCAACCTCTTCTCACTCGAAGCGCTCTACTGCAGCCTGGCCTCGTACTTCGGCAACCGCGAGAACCACATCATGGTCATCGGTCTGGACGCCGCAGGCAAGACCACGCTGCTCTACAATATCAAGCTGGGCGAAGTGGTGACCACCATCCCCACCATCGGCTTCAACGTCGAGGCATTTCAGTACAAGAACATCAAGTTCACGGCCTGGGATATGGGTGGACAGGAGAAGATCCGCGGGCTCTGGTTGCACTACCTCTGCTACAGCGACGCCGTCATCTTCGTCGTCGACTCCTCCGACGTGGAGCGGATCGACGACGCCAAGCAGGCGCTGCATCTCATTTTCGAGAACGACGAGCTCGCCGACTCCAAGCTACTGGTGTATGCCAACAAACAGGATCAACCCGGAGCCTTGTCGGCCGAGGAGCTCCGAGAGAGATTGGATCTGGCAGAGGTGACCAAGAACCCGACACACGTGCAGGTCTGCGTTGCGATCACGGGAGAAGGAGTCTACGAAGGCCTCGACTGGCTAGTCAAGGCCGTCACGGGGAAACTCTCTTCGTAGGTTCTGATGGTTCGACATGACCAAGGCATGTCCGTGACTTCTTCCATTCGAAGTACATGTAGTACTGTAGCAACATAACATAGATAAAACGATAAAGACCGCTTTGATGACTATCGTGCGGGCTGACAATGTATAAAGATCACTACATGTACCCGTGCTTTTCCTGACTTGCATTAAGGAGAGCCGACAGATCAGCATCAATGAGGTCACCACGGGAGAGTCTCCCGGGGAGACGTTTTGCAGCTTGTCGACTCCGAGATGGATTAACATGCAAAGTTGAAGGTTGAAGTGCAGCACTCTACAACTTAGCACCCCAGTCTTAGATTCGATGCTTTCGAGGGTAAAGTTGTCGAGCGCTGAAATATGTGACAAGCGCAATCATTTCTATACAAACCTCAAGTATAAAAAACGGCCGAGCAGCACGTGAATGCTAACCCGGAGCCTTTGAGCTTTGGCAAAAGCTCACTTTGCCTTTTGCACACTAAGGGCACATCATGAGCACACGCACGGACGAGCAGTGGCTGGCTGAGGCCCAGCAGTGGGCGGATTGGGACGTGAACGCCGCCACCAAGGCGCAGGTGCAGCAGCTCGTGGCTTCCAAAGACGTGGCCAAATTGCGCGAGCTGTTCGGCAGCCGCGTGGCTTTCGGCACGGCTGGCCTGCGCGCCGTCATGGGGCCCGGACCCGCGGCCATGAACGACCTGGTGGTGATCCAGGCGGCGCAGGGCATCTGCAAGTACCTGACCAAGCAGTTCAGCGAGCAGGCCAAGGAGATGGGCGTGGCACTGGGCTACGACCACCGCAAGCAGGGCTCGCTCAGCTCCAAGCGCTTCGCGGAGCTCTCGGCCGCCGTCTGTCTGCACTACGGCATCAAGGTGTATCTGTACGAGGGCTTCGTGGCCACACCGCTAGTGGTGAGTTGTGTTCCGTCTTCCTGGGGCTGTAGCAGTTGTCTAACAAGGTACTTCTTGGATGCGGACAGCCATTCTGCATCGAGCAGAAGGGCTGCGCGGCGGGCGTGATGGTCACGGCCTCGCACAACCCCAAGGAAGACAACGGCTACAAGGTCTACTGGAGCAACGGCAGCCAGATCATCCCGCCGCACGACGAGGGCATCGCCAGCGAGATCCTGGCCAATTTGGCCCCGTGGCGCGTGTACGACGAGTCGCTGGAGCAGCTCAAGGCGGCCTTCCCGGCGCTCATCGAGAACCCGAGGGAGGAGCTCACCAAGCGCTACTTCGAGCGGGCACGAGAGCTGTGTCGCTTCCCCGAGGCCAACGTCAGCACGACGCTCAGGATCGCGTATACCGCCATGCACGGCGTCGGCCACGCGTTCACGAGCCGCTCCTTCGCGGCGTTCGGCCACAAGGAGTACGTCCCAGTGCCAGCACAATTGCTGCCCGACCCCGAGTTCCCCACGGTAGCTTTCCCCAACCCGGAGGAAGGCAAGGGGGCGCTGAAGCTGGCCATGGAGGCCGCGGAAGCCAATGGGGCCAGGCTGATCCTGGCCAATGACCCGGATGCCGATCGCTTGGCCGTTGCTGAGCGCGATCCCAGCATGCCATCAGGCTGGCGTATCTTCACGGGCAACGAGATCGGCGTTCTACTGGGCTATTGGGAGCTGGAGCAGTACACGCGCCTGCATCCGGACTGCGACCGCACGCAGCTCTACTTCATCGCGTCGACCGTGTCGTCCAAGATGCTGCGTGCTGTGGCCAAGGCCGAAGGTCTCAACTTCGAGGAGACGCTCACTGGTTTCAAGTGGATGGGCAACAAGACGGCGGAGCTGCGTGACGCGGGCAAGACCGTGCTCTTCTCGTTCGAAGAGGCCATCGGCTTTTGCGTTGGAGACCTGGTCAAGGACAAGGACGGCGTGGTCGCGGCCGCGGTGTTTGCCGAGATGGCCGTGCAGCTTGAAGCGACCAAGAAGATGACGGTGGGCCAGCACCTTAACGCGCTGTACGAGCGCTACGGCCACTTCGTGACGCAAAACCACTACGTGAAATGCTACGACCCCGTCACGATCCGCGCCATCTTCGCGCGCCTGCGCAACGACGGCAAGTACTGGGACAGCTGCGGCGACTTCGCCATCACCCACGTGCGCGACCTGACCACGGGCTACGACAGCTCTCAGCCGGACAAGCGCGCTGTGCTCCCAGTGAGCAGCTCGACCGAGATGATCACGTACACGTTCGCTAACGGCTGCGTTGCCACGCTGCGCACCAGCGGCACCGAGCCCAAGCTCAAATACTACGTCGAACTCGCGGGGCGCGTGGGCCAGACGCGTGAACAAGTCACGCTCGAACTGAGCAAGCAGGTCCAGCAGATCGTGGACATCATGCTGCAGCCCAAGGAGAACGGGCTCGAGCTGCCGCCTTCGGACAAGTAGGTGAACTACGAGTAGTAATAATGTACGTGTCATTGATTGATAGCCTTTTTCCTTTTGACCTCGAGGCGACTTTTGTAGGTTTTTGTTTAATCTTTTGAGGTTTTTCTTTCTGTTGTGTACTTCAATATGTGGGAGGTCAGCATGTTTACCTTCTTGCCATTCAACTGGTGGCCTCTTCGGCGGGCCTCGCGAAGTACATGTCCTGCATCGTGAACTGTAAGGACGCCAGCCCGCCCGTAGAGCTGCCTTCTTCCATGCCTTGGACCTCATTTTCAGACGACGGCGGGGTGAGTACTCGGCGGTTCTTGCCTTTCTTCTTCTTGCCCTTCTGAGTAGTGCTGTTCGCCCCATTGACACGAGGAGGCGAGTTCTGATCAATCGGTCGGAAGCAAATCGTGTTCTTCACGTCCGGAATGGGCTTCGGAGGCGTCTCGGACAGCGACGACGACATGGCCATGTTGATACTCGCTGCCAGATCTAAGGGAGGCGGAACCTCGGGCGTTGCAGGACGCCCTTCTCCGTGACCGTCAAACACTGGCGACCCGCCAATGCCGAAGTACGAATCCATCTCCATCACGAAAAGCTGTTCGTCCCCGTTCGCGTAGCCTTCGGGGGCCATGGCCATCGTGCTCGCACTGAGATCTTGACTTGGGTTGGGGCCCTTGCGCTTCACCTCCAGAACTTGGCCTTCCGGATGGTCCTCGTCGATGGTCTTGAAAGTCACCTTCGGGTGCGCCCATAACGGCAGCGATCGCTGCGCGTACGTCCTCAACTCACTCTTCGCGTTGACGTCTGTGACGCTGCTGCTGCTTAGACTTGCGTGGTCTTCAAATGCGGCCGAAAGGGATTCCGACTTTCGACGACTGGACTCGAGCAGCTCCCACGACTTGAGCTCCGTCACGCTCGCTTCAAAGCCAAACGACGACAACGACGACTTGGAGTTCTTCGTCTTTGTATCCGACGACGAGGCCCGCGCGTGGTCGGCTTTGTGCTGCGAAAGCGCAGTCACCCGCATGTCGAAGAGCTTGAGAACCGAGTCGCAACACGTCAGCATCTTCAAGCCATCAGGCGCGAACAGGCAGCACAAGCGCTGACGCAGGCGGCGCCGGCGAGAAGCCACATCCGTGTCATTTTCGAAGTGCTGATGGCCGAAGTCTATGGCGGATGTGGCGAGCTGGGAGAGCAGCGCCTGCGACGCGTCCAGAGCGGATTCCATGATGGTGCTGCTGCGCAAGTTGCCGTTCGCTGGTGGGCTGTGGAACGCGTAGCCCGGCGGGGACGACGAGGAAGACGTGGACGACATCGATGAACAAGAGGACGACGACGACGTGCGCGTTGTACGCGCGTTGGACGACACTGGAGCTGGAGCCTTGTGCGCCGTCACGGATGGCCCTGAAGGGACCTTGAGTTCGTGGCGAATCCGGAGAACTTGGGTCTGCGTCCGTGTCTCGAGCGTGCGGAAGTCGGCGTAAAAGTCGTTCACTTGGCGTCGAGGGAAGCCCGGCCCAAGGCCCTCGGCGTCGGCGTCGGCCGCGCTCTCTACAGTGTTGGCGTGGGTGTCGGCGCTGACACGCGCTCCTTCCGGGTGCAGCGCGTAGAGGTGACTTGTGCCGTGAGCAGACGTCACGTTGATCCACTTGCCGTCCTGGCTGAAGGCGATGTCTTGGATACTGGCGTGGGTGATGCCGCGCTGGAGCTTGTACAGCAGCTGGTGGTGCAGCGCGCCGTGGCCAGCAACCGCTGCTCCGTTCGCCGTGCCTGCCACACTCTGCAGTGGCGGCGACAAGCGGTAGACGTGCAGGTTCTGGCCCTTCGTCGAGCTCGTGGCCAGTAGCAACCCCGACAAGTCCAGCGACAGGTTCACCAGCGCCGTGGCATGGCAAGGGAAGTTGGCCAACACGCGCTTGGTCACGAGATCCAGCACGACGACCCAGCCCGGGTGCTTCTTCGAGGCGCTGTCGTCGCTAGGAGGAGGCTGCGACGGCGTGGACCCTGTGAGCGACACCTTTCGGGACCGGCCACCAGTGCGGCGAGCTGAAGGCGATGCCTGTGTAAGGTGCGTGTGCATTCCGTTTGGCTTGCCAGGCGAGGACGACAGATACGGCGCGATGGTGGCTCGCCCGAACTCCGACAGGTAGTAGAGCCCCGACGCCACGTTCTGCGCTACGTCGATCGCCGTGTAGGACGGCGAGGAGTTGTGTGACGAGTCCCGAGCTTCCACGGCCATGCCGCTGCTCACGAGAGCTTCAATGGGGACGTCGTCAAAGTCCGAGTCGCTGTCCCCCTGGGCCGACAACGAGTGTTCTCGCCCGCTAGATTGGTTGCTATCTGCGCCATGTGCGTATCCTGGATACGCCAGCCAGCGCGGACCAAGAGTCATAGCAGGAGAAGCCGTGACAATCGTCTGCTGCAGCTGGAAGGTGGCCAGGTCGTAGAGCAAGAGCTCGCGCGACTCGCAGAGCACAGCCGCTGTGGTTGCATTCGTCTGCACGTCCAGCACGAGTGACGGAGAAGGCGGCAACTTGTGCAGCAGTCGCTGCTCGTCCAGCGCTAGCACCGACATCTCCTCGCGGCCGTCTTCGTCCAGCCCAGCAGCCTCAAAGTCCTCGTCCTCGTCGCTCGAAGACGCGGGGCTCGCCTCCTTCACGAAGAGCGCGCCCAGCGCCGGCTTCGAGTCTGTCGTGGGCAGCTGGAACAGGTGGAAGAAGCGCACGCTTCGCAACCGCGCCGCGTCCTTCTCCGGGTCCACGAGCAGCTACAGACAATAAGACAACGTGTTAATACAGCTGTACAGATGCGTACAGACCCGGAGAGACGCACTTGCACGGGTGAGCAGCTCTCACGCATGGAGCTGAAGCCGTCAACGCGGTAAAGGCACCACAGCGCGCGCGTGCAGAGCAGAAGGAAGGCGCGGCCGGCCACGCGCTGCACGGTGCAGAACGTGACTTCCAGGGAGCCCTCGGCGTCGGTGCTGGCATCAATCGACGCGGCGAGAGACGGCGAAGACGAAGCTGTGCTTGGTGTGTCGCTGGACCCGCGGCGGCGGGAGGTACGCGCGCTGGCGCGACGCGTCGAGCTGCTGACAGGCTTCATGTTTGCGATTGCGCGACTGCTTGGAGAGAACCTTCAACCCCATCTGAGAATCTTCTGTCACTCTCGCGAGGGGAACACTATAGTGACATACATATTCTTCTTCATGATGTCACTCGCACGAGGTTTTCATATCTAGTGACATTTCTTCTCCGAAGACGCCAAAGACGATGAGCGGGACGACGGGGCTGGTGCTAAACGACGGCCACGGGCTGCTGCTCAAGGCGCAGGGCGACCTCGCGTACACGGCGCACGAGCAAAAGAACGGCTTCTTCACCTGCATCGCCGAGAAGGCCATCGACCTGGGCCAGTTCGCTGAAGGAAGCGAGGAAGACGCCGTCGAGCCCGACGAGGACCAGCCTTTACCCACTGTGCGGCTGGAGACGAGCACACGATCGCTGTTGATCGCCAAGTTCGAGGCCGGTGGAAAGGAGCGCACGCTGGTAGTGTCCAAGCCGCGCGGTCAGGCGGACGTCGCCGAGTAGACAAAGACAGAGGAAGAGCCGGCAGGTTCAGTTTATTATCAATGCTGCTACTACTACCGGTACTTACTAACTGTCGCTCTCGATCGAGTGCTCATTCTCGCTACGCTCCTCCTTCTCGTGCGTCTTCTTGTGTCGTGCGAAGTTGGACACCTGCGTGAACTTCTTCTGGCAGCCCTCGTACGGACACACGTACGGCTGGAACCCCGCGTGCATCCAGATGTGCTCCTTAAGCGACACCGAGTGCGCGAAGCTCTTGCCGCAGCCGTCATAGTGGCAGGTGTACGGCTTGATCCCAGCGTGTGTGCGTTCGTGGGCGCGCAGGTTCGAGCTGTGCGCATACCGCTTGGTGCAGCCGGCGTACGAGCACTTGAGCGGCTTCTCGCCCGTGTGGGTGCGGATGTGGTTCTGCAGCTCCGACCGTCCGCGGAACTGCTTGTTGCACGTGGGACACTCGTGTTTCTTGCTGGGCTTTACCCGTGACTTGGTAACTTTCGGCTTGGAGTACATCTCCACCTGCTCCAGAAACTTGTTTTGGTTCTCGTTGCTCGTGATGGCCGACATCTTGGACGTGTTGAGTGCGAGCGCGTTGGTGAGATGCCGCACGGTACTGCCGCTAGGACTGGCGGGGCCCGCACTTGTGGCCGTCAGGATAGTGCCCCCTTGCCTCTCCTCCTCTGATACAACATTGATGACGCCCGTTTGGTTGAGCGACTTGATGTATCCGTCCAGCTCAATCATCGACTCCTTCACGTAGTCGCTGATGGCCCACACTGTGTTCTCATTCATTTGGCCCAGATCGAATGCGTAGCCATCGTCGTCGATCTGTCGTACCGTGTCCGGCTGGTACTTGCTGATCACGTCCATGAGTCCACGCAGGTACTGGCTGGGCAGCATGGTGATCTTCTGCACGAGTCGCTGCTTGTCGTAGAAGCTCATGGGCTTCACGTTGTCCGGATACATGTAGTCGCCCGTGGTGGGGTCCATGTACTTGCTATTGCCACCCGAGCCTTCGGCAACGGCCGGCATCACCGCAACCTCGGCATCAGCACTTGACGAGGCAGTAGCAGAGCCTTGGCCTTCGTGGTCTGTGGTGGCCTCACCGCTGTCTGTGGCGATACTATCCACGCGAGAGGCGGTTGTGGTCTGGACGCCAGTGCCCGAGACGCTCACGGATGCTGGCAACAGCGAGCCGATGGAGAACTGACTCGACGTGCGCTTCTCCAGCACGGCGTTCATGGACGGCATGGGCCCCAGGCCGCCGAAGCTGTCTACGTCCGTCAGCATCCACGATGGATCCTTCTGCAGACTCAGCGCCACGTTCGGATAGCCGGCGGCCGCGTTCTTCTGCGCGTTCTCGGACGTCGGCGACGCGTCCAGCACGCCGTCCTTGGAGTCGTCCTCGGTGGCCTCCTCACTGAGCTTCTGGCGCTTGCTGGGCGGCATGGCGCTCTCGCTGTCGGTCACGGGGTTCACAGACGAGGCGGTGGCGGTGCTGCTCATACTTCAGTGATCTCTGGTCTTCTTGGGTTGCTGCTTGTGGGGGGTATCCTGACGCGATTCTGGCGCGGTTGAGACGGTGGTTGGGTTTGATCAATTCCTCTCTTCGACAGGAACAAGGTGGGGGTGCTCAGGGTCGTCGCAAACGCACAGGAAGGTCGCTAGCGAGCGCCGGGGTCGTCTTCACTTCGACGCGTTTTCGGCTATGGCGACATACATTCCAGCTTCACTCCTCCCCCACCCAAGAGAAACCCTTTCAAATATGATGTATGTCGGTTTATGCAGGAACTCGGGACGGATGTCAAGTCGTCTGCCGTGATCGCGTCAACATCGCATTGCAAGGAACAGGACTTCTCCACACGAAGGCAAAAGCACTCGCTAACAACAGGGGCATTAATCCTGCATATCGATCCAAGTATTCTACTGTGCATTGTCTCCAGTGAAATACAGAGCTAGAAGCTGTTTCACTGTGGGGCACTGTCGGTCATCACCCCTTCCCTCGCGTTTGTGACCAGCCATTGAGATCCGCACTGACTCGCTGAGTGAAGGTCTGTTGAAGTTGCTCTCGTACCGCCCTGCACGCTCACCCGCAGTGAGCATTTGACTTGGCGAATACTGCAGACCACCACGCATGACCTGCCTCTTCAGTGTCCCGCGTGGCGCGGAAGAAGCTACGTCTGTCAAGCTTGAGAAGCGCTGCCGGAAGTAGCCATTGGAAAGCGACCACTCCTGGCTCAACTAGCTCTCTTCGCAAGGCCATCAAGCTGCGGCGTGCTTATCTCTTTGCGACGAGAGCGGCTGACAGATTGCATTTGCGTGACTCGAAGTTGCCAACCAGCGTTTTTTCTGGATATCCAGGACAGGTTGAGCCAGTGGCCGTTTTTGCAGCAGCTATTCCCGGCAGCGCTTCTGTCTACCGTCGTCATTGCGGCTTGACAGATTTCCCCATGGAAACCTCGTCGTCCGAGTGCACGATCCACATCGTCGAGCCCCAGCAGCGACAGCCTGGTGGCGAGTTCAAGCCGCTCACGAGTGGCCAGCTCCTGCTGAAAACGCGCCACACCTCCGACCAGGAGCAGCACCGAGCTCTGCTCGACGACGACGACGATCAAGACGATGGCGGAGGCAGCGCAAATGTCGACCCGGGCCGCGAGTGTTTCCTGTCCAAGTTCCTGGCGGCCAGCCTGACGCTGCTGGTCTGCGGCTTCATCTATTTTGTGGTGCTGCAGCACAAGCTGCTGCGAGGCTGAGTGCCGGCCCCATCCGGGGTTTTCGACGGCTGCTCTCGCCGGCAATGATAATTTCATGATCTTATTATAATATTTTATTATAAACTTGTTCAAATAGAGGCGATGCATCGAGCGTCCTGGAAACCTGCTGCCATTGCAGCTGTTGGCTCACGTGGCTCTCCTTCGTCTCGTTGCGGCCATCTGCGGCACCGCTCACCCACGCGAAGCCGTCTCCTGTCGGCCCTATCGGGAGCTTGATGAGACCGAGCGCGAGCAACAGCGCTCACCTCGCCACTTCTCCATTCACACATCGCAATCTGCTCGATCGCGCTGGTCGTTTCGCCTACTTCTCTATCTTTGACGCAACCGTCCTGCACTCCACCGACTGCCGACTGCACCGAGTCGCAGTCGCCAATTCGCCTCCTGCTCGTCGACAGTCGATCGCACAGACACAGCCATGACGCGCCAGGGCTTCCTCATCGTCCACGACAAGCGCAGTCGCCCGACGGTGCGCTACCTGTCGCTGGAGGACGGCTTCCTGCGCCAGTACGCGTCGGCCGAGTGCGCCAAGTGCCTGAGCGAGGTGCGGCTCTCGGGCTGCAAGATCGCCGTCAAGGCGCAGAAGCGCACAGACGGCGTGCCCAACAGCTTCTACCTGGAGACCCGCAAGGTGTTCGTCAAGGACCGGTCTTACACGCTGGGCAACGTCGAGCGCATCGAGTTCAGCGCCTGCAGCGGCGATGACCGCCAGGAATGGGGCAAGGCGCTCTTCTCGTGGCAGCGCTATTACTGGCGCGACCCGCAGATCGCGTCGCCCGACAAGGACGCGGCCGCCAGCGAGACGCGCCTGCAGCTCGAGCAGATGATCGCCAAGCACTACGTGCAGAAGCCGCCGGTCGGCGCTCACGCGCTCTCGTTCGCGGTGGCCAAGCAGCCCATCTCGTTCCTGCGTCGGAACGCGCACTCGCTGCGTCGCTCGCTGTCGCTGTCCATGGCTTCGACGGTGGCGAACGCAGCCAAACCCGAAAGCGACGGCGAGCCGACCGACTGCGTCAAGGACAAGGTGGCGCTCGCCAAGGTCGAGTGCCCCGAGAAGAGCAACTTGTGCTCCGTCACGCCGCTCGGCCTGCCTTCGCGCGGCAACAACCAGGAAGTGCTCTAGACACCGCTAGTATTCTGTCACAATAGCCTAGAGCCAAGCCACCATTTATTAGCGCTGCAAACATCTAATTTCTCACCATACAAATGCAGTATCCGCCGCTCCAAATCACCGTCTTCTTGTCGGTGATCGCTTGATGGAGCCCGCCTCAGCGAGGTGCAGTGATCGCTCGCAGCACTAGCGTAGCCAAGCATTGCCGCCGTGCAACTTGAATTCAACCTCGCACACAGCCAGCCCTGCCTTCGTTCTCCAAACTTCCTTCCTTGTCGTGAAAATGCACATTTTATTTTGACTACAGCAATTCTCCACTTGACTTCCCCTCCCTAAATCGATCGTTCGTTGGCGCTATTCGCCTGCTCCTGCTGCTGCTGTTGCTGCTGCAGCTTGAGCATCTGCTTCTTCTGGCGCAGCTTCTGCGGGCGCTTGTCGCCGAACAGCGAGCGGAACCGCGAGCGAAGCTGCGATGCCGTGAACTTGGACAGCGGCGTGTACTCGTCGACGCCCGTGCGGCCCGTGGCCAGCATCTCCCAGCACACTTTGGACAGGTGGCGACACCGCGGGTCCTTGACGGCGTGCTCGAGCTGGCGGATGTTGTCGTCGCTCCAGGCGTCCATCTTGACGGGGTTGGTGGCCGGCAGCTCGAACTGGCGCAGGTACGCGTTCTGCAGCTCGGCGGCCGTGAACTGGGTCAGCGGCACGAAGCGATCCTCCTTCATGCCGCCCGTGGCGAGCACCGACCAGTAGATCTTCTTACCGCGACGGCACGCGTTGGGGCGCGGCAGGTTCACGGCTTCGTACAGCAGCTGCAGGTGCTCCTGCGGGAGCAGACGCAGCGGCATGTTGGAGGGCAGGGGCGACGACACGCCGCCGAAGCTCATGCGGCTGCCGAACACGTCGGCGGCGCCCATGAGATTGACGCGGTTGGCGTCGTTCTCGCGGCCGAGCATGAGCGAGCCAGGCGCCGAGTACCGCTGCTGCTGCTGCTGCAACCGCTCGGCGTCCGTGGGCTCAATCAGCGCCTCGAGGAAGCTGTCGTACGCCTGTACGTCGAACTCGTTCTCGCGCTGGATGTCCAGCGGCTGGAGCAGCGCGCTGGAGGACCCAGCAGTGTACACATTGGGCCCGTGCGAGCCGTACTGGTAGTTGGCTACCTGCAGCTGCTGTTGCTGCTGCTGGCTGACTGCTGCCGTGATGCAGTGCGTCATGAGGCGGCTGTGGCCGATCTTGAACACGGCGAGCGCGCGCTGGTCGTGCGGGATGTACTCGAGGTCGCGCACGGCCGAGTAGCCGAGCCGGCAGAGGTACTCGGCGTACTCGAAGGTGCTGGCCTTGGGGATGCCGCACAGCTCGAGCCAGCGCGAGACCGTGTAGGTGGGCGAGAGCGCGCCGGGGCCGTCGAAGCGGCGGGCCTGGAAGTCGCGCCGCGCCTGCTGCCACACGAGCTGGGCGTCCGCGATGCCGGCGCGCTGCAGCTCGCTGACGGCCGCGAAGGCCAGTGCGAGCACCGAGTCAAACCCGTCCTGGGCCAGACGTTGCGTGGCCAGCGACAGCGCCGACGAGTCCTGCGCGAGCTGCAGGCTCTTGAGGAACGAGAGCACGTCGTCGGTGCCTTCAGCGACGGGTGTCGAGGGCGAGTAGCTGCTGTCGGCGGACGGATAGCCCGCAGACGCGGCCGGGTACGTCATGGCCGAGGACGTGGTCGACGAGAGCGAGAGCGGCGCGGACGACATGGCCGCGGTGCCGCCCACCTCGAAGCCGGCGAAGTCGAGCTTGAGCTCGCCCGGCGTGGGGAAGGACGCGAGCGTGTTGGAGGCCGCGGAGGGCGACGACGGCGCGGACGGCCGCTGGCGCTTGCGGTTGCGCAGCTGGGCGTCCGAGTCCAGCGGCGTGACGGTCACGGCGGCGTTGAGCTGCTTGAGCTCGGGCCAGGAGGAGAGCCCCGTGCCGGCACTCGACGGTGTGGAGGACGTGTCCGCGACCAGGACGTCTTGGGGGGCACCGCTGCTGCTGCTGCTGGGCTGCATGGCTGGAGGTGGTGCTTGGGGCAGACAGACGATCTGTGATCGCCGAGCAGCTTGCACGACTCGAGTCGAATCGGATTGTGGCGAGGAAGGCCTCGAAGCCCTCGAAGCCGCCGCCGCCGCTGGCGAAACTATGCAGTTCATTTGGCGAATGCTATTGATGCATGGACATGTTGTTGGATGGAGGACAGAGAGCGGCCACGCGGAGCAAAGCCGGGCGAAAGACGGGCGCATCCTAAATTATTTACGACGCTAGCCCTGGGAAGTGTCGAGCAAATCGACACTGCAGCGAGGCCGAGGTCCGCGAAGGGACCCTCGCTGCGCTGCGCGGCTTGCTGGCCCTCCTTCGCCAGCGTTGGCCATAATGGTAGCATCGGCGCTGAAGAAGCTGAAGCTGAAGCGACCTCGGATAACGCCTCTTCACGGCGAGCAGATGGCGGCAGCGTGATGTCCGTGCCAGCTGGTGCTATGATGTCCCCAGCGGTGCCGAGTGTGCCAGGCCCTGCAAACGGAGACGGCGGCGGCGCACCATAGCCGCATTGGCGCGCGGCAAGCGAGCTCGTCCTCGACAATCTGATGCCCATGGCGGCGATCGTCGCGCGCGTCGGCCAAGCAAGCTCCGCTCGCCGCTCGCCATTCATTATTCATTCGCACATTGCGCGGCCTACTGTACTCGTACCGTAGATGACTGACACTGCAGTAAAACAAACCACCGCAATGCTGACAGAATACCACGAGCGAGCGAGATCCATTTTGGGGAGCGGGCGCTGAGGCCAAGAGCCTTGGGTGGCCGGCGCTTCGAGCTCCAGCAGCAGAAACCTAGCTCCAGCAGCTCGCCGACGAAGGCAGCGAGGCAGCGGGGCTATCAGCGTGAAATTACGGCGGCGATGCCCGGCTCTGCGCCGCACGTATCAGGCGGCCCCGTCTCGAGCTGCCAGCTGCCGCGGTCACAACGAGCGCGATTGCCAAGTGAGCTGCTTCAAGCTCTCGGCTCGAAGCTTGCCAAGCCTGGGGCCCTGCAGCGTCGCAGGCTGCAGTCGAGGCAGCAGCGACGTCACCGAGGCCAGCAAAGCAAGTACAGCGTGGCATTTACGAGTCTCTCTCCGCTTGCTGCACGAGCTGCCTTGCTGCGTTGGAGCTACATGTATTGCCGTCGCCTGGCAAGGGCGAAAGCCCTGCTCGGAGCAGTGCTCCGCCTCGCCTCGAGCGGCGCGGGAAGCAGAGGTACCTTGGGACACGGGACGTGTCCCCCGACCGAGCAGCGCTTCGCTGTAAGCACTTGAGGGTGCCGACCACCAAGGCGCCGACACGGTTGCTCCGGGGCCGGCCCGGCTTGGGGACCTCTATCCGCACCGCCGCTGGCAAAGCGCCCGCGCGGTGCTTGGTGACCGCTTCGTCGGACTAAACGAGACCTCGGCCGCAGCGGCCCATGGTCTCCGCAGCGGAGTCCGCTGGCCTCAGACTCCGACTCGACTCTACTCGACGTTGAAGTGCTTACGGATCGAGTCGCGGCGGCAGCAGCCCGGGTCACGTTATCTGTCGGGCATAGGGCAAGTGGCGACGCTCATGCGTACGCGCGCAGCGGACGGGGGCAGGTCTGGCGAACTCCGAGCGGAGACCCGACGCTGTTTAGACAAAAGCGTGATTAGATTGCCGCCAGGCTTCGAGCCGAGCGCCTTCAACGCCGCCGTGGCTCTTCTCTTCTCCTCAGCGCACTCATGCTCCGATGACGCGCTCGCAGGCATCGTCGCAAGATATGTGAAGCCGCCAAAGCCGCGGCGAGTGCCGTCCCGGCAAATCAAGGCGAGAAATCGCCTGATGAAACGCATCCCGCTCGCTCGGCTAGTCGCGCCGACATAACGCGATCGAAGCGCGACAGCCGGACGGCCACGTCCGCATTGCCATCAGAGTGCATCGGGGAGAGCGCTTTCCCGCCCTGCGCGCCCGCCACTCGCTCTAGCAAGCTCCCCAAAGTATCCTAAAGCCCGATAAGCTGAGCTCGGGGGTCGACACCGCGTTGTGGTGCTGTCTCGGTAGCTGCGAGAGAGACGGTGCATTTTTATACTAGGCCAGCGACGGGCCAGTGCCAACTGTTGACTCCAACGCGCGAGCTTACCTTACCGGTCGAGTTCGAGGCCTGCAGCTCTGCAGCGACTTGGTGCTGCTAGGGCGAAGTGCTGGGGGCTCGCGCTGTGCAGCTATGTCAGTTTGTCGCGCTCTTTGAGTCGTCGTACGATGTGCAGCTCGGCTCCATGCGCCATGAATTTGCAGTTGCCGGCGCACGCAGGCCACACAGCACACACACATAGATTGATGCGCTCACGGCAACGCTCTCGCCAAGACGTTGCGGCGTTTTCGGCCCCACGCTCACATTGACGCGGACAGTGCGGGGGTCAGCTCGCTGGCAATGATAGCCTGGTGTCAGGAGCAAACGACCAATGTTAGTCGACAGCAGGTCCCGAAGCAGAGCACCAAGGCGAAGCCCAGCGCCGCCGCCGCCGCCTCGCGAATGTGCCACGCAGCAAGAGATCCTGTTAGAATCCAGCGCGAGTGTCGAGACATTTTGAAACTGCAGTCCTCGCGTAAAATCGAAAAACAGCAAACGACTGGAGGAGCTGCTTTAGCTGCTGCTGCTGGTCGGCGCTGGTTAACTCGGTTTTTGCGATGACTCCGGCCGTCGCTGGTGCAGCGAGCTTCTGCGCGCGCTCGGAGGGTGCGACAGGACCGCCCAGCGCTGCCAAGGCGCTTTCGAGCAAGCGGCAGTCCCGGGTGAAGATACCATTTGGAAATCAAGTGCGGATATGAGACGAGGCAGAAAGATCGAAGAAGGCAAGGGTTCCTTAATCTTTGCAGAGACCGTCCTTGTGGGCAACGCAAATGATCGTCCAAGCGGTGAACGCGGGCAAAACGCGTGGCAAGACAAGTTGATCTTCAGTGACCGGCGTGGTCACTGAAGATCAACTTGTCTTGCCACGCGTTTTTTGGCGTGGTCCGGTGGTTGCAGTCGTCTGTTAATTAAGGCGGACTCGGTGTCCATGACTTAACATGCGCGGTCCTGAATGGCCAAAGGCTCAGGGAGGAAGTGCACGTATCCTATAATACCAGCTTTTAGGCGCTGCATCATGTGAACGCTGCTGCGAGCTTCGATGGTCAATGGATTTGGGATCGTCCGAGTCACAAGTGCAAACACGCATGGCGGGGAACAATATAAGCCGCAGACGTTTCCTACGCAGTTTACCTACATCGTCGAGTGAAACTTGGCAGTTGGGTGCGCTTTGTGCTGGTGCGCGAACTCCACGTGGTCGACTGCGAGGTCCGTGAGCGGGGTGTTCGGCCCACCAGGGTGCGCCTGCACACCAAGGAAAAGGTAACCCGGCGGGAATTCACTGTCATTCACGTAAGCTTTCAGCACAGTCTTTGGCTGGCGCAGGAGCTCCAGGTTCGTCAAGTCGATAAACTTTGAGGCGCGTATGATGTACAGCGCTATGACAACGCAGCTGAAGCACGCGAACGCGAACAGCGTAGTGGGGAGCACGATGTTTACGTCAATGAGCTCCCGATTGCCTTGAAACGCGAGGCTATCCCCCTTGCCTTCGGGTAGCTGCTCCGTTAACTTGGAATTCTGGAACAAGTGGAACATTGCCGCCGTGTATGTTACCTGCAGCGGGTGGTCCTGGTAGACGTGGTTGAACTGGGCGTCGATGGTATACTGGTCCATTGCCATCGAGCAGTTCTCGCCGAGCTGTAAGGAGTAGTTGAACGCCAGGAAGTTGAATTCGCGGAGAAACTCGTATCGAACGCGTCCACCGAAAGTGAAGCGTGAAACCAGTCGGTGGCCTCCGGTCGGGCCGTTCGCGAGGTCGAAGCCTGGCATTTCACTCGGAATCAACGAGTAATGGAGCGTTAAAAACTGTTTTGGGTTGCCTTCGGGTGTCTCGAGCTTGTGGCTGATGCCGGAGCAGGAATTTCCCTCGTTGGTACAATTTGCGTTAAACTTGATGGACAGGTCTTCCGTCTCAAGCATGATGCGCCCCATGGTCATGATGTGCGAATCACGCGGATTCCGCACCACCGCCTTGCGCAGCTTGCCACTCTTGCCACTGTCCAACTCCAACAGCTCGAACGAATCGCCTTCAATGCGACGAGCAAACCCAAATACAAGGTGGGAAAGTGCCAAAACGGCGCTGGTGCAGTCGTTTCCGTCCGCGCATTCGCCAAACGTGCTCACGTGCGGGTCGGGAGCATACCCACGGTTCTGTACAGCGCAAGTGTTGGTCCCACATTCCCGAGCAACAGGAATCTCGTAGATGAGCTCGTCCAGTCCAGACCAGGGCGTATTCGAGTTGACCAATTCTCCATCCACCTCGTCCAGAACCCGATGCCATAGCGCGCGATCCTGACGGACAGTCACCGTCACCGACGTGAAATTGACATTGGTCGACAAGTTGAACACAGCGTACTCGACCCTGATCTCGGACAGATTCAGGTTCATGACAGTCGACCACTGAGTCACTGAAGCGAAGTAATCTGCCACGAACTGCTCGATGTGCTGTCTTGGCTCAATGGTGTCCGAGTCATTGCGAATGTCGTTGGCAAGCAGGAAGCTAATGGAGTCGTCTCCAAGCTCTTTCATTGCTGACACGAAAGCGGTATCCCCTTCTTGGGCAGCTTCCAGTGCTGCAGCTTCCGCGTAAACACGGGCATTGCGGACGAAGAGCTCTTCTAGCTGGTATGCTTCATCTATAGTGAAAGAAGTCTTGTTAGTGATGGGGCCCGTAATAGATTTTATGAGTTTCTCCGTCTCCCCCAAAAACGAGTTGCCAACCGGCAGGTCCGGAATGCCTTCGAAGCCAGGAACAGTATACGCCTCCAGTGGTGGTAAACCCTCGGGTAGCATCAGCTTTTGCCAGTCGTTACGGTAAGGCCGGTAAATCACGGCGACTTGCTCCATAGAAACCTCTGTGTTGTCGCAATAGTTCATTGTGTTCACGTATGGATGCATGGACTGCCGCAAGATTGAGTCGCTGGATGGCGAGGCCGCGTACTCTTGAGTGTACAATTTGAGCATGTTGTTTGGAACAGCGATGTGGAAGTCTTCTCGTAGGTACTTTTGGAATCTGACTCAATCATGGCGGGGATGATACGGGAAGGCTGTTGCTGAATGCTCAAGCCGCTCAGGGCGCTAGAGATGGTGCTAACGATCAAGATGGACAGCACAAACTTCAGGAACATCTTCTTCTTCAACTGCTCGTGCCCCATCTGAAGATTTTCCATCGTCACAAAGACCGCAAGAAGTTCACATGACATGTACTGCACCATCGAGTCAATAGCTGTGATGGCAACGCCAAGAAAAATTGTCCAGCCATCGATAAAGGCTGTGATCTCTGTGTCCGTTGTTTGGCTGGTGTCGAATGATCGGAGCAGAAACCCAAGGAGTGTAACATAGCCACACATACTGGCGGCAGCAAGAGGAAAAAGGGTGGCAATGGAGAGATTCCTCGCAATTGGAGTCACCGTGAGCTGCGCGCCAACTGGTGCCTGGTAAGTCGGTAACGGTTCCACCACGCTTGAGCTGAGCTTTGGTCCTTCTTGAGTATCCTGTACGAGCTCCGTGGCGTTCACTGCTTGGGAAACTTGCGCCTGTGGGTCCTCGCCCACTCGCTCGAACTCGAGCACAAGTGGCCACACTGACGGATCCGCTTGAATTTTCTGCATCAGTTGCAGCACCTCTAGCATGGTCGCTTGACTGACGTCCGCACCGTTGATCGACACAAGGTGATCGTCGCCCGAGATGCCCGTCAATCTGCTCGTGGCGCTCAAACACACACGCTGGCCGCCATCTCGAGTCCCAGAGGCCTGGAACGGGAGCATCTCGGGTGAGCTGACGACCGCCCGGACGCGAGTTGCGACGAAGGTCAGCTCCACATTATCGGACGCAGTCTCGCGCTCTTGGATGGGGGCAACCTGGCTCGCTGCGCTCATGTAGCTCCTGCTCTGCTGGCCCAGCGATCTTCCAACAGTGCCAGAAGATCGCTGTGATCTTGAAGAGTCGTGGACATTTGGATAAAAATCGGTGATGGACCACTCATCATATTTACCAGGATCTCCCATCTGATTGGTCAATATTGAAAATCCAGTTCAACGGGCGTGTCCTGCGTTGCAGTGTCCACTACGCCATTTGCCATGAGCCAGCGCGAGCCTCTGCCTCCGTGTTGCCACTCGCTCAGCCCCGGCCGTAAATGCAGCCCTAAGGTGCGTCACCTGCCCATTCAACAATAGCCCAATAGCAGCAGCTAATCGTAATAGCAGGCCAACTTCGCCTCGGAGCTGGCCAAGTTCGGCGTCTCCGCTAAGGCCGACGGCGTGCAGCGTCTCGCCAGCGACCTCAGCGCCGCCCGCTCCGCTCTGCAACTGGATGGAGCGTCCTCCTCTTCATCCGTATTCCAATCGGCCGACGACATCCCTGCTTACTCGCAGAAACTGGTCGCGTACCTGGCGCTCGTCAAGGGCTTCACGGCCGCCAAAGCGGACAAGGAGCTGAAGCCGGCGGAGGCCTCGGCCGATGCCACGACGGGTGGCGCACTACGTCAACCGCTCGTGGAGGGCGGAGACGGAGCCGCTGCAGCCGATACCCAAAGCTCAGTAGCTCCTGCTGACTGCAGCGGGTGCCTCAACTTCTGTCGCTGGCAGGACGCGCTCACGGGCCAGACGGTCTACGCCCGCAGCGCACGGCAGGAGTACGCGCACACGCTGCTGGCTGCCGGCATCTTGATGATGTTGGAGGCTCGTGACAAGGTGGACGCCATCTTGGCCGAGAGACTGGCGGAGCTCAGCGAGACGCAGCTAAAGCTCGCGTACCAGCTGCTGCTGCACGCGGCCGGAGTGCTAGAGGCCTGTCTCGAGGCCATGGACGTCGCCCCTCGCGCGATCGGTGCTGCATTCGCTGACCTCGCGCAGAAGGAGGAGATACAGATGCAGAAGGAGGTCGTGAGCGACGTGGGGGCCGTCCCGGACGTCGACATGATGGCCAAATGGCGCAAGGAGCAGCGGCAGATCCAGCAGATGACGACGCAGCAAGCTGCCCCCGACACGACGAGCAGTCTGCAGGCCAAACCTGCGGCAGCAGAGGACCTTGAGATGCTCAAACGCGTGCCAGACCTCGCGGACGGCCGCTTCCCTCAGTTGCTGGCGTGGATCGCCCTGGCCGAGGCGCAGGAGCTCGTCGTGCTGAGAGGCGTGACGCGCGAGGTCGTCGACTTCTCCCTCATGGCCAAGCTGTCGGTGGACATTTCTGCGAGATACAAAGGTGCGACGCCTGCTCTGTCCATCGTCTCCGCTGCGTGGTCGACTAACTCTCATCTCGTGCTGGATGCGGCGCAGAATGCCAGAAGCTGGCAGCCAGACTACTGCCGTACTCGTCGTCACTCACGGCCGAGCGTATTCGCCTCTATTGCGCCTACAAAGAGCCCTACTACCAGGCCATCTCGGTGTACTTTCAAGGCGCCGCGTGCATGCTGAAGGAAGACGCGCGTAGCTGCGTACAGGCCGTGGCCGACTTCAACAAGGCAGCAGCTCTGTTCAACGCAGTCGTGCCTCTCGAGAAAAGCTACGAAGCCAAGATGACGACAGACAAACAGGAGAAGCAGCGCGTGGCCCTGCTAGCCGTCGTGTTTCTTAGGTCGCAGCAGATCATCAGTCGGGATCTCGATATCGTCACGCACCGCAACGACAGCGTTTACTACAAACCGGTACGTTCCTTTGCCGTCAGAAACCTCGTGTTTGTACCCCTGTATTAACGCCGTCGGTACGTGTAGATCCCGGAACCGGAAGCCGCCTGCAATGCACTGAGTCTGGTAAAGCCGACGGCGTTTGCTACAGTCACGGCGAGTGACTTGTGGAGTGACGGTGAAGTCGCCAACTGCCTGAAGCCGACCGCTGTTGCTGCGCCAGGTGCGGCAGGTGAGAGTCAGCAACAGAGCAGTCGACCCAAAGAAGTCTGCTGCTCCAGCTGCATCGTAATGTAAAGCTGTCGATTAAAACAACAACGCAGGACAGTTTAAAACACATTTTGCATTGAACGTCAGGGTCTCCGCTTCGACGTAAGGTTTTCACAGGAAAAGCACACATAGACAACGATGGCGACTCCGATTCACGCTCAAGCACGCAGCGCCCTCGCACGGGCAGAGCCTCCCTGGACCAGAGCGGCAGCCTTCTGAGCCGCAGAGGTCACACTGCCGTCGGTCGAGTACATCAAGTGAGCCATCATGTTGAAACCAGCACCGCACACCGGATCGCCCATGTTGCAGAACTCAATGGCCTTGGGGCCGTACGTGGAGCTAGAGCTCTCGATCGTCTGACCCATGAGCTTCAACGGGTTGCCGAACGTCACAATGGCTTTGATGCGCGGAGCCAGAGTCTCCGGGATGGATTCACCTGTTCCGAGCATCGTCCTGATGCCGAGCGCAATGTCGGTGACGCTGCCGCCCTGCGAGTAGCCACCGAGCACGAAAACGGTGTTCGGACACTCCTGGGCGACGGAGACGACGTGGTTGGTCATGTCGGTGGCGCCAGGGCCGGCACTCGTCTGGTCTAGAGAGGCGAGGTAGCTGACAGCGTAGGACGAGACGCTCATGCCGCCGAGGTTGGAGGTGATGCCACTGACGAGCGGCTCACCGCAGACACCGAGGCCGGGCATCTCACCGCTTCCACGAGCAAAGACGACGTGGACGTCAGAGCATTGCGCGTTGACGACGTTGGTGGTGCTGGTGAGCACGAGGAGGAGAGATCCGACGATTGTAGTGGAGAACTTCATAGTCTGTTGGGAAGCCGTTAACGTGGATAGTTGAGGTCGAGGTGACTTGAACAGGAAGCAGGAATTTGAGGAATGATCAACCTTTTGACTCTCGCCTTTCGACAAGCAGGAGGGGCTGGCTGAAAGGGGGACGGACCGGATGCATCGTGAAGTCGCGGGACGACTCTTTGGTATGGAAACGATCATGTGTTAGTGTCTCTCTCCGCTGCACGCTTGCCGCTTGCTGCTGTCCGCGATCTTATCGGACTGCAGTAGGATTTGCCCGTCGACACTTCTGGACGTTGAAGCGAACGAAAGGCACTCCACGTCAAGCAAAGCGTCGGCTGTTTTCCGAGACCTTCCGGTTGCCCGTCAACTTGTCCAGCAGCGTTGCCTCACCGCAAGTGAGGCGGGCCAGCCGGTGGTGCCGGTTCTCATCCTTTCGGACAGCAAGAGGTGCTGCTGACTTAGACGCCAGCGGAGCGAGTACCGGTATGGACAGCTTCGTCGGTCGTAACAGTAAAAGCGCGTTGGTGCTTCTTATGGCTGGAGCGCCCTCGGACAAAGAGGGGTGAAGCGAGCCCTCTCCGCCTCCGGTATAGCCTCCGGATAGCTCTAGCTTCTCAAGAGGCTCGAAGCAATCCCTGTACCTATGCCGGCAGTATCTGCGCGCCTGAGGCACTGCCTCTTGTCAGCGAGCTCACGAGCTGAGCTGCTCCAACATGCAAATTCTCGTGCAGCTGTGATGTCCCAAGCGGTGTCGCGTCATGACAGCTTGCACTGCATGTACATGTAAAATACACCTTGCAAGACGAGGCTGCCTACAGCGCTCCTGCCATGTCGTGCTGCATCGGCATAGAGCAGCACGACCTCCTTTGCTGGGGGTCTTCGTAGAAAGCATATTTTCCATTGCTTTCACCGGCTCCTGGTTGCACGTATAGCACCCCAAGGCACTCGTATTTGATGATCACGGGCAAAGAGAACTTTTCAACGTGAGGCTCGCCATCGGGTCAATACAACCGCTTGAAAAAAAAAACATGTTTCGACTTGGCCGACATATAGTCGCTTCACTTCAAGTTTCGGAGAGAGCCGTCAGGTGGTCTCCGAATACTTCATGCATGACGACCCCTTTCTGGCTGTTCGCTGTCGGCTCCAACGTTTACGAAGCGGTCGGCGGGTGTGTTGATCGTAGAAAAGCGAGAGAGCCTTCGAGCCACACGCTCGTTTGACGGCTGGTTGTCGTGAGTCTTTGCAAGGTCATCGCAGGAAAAAGACGACTACAGTAGCAACCTGTAGGTGTCGACATTGAAAGCCACACCAATCTTCCTTGACACTTTGCCAGTCGCGGACCAATTCATTCCTCGTTTTCCGCTGGACTACACACTCCAAACAAAACCCAAGCAACCACCATGAAGTTCACAGCTCCCTCGACGATCTTCGGATCGCTCTTCGTGCTGCTTGCCAGCCCCGCCAACTTCGTTCGTGCGGAGTGCTCCGACGTCCACGTTGTCTTCGCTCGTGGAAGCGGTGAGATGGCGGGACTCGGCATCTGTGGTGAGCCCCTCGTCATCGGCATTACCTCCGATCTCTCCGGCATGAGCGTCTCGTCCTACGCTGTCAGCTACCTCGCCTCTGTTGACCAGACAAGTGCTGGGCCCGGCGCCACCGACATGGCCAACCACGTCGTCTCTGTCGCCCAAGAGTGCCCCGACACGGTCTTCGTGCTTGGTGGCTACTCGCAGGGCGCCAGCGTGACGGACATCGCTATCGGCATCCAGACGACGCTCGGCTCGGGCGACACGATCCCGGAGACTCTGGCTCCGCGCATCAAGGCCATCGTGACGTTCGGCAACCCGTTGAAGCTTATGGGTCAGACGATCGAGAGCTCTAGCTCCACGTATGGCTCCAAAGCCATCGAGTTCTGCAACATGGGCGACCCAGTGTGCGGCAACGGCTTCAACACCATGGCCCACATGATGTACGCCACGGATGGCAGCGTCACCACTGCGGCGCAAAAGGCCGCTGCGCTGGTCAAGGGAAGTGCCCGAGCGTTGCGTGCGTAGGCTGGCGGATGACAGAGATCGGTAATTGTTGTACCCCTCACGGCCATCGACCCGTCCTGTCGACTTGTATGTAGACATGGTGTTCAAGATATGTACTTGCTGAATGCGTTCCTTTCAAACTGCTTCAAGTTTACTTTTGCCACACCCTTCAACAAAGTCAATTTGACCCAATTAGAATTCTTAAGTGCTAATACTACTAACACGACGGCGATGCCGGCACAGGTCTTCGTTGGTCCAAGTCGTCTTGATCACCAAGTACATGTAGATTGTGTTTTGTGGGGTTCTAGTGGTCTTTTGCACATGCTATGACGGATTTTTACATGGTTCATCGGCCAGCGTCGGTGAACTTGTCGTGTCACCCCACTGCAATACTTGTTCTCAAGATGCTGAAGACCATACAAAAAAACATCGATTTGATTCGTACGATGGCGATACGCTCAGACAGCAACCAAAATGTCATCTAGATCATCCACGTAGCGCCCTCGCACTGCCCTTCACCAGAGCGGCAGCTTTCTGAGCCGCAGAGGTCACACTGCCGTCGGTCGAGTACATAAGGTGAGCCATCATGTTGAAACCAGCACCGCACACCGGATCGCCCATGTTGCAGAACTCGATGGCCTTGGGGCCGTACGTGGAGCTAGAGCTCTTGATCGTCTGACCCATGAGCTTCAACGGGTTGCCGAACGTCACAATGGCCTTGATGCGCGGAGCCAGAGTCTCCGGGATGGATTTACCTGTTCCGAGCATCGTCCTGATGCCGAGCGCAATGTCGGTGACGCTGCCGCCCTGCGAGTAGCCACCGAGCACGAAAACGGTGTTCGGACACTCCTGGGCGACGGAGACGACGTGGTTGGTCATGTCGGTGGCGCCAGGGCCGGCACTCGTCTGGTCTAGAGAGGCGAGGTAGCGGACAGCGTAGGACGAGACGCTCATGCCGCCGAGGTTGGAGGTGATGCCCCTGACGAGCGGCCCACCGCAGACACCGAGGCCGGGCATCTCACCGCTTCCACGAGCGAAGACGACGTGGACGTCGGAGCATTGCGCGTTGACGACGTTGGTGGTGCTGGTGAGCACGAGAAGGAGAGATCCGAGGATCGTGGCGCAGGAAGTCGAGAACTTCATAGTCGTTGGCTGTGGAGACTTGTGCAGATTGAGTGATGTTGGGGAATGAATGAGTTGCAACTGGAGTGCAAAAGTTTCAAGTTGGGACTCCCAACACGATACAACAACTTGCCCCCTCATCTGAGCAAACCTTTGCACACTCCTTCAATGCGAACTCTACGTGCACTGCCCGCAATCAAGTCTTGATTTACGATCTTATCGCACTGCTGTGGATTTGCTCCAGACGTTGAAGTGGATCAAAGTATAGATGTACACCAAAGACGAGCAAAGTGATTCGGTTGAATAGCGCAGGCATGTGGCCTACCAGCAAGTCTGCCCATCTGCTTCGGACAGCAAGAAGCTCGATACCGGTATAGAGAGTCGGGCCTCCAGAGGACTACGACTGAGAAGAACCATAGGCATCACACCTGCGCTTGCCTACCTGTCGGTTCCTGAACGTGCCGATCTCGCTACTACATGTAGATTTAAACATGATTTCTCTTATGATCCGCTTCCGCTTACCAAACAGTGAGCAAGTGTCATCGACGTTTATCGCGTTGCAGTGTGGAGGCACGTTCGCCACGACCAATTGCCCAGAAGCAGCTTGAGATTTGGCTGTCGGTCACGTTGCTTCTCCATTGGCACACGCTGCATCTACTTCGTAGCAGATAAAAACGCCTTGAGTTGTTCGGTAGTGCTGCCAGCGAAGAGAGCCACACGCTCGCATTGCAGGCTTGCCTTCGAGTGCCCAGCTATAAGATGGATGAGCGACTTTGTAGAATGCTGAGAAGCTGCAGGACTTTAATGCAGTAGGAACACCGATGCAGCCATGATTGCGGCCGCTGAAGAGTTTATTCAGCAATTCTCGCTCAACCCGCAAACCAAGCATCAACCCCCGCCGAAACCCACGATGGAGTTCACTGCCCCGTTCGCGTCCGTCCTCGGTTCCCTTCGACTGCTGCCATCCAACCCCGCCAACCTCGTCAAAGCCGAATGCTCCGACGTCAACATTGTCTTTGCTCGAGGCAGTGGAGAAGGCAAGGGACTCGGCATCTGCGGAGAGCCGCTCGTCAGTGACCTTGATTGAGTCTAACCTTTTGGGCGTGAGAGTCTCGTCCTACGCCGTCAACTACCTGGCGTCCACAGGCGCTGGACCCGGGGCCCACTGACATGTGGCGAAGGAGTACCCCGACACGGCCTTCGTGCTGGGCGGGTACATGTTACTCGCAAGCGTGACCGATCTGGCATCAAGACGGCGCTCGGCTCAGGCGAGACCATCCCAAGTCGCTGGCACCGCGCATCAAGGCCATCGTGATGTTCGGCAACCCGTTGAAGCTGTCCGGGGAGACCATTTCGAGTGCCAGTGTCACGTACGACTCCAACCAACGCCGCAACACGGGCGATCCGGTGTGCGGCAACGGCGCCAACACCATGGCACACTTGACGTACCCAACAGACGCCAGCGTCGCCGCCGGCGCCGAGAAGGCCGCCGAGTCCGGATCGCGCAGGGTTAGACTCCTATAGATGTCCACAGGTCCTCCGTAACGAAATGAATGCGTCCTTTGCCATGTTGAAGTGGTATACTTATACACAGGTTCTAGTATACACGCGTCCTTTTTATACTTTACCGCGCTTTTTCAAAATGCATTTTCGAAAAAAAAGCGCGGCAAAGTTATCATTTTGCAACTTTTGCCGAGACGAGACGGCAGAGTGATTGTCGCCATGGAGACGGCGGCGGAGAACATCGCCGTGTGCATCCGCGTGCGGCCGCTGAACGAGCGCGAGCTGCGCGCGCAGGATGCGCCGGCGCTGAGCCTCGTTCCGGGTCAGAACGCCGTGGCGCTCACGGACCCGGTCACGCGCGCGCCGCTGCCGGGAAAGGGCAACGTGTTCCAATACGACGGCATCTTCGACGAGCGTGCCGACTCGCGCGCTATCTACGCGAGCGCAGCGCGACGCATCGTGAGGTCCACGCTGAGCGGCATCAACGGCACGATCTTCGCGTACGGGCAGACGAGCTCGGGCAAGACGTTCACGATGCAGGGCGAGGACGGCGCGCTGCCCTTCCAGGGTGAAAACTCTCAAAGTGATCGCCTGCCGGCGCCAGGGCTCCTGCAACTGGCTGTGGAGGACATCTTCCGCTACATCGAGAGCTGTGCCGACCGCGATTTCCTGTTGCGCGTGTCGTTCCTCGAGATCTACAACGAGGTGGTGCGCGACCTGCTGAGCCCGTCGGACGGCAGCCTCAAGCTGCGCGAGGACCCGCGCAAGGGCGTGTACGTCGAGTGCACCGAGGAGATCATCACCAAGTGCGCCGACATCGTCAAGCTGCTGCAGACGGGCAACGCCAACCGCACCGTGGGCCACACGGCCATGAACGACAAGAGCTCGCGCTCGCACTCGGTCTTCCGCCTCGTCGTCGAGAGCAAGAACAAGAGCGACTCCAGACGGCTCTCCGAGGAGGACGTCAACGGCGCCGTGCTGGTCGCCAGCCTCAACCTCGTGGACCTCGCCGGCTCGGAAAGCCTGCGCCACACGGGCGCCGAGGGCATCCGCCAGCGCGAGGCCGGCAGCATCAACAAGTCGCTGCTCACCCTCGCGCGCGTCATCAACTCGCTCGCCAGCGCGGGCGGCCGCGGCCAGAACGCGCCGTTCCGAGACTCCAAGCTCACGCGCCTGCTGCAGAACTCGCTGGGCGGCAACACGCGCACGCTCATCGTCTGCTGCGTCACGCCCAGCGACAAGTTCATCGAGGAGACCAAGAGCACGCTGCAGTTCGCCGCGCGCGCCAAAGACATCAAGACGACGGCCACCGTCAATGAAGTGCTGGACGACCAGACGCAGCTCCGGCGGCTCAAGCGCGAGGTGCACGAGCTCAAGAAACTCGTCAACTCGGAGGCGCTGAACGCGCTCAAGGCGGAGAACGAGGCGCTGATCAGCGAGAAGAACCACAAGGAGACCGAGATGGCGCGCCTCAAAGGCCTGATCCTGACTAGCACCTCGGTGACCCGAGCGACCGAGGGCCAGACGCGCAAGCAACGCGGCAAGCGCATGAGGGAGACCTGGGGACCGGGCGACTTCCCTGTCAACATGAAGGCGCTCGCTCTGCCCTCGCCGACTCATTACCCGCGGAAACGCCACTCGTCGGCGAAGGAGAACGTGGATCCGCAGCAGCTTCTCCGTGTCTGCGAAGATGGCGACGACAACGCAGCGAAGGAAGCCGAGAACCCCGCGTTTGACCCAGCGACGAAGCAGTTCGAGGTGCAGCGGAGTGATCTGGGCGCCAAGGAAAGCAGCAAGAAGGTGCTGGACCTGTTTTCAGCCGTCTTTCGAAGCTATCACGAGGGCAAGTACGAGGACCCGATCGCCGAAGTGGAGGCCGTGGCGAACGGGAAGAGCGCCAGTCTTGGAGACATTGAGCGCGCCCGTGCGTTTGAAGTGGTAGCTGAGATCCGGCACTTGATGGTTGCGAACATGGAGGCGAGGACTGCCGTGGACGACAAGCTCGTGCTGGAACAGGAGGTGCAAGATCTGCGCTCCAAGCTCAGTGTTGGTGGCTCTGATGCTCAGGTTGGCGAGGTTATGGCTGAATTGGCTTCCGCGCAGAAGATGCTGGCGCAGGAAAAGAAGCGTTGCCAGGATCTGGTGGTGGAGAAGGCAAACGCTCAGGAAATGGCAGCTGAAGAGCTGGACGCGCTGCGTTCCCAGCTGGAGACTTTGAAGCTCGAGGCCAGCGCAGCGCGTGAGCGGTTCGAGAGTGAAAAGCGCCAGCTTGAAGCTTCTTTTGAGACGATCCAGTCGGGTTCTCTGCAAGCGGAGGATGAGGAGAAATCAAACCTGCACAGCCGAATTGAGGAACTGGAGAGCCTTGTGAAGGACATGAAGACGTCACAGACGGTTCTTCAGCGGGCTGTTGCGGACCGTGACGACGAGATCGCGTCACTGGAGGCGCAGGAGGCTGGGAACGACCAGACAGAGACGGAGGCTTGTTTACTGAGTGTGGAGGAGGAGAGCACCGCGCTGGAAAGGATCAACGAAGTGGAAGTTGAAGAGCAGCAAGAGACCTCGACGACTGGAGACGCACCTACAGTGAACGAGACGGATGTCGTAGAGCAACACGCGCCTTCCACCATCCACACCGCGAACGCCGTTGTGGAGAAACTTGCTAGTCAAATGCAGGACGTGATGCAGGAGCTGGCTGAGTTGCAGTCAAACTACGAAAGGACCGCACTGGAGAAAGAGGAGCTGCGAACACAGAGCGAGTGGCTGAGGACGGAACTCGAAACTGGTCGGCGTCAAGGCGACAAGATGAGCGAGACGTTGATGGAGAAGGAACACGTGGCCAAGGTCCTTCAGGCGCAGCTGGATGCAAAGATCATGACGATTTCGCAGATGCAGATGAAACACAGCGCCGAGGTGGAGGAATTGCACAAGGAGATCGACACCCTCACAGCGGAGAAGGCGCAACGTGATGCAAAGATCCAGGAATTGAGTACTGCTGTGGAGGCTGGAGAGGTTGAGGCTGACTCCAGTGAAAGGACTGCTTCTAACGACAGCACGGAGAAGGACTTGAGTGAAGAACAAGAGGTTGAAATGGAGGGGCACAACTTACGCTCGGAAGTGGAGCAGCTGGCCGAGAAGCTCTCTGCTGTTGAGTTGGAACTTGAAGAAACCAAGGCGCGTTTGCAGGCGGTTCTAGCTTCGTCAGTGGCGTCTCCCGAGCAGGCCGCGAGCAAGAGAGCTTGTGATGTTTCGCTGGAGGAACAGGAACAGCTTGAGCAAGCACCTCCTGCCGACGACCAGAGCTCTGTCTCACAGACAGAACTCTCGCTTCAGCAGCGTTTTGACGCGCTCAGTGACGACTTGAAGCGGGTTGTGCAGGAGTTGGAGAGCGTGGCGCGTGAGCGTGATAATTGCGTCGACGAGCTTGGTGCTTTGGAATCCCAGTTGATGGAAGTATCTGAAGAGAAGATGAAGCTGGCAATGGCCGCCGACGCGCACGAGATCCAGCTACGGGAAGTGCAGCAAGCGGCGACGTCTTCATCGCAGAGAATCGCCTCGCTGCAGGCCCAACTGGACGAGACTCGAGCAGAGAAGGCGGCGCTGGAAGCTAGCAGAGCTGAACTCGCGCAAAGTGTCGAACACGTCCAGGACGCTTTGACTGCGTTACAAGCAGACCACGACGTGATCGTGGAGCAGATGCAGTCACGCCAGATTCGTTTCGAGCCTGAGAGCGAAGACGGTGTCGCTGGGGCGGAGCAGCTCCAGCGGCGTCTTGAAAGCGAGTCCAAGCAGCGCGAGAAGCTGGAGCTGGACGTGCAGTCGTACGAAGGAGCGTTGGCTGCGTTGCGCACGGAGGCCAAGGAGCGCTCTGAGACGATTGCAGACCTGACGGAGACGCTGAGAAGGCTGGGAACGGACCTGGACGCGGCGTCTCGGACTCGGGAAGTGAAGGAGAAAGAGCTGGAAAGGCTGACGGATGCGCTGGCCAGGGCGCGGGAGGAGCAGCAAGAGATGCGTCTCCAAAGCAAGCAGCGTCTTGTGGCAGCGGAAGGCAAAGAAATGGCGCTCGAGGAGAAGATCTCGGCGCTGGAGCAGCAGCTGTCGACGGGGGTGACGCCGATCCAGTCTGACACGCAAGAGCTCGTGGAAGCGAAGGCGAAGCAGGCCGCGCTTCAGGCCAAGATCGCGACGCTGGAGAACCAGTTGGCCAAGCAGGAGGAGGAATGGAGCAAGAAGCAGGCGTTGGCCGTGAAGGAGTTCGCGCGCTTGTCGACCGAGCGGAAGCAGCTCCGCGCACAGCTCTCTACCCTCCAAAGTCAAGTGGAGGCTTCTCAGCACGGCACAGAGACTCCCGTGGAGCTGGAGAGAGCTCGACAGTCCTGCGCAGAACTCTTGGAGCAGAAGCAAGCGTTGCAGCGTGAAGTGGAGACTGTCAATGCGGCGTGGAACGAGAAGCAGCAGAGCTTGACGCAGCAGATGGAAAGCATTCGTGAGCAGTTCCAGGAGGCGCAGCAAGAGCTGGAAGACGTGAAGCGCGCCGCCGACGCACGAGTAGAGGAACTGGAGAGCCGAATTAACGAGCACGAGGCTTGGCAGAACCAGGTCAAGAGCCGACAGGAAGCGCTGCAAGCCAAGTGCGACGAGCTGGACCACGAGCGTCGACAGCTCAAGGACAAGTACGCCGCCCTGGAGGCCCAGACCAACGAGCTGTCTGAGAAGTACAGCGCCGCTCATGCTCAGCAAGTTGCGTACCAGAGGAAGCTCAAGGAGATGGAGACTCAGCTGGAGGCAACGCAGAACCAGGAGGCCCAGAGTCGCAGCGAAGCGAGAAAGCTGGCCGAGGCGCTCAAGGCGTCGCAGGTGGAGGCTGTCACGTACCACAAGCAGCTCGCGGAGGCCCAGCTCGCCGAGGAAGGCATGGAGAAGCTCATCGAGACGCAGAAGGCGCGCATCGACAAGCTGGATAAGGTCAAGATGACGACGGACATCCTCGATATCTTCCGCAAGTTGAAACAGGAGCGCGAGGACCTGCGTGTCAAGGTGCAGGCTCTGGAGAAGGACTTGGCTCAGGCCGAGCGAAGCGCGGCGCAGGCCCAGGAGGGCCACCAGCAGGAAGAGCAGCGGGTGGCGGAGCTGAAGCTCTTGAAGCAGCAGGTGGAAGAACTGCGAGTTGAACGGCAGCGCGCCGCAGACACCGAGGCGGAAATGCGGACAGAGCTCCGCGACGATCGCGAGAAAGCGGCGCACGAGAGGCGCGAGATGCAAACGTTGGTCAAGGAGAAGCTGGCGCTGGTGGAGAAGCTCGAGTCGCAGGTGGCGGCGCTCGAGGACGCGCTGACCAAACTCCGCGCCAAAGTGGCGTATCTGGAGAAGGAAAACCTCGATCTGCACGTGGAAAACCGCGAGCTCAAGAAGCAGTTGGAGGCGGCGCCGACGCCGTCTCAGGAGGACGCGCTGATGGAAGACACTGGCACGTTTGACGCGTCTGCCGCTGCTGCAGCCAAGGCTCTAGGCGAGGACAAGGCGAACGAGTCGGAGGCGAACGTGATTGCACCCGACAGCGATGAAGAGCATTCCCAACCGCAAGACGAACAAGTTGCCAAAGCTGGAGGCTTCTTGCTCTCGAAACACGACTTGGAGGCGATCGCTGCGGACAGCCAAGAGGAACCGAGAGATGAAGACCATACACCTTGTACACAGCAGTGAGTAACTAACGACCAAGAAGTCCGAAAACGACAATAGATAGCTTTTCTACCCGATGTACACGTGAATTGAACCGGAACTACAGTGCTGTACTGTTTCTCTTGTCTGAACAGTGAATTTTCAGCAACTCGACACTGCGGGGTTCTTTTAAGAGATTTAAAAATCCCACGTCTGTGAGAGACGCCTGGGTGGGATGAAGCAGTGGGTGGGTGGTATAATTGGGATATGGTATTTTTCAAATATAGACATACACTTAGCTTTGTATGTATCCTAGTATGTAGGTTTAGTATGTTTAGAAGGGTTAGGCCTAAATAGAAGTCATATACAATTTGTATGGTAATTGAACTTCTTTCCCTGAAACAACACCAAATAACACCCAAATAACATTTTTATTAGCCAATCATATGCGAGCATCCAAAAATCAATATTGACCAATAAGCATCAACTTCATCAGTAGTCAACGAGACTACATAATAATATTAAGTGACCGAAATGTCAGAGTCATATATTATATGACTCTAACATTTCCTAAGTCTGCCACTTTCCGCGAAGTGGGACCACACCTGTTCTTCGATAGCGACTGATTGACCACCTTCCGCGTTGAGCATCATCAGATATCAGTGCAAGTTCTCCGTTCTCCGGCATCAAAATTTATACTTGTCTTTAGGCTGTGATTAGGTTGCGTAGAGCTTGATGCCTGAAACCATCCCGTAGCAACCACTTACGATGTGGTACTCGCAACACAGTCCGCGCTGACACCATGTTGCTTAATCCATGGGAGTCTTGTTTCGTGCAAAATTTACAAAGGGCAATTGCCCTACATGCTTCAAGTTTGTATCTTTCTCAAAAATGATTAAGCACCACAAGGTGTCCGGAGTGAAGAAGCTACCAAATAATGGAAGGTTCGCAAGACGTCTAAACGCCATATGAAATTTGTGTATGTATGAAAAGTATGACGCTTACATCAGCAGCGCAACCTGTCTTATACCATGGGTTAGTATCGTGAGATATGAGGTCATACCTGATGCTACGAGTTCAGACCAGACGCGCTCATACCAAAATGTACGAGTTCATACCAATTGGTACGCAGTGTTTAATGTGGCCGGGTCGGACTGAGATCATACAATTACACGGGGATCAGCCCGTTTCGATACTACTTGACCTTCGTTTGCGATTCGAGTCACACCCCAACTTGTTGCTTTGATAGTGAAACGTGGCAAAAATCTGAGCGTCATGTCGTACCTTTTCGTATGAACTCGTAGTAATTCATATGACATCGTACTTTGATGTATGACTCGTACTTGGTGGTATGAATTCGTACTTTTGGGTATGACTTCACTTTATAATTTACCACAGTCATAACAAAAAAAATCCGGTTATTTTTTGTGAAAATTGTTAGCCAACTTTCTTCGAGCCGGGCCGCACGTTCATTGGTCAAATAACACCAAACAACCTCGAATGTTGTTTGGGCACGAAGAAGTTGCTTCCGAAGACGACCCCAAACAAATCAATAATACAAAGATTCGACTTCCTCTGAGTGAATCAACGCCTCAGGTCGCACGTAAACGATTATATAGGGTTAGGTGAATTTACATACAAATAGCGAGATGTCGAATTGGACGGTCTACTATTGAGGTGTTGTTTCAGTCAGAGTAAGCTCTACTTCAGTTTATTCCCTATTCCACGGCCAAGTGGGTGGTATAAGGTTTATACCATTTCCCAATTAGTCTGTCTCAAGACGGTGATGGCCTACAACTCTTTCCACCCTCCGAGCTGCCAGAGGCTCGTTGAAGGCACCGTTGACGATCCAGCTCCGTCCTCTACGAGTGCCAACAGCCACCAGTACCAGCGATCATTGTCATGTACGTCGAACTCAACAGCTGCAACTTCGAGACGCTCGACGGAGCTCATTGCAGGTCACGAACCTCCCCTCACAGAGGAAGACGCGATCCTACTCAAGCGCGAGCGTCGCAAGCATGCCCAGCTCCGGTACAGGAAAAAGGTCCGAGACAAAGGAAAGACTCTCGAGCGCAAGGTCAAGTCGCTCAGAGAAGAGGTTGAGAGGCTCAAGCAGCAGCACCAGTCGATCTCGCGCACCGTTCCGATGAGAACGACGCCTTTTTGCGTCCTAGCGGAGTACTTTCGGCTCTTTCGCAAAGGAATGGAGCTGTCTTCGCCATCGCTGAACGACTTCGACGTTCATCGGCGCTTTCTCCACACGACAATGACGTCGGATGTGGTGGTCGACACGGGGAACGGCATCGACGCAATTATGTGGGGCTGGGAGGCCATTTCTCGTTGCTATCCAGGCTTCAAGCTGGAGCTTGTGCGCCTCGAGAACGATGCAGGAAACGCTCTGGTCGGCACTACGAAGGTGACCGTCACCATCGATGACAAGCTGCTTTGCTCGCTGTTTCCAGCGCTGGTAAAGGGAACAGCGCAGACTCACTTGCGCTCCAAGCTCATCGGCCAACAAATTGTGATGCGCGGGTCTGCAAACTTCGTCTGGGACTTCGAGAAGGACCGCATTGTGAGTGCGCTATACAGCGTCGACATGCTCACGCCCATGCTCAAGTTACTAGGGAATTTGGCGGATGTGAGCCGAGTGTTCATCGACGCCCCCTTTACCCCGGATTGCCGACTGACGGTTTGAAAAGGTGATTCAAAACTTGTTGGCAACCACTACTGTAGTAGTATTTGTACAACAGGCAGAATCTATTTGATCTTCTGACAATACAAGATGCGTCTTCACATGCTAGCGGGCCGAGTACAGACTTTATCAAAGATCAAAGTGCTGCTGCGACCTCCGATAATGTATGTTCACGTGCACAATATTCTATTTCGATTTCGCTTGTCGAGGTTAACGAGCGAGCATCCAACAAGCAGAAAAAAACTGGCAAAAAAGCACTTTGGTGCGCATCTACCAGTTGAGTTCTCCGCTGGCAGTCTCGTGCTCCTGCTCGTACTCGATCTCGACGTACGGCCCCTTGGGCTTCTTCTGCTTCTTGTTCTTCTTGTCGTTGGCAGGCGCCTTGCGCTTCTTGGACTTGGTCGCTTCGTCCTCACTGTCGCTCTCGTCGTCGCTGTCTCCCTCGGCGTCCACAGCGAAGTCTTCAGCCAGGTCCTCGAGGTCGCTCTCGTCCTCGTCGAAGTCCTCCACGTACTCGACCTGTCCGACGTCCTCGTCGTCGTCGTCCTCTTCTCCGTCCAGCTCGTACTCGAGCTCCTCCTCGCCCTCGCTCTCCTCCTCCATCGCCTGGCGCTTGCCGTTGGCCTGCAGCACCTTGGAGAACTCGCGCTCGGGGAAATTATAAATATCGCCGTACGTGCCCTTCTGCAGCCGCTCGAGCAGCTCCTTCTCGATCGAGTTGTCGAGCTTGGCGGCCACCATGGCCTTCTTCTCGCGGCGCTTCTCACGGCGGTCGATCTTCTTGTTGATAACCACGAGTTTAGGCTTGGTCTTGAGCGTGAGCTTGCGCATGCGCATGAGGTACTGGTGGATCTTGGTGAGTCGCTGCTTGTTGCGGTGGATGAGCTTCTTGGGCCAGAACTGCAGCTGCTCGTCGATCTGAGCCAGAGACTTGGTGTAGTTCTTGCTGAGCTTCACGCGCTCCCACAGACGGTTTGGCGTGTGCGCGCGCTCGATCGTCTTCATGTACAGGTAGCACACGCCGTCCTCCTCGCGGATGGTGGCGTAGCGGCTATTGGCCAGAGGACACGCCGTCCGGTTGCACAAGCCCGTCACGTTGTACGGGTTGCTACAGAACATGTTGCCTGTTCCTGGCAATCTGGCAAAAAGTGGCAACCATTGTGTCAGTGGCTGAAGTGGCTAAACGTGTCAAAGTGGCAACAACACTGTTGCCAGCGCTGTAGTTGCGGCGGCACGTACTTGCTCTTGAAGGAGCAAAACTGCTTGGAGATAACTCCCCAGATCACTTCATCGTGCTGCATCTTGGATCACGGCAGGCGCTAGGGCAGGAAAAAAGGCAGCGGGCGGGGCTGGAGCTGTTGCTGTCGCGGCGCAAGTCGCAATTGCCGGTTGATGGCAACCAGTAAAACGCGTCAATGGCTGGCCCACGGTCGGCCGCGTCGATTGGATAGAAATGCAACCTTTTTCGGCAAATCGCATGGCGGCAGAAAATTAGGGCGAAAGATGAGTGACCACCAGAATCCAGCAGACCATAGTGAAGGCAAGACAACGTTCGAAAACCGTACCTTTACGCCAGTTCTGCCACGAGTTACTATCGAGGATAGGGGATGAGTGACCGTAATTCGCAGGAGCTTTCAGCTTTCAAGTTTTCAAAGGCAACTTGTCATTTCGGTGCAAAACTCACATTATTCTGGTGCCTACTCACTCACAATACACTCGGCCACGCTCGTTTTGCCTCGCTCTTTCTCGTTTTGGCTTCGCTCCGCGGCCGGCTGAAGCCTCTAGCGGCGCTTCGCTGAATTTTGCGGTACGGTGTCAGGCTGCTGTCGGGCTGTTGCGGTGTTTTTCCAGCCGTGAGCGCCATTGCTGCTGCGGCTACGGTCGACGGCCTTACAGCTGCTTCTCGCTGGACACATCCACCTTGCACAGGAACTTGATGTCTTCGATCATGCCCGTGAAATCCAGCTTGGGGCTGTAGCGCTTGTACGGCGTGCCGTCGGGGCTGATCAGGAACTGCACAATAGAGAAAAGTAGAAGGAAAGCCATCGTTAGCAAAAGACATCAACAAGACAAGTGGCCAACAGTAGCAGCGCCGCACCTTCTCGAAGTTCCAGCTGACGTCTGCGCGCGTGACGGGCATCCAGATGAGGCGCATGGGGTGTGAGAAGACGCCGCTGGGCGTAGACATCTCGTCAAGCAGCGTGCGGTCGCACGGGTATGGCAGCGTGATGCGGAGGAAGTTGAAGATTGCGTGCGCGTTGGCCCCGTTGACCTCGACCTTCTCGGTTAGCATGAAGGCCGGCTCGAAACCCTTGCCGGGGCGGATGTGTCGCAGACTCTGATAGATCTCCTCGCCGTTGAGGTTCTCCTGGTGGCCGAACTGGTTGCACGGACAGCCGATGATCACCAGCTCCGGGAAGCGCTTGGCCAGCTCGTTGAGCTGCACGTAAGCCTTGGTAGTCGAGTTGCAGTGGGACGCCACGTTCACAATGAGAATAGGCTTGCCAGCGTAGTCGGCCAGGCGGATGAACTTGGAGCCCGTAAGCGAGCGGAACGAGAAGTTGTGCGCCGTCTTCCGCCGCGGCGCCGAGCCCGAGCGCGTGTGGTCAGGGCTGGCCTCACCGGTCACAGGCACCGCTACAGCGACAGGCAGATTATGGTACTGCTGCTGCTGCGAGGCCGGGCGCAGCACGCCGTTGACGCAGTCCTCAGCCTCCTGAGTCGAGCTGCCGGCACCGTTGCTGGCGGCCGGGGCTGAGTCGTCCTCGTTCGTGGTCTCGCAGCCGGAACCTGTCGGCAACTTCATCATATTTGCTGACGTTCCGGATGTGGAGATTTTTGGCGAATGAGCAGAGCTGGCGCGCGCGCACAGGCCTCTACAGTTGGTGTGGGCCACAAGGAACTGGATAGTGAAGATAAGTCATTTGAGGACCCGATTGTCGAGCTGGCTCAAGAAGCTCGACAAGAACGTGTGTCTTGGTGTCAATGCAATGCGACGGCCGGCGAGATCGGACATGGGCGGACATCAGCGCCGCATTGCCAAGCGCTGTGGACATAGGGATCAGTATGGGACACCCTCGCATTCGCTGGGCTTGGCTGAGTGAAGGTGGCGGCAAGGAGGCCAAGATTATTAGCGTGCACAGAGTGTGACAAATTCTTGATGACTCGACTCGACTCTACGGAGCACGTGGCTTGACGAAGGCCGAGCCATCTCTCGTGGCTGAGAGATGGCTATCAGAAGAAGAGCTGGCACTGGGATGAGAGTCCTGTCCAGTGAGTGCCAAGGTAGAATGCGAAAGCGAAAGCGAGGCGAGGCAAGCGCCAGCTTGAGCAAACGACGCCGACAACTCTGTTCGTTCCGGCGGGTGGGGTGCGGTGCGGTGCCCACGTCAGCGTTGATCACGGTGTCTGCGTCGGTGTTGTTGCCTTTTCTCTTGCGGACGTCGCGAGATTGCAGTTTGGCAGCACTGAGGCAACTTTGTCGTCACGGATCGTCGTCGGTCACCAATGAGTCGGTCCCTGACCTGGATACCAATTTGTGACCGGGTCTGCTGCTTCACGAGCAAGCGTGAAAACGTAGCCATCTCGACTTTGTTGCAACGCTTCGCGGCCCAATTTGGGAAGAGGAACGGTTGGTTGGCGGAGATCACGATACCATTGTCCACCCAACGAGGCTGACCAGCACGCAAGACGCCGTGTTGACAACCTTCATCCGTCGCAACGGTGAAGCCGCCAGCACCAAGGCTGCTGAGGTAGAGAAGGAGGACGAATCTGACGATGAAGAGAGCGAAGACAGTGAAGATGACATCAGCACTTGTTGACCCGGCCGGGCCAGTGACCGTGCCAGCTCCGTTTCCATGTTGACACTCGCGGGTTTTTCGCGACTCGCAAAGGGTTGGTTATGACCCCTGTCAAGGAAGCCAACTGGCAAATGCAACTCGTTTCGTTTTGTAGTGATTCGACTACAGCCCGCGTTGTTCACATCCTCGTCAGCAACGGTTGCGAGAATTGCCGTTTCTGGCGACGCCTTCTTCAGCGAAGCGAAGACAAGCTAGGCTGGCACAGCGGTCACGACTGCCATTCATTCCTCTCATCGCATCTCGAAGCGGTGCAACGGAGCTCGTCGAGTCGATGGTCGACGTTGCGCGCGAAGCGGCACCGCCACCGGCAACAGCACTCGCCACCAAACGACAGATGGCTACAGTTATGGCAGCAGCGGGGCGCGAATTGACACGCATTGAAGAGCAGCTGCACCACAACGGCGGCAGTCGCCAACGCATCGGAAACGACGACGACTGCTCTTCTCTTCGTCGACGGCCGAGTCTCTGCTCGCAGCGTCCGGTGCCCGACTTGGCGAGGAGGTGTCCGCTGCGGGCTTGCGACCCCGTCGTAATCAGATGATTGGAGGGCCCAGCTTGGACCGAACTTCGGACCGCTTCAGCGTGCAGCACATCGGCGTCAGCAGCAAAAGCAATGCCGTCGAGTGCAAGTTGCACTGTGCAACTCGGTGGTGGTGGCGAAACGTGAACACAGCTGAGAAAGTCGAGCGGTCGCGCGCAAAAGTTTGACGCTGCGAGTGAAGCCGCCGAGATGCGAATCGCATCTGCTCCATGCCCGCGCGGCAGCACTGCCGCTGCCGACGCTGCTTCGTGGCGCCACGTACGTACGGCACGGTCCGCCCGCCAGTGCCTGACAAAGGTTGTCCGACTCGCATGATGCTTTTTTCGAGGCAAAATTCAAGTGGCCAGGAGCTCGAGCGCGGCGACTGGTCGGTGGCGCGGCCACATTTCGCACCACCGATTGTCTCGTGCGGCCCGTCTCTGCCAGATGGGTGATGTTCGTGCCGGTCCTGCCGCGTTCGATTGGCTGGCGGTGGGTTTACGGCTCGGCTCTGTTCACGCGGCTGCCCTTGATAGGAAGCACCTTTTGGCAGCACTGTTGGGACCCCGCACGCTCGCTCGCTCACGTCCAAACAGCGTGCATGACGTTCGCCGGCAGCGTCTCCAGAGCCTGGAGTCCAGATAAGCTTTTGGCTCGCATTGCAGCAATTATCAATCGGCGCAGAGTGTGCAGGCTTTCAATCGATGAACGGATGCAACCCAGCATGTTTTGGAGCTGCACCACCAAAATGCAGCAGCTGCATGTTCTAATTGCTTTCAGAATCATTGCACAGGCAAGAAGAGTCTGAACGGGATCCGTCTGCTCCGAATCTGTATCCTACCTTGCCCACAGTCCATGGCTTCCTTGCCCGTCAGCGGCAGCTTCACCATCAGTTGCAACAAGCAGAAGCGGAAACTGAACCTTGGTGCGCACTTTGTCACGAGGCTAGCGTGCCCGGACGGTCGGCAAAGAACCGCCCGGGTCCGAAACGCCGCCTCGCTTCATTCGCCTGCGGCTCTCCTCCCCTGGCGTAGTTTCGCATCGGCCTCGTCGCGCGCAAGGCATCGACGCTCTCGAAGCTCCAGACACGATGCCGCCCAGCCTCATGCTGTCACCGCGACCGCAGGACGACGCGCCGTCCATGGCCTCGTGCTGCTCCGCGCCCAAGTCTCCGCCTCTGCTGGCCAAGCCTTCGGCGCTGCCCCCGCGCCCTACCGCCAGCGTGAACCCCGTGGCTCGCGCCGCCTCGCGCGCGCGCACCCAGAGCATGCCGTCGACTGGCGACGCTCTCCTCGGCAAGGACTCGCCCTGGATGCGCCAGGCCGTGGACCGCGGACTCTTCCGCCACTTCGAGGAGGTGAGCAACGAGGTGGCCCGCCTCGCGCGCATCCAGAATATGGACGCGTTCTCGTCCGAGGCCGGAGACGCCACCGAGCCGCACCCAGAGCTCGTGCTGGTGCAGACGGAGCTGGGCCGCGCGCGCCGCCGCTCCGTGCGCATCCGAGAAGACCAGAAGCACATGATCCAGCAGCTGGAGGCCCAGCAGGACCGCGGCGTGCTGCGCAAGTACCTGGCCGTGGCCACGGGCTCGGCCGCCCACCAGAAGAGGAAGACCGAGGAGCTCAAGAAGCAGCTCGGCCGACACATGGCCGACGCCGTACGAGCCGACGACGAGCTGCGTCGGCTCGAGAGGCGGTCCAGCTCCCTCGTGGACGACTGGAAGCGCCGCTCCAGCTTCTCCGCCAGCTCCCGCAGTGGCCGCAGCTACGTCGTCCAGCCTGAGGGCGAGGACGACGTGGAGGCCGGCAACGAAGAAGACGTGTACTTCGACGTCGAGGACTTGGACGTGTCCGAGCGCCTGGAGCTGCTCGAGAGGGAGAAGCAGCGTCTGCTGGGCCTGCTGCTGCGCACGCTGCGTCTTCCGGGCGCGCTGCAGATGCACACCAACGTGGCCATGTACGCCTCGGAGGCGCAGGCCTGCGAGTCCATTAAGAAGCAGATCGACCGCGCCACCGGGCTGTACCACCAGGCGCTGCAGCTGCTGCGCATGGCCATGGCCACTGTGGTCTCGTCGCAGTACTCGGGCTCCGCGAGGGAGTTCGCTAACGGGCCCTTCGCACTCACCGTGGAGGCCGGCCAGCTCATGGAGGCCGCGGCCATCGGCATCCAGCCCGAGGCCCGTCGCAGGTATCGAAAGTTCGCGCCGGAGCTGCAGAAGCTGCGCCTGCCCAAGTTCCCCCAGATCGTGAGCGACTTTGTGCGTCGTGCGCGAACCAACTTCGACCCGCGCAGCGCGTTGGCGCAGGAGGCCGTGAGGAGGCTGCCGGCCTGCGAGATCACCATGGTCATGACGCATAAGCTCGTGATCGAGAAGCTCGAGCTGCTCGACCGATGGAAACGTACTGTGGAGGAGGACCAGGCGTACGCGCTGAACTCGCAGCGGCGTCTCGAGACGCACCTGCAGCAGCGCCTCGCTGTATTGGCTCGGTCGGTCTCAGTCTGAAGGGGGCGACAGCTCTAGCAGCCGGTCAGTCAACCCAGTAGGCGTTTTCAGGCGCCTACACCCCATTAACCACCTCGCGCACAGACCTGCGTTGGCCTGCGGCGCCTTAAGAGGGCGGGGGTCTTCAGCTTCCCGCCCTCCCTAGTAAATTTGTTGATAATTTATGAGTGAGAGCGCATGCCTCACAGCGACCGCTTCCTGCAATCAAAATCTCTGTTAAACACAAGCGGTTAAACACAAGCGGTTAAACACATGGGGCAAAACGTTACCTATCGGATAGAGGAAACGACAACGTATTCGCTTACATGTACTTTGTGTATATCCATCCGGCCTACTTGCCACGATCTGCTCCCGTCTAGCGCTTAGAACAAAAGTGCTTACTGCCCCCAATCGCCCATGTTGACGTCGTTCTCGTCGGTCTGGTCCATCCCTGGGTGCTGCATGTTGTTGCCGTTGAGGCCACGATAGGGGCGGCCCATTAGGAAGTCCTGGTTAACCATCGCCCGCGACTGCTGCGGCCCTGGCTGCTGCTGCTGCTGCAGCTCGTTCGTGAACATGTGGTGGTCTGGGAGCTGGCGCTGCTGGCCAGGCAGCCCCTGCGAGACGAACACGTCCTGGGCGTGCATTGCCCCCGCCTGGCCTTCGTCGCCGTAGAAACTCGTGCGCGGCGCTGTGGGCGCCGGCTGCTGCGTCGGCGCGCGCGAGACGTCGTTGGGCGGCATGTACGGAGCCCCGCGCAGCCCCGCCGGCGCGCCACCGATGAAGTGGCTCGAGTCTTGGTGCCGCACGACGTCGTGCATGTCCATACCCATCTGCGCCGCCTGCTGCGCGTAAATGTCCTGCTGACTCGTGCCCATGCCGGACGACATGATCATTCCCTTGGGCAAGTCGCCGTACAGCGGGTGTTGGAGCTGGCGCGAATGCTGCTGCTGTTGAAGCGCCGCCTGTTGCTGCTGGAGTTGCTGCTGCTGCTGCTGGCTCAGCATCTGGAGGTGAGAAGAGCCCGGCGGCACCACCTGAGGCAGGCTGGGCGTCTTCCCGCGTTGGAACTGGCGTTGCTGCTCTTGCTGTCGGCGCTGCAGCTCGAGGCGCTGTTGCTCTTGCTGTCGCCGCTGCTGCTCCTCTTTGCGCTGTTCCTCCTGGCGCTGCTTCTGCTGCTGCTCCAGACGCTGTTGCTGTTCTAGCCGCTGCTGCTGCTCAGCAAGCCGTTGCTGCTCCACGCGCCGTTGCTCCTCCACGCGCTGCTGCTCGATGCGCTGCTGCTCGCGACGCTCCTGTTCGAGTCGCTGCTGCTCGCGTCGCTGTTGCTCGCGGCGTTCTTTTCCCTGGCGCTGCTTCTCCAGACGCTGCTGCTCCAGCCGTCGCTGTTTCTCCAGACGCTCGCGTTCTTGACGTTCTCGTTCCACGCGTTCTTTCTCGAGTCGTTGCTGCTCGAGCTGCCGCTGCTGTTCCATTTGTCGCTGCTTCGCCAACTGCTGCTGCTGGTGCTCCAGTTGCTTCTGCTGCTCCTCGAGACGACGCTGCTGCTCCAGACGCTGCTGCTCCAGCCGCTGCTGCTGTTGCTGCTGCTTGTTCAGCACTTCGAGCGCTTGGTCCAGGAACGATTGGCGGCTCTGCTCGCTCACCTTGGGAGCCTGGCTCTTCTCCTGTCCGAGTTCTCCGCGCTTGTCAGGCGCCCCGTGTCCGCCACGAATCAGGAATGGACCCTGCGAGGCGACGCCCTGAGACGTCGGCACTCCAGCTTTCTCGCTCGACGGCAGCGAGTTGAGCGTGTCCATCCGCGCGTCGCCTCCGCCAGAGAGATCGGGCAGCACGGACGACGTGATGTCCGCAATGGCGCGAGACGCTTGCTCCAGATCTCCTTCGCTGTCCTCGTCATTCTCCGCGCGAGACTTGCTTTCTGCCGAGCTGTAGCTCGACTCCTCGCTTCCCAGCAGGGACGAAATGCCCTTGACTTCAGTGGCTGGTGTTGCCCTGCTTGGCGCTGGCGCGTGGACGACCTTGTCCACACTAGAGCTGTTGGTAGAAGCAGCATCCGCCGTGTTCAAGCGCGGCTTCTTCGCTTCCGACTCGTCCGCGCTTCCTTCACCGCCGTCAGTACTCGGATGTTCAAGGGCAGCACGCTCCGCTTCGTCTTGCGCTTTGGCCGCTGCGTCCGCTTCCTCCTTGAGTCTGAGCTGCTCCTCCTCCTCTTCGGCCTTCAGGTCGCGACACTTCTGGAACAGCACGTCCGTCATGGCGACGATCTCGTCGCTGAGATGCTCCTCTCGGGCGATTCTCAAAATCCCCGATAGCGTCTTGCGCATCCGAGCTCGATTCTGCCGAATGGCCTTCAAGTTCACCTCGTAGTTGGCCACTTGGCGCTCGATGAGACGGCGCGACGGAGGGATCTTCACTCTTGCGAACAACGCCGGCGTTGGCGTCCCCGACCGCTTCCGCTTCGTGCCGATCAAGGCCAACGACTTGTTCAAGCTCGACGTCATCTTCTCGAAGTGGCGCTCCATCTTCGTCCACTCGTTCACCGACCCCGTCACGTCGCGGAGCTTGTCCAGCAGCACCGTATACAGCAGCTGGTCACTGCTCGTCGTCATGAGCTTAGTGCTGTAGCGATACGACGGCACAAAGCGGTCGTTCATGTTGCTGGCTCGAATCAAGTGGCGCCGGTGGCTGATGCTCTCCAGGAGCATCTCGTTGTACTGGATCTTCTGCTCGCACTTGCTCAGATCACCGGCGTACTGATCAATCAAGTCCACTACCTTCGAGATAGCCCTGGCCTCCACCGTCCGTGCCTGCTCCAGCTCCATCAGCTCCGTTTCGGCATTGCGCAGGTGCTTCTCCGTGCGCTTAGCCAACGTGCTGGTTGTGCGCTCGAATTGCGCCTGCGAGGACAGAATTTGGTGGCGCAAGTCGAAGACTCGGATGAGGGCGTCCACCTCGGAATTAACGCTGCCATCGTGATCGCCTGCCGTCTCGTGACGCTCCTCGTCCTCGTCCTCATTCTCTGGACGAGTAGCCGCCAGGATTTCGCGCTTGCCGTACTCCACAAGTTGCACCAATTGCGTCTTCTCGAGATGCACCAGCGTGGCGCCAGTGCTGTTCGCGATCAGGTTTGCCCGGTTCGTTTTCGAGGACACGTCGGCAATGAGACTGTCGATCAGCGCGAGGAACTTCTCTTCCGCCTGTTGATGCAGCATTCGGGTAACGTTAGGATCCACTAACAGTCCATCAGGTTGGGGCGGCCAACGTACGCTGGGAGTCTTCGTGGGTTCGGCAACGACCAGCTGCGCATTGCCGTCCCTTCCCTTCGTCCTGTCCTCCTCCTTATCGGCCTTTCCGATTTCTTCTACGCCCTTTGCCACCAAAGCCGCCACTTCAGGGCTCACCACCTCTTGCTCGGGTTCTTTTGCGTCCGTGGAGACGGATGCAGCCTCGTTTAGCTCGGTTGATGCCTCTGCTGTGGCCGCGGGCTCGTCAGCAGGAGCTTCGTCGCTCTTCTCCTCGGAATCTGCTGTGGTAGGTTCATTCGGCTCGCGCGTGGTGTCACCGCTCACAGAGGCACTTTGGCCAACAGCCTCATGTTCCTTCCCCTCGGAAGGAGAAGCTGGAGAGGCTTCCTTGCTCTCCGTGAACTCATCAGCTTCGCCAGCCTTGTCTTCAACTGATCCGTCCTCCACACTCGCCATCGCGGCGGCCTCCTCTTCGATGGCCTCCGACTGCACCTGCTCCTGTTCTGGCTGCTTGTGTTCTGCGGTCCTCTCGACAAGCACGCGGCGCGTCTGCTGGAGGAACTCGAGGATCCGGTCGGCTTGCCCAGTCAAGCACTTCTCGCAGAACCAGGGCGAGGGCGGCAGCGCCTGCAGCGGCGGGTCCACGCACTTGAAGTGTGTCTTGCTGTGGCACGCGCTGCACTGGGCCACGTCCGTCGGCGCGTCTTTCCTGCACGCGGCGCACTTCTGCAGCAATAGGAAAAGGTGTTAGCACGTCCGTCTGGGGCTCCTGAAGGCGACAGCAGCAACGCACCGGAGCCGCCTCGTGCTTGGCCTGCGTCGCTGCCTGCGCCGCCGCGTGGGCCGCGCGCTCCTTGGCTGTGGGGGAGGGCGCCGGCGCCTTCTTCTCCTTGTGGGCGGAGCGCGCGTTGGTGCCGCGCTTGCGGATGTTGAGGCGGTCCTTGATGTCCTTGAGGCTCTCGCCCGAGGCCGCCGAGTACATGGACGACCAGCCCGCGTCTGTCTTGAGTGCTGCAGTGTATAGTCACGTATACAAAAGAAAAGAGGGAGGGACGATGAGCCTTTGTATGGGACGAGAGGCCTCTGGGACGGGACGACGTACAGGGGTTGAGCGTGCGCTTCATGTGCAGCGCGCAGGGCACGGGCGACGTGTAGACCTGGTCCTTGTAGCGGATGGAGCCGTCGGGCAGCAAGTCGGCGTACACGCGCTTGCGGTAGTAGGAGACATAGAGCTTCTTGGGGCCGGGGGTCAGCAGCTTCTCGTCGATGAGCGTGGTGAGCACGATGCGCGCGTCTCCCTGTTGTATAGTTCGTATGTAGTATACGGCCGCATTGAGCAGACAAGAGCGCCAGTTTTGCATGAGTCAAAGGCCGAGAGCAGGGCAAGAGGGGCATCATAAGACATGAAGGAAGGAGGAGGACGCACCATGGTGAGGCGGGAGGGGGGAGAGGACCCGCAGAGAGGCGGCGGTGGCGCTTGAAGAACTGTCGGAAGCGCGCGCGCTTTTTGCCTTGCACCGCTCACTTCTTGAGGGGGAAGATGGACGCTTGTGTGGCGCACACCATTCAATAGTGATAGTGGAAAAAGCACATCATTCGGTGGCGATAGGCAAATTTAACACGCTGTATACGTCGCTGTGCTGTGGACGTCTTCAAGTGCTTCCAAGCAACTTGATCTGCATGAGCATAAGAGGATATTATGCCTGTTTCTTTTTGTAAATCATTATGGTTGAAGATGGAGTTGGGGGCACTTGCATTGCGAACTTAACTGTTTTCTTTTGAGACCCGGCGTGAGAGTCCATTTGCAAGAGACACAGCGTTCTTGACTCGAAAGTTTCAGCAATCTTGCAACGCACTTCAGGTAGCGATTTCCCCAGGCTTAAAAATTGTTGTTTAATGCGGTTTGTCACCCAACTGCTAATAGGGGGTTTCAGTTAATACCGGTAATTCCTTGAAGGAATTCGCCACGTAGAAAACAGCCAAAACCCAAGGAATAACTTTCATGGGGGGTTTCAGTTTATAGTTCGCAGCATCGAATCCTTTGACCTCATATATACAACGGGGCACCCACTCTCATCGCAAAAATACCCTCGGCAACATGCCTCCTTCCGACTTTAAGAAATTCAAAGTAACATGACAGACGTTATCTAGCGATGGCCCAGCAGCTACGGCGCGGATGAGAACGAGGCTGCGGTCGACGGCTTCCTTACCAACCTCGTGACGTTGTGGCATGCGTTGGACTCGGTGCTACTCGGTGCCGCGCAAGTACGTCGTGCGATCAGCAGCACACCAGCGCTTGCTGCACACGCTTGGAGATTAGGCCTGTCAACGTTTAGCTCCAGACTGACGAAAACTAAACTAAACTGACAACGTTGTCAGTTCAGTTTTTTGGGCGCCAAACTGACGAAAACTGACTCTAAACTGACACGGAGGTGATCAATACTAAACTAAACTGACAACGTTGTCAGTTCAGTCTTTTGGGCGCCAAACTGACGAAAACTGACTCTAAACTGACACGGAGCTGATCAATACTTTGTTTCATATGTTTTTTTTTCGGAGCGAAGTCGTCTTCAAACTCTTCGCGGTCCCCAACACACTGTTGGATTCACAGTGGAGTTTCCTCTTTACTCAAGATGGACGTGATGGAGGCAATTGTTCATGCTAGCGACAATGACGATGCGGTTGCTACACCACCCCGTGCTCACCTGCAGCAGAACGGACCTCTGAACCGACCTACTGGGACACACGAGCTGCCAACGCTGACTTCACGGCCGCAACGAGGGTCTCCGACGCCTCGCTCGCAGCTGGAGGACCAGTTTTCAACGCCTATGGCGCCACTATAACAGCAACAACGGTGCTCCATGCGAGAAGGAGGGCCAGTGGTATACCCGCAGCCTCCTGAGCCTACGGATCGGCAAGTTGACTTCTCAGGGCTGCAACACCGGCTATCGGAGACACAAGAAACGTCGCCTTCGCAACAGCGGGAGTTCAGGTCTCACCCGCAAGAGATGTTCATGGCATACTCACCACAGGGGCCGCCGCAGTTGCCGGAGCGGCAGTACATGTCGACGACGCAGGCCATTCCAATCGCAAACCCGCAGCAGCGACATCTGCTGTCACCAACGACGAACGTGCAGTATCAACCGCCGCATGAGTCAGTGGTGGTGCGTTCGACGCTTCTGTACCAGCACGCTATGCATAGCTATTCGACGCCGACACTACCGCACCAGTATCAAATGGCATCGCGTCAGACTTGTCAGTAGACACAGCTCCGTGCTGTTGCCCCCAAGCCCAAATTGTCCGGGCAAAGGTTGGTCCTGTGGTAGGCGAACTCGACGGAAGCAACGAAATGGGTCTGGTTAGTGAGCAGCGGCCAAATTCTTCTGAATGAGTGCCCCCAACACCTGAAAACATGTACAAGATGAAGAAACAATATCGCCCAGACGTTTGGCATTTCATGCGACTAGTTCGCGAGGATTGCTTCGCGGATCTACCAGCTGATAAGCTCCGCTCCGAGCATGCTGAGTCCGCGTACTGCCAACTTTGTGGAGCGCATGTCGAATATAGAATCGGTTCAACGGTTCAAGTGCGAAGGCACATGGAATTGAATCACGCAGAGAACCTGGCGAGCTTCAACCAAATGAGGGCGCTTCGAAGCGTAGTGCTGGTGGGCTGACGCTGTCTGGTGGTTGTCACAGTTCCACGATGCCTTCGCCCGAAACGAGGGGCCTCGCTTCAATCACGCCAGAGCAACAGGCTCACGCTAACGAGCGCTTGCCGTTTCGATAGCAAAGTGTCTTCGGCCATTTTCTACCGTCGACGACGCAGAGTTCATTGCGTACGTGAAGTACGTAACGGAGGTTTTAGGCGGCGTTCGAGTTAAGGTGCCGGGGAGAACAAAGATTCGTGAGGAAATCGTGCGACTTGCGAGTCGCCTTCGTGCAAAACTCAAAAAGATGATCGGACATGAGTGCTGATACTTCTGCGTGACGACGGATATTTGGACCAGCCTGTTCACCGACAGCTACATTGGTTTGACTTTACACTACGTGACTCGGGACTTTCGGTTTAGGAGCTGGACTCTGGAAGTCGAGGCGTTTCCGGGGCGTCACAGCGGCAAGGCGATCGCTGCAGCACTGTCGAAGTTGTTCGAGCGTTGGGGGCTGAACCCAGCCAATTGTGTAAAGCTACTCCGCGACGGTGCTTCTAACGGCGTTCTAGCAGGAGAGATGCTGGGCATAGAGCACATGTCATGTGTGGCCCACTCGCTTCATCTCGTGCTTGCAGGGATACTGATAAAGCGCAAGTCGAGCCGTAGGAGCACTGCACGCAGCGATGTGCCATCCGAAGAACCTCACCCTATGAATCTTAGCCCACTGCGTTACAGCTACTACGGGACCTCGGTCCCACCTCAACGTGATGGTGGCATTCACGTGCATGGCACTCGCTTGAAGACTCGTCGTCGGTGGAATCAGCGGTTGATGCTGCCATGCTGGAGGACCTTTGTGACGAGAACTTCGAGGAGGCTGAAATGTGGCTGCAAGAGCGGGCATGGGGAGAACTGGATGAGTTCATGAATACATGGGTCGCTTTCGAAGACGCTGCTGCCATGGATAACCTTCGTGACATCGTTCACAAGTTCCGCGCTATTGCTGTCTACGTGCACAAGTCGCCAAAAGCGAAAGTTTGGTTGCAGAAGACTCAGCATGAACGCTTTGGCGTTCGCCCCATAAGAGTTAAAACGGACTGTCCTACACGATGGAACAGCGCTAGAAGCATGTTAGCAAGGATGCTTGAGTTGAGAGAGCCATTGGCACTTTCTTCTCGCACCTCAAGACTCCGACCGGTCTGGGGGGGGGGGTGGAGTTCAAGGACGTCAAGCTCACCTCGCCGGATCCTTCAGATTGGTTTTCAGTCAAATGCTTGATCTCTCTTCTCGACCCGTTTGCTGCAGCAACGGAGGAGCTAAGTGGTGGCTATCCTACTCTCGCAGTGGCATTACCATTCTTACGATACATTAAGCAGTGGCTTCTCCGTACAGACATTTTTGACGAAACAATTGCGCTAGAAGGAAGACAAGACTATGTGAACGACACGATAAGCCTGATGAAGTCGACTCAACGCGCCCTGCGGAATCTGTTCAATACCAGGTTCGATGCGTTGCCGCCTGGAATATTGTGGATTTCGCTGCTGGATCCGCGCTTGACTAGAATGGAGGCGCTTGACGACGACGAGAAGGTACAAGCCAAGGAACTCCTGCTGCAAGCTGCGATTGATATGACCACGCAACTTTTTCCTGTTCCGGCACCAGCATTTGTTCTCCCGTCGACCTCGCCAGTTGTAAGGCAATCAGATAAGACTCGGACCAGCATCCGAGTGGGGGTATTTGGGAAACGAGCATCTCGAAAACCCTCACAACGAGTAAATCCCGCCGAGCATGCCAACCGTCTTGAGCTTAAGACAAGAGCCGAGGTGAACGAATATTTTGCTGTGGCTGCTGCGGATGATGACGAATGCAACGCACTTGAGGATCCCCTTGTGTGGTGGGGGAAGAAGTCGATCCAATTTCCCATTCTTGCGCGGCTGGCCAGGAAATGGCTTGGATGTGTGGCAACATCAGTCCCATCGGAACGAGCCTTTTCGAGTGCTAGAAATGTTGTAGCAGCCAAGTGCAGTTCGTTTGACCCGGAAGTGGTCCGAGATATAGTTTTCATTCACGAAAACTACGCCGAAGACGAAGTAGAACCCTACTAAGCAAATTGCAAGTGTGCTTTCCATTTTCTTGCTTTCTTTTACTCAATGTACTAATATTTCACCTTCTCGGGCATAGCTGGCCAACACATTTCATACCTTTCGCTCTTGGCTTTGGCTTGTGCTCGGTCGTATCCATCATCACCGCTTTGTCCTCCGTGCTCTCCAACACGATCAGATCAGCATATCCGCCAGCAACCACCGCTCCACTCGGATCAAGACGACACCGCCATCAGCGCAACATTCGGCGACACCGCCACGACCTGAAGCTTGGCCGTGCGCGGCGCCAGCACCACCTCCACAGCCTTCGGCCAGATCACGTTGCTCGACTACAACTCACCGGCCACCGTCCCCTCGAGCTCGTGTTCCACGCGGTGCAGCACGCGTCATGCTCACGCTCTGCATTTCCAGTCGAGCGTCAATCAGCAAAAGACGATGCATGACCTAATGTCAGCGACACCACCTTGCTTGGCATCGACACCGACTCGTTCTCGAACACCATCGTGCGCAGCGCCATCGACAGGTCCAAGTCGCGACGCCGCCACGAGATCGCCAGCGGACGCGCCACCTCCACCTTCTGCACCGTGTTGCGCTTGTCGCGGAACACCAGCACCAGTGACCCACGGAACCGGCCCGAGCACGACGTCAACCGGTACTCCTGCAGTAAGCCCACCTCATACTTCTCCTCCGACCCGTTCGCAGCCAGCGCCAACGCCGACACATTCGACACGCGCACCACGTCTCCACCAGTACGCTTCGCGTACTCGCCGTACAAACGCCAATCCGCTCAGGCTCGAGCCCACGGCGCGCCCGTCTACTTGTACGTCCACGGACCAGTACTCCGGCCACTCCTCGGTGCTGTCCAGCGACTCGCCGAAAACGTCCAGCTCGGCCATGGACACCACCGCCGCCTCGTCCTCCCTGCTGCCCACCACGATCAGGGTCGGCGCGATGCTCTAACCACGTGCGAGACCTCCACCACCACGGGCCGAAACGACACCGAGTCCAGCGGTGTCACATTGCACGATACTGTCACGACCTGAGACTTGGCCGTGCGCGGCGCCAGCACCACCTCCGCAGCCTTCAGCCAGCTCACGTTGCTCGACTGCAACTCGCCTGTCGTTTCGTTTTTTCAGCAAACCTCGTCTATTCACATAATGTTAGGCATTATCATTCAGAGGTTTAGCCTGCGTCAGTTTGCGGTAAGTATGAAACAGCTGGCGGTAGCCTGCGTCAGTTTGCCATTAAGTACGAAACAGCTGTGTCAGTTTAGCGTCCGTTTGTGTCAGTTTAGGCTAAACGGCAACTGCACAAAACGTTTTCTGTCAGCTGTCAGTCTAGCCTAAACGTTGACAGCTCTATTGGAGATAGCGAGTTCCGCATGTTTACACGGTCTTAACCCTTTCGCGAGGAGCAGTTATAATCTCTCATTAACTATAGTATACAAAGTTAAGTCATTAGCATCTTAAAGGGCGCAAAATTCGCCCTTTAAGATAATCACTGTACTCTTTTGCATGTCTCGTGTAACATAGCATCTTCAAGGATTTGTAGAAGCAGGCCTCCTCCAATTCAGTATTATACGGGATTGCCTGCCAAGGCCAGCAATAGTAATAAGGCCAATACGAGAACCAGCAATAATAAATACGGCCGCAAATACTGCAATGTTGTATTAGCCTTAGTTTGCCGACTCACTACCAGCTGAAGCTAACGTCGTCACACCCCACATGTTCCTGTTTGCGCGAAGAAACATAATGAGCTCAAAATTCGCAGGCAGCATACACGTACGCTGCGGGGTAAGCACAAGCTTACACTGTGAGAAAAATCTATCGCATACATTCGACGTCGGGGGGAGTTGCTTCAAAAGCAAGCTGTAGGTCGCACCGTCGGCAGCTCCGACCTGCTTGGTGCGCTTGCTTGGTCCGGCACGGAGAATCTGGGTTGCGTAGTCTTCTTCGTGGGCCTTCCGCTTGCTGCCACACTGGTGCACCTCGAACCTCTTGACTGTTGCCTTCTCCGCACTTGAAAGAGGCCCGCCATTGATCACCTTGACGACGGCTGACTCGAACACGGGAGAGTGCACAATGTTGGCGCTCGGCATGAGCTGTTCACGCATGCTGGGATACTCAGACACCACCGAGTCGAACAAAAGGCGGACGTCGGCCAAGTCGATTCCGTCGCACTGCAGCTTCTTCATTACGCTCTGGAATTTCTTCATGTGCTCGAGCAGCACGAGAAGCTTGCGATGCGACGCTCCAGTGGGCACAAGTTCTTCGACGGCGTCCACGATCCTGATTTGGGGGCGAATGCGAACGTATCGCTGGAGCATTTCAAAGCTCGAACTCTGTTGCAGTTATCGCCGACGATGAACGCCACCATCTCGAGCGCCTTGTTGTACACATCCAGCACACCATCAAACAGCTTGATGTGAGCGTCAGCATCTTGCGATCCTTCATTGAGCGGCGACACAGCAAGCAGATGTAGACAGAGAACGTCGTCTGTCTCGAAGACGCCGTACACAGCGACGTAGTGCATAGAACCGTTTGACCACCCGTCAAACGTGATTCCAAAACAGATGCCCAGCATCACCTCGAGACTCATGCCGACCTTCTTGGCTACGAACTGCATGCTGTTGAGAAGCACTCGTGACGACACTGAGTTCCACCGCGACATGGAGCGTGTCAACTCGTTATCGACTTCCGAGAGGGGCATGTTGCGCTCGACGACCCATCACATCCACTGGAAACGGTGCGACGTCTCTTCAGATACAAATCCAAACTCTTGGAGCCGACGGTCGTTGTTGGCGAGAGTTGCTGCGTACTGGTCTTTGAAGCCGACGTGCTTGTGGGCCAGGTGGGCGATGAGATTGGAGTAGCCTGTGCTGGTGAGTTGCTTGCGCTCACTACCGCACTGCTTACAGCGGTAGAGGCCTTGGCCGAGTGCCTCGTAGAAGTAGGCGCAAACGTCTCTGTTGGATGCCGGCACCGCGTTGAGTGGGAGGGTGCTTTTGAAAGTGAGGGCTCGACTTGGTAAGGCTGTTTGGCTCGGAGTGCTGTGCTAGCCAGTGATTTTTTTTATCTAGAAGCAAGTATGGTTATATGAATAGCAAGTTTGAGCAGTTGAGTCGAGCTGGCGTCCAGCAGTTGATCGATAACATAAAATTTGTATGGGCTCACTTTTGTAAATTGTACTGCAAAAATTGGTGCAATTTGATATTATATGTATCGTGGGAGTTCCAATAATCCTTTTTTATTGTGATAAACTGATTTTAGTGATATTGATTCTTTTATTCAGACCTGTGTAGAAGGGACCTGTTGTAATCATCTAGCTTGCTTTTTGTATGCTTACTTGATTACTGCATGTACTGTTTATGATTTGTTTTAAAATACGGTATGTGTCTACTTGAACTTGTCTAAAAGGGCGACTTTTTCGCCCTTTTAGGAGACGATTTCTCGCCCTTTTAGCAGGTTTGCAAAACACGGTACAAAATCGTCTCCTTGCACCGCGAAATGGTTAAAGGGTGCTTCTTGACTTGACTTGCTATTGACTTGCTACGATGTGGTATTTCTACCACGGCGTCACGCGCGCTGCTTGGACTTCCTCTGAGGAAGCTGTACCTGCATGTCCCGAGTGAGATCGGCTGGAACCGCTCTTTTGTGCGCTCGCTCTTGGGCAGCAGCAACTTGAAGTGGAACTAGTCGTCGGTGTGCGAGTTCAGGCTGTTGTTGGCTATCGGATTGGCTCGGCCGAGTGTCTTTGTGACTGGTTGACAATAGTAGCGCCTCGTCCCGGAGAGAAACCCCGCAGCTGCACAGCATCCTCACTCGCCATTTTGCAGAGAAACAGAGAAGTCGGGTCAAGCGGTGATCTACGGAGCCCAAGGACGAAAGACACGGGCGGAAGACACGGGTGGAAGACACGGGTGGAAGGCATGGAAGGAAGACACGGAAGGAAGACACGGAAGGAAGACACGGACGGAAGACACGGACGGAAGACACGGACGGACGGCGGCGACGGTGACGGATGCAGTGTGGTCAAGGAGGTATCGTGGTAAAGGCGAGACAAGACAAGGACGGATGTCATGTAAGGCGGAGAATGACGATGGAGTGTGGACTGGTGCAATGAAGCCAAGGAGGGGCGTCACGCGGAGGGAATGGCAAGGGAACGGTAATGCGTGCGAGGTGTGAGGCGAGCGAAGGAAAGGAGGAAGCAGCAGGAAGGTCAGTCGTGTATTTTTCCTCGGAGAGGCAGAACAAGTTGCTAGTTCATGGAATAGTGGGCTTGTTTGTCTTTATTGTTTGCTACTTACTTGCGGGTTGCGCTCCGATACTGCTAAACCGTCCCGATCCGGGGGACGACGCGCGACATGCAGAGCCTGCCTAACCTTGGAATTCTTCCGCAGTTTGCAATTGCCCCAAGAATCTTTTGTGCAGAGTACGTTCTTCTGCAGCGTAGGTCTAGTGAATCAGCAGCCTAGGTACAGTGAATCATTATGCGCGGTGTTTTCTTCTGCTCGGTCTTCTTCTTTGGAGCGAGGCTGAGGCCGAGGAGGAAGGTTTCCATGTGAGTGCAGGTGCGGGCGATGTATAATTTAATATCCTGCCATAGTTGAGACAATCGGGTTTACGAGGGGTTTCGGACGGCCAAAAATAACTCCATCTCAAGGAATGACTCCAAGGAATACTCCTCCCGAGGTGCATTCCTTGAAGGAATGAGCGGATTTCCTTAGGATGATCGTTTGGAAAGATTATTAACTGAAACCCCCTATTGAATCACTACGGCTCGAAACCTCGAAATCTACAAGAAATCTCGGGGTTGACTTCTTTAGGTTAGCCATCAGATTTGTTACAACGGTTGGCCATTACTGATTCATTTTGCAAGTAAAAATATGGGATGAGATCTAACAAATCGCTTCGCCTTCTTCTCTTGAATCCTTTCACAATTTCCGAACTTGACAGCTCGGACGGAAGCGACTTTCGACTTCATCAAGATGGCACCGCAAGAACCCGCAACTTCCATGAAGGTGAAGCTGGTGTCCATGGACGGCGAGGCCTTCGAGGTGGAGGCCAAGGTGGCGGTCATGAGCCAGCTGGTGCAGACGCTGGTGGCCGACGAGCAGGACGGCGACGACGTGCAGGAGATCCCGTTGCCCAACGTCAAGGGACCCGTGCTGGCCAAGGTGGTGGAGTTCTGTCAGCACCACAAGGACACACCCATGGCGGAGATCCAGAAGCCGCTCAAGAGCAACGTGCTGAGCGACTGCGTGGACGAGTGGGACGCCAACTTCGTGAACGTGGCGGAGCAGGAGCTGCTGTTCGAGCTCATCCTGGCCGCCAACTACATGGACATCAAGTCGCTGCTGGACCTGTCGTGCGCCAAGGTGGCCACGATGATCAAGGGCAAGACGCCCGAGGAGATCCGTTCCACCTTCGGCATCACAGAGGAGTTCACGGAGGAGGAGCAGCAGCGGATCCTCGAAGAGAACAAGTGGGTCGAGGACGTCTAAGCAGACGGGGGTAAAGCAAGGAGGCGGGCAACAACAGCAGCAGCAAGAGGAAATGATCGTTGTATGGGATATAAGACTCAGACTGATTCGAGCACGCGTGCATTCCTATTGCCCAGCGCTGGCTTTTGTTTGAGTTGGTGGTTGTTGTGGAGCGGCGTTGATGTCGAGCAAGTGAGCGAGCAGCGAGGAGTAAGTGGTCGTTGTATTGTTATAAAGACTCGGGCTCGTTCATTCCGAGCACGCGTGCATCTGTTCAGGTTAGTGGAATGGCTGGAGTGTTACCAAAACATGTTGCCGCCGTTGGGCAGACTCGACTTGGTGCTCCGGTAGCGCATGTACTTCTGGTCGTTGAGCTTGTCGCCCTGCGTCTTGTCCAGGCCGATGGCCGCATTCGCGACCACTCGGTTCGTCGCCACGATGCCCGCGCCGGCGTTCCGAGTAGGGGCCATGACGGTGCGGATGTTGCCGCCCCTCTTGGCGTCCTGCGCCACGCCGTACGGACTCGGCGGGCCGTTGGCGGCGCTCGGAGCCAGCTCGGCCTTGGCGCTCGACGTCCTGGCCGGGTTGAGCTGCTGCATGCGGCTCTCGATGGCCTCCATGAACTGCTGCTGCGGGCCGATGACGCTGCCCGGCCGGCACAGACGCAGCCACCCGATGAGCTCGTGGGCCGAGAACAAGTGGTGCTTCATCATGTACGCGCCGATGCACGTGCCCGTGCGGCCGAGCCCGGCCTTGCAGTGCACGGCGACGGCGCCTGGGGTCTTCTCGCAGGCCTCAATGAACCGCATCAGGATCGGGATGGGCGCGTTCGTGCCGTCCGGGTAGATTAAGTCGAGGTGGTCGATGCCCGCCGAGAGGAACTTCTTCTCGTCGTACTGCTTCTCGTTGAGCCGCACCACGAGCGTCACGTTGCGCTTTTTGAAGTACGGGACGTAGTGCTCCGGGGTGAGCATGACGTGGCCCTGTGGCGTGCGCTGGTACACGTTGTGCGGGCCGGCGAAGGCGATGAACTTGGGCGAGACCCACGTGAGGTCGCCGTTCTCGACGCGCTCGAAGTGCTGGAACTCGTGCAGGTCGAACGTCTTAATGGAGATGTAGCCGCTGTTCATGGCGCGCTCCATGCCCTTGAGGCAGTCGAGGATGGTCAGGTTGAAGGTGCAGACGGACGGCGTGGCGTCGTGGAACGGCGGAAAGCGCATGCGCTGGAACGGCGCGTAGGCCTTGTCGGCGCTCATGTTCTGGAAGAGCACGGCCCAGCAGCCCAAGATGCACACGGCGTTGGCGCGCCGCTGGCCCTGCGTGGACGAGTAGAAGTAGACGACCTCGCCCGTCTTGGCCGCCGCCGCCAGCTTCTTGTTGAGCGTCTCGGAGAAGACGAACGTGTGGCCGAGGTTGAGCGGGCCGAAGTCGAGGTAGAAGTTCCAGTACATGAGCTCGTCGTCGATGGAGAAGAAGTGCGCGCCCGGGATGCGGGGCGGCGCCTTCTTGAGCGGCACGTAGAACAACCGACCGGGCAGGAACTCGATCGCTTCTTCGAGGCCGTTTGCCATCGCGGAGCTGGCCATGGTTCCTGTCGAGGGGGACACTGCTGCTTCGCGCTGAAAAAAATCTGAAGCTGGTACTTTGCTGTGGCTTGTGGAGCTGAACGGTGCGTTGAGGCGGTTGAGCTGAAGTCGATGAGTTCAAGAGTGAGTCACTCGGAAGGCCTAGAGACGTTGAGCGCTTCTTCACCGCCGTCAACGCTCGCTCAGCTACAAGCGCTTCCATTCTGGGCAGCCAAGGCTTGAGGCAGACTTGTAAATTCGTGCATCTTATCGCGTCTGAGCACTTGGAATAGCTAGCGCCTGCCCAATACTGAGCAGTCCAGCGCCAAAGAAAGCCTTGCTGGCGTGCATCTTGGAGGTGCCTGGAACTAAAGAACGGACAAGAGGCCGTGGACGCCATCGATGTAAAATTGCTCATCAAGGCGAGCGCCATGAAACTCGAATCAGGCGCGTTCCCAACGCAGTGTACCGTTGTCTTCTACAAGGCTGCAGTCACGGTTCCCTGCAGCAAGCAGAGCAAACAAGCTCCAACCTCATCGCACACAACGCACCAACCGACTCGTCCAACCCTCGATGCTGCACCACGAAGGAAAGTTGCATACACGTATAAGTTAGCCTGCTTCAAGTAGCACCGCCGCGCTAGTAGCCACTCTGCATCACGACTAAGAGCTGCTCCTGCAGCCGCTGCTTGATGGCCGAGTAGAACCGTAGATCAGCCTCCAAAGACTGCTTGTAGCTCTCACTGACGCTCCCTTCAACACTTGCCAGTCCGCGATGACAGCGATCGATGTTCTCGTTCACCTTCCGTAGCCGGTTTTCCAAGATATCCCACTCGTCAGGAGGCAGCATCGCGTCCGATGGCCGCGTAGCGAGCGTCGAGATTGTTGTCGTTGTTGTGTGGGCGCGCTTGCCGGGATGGGGGACGATGTCGCTCACGCTTGGCACCTCAACGATGGCCGTGGCGTCCTCTTCTTCGCGCCGTCGCTTTCCATTTGCAGGTTTCGACACGCTCGCTGGTTTAGCGCCAAGAGAAGACTTTCCGTTGGAAGGCTTGCTCGGAGCTTTAGCGTGGACGATCTGGCTCGGGGCTTTAGCATGGGAGGCCTGGCTCGGCGCTTTAGCTTTATGCTTGGCCGGCGCCGTTGCCTGCTTCCACTTGGATGGAGACGCCGTCTGCTTGGTGTCGTTCGCCGGGCTAGTTTCGGTCGTTGCCTTGCCTTTGCCAGCTGCACTCGGAGGCTTCTTGTGAGCAGCAGGCTTGTGCGGGAGGGCTGTTGGCTTGGCCTGCTTCGCTTTGCCACTCGATTTGGTAGCTTTCGCCGCCGTGAGCTTCGCCTGCGCAGCAGAGGTCGGGCCTTTGGCGCTAACGGGCTCGGGACCTTCTTCCATCTCAGGGTTCTGCGTCGGCACACGGGAAGGTTTAACGTGGGTGATTGGAGCAGCGGCAGCCGCCACCATCGCAACAGCAGCAGTCGAAGGAGGAGCGGCAGGGGTACCAGCAGAGGCTGGATTTGCCACTAGTACTGGTTTCGCTGGCGCGGGCGTTGCAGACGTAACAGCTGCTTCCAGTTTGCTGTTCTGCTTCGCTTTCTTGGCTGCAGCAGGCGTCGGAGTCTGAGCAGCCGCTTCAGACTTGCTTGTCTGCTTCGCCTTGGTGGCCGCAGCGGGCGGTGGCGTAGCGGTAACGGCCGTCCTTGTGGTCGTTGTCGTTGCCGAAGCCGTGGCTTTGCCGCCCCTGGTGAACGGATCCACGGCGGGGATCTTGTCCGACATGATGAACTCGTAGAGCTTGGGCTCGAGCAGCATGGCCATGTGCAGGTAGAGCAGGTCGAGGCGGCCGGCGCAGAAGTCGAAGAACGAGTGCACGTTGTCGTTGTGCGCGGCGGCGTCCTTGGCCTGCGCCACGGCGGTGCGGTACATAGCCACGATTTCTGCCCACATATGCAGCAGGCGCTCGGCCGAGTGCGTCAAGATCACGTTGGGCGTCACGTTCACGAACAGCGCGTCCTCGAAGTGCAGCGTGTCCAGCTCCGAGTTGTGCGACAGGAAGGCGGCGTGCACGTCCAGCCACAGCTGGTTCACCTCGAGGCGCCCGTCGGCCAACATCTCGGCCCAGCGCCCGCTGAAGTCCGCGCTCAGCAGCACGTTGATGAGGCGGAAGCGGCAGCCGCGGCGTGCGCGGACGACCCTCGTGCTGGTCATGGCAGTGGTCAGGGGCTGCTTGGACTGCGGCTTCTGCGGCGTCTTGCGCGGTGCCGGGGTCTTCTTGGCCGCGCTGGTCCGTGTGCGAGATGCTTTCTGTTGGGGTGGAGGCGGCGTTGGCTGGTCTTTATTGCTGTCCCACTTCCGCAGGGCCGCAATGAATCCCGTCCGCTTGGTAATACGCTGGGGGCCGGTGCCGATGCGGATGTCGCGCAAGACCAGCTCGTGGCGCAGTTCGGCGTACAGGTACTGCTCGTACGGCTCGGCCAGCTCCGGCGTCCGATCGACCTTCCTCGGCATATAGAATTTGGGCGGGAAATGAAAATGAATGGTGTGGAGAACACCAGAATTGAGCGATTTGAAAGGCAAGCTGAAAGAGGAAGATGTTCTGCTATCGATTGCCTGCGCTTTTAGGGACAAACGATACAAGCTCGACACGCTAGGCTAGAGCGCTGCTATCGACTGCAATGGACCGGTGTAATGACGCGAGTGCTGTGTGGAGCGGGGTAGCAAATATCAATAAACAAATTGAGGTCCTGATCAAACTTCTTGTCTGGTGAGGTTTGAAACGAGCCTGCTTAATGTCTTGGCAATTATTGCGCGGCTGGCGAAGCAAGTTGACAAAGAATCTCTGGGAGAATCTCCCTTGATGTGCCATCCACGCCTGGCTGGTAGACATCGAAGCAGACGGGCTGCGGCGCCGAGTTTGGTGTCGTCGATCTTGAACCGGGAAAGCGCCGCCGCCTCCATCCTGTGGCTGGTAGTCACACGAATCAATGTTGCTTCCCGAGATCGAGCGCAAACACGCCGCGGTGCAGCATCCGGAGCTTAGCAAATTCGCAGGCAACACACATCGCGGAGGCTTATCGCCAACGAAATGCTTCATACATGTACTGCCCGTCTGCAAGAAGAGGTTTCTAAAAGGACGAATTCGACAGATCTGCCATGCAGAGATTCACAACATTGATCTCTGCAGTATTAATATAATGAAGGATCTCGTCGAGCCACGATAATAGAGCCACACAAACCATAAAAACTAAGGCCATTCTCAAATGAGGCGGGATGGGGGGAGCGAACAACTTCAACGTGCATGCATGTTCCGCCCACGGCTTTCCTGCCAAGTGGTCGAGGCTGCTGCGGTGCTAAATTCTCGCCCAGGAAGTTCGGCAAGAAAGCCGAACCTATTTGTCAAACGCCGAGCAGTGCGAAGGCAACTCCCCTTTTGAAACGCGTGTCTCCGATTTCGCGTTGTGGCAGACGAAGCGGCAAAATGGCTGGTGGGCGATGCGATGCGATTGCGATGTGCTCGATGGCGAATTTTGTCATGGCTCGCACTCTCGACTTCGCGTTCGCCAGATGGCTGGCGCCGCCGCGTCGTGGCGCTGAGACTCGCCGGTGCCGGGATACCTTTTCAAGATTGTCGGCGCGACGACGAGCTTTCACGCGAGATCGGCTCGGGCCCCTGTCTGCCTCGGGCAAATAAATACTGGGGCTCTACTATGTATACATGTACTAACCGAGTCCCAGCCACGTCGGAAGAGGCGCGTGGCAAGCAATATTTGGCTCAACAACGACGCCACACGCCCAGAGCTGCAGGGGATCGGCGCGGCGATGACTGCGGGCCCAGCATGCGGGACCGGCGACCTGAAATGGTCGTCAAGCCACACACGAGGCGAGCGGCTGGTGCACCGGTACTTGAGGACAATGGTGTGCTTTCCATCACATTACGGCCCATACTGAACTTCACAGAGCGATCCATATAAAAGTGAGATGGGGTAGGGTTGATTTGCGTTAGTGCAACTTTGTGCGCGTCGCTTGGCTGGCAAGCCGCCAGTCACAAAGGCTCATTTCACAACTGGAAGCGTCTCGATCAAGTCCCTCGCCACGACGCATGACGGCGCTGCTCGCGAGCAGCTCCTGGAAACAGCACGATCCGGCCGCTATGACCTCGACCGAGGCCACAGCGACCGCGCATGACGTGCTGGCCGACGCGCAGCAGATGCAGGAGGCACGCGACTGGACGCACAAGCTGCGCCACGGTGACCCGCACGGCAGCACCACGCCCATGGGCGCCACGCACTCGCCACCGCAGAGCCCACCCGCTACCAAGGCCCGCGTGGTGGAGACCAGCAGCAAGAAGCATCGCTTCTCGCTGCGGAGGCTCTTCAAACACGAGCACCACGACAAGAAGGGGGCCTTTGTGCCGCCTGTACCCATCCCGACCGACTTCCTCACCAGGGAGAAGCACGGCGGTGTCACCGTCAGCGGCAAGCGCGTCCCCTTCACGCGCGACGCGTACCGCCGCAGGAAGAAGGTGGTCAAGCCTATGCCTCGCATTAACGAGGACCACGCACTCGTGCCCGTCAGCTCGTCGCTCGAGGCCTACCGCCGCCGCGCCTACTACCCGGCCAAGAAGACCAACAAGGCAAAGAAGTAAATGCCGCCCACTACTGATGACAAATTACTAGGAAGCACCGCCGCAGCCGCTCTCGCTGCACCGATGCCAGCGCATGGGAGAAACGCTAGTGACGTCAAGACCGCTGGCCCGACCCACTGGACTTTTGCTGGCAGCAACTTGCTACGAATTAGAATTGCGATATTTATTGGTTCCGAAGTACCGACCAACACGAAATGCAACTACCATATTAGCATTAACATTTGCCTGCTTGGTGTCGAGCTTGGCTTGTTTGCCGGTGTCATGGACAACTTGCAGTCGTGCGTGCAAACACCACGCATAGTGCATAATCATTGCGGAGAAACGCAGCCCGTGGGTTCCGAAAATCCGGGAGGAATCACCGCTATCCAAACGTGCCGACCCCGACAGGGGGGTTGCGGTGGCGGCGGCAGATTGGCGGCAGCAAGCCCCATGGCGGTGCTGCTTGTTGGCCTCTCAGCTGTCCGTGAGACCAATGCAACGTTGGCGCCGTTTCGCGAAGATCTCGGCCGTTGGCCGTCCATCCCCCCGCTCCGTCACATTTTTCGGTTGAACTTGCGAAGTATCTTGCCGTTATAGTTGCCGTTGGGGTGCACTGCATCGAGAAACGTTATCCAAAAGTGCTGAGGTAAATGAGCCTACTCCATCCTAGAGCACTGTAAGATTGAGCCTTGGTGCTGCTCTTGCAGGGGTTAAATGTTATTTTTAACGATTTCGTCTGTACTCCTAGACCGCAGTGCACTCGTGTCTTGCAACAAGTGAGTGCCGTGCAGTTTTCATGCAATATGCAGTCGACTTGCAGTAACGACCGGCAAGTTTTGCCATCTTGACTCATACTTCAAGCGAAATCTAACGATATGATCATGCAGAAGGGCACCAGTCATTCATGTTTGAGGCCATCACGATTCTGAAGGCACAGGCTGTGGTGGGACTCGAGGCCCGTGGCCAAGGCAATCCGGGGTCCACCACACACCTCGACGAGCAACTGAAATCGCAGAGGATACAGTAAGTATTGCAATTAGGTATTCCAATTACGTAGCCGTCATGGAGTTGAGCATTTGTATTTTTCAAAATGTTGCAGTGGTGCATTTATTTGTTTTGCAGTGCATCTTGCGCCATGCTTAAGGGCCTTAACGCGGATGTGGCGACATTTAAACATGATCACGAGAATGCCCGACTTGCCACCGAGCAGGATCAACGCGGTGATAGCAGCTATCTTACATGTAGCGGAACACAACGCCAATTTGATTCAAATATTCTTGGTAGTGCTTCGTTTACGTAGTACGTACAGCCCAACAGGGATTAATTCGCTTTCAGTATCTCTGTGGTAGCACCATCTTACTCAATACAAAAACCAAGTGACTATCGATAAAACTAGAAAATTGCATGTTTTCGTAAAGGGTATTCACAGAGACAGCGTTTGAAGTAACGATGGGTACCCGATATGAGCGGGTATTAATTTCCACAACCTGACTCGTTTGGCATCTTGTGAAGGGGTTGGTGCCGTTGGTGTCGCGAAGTCATATCAAGAGTGCAGTAATGGAAAATTCTAGTTTCATAACGCAAACTTTGCATGGGCTCGGCATGCGCCGGCGCCTCTAGGATAGGCTTGGCGCTAGGTAGGACTATAATGAAGCATGCAACACAACGTTCGCATTCTTCGCCCGCCCGCCTTTTGGCCAGCACATCGCGCGTCCAAACGAAGAGAAACACTCCTACGCAGAAAGCAGAGATGTGTGGGACGGTGTGGCCACATAACGCGGCGAGCATCGTTCAGAGCGTCGCCGCACTGGCGTCCGGGATGTTCTTCGGCCAGAGCACGTGGACGTTGATAATAACCTGCAGCACTTGTCTGTAAAATAAATACTCCAACCACTTATTACTACATTGCCAATAAGCTCATTCGGGGATGGAGGGGAGCCCCGGTTTATCGACGCCGTGGTTGCGGAGGTGCCCCAGAGTGGGGAGAGTGGCTTCCACGGCGGACGATAAACCAAGACTGAGGTAGACACCTCCACAGCGGTGGCGATTTATGCTTGCGGTAGATTGATGTGTCTCGACACGGAGAAGGCTACTTTCGAAGAAATTTGCTTTCGTGCATTTTTCGGGTGCTACCAGCCCAATTCTCTTAGTATGTTGTGGTGTGGTGTACAAGGATGGAGCATTTTTGGATACAAAAAGTCAGACTTTTGCGCGCCTTCGCGCGCGAGGTCTTTCAGCTACCAGTGGCAAAACTATCCAGGGGCAAAATGATTCAATCCATAACCATTCCAGTCGAACTCTTCATGCTAAAACACACACATCTCAAACGCTATATCCGGTTTTGCAGCGATATTCAACGTACCGATACGATGCACGCCCAGGAGCAGGCGGAAACAGTTCCTGTATCAACGTGTATCAAGAGCCTTGATTCAAGACACGTCTGCGACGACTCGATCAAGCTGTCACAAAGAACATAGTAAAAATAAATACCCGCAAAAACACTACAAGTTGTGAATAGATTTAATGATATGACAGAAGTCTTGATATTCTATACCAGCAAACATTCTGTCGTGCAATGTGCACAAGAAGAACCGGCGAGAATGCAGTGCCATGCAAAATTGGCCGTTAGAATTGATTTCAGCGGTGGAAGCGGTAATACAATAACCTATAACAAGAACAACAAAACGACAGTAAAAGAAAACTAATCGATGTTGATAGGTACTAGCCGAGCGCCGCCGCTACGCGGCGGGGGTAACGTTTCGCGTCCCCAGGGTTCGCCCCCCGTTCCGCTCGCAGGGGCTCGCTTCACTACTTGCAGTGTTTGGTCACTAAACCGAGGTGGTCGGGGCCTGAGGGCCCCGAAACGCACAGGGCCATCAAGAGCCAATGAGCGGGGGCCGCCTCGCTGCGCTCGGCATCATTTTGGCCAATGAGAGTATGGGTTCAAAACATAACGCTTATTTGTGACAGACGGACAGACGGACGGACGGACGGACGAAGCCAAATTAGAGTTGATTTTTAGGACTAGATCTCTCGCCGCCCGCTACGCGGGCGGTTGGACTGTGGTTGGTCCCAACCCGTTCCGCTCGCTGTTCCAGCTCGCTCACTACTCATCAGTTCCCGTCTTCGCTGCGCTCGGCAGGTGCCAAGCCATGGGTGTTAGTCAAGACAGAGTTACATGTAAAAACGTGAATGCTGAAATTTGAGGGTAGGCTAAGTGTAACGGGGTTACATCGAATAGTGTGATACACACAGACTAGGTGCCACACATAAGTTGAGTTCCACACATATGTTACGTGGGTCACCCCAGATAGAAGTGGGTGGCTCACAGCCAATGGATATGCATTAGACTAGGCTCTACTATGATAGATAGTGAGTCCTATACATACATACAACAGGCGGCTCTGCCGCGATAAACAACAATACATTCAGTTCACATTTGAAGCCTAAGAGTTCACTAGCCTTGTTTAAGGTACTTCTGTCTCTTGGAGTCCGTAAGTAGTTATCTTACGGTACTCGGTATAGCTCTTGTATAGAGCGTAAGGTTATCGCTATTACTAGAGACTCTCTGAGTCTGTGTCTTCCTCTGACGCTAAAGCTACGGCAGCCCCGCTGCACTTGGTAGCACTTGTAGTCAATCCGACACCTGAGTCTTACGACTGTCCCTCTGTGAGGATGGAGCAATTTGCCCACTTACCCCCGAACCAACAGGACGGGCTTAATAAGCTGATGTCCTTGATCGGCCCGGAAGGTGTGGCCCATCTTGCTTCGCAAGGCCCCGACGCGGTGAACGCGCGTCTGGAGGCGTTTTCTCAGTATGAGAATGCTCTGTTGGAGCACGTCCAGCAGAAGATGACTGCGGCCGCGGCGTCTGTGACGCCTAGGCCTGCATCGGACGATGCTCCACGAGCTAAACCGCTCATGGTGAGCGTCAAGACCTTCGAGGGCAAGGAAGGCGAAAGCCTTTTGCTCTGGATCAGAGAGGTCGAAATGGCCATGGCGTCCGCCATGCTCAAGACCGAGCAGCAGCGCGTGGCGCTTGCGATCTCCAAGCTCGGTGGCCGAGCGCGAGAGTGGGCCCTGACGTGTGGCACGTCTGTGGACACTGCGTTCCCTTCTTGGGATCAGCTGAAGGCCCAGCTTTCGCGAGTGTTCTCGCCGCCTAACCAGGCGTATCGCGTGAGGTCACGCTTTCTGTCTACCCGTCAGGGTAAGAAGGAATTGTTGGACTTCGTCCAGGAGTTGAGAACTCTTCTCGCCGGCATGGCGGCGGATCCTCTTCCTGAAGTGGTCGCGGTGACCGTCTTCATGGAAGGCCTTCGCACTGGCGTGGCCAGGACGGAAGTCTTCCGTGTTCACCCGACCTCTTTTGAGGAAGCCGTGAACGTGGCGTTGAACGCCGAGTTCAACTTCAAGTCGTCGCGACTTGGTTGGACGGCTTCCCAAGCCAGCTCTTCCGGAGCTTCTGATGTGTCCAATGGCGCAGTGCCTATGGACCTCAGCTACGCTGAAGATGAGGAAGCCGAGCTTCAGGCTGCTGAGCAGCGTATCGGCATCCGTCGATGCTATGTGTGCGGCAGCACGCAACACCTGCGTCCGGGTTGCCCGCTGCGCAAGCAGCGCCAGGCTCCGTCGAGCCGAATCTCCGCTTCTGAGCAGAAGCCTGGCTCGGGGCGGGGAAACGCCAAGTCCCAGTAGGCGCGGGGCGCCCTGCTGGGGAAGAAGAACTGAGTTCTGTTGAGCCTCAGGGAGGAGGTCGGCAGGGCTTAGCCCCAAAGAGCACCGTGCTCTCTAACAACACGGAACGTGTATGCAAGCCGGGCTTGCTGGTCGTGGAAGCGACCGTGAAGGGCTTTGAGAAGCCATGGAAGATCCTTATCGACTCTGGAGCGTCGGGCAACTATGCTCGGCGCTCCACGATGGAAGGAAGTCAGCAGTACGCTGAGGCGCTGAAGGCGCGTTCGAGGGACATCGTCACCGTCCGTCTTGCGACGGGGACCCGTGTCACGGTGCCCAAGGTTCCTGTGAACCTGGGCGTGAAGTTTCTGGACTTCGATAGCGTTGAACGCTGTTTGGTCATCGACCTGGATTCGAGGTACGACCTCATCCTCGGCATGGCATGGCTGGAGTGCCATGAACCATGGATCGACTGGCGGTCGAAGACCTTAGGCGCTACGCGCTTGCCTCCTAGGGGAGCATTGGCGAGTCATGAACCCACCTCTGCTAGGAAGCAAAAGCGCTATTGGCGCGGGCACTGGACCGAGTCGGTCAATGTGCTGGACATTGGAGTGTCCGAGTTAATGGACACTGGCGTCGAAGACGCGAGTCCCGAGCACTGCTCGTGGGCTGGACGTGGAGTGGCACGTAACCCACTGAGTGAGACTCCGAGTTACTGCGAGTCATCACTGCCTGCCGGTAATGGCGGGGTCGACACTGAGTCGAGGCATCTTGGGCGTGGCCCTAGTGATGCGCGTGGAGCGGCACGTAATCCGCTGAGCGATGCTCGTGGCTTGAGCGCAGCATCGCTGCATGCCGGTAATGGCATGGTCGACAGTTCGTCGAGGCATCTTGGGCATGGCCCTAGTGATGCGCGTGGAGCGGCACGTAACCCGCTGAGCGATGCTCGTGGCTTGAGCGCAGCATCGCTGCATGCCGGTAATGGCATGGTCGACAGTTCGTCGAGGCATCTTGGGCATGGCCCTAGTGATGCGCGTGGAGCGGCACGTAACCCGCTGAGCGGTGCTCGTCACGAGAGCGCAGCATCGCTGCATGCCACTGATGGCGTGGTCGGCTGTGAGCCGAGGCATCAAGGGGAGGACCCTGACGATGCGGGTGGAGTGGCACCTAATCCACTGGGCGAGGGCTGTGAGCGTTGCGGCTCCACGCCGGCTCAATCAGAGCAGCAAGAGGTGGCAACACCTGACGAGACTTTCAGTCTGAACACGCTGGCCTCTCCGAGGCGTACAGCTTCCGCGAGGAGGCGGCAGCGACGCCAGATGGCGACTGCGAGACGCAAGGCGTCGGTCCTGGTACAGGACGTGTCCGTCGTGGACGATGATAGCGAGCAGCTATACACACTCGTTGATGGAGTGACTGGTGAAGCCGAGGGCAACGTCAGCCTCGAGGCTATTCCGACGGTGGCTGCTCTGCTAGAGCTGGACGAGATGTCCATTCCCGACTTTGGGGATGCCTTAAAGGCTGGCGCGCTCGCCGAAGTGGTCATGATACGACCGGAAGAGGAATTGAACTCCTCGTCGCTTATGGATGAAGCTGTCCTTGAGGACACGAAGGAGGCACTCAGTGCGCGAAGTGGATCTTCGATCCTGAAGGACCCATCGGATCCGTTCTATCCTTTGGTTAAGGAGTTCCAGGATGTGGTCTCGAATGACCCGCCCACTGGCTTACCTCCGGATCGAGGTGTCCGTCATGAGATTGACTTGGTTCCCGGAACCAAATACTGCGTAACGAGGCAGTGGCCCTTACCGAAGGAGCAGTGCGACGTCATTACGCGTTCTTCAGCGCCAAGCACGCGGCGGGCATGGTGCGTGAGAGCAAGTCTCCGCACTCGACGCCTACGTTCTGTGTCAGAAAGCCTAATGGCAAGTGGCGCATCGTTCATGCTTTCAATAAGCTCAACGCTGCCACCATTCCGGCACAGACACCGATTCCTAGGAAGGATGTTCTGCAGAACAATATGGTTGGCTGCACGATGTACAGTGCGCTCGACTTGGTCGATGGTTATTACCAGTTGCTCATGCCAGTGAGTGACATTCCGCTGACAGCGGTTAGCACTCCGAGTGGTATGCTCTGGGAGTGGCTAGTCATGCCCCAAGGGCTGTCGAACGCGCCTGCGACGTTCAATCGTCTGGTGACGCAGCTCTTCAGGCCCCTGCGGGCGTTTGCTCAAACGTACTTCGACGACATCTTCGTCCACAGTCGTGCGGAGCACGGTCGGTCTGACGTGGAGAACCACATTGACCACTTGCGAGCAGTGCTCGAGTGCATGCGCACCAACAAGCTGTATGCTAACGCATCAAAATGCATCTTCGGCGCTGAAGAAATTCCTTTCTTAGGATGCTTCGTTGGGAAGCGCGGCCTTCGAGCAGATCCTGCTAAGGTTAAGGCCATCGTTGACTGGCCGGTTCCCAAGAACCAGAAGGACTTACGCAAGTGGCTTGGCCTCGCCAACTACTTGCACAAGTACAGCGCGAACTACGCTGAGATGGCTCGGCCATTGTCCAATCTCCTTAAGAAGGATGAGGACTGGTGTTGGAACACCGAGCATCAAGATGCTTTCGAAGCAGTCAAGGAGAGTCTCCTTCATGCCCCGATCCTGGCGTTGCCAGACCCTGAACGTCCTTGTGTGGAACTCAACTTATGTGTGGCACCTAGCCTGTGTGTATCACACTATTCGATGTAACCCCGTTACACCCTCCCCCACCAAGACGCCGGATACGGAGGGTCGTATCCGGACGAAGAAAACACTGACGCCATAAAATAGCAAAAAAACTTGAGATATTATTAGGAGCAAAATCAGCCGAGGCTGCGGCGGAGAGGCAAGCGCGGACTGCGCGGCGCCTCTAGCGTGCTACACGCATCGGCAGGCACTGCCACCGCTCACCAACAGGGGCCTCATGCTTATCAAGCAGGTGGGGCCACTCATGTTCCGCCTAGGGCGCCGTGAGAGCTTGTCGGAGCCAGCTCGTGCAGTCCCAGACTGTATTACGTGCATGGCACCGCCTCTCCAGCGCGTTCTACGCTTTATCCAACGCCGACAAGGTATCCATACCTGGCACAGAGGCTTTCGAAGCCGAAGGGGGTCTTGTTCCTGCGCTCCGCGCTCTGGAACGCCGCGTAGCGGCTATTGGTTTGAAGTCCGATACTACAGCTGACGCTGCAGGCTTCGCAGCATACCGTCACGCTGTTGCAGCTCGTGCACGACTGTGCAGCTGGCAAATAGACTCATGGTCCTAGACCAATGAGCTGGTGGGGCTGTCAAAGCCCATAACCATAGACGCCGCGCGTCATAGGTGTTGGCTCTGGGAGCCGGGTGTGGTGTGGCTTCCGCGTAGATGGCCACGGCCACGGCGCTTTACTAAGCATAAGCAGGAGCATTGCGCACGCTCTTACTGCATGGGCAGCTAATGCACTAGGTGCTGGCTGCCACAACAGTCCTAGGTCAGGACTTGAGCTCGGTCACTGACCCATGAGCTCCCCCACCTAGTGGGAAGAGCTGTTTGACCGCTCACGCGGCCGGAGGCCCTGCCTTGGCTGGCGATCATGGCGATCAAAAGCGTCGACGACGTCGGGGCAGTCTTGCCGTAGAGGTACCTCAAACTCCCATGAGTTCTCTGAGTGGGGATACCCTCTCCACTTCACCAGATACTGGTATTGCCCCTGGTAACGGCGTCGGGCTAACAGCCTTTCCACATGGTAGTGGAGATCACCTTGCTCGTCGAGCAGCGCCGGCGGCGCCCGTGTCCTCGCACGTTGAGGAACCTGTCCGTCCTGAGGAGTTGGAGAGCTTGGAGAGATCGCTGGGCGACGTGCGTCAGACCCTGGAGCGCCATGGGCGGAGGCTCGATCAAGCCGAGAGGGAATCTGACACCACCGTGAATGAGATCCGCGATCTCCAGGAGCGCCTCCAGTGGTGTGAGGCTGCTGAGTCGGCGACTCAACGCCTGGCGCGCCTTGAGCAAGGTTTCGCGCGGCTGGAAGGTCAGGTCGACCTGTTACTGCGACTTCAGCAGGGCGCTGTGGCTCCGCCACGCTGGGCGCCAGCTCCTGGGAACCCACCTGCGCCGGGTCCCGGTACGGCTTGATCAAGCCCACGTAAAACACGGGGTGTGTGCGCATCTTCTTCGGAAGATTGAGCGTATACGCTAGGCCCTTCTTGGCCACGACCGTGAACGGTCCAACGAAGCGCGGGCGCAACTTGGTCTTGAAGACCGCAGACACTGCATGTGTAGGTAGTTTTTTAGCGTTAAGCAACACTAGGTCCCCGACCTCAAAGCTGTCAACATTGCCTCTGCCCCTGGCATCAGCCTGTTCCTTCTGCTTGTCTTGGCTCTCAGCCATAGCGTCACGCACGTGTCGAAGGACACTCAGTCGCGTTGATAGAAACTCATCAACCTGTTTACGAACAGTGAGTGGGCTGACATCAGCAAGCCGATCGGCTAACTCTCCCCCACCAAGCCCAGGACCACGGAGTGGCAGCGTCAGCGGGACGCGCGGGTGAGTGAGGCCGTTCACGTAGAACGGAGTGTAGCCCGTGGAGGCATGCACAGCGTTGTTCAACGCAAACTCGACGAGTGGAAGCATAGCGCTCCAACGCTTCGGCGTTTCAGCGCAAATGCTACGGAGAATGTCTTCGACAACGCGATTCACGCGCTCAGTCTGACCGTCGGTCTGCGGATGGTCCGCTGTGGACATGTCCAACTTGGTGCCGAGCACCTTAAAGACAGCGTCCCAAAACTTCCCAGTGAAGCGGGGGTCTCGGTCAGAGACAATCGATGCGGGCAGACCGTGTTGGCGGAAGACCCGATCGAGAAACAGCTTCGCTGTCCCTTCACCGTCCACGGTGTCCGGCACAGCCGCTAGATGAGCCATCTTGCTCAGACGGTCAACGAAGACCACGATGCCCGTGTTACCTTCCGAGTCCTTTGGAAGGCCAAACACGAAGTCCAAACTCATGGACTCCCAACACCCAGAGGGTACAGGCAAGCTTGCCAGCGGCGCGGCCGCATGCGGTGAGGGCTTCACCCGTTGACACGTCTCGCACGTGCGCACGTACGTGCTCGTCCACTTGTACAGCTTGGGCCACCAATAGGTCCGGCTCACAGAGCTGTAGGTCTTCTCGCGACCGAGGTGGCCGCCAAGCGGTGTATCATGCGCCTCGTAGAGGATACGATACTTCAAATCCTCGTCATGAGGGACCACGACTCGAGGTGTGTCCTCCGCACTCGTGCTGTAGTACAGCAGACCGTCAGAGGTCACCATCGTGACATGAGCAAGCTCATAGTCCGGTCGCCGTGACAACGCGTCTGCAAGACCATTCTGCCTGCCAGGCTTGTACTTCACCTCGAAGTTGTACTCCGCGAAGAAGGACAGCCAACGGGCCATCCTTTGCGAGAGGTGAGGCGACTGGGTCGCAGTGCGTAGTGACGCATGATCAGTGAAGATCACAAACGGCTTAGAGCCCAGCAGGTGAACCCTGAACTTGACGAGAGCATACTTCATCGCAAGTAGCTCTTTGTCATGAACTGGATAGTTCTTCTCTGCAGCCTTAAGCTGGCGAGACTCAAACGCTATCACGCGTTCACGCCCTTCGGCGTCTGCTTGAAGCAGAGCACTGCCTATGGCAAAGTCCGATGCGTCACAGACGACACTGAAACATATGTTACGTGGGTCACCCCAGATAGGAGTGGGTGGCTCACAGACAATGGATATGCATTAGACTAGGCTCTACTATGATAGATAGTGAGTCCTATACATACATACAACAGGCGGCTCTGCCGCGATAAACAACAATACATTCAGTTCACATTTGAAGCCTAAGAGTTCACTAGCCTTGTTTAAGGTACTTCTGTCTCTTGGAGTCCGTAAGTAGTTATCTTACGGTACTCGGTATAGCTCTTGTATAGAGCGTAAGGTTATCGCTATTACTAGAGACTCTCTGAGTCTGTGTCTTCCTCTGACGCTAAAGCTACGGCAGCCCCGCTGCACTAAGCTACGCAGTCGTGTCAAAAATCTGCCTATACACAATGTTGTCCGTGTAGGATCCGTCGTCTTCCTCGAGCTCTGGTCGTTCAATCAGCGCCTTGAACCTGTCCCTGGCGGTCACTCTTGACAAAGCGACGTAGAGCTGCCCGTGTGAGAAGCACGGCGTCGCCAAGTACAGCCCCATGATCTGCACCGTCTGTCCTTGCGCCTTGTTGATCGTCATCGCGAACGCAGGCTGCACCGGGAATTGTTTACGGCGAAGGCGGAAGGGAAATCCTTGCGCGTCGCCGTCGCTGATGAAGACAGTCCTCGATATCAGCACATGCTGTCCCTGACGCTCACCAGTCATGATCGTCGCGTGGATCACATGCGGTTTGAACTCTACAATCCGCAGGCGCGTTTCATTGCACAGGCCCAAGTCCGGGTTCAAGTTGCGCATCATCATGATCGGAGCCCCCTTCGTCAACGTCAGCTTGTGCGGAGGGATTCCGTTGATGTTCACCGTGCTCAACATCTCCTCCTCGAAGAAGTTTCCGTCACCGTCGCTCTCCCCCGAATCGTTCGACAGGTATTCATGAGCGTCGCCTTCCAGCCGGTCCGACACGGCCTCGTTGATGCGCTGAACAACTGCGTTGGTCGTAGTTAGGATCGTCCGGTTGGCAAAGTACTCGTCGTTGGCGATGTCGGGGTTGTTGATATCTCCGTACATCGCGTCAATCATGCGCGTGAGGCCTCTCGAAGGAGCAGGTCTGATTTCGTCGTCCACATCGTCTTCCGCCGGTACGTGCGGTGGGTTGTCGATCAGCATGTCCTTCGGTATCTTCATGAAGTCCCTTCTGAGCGAGGGGTTGACTGCGTGTCTCCCCTCTCCCACTTCAAGGATAAACTCCGAGAAGGCTGCAAGCTCGGCTGCAGTTTGTTCATTCGCTGCCGACCTCACGCGCATGTTCTCCGTCAGATGCATTTGGGAGAAGTGAAGCCACAGCGGTGAAGACTAGAGGCACGCGTCGATCGTATCCGCCGGTGTTCCGCGCACTACGACAGGTAGAATTTGGCGGAAGTCGCCCGAGAGGACAAACACTTTGCCTCCAAATAGCTCTTGCTCGTTGTCCATCAGGTCGCGCAAGGACCGGTCGACGGTCTCAAAGGCATGTCGGTGGTCATCGGAGCCTCATCCCAGATGACCAAGGTTGCCATCTCAATCAAGGCCTTCAGGTGGGACTGCTTGTAGATGGAGCACGTCGATTCTCGTTTAGCTTCAACGGGATCCGGAAGGTAGAGTGGGCAGTGCGCCCACCCATGAGCAATAGAGAGGCGATTCCGATCGATGCAACTGCAAGCGCGATCTTTCCGGACAGTCGTACCGTGGCCAGGATATGCTTCAGAAACGTCGATTTACCGGTGCCTTCCGGTCCATCAATGAAAAATGTCTTGTTGCCACGTGTCGGCGTCTCCACGGCGTCGATAATTTTGTCATAGATAGCTTGCTGTCCGTCATTCAATAGATCCTCTTGGTCCACGGTCGCTTGGAGAAGGAAGTGGTCGTATCCCTGCATTTCGCGGCGAATAAGATTTTTCTGGAGCAGCGATCGAGCACCAACGCTGGGAACTCGCTCAGCTGAGGAAGGTCGAAGTCGGCGACCCCGCGGTCCCGTTCCCCTCCAATAGATCGTTCAGACTCTTGAGTGTGTGGAATTTGACCATGTCATCCTCCGCCTGCCTTTCCAGGTCCCAGTACGTGTCGGCGAAGTCTTCTGTGAGGTCGTCGTAAAATCGATCCCACATTCTGCGGACCGACGCCAGCTGGCAGTAAACAACTCATGGTCGCGAAGAGCTGTCGGAGTTCGTACGGCATGCGGAAGTGGGCTGCTTCAGACATGCAGCTTTCCCACTCGTTATCGTCCTCAAGGTAGCCCGCGGCGAGGGCAGCGTGTTAATATGACTCATGGAAGACACCATCGACGGTGCGCAAGTTCCGGAAGGACGTAGGCCCTTTGCGGGGACACAACAGAACGCGCATGTTGAACCGTTGCTCATCTCTCGGCGAAATATGGACCAACCTCCCCAGAGCGGCCTGGTAGTATTTGGATGTGCGTACGTCTTAATGGGAACCTAACAGTAGATTTTAACCTTTGACTCGCAACTAGCCATATCACACTCTTAGCCACTAATCCGGCGCAGTGCTCTCCTGCTCGCTCGGAGTATACTCGGACGAATACGACTCTCAGTTTGCTGGTTGTATCGATCACCTCCGAAGCACTTTCACTTGGCGACGCAATGTTGCCCCTCGTTGTGTGGTCAACGGAAACATCGCCAGCCGCTGTAGCTTGACCACGACCCGGTTGGGGGTCAACATTCGACGTATTTGTTTCGGGGCTACCGCTGGAGTCAATGCTAGCTTCATGTTCGTCAGACCCACCGGAGTCGACGCCAGACCCTTGCTCTTCGTCACCATACCCACCGGATTCGTCGCCAGGCCCACTCTCTTCGTCACCAGACCCACCGGATTCGTCACCAGAGCCCTGCGCACCTGACACCTTGGCGTTGGTTTCACTATCTCCTTCGTCGCGAGCAGCGTCACAGCTCGACTGCTATCCTGCTTTCAATTTCTTGGCTGCCGGCGGCAACACATCATCGCTGCTAGACTGCACATTCCCTTCACCGGCTTTTGCTTGCTGCACTGCATCGGTGGGGTGCCGAGCAGCCTGGACTCGCTTGTCGTGATCCGCCCAGCGCCGGTTCCGATCCTGCAAGACCATGTGAAGGTGCTGCTCGTGGTATGCGGTGTCGGCTTGGACGGTAGCCTCGCAAGCTTGGTCGTACTCGTGGCGCCGGTTTGCCAGCTCCGCCACGGCGTGATCCACAGCTGGGCTCCCGGATCGATGATATCGCACCATCCGTTGAAGTGCTTCCTCCGCCTCAATCAGAGCATCAGAAGCTACACCCTTTGCAGCATGAGCCCGTTGGAGTTTTACTTCGGCAGCCTGCGTACACTCTGCAGATAGAACGTAAAATGAGCGTACATTCTCAATTAGAACAAAATTCAGTCGAACGCACTAGATCGATTCCATCTAATGAGCACATTTTCCAAGCTCCTCACGCCGAAAACCCTAATAACGTGCGCTGGTGATCGCCTGGGATGCTTGAGTACAGCAAAACTAAACGTGATCACAACTGCGTTCGCAAAATTTTGTTCGCAGCTCGAAGCTTTTCTGTAGTTATATTTTTTGGGATTTTGGTCCTATTGCTTGTATAATTTCGACGACGGTCAACAATGTCCATGGTAAAACGATGAGTAACATAGTTCGCCGTGTTGCGTTTACCATATCATAGATGCTCTGAAAAAAAGTACAGGCTCGTTCAACGGTAACCACCACCAAACACTTCATCACCACCTTGCCGCCCTTGCCGCCCGAGGCTCCCTTGGACCACATGCCGCGGTGCACCGAGCCGCAGGAGTCGCAGTCGAACGAGGCGACTTGACCGAATCCACGTCGTCGCTTGGGATCAATCTGTAGGGGACAGCCGGGAACTTGACGTTCGACATCCGCATCAGCTGCAGATGCAATTCAGCCCGTGTATTCGACCGCCTTGTGCTCCAGCTCGAACTTGAGCACGAAGAATCCTTTCGCGAAGCCGGTGCTGCCTTTCTCCGCGGGGAGTACCTGGTTGTTTTGGGCCAGAGTCTCGAATATCTAGCCCTTCGCACGGCGTTCGGCTTCCCACTGCACTCACCAGTCGCTCTAGCAGGGCCCGGTCACCATCACGTCCTGCAGCCGGTCTAAGTCGTCGTAGAAGTTGCGATTGTGCTCCTCCACCGCTTCATCTGCGACCGTCTAGTCCGAGGCCTATTGTGCTGCCCTAGCGCGTTGAAGACCCGTCTATCATTCTCGCCACTCAGCTGCGAAATCTGAGCATCAGTCGAGTCATCGTTCGCAGCGCTGCCGCAGCCTGTCTGTATGTCCGAGATGCCGCTTAAATTCACGCCGTCGGCATCGACCGTAGCACAGCGACGCATCGCTTCTGATTCTACTGGAGGTGTTCGCACAGCCGTGTATCATCTAAACGCCGAGGGAGATCGCATCCGTCGTCCTCGCTGGCCGAATCGGCATGCCGGAACTACCTCTTACCGTCCGACATCTGCCAAGTACGCTGTAAATTCGTGAATGACAACGAAGTTAGTCCACACCAGGCACATCGTGCCATGTTTATAAAACGGGACGCACCCATCCCCTGTGCGACGCGAGGGAGGCTCCGTGCCCAACTGGCTCCTCGGTCTTGCTTGGCTTGGCTTGGCTTGCCTTGTCCTTGGCCCCGTTCGTCTCGGAGTAATACACAACGGGACCAACGTATCCACTGTCAGCAGCCTCGAGGAAGGCTCCGAGCCCGGCTGGCTGCTTGATCTTGCCTGGCCTTGGTATTAACTCCTGCTTGTGCATTGCCTTCCTCCCGCTTGGCCAGCTTACCGACCCTCTGTTGGCCTGTGGCAAGGCCTACAAGCCAGCCCGAGTGGTGACACCACGTTCTCGGGAGCGGATGCTTGGCAATCCTTCCATCATCCTCCTAAACACGATTCGATCTTGGTGGACGCTGTGAATTCCATATTTTTTCAAAACTTTCCATATTTTCCAAGACAAAACCGATGGTATCGGTTCCGTTACCCCCGGGCCATGTCAATACTGTGTACTGTACGCTTGGGTAATAAAAAAACCATTGTAGCCATTCATTAGCGTCAGGCGAAAGCCGGTACACTGTACACAGTTCCTAACAAACTGTCAATTTCGACACCTAACAGGCTCGGAGTCGTTTGCGACTTCCATTCCGGAGGACGTATTTGTTGTCGATACGTTGGTGAACCCCTACGTGGGGTCGACGCCTGGAAGTGCGTCAATAGTCGCTACCAGGTTGAGCTGAAGACGAAAGCTATATGAGACGGTCCAACCGATTTGTTTGTTGACGCCAGCAGTTGCGGAAACGAGAGTCTCTTCGTGAATCTTACTCGCCGTCCGACTGCGGCCTCTTCGAGCTAGAATGGACGAACACGGCTCGCCTGGGGATCTTCGCCAAGAAAGACATCCCCCACTCCGCGAATTGACACTCTGCTACCGCAAGGCCGATCTGTTGCTTTTCACGTGCCAATGTGGGCACGAAAGCTGCGTCTCGAAGCGCCCATAGTGCTCTCTGATTCGGACAGCTGATCATATTGTTCATAGTTGAGTCGTCCTCGAGTATTAATAATATTAATACTCGATATTATCAATCCACCCTGCCTGATCACCACTTTTGTTGTGCTCCTGCAATCACGTCGAGTAACACCTAGCGCGAGCTGCCGAACACCACGAAGTTAGACGTATCCGTGCGGTGCCGTGTGGAAGCCACCTCGAACATTTGTTTAGCGCCTACTTCGAGGGGAACCGGAACGACTGCTCCAAGTTGGCGCGCATTACCTCCGTCAGAACCATCTTTCACGCTTACATGCTAGCTCGTCGCCAGCTCGGCGGAGGGAACGAACGCCGCCTTACAGATCATCTCAAACACCAATTGGCACACCGCGCCGCCCCACACGCGTGGACCAGCCAAGCGCCCTCGCCCCGTTTGCAGCGTGCATCACCGCTGACCGTAAGCACCACCTCGCACGCCTGAATGGTAATTGACTGCTTGTGGCTTTTATAGGCGAAAGTGCACCCATTCATCTGAAGCACAAATCCGGTGATCGATTTCCGATCATCCTTCTCGCTTCCGAGATCTGCATCAGCGTACGCAATGAAATGCAAATCCGGATCAGCAGGCTTTCTCCACAAAAGTCCATAATCACGAGTGCCCTTCAAATAGCGCAACACGCGCTTTGCCATTACAAAGTGTTCATGAGTATACTTGCTCATGTATTTTCCGAGGGTCCGCACAGCGTTTGCGATCTCCGGGCGTGTGCCTTGCACCAAATACTGCAGGCTTCCTACCAATTCTCGGTACGGTATGCTTGGGTCATTTACCCCGGGTTGATCATCTTCTACTGGACCAGGCAAGTTTCCTATTGCTTGCGGAGTAGCTACAGGCCGGCAGTCCTCCATTCCGAAGCGTTGCAGTATCTTCCCAATGTAGCCACTTTGTGACATCCACAGAACTCGACCAGGAATGTAGGATATCTCCATATGCAAGAGATCTTTCACAGGCCCCAAGTCTTTGATCTTAAACTTAGCTCGCAGTTCACTCAGAATTAGCTCGATGTTCTCGTGTGTCCCCACAATAACCAAATCATCGACGTAGACAGTCACAAATATCGGGCTTCCTCCCACTGAACGAGTGTACACACCTCCGTCCATCTTCGACCGGCGGAAGCCACATGACCTCAAATGCTTGTCAAGCGTCTGATACCAAATCAGTGGCGCCTGTTTTAAGCCATACAAGCTCCTCAGCAACTTACAGACTCGACCCGAACCATCGTTGAAATAATCAGGCATTTCCATGTAGATCTCTGCCTCACCGATCGGTCCGTTCAAGAATGCAGTCACGAAGTCCACATGGCGGACCTCCAGCCCCAAGTTCAACGCTAGCAGTAGTACAAACTTCACTGCCTCCTGAGCCACCACCGGAGAGTACGTCTCCCAAAAGTCAACGCCAAAGCGCTGCTGACACCCTTTGATTGTGATTCGCGTGCGATGACGCACGAGATTTCCCTGCGCGTCACGCTTCCGCAGAAACACCCATTTATTTGCCAGCACTTTCTTGTTCTTGGGCCGGTCCACTAGCTCCCACGTGTTGTTTCGCATGAGATCATGATATTCTTTCTCCAATGCTTCGACCCACTTCGCAGCATCAGGCGAATCCAGCGCCTCTTGCACAGTTTGTGGCTCCATCACCAGATTGACAGCCTCAATGATCAAACTGGCAGGCAGTTCAACTTCATAGCCCTTATAGCGAGGATTCGGGTGTCTAACTCGTGACGATCTTCGAAACGACTCAGCTGTATCACTTGCTTCTGCTTCATCCTCGTCACTCCCACTGTCATTAAGAGCTCGATTAACTTCCCTCATCGGGAAAGCAGGATCACCAAATCCAACCGGCATTTTCTCCTCGAGATCATCTTCATCAGCTGCGAGATCAACGTCCTGTTGACCCTCACCGCCAACCTCAACTTCCCCCACTGAAGGTGATATCGTCATCGGAGCCCGCTGACCAACTACAGGATTGCGGTTAGACAAAGCCCGTAGGTGTGGCGCAGGCGTCCCGACAGTGGATGGAGCCTGGGTGGCACCAGGGGTGTGAATCCCCAGCGACAATGGCTCACCTCCCACCGCAGTAGGAGCCACCTCAGCATCGCTCAACAGACCTGGACCAGGCGCACCTGAACAGTCCGGAGGATGTACGGTAGGAAAAGTAGCGGTAGCAGTGTCACCGTCGCAACGGCGGCGCTTAGATGGAGGACCATCAGAGGAGAAATCCCCAGCAGTACTCATAGTAGACGTGACAGGCAAACGAACAAAGGGAACCAACGTAGGCAGGGGAGAGGGTCGACTCTCCCCTGCCTACGTTGGTTCCCTTTGTTCGTTTGCCTGTATCGTTATGGACGTGGTCGACCATCTGGTCGACCACGTCCATAACGATTATGGAGTAGACGTTCCACATAGCTGCGATCCACAGTCCAGTCCTCCTGAAATTCCACAGAACGTACTTCTTGGATATTGCCAGTGTGCAAACTCAGCACTCGATAACTCTCAGAATGTTTAGCATAGCCCATAAACAAACCAGGCTTGCCTGGGTTCTCGAGCTTGGTCTTCCGAAGCTTCTTCGGCGTGAACCCGAACACCACGCAGCCCCAAGTCCGCAACTTGGAGACGTCAGGCCGCTCACCGAAGCGCCTGAAGTAGGGCGTCTCGCCGTTCAGAGGCTTCGTGGCCGAAATATTTCTCACTTCTACAGCAAAACCAAACGCCTCCCCCCACAAAAGGTCCGGCATATTGGCAGTCGTCAAGATGCAGCGCACCTGTGCCGCAATGATGCCATTCATCCTTTCCACCAGTCCATTCTCCTCTGGACTGTACCCATTTGTCCAGGTATATTCAACACCATGAGCAGTGAGGAAGGTTATAATCTGGTTGTTCAGAAGTTCACGGCCTTGATCAGAATTGAAGACCTCGATCTTGTTCCCCTGGGCCAGCAACCATTTCAGATGAGCTAGCACCACGACCAAGGCATCCTCTTTCCTTTTCATCAGGAAGCCCCACAAGTACCGGCTCGCTTCATCCTGTACGAGCTGGAAGTGTGCGTAGCCATCGTACGTCCCGATACCCATGTAACACATATCGGACATGAGCTTCTGGAAGGGTTTTGTTGCACGGCGAGTTCTCGTTTTCTTGTAAGACATCCGAGTCATCTTCGCCGACTTGCAACTCCAGCATGGAACATCACTATCGTCCGTCAACTCCGAACCCATACCAATTGTAACTTGTTGACGAGCCATTTGTTTTAACGTAGGAGTATTCAAATGAGCGAATCGGAGATGCCAGAGCACCAACGATGTTGCATCACCTCGCTCACTCCTTTGCTGTACTGACGAGACTGATGGTGCATGGTACACCGAGCTTGCTGTAGTCTTCAAGCGGTACCTCCCGCGAGACTTCACCAGCATGACTTGCAACCGCCCTTTCGACAGCCAAGCCACTCGTTCCGAATCACGGAGACCACACTTGAATGTCCACCCATCGTTCTCCAGTGCATCCAGACTCAGCAAATTGTCAGGAGCCGAAGGCGTAAGCAGCACACAATTCAAATCCAGAGTCACATCTTGGTGCGGCTGCTTGCTGTTGCGTACACGTAGCTGCACGTGTCCAACTTGCTCATCCTCCGACACATTGCCATCGTATCCTTGAAATACGTGCGCAGTATCATGCTGCAACTGCGACAGCAAGTCTTGCCGGTTGCAGACGTGCACATCACTGGCAGAGTCCAATACCCATTCAACATCACCTCCACGCGAGTCAGAAACCGACCCAACAATCAAAGTCTCACGAGGAAGACAACCCAACGCATCGACTTTCTTCCTCTTTGATTCACCTTGGCTTCCGGACTTATTCTGCCAACGCTTCTGCTCCGACGTGGCAGAACCAACACCCGCAATTCCATCATCAGACGACTGGTCGGGGCAGTTCGCGCGCAAGTGGCCAACTTCACCGCAGTTAAAGCAAGTCCTGGTTTCCTCCTTGCCGCTCTTCTTCCCTCCACCCGACTTCTTGTTTGCCTTATTCCCTTCCTTGGAATTCAGCTTACCTCCACGACCACCACGCTTGCGCTTGCCTTTGCCACGCGGGTTTTGCTGGTTGGGTTGGGCAGACCGCTTCCCACACGCAGCAACACCAACCGACTTCTGCTCCTCAATGCCAATCTTTTCATCGAGGGCCGACTCGGCACGCAAAGCGTTCATCACCTGTGTAGCCGTAGGAACAGGGCGATCTGCTCTACCATCACGCCCAACGACGTAATGTTTGGAGAATTGTCGTACCACATCACGGTGTGTACGAGCCACGTGACCAAGCAACGTCTCCGCATAATCATCATCTGTCACGCGCTTGCCATAATGCAGGAGCTGGCGACGCAGCGACTCCATTTCACGCAACCATTGCTCCATGGTCTTCTCCGATGTGTACACGTTGGAATAAAACTCGGCACGAGCGAAGATGTAGTTGGAATATTCTCGTTTTGTCTGCTTATCCACGAAGCGGTTCCACATCGCTTGCGCTGTCTCCTCCTGACAGATCATTTCAGCATCAAGCGCAGGAACACCGGACAAAATGGCTTCACGAGCGATGTTATCCTTGGCTTCAAACGCTTGCTGCAGCAATGGGTCACTCCGATCAAATGTGCCATCAACGACACTCCAGCAATCCATGCAAGTCAAAAACGTTCGAAGATGCACGGCATACAGATCAAAACTTCCCTTCATCTTCGGTACATTATCCATTTTCACCGGTACAGACCGAGGGAAGCCATATCCAGGCATGGCACCAAACCCAACACTAGAAGGACCAAAACCAGGACCAAATCCTGCTTGTCCGGGCGGAAACACGCCAAAATTGAAGCCAGCAGCGCCATGACCACTTCCACTAGCGCCTGGCACAGTGGGGAGAGTAGGGAAGTTCCACGATACTCCAGAAGACAATCCGCCAGACGACACTCCACCCGTGACAGCCGCTGCTCGCCGTCGGCTGCACGGCAGGCAGGAGCGCCGCCTCAGACGCGGCGCACGCATGTTCTCGGTAAGGAAGCCAACAGAAAATCAATGCCTTCGTAGAGTGCGTAGCCTGCATGCCTCAATCAATTCGCGCTAGTTGGGGCACTGTGAAACCTGCACGGATGCAAATTGCGGTTAGTGGCAATGATAACAACCCAACGTTAAGCAAAAGCAGTCTACCTACACGGGGAACCAGCGATTGGTGGTAACTGCAGCAGGTCTCCGATCAAAAGTGCGTGCTTGCCCCCCATAATACGTTCTGGAGTCATTGTCATCGAACGCGAGACAGCGTCCGTGCCACCGAGTAGGGATTGATCAGTAATTGACATCTCGTCGATAATACACAACACTATTCGCCTGAATTTCTGCTTCATTTCGATGGTGGGGGCAGAGTTCGACTCTGCTCCGTTGAGTTTTAAGTTGCGAGCATTGTGCATGGTCTTACCCTTGATGTTTATTGCAGCAACACCAGTAAATGCCATAGTCTCGACACTTCCCTCGCGACCCACATACGTGCAAACACTAGTAGGGCGTCAACAACGGTAGACTTGCCGGTGCCTGCTTCACCTCCTTGATATCCTAGCACTTGCGGCTTGATCTCGTATGAATTGCGGGCGAAATCACCTGGAAAAGTCGATTCGGGCAATGCATCGGCAATATCTTGGGAATAAGCGCACAGTAAATGCCTTGCAGCCATCTCAAACATAACGTACTGCCAGAAATTGAGTTGGAAAGCTTCAGATGTCATCGCGATCTCGGGAAACTCTGGTAGTGTCGTCTGGGTCTATCGCGCAGGTGCATCAACTAATCGATACGGAACTGGCGCAAAACATTCATGAAGACGCTCTAAGCGAGTACGAGCATCACAAAATTGCGAAATAAATCGCTGTGTGCCCTCATACGCGTCATTGTCTCTAATAGAACCAGCGCTAATGATCTGTGACGTGTAAGAACCACTACAAAAACCATCTCCGAGAGTCATTCGCTCCACGATATCGTACTGGTCACTTGTTGAGTTCAAGGTCAATTGTAACCGGGATATATTCTGAACAGTATTCGTTGCATCTTGCGAAAGTTTGGCGGTAGACGTATCAACAGCAGTAACGGCCGCCAAATCCAAAAAGTCGTGGGGGGTATCATTAAAGTAGTCGTCAGTGTCACGGGTCATGCCACCAACACCATCCATTGGGGTCTAAGCCGTGGCCGGTGGAGCTCGAGTTCGAAGCAGGTTTGCTTCCCCTGATTCGGTTTTGCCAGTGTCACTGCGCTGAGCACAATAGTAATCCTTGCATTGCTCGTGATACTGCAACATTTGTCGGGGTTGATCGCCATTGCCTAGTTCTAAGAAAGAGTGATATGCGGATACTGGGGACTCGTTCAAATGTAATAACGTATTCTCACGAGGAAGCTTGAAAAGCGTCAGTAAAGCTGTATAGTAGTAGTCGATTTGCTCTCGGTTCAAACTGCTCGTGATGTCAGGAAGTTCATCACCACAAATTACAAGCACCTTTGCTGACGCTAGTCTTGAATATCCAAGTGGTTTGTACGATAGTGAACTCGTACATGTCCCCAATTTTTGGATACCAGTGCACTCATAATTATTGCTCGACTACATCGATGAACGCAACATCCTCCATGGCACTTTCACGTTTCCAATACTTCTCGAGTGACGTTTCACTTGATACATTGATTGCTGTCGGCAGCTCACCCTTACCAGATTGTTGTGAGACGTTCACCTCAACAAAGTCGGTCTGTTTTCGTAGTATTGCCTTCAAATGTACACGAATGAACTCATGCGAGAACCAAAAGGGAGTCTCGTTGAGAATGTACAGCGCCGCCATCGGCGCCGCTACTTCCTGGCCGTTAGTAACAGCATAAAGCATCGAACCGAGAATACGATACCCACGTTCCATCTGGGGCGTATCCACAGGTAGTGCATTCGTTTTCGAGGCAGCCTTCGCGAATGCCGCTATTGATAACGCGGCCTGTTTTTCGATAGGATTCTGATGCTTAAAGCAGTATTTGAGCACGTAAGCTGCCGTGTCCTTTGAACCAGTACTGAGTAAAATTGCGCACCGTGGTTGGCCTTGAATGTGTCCATGATGACACGATTGTATGAATTCACGTATTCACATCCAATGTGCCGATGCAGTAGTAGTTTATGACCGTCTTGTATGGTCGTTGGGCCTAAATGAACACTTTCGGGTTTCAAAAGCGACTAACCCTGCCACGAGGTGTGCGTATCGTTTTCTACAAATACGCAATCAATATTGTTAGCACCCCACTCAATATATTATCATAAAACAACGCATAAAAAATGGTATACCTTGAAACACGACCAGCAATGATTCCAGTAATGCACCTGCAAGTCTCGCACTAGCAAGGACGATGCGAGAATGTTTTCCACTCCAACTTGAGCCGGTCGGCACTTTTCCAAATCACGGAACTGTGAATTTATGTGGACAGTTTGTAGGCTCGCAAGTGCTTCAATCGACTTGTCTAAAATTTCTGATGCTTTATAACTTGTCCCGCAAGCTTCGCAAAGCGACATAGCTGGCGCTGAGGCACCTGGCGCCGGAAGACATCTACACCTGGAACAATTGATTTCAAAACACCATCCGCACCACAATGAATACATCGCGTATCTTGGTTCAAGCACGGAGGTTTCGTTGTCAGAACTGTATTTACCAGCATCACCAAGCGATCATAGAATCTAGAATCGCTACCAATCGCATCAAGCAAAACCCGATGAAGTGTTAGGGAATCCATGCAAACGAATAGCGAAAGGCACGTGCAAATCGCCAGCGAGCTGCGTTTCAGCAGCAGCCCCGAAACAACGAACAACGCCAAAAATACCGCCACCTCGTTTTGGAGCATGTGCAAGCTGATCCCACCGTAGCACTACGTCAATTACAGTGTTCAACACTCTTAGAAAGTATCGAGCGCACTCCACATGATGAGAAGCAGCAATTGCCTTTCGATCGGCGCGACTCGGAGCCAAAAGTATATTGGCATCATCAATTGCCTGCTTCGAAAGCAACCCAGCCTTGACAGCAATGTTGTACGTGCCTGATGAGTCAGGTGATATAGTGAAAAATATTTGGAGTGGCCCAAACCTTTTGAGTATGCCAAACAAGTCCGCATACGACCGAGATTGAACCCGTAAAAGGCAGACTCTGGCGCTCGCAGCCCCTTCCGCAAGTCAATTACGCGCTGAACTTCAATCACAGGGGGGCGAGGTTTGATGCCTCTAGCACGGCACTCTGAGAGACAATAAAAATATTTTACTGCTTGAAGAACGGTACTTCGCTTCACCTCAGCCGCTTTGAGAGCTTGCCGCTTCACGTTCATTTTAAGGTAGAGCGTTTCCCTCGCGTTCTGTGACGCCAAAAAATCGAAAGCGAGCAACATGAAGGCATAATGCTTCTCGAAGGCGTGACCATGAATTTTCAAACAGCGAAGAATCCATTTCCGTACTGAAATATTCTTCGCGCGGGGCTCTGTGGGTCCGCCATAGCCTCCTGGAAACAATGTAGGGAACAACTTGACACAGATGGCCCACTTGGCCATTGGCACGTAGTCATTTGACTTCCGTACGAGTACATCAACGAAGTGTCGCTGTTGTGCCTGAACAATGAGGCTAGAGGCACCAATACACGTGCTTTCCAGACTGTGGTCGCCGTTATCTTCGATGACAGACGACCCAAAGCTTGAATACGTGCCCTCGTCACGAATTGAATTCACGACATCATCTTCATTCGTAGCTAGTTCTGGGCTTGTAGACCTATCGACAATAACATGATGTCTGCGTGTGGTTCATTAGCACCTCTTTGACGTCGTCGATACTCGCGATTGTTCTTGTCTAGGAAGTGCAACATCTTCTTGCACATCGGGATATTCACATCGTATCTCTTCTTGCGGGCAGCCGTCTGAGCAGGTGTCATGCTCCCAACAATTGTGACGCGAACACTTTGCATGAGATCACGGGGTAGCATATCCACGATGGGGCCTTCCGTGTTGCAAACGATATAATGATGAGATTTGATCGTTCGGCAAGGCCCCCCTGTCACAACGGACAATGACACACATGGCAGCATGAGCGCAATTGCCTGCTCGTCTGGCCGTGTCAATATTTGAAACGCTGGTGGCAATGCCCGATACAGTTTCCATTGGCAATCGCGTCACGCGGAGGAGTCTTTGCGTGTCGAGATAGATGACCATCGCAATCCACACAAATGTCAGCTTTAATAACACCATCCTTGCTGTAAATCGCTGTCCAACAACAAAACAGCACAATCAACGTTTGATCAGGACGGAATTACGAATGCTTATTAGTTTTCTTCCTTACCTGATGGCAAGAGGAGCAAACATTTGAGACGGACATCCTTTGTGGATGCATCTTATTGCGTGGTAAGAAAAGCAGGCAATTCTGGAGGAAGTTCCACACGCAGACATCGCTTCATGGCCTGCCACAAAGATTTAATTAGTCGTAATGGTGAGAATTTCCTGGCTAAATCACAAGTAAAAATGATACAAACCTCAACCAATTGATCGGTCACCTTTTTGATATGTATCGCACTGATAGGCCAGTCCAACTCGCATACACAGCGCGGTTTCACTTCACTAGAAGCATCAGTCATTGCTTCAATGGCTGCTCGTTGAATCGCAGCCAAATCGTCAGCAGTAGGAACAACGAATACTAGGCCAGCATCCATTTGTTGTAGCTCAGCGGCCGAGTATATGTCTCCCCTCCGATCTAGCGTCGATCTCGTAGCGCATTTGACAATGTGTTCTCGAGTAGACTGGCTTGTACTTGAGACCAAAGGCTGTGCTCGTAGGGATTGGATCGTCCTGCGATATCGGTGCTCCAACTTCGGCCTGAACGTCCGTCGGAGCAATGCACTCTGCTAAGCTAATAGGTCGAGAAATGTCTTGCTGATGACGCGTAAATGTAGATCCAGAGCTCCGCTGCGATCAGCAGATCGAAGTGCCTCTCGCTCACGCAGTAAAACCTTGTAGGCAGGGCAGCTTCGAATTTGCTGCAACGTCGGTGTGGTCGAAGGTGCTCGCTCGCCATGAGGAATCGGTGCCCTAGCATCAGCTGCAGCCCGAACGTCCGTTCCTTGCATATGACTCGTAAATGTAGACCTAGAAGCACCGCTGCTCCCAGCAACTCGAAGTTCCTCTCGCTCACGCAGTAAAACCTTGTACGCAGGGCAGCATCGAATTTGCTGTAGCTCTTTCGATTTCTGGTTACCCTTCTGCATCGTAGCAAGACAAAGTGTGGCGCACGCAGCCACGGTAACGCGCCTGGCTAAGCAGAAGTGTGGGGGATGCTTTAAATCGTGGAAAACCTTGGCTGCATTAAAGTCAGAGGTACATCGATGGATACTTAGTACTGGCAATCTGTGTTCATGCTTCCATGGAATTCGAACTGAGTAGCGTTCGCATTCATGATGCCGGAAAGGATACTATACAATGCGTGGAATGTGCTGCACCAAAGCTCACCGATTGCTGCTAGCAACAGTATACTCTAGCTGGATAGCAACAATAACCAACAACCTCAACATATAGTACTTAGTTATCCCTTCGATAAGACTTCACTTCATGCCAACATCAAGAACTTATGCATTGAAGCTACCTCATACAATCTTAAACATTGGGCTGATCCTGCTTCTTGCTGTTACGTGGAACTCGTAACCATGGGTGCTCCGTGGACAGTGGAGCGGGGTTTCGCTTGCGCTGTTTCGTCGTGGCTTCCGTTCCTTCTTCCTTGCGTGACTTGCGCTTTGCCGCCGACTTCGCCGCTGGTGTCGCTCCTACATCCCCACATCTCGGCCTTGGGGTTTGTGGTGGCGTGAGGCTATCACCACCATGCGCGAGGTCGATCTCGGCACCGGCGACAGACACGTTCGGGACCCCATCTTGAAGTTGTCGCTCAGTACCGACATGTGTAGCTCGAACTGCTGTTGCTAGCCGTCCGACATTAGCTCCATTGCCCAGCGGTTCAGATACACGATGGTCACGTATCTGCATGCTTCCGACTGGGTTCCCATAGAGAAGTTTGAGCGAGTGAACTTTCTTAAAGCGGTAACAACTTCCTTGGTTGCACTCCAGCCGGTTGAGCATCGAGTCTCTACTCTTCCACACTGTGAGCATGAAGAGAAACTTGTTGCGGCGCGCCATATCCAGCGTCTCATGTAGCTCCAAGAGTGCAGAGAAATCCGACGCGTCAGCGAGATCAATCAGCTCCAGTCGCCAGCACTTTTCGAACTCCTCAAAGCGAAGAAGACACATCTCGACGGCAATATTCGCGTTTGGTGCGGGGTGTTCCGTGATGATGAGTGAACGGGCGTCCTCCACCGTGCGAATTGGATGGCGTCCTTCTTCTGCTGCTTGTCCTTGTAGCTCCGCACGGAGCCGCTCCAGCGTTGTTGCCATCTCAGCAAATCCGAAAATGTTTGGTTCTGTCGGCCGCCACAACAAGATCTCAATTCTTCAACTAGCATCTTCATCATTTAGTAGACCTCTCCATCTCGACGCGGTAATTAAGTTCACTCTTCCATAGATACCATACTCCGCAGAACTCGCGCGAAATCACCGTACGTGCCCGACGGATGATGCCCTCGGATCACCACCCTTTCACCGGCACCGGTGTGATCGTCGCTTCCGCCGCTGTTGCGAGAGTCCACGCCGCCTCGCAGCAACTTGACTGCTCGCGGACGCTCGTTTCCTGCGCTAAAATAGCACAGCGTTGCGTCGCGTGCTCCACTTGCCTGTTGCCCCTGTTGAAACCCACGACAAGCGTCGCAACCACGAACGGTTCGTTAGCTGCACAGCCTCGTTACCGTTGAAACGGCACTTCGTGGTGTTCGACCGCGCAGCCACCACCATTGTTGCCATTGGGAAACGCCTAGCCATTTAAACGACATGCAACCACGAACCGATCGTTAGCTGTTCATCCTCTTACCGATGATACGATACTCCGACGTGCTCGACACGGGGTCCACATATTTGCCCATAGGCCCCAGCTCGCGCACCACCACCCGCCGCTGCACGTCGCAAACCCCACACGGACTAGCAGCAACTTGACTGCTCATGCTCTTCATTTGCATGCACCACTCGCCCGTTGCCCCTGTTAAAAAACCACGGCAAGCGACTCAACCGCGAACCGACCATTAGCTGCACATCCTCCTAGCCGTTGATACGGCACTCCGTGGTGTTTGCGACGGCGCCCGCGTACCTGCCCTACGGTCTGCTGCTCGTTTCGAAGATAGTATTGACCTAATCGAAACAGAATGCAGGGAAGGGCTTGGGCATTTGCGGTCTGGTTGCCCTGCTCAGTTTCGAATTATCCGAGCGCAGCATACCCGACAGCCAATTGATGCTAACCGCGAACCACTCCGTGCCTCACGTGGCGCAACCTCTGCGCATTCGTGGCCGCCATACCATCGCATCGGACACGTTGTCCCACCAAGTACTTCCGGCACAAGGGCGCAGCAAGTATGGCTTCGGCTTTTTGGGCAGCCCTATCACGAGAGCAACCCGCGGCACCGCGAAACCACGCCAACACCTTCAATTCCGGGGATGATTGCAGTTGTTGGTGGTGATCATGATTTCGTCGAGCCGCAACCATGGCCGCAAGACATCGTCCGCATTGCGAACAATGTCTTCAGCGCATCGAGGCCGTATCCAGTCTCCCGGAAATACTCGGCCTACCGCTATGACTGCGCATGTGACGGAGACCGTTGCGATGCCGACCACGGGGGACGGTCGTGCAGCTCGTGCATCAATGTCAACCAAGGCATCGTATGCGTCGACTCTATTTGCTTTGACAGTGATGACTGTGGCAATCGGGTGCAGCAACAATACGCGCTCGACTTGATCTCGACCCACGTTGGACTCGGTGTCGTCTGCAACGTCGCGATTCCGAAAGACGCATTCATCGTCGAATACCTGGGCGAAGTGTTGCTCGGGCCCAATGCCCATGAGCGCACTGACAGGCACTACCAAGTGGAGCTCAAAACCAAAGCAAGCTGGGACGGACCGACTGAAGGCTTCATCGATGCCGCTAGGTGCGGCAATGAAAGCCACTTCATCAACCACTCGTGTGCTCCAAATTGTGGACTCTATGAGCTCGAGTGGACGAACACGTCCCGACTTGGCATCTTCGCCAAGGCCGAAATTCCAGCGTTGCGAGAGCTGACTTTCCGGTACACCAAGTCCAACCTGTCGATGTTCACTTGCGAGTGTGGCCACCCAAAGTGCATCTCCAAACGTACGTAGTGTTGCTGTACGTCTGCGCAGTCGTTGGTAGTACCACCGATACGCGCACTTAATACTGAGAGTCAACAAGTTCCGCTTTGCACGGTCTTCGTGTCACAAACGTTTGTTTCGCCGGCCTTGAGCAACTGACTAAAACAACGCCTCCTTCAAGTCACGGTAAACCAATGCTTCGCTGAGGTCCTGCTGTGAGTTCTCTGACTCGAAGTTCGGCATCAACATAGCGTTACAGTGCTCGAGTTACTCGATGTTGCCGTCTCCTGGCCTGCCCAGCGTGCACAGGCGTGCCTGCAATGGCAGCCACATCGATCAGCTGAACCACTGGAAAGAACACCTGTCGAGGATCAAGCTGCACGGCCCGTTCGCGAAGTCCGAGTGTCAGTGCGCCGCGGGGTCGTCATCCAGAAGTTGTACGGTGTTCTCAACCTTCTTGTCCTCAATCGACCCACACGTGAGTGCCTGTTTGCATCTTCTCTAATGACAAGCACAGCAAAAAAACGTCAGCACCCCCCATACCCAGGGTTCGTCTCCACCGCAGCTCGTTACCTCGCCAGACAACCACCATGAGGATCGCGATGGTCTCGTGGAAGGGCTGGAAAGCCGTAGCGGCGCGGGCTATTGACTTAGATCGTGAGGCGCAGCACAAGCGTCAACGCCGTCTCCTTGCCAGTCAAGCCGCATGTCGCCCGTGAAAGGAGGTCGTGGTACGGCACAGTAGTTGCTGCAGCTCACGTTCAGCAGCCGCGGCGTCGGGGCCGTGCGGCTTGGCTGGCAGCGGGGGCCCGTCTTGAGACGAGAAGTGGCTTCTTACAGCAGAGCAGTTCTGATTTTGCCAAAGGTGTGGCGCACGTCAGCACGCCACGCATTTTCTGAAACGGCTGCCATCTCCACCGAAATGCCGTTCAAATAATCAACCAGCAAATGCTGCCACTGCTACTGCCAATCGGTCGCTGAGCGGGAGGACGCATGTGAATGCCTGTGCGTTTCTCCCACACATACCTACCTCATCGATGCAGCTAGCTATCTCGCAACACGGGGCAGGTCTCTCGCCTTTTCCCGATGAATCCTACCAGTCACCGCACTTCTAATAATCGCTTGCCAGCCCTGCACGCGCATGCCAGCACGGTCACCAGGCGCCCACTTGGCGTGCATGTAGCAGCAGCAGCGGCTTCGTGCTGCTGCCTCCATGATTCCCCGCCGTGGATGATCCTGTTTGGTGCGGGGTGCTATCGGCTTTGAGTAATACGTGTGTCCGAAGTTTGTGGGGGCAGAGGACGCCGTGGGAAACTTGCCGCATCATCACGACCTATGTCAATGCTAGTTCATCGTCGAAAGTTGAAGTTGAGCGGGCGTTGAATCGCCCTGCTCACTTGTGTGTGACCATACACTGACTGATCATCGGTCTCGACAATGACACAATACGTCTCGTCAATGACAATACGTCTCGACAACCCCCATAATATATCAATACTTCCATATAATACACGGAAGCAAAACGAAAGCAACTGTTTTATTCATTCGTGACGCCCTCGGTTTCGGCAGGGTTGACCTTATAAAGTCCTAAAGGCATAATGTTATGCTGTGTGTACTTATCTTTGCCAATCGGTGAGCAAATCTACCAAGTTCGCCAGGTTATCAACTTATAAGCGGCCGAAAACGGCTGTACTGTTCAGATCAGTCCATGCCATATCTAAGGAGCTGCGTTGCGTTGCTCGGGGCTGTGTGCACGAGGGTAAACCACGACGTCCTATAGTAGCTGTCCATCTCTAACGAGCTGCGTCCGCCTGCTTATTCATCTCCATGGATTCGACCGGCGTTGCCTCGCCCTCGCCCTCGCCGGCCCCCATGTCGTCGCTGCCAGCTCCACATCCTTGCATGGCGCGGCGGTGGGAGGCTGTCGCCAGCACCACCAACAAGCCGTGCACCGTCTCGCGCAACGGGGCCTCATTAATCGCAGCGCCGGGTGCAGCTCGCGCGCATCACCGCGCTCGCGGACGGCATCTCCTCAGTCGTCTCGGTCGCCTCTGTCCGCCGTCTCAACCTCGGCGACTGGCCGGCATTTCTCCGGTCACTTTGGCGACCGTCTCCCGGTACATTGTTCCTGTTGCTGCTCTGTTGGTCTGTCTGTATCTCTGTCTGCTTTCCAGTACGCTTGCCTACTTCTAGGACACTAGCTTGCGGGCGTTGTGCGTGCGGCGGCCCCGATCGCATCAACAACAACTTGCGGTTCAACGAGCACTGCTCGTTTTAAACAGGTTGAAGTTGCGCAGGTTGAAGTTGCGCGGGGCCGTCACCCTGTCTGCCGCCAGTTGTCTCGACAATCCCCCATTTGGTCTCGACACTCCACCAAAAAGACAGTAACAAACAGGTACAGTGTGCCCGAGGGTTGTAGGGTAGCACTTTTAGAAACGAAGTGGGTGCCATAAGCAGGGGACATTGTGCCGGCGAAACGGGCACACTATAGCTTAAACAAGTAAAACGGCCGTGTCCCGTATGTAGCGAGCCGTGGCGAGTTGAAGCTGCGAAGGTTCGGCGCTATTTAGCTGGAGCGTCGCGCGGATACTTCGATAGCACCGTGCGCTTTCGTGTAGGTTCATTTTTATCGCGGTGCGCGACTGCTCGCGTGCGAGCGCGTGAACTTGAAGCGGGGCAGTACCGTGGATTGCCTCTCAAGTAGGCCGAAGTATCGTATACCTATATAGGGTTAGAATTAGCGGTTATTTTTTTCTAAGAGCAGGGGACGGCATAGACAACACGCTGTTCCATGCATCATTCGCGGCATACTGGGGCCAAGCTTACGCCTAAAAAATGCGGGCGCGACACCCCGCCCCGAAACCCTTATAAACAGGGCGTATCCATTTCTGTCATTTTAAAAACGCTTAGCTTTCAGTTCTAAGCTGAAAGAACTTCAACATCATCATGCGCAGAGGTCGCGAGTTGGACGTCTCAGCCGCGCTGGCGGAGGTGCAGGCGCGCCAGCAGAGCCTGTCGCGGGGCGCCGTGCTGCCTCGCACCTCTTCTCCACCCGCATCCTCGCCGGTGATAACGAAGGAGGCGGCTCTGCGCCGTCCGCCGCCCTCCCAGTGGCTCCAGCGTCGCGTCGTGCGCCGCAGTGAGCTCCAGGAGACGGCGCTGGAGTATCTGGGCAATCTGGAGCTGCTACCTTCAGCGTCGCTGGCCGCAGCGCACGCGCTTGTGGCTCAGTTCATCGCGCTGCCGCCTCGGCACGAGTTCCGCTTCGTGCACCCAACGACTGGCGCGCGCGTGGACGTCGCGGAGGAGAGCGGTGTGCCAGTCGCAGGGCTTCCCTTTCTCTGCGTTGTGCTGCTACCCGTGAAGGAGGTGGCAAGCGGAGCTTCAGTTGCTGATGCTATCGAGATAAAAGAGGGGCGGGGCTGTCGCCCCGCAACGGCGAAGCAGCAGCTAACACCTCAGCAGACGAAACCGCGGCCGTGGACGGTGGAGAGCAGCGCCAAGCGACCAGGTGTGGATGTAGTGAACATGACGACAGGTGACGTTCTGGAGAGAGCTGCGCGTGCTGCTGACAGGGAGATGGTTCTACCGGCGAAGCAGGCGTCGTTGACAGTGGACAGGGAACTTAGGAAGGTTGCGGGAGGAGACAGAAAGGAGGAGGGTAAACCTGCACGTGTTGCAGCTGCGAGTGCCGGATCAAAGAAGTCTACTGGAGAGCGGAGGCTTGCTCTGGAAACCCCAGCTACAAGCAGAGCCAGTATCTTGCTGGAGCCAGAGGTGAAGTTGAGTACAGGACAAACTGCCGTACATAAAGTCTCTGAGAAGCTCCGAGATACGACACAATGCGTCCCGCAAAAAACATAGACGTACAAGCGTCAACGGGGCTAGCTGACGTTTTACTGACTGTTAAAGAGAAGGAACCTGTGAAAGGATTTTCGCCGAGTGTTCCACGAGAGAATACCTCTTCAGATATGACCCTGGCAACGACGCTTTTGCACAACCAAGACGTGGCACAGGAGAATGCTACCCACGACGGTGTCAGAACTGATGAAGCTGGGATGGAAATGACCCTAGAAGCGACGACTTTTTCGGAACAGGAAATCTACCGGAAGCCAGGACCTCTTCGCCGATCTCGGTATTTTAAGGCGCTTAGCGTTGCCAAACTAGCAGAAGAAATCTGGAACACTGAAGAACCGGGGGACCAAGAGCTGGTCTCTGATGAACAGATGGAGAAACTAGTACGAGTGGTTGTGGATATGTTTTACACTGACCTGCCTGGCGTAGATCCGCACCAGCTTAGTGTGGCGTGCCAATATTACGGAATTCACTGCAAAATGCAACCACGTGCGTGGAGGTGTAGATGGACAGATGACGCAATACTTGCTTAAACTACTTCCAGCAGAACTCGAGACCGTACAAGATGTCGAAGTGGTCCGGCATTTTGAGAACGCGTTGAACTTGTTTGCTGGTATGAGGGGATGGCAAGCGCCCACGAAGTTACGTGCGTCTGTCTTCGAGGACAAGCAACGATTGCAGCTTATACCAGCATCGAATAGTAGAAGACTGGCCCTGCTTCGCTTGACTGACAAAGATCGACAGCTATTTGCTCTCGCGAGCGCGGGAAACGGCTTAACAGGACTTGAGAAGTGGCTAGCTGACGGCTTGGAGATTACCTACGTGCTTCTGTACGGCTTTCTGCATTCAAGGCGAAATTCAGGGCCCAAGGCTCTTGTGAAGCTGGAAACCGTACACGGACGCCAGGAACGTATTATAAGCTGCGGTCCAAAAACTTTCGTCTTTCAGCTTTGAAGTATGGAAACGGTTAGAGTTTCGCATCTCTGATATTAAAGACATTTCGATGGTGAGGTGGTTGAACGAGCTGCTGAGAGGTTTTGTACGAGATAGCAACTTGTTCAGCGGCGAGGTCGAATGATCTGTGTTTTATACTGAAATTGTTGGATATCTGGCTAGAAAATCGGCTCAACTGGGTCAAAGCTTATCTGGGCTGATGATCTCGGCTACGCGCGGACCACAGCAGAGTGCTGCCATGGAGTGCATACGGCTCTTGCGACAACTACTCCAGCAGCAAGAGCTCCATTCGACAGCGACAGAGACTTACTTGGCGAATATCGTGCTAAGGATTGCCGATGTCGATAAAATCAATCCTTCGCGAAGCAGCTCAGCTAGGAGAATCTTTGTGAGCGGCAAGGAGTCTATATTGACACAGTATCAATGTGAAATGTAACGGTGTTACATCGAATAGTATGATGCACACAAGCTAGGTGCCACACATAAGTTGAGTTCCACACATATGTTACGTAGGTCACCCCAGATAGGAGTGGGTGGCTCACAGCCAATGGATATGCATTAGACTAGGCTCTACTATGATAGATAGTGAGTCCTATATATACAAACAACAGGCGGCTCTGCCGCGATAAACAACAATACATTCAGTACACATTTGAAGCCTAAGAGTTCACTAGCCTTGTTTAAGGTACTTCTGTCTCTTGGAGTCCGTAAGTAGTTATCTTACGGTACTCGGTATAGTTCTTGTATAGAGCGTAAGGTTATCAATAGTACTAGAGACTCTCTGAGTCTGTGTCTTCCTCTACGCTAAAGCAATTGCAGCCCCGCTGCACTTGGTAGCACTTGTAGTCAATCCGACACCTGAGTCTTACGACTGTCCCTCTGTGAGGATGGAGCAATTTGCCCAATTACCCCCGAACCAACAGGACGGGCTTAAGAAGCTGATGTCCTTGATCGGCCCGGAAGGTGTGGCCCATCTTGCTTCGCAAGGCCCCGACGCGGTGCACGCGCGTCTGGAGGCGTTTTCTCAGTATGAGAATGCTCTGTTGGAGCACGTCCAGCAGAAGATGACTGCTGCCGCGGCGTCTGTGACGCCCAGGCCGTCATCGGACGGTGCTTCACGAGCCAAACCACTCATGGTGAGTGTCAAGACCTTTGAGGGCAAAGAAGGTGAAAGCCTTATGCTCTGGGTCAGAGAGGCCGAAATGGCTATGGCGTCCGCCATGCTCAAGACTGAGCAGCAGCGCGTGGCGCTTGCTATCTCGAAGCTCGGTGGCCGAGCGCGAGATTGGGCCCTGACGTGCGGCACGTCAGTGGACACTGCGTTCCCTTCTTGGGATCAGCTGAAGGCCCAGCTTTCGCGAGTGTTCTCGCCGCCTAACCAGGCGTATCGCGTGAGGTCACGCTTCATGTCTACCCGTCAGGGTAAGAAGGAGTTGGTGGACTTCGTCCAAGAGTTGCGAACTCTAATCGCCGGTATGGCGGCGGAGAGGTGGTCACTGTGACCGTCTTCATGGAAGGTCTGCGCACTGGCGTGGTCAGGACGGAGGTCTTCCGTGTTCACCCTACCTCTTTTGAAGAGGCTGTGAACGTGGCGTTGAACGCCGAGTTCAACTTCAAGTCGGCCCGACTTGGTTGGACGGCTTCCCAAGCCAGCTCTTCCGGAGCCTCTGACGCGTCCAATGGCGCTGTCACGATGGACCTCAGCTACGCTGAAGATGAAGAAGCTGAGCTTCCGGCTGCGGAGCAGCGCACGGGCATCCGTCGATGCTATGTGTGTGGGAGCACCCAACACCTGCGTCCAGGTTGTCCGCTGCGCAAGCAGCGCCAGGCTCCCTCGAGCCGAGGCTCGACCTCTGAGCCGAAGCTGGGCTCGTGGCGGGGAAACGCCAAAACGCAGTAGGCGCGGGGCGCCCTGCTGGGGAAGAACTGGTTCTGTTGAGCCTCAGGGAGGAGGTCGACAGGGCTTAGCCCCGAAGAGCACCGTGCTCTCTAACAACACGGAACGTGTATGCAAGCCGGGCTTGCTGGTCGTCGAGGCGACCGTGAAGGGCTTGAACAAGCCGTGGAAGATCCTTATCGACTCAGGAGCGTCGGGAATTACGCTCGGCGCTCCACGATAGAAGGAAGTCAGCTGTATGCTGAGGCGCTGAAAGCGCGTACGAGTGATGTCATCACGGTCCGTCTTGCAACGGGAACCCGTATGACGGTGCCCAAGGTTACGGTGAACCTGGGCGTGAAGTTCTTGGACGTCGATAGCGTTGAACGCTGTTTGGTCATCGACCTGGATTCGAGGTATGACCTCATCCTGGGCATGGCATGGCTTGAACGCCATGAGCCATGGATCGACTGGCGGTCGAAGACCTTAGGCGCTACGCGCTTGTCTCCTAGGGGAGCATTGGCGAGTCATGAACCCACCTCTGCTAGGAAGCAAAAGCGCTATTGGCGCGGGCACTGGACCGAGTCGGTCAATGTGCTGGACATTGGAGTGTCCGAGTTAATGGACACTGGCGTCGAAGACGCGAGTCCCGAGCACTGCTCGTGGGCTGACCGTGGAGTGGCACGTAACCCACGGAGTGAGACATATCACGATGAGTCATTCGCTGCATACCAGTCATGACATGGTCGACGATCAGTCGAGGCATCTTGGGCACAGCCCTAGTGATGCGCGTGGAGCGGCACGTAACCCGCTGAGCGGTGCTCGTCACGAGAGCGCAGCATCGCTGCGTGTCACTGATGGCGTGGTCGGCTGTGAGCCGAGGCATCAAGGGGAGGACCCTGACGATGCGGGTGGAGTGGCACCTAACCCACTGGGTGAGGGCCGCGAGCATTGCAGCTCCTCGCCGGCTCAATCCGAGCAACAGGAGGTGGAAACACCTGAGGACACTTTAGTGTGAAGCTGCTGGCCTCTCCGAGGCGTACAGCTTCCGCAAGGAGGCGGCAGCGACGCCAGATGGCGACTGCGAGACACAAAACATCTGTTATGACACATGAGGTGTCTGTCGCTGACGACGATAGCGAGCAGCTATATACACTCGTTAATGGAGTGACCGGTGAAGCCGAGGGCAATGCTAGCCTCGAGGCTATCCCGGCGCTGAATGCTCTGCTTGAGCTGGACGAGATGTCCATTCCCGACTTCGGGAACGCCTTGAAGGCCGGCGAGTTAGCCGAGGTGGTCATGATACGACCTGAAGAGGGGCTGAACTCCTCATCGCTTATGGACGAAGCTGTCCTTGAGGACACGAAGGAGGCACTCAGTGCGCGAAGTGGATCTTCGATCCTGAAGGACCCTTCGGATCCCTTCTATCCTTTGGTTAAGGAGTACCAGGACGTGGTCTCCAATGACCCGCCGACTGGCTTGCCTCCTGATCGAGGCGTTCGTCATGAGATTGACCTAGTTCCCGGAACCAAATACTGCGTAACACGGCAGTGGCCCTTACCGAAAGAGCAGTGTGACGTCATTGACGCGTTCTTTAATGCCAAGCACGCTGCGGGCATGGCGCGTGAGGGCAAGTCTCCGCACTCAACGCCAACGTTCTGTGTCAGAAAGCATAATGGCAAGTGGCGCATCGTTCATGCTTTCAATAAGCTCAATGCGGCCACCATTCCGGCGCAAACGCCGATTCCTAGAAAGGATGTTATGCAGAATAACATGGTCGGCTGTACCATGTACAGCGCTTGACCTTGTCGATGGTTATTACCAACTGCTCATGCGAGCGAGCGATGTTCCGCTGACAGCGGTTAGTACTCCGAGCGGGATGCTCTGGGAGTGGCTGGTCATGCCCCAAGGGCTGTCGAATGCACCTGCGACGTTCAATCGTCTGGTGACACAGCTCGTTAGGCCCCATCGGGCGTATGCACAGACATACTTCGACGACATCTTCGTCCATAGTCGTGCTGCCGATGGCAGGTCGGATGTGGACAACCACATTGACCACTTGCGAGCGGTGCTCGAATGCATGCGCACCAACAAGCTGTACGCTAACGCATCCAAATGCATCTTCGGTGCTGAAGGGATTCCTTTCTTAGGATGCGTTGTTGGAAAGCGAGGCCTTCGAGCAGATCCTGCTAAGGTCAAGGCCATTGTCGACTGGCCCGTTCCAAAGAACCAGAAGGACTTACGTAAGTGGCTTGGCCTCGCCAACTACTTGCACAAGTACAGCGAGAACTACGCTGATATGGCTCCACCATTGTCCAATCTCCTAAAGAAGGACGCGGACTGGTGTTGGAACACCGAGCATCAAGATGCTTTCGTGGCGGTCAAGTAGAGTCTCCTGCACGCGCCGATCTTGTCGTTTTTTTCCAGACCCCGATCGTCCTTTCAGTGTCGTCTGTGACGCATCTGACTTTGCCATCGGCAGTGCTCTGCTTCAAGCAGACGCCGGAGGGCGTGAACGCGTGATTGCGTTTGAGTCTCGCCAGCTTAAGGCTGTAGAGAAGAACTATCCAGTTCATGACAAATAACTACTTACGACGAAGTATGCTCTCGTCAAATTCAGGGTTCACCTGCTTGGCTCAAAGCCGTTTGTGACTCTTCACCGATCATGCGTCACTACGCACTGCGACCCAGTCGTCTCATCTCTCGCAAAGGATGGCCCGTTGGCTGTCCTTCTTCGCGGCGTACAACTTCGAGGTGAAGTACAAGCCTGGAAGGCAGAATGGTCTTGCGGACGCGTTATCCCGTCGACCAGACTATGAGCTTGCTCATGTCACCATGGTGACCTCTCCAGTCCTGGACCTGGTCCGCGCTGCGTATGCGCGCGATGACATGTGTGTCGCCCTGTTACGTGCTCTTGGGAGCAAGGAGTTTGAAAACTCGGACAAGAAATTGTCGGCGCGCTTGCGCGCGAGCCTGCACCGCTACTCCATCGCTGATGGGATGCTGTATTACAGCACGGGTACAGCGGACACTCCTCGTGTCGTGGTCCCTCATGACGAGGATCTGAAGTATCGTATCCTCTTTGAGGCGCATGATACGGCGCTTAGTGGCCACCTCGGTCGTGAAAAGACCTACAGCTCTGTGAGTCGGACCTATTGGTGGCCCAAGCTGTATAAATGGACGAGCACGTATGTGCGCACGTGTGAGACGTGTCAACGGGTGAAGCCCTCCCCGCATGCGGCTGCGCCGCTGGCAAGTTTGCCTGTGCCCGCTGGGTGCTGGGAGTCCATGAGTTTGGACTTTGTGTTTGGCCTTCCGAAGGATTCGCAAGGCAACACTGGGATTGTGGTCTTCGTTGACCTTCTGAGCAAGATGGCTCATCTAGCGGCAGTGCCGGACACCATTGACGGTGAAGGGACAGCAAAGCTGTTTATCGATCGGGTCTTCCGCCAGCATGGCCTGCCCGTTTCGATTGTCTCGGATCGAGATCCCCGCTTCGCTGGGAAGTTTTGGGACGCTGTCTTTAAGGTGCTCGGCACCAAGTTGGACATGTCCACGGCGTACCATCCGCAGACCGATGGTCAGACGGAGCGCGTGAATCGCGTTGTCGAGGACATTCTTCGCAGCATTTGCGCTGACACGCCCAAGCGTTGGACCGCCATGCTCCCACTCGTCGAGTTTGCGTTGAACAACGCTGTGCATGCCTCCACGGGCTACACTCCGTTCTACGTGAACGGCCTCACCCACCCGCGCGTCCCGCTGACGCTGCCACTCCGTGGTCCTGGGCTTGGTGGGGGAGAGATAGCCGATCGGCTTGCTGATGTCAGCCCACTCACTGTTCGTAAACAGGTTGACGAGTTCCTGTCAACGCGTCTAAGTGTCCTTCGACACGTACGTGACGCAATGGCTGATAGCCAAGACATACAGAAAGAACATGCGGATGCTAAAGGCAGAGGCAATGTTGAGAGTTATGAGGTCGGGGACCTAGTGTTGCTTAACGCTAAAAACCTACCTACACATGCAGTGTCTGCGGTCTTCAAGACCAAGTTGCGCCCGCGCTTCGTGGGACCGTTCACGGTCGTGGCCAAGAAGGGCCTAGCGTATACGCTCAACCTTCCGAAGAAGATGCGCACACACCCCGTGTTTTACGTGGGCTTGCTCAAGCCGTACCGGGACCCGGCGCAGGTGGGTTCCCAGGAGCTGGTGTCCAGCGTGGCGGAGCCACAGCGCCCTGCTGAAGTCGCAGCAACAGGTCGACCTGACCTTCCAGCCGCGCGAAACCTTGCTCAAGGCGCGCCAGGCGTTGAGTCGCCGACTCAGCAGCCTCCACCACTGGAGACGCTCCTGGAGATCGCGGATCTCATTCACGATGGTGTCAGACCCCCTCTCGGCTTGATCAAGCCTCCGCCCGTGGCGCTCCAGGGTCTGACGCACGTCGCTCAGCGATCTCTCCAAGCTCTCCAACTCCTCAGGACGGACAGGTTCCTCACCGTGCGAGGACACGGGCGCCGCCGGCGCTGCTCGACGAGCAGGGTAATCGCCACTTTCATGTGGAGCGTATTCTAAAGCGTCGTCGACGCGAGGACCACAACCAGTATCTGGTGAAGTGGCGAGGGTACCCCCACTCTGATAACTCATGGGAGTTTGAGATACCCCTCCGGCAAGATTGCCCAAACGTCGTGGACGCTTTTGATCGACAGGATCAAGGGAGCTCCACGAGCCGGGGGCCGAGTAATCGGTCGCCTCCCGCTTCCCGACAATAGGTCGGGGGGCTGAAGGATCAAACGCTGGGCTCAAGCGTTGATCCGGAGCTGTGGCAGCCATGGATCCACTTCGGTGGAAGCTGCTAGAGCTCGAAGGAGCAGGATAGGCAGGCCCTGGGGGCAGTGACGAAGACGGGGGCGCACGGCGCTTATCTTAACCTTGGCGAACTCAAAACAGAGTCTGCGTTCGAGTCGCACATCGGCTTCAGCGAAGCTGGCTCGCAGAGCCTCCAGCGAGGTGAGCTGCTTCGCATGCTCTACCCAGTTGCTGAACTGGGCATCGTCCTCCTGGACGGACTCTCCTGCAAGGAGCACGACGGGGTAAGTCCGCATCTGCGGCACCGAAGCACGACGTGCTTGATCGGCTAGACGAGTACCATACTCAGCCGGATTGTCTCTTGTGGAGTCAGCAGCCTCCTTCGGAGAGCAGCCCGAGTTTGAAACTCAACGGCAGCAGTGGCCGCGGGCCCAACAATCCACGTGCGCAGCGAGCGCTGCGTCATGGCGTCCTTTACCATTTCGGCAGGATCGCGTGGCGTGAAGTGATAGTCTCGACGAGAGCTAAGCAAGGGTCGCGCCGCAGGCCGCTGGGAGCGCTGGACTTCCCCTTCCTCGAGCTGTTGCTTTTGTACCTCATCGAGGGGATTGGTGATTCCAGACCGGAGGAAGCGCGGTGAGCTCTTGAGCCGCGCCACGTTCGGAGAACGGGTTGGGCGCACGCGGCCCACTAGACTCCGGCTCGGGCGAGCGGGAAGGCTCATGCATAGAGCTATCGGTGTCGTAGTCCACCTCATCGAGGCCCGCGAAGAGCTCATCGCGAGCGAGACGAGGGCGACGCGAAGCGTCTGAGGACTTGGTGTCCGTAGGCATGGCCCTCGAGCCCTGCTGGTATCGTCGCTGGTGCTCGGAGTGATACTCCTTCACAGAGAGCTTGTGCGCGGAGCGCGTAGGAGCTTCGGGATTTGAAGCCGGCGACGCACTACGTGCTGGCGAGCCCCTGGGGCTGGATGCGGGTGACGCGGAGGCGGAGGAGTCTTTCCGGTCGAAAGACCAAGAGGCTTTCTGGCTGGCAGCCATTTCGCAGCTCGTTGAACTTGGAAAGTTCTTGAGCGAGGTCTTGTGATGGCTAGCGACTAGCGACACGCGTGTTCCGTTGAACAATACCTCAACCGAGGCGATGACGAGTGAGGACATGTGTCCTCAGTCTGGTGGGGAGGGTACATCGAATAGTGTGATGCACACAAGCTAGGTTACACACATAAGTTGAGTTCCACACATATGTTACGTGGGTCACCCCAGATAGGAGTGGGTGGCTCACAGCCAATGGATATGCATTAGACTAGGCTCTACTATGATAGATAGTGAGTCCTATACGTACAAACAACAGGCGGCTCTGCCGCGATAAACTACAATACATTCAGTTCATACCGTTTTTACCGTTTCTATACCATTTCTTTTTCTATATACAGTACCGTAATATCGCTCTGAAATCGCCACGGCAAGTTCAAAATATCAACTTTTTACACGGATAACCGTCGGTTACACTGTTAATACAGGTCTGCTTCGTATGTTATATACTTGACTACATACTTCGCACTTTATACCCCATTGCAGGTCATGACTCTACTCTCACCATAATAAGTCGGGTACCCCCGACAACTACATGCAGTTTTATGCGGTGCTTTTCAACACTTCGAGTATCTAAACTACCACTACGTATAATTAGTAGGTGGCGGCTGGACCATCGACGTTTTTAGCCTCTGTCCACAATCTGGCCGTGCTCCCAAGGAATCGAGGACATATTGTAACGCGCCTGCTGTACCCTGCGCGCCGGGCTTGGTCGTACCCCAGGTTTTCACTTCACTGAGGACACTTGTCAACACTAATGGCCTCAGGGGACCAGCTAAGCAGAGTAATAAGTAGGTAACGGCCACAACAGGCAGACACCGGCGCAGGGATACTGATGAGGGATATTGATGTCCTGTGCGCCGGTGTCGGCCTGTCTTGACCGTCACCCATTTATTACTCTGCTTAGCTCACTGCTCGTGCGCTACCTGCCGAGCACCGCACATCGATACCTGCTAGATCACGGGGAACACACTTTCTCCGCCTCGCAATCCTGCTGGTTCTGAAATACACTGGTCTCCTCGCTGTGCAACACTCTCGTAGTGTCCGCGCTGCTCGCCTCACTCTCTACTATCACTGCTTCCCCGCAGCACTCGCCCTGTTTCGTCTGGTGCACGCACTGCTTCCCATAAGCCCGCGCCCTCTGGTTGTTCTTCATCTGCTCGCTGGCCGTCAGATTCTAAACTGAGCGCTCGGAGCTGCTGTCGGCCGCCGGCACTCACCGCCTGTTCACCATTCTCGCGCCTTCGGGATCGCGATCTTCAAGTAGTCTCTTCCCACGGGCCGCTGTCGTCAGCACAGCATCCGCTCTTGGACCTCGCACGCATCCCGCTACACCTCCCTCCACTACACCGACTTCCTCGGCGCCTTCTGACTGACTCCACGGCATGGCTAGCTCGGTACTTCGCTACCCATCACACGCCTTCCTCACTTCAGAGGTATTCCACGCCCTTCCCAGCGTCGAACAAGTCGTCGTACTCTGTAACGGAGACTCACCTATGAATGACCTCGCCAGCGTTGGTCGTGGCGTCGGTGGATTGCAACAGGAACTCAAGCACGTATTGTCCAGACTCGTTGCGCCGCCGCCGTCTTCGAACCTCCACCAGCCCATCACTCTCGTCTGCCCACTGTCGTGTTCGCGTAGCTGGTGCTACACGTTTTCTCTTAGCTCCTGTTCTCGCTGCTGAACGACGTGGAGCCGCTGCTATGCGTACAGCCGCTTCTGCCTCCGTGATTTCGAACCCCATTCCGCCTGAATCTTCATCCGCCAATTCCACTGTGAGGTCGGCTGCAGCTTGCTCCAGCCAGCCATCGAAGTGTGGCGTAGGAATACACCCAAATTCTCACGACCTAACGGTATGAGTCCCAACCAACAACAATCGCTTCCCCGCAAAGGTTAGCGCTGTCATATTAACCTGAAGCCCAGGAACGATCCCTTATACCGGGTCGGTTGTAAACCTCTGTGATGCCGAGTTGTTGTCGGTCTCACCCAATACAAACACCACTAGCCACGAGCAAGGCTAGGATGCGATATCGCGCTTTCTCGCTTAACTCCCGCAGTCCCTCAGTAGGAAGGGTACTGACCGTTTCAGGCCTAATACGGGAGCGCCGAGGGCAACCCTCGGCAAACACACAAATACACGCAGGAACCCTCGGGTCCCACGGATATATATAGAACGGCTCTCTAAAGCCGCCCCGAACACTCTCGACCACTCCAATACTTGGATTGGCCAAGGCGAACTCTCGGTCAATGAACCTTAAGCGCACCTACAGCCATCCACCGTAGCCGAGCGTATCCAGGCACTAAAATAAGCTAGGAAGACTTACCGAAGTCGGACTTGTCCCTTGGAAGGCTTGGGGGGGAAACTGCTGATTTATTTCTGCGGACCTATGGCTCAGAGAGCCTCTGTATGTCCTTTTATAGCTAGTCCTATATCTCTATACAAATATCAAATGTGAACCGATCTTCTAGGAGCGGTCCTGAACTCACGAAGGGACGACCGAGGAGTCGACCGAACCTCCATTAGGTACGGATTTGGTTGCACTAAACTGACCCGGCCGGGTTCTATTATGACCGACCGAAGTCTCTGTCACTATGTCACTCTATCGCGGGGAATGTGTTCAGCCAATCACCGACGCCCAAAACACCGAAAGGTTTGGCCTCGGTGCCAGCGGCAGTGAGAGCTGTCGGGCGCGGGCAAAACCCAACGCCACAGAGGACTTGTAGCTGGCCAGGAACAACGCATGTGCCACGACGTCATCCGTCTTGCCGGTCTAATCCTCCCTCCGCAGTAAATAGTTTCGACACCCCTCGCTTCCCTAACCCGAAGCGGCCCCATCCAAGGATGTGCAAACTTAGTGGCCTTCGGCCCGCTCGGTGGGCTGTGCAACCACATCCGGTCGCTGATATGCCATGGCCGCCGTCCCCGCACCTGGCGATTATAGTACTTCGCCTGCATGGTCTGTTCTCGCACTCGGGCACGCTCCGCGCATTCCTAGCTCTTCGTCATCGCTTCTAACAGGTTGGCGTGGTACTGCTTCAGGTCGCCCTCCTCCGCCACCGCCATTCGCCTTAGGAGCTCGCCGGGAGCCTTCAGCTTCCGTTTTTCAAAGAGCTGTACTCGTGGGCTGTGAGCAAAGTAGCAATCGCAAGTTCTAGGGCTGCCTTGCGAACAGGAAGCCTTGCAAACGTGCTACAGCGCTAACGAGAATATCCAGACCACCTTCAGTTGAATTTTCCTCTGAGCATCCAAACAAAAAGTATTAGTATCAAGTTATGCAATTCAATCGAATATGTAGGGTGTACCTGAACCGAAGTCATGGGAAACGCCGAATGCATGTTTTCAGATTGCAGCACAGACCGATGACCATTTGAGCAAATTGCTTGTAATGCTGCCACTGCCTCGTCGCCCAGATCCAATGACGCTGGAAAATCCCCAAGCAGTTGAACAATGATCTGGATACTTTGTCTTGTGATACTTTGAAGTGCACGAGGAATAATCGCAACCGCTCGCTTGATCGTCTGCAAGAGAATTTCACAATGGCGTGGGGACACAGCATCATCCACGCAATACAAATATTCTGAGAATGGTGTTCCGAACTTGACGTTGCGCAATGAATTGCCTTGCTTTTGCAAGCAAGAATTCAGGAAGCCAAGTCCCTCAGCTTCGCAAAAAGCCACCGCTTCTTCTTCGCTCGCACAACAAAGAAATCGATCCACCGCTTGGACCACAGTTGGCAATCTCCAGCATTCCGCAGTGTCACTGTAATCATCATGCCTTCGAAACCCCTTGCAGACATCTGCATGAACCCGAAATACTACTCGTTTTGAATGGGTGGCAGTTTCATAGCAATAACCGAGAGAGATCGAAGTCGTTGCCGAATATTCTCGTAAGACGGTGATAAGGGAAAGTAGCGAGCTGATGTGTGGAAGCAGAACTGCATGGATGAGGTTGATGCCGACGCCAACCGCGGCATCCAAAGAAACCGCCATGGATTCACCACAGAAAAGTGCGAAAGCGCTCTGGGCTTCTTTCTTGGCCAGTTCTTCTCGGTCCCCCCAGCGAATGTTATCACCACTGTGAGTATCTGGCTTCGTTCGAACAAAACTGTACTCGAGAGCGGTATTCTTGGCTCCAACGAAAGAACACCTAAGCACAAAAGAAATGCACTAATTAACATCAAAGGACGCAGCTGCGTTTTCAGTGAACTAAGGCATAGGACTTGCTTACCTGACAATCTTTCCCAAGCCATCTCTTGCCGCTCGTACCGGGCCTTCCTGTGCAACGCCGGATCTCGAGCCATCATTTCATGCAGCGGGGCTGCAATAGCGTTTACGTAGAGGAAGACACAGACTCAGAGAGTCTCTAGTGTTCTTTGAAAGCCTACAAACTCTATACAAGAGTTTGGACGAATACCTTATTAAACCTTGATTAAGGATTCCAGAGATAGACAATACCTTATACAAAGGTATGAACTCTATGCTTCAAAATGTACTTTAGTGAGACCCTCCACACGGTCTAAGCGAGGCTTTGACGCATCTTCTGCGCCTGCCAGAATCTGCGCGAGTCGTGCTACATCCCTCCTGCCTTGACCATGCCACACAAGCTAAACACAAAATACCGGTAAACTGGTGCGGCGGACAGACGGCTTGGCGTGTTTGGGCTGGCTATTCAGCACTTCGTTGCTTCCTATTTCAGAATAATATTTGTTCTAGTAAGCTCAAATGGTGTCGTGTACATAATTCAAATATTAGAGGTCATTATATAAAAACTATCTACTCTTGTTTCTAATGTCTTGTTGTGGTATACTGTACCTATCTAGGGCAAATGTCAACAGGTGTATGCGGTGAGGGAAAGTTGGTCAGAAGGTGTGCCAGAGCGGGGGGGGGGGACTGTACCGCATACACCTACTGACGAAGTGCTGGTCGGTGTGATTCTGGCGAGGACCCAAAGGTGTCGTCTGCAGGTATCGTGAATTCCGTCTATATTTAGGGATCTTGGCCAATTGCATCAATCGCCCACTTACAATTCCCAAGTTCCGTAGTCGTTCTTTAACGGGAGAATAGTCGAAAGACCGCGCGGGGCAATTGTTGAGCGATCGATTCAACCGATGGTTCGAGAAAATTTTGAGTGTAGAACCCACAATATATAGCTTCTTATCTATCGTATTACTGATATGAGTTCCTTGGGGATGTTGGGCACTACAAGCAAAGAGCAGTCAGGCTTCTCAAAACGCAGTACATGCACATTAGGCGAAAGAGCTGGATATTTCTGCTCGGCGGCCCCACGGGCCGCCGTTAATCCAAGTTAAGTAAAGAAAACTCTCTGGTGTGGGAGAGACCCCCAGAAATGGGTCTGCACAGCCTTTGGTCCGTCCGCTGTGGAGCTAGCCTCCTACGTCGAGTTTGATAAGCTGCAACCACATACACGCAGGGACGCACTTTACCCAGCACACATTTACTGTCGGTACTGACAAAAGTTGACTACACATTCTGACGCTCTTTAACCCTTTTTGGCAAAAGGTTTTCACCGCATACACCTGTTGACATTTTCCCACCTATCTAGCAATCAGAGTGTACCAGTACAGGCGTTGTCCAGTACTATGCTGAGCAGTCGAAGCTGGATGGATTTAAAACTACTAAGTTCTTATTACTTCAGTAATCGAACAAAATATATTCTACATAGTACTCAGCACAGTACTTTCCAGTAGTACTTCCATCTAAGTACGGTTTACACCGTACTTAGCGGGGTTATTAAGATTTGGGATGGGACGTTTTCATGAAGCAGCATTTTTATTTGTGAGGCGCTGCTAGATAAAGCTATGGCATTGCTATAGCGTTTCGTTCATGATGCACACGTGTGCTATATTTTGTAACGGCAACGATCACGCGAGATCTGTCCGATCGTGACGGTCTGTGATACAGCGCCTTCGAAGCTGCAGTTGAAAAGCTAGCGCCCAATTATTATAAGGCGGACAGCGCTGCCAAAAGGAGACAAAGTTATTCACGGCTACTGCGGTACAGCAAAGCCATTGGCAGCGCAGTATCGTAGGTTTGAACACGAGGGAGGTGCTGCAGAGTCATCACCCCCAGTACTTTCCTTTGGCAGTTTTATTTGACTCAAATTGTTCTACACAGTACTAAAGAGCTAGGACAGCCTCCAGCTCGAAGTACTAAGTACTACAGTACAACATAGTACTATGTAGTACTGGATAAACTACTGTCTACTGGATTACTGGTACACTCTGCTAGCAATCCACCGAAATGACTTTAGCGAGGGCGGACTTCAACGCCACTACGCTGCAGCCAGATAGAGCACCACAGTCTGTCCTTCTCTTCGGCTCACGCTGCTCTAAAATTGTTATAAGTTACATGTAGCTGTTGGCTACAACATGTAGCTGAGGGTATCCGCACTGCCGTAGGATTACTGCCAATGCCAACACACTTTCGGGAAGTTGCCTGCACGATAACACGCTCTAGTAGAGGCGCGAAAGAGTGGCATGAGTCTGCGACTCGGAACAACGAGCAAAGAGTGCCTGTGGCTACATGCGCTGCCACGCTGGAGAGCGCACACCGCATCGTACAAATATGTACCATGGTAGCAGCATAACGTTTTCAAAAGAATGGACGGTACTGTAGCCAGCCTGCAAGTTGGTAATGTTGCAGTGCATTACCCGTTTCGTCCTCAGCAGCACAGCCCGAAGGCGCTCCTCGGACAGTCCACAGCGCTGGCAGCCTGCGAGCCTGGGATCGGCATTCTCCTGGCGGCGTCTATGGCGCACCGAATTCCGGTACAGTGTGCCAGGAAGTCAGTCCGTTCCGACTCTCTCGACCGGTCTATTCAAGCTAAGTCGCCCCGACTATCACCGATACAAATCAATTGCACGCGGCGAGCACACGACCCGCCCGGACTGGTCCGGACTGGTCCAGGCTCCGTTCCTCTTCGCCCCACCCTCGTGTCCTTGGAGCCTATCCTACCCGTCGCCTACTCGCGCTCATTCCATCAATCGCCCCTGGTTGCTGCCCCCCACGCTCGACGCCCCCTCTGCGTCGACGTACACTTGGATTGACGCTCTGAACCGACAGACATACATGGTCCACGTGCGCGCAGTGCGCGGCCTGGCGCTCGCGGCGCTGGCCGTCGCGCTAGCGACCGACACGCAGGCCCTGACCGTGGACACCAACGGCCACGCGCAGCGAGGCCTCCAGCTGGGGCTCGACACGCTGGGGCTCGATACGAGCCTGGACCTGGACACCGTCACGAACGAGGCCACCGTGGCGCCTTCCGACGCGTCGGACTCGTCGTCCTCGTCAACGGACGTGGAGACGACGGCACCGACAGCCACGACGGCGACCGACACCAGCACGAGCACGAGCTCCAGCTCCAGCTCTCTGCTTTCCCCCGTCATAAACCTGTTGACCACAGCGCCGGCTACGGATGCCCCCGCGCCCACGACGGCGACGACCGATGCCCCCACGACGTCTACCACGACGGACGCGCCTACGACGAACCTGTTGACAATAGCGCCGACTACCGACGCGCCGACAGCCACGACTGCACCCTCGACGAGTACAGCCACGACCGCACCGTCTACTACGACGACAACCGACGCACCTGCGACGAACTCGCCCTCGGTTCTTTCGCCGGTGACGGACCTGTTGACAACGCCGACTACCGACGCGCCGGCAGCCACGACTGCACCCTCGACGAGTACAGCCACGACCGCACCGTCTACTACGACGACAACCGACGCACCTGCGACGAACTCGCCCTCGGTTCTTTCGCCGGTGACGGACCTGTTGACAACGCCGACTACCGACGCGCCGGCAGCCACGACTGCACCCTCGACGAGTACAGCCACGACCGCACCGTCTACTACGACGACAACCGACGCACCTGCGACGAACTCGCCCTCGGTTCTTTCGCCGGTGACGGACCTGTTGACAACGCCGACTACCGACGCGCCGGCAGCCACGACTGCACCCTCGACGAGTACAGCCACGACCGCACCGTCAACTACGACGACAACCGACGCACCGGCGACGGACTCGCCCTCGCTTCTTTCGCCGGTAACGGACCTGTTGACAACGCCGACTACCGACGCACCAGCAGCAACGACTGCCCCGTCGACGAGTACTGCTACCACAGCTCCGTCGACGACAACGACAACAACAACAACGACTGCTCCGTCAACTTCGACGGCCACGAACGCCCCCGCCGCCACAACTAGCTCGGTCTTGTCTCCTGTGACGGACTTGCTGACGCCCACAGCCACTACGGCGCCCTCGACATCGACAACGACCGATGCCCCTACGGCGACCTCCAGCTCGGTCTTGTCTCCTGTGACGGACTTGCTGACGTCTGCGCCTTCGACGGCGACAGCTACGACGGCACCGTCCACGTCCACAGCCACTACGGCCCCCTCGACATCGACAACGACTGATGCCCCTGTGGCGACCTCCAGCTCGGTCTTGACTCCTGTGACGGATCTATTGACCACTGCGCCGGCCGCGACGACGGCACCGTCCACGGCCACTACGGCTCCTTCAACGACAACGACCCCGGCAGCTACGTCAGCTCTGACGCCCATTACGGACCTGTTGACAACGGCACCTTCGGCCACCACGATTCCGGCGGCCACAACAGCCACTGCGACGACGGCACCTTCGACGACTTCTACCCCGGCGGCTACAACAACACCGGCCGCTACGCTCCTGCCGGACATTTCAACACTGATTCCCAGCGCGACCACGAGCACGCCGACGACAACCACCACCCCAAGTACTACGACGTCGCCCGCGACGAACTCACCGATCACTTTGATCCCTTCGACGGACTCGCCGGTCACCTTGATCCCCTCTACGGACACACCGATCACCGTGACCCCGTCGACGGAAACGCCGGCCACGGTGATCCCGTCAACCGAGACTCCCTCAACGGCGACCCCGTCAACGGAGACTCCCTCAACGCTGATCCCGTCAACCGAGACTCCCTCAACGGCGACCCCGTCAACGGAGACCCCCTCAACGCTGATCCCGTCAACGGCGACCCCCTCAACGGAGACTCCCTCAACGGCGACCCCGTCAACGGAGACTCCCTCAACGGAGAACCCTTCAACGGAGACTCCCTCAACGGAGAACCCTTCAACGGAGACTCCCTCAACGGAGACTCCCTCAACGGAGACTCCCTCAACGGAGACTCCCTCAACGGAGACTCCCTCAACGAAGACCCCTTCAACGGAGACTCCCTCAACGGAGAACCCTCCAACGGAGACCCCGTCCACGACGGAGGAACCTAGCAGCTCCTCAAGTTCGGGGTCCTCTACCAGTGACTCGACCGAGTCGCCGCCGCCGGTGACGGCTATGCCGAGCAGCGGTTCCAGTGATACCACGTCGTCACCCCCGCCCGTAACGAAGACGCCTTCGGCTACCAAGTCGCCGATCGCCATCGAGACCAACTCGGGCAGCGAGGACGAGCAGGACGCCTCGGAGCAGAAGGACCAGACCCAGTCGGATGTCATCATGTACAACGCGTCAGCTACGCCGATCACGGCCAAAAGCGGTTCGTCGGACCCGTTCGCCATCCCCGACGACACCAGCGATACGGAGAAGCCTGTGGTGCTCAACATCGCGGGAACCACCGACAAAAGCGGCTCAGATGATGTACAGACGTACGTCCGAGGGCAGACGGACCCGGCCGCCGCTACGACTACCAACGCCAACGTGATCGGAGGCCGTAACACGTACGTGGACACGGAGGACAGCGACGTGCTGTCCGCCTCAGCCGCGTCTTTCCACGAGTTCTTGCGCTATGCCTCTGTGGCGTTCGCGGGTATCTCGGTGGCCCTGCTGCTTTTCTTCCACTTCGTCTCTCTGGACGCCAACCTGCAGTGGGTCAACGCCGCGTGGAGCCCCAACACGTGGGAGTTCCTCTTCTACGTGGGCTACTTGCAGCAAATGCAGGCCACGTCGGAGCTCACGGTGCTCAAGACGCCGTACTTCCTGTGGGACTACACGGACTCGTTCGCGTGGAGCAACTTCTTGATTCAGGATTCCTCCACCGACTCCACCGACTCTCGCCGTCTGGAGACAATCGTGCTGGGCGGCTTGGTGTCGTACGCGGACCGGATTGGCATCACTGAGGAGATCATTCTGACCCACGCAGCGACCGGTTTCGCCGTGATCATGGGTGTGCTGCTTGTCGTGTTCTTGGTGCTGGCTATGCTGGCCAAGCGCAAGGCTGAGCGAGCGCTGGACGATTCTTCGGACCTGACCAACTACACTTCCGGCGTGCACCGTCTCCGCAGTGTGTCCATCCGAGCGCTCGGCCTGTGCGTTCTCGTCTGGTACTTCTCGCTCTTCCCGCTGAGCATGCTGGCGTCCTTCGAGATCTCGATGGAGGTGCAGGCCTCGACGGTGGCGGACGCGCTTGTGGTGGCCGTCATCGCTCTGGTGCTCGTGTGCTTTGGCGTGCTGGCGGTCGCCGGGCGTGTGATAATGCACAAGACCAAGGATGAGCTGGAGCAGTTCGAGAACCTGGCCACGTGGGGGTCGCTCTACTGCGAGTACACGTTCCGCAGCCGCATGTTCTTCGTCATCGACGTGGTGGTGCAGATTACGACGGGCATCCTCGTCGGCTGTGTGTCGGGCGACCCGACGCAGCTCATTGCCGTCATGAGCATCCAGGCTCTGTACCTCGCGTGCGTGTTCATCATGTCGCCCTTCGCCGACCAAATGGTGCTTCGCATCACGTACGTGCTTGGCCTGCTCAAGATCCTCAACTTCGGCCTGGCCTTCGCGTTCCTCAACTCGAACACCATGTCGGCCACTGCGCGTACTCGTTTGGCGCAGGCCTACATTGGCATCAACTCGATCGTCATTCTGGTCTGGTTCGTGCGCCAACTCATCGTGTTCAGTACGTACATCCGCGCGTGGATGGTGCGCTCGAACGACGACTCGCGCCGCAGCAACTCCATCATCAAGTACGACCCGCAGACGGACACGGAATCGGACCTATGGGCGAGCCAGTTCACAGCCACGGGCGCCAACGACAGCCGGTTCAAGCAGTCGAGCAACGGTGCGACGCTGTCGTTGCCTGTGGACTCTTCGGTGCAGTCGATGCAGTCGTCTTACCAGGGCTCGTCGGTGCAGTCCATGCAGACGTCGTACGGCCAGGCTTCTTCGCAGCAGTCCTTGGCGCCGTCCTTCGGCTCGGACGCGCACTTTCAGCAGCAAATGGCGCGCAAGTACGAGATCGGGTTTTAAGGAATGCGACGAGAGACGATCAACGGTAGTTGAGTCAATGGTAATGAGCGACCATCACTTTGTGGGTTTTATTGAATACCATTTGTTATGTTTTTAGCTAGAAGACGATGTTGGGTTTTATTGGTGCCGTAGTTTTCACCATTCGAGCGCTAGGTATCTTTCGAATGGCACGAGCTCCCTAGTGATAGCGAATCCCGCTCTCATGAAAGATACTTCAAAGTAATGATATCTCGAGTTTGCGGATCCAGCAGCACTACGATGTGCTTCTTTTCCTCGTCTTTTGAGTTTTCTTTTGGGACGGACTTGCAGGAGCGGTGGGCGACGAGGCAGCCGGTCAAGCTCCAGTTAGCGATGCGATTTTTGAACGAGAGAGCACGCTTTGTGGACGATATGGTAGCGTTTTCGAACTTCACGAGCAGTGTGGTTCCTTCTTTTGGGATATCTATAACGACGTCAGCGTTAAAGACGTCGCGTGGGCAAGCGGAGAAGGAGGTGTCATGGATCAATGGCGTGCGACTCGGAATTCGGATGAATCATACTTCATTAGTTCATCTTCTCGAATCGTAACGTCTCCAAGCACTTCCGTGACCCGAATTTACATGTCGGAGTAATATGAGTAATAAAGCGCGGGTGCATCGTACACTTTCTTCACCGTCTGAATGCCTTCTAACGGGACTACATCGAAGAGAAGTGCATAGTAATCTCCCTCGGGATCAATAAGCCGCGAGACCGCGAGAGGCTGAGTCGTGTCCATGAACCCCTCCCATTCGGATAGATAACTCAACGCTTGCTGCATCATCCTGGGCTTGATTTTCTTCAGCACCACACGACGTTCCTCGTGATCCACTCCTAAATGAATCTTCAAGAACAATGATACTGCGCACACTAGCAGCAGTGATTTAGGAGCATTAAAAAAGCATGTACATTTCGCCGTTCAACGCCGAATGTACGTCCACAAGAGGCATGTTCAGAGCTCCTCGCAGAAATGTCGCCACAAATTCCCTCTTCAATGCCATAGTTTCGTCCTCCTTTCACCGTCTCTCCTTCGTCTTTAATATTTTCATCTGCATCTGCAGCCGGTAGAATCATTTTTAAGATACACATCAAAAGGTTTTTTTTTTCAAGAGAATGCTCCTTTCCACAATGATTTACCTTCTGTCTCGTGCAGGTATGGGTCCGAGCGCGCTTCGTTTTGTCTTTAGACCGAGAACCAGCCTCCTTCTCATTCTGGGGTAATGAGACTTTCTCCTGAGAAGTATGTATTCCTTGACTCTTGTAGTTTATGAGTTTTATTCCCGATACGCGGCTCGTCGTCCGGTAGGGGGACTTGATCTTGGGTTTCTGTCGAGATGTATTCCTTGACTCTTGTAGTTTATGAGTTTTATTCCCGATACGCGGCTCGTCGTCCGGTAGGGGGACTTGATCTTGGGTTTCTGTCGAGATGTATTCCTTGACTCTTGTAGTTTATGAGTTTTATTCCCGATACGCGGCTCGTCGTCCGGTAGGGGGACTTGATCTTGGGTTTCTGCCGAGATCTGTTGAGTGGCTATGGCACTCAACAGATCTCGGACCTCCATGGTGGTTCATTACCTGGTTCTGGCGTGATGAACGATCAGTACTCCCTGTTTTTTACTGAACATTCTCATCCAATCGGTTCGAGAATGGACCCAAAGACGCGAGATGTTACAGAGCATGAAGGACGAGCGTCTTGCTCGGGGGTTCCGCTATGGTGTCAATGGTGTCAACGCTTAACATCCTTAAACCTCACATGTCGGAGGAGCAGTTTGAAGTGACTTTTGTTGCGTTAGAAATGACGTGATTCCGTTTCCTGGGATACAGTCGATGAAAAAGATGTTTGATACCGGCAAGTTCACGTTGAAAATCTGCATTTCGAGCAACTTGGCCATATCACAGTGCGAGACGACTACGACCGACATCTTTATTGCCAAATACATACAGGCTGGCGTCGGGGTTGATAGCGGTGTGACGACGGAGCTGAACGTGGTTGCGTGTGGCCAGTATTTCGAAGAGCCGAACAGGTTTGGAGGGGAACCCTACGGTGCGCTGGCGATTGACAGTGTGGATGAGGATGACTTACATCCTTATCATTACCATGAGTGTGTGCGGAAAGTGATTCACGCGACGGTGGAGCTGGCTCCCGTAGAGCAGTACGTGGAAAGGAAGCCCATAGAAAGTTGCGAACGTCGCGAGGGATGAGACCGACGTGGAAATTGTTGTGCTGCGGTCTTTTTCATCAAGACGTGGCGACCGAAGTTCGACGTATTGGCGGATCCTCGTTTGCCACCATACCAACCCGATCACAAAGCGCAGATTGCCAAGCAAAGAGAACTGGTGCTAAACGCTACTAGCAAAACCAAATCGCTCTGAACATGGCTCTGAACCGCACGCTGGAAACTAATGGGGGTATGTAGTAGGTGAGCTCTCTGCTGCAGATCTGACGTCTCAATCAGTGGCTATCTCTCGCCCAGAAATTAATTGTTTAGGAGTGCTACGACGAAGCAGAAAGCACTATCTCTCCTGGAAATTCAAGCTTCTCCTGAAGGATCTGAAGAAACAGAACTTGTCCTTACGAATTTGTTTAATTTCATCACAGCACATCACGTACAGTCTTCATCATCAAGTCGCCCCAGTGTGCAACGCCCATTTGGAGCTCCTGCAAAGTGGGCTTGGACATGAATAATTCTATCCAAGAAGGACGCGCGCCGCATCGTCACAACCAGTCCTTCTTCCACTGCGCCCTCTTTCTTGAGTTTCCGTTCGTTTGCTGTCAGCACGATAGCCACCGAGATATCTCTCCGATCTCATTCGCTTGAGACGTAAGGATGAAGCGCGTCTTGGCCCACGGAATCGATTGCAACAACTGCGCAGGCTTCTTGGTTCAACCTGTTACCTTTATCGCACGCGCTGGCAAATCCGACCACGTTGTTTTCAATACGAATGCCCTTGTTGTTCCTCGACAGGATTCGGGCATTGAATGCGCAGTACATCGTACATACCGCTCCGAGATGATGATTTCCATGTCGTTCACGAAACTTGAGGGTATTAAACACTTGCCAAACCGACTTGACTCCTGCAAAATGTGCCACTTCCACGCCGGCAAGCATCTCACTCCGTGGTCTCGTAGCGCTCGTCCGAGTGCTGCGGTGTCATCAAGTGGGCAGGCGGTAGTGATATATTCGTACGCATTCCACAACTTGAGTGGCCGGAGCGCCAGCGGTGTCGCTCGCCGCTCTGCCCAGTCCTTTCCGAGACAAGACTCGTGAATAGCGAAGTCCAATCCTGCTCACTCTATTATTATATTGCGAGTTCTACTTGAACTTTCCGAGCACGATTGATCCAATCAATCGCCCAGTGAATCGACCGAAAACTGGAAAGCACTTGGCCTCACTATTGACCCAATTAAGTACGAACGCGGACTTCGAAGCGGTTTTGAGATGTTTTGCTTTTGGTCGATTGCCTTTTGACTTGTGTTTTGTATGTAGTGGCTCAGAACACGCTAGCAAACTGACGAGGATCCGCAAATTTGGACGGAATTGGCAATACAATGATGCAAAACCAACAAGTCAGCAACATACCTGCCTTCAAGCAGCATCGTGATGCAGACTCGTACTGCGCGAACAGCGACAGCGCCTTGGCCACTCGGAATTGCCAGCTTCTAGCAATCGACGCGAGCACGGCCCGCTTACGGCCAATGCGGCTTGGTCGGGGGTCAGTACCGGTGTACTGGCACCGCCAGCTCGGCCGTCAAACGCTGCGCCTCCTGGTTGAGGGCATGACGGAAGTTTGACATGTGCGAGGCTTGCCAGTAGTCCGGGGGCGCCGCGATGCGCACCTTGGGCACCAGCAGCAAGAACACCTGGATGACGGTTGTCTGCAGTTTCCACGCCGTCGACATCTCTGCAAACTCGTGGCGTCCCGACAGGACCGTGCGCATGCCGAGCAGTGGACCGAACGAGGTGCCCGAAATGATGAGTGGCGGCGTTGCGGTCGGGCTGTTGCTCGCTGTTGGTGATCCGCCCTGCAGCGCCTTGACAAACGGAGAAGTGGACTGCTTCGCGCAGGTGATGAAGGTGTTGGTGTCCTCAACGAGGAAGCTGCGCACGTGTCCGCAGTGACTGCCGCCGTGGTTGGCCATATCACACGCGATCACGCTGAAGCTGGCTCCGATCGTACAGGAACACGTAGCGCCGGCAGAGGTCGCCAGAGCCGGCGGCAAGACCATCGCGTACGAGCTGTTAGGACGGCGACGTCGTGTCCGTCGTGGCGTTCATGGTTAGTTGCTTCTCGTTGGCCAACGCCGGTTAAAACGTCCCTAAAATACAGTGCTCTAAATGCACTAAAAAGCAGGTTAGCTTTCACAAATGGCTATCGGTATTAGAACAGTTATTAAGAGTTAGTGCTCTATTAGTGCAACTGGTTAAACTCTGACGTGTTGTCACTCGAACTCGTCATAATCGGGCGGATGACGGGCTCGACGCATGGAGCGTGCGGAGGAGGTTCGCGACGATGTTTTTTTGACGTCGTCAAATGAGGCGAACGAATCGCCGGGCCTCTTCTTTCGCAATTTCCACGAATCCTACTACGCTCGGGTGCTTTACGGTGAACTTTTCACCGAACACCCTGTTGTACGATTCTAGCGGATTGTTGGTGCGGTTGGTGCACGTCAACCCAGCTTCAACCATACTGTTCACGTTCCAGAGATCAGCGCCGTAGCTCTTCATCCACGTCGAGCGAAAGTAGCGCCAGAAGGCGTCCCATTTAGTTTTATTACCAGTCTCAGTAATTCTGGAGCGCACAAATCTGATTCCCTGAACTCATAATCAAAAGTAGAAATGTTAGAACTAAAACTAGAAAGAGCATAAGTATAAATGTGTACCTTGTCACCAATTTCCGCGACGGGGATAATGGTGAGCACGTCGACGATACCCGGGCTGAGTGCTGCGGCAATCTGGTCTTGCGCAATTCGAAGCTCCACCATCTTGCGTCGAAGTGCCTGTTTCCAATGAAACAGGCACCCAACGATCTTGACCAGCGGGAATTGCTCCGTGATGGCGTTCATTAGACCCTTTTCAAAGTCACACGTCACAGTAGCTGGTTCAAGGAGCCGGCCCGTCTGGATGATAACGAAGTTCAGTGCATTCCAGTAGGCCTCTTGATGCTTGGAATCCAGCAGCACGTACATGGCAGGCACGTACACATCTACACCGAGATCGATGACCATCACGATGAGGCACTGCGTGAACGGTGCAGGCACCATTTTAAACGTGCCGTCAATATAGATGGCGGAATTGGAGTACCGTAGCAACCGAATACAATCCGGGTGCCCAAATCCGATGCATCCGTGCAGTCCACACCCAATTGTATGCACCACATTGAACTGTAGGAAGGGCCTGGGGTCGTTTTCGGCGACGCTCCTTGTTGGGGCGCTCTCGATGGCACGGAACGCATCGCTGCCTGTAGCCTGCGTCCTCGCATACTTGATGATTGCGATGCTGGGTAGCCTGGCGATTGTGCGGAGCGTGTCAGTTGGGTGGGTGGCTTGAACAGAGGCCATAACCTCTCCCACACCAAGCTCGGTGGCAGGGAGAGATTGGCGAGGCCGGCCTTTTGCAGCTTGGTGCGCATCCTGCTGCGCATGTCGGTGACGCTGGTAGTCTCCTCTTCATCATCACAGCTGTGGCTGTTGCGGGCCTTGACAACGTCGTTTCGTACGATCAGCCGAGCCCTGCACCCCGAGCGATATCGGGCGCAGATGAAGTAGGTGGTGCCGGTCTCGATGACTTCGCGCTGGCGGTAGAAATTGTAGCCTTTGTACTCCATAGCAAAATGTTGAATGCTGTGGCTGACCAGCTCTCGCCAGAATGGGTGGCTTTGGTTGCTTCAAATGAACGACTTGAATTGAGTATAGTTAAATTACCGAAAATTATAACACTTTTTAGATCAAATTAGCCAGATCATTCCTTCATTGGTAATTTATTTTAGAACTTTTAGATCAGTTTAGTGCTGTATTAGGCACGTTTTCTCCTGCCCCCGTTGGCCGGCTCGTTTGCTCCGACCTTGATCTCACCAACAGAAGAGCGGAGCAGCGTCGTCACGTTGCGTGCAAATGGAAGCTTAGGCACGGGCGCAGCATGCTCAGGTTGAGTCCGCGGCAAGTTACGAGCACCCAAGCTCGCTTAGCATTGACCAGGTTTGCTATGCCAACCGAGCTGGTCTGCATTCGACGTGCACACACTATGGGTGTGTTACTATTGGTCTTGAAGTGACTGTTGGTGTCGTCCACGCTGTGCGGTGAGTTACTCACTGAGTAACAGACGCTGGTTGAAGTAGCCGATCTTTCAGCGGAGACCTTGGGCGTCAAAGTCTCCGCTGGACAAGTTGAGCGATGCTGCGAGTCTTCCGCTGCGGATGCATGGCTGTCACCGTGTGGTTGGCATGAGGGTGGCAGTCCGCCCTCGTCGTCGAGCGCGCGCCACGTTGGCGACGTCGGAAGCCGGCGCCGAGGCGCGCAATCGGTCGGCGCGAAAGCCTGACTACAGCGACTGCACGATCGCCATAGAGCGGCCGGAGATTTGCCTGTCGGACAGCTTCTCACCCGAGGCCACAGCTTTTTCCTTGGGTCTCCTTCGCCGAACACGCCGCACGTCTTGAATCGACTCGTTCGTCCAGCGGACGGCTGTCGCTCTCCAACCTCGGTGCGAACCGCGCACCCACCTAAGTGGAGCAGCGCCACTTCCTCATTAGCGGCGCAACACCATGTCGGCCGCAACGTGGGCGTCGCCATCGTCGTCTTCCGGCTCAATCAGTAGCTCCTTCAGCTCCTTCAGCGTGCACGTGCCGCCGGGCCTGCGCCACTTCGAGGGCTGCTTCCAGAACCTGCGCGGCCAAGCACTCTTCTACTTCTCGCTCTACCCGCCGTCTCGGCAGCCGCTGCGCGGCGTCGTGCTCTACCTGCATGGTGCGGGCGACCACTGCCGACGCTACATCTCGCTGTACGAGCGGCTGTGCGAGGAAGGTTTCGGCGTCATCAGTTACGACTTCGTGAACCACGGCGCGAGCGAGTGCGACGGCCACAAGACGCGCGGCCACGTGCGCAGCTTCCGGCAGCTTGTGGAGGACACCAACGCCTACGTCGCCTTCGCGCAGGACTCCATCTTCCCGCAGACCGGGTTGGCAGCGCCGCCGCTCGTTATCTCCGGCACATCGTTCGGCTCGTTGGTGGGGCTACACGTCGTGCTCTCCGGCCAGCACAAGTTCCACGCCGCGTTCTGGGCCGGCGCCACTGTCGGCATGGAGATGTCGACGCTCTGGAAGGTGCAGGCGGCGTTCATCCAGCCGTTGGCGCTACTGCTGCCGCGCGTGCGGCTTGTGCCGGGGGTCGACTACGAGCTGCTGTGGCGAGACCCCGGCACACTGGAGGACTTCAAGGCCGACGCGCTCGCCACCAAGAGCGACATCACCGCGCGCACCATGCAGCAGACGCTCAGCGCCATGCACCGGCTTAACAAGGAGAAGAGCATCCAGCAGGCCGGCAGTGGCTTCTGCGCGTTAAGTGTGCTCTTCATCGTCGGGTCGGAAGACCGCATCGCCGACCAGGGTGTCACCAGGAAGTTCTTCGACAAGATGGCCAACGCCGACAAGGAATTCAAGGTCTTCGACGGCGTCTTCCACAGCGTCTTCGAGGACCCGGAGCGGGACGAGGTCTTCGCGTACCTTTGCGGGTGGCTGCACGGCCGCTTCCCGGAGCTGCACGCCGACAAAAGTCCGTGAAGAGAAGACATTCATCCAGCCAAGCTGTCGCAAAGTATATCAACGTCGTTCACCAAGCAGCTACACCATAGTAATCTACCGTCGCCTGCGCAGTCCGTCGTGCTCTTGTAGTTTCTTGGCTAACACTCGAGCGTTCTGCATGAACAACGCGCCTTGAGGCGTGTCGTTGAGTCCTCCAGTCGCCTTACCAACGTTAAGCATCCGCTGCTGCGCGGCGAAGCGGAGGTCGGCATCTCGTCGTTTGGCTCGCGCTCGACGCCACACGCGCAGTAGAATGGCCGCTGCGGTGGCTAGCAGGATGGTCAGCCACCCGAAGTAGATCATGTTGAGCGAGCGAGTGCTGCTTTCGCCCGCGTAGTGCAGGCGGTGGATCGCACCTAGCGACGCCCAGCAGGACGCCGCGTAGATGCTGCACTTGACGTACTTGATGTACCAGAGCGAGCAGCTGTGCATGGCCAGCGTGAGGATCAGGAGCACCCCATTGCCGACCAAGCCGAGCGACGCCAGCACCAGCGGCTCGAAGGGGAAGACGCTCGCGCCGTGGCAGCAACCGCCTTGACCTGTTGAGTCACAAGCAGCAGCACGGGCGCGTACTTGATGTCCAGCGTTTCGCGCTGGGACAAGACCTGGCTCATGCGCCAACAAGCCGATGGGGAGGAAGAAGGTGACCCCCAAAGCCCGAGCAGCGCGTACCATTGATGCTCCGGTGGCCAGCCGGGTAGGCGATCAAGGATGGTGGCGACTGAGAAGCCAACGCACATTTGCTGGACTCGGTGTGTAGCTTGGAGCAGTCCACGCACGCCAGGAAGGAGAAGAAGGCGGAGATCGTCCCCATGTAGAAGAATCCGTTCACGAGCGACGGTAGATCCTTGGTTAGAACGCGGTGCAGCAAGACGCTTGTGTCCTGGAACTTGTTGGCGCATTTCAGCAGCAGGAACCACGACAGCAGCAGCAAGAGGATACCCAGCGCTTGAAGCTCGGCCACGGACGAGACCCCGAACTGGGTGAGCCCTTGCTGGCCAAGCCACTGCATCGCGGCAGGTAGCTCGTCCGTGTCGTCCCATTCGACGGCCGCGTCGAACGCCAGCGAGTTGAGCTGCACCAGTTCCACGACGATAGCGGTCACGGCCATACCGTTCTGGTGGTAGCGCGAGATCGGTCGGAGACGGAGACGTGTCTGCTCCAGTAGCACGAAGCGAGCTAGAGACAGGCAAGCGTTAGCACTGATATCAAGCAGCACAATGGATTAAAACCTACTTTGCGCGATCAACGCGATGGAGAAGACAGATAACACGATGATCCCAATACCGTAGCTGTACACGATTCTCGTCATAGTGACGTTCCTGTTCGAGGCAGCAGTGGCAGTCTGACTATCACCGCTGGCGTCAGGAGATACCAGCAGAGGAAACCACAGCGCTATCGCAATACTCATCAAAGTTCCGCCAAATGCGTAGCGACGTTCCTGCCACAACGAGAGTCCCAGCCTCCCACTTGACGGCATCCAGACTCGAACGAGCTCTCCCAGCGCCTTCTTGGCATGGTACAAACGATAGTAGTCGTCACGTGCGCTCGGATCGTCGAATGCACGGGCCATAACTGGATCGTGTAAGTCGGCGTGAAGCTCGTCCTGCCGCCAAAAGGCGATCATGAGCACGAACCTCGCAGCGAAAGAGGTCATCACGCGTACAGCCCGATCGATGAGGCTGGCTGGCCGGGCTTGACGATACTGCACCGAACGCCGATATCCCGGTACCCAACGTGGCAACCACCAGGTCCACGGTTTGGCTCCCGTCTCCTTGTTCTTCTGGCGGAGAAGCCTCATCGCTGCATCATCCGAGAGCGGATCGCGGTTCAAAATGCCATCACAGACGCCTATGTCGACTGTGGAATGAGCACTTTCGCGGTCAGAGACAACGGTCCAGGCGTGAATAACGGTGGTTCTTGGCCGACAGCAGTACGCCGATCAACGGATTTCTCGACGATATCCAATCCGTTCTTCCTTGCACTCTGCGTCTCATTCCAAGGTGCCGGTTTCTGTGGACTATCTTGACGATAACCATCGAGCAGGAGTTTGCGCTTTGCACGATCAGCCGCTACAAACCGCTGGGTTTGTTGATACAGATGAAAGAGTCTCACACGCTGGATCGGCCGCACCATCAATCGCCATAAACTCATGTCCATTTTGTCGTGGCTGACACAGGGTAGAGTAGTGAACGCCATGTCCTCATCCAGTGTCAATTCTCCGAGTCGCTCCAGCAACTCTGCTAGTTTCTTTCCCGCTTCTAACTTGTGGAATTGGTCAGCCAACTCGAGGACGGACAGTCGCTCCACAGCGTCTTCACTGGCGTCAAACGCTGAGCTCAACAGCTCAATGACGGAAGCTTTACGCGATGACAATTGTAAAAGAAGCTTGGTACGCTTGGCACTTAAGGATTCCCAGCCAAAGTGATCCAAGGCCAGTTCCAGCGAGTTGAACGGAACGAGCGATAGCAGTGTGGTAACCCCCCTAGCCACACTACCAGCGTCGCGTTCGCTGCTGCTCTGGTCAGTGCTGCCCGAGTTGTATCAAGAAGTAAGCTCTGCGGGGCTGCCGGACTGTCGAATCTTTAAAGCTTGGATCCACACTTGAGTATCACAAGAAAGACTGCGCGTAGGACCTTTCTAGGTCGGTGTACAGCCCGAACAACCGCCATCGACTTGTCCTTAATCTTCATCAGCAGACTGATCGATTTTTTGACGTCGCCATCGCCTTTTCCAGCGAAGTCCGCTCCCATCGTGTGTCGCCACATGTACGTCATTGCCACGAGCGCTCTGGAAAGGCTTTCCATCCCATCTTGCGACTCAAGAAGCAAGCCGAGAGATGCCGATATCTGAGGATCCAGACGCTTGAGACGCTCTCGAACCAGCGCTCGGCGAATAAAATAGTCAATCATATTGGAACCCAGCGATCACCAGTAGTAATAACGGCAATACCAAGACAGACAATAATAATAATTGCCGTAATACCAGTATATTGCAAGAGCTCACCAGCTTAACGCCGGATTGACCCCCGAGAAGGGAAGCTTCGTTCCAGAGCTCACGGTTAGCACGCAAGAACATTATCATCTCGAAGTTCGCTGGTAAGAGCGAGCCGCGCAAGTCCGTGAGCACAAGCTTGCAAGCGGAGAACAGCCGTTCACATCTGTTGCTCGTTGGGGGAACTTGCGCCGCCAACTTGTCGTACTGCAAGGCCATTCGCTCCGAACGTCGTGGTTTCTTCGCCTTGCGCAGGATGGTGGTGGCGAAGTCGACCTTGCGAGCCGAGACGATGCTCGTAGCGGCACTCGGCGGAAGAATGAACGACTCCAGACTCTTTTGCTCGGCGGCGACAAGCGGCAGGTCGTTCTGCAACTTAACGACCGCCGACTCGAACGCTGTGCTGTGCACGATGTTGGCACTAGCGGCAAGATGGCTTGCCATTATCGGGTACTTTGCGATGCAGGCATCGAATAGCAGTCGAACCTCAGCCAGCGTGCGCGTTTCAGCTTGGAGCTTCACACACACACTGTCAAGCTCAGTCAGCTTCTCGACCAGGACGACGATGCGGCGGTGTGCTGCACCACGAGGAACAAAATCCTCTACAGCTCCAATCGTCTGCACCACGTCGCGGATCTCCAGGTAGCGCTTGAGCATCTTGAAGACGGACGACCAGCGAGTAGCGTTGCTCTTGATAGGCTTCAATTCAGTTGCCTTATCGAGCTCCGTGGCGTTGCTCACATGTCGCAGGGTAATCATGAGAGTCTGGATCTGATCAATCAGATCTTTGTACTCCTCCAAAAAACGGTTAACCGCGAGGTTAAACCGGTGACTGGCACAACCGACCAGTGGGATCTTGAGCTTTGTAGCCATGCTCTGATTTGTCGAACAGTTGTCTCCGACAATAAACCGCACCATTGCAAGCGTCTTGTTGTAAACACCAAGAACCTGAGCCAGGTGGGCGACATGCGCATCCGCTGATTGCCCATCATCCATCGGCGACAACGCGAGGAGGCGCTGATGACGTTCGTCACCGACCATGTAGACAGCGTAGGCACCGAGGAAGTGAAACAAGTGACTAGTCCACCCGTCCAGCATGAGTCCGAACGATTCTCCCATCTCTCCACCGATGAAGGCACCGACCTTGGCGGACACGTGCCGCATGTACTTCTTGAGCGTTCTAGCTGTTGTTGGCTCGATAGAGACCATCGAGCGGGTCTTAGCGTTCTCAACCTCTGAGAGTGGGAGGTTGCGATCGACGACCCAGTCCATCCACTTGAAGAGATGAACAATCCGCTCGTCGACGAAGCCAAAGCCGTCCATCGTGGGTGTATGGCTGCGCTGGAACTCTTCGAACTCGGCTACATACGCAGGGTGCTTGGCGATGAGATGGCTGACAAGGTTGCTGTAGCCCGACCCTTTTGCCTGCTTGCGGTTGGTACCGCACTTGTTGCACTTGTAGCCGGTGTTGCCGAGGTCGGCGAAGTAGAAGGCGCAGAGCTGGCGGGTCGTCATGGCTGTTGTTGGTCCAAAAGGATAGTAAGAGCACTTTGCGGCCAAGCTCTCGTGGCAGCGCGAGGAATTAGTGGCTCGCAGACGATGGGCTCGAGGACCATCCATCTGACGGGTGGTAGAGGAAAAATACAATAATAATTGGCTCGTATTGGAATATAACTGGACTCGGAAAAACCCAATAATAATTATTCAATAAATTCAATACACAGTATATTGTTTATTATATTATTTTCACCAAGCGCTGTCTCGAACTGTCTTGGTCTGGTCAACGACTCCTGAGCCATTAGCTGCCACAACTCGCAGCTCGTTCCGGTTTGTCGCGCGCTTCAGTAGACGATGGAGATTATCGAGGAACAGCAGCAGCGCTTGCTGTCTCGAGTGGGTTCCCAGGCGCTCCATCTTGCGCAGAAATATGGGTAAATCCACGATCAGCGACTTCCACTGACGAGCGATCTCAGTGTAGTAAGAAGCGTCGAGTTCATGAAGCCCTGAGCAGACCAAACCTGCGAGTTCCTCCAGTAAAAGCAGCCATTCCATGAAGGTCGTTTGCTCAGCGACGCCCAGATTCATCCGTCTTTTAACCTTTTTCGAGTTCTGAAGTCGCTTTACTGAGTCCATGAAGAAGTCCAAGGCGATGCTCATCACAGCGTGGAAGGCCACAAGAACTCGAGCGTTGCGTGCGGCCACTCGGAATGCTGAAGTCATGTCCTTCTTTCGGTTAACGATCAGAACCGACAGTAACTCAGCGTGTTTGTTGGCGAACAGAAGCAGTTCGCGGAGTTCCGATTCCAGCTTCGCGTCTCGGCCGATCAGGTGTTTGCTGGATGAAACACTGGGCTGATCACCGTTGTTAGGCCCTGTACGAGAGTGGCTAACCTCTTCCATATGCCACTGCGGCTTCTGAGTTGGCAACAGATGCTCTTGATCAAAGTGTTGGAAAACGCCACTGCACTATGGTGGAATGATTCCCGTTCGTACACCAGCTCGGATGCTCGAGTAATACGTCAGTCGAAGAGCGTTCAAATCGCTCTGGAAATCGTACCGAGTGAGAAAGAGGCATTTCCTCATGCCCGATATGCACCGTTCTTCCAAGGAAAGTTGAGGGCTGATGTCTCCGGCATTAGAGGCCGACAAGTGGTTGTCCAGCAGCTCCAGTATGCGCAGCTCAAGCTGCTTTCGAGCGGGTAATTTTTCGATGAGCGAAGCTAGAATTCGAGCCGCAAGGCGATCCGAACTATCCGACGTGACTTGGCCGTCATCTTCAAGTCTTGTTGACCGACCAAGAAACAGGAGAAGCGTCTCTACGGCAGTCAGCTGATGCAAAGACGGTAATGGATCGACCTCTGAAGTACGTGAACCGATCCCATCAAGCAACTGGCGTACTTGTCGGCCTCAGATGTGCCTGCATCGACAGCAACAGGCTTCGCGATGCCATCGCTCAGGAATCCACACGCGAGCACGAGATTTCGAGCCGCCTCGGTTGCAGGAAGCATTCCACCCACTCGCGGCGAGCAAATACTTCGAACGAGACCCGTGAAAAGAGTTCAAGCCTTGCCGCCACCGTAGAAGAATCGTGGCTAGTTATAGGACATCGTGCCAAGCGCATCACCACTAACGATGCGTATAAAAGCAGGCTGCTTTGGTGGTACTCTGATCGTCCGCCACAATTCTTCATTCCAATATCAAACACCGACCGAAGAAGGGACTGCGCGTTCGATGTAAGGAACGCCTGACAATGCACCACAGTACTTCGAATTGCGGTGGCCACAACCGACAAAAACGTAGCGTTAGGATCTTGTTCCGGTGCGAACTGAGCGCACAGATAGAGTACCACATCTGCGTTCTCCATGAATACTACGTTCTAGTTTGGGGTCGAATCTGCCACCTTTACTGAAGCTATTAACTGGATGAATTTCTCCAGAAACGTGAATTGTGGCGGATCTGAAACATCCATCTGAGCAATTTCTGCAGCCACGTTGCTGGGTTCTTCATGGGAACGAAGGCCCCGAATGAGCTGCAGTAATGGCGAAATGCTTTTCTTGAAGAAGGCAATACTAGGTTTGCTCGGAAACCACGTCACCAGTCCATCCAAACACGCAACATCCATCCTTCCAACTTGTGATAGACTCACTGAAGTAGCTAGGACGACTAAATCTGGGATGGTAGGTCAATTATGGGATCGCAAAAGAGACTGAAGCTCTTGCAAAACTCGACCACGACCCCCGACAAGCCCTGAAATAGTTCTGCGCTCAGATCCTCTCGCTCTTGTCTTAACAAGAGCGAGAGGACTCCTCCGCGCGGTTGCTCTTGACGCTTTCGCCGTTGAGTAATGCGTATTGTGTCAGTGTCACTATGCCGTATCAAGAAACTCGTGTCGCCGACTGGGAGCTCGAACTCGTGGCTGCTTTCCTTACTATCCTCTGTGCTCCAAACAGTCACGGTCAATCGAATCGTAGCCACAGCCTGCTCAAGCATCAATTCATACTGAATGGAGTCATCGTTGTCGTTTTGAAGCGTGTCGTCGAATTGAAAGCTGCGAAGGTCTCGCCCACTTTGACTAAGCAGGTTCCAACCCAATCCAAGTAGCACGACCGCAGCTGTCGAGCTTGGGCTGCTGCAATTCGAAGAATGGAATGGCCACATCGAGTCTAACAGATATCAAAGCACGATTGGCCGTTAGTATTTTTATCATAAGTATGCACATTAACAAAAAAGCGCTCCCACCTTTGCGATTATATCGCACGGATCACAACTTGAGCACCCGTCCTCTTCACAAAGGCACCCGTATCTCTCTTCAGCACTAAACTCTGGTCCAGTTATCAGCAAGAGCAACAAGTTCAAAAACTGAATACAAATTGTTAGTGGTAGCATAACACCAAGGTCTGTAATGCAAGCAAGATGTGGTTACCAGTTCGTAGATATCTTCAGTGAAGTGAGACAGATACACAGTTTTTGCGGTTGTCACTTTCAGAAAAACCATGTCTCGAGATTCGCCAGTAACCTCATCGCGTTGCAAAGTACCAGCGGCGCTAGTGCTTGCGATTTGAATGTGTGCGTCGCTGTCATTTGCGTATTCGGAGAAAGCATTGACGACACCAACAATTCTTGGGATGCAGCTCGATGTGAACCCGCTGAGATAGCACCGGATCCCATCGTGCTTACGGGCCACCGTGAAGAGCATATTAGCTACATTCCGGAGCTCGTTCAGTGTGAGTTGCTGTGAAAATAAAGTTGTAATGGCATCCAATCGGCTTTTTCTCGCCAAGTACGCGACGCGGTCGTCTTGAGTGACAATCTGGCACAAGCAATCAAAAAGCTACAGCCATAAAAAACGTTATAAAAACTGATGTGAACGGAATCAAGCAGGGCGAGATTCCTTACCGTGGGCCGAAGAAACGTGTCGGTGCAGTGCGTCTTCAGCGTCAAGCGTATAGCGTGTACGAGTTGGTCGCCGTTGGTGTGAGCTACAAGATCCAACTTGAGGATCAAGCGTATGACTGATTGAAGGGCACCTCCAGCAGCAGGGTTGATCTCGATCTCTTTCGAAAGAGAATCGAAAAGATCCATGATAATTCCTTGGTTCACTGATGTGGCAAATGCACCAGCAATGTCAACCATGAACTTTTGGTCGTCAAAGCGATAAATTGCTTCCACGAGAAACACAATAACCTGACAGAGAAATAGGAAAGACAGCACATTAGCTACAGCACGCACGTTGATCAACTCGTTTTGAGAATTGCGTACCTTTCGCTTTACTTGAAAGTGGGGACTCCGCAGACACGACACAATACGGTCTCGGAGTGGCCAGATCTTAGCTTGAAGCGCGCCCAAGCTCTTCTGGTCAGCCAGAGCCAACTTCATGCACGAAAACGCAGCAGATTGAATCGGTGGATACGTTTCTTCAAAGAAGAATGCGATCACTTTATCTTGTACGTCGGGGACAAACATCTTTCCGCACTTCGTGGGATGCCCTTGAAGATGAATGCTACAGCACCGGATCGCATGAAGCACAATTTGCAGGTTGGGGTAGTTAAGCAGTGGAAGCATGGTCGCCTTGGTTCTCGCTGCTTCGTCTAATATTGACTCAGGACTTGTTCGTAGCATTGTATCCAGTACCTTCGTTGCAGAACGGCATAACTGGAGAAGCTCGCGGTCCTTTTGGTGCTTAACAGGATGAGCGTAAAACAGCGTTGTACCAAACAACTCGCCTGTAGACGATCGCGTCGACGGTTCTTCGTCCTTCGGCCCAATTGCCCCCACTACGTGCCCCGTGATAATTGATCTCAGTGAAGAATCAATCAACTTCAATACAAATGGGTATCCGTAGTCGGTAACGAAAATCCCGCCACTGATGGAATTGGCAACCATGGAAGCTAGAGCGCCAGCTTCACTTTCGATGCAATGGCCAGATGCTATCCTTGAAGATAGGTTCGCAACCAGCACAGCTAAGCCCGTCTTTTTCGTAAAATAGCTGCCTTTCGTCAAGGCGTCGTCCACTTCAAATGACAGCAAATGTGTGTTTGTCTTCTCATAGGCGTCGGCTAGACCCCACAGAATTGCTGATGCTAGTTCCTGCACACAGAATCGTGGTCACAATGTAAGTTTCAGTCTGTAGTGGGTGCTAGAACCATGTTATACTTGATCTACCTGGTGCATTCGGTCCGTAGATAGCAGAAGCAGTTTTCTGAGGAATGTGGTTTCCGTAAGCTCGAGAAGCCCCCATTTCGCCAGTTCTGAGCGCGTTGCCCATATAATGTTCCTTAACGGGAGCAAATACAGCATGACGTGATGGGGGATACTGTGCACTCGGTCTCGAACAAATATCTGCGGTATAAGAGAGAGAGGTAGTAAAATTGGGTTAGTGGGTTAGCGTAATTCCGTCGGAGTAGGCAATTTACGGGGATCGCACCACCAAGAGCAAAATGATCTGCCTTATCTCGTCACTATTTCCGATCGATGCAATATTCGAAGTCATCGAAGAGAAAACAGTAAGCAGCTTCAAGTTTGCTGTTAGTTTTTCGGCGCTTGCTCGGCTGGAATCACTCCACTCGCTATTTTGCCAAATACTCGTAACTTGTGGCTGTTCCACTTCAGGTACGTCATCCAGCTCAAGTTCCTGTTGCTGAATATGGCGACGTTTTTCAGTGTTGAAAGCATTGTACCGGAGTAGTGTCGCGTATAACTCCTGATGGTTCATCGCAAATTGAATGACGTTTGGGTTGTCTGCGTCACTTCCCCGTTTTGGAGAGAGCATCAATCTCGTACCAGACCGTAACGCAGTAGTGAGCAAGTTGCAAAGTCTCTTTAGGCGCTGTTCATCCATTGTACGCCGTGAGAGTAACGCTTGGAAGAAGAAGACACTGCAGGCTCGAGTCGCTAGGATACACAAAACAGTGTTGTCACTCTCCATAAGAGACATCAGTACTTCGTCCAGCTCAAGCACAGCCAGCTCTTCTGCGATTTCAAGCCTATTCAACATCCAACCCAGGCTTATTACCGCTGGGATTTGACAATGAGGTTGGAGAACTGAGTTCCAAGTTAGAGAACAAAATGAGACGAGCGACTGGAGAAACGATTTCGTGCGTGAACGGGCGACAGGCGATAACCCGCCGGACCCACCAACGAAGTTCACGTGCTCTTCGTGAAGCAGCTGCAACATGTTCGAAGAGGAATATCCGCCGTCGTTGGGATTCTTCGATTTGAACAACATTTGGACCATAAAACCGTTCATCTCCGAAGAGGAAGGATCATCGCAAATACACTCAAGAACTTGGTAGTATGCTGTCAAGAATGTTTCCAACGAGATCAACCATACCTTCTTATCAACAGCTAATCGAAACGTGATGCTAAGGACACGAAGGGTGCTCGAATGAATCGACGGGCGATTCTGTTGTCTCAGCACGGCGAGAAGCTGCGGCGTCAGAAGCGAAAGTATTTGTAAATACTGGTGAGAACTAGTTAAACGCTCCAGGAATTCGCTTAAACTATGGAGGATCCGCTGTTGCAATATTTCCATTCCTGATGCATTTTGCTGCACGCTCCACAATAAAAATGAAACGCAATCTTGTGGTCCCTGCATCTCCTCTTGGGCCCAGGTCACACCGAGTTCACTAAGCATCAAGCGAACAAATATCTCCATAATGCCAACGCATGCATCCACAGTATCGATAGGTCGGCCATTGCAGCCACATGAGCACATTTCGTCAATAGCTCCACAAAACCGTTCAAAGCGAAAAACTGGCCATGAAGCTGACGAAGCAAAAACACCGAGAATTCTGGCGTAATTGCGCTTAGCGTCCAGGCTTGTTTGTCAACATAAAAGTCAAGCCATTCCCGCCAGTGGGTAAGTAGTCCGCTTTTCGTAGCGCTGTACTCGTGGGCTGTGAGCAAAGTAACAATCGCTATTTCTAGGGCTGCCTTGCGAACAGGAAGCTCTTGCAAACGTGTCACAGCGCTAACGAGAATATCCAGACCACCTTCAGTTGAAAATTTCCTCTGAGCGTCCAAACAAAAAGTATTAGTATCCAGTTATTCCATTCAATCGGATATGTAGGGCGTACCTGAACCGAAGTCATGGGAAACGCCGAATGCATGCTTTCAGATTGCAGCACAGACCGATGACCATTTAAGCAAATCGCCTGTAGTGCTGCCACTGCCTCGTCGCCCAGATCCAATGTTTTGTACGAGATAGCAACTTGTTTAGCGGCGAGGTCGAAGGATCTGTGTTTTTTCCTGCAATTGTTGGATATCTGGCTAGAAAATCGGCTCAACTGGGTCAAAGCTTACCTGGACTGACGACCTCGGCTACGCGCGGACCACAGCAGAGTGCTGCCATGGAGTGCATACGGCTCTTGCGACAACTACTCCAGCAGCAAGAGCTCCATTCGACAGCGACAGAGACTTACTTGGCGAATATCGGGCTAAGGATTGTCGATGTCGATAAAATCAATGCTTCGCGAAGCAGCTCAGGACTGGGGAGAATCTTTGTGAGCGGCAAGGAGTCTATATTGACACAGTATCAATGTGAAATGATGGCTCGAGATCCGGCGTTACACATGAAGGCCCGGTACGAGGGGCAAGAGATGGCTTTGGGAAAGATTGCCTGTTAACCCTCCAAGACCGGAATGAGCTGTAAGTTTTTTCAGGAAATATTCATGTTATACAATCCTGCATGTTAAAGTCAGGCTACACTTAGGCGCGTTCTTATATATGGCCTGCAGGCAGGCCTGTACGGAACATCATTGGTTAAAATTCGGCACGATTTGGTCTGTGGCCTGCAGGCGCGTGTCTCAGCACAGGACAGGTTGCTCGACCTGGGAGGGATGACCTCTCGGTATCCTGCAGGGCGCTGATTAACATCCAGGCAGTCAACCGCGTGCTGCTGACCCAGTAGTGCTGCGTGCTCCCCCTGCCTCGTCCTAATTAGCTACCGTGACTGGTTACAAAGCGAGAAGTGACTGCAACCCCACAGAAGGTGTCAGCGCCAGTGTAATGTGAGTGGTGCTATCGGAGGGCTTAGATGTCGTCCACCCTTCGGTCGAAGTCCTCGGCCAAAATAGGGATAGGGTAGGCTTGTGGGCCTGCCTGCAGGATTTAAATAAGAATGCGCCTTAATCTTTGTAAGGGCCCTGCGACCGGCTCTGAAAAACGCGACACGCGAGCAGGTGTGAAACAAATCCACCAACAACATGATCGAAGATCGCCGTTGTATTTACTGTCACTGTACCACAAGATGTTGTATGTGTCTTCGTGTTTGTCTTGGCCTTTTTACCAAAACTCGCACTGCACGCATTGAACTGCGCACAAAAAAAGCGTGAAAAAGGAAGAACGCAATCAAGTAAAACCCATGTGAACTCAAGTGAAATGCATTCAATTCATGAGCAATCGCAGCTAAATTACTCTTTCGCGCAAACACTGACGGGCCTAAATAACCACCGACGCCACAATCGACGAACTCGCGTCTTCCAGCTCTCCATCGGCGTCGCTCTCATGCTCGCCATCGCAGTCAGCGCTGGCAGCGACCTCCTCGGCGTCCTTCTCCTCCTCGAGGATGACACGTTGTTTGTTCCGACATCGACGGTCGCGCACATCGCACATCAAGGGCCATCTCTTGCTTGCTGTTGGGGCTGAGTCGTGGATGACCAATCCACGACTGCGACGTGGGGCGTCGGGGCGACGAGAAGGTGAGTGAACACCTCATTGACGTCGAAGCCGACGCGCCGTTGAACGGAGCAGGCTAGCCAGTCGATCTTGTTCTGGTGGCGAGCAAGCCAAGGCATACCCAAGATGCAGTCGAAGGCGTAGTTCAGCTGAATGACCAAGAAGCCGTCGTTGGTGGAGAAGCCGTCGAACGTGTAGGACAATGACACAGCCCGCCGCGGAGAGTGGTGAGGCTTGCCGGTTTGCCAACTTCACACTGACCTCGCCCGGACCATCCTGCAAGCGGACATGCGCGGAGGGAGGTCGAGGCAGTCGTCACGAATGAAGTTGTTCGCGGCTCCCGAGTCAAGCAACGCGTGGAGCGGCCGCTCTGTGCCGGCTACGTCGAGACCGACGAGGATCAGCCTTGTGTCGTCGGACGTGGTGGTGCCGTTAAATTGTGTGTAAATCAGGGGGGCTATGAGGACCAGTCGGGACCCGGACCTCCGTTCCAGCCAGTAGGGTGTCCCGGACCTACTGGTCCCGGTAATGTTTGGATGGGCGGCCGGGGACTTGTCGTCGGCATCGCCGACGATCTCGGAACTGGCAAGCACCGGCGCTGGAGCGCGACACACCGCTGCGCGATGATCAGGCATGTGACAGCGGTAGCAGGTCAGCTGGAGACTGTCGTTGGCAGGTCGGGGGCTTTGGGAAGTCGAGGAAAACCGCGACCTCGACTCGGCTTCGATGGCATCATCTCCATGGGCTCGGGAGGAGCAGCTCTGGAATCCGGCGTCAGCACTCGTGCGTAGGAGGATGCCAGCTTGCTCATGTCGACGGCGGCCCATCCGGAGACGGATGGGCAAACGGAGCGTGTCAACGGAGTCCTTTAGGACGTTTTACGCAGCTACACATCGTCATTCGTCTCCTGGAGCTCGTTCTTGCCAACGGCCGAATTCGCGCTGAACAACGCGACCCACTTGTCGATGGGGCTGACGCCGTTCTTCGTGAACAACGCGCGGCACCGATCGTTCCAGCTCATTTCGCCGTGTGCGGTTCCACCCACTCGGCGGGCTCCACTCTTGGTGGGGAGGATAGGCACTGACAGCAGCGTCGGCGCAGACATCGAGTGATCTCCCGCCAGCCGAGGGGTACGCACTCTACAGCGTGGCATACGACGACCTATGTGCGACTGACGGGGCGGCGTCTGCCGCGTCTAGATCCGACGTCGCGAACTTCGCCCCGAAAGCAGCTTCGACGTCGATTGACTCGGCCGTCGTTCCGTCTTCCTGTTGCACTGTCAAGCCGTCACTGGTTTTGTCCGTGACGCGCTCCAAGCTGCTGTTAACAAGCAGTAGGTGAACGCAGATCGGCCGGGCCGGATGACACTGTCGTCCTTCCGGCGAGGCGAGCGAGTGCCTCTATCCACGGACGGCATCCAAGGCACTGCGGTTACGAACTTGGGTGCGAACAAACTCGAGCCACGTTTTATTGGACCCTTCAAGATCTTGAAGGTTCTCGAGGATGCCTACACGCTAGACATTTCTACCACGATGCGACTCCACCCGACGTTCTACGTCGGGCGCCTCAAGATGTACGTTCCTTCGACGATTCATTCGCCCGATGCCCCGCGCTCTCAGCAGGCGCGTAGTCGGAGATCCCCTGACGACGACGCTGGCGACGAGTTGGCCAGATCCCTCGCTCCCCCCGCGAGGGTGTCGCAGAGCGTGGCCCACCGCAGACGAGCGTCTCCATGTGACGAAGCCGCTCCACCCTCTCGCGCCGGCCCTGCTCCGACGGAGTCACAGCAGCCTCCGCAGCTGCCGCACGCCCCCGAGCAGACTCAGCGAGGTTCTGAACCTCCATCGCCTCATCCCTCGCTAGGTCCTCCTCTTGAACCATCATCCAATACTGCTGGATCGTGAGACGCTCCGAAACGCCGGTCTCTTCGGAGTCACGCGGAGCCGAAGCAGCCTCGAAACCGCAGTGGTGGTCCTCTGCCGAACGTGGATGCGTCGGGCGCGCAACGTTGGATCGTGGATCGCTTGGTTGACCACGATATGCGAGTGGAGCTTGAGGAGCTTCCTCACGATAGCCCCAACGCTGCCAATATGCGCTTACGTCGCCGACGGGAACCCGAGAAGCACTATCAGGTGCGTTGGCTTGGACACTCGCCGTCGAATTATACGTGGGTACCACGCCGCCGCCTCCTTGAAAACGTTCACGATCTCGTGAGCGACTACGAGTCCTGGCGACCGCGAGCGATCACGAGATTCGCAACCATGACTGCGATTTCGCGAGCGACATCGAGGACGAGAGCTCCCCCGCGAACTGCGACGATCACCGCCGCGAATCCCCGCAGCAGCAACCTGGCTGCGGGCCCGGTCGAAGTGCCCGATCCAGCGACGTTCATCTTCGTTCAGCGGCCGCAGACCCAGTTGGTGCTACCACTCGTCACGCGACGGCCGCTGGCGAGCCGCACCGCACCTGTCACACCAACCGACAAGGTGCACGTAGCACATACGTCACTCGCGCTCTGCCAGCTCGCAGATGCGTACTCGAAGATCCCCAATAGTATGTGTGCTCCGCGTCGCCTCACGATCTTTGAACCAGGACGTGAAGGACTGGCCTTCACGTCGCGCGGCGTTCCAGTACCTTACGAAAGCACATCACGACCGCTGCAAGGCGCCGTGCGGTAGCGCGGTGAACTACTCCTTCATGACGTCGAAGGTCCTCCGCTTCATCGGCGCCGTCGAGGCTGTACAGCTCCCACGGCTTGAGGTCGTTCTCCATCACGTGGTACGCAGAAGGCCCGGCGGGCGTGGCACGGACTCGCTTGTCGTCGACATCACGGATTGCAGAATGAGCACGCGGCGACGGTGCCGCGTGAGACCGTGTCCAGACCGCTGCTTCAATCACTTTCTCTCTGTGCGACGGCACTCACGTTGGCGTAAGTGCAACTTTGAGAGGTGGGTGATGTAACGGGCTGGTTACAGTTACATAAGTAGGTAAACAAGAATTGCATAACTAGGTAGTCAGAGAGACAAAAATAGGTACAAAAACACACGGATAGCGTATGCTTTGTGTCAGCGTGTCATTGGTTGAAATTGGAGAGTCATTTCAATCAATCAGGTGACAGAATGGATTTGAGTGGACCGAAGGCCACTAAAACAAAACAGAGTTAAATTTGACACAAAACCCATACTTAGACTCAGTCTGCTGAGTCTCACCGCGCTTCCTCGCTTTCTATAGTGTACGCTAGTGACGGACACACCTGGCCCGTTACAATTCCTCTGCGCCTTCACGTTCGTGCGCAAGCCACTAGCAGGGATTATCATCCGTCCCCAGAATGCTAAACCATCAGAAGGTCAGCGCTGGCCCGACAAGCTGAGGTCGTCCTGCCGGCATGTTGTTGGATCCCACCGTGTTGCTAGTGCAACGCTTCTTGCGACGACTCACGAAAACGCGACGTCCATCGCAGTTAACACGATCTGTGAGTCGGGGCGCCAGCAGCAAGTGAACTCATATCCCAAACTTGAACGAGTAATTGCAAGGACACCACCGCATCGTCAAAATGACAGGATAGCCTGTCATCGGCTGTCCCTCGACTACCATCCGGACATAGTTAGCGCCCATCTGCGCGGACACTGCAATACCCTCTTCGCTTCGACTTATGGGGGTGATGTTGGTACGTTTGGGGGCGGCAGATAACACATGCACAACAACCTGAGGACTTGAGCCGTTGCCGTCGTCTGCACTTCTCCCCATTGCTGCAGCAATTTTTCTCGAACGAGCTCGGATGCTTGACGCACCAGCGAGGCAGAAGCCTCTGGAAAGCTAATGAAAGCTTGACGACTGGAGCTCTGGTGCCGACAGCACGAACTGAGCTCGTTTAGGAGCGTACCCATTTTGAGCCGTCGCCGTAGAGTCTCATCTCCCTTGATCACTTGATTAAACGCCTCCACGGGGTTGTTAGTGTGATGAGGTGCCCGGAAGATTTCCGGGAACCCATCGGTCAGCTGTCCAGTGCCGTCTCCCAGATTGCAGACAGCCTTCAAGCTTCGCCCTCTCCCGTGATTTTAACCCATGTCGCAGACCGGGTCTCAGAGAACTGGAGCCCAGCAGCACACCCGGGAGTGATGTCCCGGACATAACGGTCGCCAAGGTGTGAAAGTTGTTCGCCGATGGACATGGAACCCGTGCACGAAGTGGAGTTCGAATCAAGTCCCAGACTCCAGATCCCAGATCCCAGACATTTCCCCGGATCAACTCCGGGAAGAGTCGCCTTGAAGGAGCGGTTTGGTGGGTACAACTCAGGTGATGTGCTCCCACTGAGGTTCAAGTGGCCTCCCAAGATTCAGCCAATGAAGAGCTTGGATTCGTCAGTGACGCGCCCGAGCTGGAACTCGCGTCTGGTCGCGTCGGGTTGCTTTCTTTTTCAGCCAATCATCATCCGACTTTTTATCAAGAGCACGCTCGAAGATCGCCCAAGCCAGCCACTTCGCGACCGATCTTCGCCCAAGTTCAAGGTGTAGCCATAGTTAGTAGGGCGCACGCCCTTGCTAGAAGGCCTTTACGTATTTGCATGTGTAAGATGTCAATCAGAGTTCAATTTGCCCCGAAGGACGCAAGCGAGCGCCGCCCCATCGCATTTGAGTGCAAGCCACGCAGTGACCAAGCTTCCCGACAGTGTAGACAAGTTCTCCGAATAAATTCAGCTCCAATTAACCAAGTCTTCCGTGTTTCGACGTGGTGGATTTCGTTATTCCATATCCCCACCTCTGGCCTTCGGCTTTGCCTGGCGACGCAGTGGTGCTTCATATCATCGGGACGAAAGCGATCGTCCCTGAGGTTTCGGCAGAACACCTCCCCGGGTTATACGGTTCCCGGGAGTTGTTAGTTACGCGAGGTCCCAGATAATTATCCCGGACTCGTATCGCTCGCATGGAAAAGGCGTGGTGCGCGGAAGTCCCAGCGTGTGGCGAGTGCGCTGGATTACGATAGGCCTATCCCAGGTCAACAACTCGTAAGACGTCCCAGAGTGTAGTGTGAGTGCTCTGGATCAAGACAAGACTCGAGACCCGAGTCATCAACTCCTCTTGGATCTGAGGAGCGAGTGAAGGTCCGTGGACGTGGTTCTCAGCCGGAACCGTAGAAGAGAAAGAAGAGGCCGGTACGGGGTTCTTAGCCGGAACCTCCCGAGAAGAAGAAGAGGCTGTCAAGGTCGACTGTCCGAGACCTGAGAAGAAGAGGACAACCGTGTATCAAGAAAAACCCGGGGCATTTCGGGCAAGAGAGAAACTCAACGCGCGCAAGTCCGGGACCTACCGAGCAAGAGCAGACAGCTCCGACTTAGCTACATCTCGATCAGAGACACCTTTTCTGGGATCGGGGGCAGTTGGTGCGGCCGACTTACGTCTGGGCCCACAGCGTAGCCCTAGGAAGAACCTAAGGAAAGGGATCACAAGGAATGAGGTGCACACACACGCCCTCTTGACCCGGACTTAGTCCGAGCCGAGTGACGACCCCAGTACAGTTCAAGCCCAAGGTCGTGTTTCCCGGAAATCTGCAAGGTGCCTCGCCACATTAGTGCTGGCGTAGCCGCCTCCGTCTAGAAGGCTTGCCAGTTACAGAAACGGCCGTATAACCACTACCCACACATGTACTGAGCAAACGGCACGAGCTGCGGTTTGCTCCACCAGCGTTGAATGATCTCGTCCCGCATCGCCTAAAACGTCTGCACGTCAGGTGTGAAACGTAAATCGTAGATGTCGTGTACCACAGAGGCTGAGTCAAACGATGAAGTGACTTCATGTGCTTCTCCACGTTTTCCATAATGTGGAAGAAGCACTTAACTGAAAATGTGGATCGTTGCCGAACGCGTTGAGTGGAACACAACGCCAACTTGATTTGATTTAACCCTTTTGCGGTAGGAGGCGCAAAATTCGCCCTTTTACATGTTTTCCAAAACACGGTGAGAAAGCAAGGGCACATTTTGTGCCCTTTTTTTTTTTTTTGCACAAGTCCAACCGTAAATACACCGCCTTTATAACAAGTCATAAACAGTACAATGCGTAATCATGAATCCATACAAAAATCAAGTTACTTGCAGTCAACAGGATGCTCCATCAAATCGCTGAAGGTACTATGTTGCAACAGATATGCAAAACGAGTACCGTGATTTTCTTAAAGGGCGACCTTTAAGGACCAAATTACTTAGGCTTGTATGGTACAGTTTAGTGAAGGGACTCGCGAAAGGGTTAACCCTTTCGCGGTGCAAGGGCGCATTTCTCGACCTTTTAGCAGGTTTGCAAAACACGGTACGAAATCGTCTCCTAAAAGGGCGAAAAAATCGCGCTTTTACACAAGTTCAAGTAGACACATACCGTATTTTAAAACAAATCATAAACAGTACAAGCAGTAATCAAGTAAGCATACAAAAAGCAAGCTAGATGATTACAACAGATCCTTCTACAAATCCTTGAAGATGCTATTTTACACGAGACGTGCAAAAAGAGTACAGTGATTATCTTAAAGGGCGAATTTTGCGCCCTTTAAGATGCTAATGACTTACATTTGTATACTATAGCTAAGGAGAGATTATAAGTCGCGAAAAGGTTAAATATTATTTTGGTGTGGTGTACACGGATGGAGCACTTTTGGATACAAGTCTCACTTCAACATCATGCGCGGAGGTCGCGAGCTGGACGCGGTCTCAGCCGCGCTGGCGGAGGTGCAGGCGCGCCAGCAGAGCCTGTCGCGAGGCGCCGTGATGTATCGCACCTCTTCTCTACTCGCCGCTGCTGCATCCTCGCCGGTGGTAACGAAGGAGGCGGCTCCGCGCCGTCCGCCGCCCTCCCAGTGGCTCCAGCGCCGCGTCGTGCGCCGCAGCGAGCGCCAGGAGGCGGCGCTGGAGGATCTGGGCAGTCTGGAGATGCTGCCTTCAGCGTCGCTGGCCGCGGCGCGCGCGCTTGTGGGTCAGTTCATCGCGCTGCCGCCTCGGCGCGAGTTCCGCTTCGTGCACCCGACGACTGGCGCGCGCGTGGACGTCGCGGAGGAGAGCCGTGTGCCAGTCGCAGGGCTTCCCTTTCTCTGTATTGTGCTGCTATCCGTTAAGGAGGCGGCAAGCGGAGCTTCAGTTGCTGGTGCTATCGAGATAAAAGAGGGGCGAGGCCGTCGCCCCGCGACGGCGCAGCAGCAGCTATTAACACGTCAGCAGACGAAACCTCGGCCGCAGACGGTGGAGAGCAGCGCCAAGCGACCAGGTGGTGATGTAGTAACCATGACGGCAGGTGGCGTTGTAGAGAGAGCTGCGCGTGCTGCTGACAGGGAGATGGCTCTACCGGCGAACCAGGTGCCGTTGGCAGTGGACATGAAACTTAGGAAGGTTGTGGGAGGAGACAGAAAGGAGGAGGGTAAACCTGCACGTGTTGCAGCTGCGAGTGCCGGATCAAAGAGGTCTACTGGAGAGATGAGGCTTGCTCTGGAAACCCCAGCTACAAGCAGAGCCAGTATCTTGCTAGAGCCAGAGGTGAAGTTGAGTACAGGGCCAACTGCCGTACATAAAGTCTCCGAGAAGCTCCGTGATACGACACAGAGAGATCGGAGTGCGTCTATCCGTCCAGCAAAAGACATAGACCTGCAAGCAGCAACGGGGCTAGCGGACGTTTTACTGACTGTTGAAGAGAAGGAACCTGTGAAAAGGTTTTCGCCGAGAACGAGTGTTTCACAAGAGAATACCTCTTCAGATATGACACTGGCAACGACGCTTTTGCCCGACCAAGACGTGGCACAGGAGAATGCTACCCACGGCGGTATCAGAACTGATGAAGCTGGGATGGAAATGTCCCTAGAAGCGACGACTTCTTCGGAACAGGAAATCTACCGGAAGCCAGGACCTCTTCGCCGATCTCGGCATTTTAAGGCGCTCAGCGTCGCCAGACTAGCAGAAGAAATCTGGAACGCTGAAGAACCGGGGGACCAAGAGCTGGTCTCTGATGAACACATGGAGAAACTAGTACGAGTGGTCGTGGATATGTTTTACACTGACCTGCCTGGCGTAGATTCGCACCAGCTTAGTGTGGCGTGCCAATATTACGGCATCGAGTACCAAGATCTGGGATTGCAGGGTCTACTTCTGGCATTGGACGGAGAACTCACTGCAAAATGCAACCACGTGCGTGGAGGTGTAGATGGACAGTTGACGCAATACTTGCTTAAACTACTTCCAGCAGAACTCGAGACCGTACAAGATGTCGAAGTGGTCCGGCATTTTGAGAACGCGTTGAACTTGTTTGCTGGTATGAGGGGATGGCAAGCGCCCACGAAGTTACGTGCGTCTGTCTTCGAAGACAAGCAGCGATTGCAGCTTATACCAGCATCGGATAGTAGAAGACTGGCTCTGCTTCGCTTGACTGACAAAGATCGCCAGCTATTTGCTCTCGCGAGCGCGGGAAACGCCTTAACAGGACTTGAGAAGTGGCTAGCGGACGGCTTGGAGATTACTTACGTACTTCTGTACGGCTTTCTGCATTCAAGGCGAAATTCAGGGCCCAAGGCTCTTGCGAAGCTGGAAACCGTACACGGACGCCAGGAACGTATTCTAGCTGCGGTCCAAAAACTTTCGTCTTTCAGCTTTGAAGTGTGGAAACGGTTAGAGTTTCGCACCTCTGATATTGAAGACATTTCGATGGTGAGGCGGTTGAACGAGCTGTTGAGAGGTTTTGTACGAGATAGCAACTCGTTTAGCGGCGAGGTCGAAGGATCTGTGTTTTATCCTGCAATTGTTGGATACCTGGCTAGAAAATCGGCTCAACTTGGTCAAAGCTTATCTGGGCTGATGATCTCGGCTACGCGCGGACCACAGCAGAGTGCTGCCATGGAGTGCATACGGCTCTTGCGACAACTACTTCAACAGCAAGAGCTCCATTCGACAGCGACAGAGACTTACTTGGCGAATATCGGGCTAAGGATCGTCGATGTCGATAAAATCAATGCTTCGCGAAGCAGCTCAGGACTGGGGAGAATCTTTGTGAGCGGCAAGGAGTCTATATTGACACAGTATCAATGTAAAATGATGGCTCGAGATCCGGCCTTGCACATGAAGGCCCGGTACGAGCGGCAAGAGATGGCTTTGGGAAAGATTGCCAGGTAAGCAAACCTGTGCCTTAGTTCATTGAAAAAGCAACTGCCTCCTTTGATGTTAACTAGTGCATTTCTTTTGTGCTCAGGTATTTTTTCGTTGGAGCCAAGAATACCGCTCTCGAGTACAGTTTTGTTCGAACGAAGCCAGATACTCACAGTGCTGATAACATTCGCTGGGAAGACCGAGAAGAACTGGCCAAGAAAGAAGCCCAGAGCGCTTTCGCACTTTTCTGTGGTGAATCCATGGCGGTTCCTTTGGATGCCGCGGTTGGCGTCGGCATCAACCTCATCCATGCGGATCTCCTTCCACACATCAGCTCGCTACTTTCCCTTAGCACCGTCTTACGAGAGTATTCGGCAACGACTTCGATCTCTCTCGGTTATTGCTATGAACCTGCCACCCATTCAACACGAGTAGTGTTTCGGGTTCATGCAGATGTCTGCAAGAGGTTTCGAACGCGCGATGATGACACTGACACCGCTGAATGCTGGAGATTGCCAAGTGTGGTTCAAGCGGTGGGTCGATTTCTTTGTCGTGAGAGCGAAGAAGAAGCGGTGGCTTTTTGCGAAGCTGAGGGACTTGGCTTCCTGAATTCTTGCTTGCAAAAGCAAGGCAATTCATTGCGCAACGTCAAGTTCGGAACACCATTCTCAGAATATTTGTATTGCGTGGATGATGCTGTGTCACCATGCCAGCGTGAAATTCTCTTGCAGACGATCAAGCGAACGGTTGCGATTATTCCTCGTGCACTTCAAAGTATCACAAGACAAAATATCCAAATCATTGTTCACCTGATTGAGGATTTTCCAGCGTCATTGGATCTGGGCGACGAGGCAGTGGCAGCACTACAGGCGATTTGCTCAAATGGTCATCGGTCTGTGCTGCAATCTGAAAGCATGCATTCGGCGTTTCCCATGACTTCGGTTCAGGTACGCCCTACATATCCGATTGAATGGAATAACTGGATACTAATACTTTTTGTTTGGACGCTCAGAGGAAATTTTCAACTGAAGGTGGTCTGGATATTCTCGTTAGCGCTGTGACACGTTTGCAAGAGCTTCCTGTTCGCAAGGCAGCCCTAGAAATAGCGATTGTTACTTTGCTCACAGCCCACGAGTACAGCGCTACGAAAAGCGGACTACTTACCCACTGGCGGGAATGGCTTGACTTTTATGTTGACAAACAAGCCTGGACGCTAAGCGCAATTACGCCAGAATTCTCGGTGTTTTTGCTTCGTCAGCTTCATGGCCAGTTTTTCGCTTTGAACGGTTTTGTGGAGCCTATTGACGAAATGTGCTCATGTGGCTGCAATGGCCGACCTATCGATACTGTGGATGCATGCGTTGGCATTATGGAGATATTTGTTCGCTTGATGCTTAGTGAACTCGGTGTGACCTGGGCCCAAGAGGAGATGCAGGGACCACAAGATTGCGTTTCATTTTTATTGTGGAGCGTGCAGCAAAATGCATCAGGAATGGAAATATTGCAACAGCGGATCCTCCATAGTTTAAGCGAATTCCTGGAGCGTTTAACTAGTTCTCACCAGTATTTACAAATACTTTCGCTTCTGACGCCGCAGCTTCTCGCCGTGCTGAGACAACAGAATCGCCCGTCGATTCATTCGAGCACCCTTCGTGTCCTTAGCATCACGTTTCGATTAGCTGTTGATAAGAAGGTATGGTTGATCTCGTTGGAAACATTCTTGACAGCATACTACCAAGTTCTTGAGTGTATTTGCGATGATCCTTCCTCTTCGGAGATGAACGGTTTTATGGTCCAAATGTTGTTCAAATCGAAGAATCCCAACGACGGCGGATATTCCTCTTCGAACATGTTGCAGCTGCTTCACGAAGAGCACGTGAACTTCGTTGGTGGGTCCGGCGGGTTATCGCCTGTCGCCCGTTCACGCACGAAATCGTTTCTCCAGTCGCTCGTCTCATTTTGTTCTCTAACTTGGAACTCAGTTCTCCAACCTCATTGTCAAATCCCAGCGGTAATAAGCCTGGGTTGGATGTTGAATAGGCTTGAAATCGCAGAAGAGCTGGCTGTGCTTGAGCTGGACGAAGTACTGATGTCTCTTATGGAGAGTGACAACACTGTTTTGTGTATCCTAGCGACTCGAGCCTGCAGTGTCTTCTTCTTCCAAGCGTTACTCTCACGGCGTACAATGGATGAACAGCGCCTAAAGAGACTTTGCAACTTGCTCACTACTGCGTTACGGTCTGGTACGAGATTGATGCTCTCTCCAAAACGGGGAAGTGACGCAGACAACCCAAACGTCATTCAATTTGCGATGAACCATCAGGAGTTATACGCGACACTACTCCGGTACAATGCTTTCAACACTGAAAAACGTCGCCATATTCAGCAACAGGAACTTGAGCTGGATGACGTACCTGAAGTGGAACAGCCACAAGTTACGAGTATTTGGCAAAATAGCGAGTGGAGTGATTCCAGCCGAGCAAGCGCCGAAAAACTAACAGCAAACTTGAAGCTGCTTACTGTTTTCTCTTCGATGACTTCGAATATTGCATCGATCGGAAATAGTGACGAGATAAGGCAGATCATTTTGCTCTTGGTGGTGCGATCCCCGTAAATTGCCTACTCCGACGGAATTACGCTAACCCACTAACCCAATTTTACTACCTCTCTCTCTTATACCGCAGATATTTGTTCGAGACCGAGTGCACAGTATCCCCCATCACGTCATGCTGTATTTGCTCCCGTTAAGGAACATTATATGGGCAACGCGCTCAGAACTGGCGAAATGGGGGCTTCTCGAGCTTACGGAAACCACATTCCTCAGAAAACTGCTTCTGCTATCTACGGACCGAATGCACCAGGTAGATCAAGTATAACATGGTTCTAGCACCCACTACAGACTGAAACTTACATTGTGACCACGATTCTGTGTGCAGGAACTAGCATCAGCAATTCTGTGGGGTCTAGCCGACGCCTATGAGAAGACAAACACACATTTGCTGTCATTTGAAGTGGACGACGCCTTGACGAAAGGCAGCTATTTTACGAAAAAGACGGGCTTAGCTGTGCTGGTTGCGAACCTATCTTCAAGGATAGCATCTGGCCATTGCATCGAAAGTGAAGCTGGCGCTCTAGCTTCCATGGTTGCCAATTCCATCAGTGGCGGGATTTTCGTTACCGACTACGGATACCCATTTGTATTGAAGTTGATTGATTCTTCACTGAGATCAATTATCACGGGGCACGTAGTGGGGGCAATTGGGCCGAAGGACGAAGAACCGTCGACGCGATCGTCTACAGGCGAGTTGTTTGGTACAACGCTGTTTTACGCTCATCCTGTTAAGCACCAAAAGGACCGCGAGCTTCTCCAGTTATGCCGTTCTGCAACGAAGGTACTGGATACAATGCTACGAACAAGTCCTGAGTCAATATTAGACGAAGCAGCGAGAACCAAGGCGACCATGCTTCCACTGCTTAACTACCCCAACCTGCAAATTGTGCTTCATGCGATCCGGTGCTGTAGCATTCATCTTCAAGGGCATCCCACGAAGTGCGGAAAGATGTTTGTCCCCGACGTACAAGATAAAGTGATCGCATTCTTCTTTGAAGAAACGTATCCACCGATTCAATCTGCTGCGTTTTCGTGCATGAAGTTGGCTCTGGCTGACCAGAAGAGCTTGGGCGCGCTTCAAGCTAAGATCTGGCCACTCCGAGACCGTATTGTGTCGTGTCTGCGGAGTCCCCACTTTCAAGTAAAGCGAAAGGTACGCAATTCTCAAAACGAGTTGATCAACGTGCGTGCTGTAGCTAATGTGCTGTCTTTCCTATTTCTCTGTCAGGTTATTGTGTTTCTCGTGGAAGCAATTTATCGCTTTGACGACCAAAAGTTCATGGTTGACATTGCTGGTGCATTTGCCACATCAGTGAACCAAGGAATTATCATGGATCTTTTCGATTCTCTTTCGAAAGAGATCGAGATCAACCCTGCTGCTGGAGGTGCCCTTCAATCAGTCATACGCTTGATCCTCAAGTTGGATCTTGTAGCTCACACCAACGGCGACCAACTCGTACACGCTATATGCTTGACGCTGAAGACGCACTGCACCGACACGTTTCTTCGGCCCACGGTAAGGAATCTCGCCCTGCTTGATTCCGTTCACATCAGTTTTTATAACGTTTTTTATGGCTGTAGCTTTTTGATTGCTTGTGCCAGATTGTCACTCAAGACGACCGCGTCGCGTACTTGGCGAGAAAAAGCCGATTGGATGCCATTACAACTTTATTTTCACAGCAACTCACACTGAACGAGCTCCGGAATGTAGCTAATATGCTCTTCACGGTGGCCCGTAAGCACGATGGGATCCGGTGCTATCTCAGCGGGTTCACATCGAGCTGCATCCCAAGAATTGTTGGTGTCGTCAATGCTTTCTCCGAATACGCAAATGACAGCGACGCACACATTCAAATCGCAAGCACTAGCGCCGCTGGTACTTTGCAACGCGATGAGGTTACTGGCGAATCTCGAGACATGGTTTTTCTGAAAGTGACAACCGCAAAAACTGTGTATCTGTCTCACTTCACTGAAGATATCTACGAACTGGTAACCACATCTTGCTTGCATTACAGACCTTGGTGTTATGCTACCACTAACATTTTGTATTCAGTTTTTGAACTTGTTGCTCTTGCTGATAACTGGACCAGAGTTTAGTGCTGAAGAGAGATACGGGTGCCTTTGTGAAGAGGACGGGTGCTCAAGTTGTGATCCGTGCGATATAATCGCAAAGGTGGGAGCGCTTTTTTGTTAATGTGCATACTTATGATAAAAATACTAACGGCCAATCGTGCTTTGATATTTGTTAGACTCGATGTGGTCATTCCATTCTTCGAATTGCAGCAGCCCATAGAGTCGTGTGCGCCACGTATGATCTTACCCACTTGCTTTCAGCGACAGGGGACACTGCAGAAACTATCCTGAATGTAAGTACCGAGGTACTTGAAATTCTGTCTGCGAACCACCAAAGTCGAGTGCAAATGCTTCGAGGCGCCGCAAGATTGGAATGGTCTTGGGTGCCCTATCTTGTAAGAAATGTGGCGTTTCCGGAGTACCCCGCTCAAACTACAAAGGAGGATATCGAGTCCAGAATCCGCGAGGCATCCGCAGAGCATTCAATTCTTCTTTTGGGTCATTTGAGCGCAGCAAAAGGTTGCTTTCTTGATTTCAATTTGTTATCTCCCCGAAATTAAACGATTTGTGTGTGTGTCCCAACAGAAGTTGCGCAGCGACTAGTGACTGACAGGCAGACCATACTGCTGCTCTTCTCCTACCTATCACCTGGGTAAGTGGCTTGGTTGCAACCTTTGGTACAGCTGCAAACTAACAAGAACAAACTCTCACGATGTATACTTCAGGGATCCTTCACGTACAATCAACGTGGACATCCGCCGTGCAGCATCGTTTACGTTGGCCAGATTAACAGAACACCCTTCAGCTGTTGTGGAAGCATTTTTCCAGGAACGAATGGCGATGCTAACGCATCCAGTTGCCATTGACCAGAACGAACTTGAATCTTCTGATCGAGAGCACGACACTATTGTACTCGTGAACAGAATGGTTCTTGGACGAAACAGAGCTTTGCACACCCCAGGGCTTCAAGGCAGAAGTGTGGATGATGCAACGCTGACTTTGCTCAGTCAGCTGTTGATTCCACCAAGGACCGACGACGCTGACTGGAGGGAGGCTGGAGTGGGTCTTATTGCAGCTGATGTCCTGTCACATTTGCTTTTCTTCCGGGTAAACGTGCGAGACGAAAAGCGTCTTCGAGCAGTGCTATGGCGATATGCACGAGCCATGAGCCCCACCAAACCTATCGAAGACCAGAATCGCCCGTCGTCCAAGCGGCTTACAGCCTATCTGCACAACTGGATAGGGCCAATGCTACAAAAGTTGCGCCAGTCGCCTTTCAGTGCATCCCGCGGAGATACGTTACAACTTTTGCAAGACGAGTTATTGTATTCCTGCCAGCAGCTCCATGAAAGCTCTACTGTTAGTGAGCTGTTGCGGGTGCTGGTTGTTCTTCATATTGAATCAGATGAACCCCCGATCGAAACAGAGACGACGGATAAAGTAACGAGCGACTCGTTTGACACCGACGACATCGTGGGGTACACTTTCAAGGGTGCAAAGCGTCCAAGAAAGAGGTTTCACGTTGCTTTCAACGAAGCGGATCGATCGACGCGGGAGGCGAATGATGACAGTTTCCATGGGTCTTCTCACTTGTGGATATTTCTTCAGAAACTCTGGGAGTTGGCGAATGAGGAATTGAAAAATGGCAATGACCGTGCCATTTTAGCTATCACAGATATGAAAGAGATCATGAGAGCCAGCATCCCCAAGATTTTTAAGAGGTGGAATAGTGAACGTGGGACGAGCTTTTCACTGTCGGCTTTCGCCAAACGCCAACGCTTTCTTGAATTCGTTGTTTCGATTAGCGAAGACGGTCCTGAACTATTGAGCGCGATTGACGTGAAAACAGTTCTCCAAGTTGTTGTTGGATATGCACAAGACTCGTCTGCCACGTCTGGGATAGAGTATCATCTGCTGTGTCTTGCGTGCCAGCAGATTCCACAAACAATTGAACGGATCCTGCAGTATTTCCGACCCGATGGCGATGAACACGTGCCAAAGGAACGGTTCCATCTCTTTTGGCAGAGAGTTCAGTTGACTCATCTTCCTGTACAAATAGTACATCCAACAGCTGAAGCAGCCAGCAAGACGGCAATGCTTGACTTGTCCCCTGACACGAATTTGGCAACGATCTTTGGCGTCGAACTCCTCAAAATGCTTACGTCTCGTGAACCGCTGACGGCGCGATGGTACGCCCTGTGTCAAGGCGCAACTGAACTTCTGGACATGATGCTTGTCGCCTCGAGGGCTTCAGCCCTTCAACTTCAACATCTGACAGTTCGGTCTTTCCTGTCGAATTTGCTTTACCTCGTGGATCAGCTCGTGGATCTCGACCAAGACAAGTATCGTCGCATCTTTGAGCGTGATCCGCGCTACATACGTTGTGTGCTTGATCTCATCTACGCTCCTGCCCATGAGGTCCAGTCGTCTGCCATTAAACTGGTGCAAAATCTAGCTTTGCACGCTCCGCTCTTTGGAATGCTTTCACTCTTGGAAAGTTTGACGCAGCCTCTTGGATCAGTCAGAAGTGAAGCCGTCGCTTACGTGAAAGAAATATTGACTAGGCACCAGGTATCGTCACCGTTTAGCCAAGACCGGGTAGTATTGCTTGCGCACCTTTGGCTTGTGCCATTTCTTATGGATTTGAGCGTCATCGACCTGGTCAAGTTGTCGTTGGGGTTTAGTTCATGCGCCGAAGTTGCCAAAGATTCTTGGGCACTTTTGACTAATGACTTCCGGTTCGGTGCGATTCCTGAATGGATGCTGGAGGCAAACGCCAGCGCGCAAGTTTCATTTAATGATGCAATGAAGTACATCCAGAAACGATTTGATGGAGCTTTGCACCAGCGCACGCAAAGCTTGTCGATGTATGGAATTACCAAGGACGCATACATGAATTTGACGACAGTGGCTACTCGAAGACGTGTTGCATTGCGACTAGGTAGCTTACTCAAAACCTATCAAGATGAAACCAAAATGTATCGAAGCTCTGTGCGCTCCCGTAATGGACTCGTCATGAGATTGGGCAGGCTTCTTGTGGAGGATCGAGCAGAGATTATCCGTCGTGTTGCCTATACCAAGCGTATTCCTGAACGAATGCTGTTTGATCGAATGCAGGATCAACAGTTGTCAGACTTGCTGACGTTGCTACAGGAAAATCCATTGTTTGAAGACGTACCCAAAGATCATCTCGCGAATTTGGCATTACGGTTGGGGTCGCCAGTTGACATTCGGATTGCCGGGACTGGTTCAATGCAACGGCTGCCACTCCTCCTGGTATTCGATGACGCCGTGGAATTCGAAATGTGCGTGCCAGGAAATCTAACAGTGTTTCGAGGAGCTCTGCCGAGAGGAGGCTTACTTGGTTTCCCCCCCTGGCTGGAAAATGGAGACGCTCGCGACGACGACAACTGGACGGTGGTATACAAATGCCAGTTGCTTGCAACCATCATGTCGAGAGAAATACTGGAGTCTGAACTGCCAGAACCGAGTCGAAGTTTTGTAAATCGTAGGCTTCGGCAAGCCTACGAGATTGGCGATGTGCAAGCGATTTCAGAGCTGATGGGCTTGCAAGTCCGCAAATTCACTTCAGGTCGACGTCGTCTCCAGAGCTCTGCATCGGCTCTACTTGTGAAGCTCACCTCTGCTGATGTTTTCATTAACAATCTCCTAAACGACAGCCGGGCAATTCGAATTATTGTTGATGTGGCCCAAGCAGCATTGCCGCCTGACATCGTCTTCAACGCATTGACAGTTGTAGCTGCAATGACCGCTAATGAAGCATTTGCTAAACGCTTTTGTACGAAAGCTACGAGCAATCGCACTCACGGGAAAGCGGCAGAGATCCCGAGTCCACTGAATCTTGTTGTTTCACTGGTGAATCAGTTCAAGCTCCAATTGTGGCTGAGTCATCCTGAGATCTTGGCGAAGTTTTTTCGCGTTCAAGCACAAGTAGCCTGTTACCTCCCTTCTTTTTGGCCGAATCTTGAGCAAATCTGGTCTGCGAAGTACATTCGCAGTTGTCTGGATTTGTTGCGATCGGGCTCGACACAAATCATTGACGTTGTCGGATGCCACTTGAGCAGCGCTATTCCTCACCGCGCAAACTTTCTGCTAGACTGCGGTCATACTATGGACCTCCACTTGGCACTCGCAGCAATCCTTAGTCGTTTGAGCACTGGAACTGTTGTCGGCGTCCTCCGGTTGTTTAATGCTTTCTGTATTAACGAAATACTCCGTGAAGAGATCTGGGAGAATGTGGTCACATCATCGCAAGCATTTGACGGCGCGCTACAACTTGTCGCCTTAGCCTTTTCCGAGTGCTTCGAGCCGAACAACTGTGACAATATCGAAGTCTATTGCAACTTTCTTCACCTAATGTGCTCAAGTGGCATTGACGAAACACTGGATTCGGAGTTTCAAGAGAGGATTGAAACCCGCTTTGGTATCCTGTCAGTGCTCCTTGCGAGGCTACCTCATATTCTGGGAACACGTTCGGTATGTGCTTGTATATTTTTACTTTATCTAAGATTGACCTGTAAGTATTCTAAAACTTTTTTGTTGTAGGCGCACATAGTTCTTCGTTGCATCGGAAGTATTTGTTTTGCTTCTAAACCAAACGCGAACATCGCGGCGACGACATTGGCGAACGACAATTCCGGCAAACCTATTCTGGCTACTGCCGTTGTTTCCGCATTGACTGAATTGATACAGAGCTTGAAAAGCGATCAAGGCGCTGATTTTCTGCTGGTTGAGGCTACGTTTTCTTGTGTTGACATTTTCACCACAGGGACTGACCGAATGGAGAGCTTTAGTCCAGCAAATGTAGTAGCCGTTGGCCTCTCGATCATTCGTGATTTCACGGCAACACCGATGTCACTTACCTCTACCAAGATACCTGCACTGACAGCAGTGGTTCGGTCAATGCTTCATGTCTTGGCCTCAAACCAAGATGATTATCTCGAGGCATTTCGTGATGGCAACATTCAACTTTTGTGTGCTGGATACGAGCGCATTTCGGGCACTTCATCAGAAGCTGCCGACGACATCGAAATTCAGCGTCTTTTGGGAGAGTACACTGCGTTGCTTGACATGTTGCTATCCTCCCGAACATATTGTGATCTTCTATGGACAACGTGCTTTCAAGGAGCTGACTCAAGCAGTTTATTCGTGACGTGGGTGTATCGCCGGATAATTTTCAAGGCAGCCGAATCCGCCGAAGTTCAGGCGCTGATACCTGCCCGCAACAACAAACACCACCGTTTACTAGCTGTCGCTGATAAAATGCAGTCGGCGACGTTGTCTCTTGCAACCAGACTCAGTAAGCACGAAGCATTTTCTGAGGTATTCAGTGTTCATCCTGATTTTGGCAAAGTGGTTGCTCACATTTTCGCATCATTGAGAAATACCAACAGTGACGACATTGAGCGAGCTATAGCAGGAGTAAGACTCTTGTGTTTCGTGGCGGAGCAGTGGGATAATCGCGAAACGTTTGAGAAGTCACAAGCAGGTGAACGCCAGCACCGATCGAAACTCATACGGGCATTTCTCCCGTGTGTTTCTACTCGAACTCTTCTGAAAGCATGCCGTCTCGAAAGTGAGGGCCAGGATTCGGTTGTAGGCTACGCAGTGCGATTTTTGTGGTTGCTAGCCAAGCTGCAATCGGGTTTTGCAACGATGGAGTTTAGTTGTGAAGAATGGCTTGAGTTGGTGTCTCTTGCGTTGGATATTCTGCAGAGGCCAATATTTTCGGGACGTACAAAATGTTACGTCGTGGGCTTGCTAGCGGAGTTGTCAGCGGATGAGGCGTTCCTGGTATCAATGGTGCAAGCTCCGGGGCTTGAAGATGTTGTAAAGTCTGGATTGATGCTTCTGAACAATGATCACCTCACAACATCTAAAGAGCTGATGAAACTTAATGCCTGCAACGTCACCGACGACTTTTTATCGTCGCGCCGGTGGTCTCCAACGGAGAATCGAGACGGGGAGATGCGATTTGGGCTTTCCCATGAACTTCAAAGGTTCATACTCCACCTTTACAAAGAGACAGAAATCCGGCAGGTGTTATCTGAGTCTTCTTTCTTTCATCCCATGGTAAGCCGAACTGTTTTCGAGGAATCAATCGCTCTATTGACCATCACTGGAAATAGTAGAATCTGGACTACCGCGCAACTAGACTCACTTAAGTTGATTGCAGCGCTGCTTGATACCTCTGTAGACACAGAGAGCAGATTGAGCATCGATCCGAGTGCTCTTCGATCGTATCGTCTGGAAGCCCGACGCGCGGGGTTGTTGCAACACTGCATTTGCCTCCTGTTGGAAGAACAGACACACGATTTCCAGCTCGCTGTTATTGAGTCACTGCTTCGCTACATGGACCAGCATACAAGCGCAAGTTTGGAGGTCGCCGCTTTACGTGAACAGGGAGGAGGGGACTTGATGAATGCTCTGCTTACGATTCTCGGCGTGTATAATGCTACGCAGGATCCCGAAATATCGCATCTATCACAGCGGAGCCTAGAACTTTACATCTCTTGTATCGCGTTTTCATTCAAGAACGCCGTGTACGCTGCCAAGTCTGACAAGTTGAGCGTCTTGACAAAGCTTCGAGAAAGTGCGGCAAGTCATGACACTCTGATCAGCTCGGATCTTCCACAAGCAATTTTCTGTATTACTCGGATGCTAGGCAGTTCGAGCTGCGGCGTTGGTCCGTGCGTGGTTGATGAGATTTGGAACTTAACATGCGCAACTTTGTTGCATCCAGAAGTAGCTTCACATTTCAAGTCGCTATGCTACGTTTTGGAGATCTTCAAGTGCGCAGAAAACTGGAAAACGGAGTTATGTGAGATTGTTTTGCGTGAATGGGGAGAGCGAGGGAGGCTTGTTGTCGAATGTTTGGCTAGTTTCGTGAACAACGACCACACGTCTAAGGCAGGCGCAACCGATGCGTCTGGTGCGACTATAGCAGAGCTGTCAGCGAAGGCAATTATGCAGCTATGCAGCTCGGCACAAGTACGCGAAAACATTTGCAACGATATTGCAGTTGTTGCTTCATTGCTACACTACTCAAGCGATAGAAGGCAGCAAACGGAACTGTTAAAGGTTATGATCGCAAGGGAGAACACGATGCGTTCGCATTTAGATGATCAAATACTTGTCCGGCTTGCTGAAACCTACCAGCTCAACCGAGAGAGTCGGCTTTTCCTGTTTGAACTGCTACCATCCGTGACCAGTTTACTGGATCGTTGCGACGGCATTTGGAGTGACATCCTCGCCTGCATCATAGCAGAAATGAACCGCAACGCCAGCGAAACTAAATCCAAAGAAGACCATTTGACGACTGCGAGGGCTCTTTACAGTGTCGTAAATGGTTGCGATCTGAATACCATTCCCCGGGAAATGATCGTTGATGTTCACGTGGAGTTGAAGCAATTAATTGGTAGCTCAACTGCGATACAAGATTGTACACCATCAATCTTCCAAGATGAGAGTTATTTGCATCCCAGCGTGACGGTGTCGAAAGCAGCCGTCGTCGATTTAATGCTTCTCTACAGCGTGAGCCAACTCTCTCCGTATTTTGACCCAGATCTACGCCTGATAGAGCGGTTTGGGCCACCATGCTGTTCGATCTGGATATGCAGCAGCACAAGTCGAAGCTACAACGTCCACGATGAGGAAGTTACGCTTCTTCTTGGCCGTTTGGTTTTCTACTACCTTCGATTTAGTGGCCAGGCAGAATCCCTCGGCGGAATACTTCACTTTCTTCCCTATTGGCGCGTCATGGTGCGGATGTTTACTAGCGTCCACGAGGGAGAACTTTACCGTTGCATAATTAAATTACTACTGCAGCTTGTCCAGGGTCCGGCTAGCAACGACATTCAGGAATTTGCAAGCAACACGATGGGGCTCAATTTGATCGATGAATTGTGGTGGCAAGTCCTTCCTATCAGCAGATTAAATGAAGAAGAAATGATCCGATTAAGAGGCTTGTGGTGCTCTCTCCTTCATAAATTGTGCTGCAGTAGGGCAAATGGCTTGGCGATTATGGAAAAGCGATTCCTGGAGCAGTTTGTTCTGCTCGAGTATCGACTTTCCAGCGACACCACACTCGCGCAGCCGGGAAACACCAGTCTTCTCCGCCTTCTTTCAGGGGTGTTTCGTGTGACGAGCCCTTCTGAGCACGAGGTCTTTCTCCGAAAAGATCCAACAACAATGGAGACGCTTACCGATCATTGCATTCGAACAATTTCTGCGATTCCTGGTATCAGTGAAACGAAGTGGAATGCTACACAGGTTCTATATGCTCTAGCATCACACGAGCAAACACTGAGTGCAATTAGAAGTGCTTGCAATCTCGATTCCTCGGAAAATGATTCTGAAAAACGTCGGGTGCGCCTTTGTGCGCTATCTGAGCTGCTTTTACTGTGTGGAGACGACATTGAAGACCTCACGCAAGTGCTCACATTAATGCTCAAAATCTTCGGTTCTAGAGAAGACATCGCGATGCTAATTCGTGCAAGAATTGTGTCCGACTGCTGGCCAATGGTTGATGTACTCGTGGAAGTCTTGCAACGGTGCATGCTTCCTTCTGATGACACACTCGCTTCAAGGCAAAGCCAGTTACGGCCGATTCTGCTTTCCACCAGAGATCCGGCTGAATTTCTGCCCTGTAACGTATCAACGGAGGCTCATGCCAATGCCACTTCACTCGCGCTTCGGCTGGTTCACCTATGCGTGAACAACCATGAGTTTGCTGGCTCGCTGAAGTCGGAAATCGAGTTACTGGAGCAACTTTTCGTGTGCCTAGCCACGTCGAACTGGGTGGTTTCGAGCACTGGTGCAGCAGCACTGAGTTGTTTAATTCGGTGTGTGGAAGACTGGGACGGCGTGAGTGGAGACAACACGGACATTTCCCGCTACGCTTGTGACAACGGTATCTACCGAAAGCTGGAGTTCTTTGCGTCTCTCGATGCTCAGAACATCTTTTCCGTGGCACCTCCAAGTTTGTGTCCGCCCTGTTTCGTTCTTTTGACGCGCTGGATCCGCTTTTATTCGGTTAACTTGCCGTTTCTGGGTTGCGCGGAGGTTGTCGTTCCCTTCGACGCGACAGAGGAAGATCCCAGTCAACTCGCACTACTGCCAAACCTAGCGAGTCACGATGTGCATGAAACGATTGTGGGAAGTGTGCTGGATGTGCTGCTGTATTGGATATCGAACTTTGAGTCGGAAATCTACAAAAGTGACAATGGCGAAGAAGAAGAAAGGGAGCACTCGCTGCTGCTGCAGTCGCTTCTTGCTCTCTGTCAGAGACGTTCCAGTGCTGCTGAGGATGCTGACCCATGCGGAAGAGGCGATCCTTGCGTCGTCGTGAATGGTAAAATCCGCAGTCGGTCGCTGGAGTTGGTGCAGTTGTTGTGCTCTTTGGAGCTCCCGCGAACATCGTCAGTGCAGGTTTTTGCGAGTGCGAAACAGATGATGACTCTGGTGATGATCGTCGAGCGCTCGGCTTCTACCATTGAGCAATGTGCTGCCTCCCAATTGATAGAAGCCCTTGCTGTGCATGATGTTATCAAAGCCTTGCTGGTTGGTAACTCGTCGCTTCTTTCGCGCCTCGGAGCCTGGCTTGAAAACGACAAACTGCAGCTACTGGCAACAGATATTATCCAACGACTGGCCATTCCTACGATTGATTCCAAACGAGTAGCGGGCGCCAGTGTGTTTAGCTTTTCACCCAGAGTGCAGCAACAGCTCGCTCACTTCGTGATCGTTGGCCGGAAGACTGGGACAACAGCGTGCTTAGTAGACCCAAGAGAAAACGTTTTCAGGTTTAACCGAGCTCGTCCAATGGTAGTTACTATTCAACTGGAAGATCGAGATAAACCGTCGCCGAGATCAAGTTCGACAGCTGCGTTCGTGCTACTTCGATTGGGTTGGAAGCTGCTTAGTCAAAGTGGGCGAGACCTTCGCAGCTTTCAACTCGACGGCACGCTTCAAAACGATAGCGATGACTCCATTCAGTATGAATTGATGCTAGAGCAGGCTGTGGTTACGATTCGCTTGACCGTGACTGTTTGGAGCACAGAGGATAGTAAGGAAAGCAGCCATGAGTTCGAGCTCCCAGTCGATGACACGAGTTTCTTGATACAGCATAGTGACACTGACACAGTACGCATTACTCAACGGCGAAGGAGTCAAGAGCAGCCGCGCGGAGGAGTCCTACCGCGCTTGTTAAGACAAGAGCGAGAGGATCTGAGCCCAGAACTATTTCAGGCCTTGTCGGGGGTCGTGGTCGAGTTTTGCAAGAGCTTCAGGCTTTTTTGCGATCCCGTAATTGACCTACCATCCCAGATTTTAGTCGTCCTAGCTACTTCAGTGAGTCTATCACCAGTTGGAAGGATGGATGTTGCGTGCTTGGATGGACTGGCGACGTGGTTTCCGAGCAAACCTAGTATTGCCTTCTTCAAGAAAAGCATCTCGCCATTACTGCAGCTCATCCGGGGCCTTCGACGAGTATCATGCGTGACAGAGTACCTTTTACATGAAGAACCCAGCAACGAGGCTGCAGAACCCGCTCGAGAGATTCAGATGGATGCTTCAGATCCGCCACAATTCACGTTTCTGGAGAAAATTATCCAGTTGATAGCTTCAGTAGAGGTGGCAGATTTGACCCCAAACTGCTTGAACGTAGTATTCATGGAGAACGCTGATGTGGTACTCTATCTGTGCGCTCAATTCGCACCGGAACAAGATCCTAACGCTACGTTTTTGTCGCTTGTGGCCATCGCGATTCGAAGTAGTGTGGTGCATTGTCAGGCGTTCCTTACATCGAACGCGCAGTCCCTTCTTCGGTCGGTGTTTGATATTGGAATGAAGAATTGTGGCGGACGATCAGAGTACCACCAAAGCAGCCTGCTTTTATACGCATCGTTAGTGGTGATGCGCTTGGCACGATGTCCTATAACTAGCCACGATTCTTTTGCTGTAGCGGCAAGGCTTGAACTCTTTTCACGAGTCTCGTTCGAAGTATTTGCTCGCCGCGAGTGGGTGGAATGCTTCCCACACGAGGCGGCTCGAAATCTCGTGCTTGCGTGTGGATTCCTGAGTGATGGCATCGCGAAGCCTGTTGCTGTCGATGCAGGCACATCCGAGGCCGACAAGTACGCCAGTTTGCTCGATGGGATCGATTCACGTACTTCAGAGGTCGATCCATTACCGTCTTTGCATCAACTGACTGCCGTAGAGACGCTTCTCCTGTTTCTTGGTCGGTCAACAAGACTTGAAGATGACGGCCAAGTCACGTCGGATAGTTCGGATCGCCTTGCGGCTCGAATTCTAGCTTCGCTCATCGAAAAATTACCCGCTCGAAAGCAGCTTGAGCTGCGCATACTGGAGCTGCTGGACAACCACTTGTCGGCCTCTAACGCCGGAGACATCAGCCCTCAACTTTCCTTGGAAGAACGGTGCATATCGGGCATGCGGAAATGCCTCTTTCTCACTCGGTACGATTTCCAGAGCGATTTGAACGCTCTTCGACTGACGTATTACTCGAGTATCCGAGCTGGTGTACGAACGGGCATCATTCCACCACAGTGCAGTGGCGTTTTCCAACACTTTGATCAAGAGCATCTGTTGCCAACTCAGAAGCCGCAGTGGCATCTGGAAGAGGTTAACCACTCTCGTGCAGGGCCTAACAACGGTGATCAGCCCAGTGTTTCATCCAGCAAACACCTGATCGGCCGAGACGCGAAGCTGGAATCGGAACTCCGCGAACTGCTTCTGTTCGCCAACAAACACGCTGAGTTACTGTCGGTTCTGATCGTTAACCGAAAGAAGGCCATGACTTCAGCATTCCGAGTGGCCACACGCAACGCTCGAGTTCTTGTGGCCTTCCACGCTGTGACGAGCATCGCCTTGGACTTCTTCATGGACTCAGTAAAGCGACTTCAGAACTCGAAAAAGGTTAAAAGACGGATAAATCTGGGCGTCGCTGAGCAAACGACCTTCATGGAATGGCTGCTCTTACTGGAGGAACTCGCAGGTTTGGTCTGCTCTGGGCTTCACGAACTCGATGCTTCGTACTACACTGAAATCGCTCGTCAGTTGAAGTCGCTGATCGTGGATTTACCCATGTTTCTGCGCAAGATGGAGCGCATGGGAACCCACTCAAGACAGCAAGCGCTGCTGCTGTTCCTCGATAATCTCCATCGTCTACTGAAGCGCGCGACAAACCGGAACGAGCTGCGAGTTGTGGCAGCTAATGGCTCAGGAGTCGTTGACCAGACCAAGACAGTTCGAGAGCGTCTCAAGCGTCTGGATCCTCAGATATCGGCATCTCTCGGCTTGCTTCTTGAGTCGCAAGATGGGATGGAAAGCCTTTCCAGAGCGCTCGTGGCAATGACGTACATGTGGCGACGCACGATGGGAGCGACTTCGCTGGAAAAGGCGATGGCGACGTCAAAAGAGTCGGTCAGTCTGCTGATGAAGATTAAGGACAAGTTGATGGCGGTTGTTCGGGCTGTACACCGACCTAGAAAGGTCCTACGCGCAGTCTTTCTTGTGATACTCAAGTGTGGATCCAAGCCTCAAAGATTCGACAGTCCAGCAGCCCCGCAGAGCTCACTTCTTGATACAAACTCGGGCAGCACTGACCAGAGCAGCAGCGAACGCGACGCTGGTAGTGTGGCTAGGGGGGTTACCACACTGCTATCGCTCGTTCCGTTCAACTCGCTGGAACTGGCCTTGGATCACTTTGGCTGGGAATCCTTAAGTGCCAAGCGTACCAAGCTTCTTTTACAATTGTCATCGCGTAAAGCTTCCGTCATTGAGCTGTTGAGCTCAGCGTTTGACGCCAGTGAAGACGCTGTGGAGCGACTGTCCGTCCTCGAGTTGGCTGACCAATTCCACAAGTTAGAAGCGGGAAAGAAACTAGCAGAGTTGCTGGAGCGACTCGGAGAATTGACACTGGATGAGGACATGGCGTTCACTACTCTACCCTGTGTCAGCCACGACAAAATGGACATGAGTTTATGGCGATTGATGGTGCGGCCGATCCAGCGTGTGAGACTCTTTCATCTGTATCAACAAACCCAGCGGTTTGTAGCGGGCGATCGTGCAAAGCGCAAACTCCTGCTCGATGGTTATCGTCAAGATAGTCCACAGAAACCAACACCTTGGAATGAGACACAGAGTGGAAGGAAGAACGGATTGGATATCGTCGAGAAATCCGTTGATCGGCGTACTGCTGTCGGCCAAGAACCACCGTTATTCACGTCTGGACCGTTGTCTCTGACCGCGAAAGTGCTCATTCCACAGTCGACATTAGGCGTCTGTGATGGCATTTTGAACCGCGATCCGCTCTCGGATGATGCAGCGATGAGGCTTCTCCGCCAGAAGAACAAGGAGACGGGAGCCAAACCGTGGACCTGGTGGTTGCCACGTTGGGTACCGGGATATCGGCGTTCGGTGCAGTATCGTCAAGCCCGGCCAGCCAGCCTCATCGATCGGGCTGTACGCGTGATGACCTCTTTCGCTGCGAGGTTCGTGCTCATGATCGCCTTTTGGCGGCAGGACGAGCTTCACGCCGACTTACACGATCCAGTTATGGCCCGTGCATTCGACGATCCGAGCGCACGTGACGACTACTATCGTTTGTACCATGCCAAGAAGGCGCTGGGAGAGCTCGTTCGAGTCTGGATGCCGTCAAGTGGGAGGCTGGGACTCTCGTTGTGGCAGGAACGTCGCTACGCATTTGGCGGAACTTTGATGAGTATTGCGATAGCGCTGTGGCTTCCTCTGCTGGTATCTCCTGACGCCAGCAATGATAGTCAGACGGCCACTGCTGCCTCGAACAGGAACGTCTCTATGACGAGAATCGTGTACAGCTACGGCATTGGGATCTTCGTGTTATCTGTCGTCTCCATCGCGTTAATCGCGCAAAGTAGGTTTGCATCCCAATCTGCTGCTTGATATCAGCACTAACCCTTGCCTGTCCCTAGCTCGCTTCGTGCTACTGGAGCAGACACGTCTCCGTCTCCGACCGATCTCGCGCTACTACCAGAACGGTATGGCCGTGACTGCTATCGTCGTGGAACTGGTGCAGCTCAACTCGCTGGCGTTCGACACGGCCGTCGAATGGGACGACACGGACGAGCTACCTGCCGCGATGCAGTGGCTCGGCCAGCAAGGCCTCACCCGGTTCGGGGTCTCGTCCGTGGCCGAGCTTCAAGCGCTGGGTATCCTCTTGCTGCTGCTGTCGTGGTTCCTGCTGCTGAAATGCGCCAACAAGTTCCAGGACACAAGCGTCTTGCTGCACCGCGTTCTAACCAAGGATCTACCGTCGCTCGTGAACGGATTCTTCTACATGGGGACGATCTCCGCCTTCTTCTCCTTCCTGGCGTGCGTGGACTGCTCCAAGCTGCACACCGAGTCCAGCAAATGTGCGTTGGCTCCTCAGTCGCCACCATTCTTGATCGCCTACCCGAGTGTCACGTGCTGGACGCCGGAACATCAATGGTACGCGCTGCTCGGGCTCTGGGGGATCACCTTCTTCCTCCCCATCGGCTTGTTAGCGCACGGCATGAGCCAGGTCTTGTTCCAGCGCGAAACGCTGGACATCAAGTACGCGCCCGTGCTGCTGCTTGTGACTCAACTGGTCAAGGCGGTTGCTGCCACGGCGCGAGCGTTCTTCCCCTTCGAGCCGCTGGTGCTGGCGTCGCTCGGCTTGGTCGGCAATGGGGTGCTCCTGATCCTCACGCTGGCCATGCACAGCTGCTCGCTCTGGTACATCAAGTACGTCAAGTGCAGCATCTACGCGGCGTCCTGCTGGGCGTCGCTCGGTGCGATCCACCGCCTGCACTACGCGGGCGAAAGCAGCACTCGCTCGCTCAACATGATCTACTTCGGGTGGCTGACCATCCTGCTAGCCACCGCAGCGGCCATTCTACTGCGCGTGTGGCGTCGAGCGCGAGCCAAACGACGAGATGCCGACCTCCGCTTCGCCGCGCAGCAGCGGCTGCTTAACGTTGGTAAGGCGACTGGAGGACTCGGTGCAGTGGAGCAGAAGTTCTTGAGCGCAGCGACAAAGCTCTCACGAGACGCCTTCATGCGGGCTGCGTTTGTGGCGAATGCAACGAGGTTGAAGGCTTCTGCCCCGCCACCGGTGCTGGAGGACTTTGTCGCAAGAGCCAAAGATGGAAACGACAACGACACGCCTCAAAGCGCGTTGTTCATGCAGAACGCTCGAGTGTTAGCCAAGAAAATACAAGAGCACGACGGACTGCGCAGACGACGGTAGATAGGGAAAACATGGCGTAGCTGCTTGGTGCATGACGCTTATATACTTTGCGGCAGCTTGGCTGGATGAATGGGTGTCTTCTTTTCACGGACTTTTGTCGGCGTGCAGCTCCAGGAAGCGGCCGTGCAGCCACCCGCAAAGGTACGCAAAGACCTCGTCCCGCTCCGGGTCCTCGAAGACGCTGTGGAAGACGCCGTCGAAGACCTTGAATTCCTTGTCGGCGTTGGCCATCTTGTCGAAGAACTTCCTGGTGACACCCTGGTCGGCGATGCGGTCTTCCGACCCGACGATGAAGAGCACACTTAACGCGCAGAAGCCACTGCCGGCCTGCTGGATGCTCTTCTCCTTGTTAAGCCGGTGCATGGCGCTGAGCGTCTGCTGCATGGTGCGCGCGGTGATGTCGCTCTTGGTGGCGAGCACGTCGGCCCTGAAGTCCTACAATAGCTCCAGTGGTCGGAAATATAATATAAAAGTAATTATTACGGTATTGCTCCACTAGAATAATTGATTATTGGCATTCGCCATATTGCAATGATTATTATTGCAATTTATGGATCCCAATATCAGCTGATATTGAAAGGGCATGTAAATCCCAAGTAAGAAAAGCAGATCAATATATTATTATGGTATTGCTGCTCTAGAATATTTGATTATTGTGATGCCTCGTATTACAATGATTATTACAGTCACCAAAACTTTGCAATACAATTTCATACTGTATTGTCCAACCACTGAATAGCTCGTAGTCGACCCCCGGCACAAGCCGCACGCGCGGCAGCAGTAGCGTCAACGGCTGGATGAAAGCCGCCTGCACCTTCCAGATCGTCGACATCTCCATGCTGACAGTGGCGCCGGCCCAGAACGCGGCGTGGAACTTGTGCTGGCCGGAAAGCTCGACGTGTCGCGAGCCGCGCTTAGAAACGGGGTTACATCGAATAGTGTGTTGCACACAAGTTAGGTGCCACACATAAGTTGAGTTCCACACCTATGTTACGTGAGCCACCCTAGATAGGAGTGGGTGGCTCACAGCCAATGGATATGCATTAGACTAGGCTCTACTATGATAGATAGTGAGTCCTATACATTCAGACAACAGGCGGCTTGCCGCGATAAACAACAATGCATTCAGTTCGCATTTTGAAGCATAGAGTTCATATCTTTGTATAAGGTGAAGGGAGGATCGCCGCTTCTCGAAAGATATGGAAGTGAATTAGATGCTTAAGGAACTGCCAAGAGGCACGAGGCTATCTGATGTACACTTGAAGTACCATCCAAAGCTGGTTTTTCCTACACTTCCCCGCCAGCGCTGGAAGCCAGCGGTACGACACCAATTTCTTATTGTAGTTCACGAAATCGAGTAGTACCCAAAGACTTTGTCAGACCATCCGCGAGCATCTTGGTTGCTGGGCAGTATCTGAGCTGAAAACGTCCTGAAGTGACGGCACCTCGTATAGAGAAGAATCTGCAGTTCACCGATTTTTGCGCCTCGGAGCTCTTACCATTTGTGAGACGCTTGATGGTTGACTTGTTGTCTATCGTTGCAGGTATTGCAGCCGACAATTTTGTCTTGAGAAGAGCTTGGAGTAGTGAAATTGTCCACGTGTCTTCTTCGACACCGTCGTCAGCAGCAATGTACTCCGCGAGAGTTGATGACTTGGATACTAATCGTTGCCGCTTAGTCTGCCATGAGACTGTACACCCGTACACTTGCACGAGGATGCCAGATACAGAGCGCCGATCTACTTCGTTGTTGGCCCAATCTGCGTCCGTAAACACGCGAACTGGCGCAGCGCTGGGATTTCGTCGATAATGCAGGCACATGTTCGTAGTTCCATCGACATACTGGAGTATGTTTTTGACAGCGATCCAATGCGTTTTTGACGGGTTTGATGCATGAGCGGTTGCTTGGTTGACGGCTTATGATATGTTAGGACGGGTAACTCTAGCGAGATATAGTAGCGCTCCAACAGCCTGGCAATACGGAACGTCTCCTGCAGCTTCATCGTTCCGCCTCGGCTGTACAAAATAACACCCTCGTCCGTTGGTGTTTTCGTGGGCGACATGTGTCCATCCAAAACTTTTGTTAACGCGATGGCGAACTGGCGTTGGTCCAGTGTTGTTGTCCATGTCGTGGGTCAATTTGAACTCGAATCCCCAGAAACCAATGAGCTTCGCCGAGGTCTTTCACGTTGTATTTGGCGCGGAGGGCGTGCAATAACGCTTCCATTTCATTCTGGTCTCGATAGCCTACGAGGATGTCATCGACATAAATCAAGACAATCAAATCGTTAGTGGCATGAATGTAGACGCAAGCATCCTCGCGAGTTGGTGTGGAATCCACAGCTGCGCAGAAATTTTGCCCAGTTCTGCATTCCATTCTCTGCCAGCTTGTTTTAGACCATATAGCGCCTTATTGAGCCGCCACACTTTAGTTCGGCTGCCCTCCTCAAATCCCTGCGGCTGCCTCACATAAATGATCTCGGTCAGCCTTGCCTTCACGTACGCTGAGAGAACATCGCCCTGACGTACTCACATGCCCTTATTGGGTCACTAGCGAGAAGACGACTCGGATGGAGTTCAAGCGGGCCACGGGAGCGTAGGTTTCTAAATAGTCCTTTAGGAACTCCTGCGTGAAACCTTGAGCGCATACCCGTGCTTTCAAGCGGTCTACTTCCCCGTCTTCGCGCAGTTTCACTCGAAATACGATGGTAGAGCCGATCACATTTACTCCAGGTGGTGGATCGACGATGTCAAATATATCGTTAGCTCGAAGAGCTTCAATCTCTTCTCGAATGGCTTTTTTCCACAAAATCCACTCGTTAGAGGCGCGAGCCTCTCGTAAGTTTATCGGCTCTTGAATAATTTCTCTCAAGGCAACATTTGCAGCACCGAGGACCGAACTAATGGGACGACTGGAAATCCTTGCTGAGCGGCGAATAGTTGGTTCATTCCTGGCCTCTTGCAACCAACAGACCCACGCGGATCTAACGGCGACTTGATACTGTCCAAGCCGTCGCGATTTTCGCTCGACTCTGCTTCAGTCGTCTAGGCGTGGTTTACTTCGTCATCGGTGTCCTCGTCATCCTCGACTAGACGAAAAGGATCATCGCTTAGCTTGGTGATGATCGAAATCGGTCGAGTAGTTGGCGGTTCGAGAAACACCACGCTGCGACTGTGAACGACCCACCCGGTGTCCTTGCCCGCTCACATACACGAAAAATCCCTTGCGCTGTGGATCACTTCCAAGAAAACACCACTTCTTCCCTTTGGGCGAAACTGGTACGTGGTTGAGTGTTAGTTTGGAGGAATTAGCATAACGCAGTGCTGACCAAAAGTCTTGACTAGCTTCAGATCTGGTTTTCGCCCCCAAAACTTCTCGAAAGGAGTCTTTTCGGGATCGACGCGAGAAAGCACGCGATTTTTAGAGAATACGGCACTTCGGACAGCATACTCCCACAGGATGTGTGCAAGTCGGGCCTGCAGCATCAATGTTCGTGCGGAGTCGGCAATTGTTCTATGGATGCGCTCGATTACACCATTTTGATGGTCCGCATCGGGTTCGGACATCTCAACAGCAATTCCCTCTTCGTTACAAATACCTCGAAAACTCTCCGCTAGAAATTCTCCTCCATTGTCAGAGCGAAATACTTTGAATCCATCTTCTTTCTTGAATCGGCGGTTCACAAGATTGACGTAGTTTCTGAAGCGGTTGGTCGCCTCGCTCTTCGCTTTGATGAAGTACACGGACGTGTGGTCTTTCCATTTAAGTGCTAGATAGTACTTGTTGCCATGGTAGCTTCGTTGAAATGGACCCGCGAGGTCACCATGACAAACTTCGTCTTTGAACCTTGATGCCTTGAAGATTGAGCCGGAGCGTTGGCTCGAGTAATCTTGGCCTTGGCGCAAATTTCACATGGCTTAGAAGGCGTGAAAGCTCCTACAAGTTTGAAACCTTTGACAGCGTCTGACTTGGCGAGTTTGACAATTGACGGATAATACAAGTGCCCAAGTCGTTGATGCCAGTCCTCAAGTGAGTTAAGGTGCAAAGCCGAAACTGCAATGGCGGGCGGGATGGCAAGCGTGTACACACCGCGGGAGGTCGTTGCGCTGAGAATTGGCTTGTCGTATATTAAACACTCTTTGTCATTAAATTCCACTTTCAACCCATCGTAGATGAGTTGCTTAACCAAGAGCAATGTGTGAGCAAACCCAGGCACGTATAACACGTGTTCAGCACGACCGAATTCAACTGTGCGATACGTAATTTGCCCTTTTGATGCCCACACACCAGTTTTCCGTCGGAATTTCAATGGCATGAGGTTCACACTCCACCAGCTCGAATAATTGCTCACGATTTCCAGTTACATGATACGTCGAGGCAGAGTGCACCACGAGAAGTTCCAGGACCAAAAGTTGTGTTCGATCCGACTCGTGGCTCCCGCGACCTTCAGTCGTAGGCCTCAGTTTCCTCGGCGTGCTCTTCACTGTTGCTGTCCTTGTTTTCACATGGCTCAGTATTTCCTGACGTTGTCTGCAGCGTCTGCTGGGTTATGTTGGCTAAGCCACTTTGCTGGCGAGCTACAAAACGGTCGTGGTAGTTTGTAGTGTGCCCAAGCTGTCCATATTGGTCGCAACGAGCGTTGGAATAGTCCCGCCGCTGGAACTTTGTCTCTTTCTTGACGTTGTGGGATGCTGCCTTTCGGTTGCCTCCACAGAATTGGGGCGTGGCAACGGTCGCTCGGGATCCGAAGGTTGACCTCGACGCGCTAGGCGTACCAAGGACACCATCATGTCCGGCGAGAGAGCAGAGTTTCGAAATGGCACGGTCAAATTCGCGCTCGGGACGACTGGAATCCTCGTGAATAACCATTTTGAGCTTATCCGTTTGTTTGCGCCAGGCATTGGCCATGAACGTACTCAGAGCAAGGTTGTTTGACTCAACTGTTTCGAGACCCTCCGACGTGGTCGCAGCGGCCATGTTTCCAAGACGTAAAACGTACGACTGGACGCCTACCACAAATGGCCTATGCGCCTGCATAAGCTGATTTAAGAAAACTTATATCTGCTGAGACGCAGATTCGGTCCTACAGAACGAAGGGTCGCTGTACCCCCCCCCCTATTGGGCAACTACATAAATATTATCTTAGTTCATTATGAGCCACCCTTTTATGACAACTGAACGGCATAAACGCCGACCTCTCACATGTATCGACCTCTGCACAAATAGAGACAAATTTAGGGAAACCGTTTAAGGCGACTTTAAGCCATTTGTGGTAGGCGTCCACTGGTAAGATTTCATTGGTCTTTTGTTTTCTTGAGCCACTCTCAACCCGATCTGTTGCTTCGTCAACTTACAACCAAATTCCCGCTTGAGGGCTCGGCCAAGACTGTCGAAAGATCGCGAACGAAGCTCGTGCATGTTCGCCACAAACCATTGGTGAGCAACACCGCTCAGGTTACTGAACAGCAGCGCGATCTTCATTCGATCAGGTAGGCCTATATTGTACAAGTACTATTGCATCTCCAGCATTGCTTGAAACTGCATGTACTACACGGCTGCTCCGGCGTCGATATTGCCTGACTCTGTAGCTCCATTAAATGGGTCAGTCTTGAACAACTTAACAACGCGGTCACAACGGGCTTGTGAGACGTAACTGGAGTAAAAGTGATCATGTGCGGCGGCTCAGCGCGGCTATTTGAAGTATTCAAGGGAACGCGGTCGTCCACGCGAGAGCTCTCCAGTCTAACCGATATATCATCAAGACGATGGGTAGGCTGGTTGCTCCGTTGAGCACGTGGGATAGGCTCCGTTGCGACTCTGTCGTGTCCTTCACCGTAGTCAGGGAGGTGGGGACTGGTGGGCTCCATCCTTCGCGTTCGCAGAGCTCTGGGAAGCCTGCGGCTGTTAACCTGAAGGGAGGATCGCCGCTTCTCGAAAGATATGGAAGTGAATTAGATGCTTGAGGAGCTGCCAAGAAGCACGAGGCTATCTGATGTACACTTGGAGTACCATCCAAGCTGGATTTTCCTACACTAGCCACTTGGCTACCGCTGTCCTCCGCGGTCACCACACCGCCACCGTCTTCCCGCCGCGCTCCGCTGTCGTCCTCCGCTGCGTTTCCAGGGAACTCCGCTGCCCTCCGATGCTGCTGCCTTCCGCTGCCGCTCTGCTGCCCTCTCCACGCAGTCGCCCTCCTCCATGCTGCCGCCGCCCTCCGCTGCCTTCGCCGCTGCCTCCTCCAACTGATAGTGACGCAGCCAGTGAGATTATATTTTTATTTTGACCAATCATATTTATTTTGTTTTGGCCAATCATATCGTGGTACCACACAGGTGTACCACATGTTGGTACAGGTCCTCTGAGGCCCTTTAGTCGGATATTTTATGGTATGGATACATCGATCTGGACGATCCGATCTATAGTGGGTATAAAGGTGCGATCTTATCGGCACGGGTACCGCGATCTTGGTACAGTCAGTGACCCTTCGGAGCCAGTTCAGTAATCAGGTCGTGCGCAAGCAAGGATAGGGAGAGGGGATAGGAGCATAGTAGGGATTGGTACTTGGTTGAATTAATTCGGAGATTTACTTTCTAAGACGCAAGCAATTTTCTATTCCGGACGGGAAACTACATTGGCCCACCGACGAACGAGAACCGCTCAAGTCCTTGAAGATCGAGGCAAACACCTGGATCGCTTAGCCAGGCCGCGTTGTAACAACCCGTCTCCAGACAAGATCTTGCCAAGAAGACGCGGCAAGCGACTGGAAAGGAATACAAGACCCCTCAAGAACAACCACCCGCTGCGATCAAGTGGTCACAAGCCTGATCTGTAGCAGAACCGACAGCCGTGAGACCTATATCCCTGCGGCCATCACCCCCATCGATCCCGAGTACCGTCCATACGGTCCCTGTACTTGGCTCCAACACACCTTCGCGAGACATCAGAAGGGCGTAACCGCCAAACCGACGGGTACACCAGGCGAGAAGAATTTCAGCGACCCCACGGCAATCGGAGTACCCCCTCCGTTAGTCGGCAGTCTGGGCAACCGTTGGTGAGTCTGATCCGTGTCAGTAATCTCACGATCAGCGGTCGACCACAATGGTTCGCGTGCCCGATCTTCTGGTGACTCAGGATTTCATCGTTAGTCTACCGAAGAAGATGTGCAGTTCAAGTTGGAACCTCGGATTGAAGCGGCGGAAGATGGATCGCCGGTGATGTCGCTAAAAGAAGAAGGATCCACTGATCGACCGAGTGCTAGGAGGAGCTTGGTTGATGTGAAGGGGGAAATCTGGCAATAAGCTGGAAATAAACCTCACCCCCCTCCCCCAGTACCCCCGAGGGTTGCAACGCAAGTCAACTCTAGCTGGATGACGATCCGACGTTTAAAACCGACGGAGCTTCACCCAAAACCACTCCGCCCGTTCCGCGTGCGTCCTCGTCGAAGAAGATGCCGAAGTCCTCGCGACCGAAGCCGAAGACCCCTGACTTAGACACGGAAGATCGTAACGAAGGCGGAGGCTGGACGGATAATCAGCTGGAGCTGATTTCCCACCAAAAGGAGCTCCAGACGCTGATCACGGGAGACCCCGTGCTGAAGCTCGCGCGGCTGAGACTGATTGGTGATATGCGTGGCCCAATCACCGCGCCCAGCGAGCCCAAGAACAAACTGGAGGCGGTGAAAGCTATTTCTTCACGTCCAGATAGAAACCGGATTCACAACGGGAGCCTTCGACACGAACGCGCTCTTCGACGTGGAACTGGGAACGATCGTGAGGACGGTTGAAGGCCTGGTGGACAAGCTGGCCACGCTGGTGGGCATCAGCTCACCGATCCAAACCGAAGCTATGCCCGTCCCGTCGAGTGACCGGCCGCAATATCACTTCACGGCGTCGATACCAGACATCACCATGCTTGTCAAGTCAAAAGCGGTACGAACGCCGCGCAGTGGATCGGCGCAATACGCGTCAGCTATGTTGGACGCCTGATCGGACAGATCGAACAGCTCGATTGGGCTTTCAAAGATGACGTTGGGACCTTCGGGAGCGGCGCTTCTACGCGAACGCGCAAGCGCCACCCCAGTATCGACATCGGCTGTCCCATTGGCAGGCATGTCGACTGGCAGTCAGGAATCTCCAGAGCGTTTGCAAACTTACTTCAATGCAGCTGTGGCGTAGGAATACACCAAAATTCTCACGACCTAACGGTATGAGTCCCAACCAACAACAAACGCTTCCCCGCAAAGACTAGCGCTGTTGGATCAACCTGAAGACCAGGAACGATCCCTTACGCCGGGTCGATTGCAAACCTCTGTGTACCGAGTTGTTGTCGGTCTCAACCAGAACTAACACCACTAACCACGAACGAAGGCTAGGATGCGATATCGCGCTTTCGCGCTAAACTTCCGCAGTCCCTCAGTAGGAAGGGTACCGGCCGTTTCAGACCTAATACGGGAGCACCGAGGGCAACCCTCGGCAAACACACAACTACACGCAGGAACCCTCGGGTCCCACGGATATATATAGAACGGCTCTCTAAAGTCGCCCCGAACACTCTCGACCACTCCACTTCTTGGATTAGTCAAGGCGAACTCTCGGTCAATGAACCTTAAGCACACCTGCAGCCATCCACCTCAGCCGAGCGTGTCCAGGCACTACAATAAGCTAGGAAGACTTACTGAAGTCGAAAAAAAAACTTGACTCTTGAAAGGCTTGGGGGAAGACTGCTGATTATTTCGGTGAACCTAACGCTCGAAGAGCCTCTATAGGTTCTTTTATAGCTAGTCCTATATATATATACACATATCAAGTGTGAACCGATCTTCCAGGAGCGGTCCTGAAAGTCACGAAGTGACGACCGATGAGTCGACCAAACCTTCACTAGGTACGGATTTTGGCTGCACTAAACTGACCCGGCCGGGTTCTGTTATGACCGGCCGACGTGTATGTCACTAAAATGTCACTCTATCGCGGGGAATGTGTTCAGCCAATCACCAGCGCCCAAACACTGAAAGGTTTGGCCTCGGCGGCAGCGGCAACGAGGGCTGTCGCGCGCGGGCAAAACCCAACGCCACACTAGTGCTACGCTTCTTGCGACGGCTCACGAGAACGCGACGTCCATCGCAGTTAACACGATCTGTGAATCGGGGCGCCAGCAGCAAGTGAACTCACATCCCAAACTTGAACGAGTAATTGCAAGGACACCACCGCATCGTCAAATTGACAGGATAGCCTGTCATCGGCTGTCCCTCGACTACCATCCGGACATAGTTAGCGCCCATCTGCGCGGACACTGCAATACCCTCTTCGCTTCGACTTATGGGGGTGATGTTGGTACGTTTGGGGGCGGCAGATAACACATGCACAACAACCTGAGGACCTTGAGCCGTTGCCGTCGTCTGCACTTCTCCGCATTGCTGCAGCAGTTTTTTTCGAACGAGCTCAGATGCTCGACGCACCAGCGAGACAGAAGCCTCTGGAAGCTAATGAAAGGTTGACGACTGGAGCTCTGGTGCCGACAGCACGAACTGAGCTTGTTTAGGAGCGTACCCATTTTGAGCCGTCGTCGTAGAGTGTAGTCTCGCTTGATCACTTGATTAAACGCCTCCACGGGGTTGTTAGTGCTGGCGTAGCCACACTCCGTCCAGAACGCTTGCCAGTTGCAGAAACGGCCGTATAACCACTACCCACACATGTACTGAGCTAACGGCACGAGCTGCGGTTTGATCCGCCAGCGTTGAATGATCTCGTCCCGCATTGCCGAAACGTGTCCACGACAGGTGCGAAACGTAAATCGTAGATGTCGTGCACCAGAGGCCGAGTCAAACGAGGAAAGTGACTTCATGTGCTTCTCCACGTTTTCCGTACCGTGGAAGAAGCACATTAGAAACTGGAGATGTGGATTGCTGCTTTGGGCCGCCAAGTAGATTTGATTCAAATATTATTGTGGTGTGGTGTACACGGATGGAGCATTTTGGATACAAGCCGAGGTGGGAATTAAATATGACAATGCCGTAATAAATTGGGTTCTCCAATAAAAATATGTATTATTGGGTCAGGCCAATTCCAATACAATACTATATTGAGCCAATACTGTCAATAAATATTTTACAAAAAAAAAGTAAGCCGAGCTGTATGACCAAAGTAGCCCTCAAACCTCGATTTCAAAGGGACTCAGTTTGCCTTGTGTGAAAAGCTTTCCAGTTGTTTAACCCCTAATGCAGCAGTGCACCATGGAACTTCACCCTAAAAGTCCCAGCTAATATCACTTTATATTGCATCGGAAGATCGGATTATTTGGTTTAACGCGCACAGTGATTGGCTCAAAAATTGAGTTTTCAAAACTAAGCTTTCGATTGGTGTTCTTTTTGCTGAAAACGAAGAACACCTCGAGAAAAAAAATATTGTGATATTTATGAAAGGGTGTAGTACCAGCTGTTTCACGGGTCAAAACCAAACTCACCAAAACAATGGAAAAGCACAATAATATTGTGATTTTCCATTGTTTTATGTGTGCTGGACTTCACTGCTTTGCAATTGAGAAGTCATCACCACGGTCGGGCTTTCAAAGGATTTTTGGTCGGCCAAGACGTTTGCGCGTGTTGGCATGGCATGGTTGGCATCGGCGCAAGGCTGTGCTGCCTGTGTTCACGCACATGTAGAGGAGGATTTCCGGCGGACCAGCGGGATCTTCCCATTGCCCGCGATGATGCTGCGGTGACTGCAGTGACAGCAGCTTGATGGCTGTCCGTATACATGGCCAGTTGACTCAGCGCGCCACACATCGGCGACCCATTTGGTCCGACTCGAAAAGGAGCACACATTGAAAACAGCGAGCGTCAGCGCCGTGTTCCCATGCCTTCAAGCAACCGACCGACACGAAATGCCCCAAGGATATCCTTGCCAAGGTCGCACGCTCAAATCGCTTGCGCCACATCGGCCTGGCCTTCGTCTGATCTCGCGTAGCCGGGGCCGGCATTCTTAACTTCGGCTCAATGGCTGCTCGTCGCAGCGCTCGCTCTCTGGCGACTGCGAGCGGATATTCAAGGCACCGCCTTGTACCGAGCTGCGAGCCGCAGTCTTGACGGGGCTACCATTCTCGAAATAATGGTGAACTGCAGAGGTCAACCGGTTCCGGCAGGGCGGCGGAACTGCAGCAGGACTACGCTCGACAAGCGACCAGCGGAGACCGTGAGGCGGTCGATGATGCACCCGGCCAAGCGACCCACCATGAAGAAGCTCAACCCGGGCCCAGGTCCGGCCTCGGTCGTCGCCGTGGCGTTGGCATCGGCGTCACCGGCCGATCTGTCGCCGTTGACGGCGTCCGAAGGTTCCTCGTCCAAGTCGTCGTCCTCCTCTTCGCCCACCCACCACACGCGGCACATTCCGCCGTACCTGCGTCCGTACGAGGGTCGCTTCCAGAACCACCGGGGGCAGTCACTCTACTACTTCGCGCTCTTCCCACCCGAGCAGATGCCCCTGCGCGGCGTAGTGCTGTGTCTGCACGGCATCGGAGACCACTGCCGCCGCTACATCCCGCTGTTCGAACGCCTGTGCGAAGAAGGTTTCGGCGTGATCTCGTACGACCTGCTCAACCACGGCGCCAGCAACTTTGACGCCCACAACACAAGAGCGCACATCAGCAACTTCCGCTTCCTCGTCGACGACACCAACGCATTCGTGTCGTTCGCCAGGAAGTCCATCTTCAACGACGCACTGCGGTACTGGCGGGAGCACCACCACCCGTTCCACCCGCACGGACGACACAAGGAGTGCGTTGCAGCCCCAGCGCTGCCGCTCATCATTGCTGGCACGTCGTTCGGCTCTCTCGTCGGCCTGCATACGGTGCTATCAGGGCGACACAAGTTCCACGCCGGTGTGTGGGCTTCACCAACCATCGGCGTCACCTGGACGCCGCTGCTGTGGGCGGAGTCCAAACTCGCCGTTCCGCTCGCGACGCTGTTGCCCAAGGCGAAGATGGTGCCCGCCGTGGCGTACGAGCTGCTGTGTCGAGACCCGGGGTTCCTTGAGGACTTCGAAGCAGACCCGCTCACCTCGATGGACATGATGACGAACCGCAGCGGACATGAATCGTTGCAGGCCATGATTCGACTCCAGGAAGACCCGCGGGTCGCCAACCCGGACAGCGGCTTCTGTGCGGTGCCGATGCTCTTCCTCGCGGGCTCGGCCGACGGTGTCGCTGATCAGCAGGCGGCCATCAAGTTTTTTGCCTCGATGGGGAACCTCGACAAGGAGTTCAAGCTTTTTGACGGCCACTTTCACCTCGTGTATGAAGACCCGGAGAAGGATGACGTGCTGCGGTATCTCGCGCAGTGGCTGCGGGGAAGGTTTCCAGTCGAAACCCGTGAATGAGTATCAACTAAATACAGTTCGAGGTTAGCAAAAGATCATAAGATCGACGAGTTCTGTCCTTGCTTTATCGACTGCAACTTTTTCACTAGACGCCCTTGCTTGACAGGATCTGTCATGGTAGTTAAGACTCCAAAGTGCAGGTACAGTGCACTAGGGCCTTGAAATTGAAGACCTTACCAAGACTCTTGATGCACCCCACGCTCATGAAACTGATATTATTAAACGGCAACAGGAGCAGCGTGGGCCATTGCCAAACCCCTTTGTGCATTGCCATCGCGAAAGACACGAGCGCGTACCCTGCAGGAGCACAGCACCTCTGGCGCTCGAGATTGAGGTCTTGAGATACAACTTCAACCAAATCTGAAGTAAGACACTTTTCCTCTCGGGGATCAACCAGCGAACACAGCTGCCCTAAAACTGTAGAATTGGAAACGTAGTACATGTATACACTTAATGCTATCCAGGAGAACCACAAGGTTACGGATTTGTGAGAATACGACGCACAACGACCCAATTCAGCCGGCGAAGAAGAAGAAGATCGGTCGTCTTCCGCAAACTCTGCATTGCAGACAGTAAGATGTCGAGGTGTCGGCCGATAGGCGACTTGGAGTCCCGAGCTGGCTGCAGAACCGGCTTGGGTGGCACGCCATTGCAGCTTGGGATTTGCCACGAGCCGGCCGCGTGGGGGGCAGCAACCTTTCCGCGGTCACTGAGAAGCAGTCCCTCACATATGCTCCCTTGCCTCTGTTCTGAGTGCTTTGCCGGTCAAGCTGTCGATAAGGTGGCCGGACCAAACTTCTTGATGCTGGTTTGGAAACTGTACAAGGGGTTGTAGGTTACCCATGTACTGTGAGTTGAGCAGCAACTTGGCGTCCTCCGTCTCGATTGGTAGTCGCATTCATGGGCGTCAGATTGGAGAGACAAAGCCGTCTTCACCGCGGCTTTGGTCGTCCAGATGCTGCTTGGGAAAGCAACAAACGCATCAGGCGAACACCTCGGGGAGCAAGAGAGCGGCGTTGAGACCATGGACGCTGCGTTCCGCCATGTCATCACGCGCGTCTTGTCCGTGAAGGCACCGGCTATTATCACTGTCTCTCGGAACAAGTCACCCACGCGCCTTCCTCGTTTCAGCGTGGCAGCTCGGAAGCCCAGTCAAGTCTCTTGTGCGGCACCAGCACTGCCTTTCGCCCCCACCTCGGCCAGCTCTCGATCAGAGTTCCATTGTCCGCACTGTGGAGAAGATGCCCAACAACAGAACGACTCCGGCTAGCAGAGCTCAACGCCTGCACGCCAAGCCCACCGCCGGGGCCCGCGATGCGCTCGCCATGTCGGTCATCGTGGAGGAGCCCGTCCACATGCGCGAGTCGCGCCTCAAAGAGAAGGAAAAGCACCCGGACGACATCAAACCAACCAGCGACAGCATCATTCGGGCCGACAAGTCCACCGCAGGTTCAGGTCGCCACCGCTCAGACCCCCGATGGAGATCGGCTTCTAGCGCAGGTTCGACCACCACCTCCTCGTCGGACGAGGGCTACCAGCTCCATCACACGATGTCGCGCATGGTACTGAGTCCGCCCCGCCATTCCCGTGTGGTAAACTCACGTTCGCCGGAATCACACCCAAGGTCACCCTCCAGGCATCCACAAGACCCGCGCGCAATCTCCGGACGTTCATCGCACCGAATGCGGTCGGATCCGGAGTACACCCCACGCTCGAAATCGCGCGCGTCCTTCTCGTCGTCGTCTGAAGACGAAGGCGAAGCCTTCCAGAGGCCACCTCGTCGTCCCCATTCCAGCACACGGCCGAAAGCTTCGTCGATTCCTCCGTCAAGTGCATCGGTGGCATCAAAGCGCGATCGCGCGCACCGTCACCAGTCGCCGCGCCGAGCTGCGGGCTCGCCGTACAGCTCGGCCGATGAAATACCACGCGTCAAGTCGGCTTCGAAGCTGGACTCCATCCACTCGCCTTCCTCTGATCAAGTATACGACTATCACCACATGGAGCCCCACAACATCCCGAGCTCGCGGTCAAACTCGCGCGAGAAATGCCGCCCCAAGGCGGCCTTAGTGTTGCCGTCCTTGTCGTCAAGACACGCCGATGGAAGCCGTCGAATGCCGTCGAACCGAGAGTCAAGGCATGAAGACCTGCGGTCGAACGCTGCTGTGTCGGCGTACCAATCGGACGAGGAACGCCGCCGTGTTGCGCCGTCGGGGTCAAGCGATGTCCGCCGTGCCAAGTCGTACACGACGATCAGTTCGTTGCCCTTGTCCAAGGATGAAGCGCGCAACCACCGCCGACTTCGGGCGTTCAGAGAGCTGAGTCCCCCTCCCCGACACCGCTCGACGTCAAACCCGAAGCCGATCTCGCAGAGCCATGTCGGCGTCCAGCGCCACGCCTCGTCCACTCGGGAATCAAACACGTCCTTGACGTTGAATCCGAAGCTGCTCTCTCCTACGAAGCCACTCAAGGACCAACACCAGTTAGTGAACTCGCGAGACCCGTCGCGATGGCGATCGACCTCGCCTCTGCCCAAGCAACCGTCCAAGCCGTCTTGTAGCGAGGCGTCGCTGCCTCGTTCGGCGTCCGCGTCGAGCATTTCACCGCTTGCGTCCACGCCGTCGCCTCGGATGAGCGTTGCTAGCACCCCTCTGCGCCTCCGCCACTACGAGGGCCGGTTCTCCAACCGACGCAAGCAGACACTGTTCTACTTCTCGCTGTTCCCGCCCGAGAAGATGGCGATGCGCGGAGTTGTGTTGTGTCTGCACGGTATCGGCGATCACTGCCGCCGGAACGTGACGCTGTACGAGCGGCTGTGTAGGGAAGGCTTCGGCGTGATAACCTACGATCTACTCAACCACGGCGTGAGCGACCTGGACCAGCACAGGACGCGCGCGCACATCAGCAACTTCAGCCACCTCGTGGACGACACGAACGACTTCATCACGTTCGCCAAGCGGTCGATCTACACGGACGCGCTGATCGTGCGGAAGCACGACCACCCCCGTCACCCGCATGGACGGGAAAGCAGCACCGACGAGATCCCCTCGCTGCCGGAACTGCCGCTGGTCATCGCCGGCACGTCGTTCGGGTCGCTCATCGGTCTCCACACCGTTCTGTCCGGCCAACACAAGTTCCACGCTGCGGTCTGGGGCTCACCCAGCGTCGGCGTGACTTGGACTCCGCTGCTCTGGGCCGAGTCGAAGCTTGCCAAGCCGTTGGCAGCGATCATGCCGACGGCGAAGGTGGTGCCGGCCGTGCAGCACGATCTGCTGTGCCGCGACCCGAAGTTTTTGAAGCGGTTCAAAGCGGACCCGCTCACGTCCATGGACATGATGACGACTCGCAGCGGACACGAGTCACTTCAGGCCATGATCCGGCTGCAGGGGGACAAGCGCGTGACGGATCCCGGCAGCGCGTTCTGCTCCGTGCCCACGCTCTTCCTTGCCGGATCAGCCGACGGCATCTCGGACCAGCAGGCGGCCATCAAGCTTTTCGCCACCATGGGTAACTTCGACAAGGAGTTCAAGCTCTTCGACGGTCTCTTCCACATGGTGTACGAGGAACCCGAGAAGGAGGTCGTCTTCCGCTACCTTGCGCAGTGGTTGCACCGCCGATTCCCTATTGAAACCCGCCAGCAAGGAGGCATTCATGTGTAAATGGAAAGCGTGTTTTGTGAGTTGATGCCCCTATCAGCAGTGCCTCAACTCGCATCGTTGCAGGTTATCATCACATGAAAGACAAGCTTATGAAGAGAGATAAGCTTATGAAGAGAGATAAGCTTATGAAGACCTTTACAGGAGAAGTCAATTAAGAGAAGGCATAAGCCTATGGTAACAAATTGCCGACGGCTTCATCGTGGCCAAAGCATGAAGAGCCGTTCTTTTCGAGCAGCTAGGATGCATGAGGACGATCCACGGCTCCGTGAGCCTATGTCGTCGAGAGCGAGCCGGAGTTGAATACGGCCTGAAAGCGAGCCGGAGTTGAATAACTTCTTCCTGCGGGGCCGGATATTGTCGACAAATTGCACAGTCAAACATGTTCGTGACATCAACGAAACCTCGCGCCCGCCTTCTTTGAAACTTCTGGAGTGGTCGGTCCACTTGGACACTCCGAATGTCGTTGAATGGACGAGCACCCGCGCAGAGATTGCGACGCTGGCGCGTTGCTGGCTCGCCTATGGCAGCGCTTCCAATCTGGAGATCGGCGCATGGACACTTGAAAGGACACACCATCTCAAAGCGCGTTCCCCATTTCGGCGACCGCAGCTTCTGGCTTTCAAGCGGAGCAGAAGCCAGCCAAGCCATTGTCGGTCGCTTGAATGCCCCTTTCGGTGCGTCTATGGCGGCATCGGAGTCGCCATTTCACAAAAGATGATCAACGCCACGAGAGGACCGATCGGCCTTCCTATCCGACGAGTGCAGAGTCGCAATGCGCTCGCCATGTCGGCCATCCAGGAAGAGCACTCGAGCGTCGACAACACGTTAGCAGTCCCAGTCGTCATAACTCCACCGCCAAGTTCGTGCTCCACGTCGCCGTCGACTTCATCCTCGAACTCGGACTCCAGTCCGACGCAGCAGCGTGTGGCGCGTCCTCCTCGTTCTCGTACCAATCCGAACTTTCAATCGACTGCTCAAGCTTCAACAAGAACGACCAGGTCTAACTCAGCGCGGTCGCGCTCTATCGCCAAATTTAAGGACGCCGAGTCTGGTGCGTCGGCCGAAACTATTGTCTCTACGCTAGCACGTCCAAGAGAGTCGAGGGCTCAATCCGCTCGAGCTCACACTGCGTCATACTTCCCAGACGATCCCACGGCCGGTGTTCAAGCGCACAAGCCCGAAAAGCTGAAGTCTGGTGGGGACTTCCGCCCGCGAGCGTCTTCCGACTCCTCTTCCTCTTCATCTAAGAAGAAGACGTCGTCGCGTCCACGCCACTATGAAGGCAAATTCCTGAACCGACGAGACCAGTCGCTCTTGTACTTCTCTCTCTTCCCGCCAGAGAAGCAGGCACTGCGCGGCATCGTAGTGTATCTGCACGGCATGGGGGACCACTGCCGACGCAACACGGAGCTGTATGAACGGTACTGCCGCGAAGGCTTCGGCGTGATCACCTACGACCTACTGAACCACGGAGCGAGCGACTACGACAAGTTCAACACGCGGGCGCACATCAGCAACTTTAACGATTTCGTGGACGACACGAACGACTTTATCTCGTTCGCCAAGACCAGCGTCTACAAGGTCGCGCTCCGATACTGGCGGAAACACCACCACCCTCGCCACCCTCACGGAAGAGAGAAGAAGCGTGACGCGCCTCCGGAGCTGCCGCTGATCATCGCGGGCACTTCGTTTGGGTCTCTCATCGGGCTGCACACGGTGCTTTCAGGTGTGCACAAGTTTCACGCTGCGGTGTGGACTGCGCCGACGATCGGAGTGACCTGGACGCCGATGCTGTGGGCTCAGTGGAAACTCGCCCGGCCGCTGGTTGCAGCGTTCCCGACCGCCAAGGTGATCCCCGCCGTGCAGCACAGTCTGCGGAGCCGCGACCCCGAGTTCCTCAGGAAGTACCAGGAAGATCCTCTGACCAGCAGCGACATGATAACGCCGCGTAGTGGACACCAGTCACTCCACGCCATGATGAGACTGCAGCAGGACGCGCGAGTCACAGACGCGGGCAGCGCGTTCTGCAATACGCCCATGTTGTTCCTCGGTGGATCGGACGACCGCATTTCCGACCAGCAGGCGGCGCTCAAGTTCTTCTCGACGATGGGCAACTTCGACAAGGAGTTCAAGCTCTTCGACGGTCTCTTCCACATGGTGTACGAGGAACCCGAGAAGGAGGTCGTCTTCCGCTACCTTGCGCAGTGGTTGCACCGCCGATTCCCTATTGAAACCCGCCAGCAAGGAGGCATTCATGTGTAAATGGAAAGCGTGTTTTGTGAGTTGATACCCCTATCAGCAGTGCCTCAACTCGCATCGTTGCAGGTTATCATCACATGAAAGACAAGCTTATGAAGAGAGATAAGCTTATGAAGAGAGATAAGCTTATGAAGACCTTTACAGGAGAAGTCAATTAAGAGAAGGCATAAGCCTATGGCAACAAATTGCCGACGGCTTCATCGTGGCCAAAGCATGAAGAGCCGTTCTTTTCGAGCAGCTAGGATGCATGAGGACGATCCACGGCTCCGTGAGCCTGATGTCGTCGAGAGCGAGCCGGAGTTGAATAACTTCTTCCTGCGGGGCCGGATATTGTCGACAAATTGCACAGTCAAACATGTCATTGTCCGATAGCACCAGTCGTGACATCAACGAAACCTCGCGCCCGCCTTCTTTGAAACTTCTGGAGTGGTCGGTCCACTTGGACACTCCGAATGTCGTTGAATGGACGAGCACCCGCGCAGAGATTGCGACGCTCGCGCGTTGCTGGCGCGTCGCAGAGCCCAGTCTTGACGAGAACTTCCCAGAGTGCATCATCCCCGAACTCCTGAATGGGTCCAAGTAGCGGTAATCCTTGATACAGGAGGCTAGACCCAGGAGAGGAGAAATGAATCCTCTATCTTCAAGCTCAGTATGTGAGCAAAGTGGTCTCCAAAAACTCGAAGAAGGCGCTGTCAGGGTCCGTGACGAGGTCTTCGGCAGCGCCACACTCGGCAACGACACCATCTTGCATCACGATGATCCGGTCGAAGCCTAGAACTTGGTCTAGGCGATGCGTTATGAGGAAGATCGTGGAGCTCGCGAACTCCTTTTCAACGACCGCAAGCAACTTCTTGTCGCAGTCTTGATCCACGGAGGAGAAGGCCTCATCCAAGATGAGCACGCGCGCAGGCTTCAGCAGCGACCGAGCGAGCACCAGCATCTGGCGCTCGCCCATACTCCAGTTCTCGCCATTCTCCGCCAGCCTCATGTCCAAGCTCGTTACGACCACAGTGTAGTTCCCTTCAAGCTCAGCTGCGAGCCCCACGCTTGCGCGCCCTGGCGCGTCGCAGAGCCCAGTCTTGACGAGAACTTCCCAGAGTGCCTCATCCCCGAACTCCTTGAATGGATCCAAGTAGCGGCGCATCGAGCACCGATAGAACAACGGTGTCTGCGGGATGATACAGATACGGCTTCGAATGTCGCGCAGATGCAGACGACTAACGTCAACGCCGTCGATGAAGATGCGGCCACGATGTAAGCTGTGGATCTGCAGCATGGCCATAGCCAGCGAGCTCTTGCCCGACCCGGTTCGCCCGACAATGCCAATTTTCTCCCCACCTGCGATGGAGAACGACACGTCCTTCAACGCTAAGGTTGGCGCGTTGATGGAACCCGTGGCGTGGTCGTACGCGAAGAAGACGTGGTCGAAAGCAACTGAACCCGAGCTGGGCCATTGCAGAGGAGCCCCTGTGCGACGTTGCAAGCCTTTGTTGTCGAGAGTCTCCTCCGGGGGGATGTGCTGGAACTTCTTGAGGTTGGCGATGCTGAACATGCTGACGGAACTGTTCAAGATGCCAACCGAGAACGAGACGAAGTCACGTTGGACGCTGTAAATGCAATGCAGCATGAGACCCAGCGTGCTCGCCTGGAGACCGCCGTGGGCTAAGAGAAGCGCGAGGCAGAAGAGAAAGACGGCGACGAGAAGGCTGCAGCGTATATACAACCAGTGCGTGAACACTTCCACAACTGTAGCGATTCGGGACCGGTCGTCGACCATTTTGCCGTGGTGCAGACACACGCGCTTCACCTGGTCCGCTCCAAACGAGCGGATCACCGCCGCGCCATCCAACGTTTCGGACACGAAATTGAGATCGGCCGCGTCCAGGCGTGCTCTCAGCGTGAAGACCTGGGCGAACAAGCGCTTATCCACCATGCCTCGACACAAGTACACGGTCAGCGCAGCAAAAATGACGCCCATCGCGCCCAGCAGGTAGCACATCGTCCCGAGTGCCGCGGCAATGGACACCGTACTTCGAAACATGAAGACCAAAGGGAACGACATCATCCCGTCGATCGTCTGCATGTCCGTCGAGTAGCGCGCTAGGATCTCCCCGATTGGAGTTTGGTACAGCACAGCCATCGGAGCACGAAGCAGAGACTGCGTCACTTCACTGAAGATGCCCCTTGCGCGTCTTGCAAGCGCGTAGAAGATGACTGCGCAGCTTGCCAGCAACACCACGAAAGCCCCGATACTCAGCACGCCGTACACCACGGTCGCGTTCCACATATCGTTAGGCGTCCAGGTCATGTTGCTCCAATGCACCAGCCACAGGTTCTTCGCCACGTCAATTAAACCGTACGCGCCGAAGAGAAAGCAGGCCAGGATGGACGCGCTCCGTCCGTGCTTGGGCCACCAAACGTCCTTTGTCACTTCATCCATCGTGCGGCGTGTCAAGCCAGCTTTCGAGCTTGGCGACACTGTCGGCGTTGTTCGATGGCGAGAGATCCGCCTCCGCACGCCTTCCATCTGCTGGCTGTCCATGGACAACGGGGCGTATTCATCGTCCATAACGTTGTCGTCGTGGCCTATCCGCCAGGGAGGGATGTCTGCAAGCCGACGCGCACGGCGGCTTGACGATCCAGTCGCATCAAAGGAAGGTCCGCCTCGACAAGTTTCCGACACAACTCCGTTGTTCACGTGCCACACGCGGTCCACAAAGCCGGACTCGACAACTTCCGGGTTGTGCGTGGCAACAATGACCGTCTTGTAGCGAAGAAGCTCCAGGAAACATTTGCGAAAGACGTCGCTTTGCACGATCGCGTCGGCGCTGGCCAACGGCCGATCCAGCAGGTACACGTCTGCGTCGGAATACAGCGTCCGCGCGAGTGCAATGCGAGACTTTTGTCCTCCAGAAAGATTGATACCCTTTGGGCCGATCATTGTGTCGTCACCGTCCGGGAGACTCTCGAGGTCTTCGAGCAAGCAACACGCATCCAGCACGCGATAGTACTTGGCCTCGTCGAACGGGTAGCCGAAAAGCACGTTCTCCCTGATGCTGAGTGTCTGAAGCCACGGCTGCTCCGAGCAGTACGCGACCTTGTAGTTTGGTGCGAGATACACGCTGCCGTTCACGCATGCCACGTCACTTAGGAACCCAGTCAACAGTGTCGTCTTCCCAGCGCCTGCCTTGCCATGGATCACAACCAGCTCGCCTTCATTCACTCGCAAGCTGATGTTTGCCAGAACTGTGGTGGGGGAATGGTATCCAACCGAAAGCTCCGCCTTGTCCATGGCGGCCACCACGCCCTCAGGATACGACTTGCTGTCTTCCACACCAACAGAACTTGCAGCATCGGCCTTGTCCACGTAGTTGTCACAGTAAAGCAGATACTTGTCGATCTTGCGCAGCCCCACGCGGCCGTCGATAACGACTCGGATCCCCATGATCAATCCGTGTAATTCGACTTGGAGTTGGTCGATCAAGACGAGAGCTGTGAACACCGTCGCGGGCGAGAAGAAACCCGCGTGCGCCGCTAACGACGTAAAGATGGCCACGGACGCGAAAGCTGGGGATTCCCAAACGCAGCAGTAGCGCACGATGCGAAACGCAGCCTCCCACCACTGGCGCTTCTCCTCCTTGCGTCGCGCCGACATGATCTTGGCCAGGATCTTGTCTTCCCACGCGTAGAGCTTGATGGACTGGATGCCTTTGAAGCACTCGTTCACTGCAGCCAGCGTCTTGGCCCTCTTCTTGGTGTACCACTGCAGCATCCTTGCCGACAGTGCCGTGAGGACGGACATGCTGCCGATGATGACCACGAGCGACGACAGGATCATGGTGGCACTCGTGTGTAGCGTGTGGTGCAGGATGAGCAGCAGTACCGAGAGCTGCAGCGCGGACGTCCAGAGGTCGTGGAAGCGGATGAGCAGCCAGCTCACCTGCGAGAGGTTGGACGAGTAGAGCGTGGCGATGGCGGCGATGCTGGTGCTGGTGCCGTGGCGGCCCTTGACGGGCCGCTCCACCGACTTGGCGAACACCAGCAGTCGGATGGAGGCCACGACGCGGAGCTGTACCTTGAACATTTTGAAGCGCGCGTGGCGGTCGAGCAGCACGGCCAGCATGACGGCCGCGTGGATGCCCACAAGCAGCAGCAGCGGCGCCAGCACCGATTGCTGAGCGTGCGCAGGGTCCATGGTGGTCGTGAGCAGCTCAAATAGCAGCAGGGGCACGCAGCTCGCGCTCAGCGCCGAGCACAGCCCCAGGCCGCCGCTGTACACAATGGTGCGCCATTCCGTGTGCCATATTGCGGCGGACAGGCGGCCGGACGTACGGTAGGCGGTGTGGAAGCGAAGCGCGGCCTGCTCCGACGTGTTCTCCGGGTCCAGCGTCCACAGATCCTGTAGTGTCAAGCGGCGCGCACCTCCGAGCGCCACGAGCGGCTCCACGAACAGGAAACCGAGGCGCGACAGCCACGACGCCGACGCCTCGTTCACAAGCGCTGCACGAGACCCGGCTGAAGGCGCGGAGGATGCGCGTGAACTGAATGACACACCGTTGGATACGCCATAAGATAGCGAAGAAGATGAACGCCTGCGCACGCGACAAGGAGCGCTGCCGGTCGCGCTGGAGCCGTCGCCACCACCGATCGAGCCGCAGCGCACCGTGCTGGGCCCATCGAACGTCATAACTTCTGGTTACGCACTTTAGTGATACCGGTACCGTGATATTCACTAAAGTGCGTGTATTAAGGATTACAGCAAAAAACTATGCTAGCTTCGTAGGAGACTATGACTCGATCTGCTGAAACCCGGCGAACCGGAGACCCACCGCGGCGTTGATCGTCAGACGACCGCAGCTCGTAGTGAGTGCACCGGCCCTCATAATGCCAACGCCTTCTTTTTTGGTCTGAGAAGGATTGGCGGTCAACAACGCTCCTCTTTTCAGAGGAGTCGCTTCCAAATGAATGGAACCACCCGGGGATGGATGGGCTGAGGATAGGAGTTGGGTTAGTTGGTCGTGGTTGGTGCGTGCAGACGCTGGAGCCGCAGAGGCCTCTCGCTGACGCCTGCGAGCTGGTTCTGCAGCACGCTGAGGATGTTATTAGCCGCGTTCACGTCGCGGTCGACTGTCGTCCCGCACCCGCCGTTCTTCGTCAAGCAGTGAAGCACTTTGTGCACCGGGACACTGCGCACAACGCCGTCTCGACACTTGCGCTTGACGCGTTGGTTCTCCAAGTTCTCCATGCAGTGGCAGTCGTAATGCTTCTTGCTGGTGCGGAACTCGTCCACCACCACGACCTCGCAGTGGCGAGCAAGCTTGCGCGCGAACGCCTTCACGGGACCGGGCACGCTGCGCTTAATAAAGCCCTCGCCGGCCGTGCCACAGTCTCCAAACCCAACGATCGTTTTGGTTCCCTTCGCACCCGCCAGCTCGAAGCAGGCGCGGTCCAGCTGCGCGGTGCGAAGCGTGTAGCGGCGAAACTTCAGCTTCCGGAAGAACGGGTCCATGAAGAAGGAGAGCAGCTTGCGTCCGTGCTCGAACCAGTACTCGATCGCTTTGCATAACAGCTCGACCGACGCGGTCTTCTTGCTCGGCACGTTCTTCAGCAGCTCACGGATGCCGGGCGACTTGTCGATGCGGTGCTTGGACTTGCGGTTGGAGCGCGTGTACCCGCTGGCCCGATAGAAGTCGGACGTCCGGAAACGAACCGTCTTGCCGTCCTGGTTCGTGGCCGTGATGAAGTCCGTCCGCCCAGGGTCGAGCCCCCACATCTCGTCGTAGTCCTCGGTGGTTCCCTTCGGCGTCTTCGAGAGAGGAAATCCGAGCGCCTCCGACACGTTCTTGCTATTGGTCTTCACCGTCTTCCCGTCTTTGCCTTTCTTCTTCTTCTCCTTCTTCCCACAAGTCGGGCGGTTCATGTGAACTCCCACTGCGTACCCCTCCGTCGTGATCTCGCGATGGAAACTGCGGGTGCCCGGCTCCTCGAGTTTGTCCACGAAGAAGAGTCGGCGCCACCAAAGACCAGAGAGCTTAATCCAGGACGCCTTCTTTGCAAGGCTTTCTCCGAGCGTCCACGTGACTCCGTCAAGGTCAACCGAGAGAGCCGGTTGGCCTTGCGATCCACCACGTCTTGGCGCTTGGTTCTCTTTGAGGGCCGAGATGACGAAGGTGAGGGCAGACCTAGCTCGTGCATCCCCGGCGGAGTCTCTGGCACGATCTCGTCGCCCAAGTCGGGCTCGTCCGGCGGGTGTCGCTTGCGCCCCCTCATGGCAAATTGCGGAATGGACGATTGAGCAGCCCGCGACGACCCGGATCGCGACCAGGATCGATTGGCTCTCGCGCCTTATCGATACGGCTTGTAGCACGTGCGCCAAGTCGTAGTCGATCGCCACCTACATATTCAACGCGTTGGACAATGGCTTCGACGGTTGCTGCAACCACGGGTTGATTCTGCAGGCAGTGCTCGCCCAGGTTCCGCAGGCAGTGGTCACGAGCTTGACCATCACGGCCGTCTGATCCGGAGACACGCGGATGCAGATCACGGCGCGGCAAAGCTAGGCCAAACGACAGCAAGTGCGGTGCCGTGCCTGGCCGCAGCGCCATCTCGAGCGCCTCGCCGCCGATGGTAGAGTATTTGTGTCAAGTAGTTTATTAACATGAACGGCCGAACGGAAGCCACTCGATTCTCACTCGAGGTGCACAGCACTACATGTATTCATCGTGTCGGGTTTCAAGCGGAAGCGCGCGCGAAGCCATTGCACAAGATGCTCGATGGCCACCTCTTTCTCGGAATCCTCGAACACAAAGTGGAGCCGCCGTCGATCAACTTGAATTCCTTGTCGAGGTTCCTGATGGACGCGAAGAAGCGGATCGCGACTTGCTGATCGGATACCCCGTCATTCGAGCCTGCGATGAAAAGCATGGGGATTTTACAGAAATCGCTACCGGGCTGCTGGACGCGCTTGTCGCTCTGCAGCCGCTTGATGGCATTCAAGGACTCCGTGCCACTTCGAACTGTCATTTTCTCCGTGCAAGTTAGCGGGTCATTCTTGAAGGCCTTCAGAAATGCTGGGTCTCGGCAGAACAGTTCATGGTTGACGGCAGGCACGATGCGCGCCTTTGGGATAAACGTCGCCAGCGGAAGCAGCGACTCAGCGTACAGCAGCGGATTCCACGTCACGCCAATCGTCGGTGCAGCCCAAACTCCGGCATGAAACTTGTGCCGAGCTGCGAGAACCGTGTGGATCCCCACGAGCGAGCCCAGCGACGAACCGGCAATGATAAGTGGCGGTTCCGGTAGCGCTACGAGGTTGAGGCTCTCGCCGTGCGGGTGTCGAGGGTAGTAGTACCGGAAGTTGCTGATGTGCGCGCGCGTCCTGTGCTGGTCCAGATCGCTAGCTCCATGATTCGCCAAGTCGTACGAGATGACTCCAAACCCTTCTTTGCTGAGCTCTTTGTACAGCTCGATGTGTCGGCGGCAGTGGCTGCTGTTACCGTGAATGTAGAGCACCACTCCGCGAATTGGCATCTTCTCGGGAAGGAAGAGGGCGAAGTAGAAGAGCGATTGGCCTCTTCGGTTCTCGAACTTGCCCTCGTAGCGGCGAAAGCGTAGCGGGATGTCTGGCTGTGCTGAAGAGAATGTCGAGCGTGAGCTCGAGCTGGCGGGTGACGGTGTCACGCATTCCGGGGTCGAGCTGAGCTCTGTGATGTCCATTGCATCGTCGTCGTTCACAAAGCGAATTGTCCTCTTGCGGTCCGAGTTGCTGTCGTCCTTACCCTCGGTGTACGTGCTATCAAGCAGCTTCGTACTCGTCGGCAGCTGAATCCTATCGGCCATTTGAGAAGCTGGACGATTCCTGCCCCGTTGGGAGTTCTTGAGCAGCTTGGGCTAGCGACGGCAGTTCGACATCGTTTTCGAGACTGAATGAGCTGCGAGACTGGAGAGAGATCGCTCTGCTTTGAAGGCGAAGGAGCAAGTCCTGACCTGGTGGAGAGAGCACGCACCGGGAATCCACTTGTGCTTGTGCAGAACTCCCGGGAGAAGCAGGCAAAGGACAGAGCGGGTATTATAGAGGGTGTTCGTTCAGTCCACTCGCAGGAGCCCGAGCCGGTTGCTTCCCGACCTCCCGCCATTGCTGGAAGCACGGCACCGCGCTGCAAGATTCATGCGTCCTCGTTGAGACAAACAAATAGTTGTCATTGTGCTGCCTTTCGAAGGCACCGACAGCGCGTATGCATACTAAATGTAGCCACTCTGTAGCCACTCACTTCATCCCGCCCTTTGGTAAGTGCAACAACACTGTACCCTACAATTTTAACATGGCCCAGCACCCTACAACGTTACATTGACCGCAAACCGTACCGTTTAGCATCACAATTTATGGCGGGCCCTGCTCCGATGGCTGCCGGCACGAAGGAGGTGACGCTGCTACTGCCGCCCGCGCGCCGCAGCTGCTCGCGTGTGGACTGGGAGGAGCTGCGCGTCATCGCCGTGCAGGTGCAGCTCGACCTGGACGCGTCCGGCAAGACCGCGCCGCACGACGAGTACGAGAGCGTGCTGGCCATGTGGCAAACGGAGCTGCGCGACGAGGCGGCGGCGACTGAAGAGCAACAGCTTGCAGAGGAGGCCGACCAGCAGCCGCAGCACGAGCTCGCGTGGTACGCCAGCGCGCATGAGTACTGGGACGACGAGGCTAACTGCCCGTCGACCGACGACGGCGTGTTGGGCGGCTTCGCGCACGTGTCGGGCGTGGATGTTCGCGAGTCGCGGCGCTTCCTCAATCACGTTCGCGAGTCAGCACGACCCGACTGGGTCTGCCACGCCGCGGCCGACTGCGGCGCCGGCATCGGGCGCGTGAGCAAACTGCTGCTGCTGCCCATGTTCGAGCGCGTGGACCTGGTGGAGCAGAGTCCGCGGCTGCTGCGCGGCGTGCCGCAGTACTTGGGCGCCGACGAGGCGCTGCGCGCACGCGTGCGCGACCTCTACTGCATGGGGCTGCAGGACTTCGAGCCCAAACCTGCCAGCTACGACCTCATCTGGATGCAGTGGGTGCTCGTCCACCTCACGGACGTCGACCTCGTGCGCTACCTGCGGCGCTGCAAGAAGGCGCTCACGCCCAGCGGCTTCATCGTCATCAAGGAGAACATCTTCCAGACAGACGAGCCGTACGACTTGGACCGCCAGGACAGCAGCATCACGCGCTCGGCCGTCTACTACAAAAGCCTGTTCCGCCAGGCGGGACTCGCGCTCATCGCGGAGCGCAGACAACGCCACTTCCCTGAAGAACTTTACCCGGTCAAAATGTACGCGCTCGCATAGCAAACTTAAAACTATATCTAAGCCTTCAGCTCCGACACGAGCTTCTCCAGCTGCTTGCGGTCCGAGATGTACACGACGTCGTTCGTGGCTTTCTTGGTCTTGCTGGGGTTCGGCAGCACAAGCGCCAGCTTGGTGGCCTTGTCCCCGTCGTGCTTCTCCGCGATGGACACCAGCTTGGACAGGAACGGCTGCAGCTCGCGCGCCTGCTCCAGCGTCGTGCGGCAGCCCACCGCGTACAATCCGAGTCGCGCGCGAGAGAAGGCAGCGGTAGCGCGACGCACATCGCGGAGATGGCCAACTGCAGACCCGCTGCGCACCGTCGATAGCAGAACGAGGTCGTTCTGCTGGCCCTGGAAACGATCCACGGTCGACACCTTGCAGCTCTTGGAGCCTTCAGGGGAACCGGCACGCAATAAGCGCTGCAAGATCTCCTTCTGCGCGCTGTAAGTCGTTAGGATGGTCACCTGCTCCGCATTGTAGCCGATCGCCATCATATAGCGGAACAGCGCGACGACAAAGCGAGCCTCCTCTTCATTTTCGTAGGCAAACGACTTGGACTGATGCTCCTTGCATGCGTGCCGCAGTGTCTGGCCAACCTGACGCGCGCGGGCATCAAGATGTGGATGCTGACGGGCGACAAGGAGGAGACGGCCATCAACCTCTCGTACACGATCCAGCAGGTGATGATGAACGCCACGACGTGTCCGGACAAGGCCGCGATTCGCGCCACGCTGAACACGGTGGCGCGCGAGTTTGTGGACAACGGGAAGGGCATGGCCGGCGGCGCGGACAAGGAGATCTCGCTCATCATCGACGGCGAGGCGCTCGAGATGGCGCTGCGGCCAGGCACGGCGCCGCACCTGCTGTCGTTTGGCCTAGCTTTGCCGCGCCGTGATCTGCATCCGCGTGTCTCCGGATCAGACGGCCGTGATGGTCAAGCTCGTGACCACTGCCTGCGGAACCTGGGCGAGCACTGCCTGCAGAATCAACCCGTGGTTGCAGCAAACGTCGAAGCCATTGTCCAACGCGTTGAATATGTAGGTGGCGATCGACTACGACTTGGCGCACGTGCTACAAGCCGTATCGATAAGGCGCGAGAGCCAATCGATCCTGGTCGCGATCCGGGTCGTCGCGGGCTGCTCAATCGTCCATTCCGCAATTTGCCATGAGGGGGCGCAAGCGACACCCGCCGGACGAGCCCGACTTGGGCGACGAGATCGTGCCAGAGACTCCGCCGGGGATGCACGAGCTAGGTCCGCCCTCACCTTCGTCATCTCGGCCCTCAAAGAGAATCAAGCGCCAAGACGTGGTGGATCGCAAGGCCAAGAACAAGACCATCGACTTCTTCGTCATGAAGCAGACGCTGCGGACGTTCTGCAGACCGGAAGCAGCGGAGCTCTAGTGGGACGAGTGCATTCAAGAGCTCAATCAAGCTGTGGCTGAAGCGTACATTCTTGCCAACCTGTACGTGCTGCGGCAGCTAGAAGGTGGTCTAGGAGTTTCAGAGTCTGAAGACGAGGTCTCCGCTTTGGGAGCCAGGCGCGGTAAGACAGCGAGGGCGAAACCACCGGGCAGGGGCAATGCCCTGGCAGTCTTCGATCCGCCGCCTGCTCCGAAGCAAAACAACAACCGCCCTCTCCGCTCACCACGATGCCTGCCGACACCCCACTCGCGAACGCTCCTACCAGTACCGACGCACCTTCGTCGCAGCCCACGACTGCAGTCCACCCTTGGTGGAGCCTCGCCCAGTCGCGGCTAGCCCGCCGGGGTCGGCCGTTCCGGCATCATCATCTGGCCCAGCACGAGCGCCAGCGCCGGAAGCACCCGCCCCACCGGCAGTGCCTGCCGTGGAGGCGAACGCCACGCCAACTCGGGCGAGTCAACGCATCGCTACGAAGAAGCGGTCCGCCGCGGAGCTCGCCGAATCTCGCCGCCTCAAGAAACGGGCAACCCCGCTGCGGCCCACGAGCACGCTCACAACTCCGACGAGCGTCGTCCGGGGTGCCCGCTCAACACCTCCGCCGGCCACACCGTCGCCGAGCCCAGGTAGTCCAGCCTTCTCTCGCCCAGCAGTCACCACGCGTGCTGCTCCGGCCGCCGGGTCGCTGGCATCAGCCGTACCGACTACGGCAGCGCCGGCTCGCACCCTGACCAGGGCGGCCGTGGCCCCGTCGAGGCCCGCGCGCTCGAAAAAGACTGTCCGTGCCGCCGACCCGAGCGCGACGGCGGTGGCTGCCGCAAAGGCGACCGCAACAGCACTCGGCAAGTCTAGGAAGGCTTCGTCCAGAGCTCCGCCGCGTCCCACGACTCCGGGGCCAAGCTGCCTGCCCGCCAACGTCGCGGTCAGTACCCAGGTGACGACGCTGCCGGCGCTGCTTGTTCTCTCCGTCGACTCCGAGAGTGAGTCGGATCACGATGCTGCCTCGACCGCCGCCCCGGCTACGTCTATTCGCTCCTCGCTGGCCGGCGCGTACCTCGTCCCACGCACCAGTCCCATCCGCCAGCCAGGCGATTATAGCTGGTGCTGACGCAGCAAGCGCGCGCGCACCGTTCAACCTTGCCGACTTCCTGGCCCAGTTCCAAGGCGGCGCCCCAGGCGCTCAGGTAGCCGCATCGCCCCCGGTGACTACCGGCACACCACGCCGGCACGCAAGCGTGCGACATTGGTCTCGAAGACCCAGATTGTACGCCCCGGCTGGACCCATTGGTGGCCCGCCTGCTGATGGAACTGGCCCAGGCTCTACAACATGGCCCAAATACTGCCGCACCAACGCCCACTCAGCAGCTTGGCGGGTCTGGCGAGACGCAGCCCGAGTCACACCGTCGTGGTCCGTGGCGAATGCCCGCGGCGTCTTGCCCCCCGAGCCAACGCGTGAGCTACGGCTCTTTCACTTCCAGCCTCCGGCTCAACGCGCGCGCGGCGAGTTCGTGCCCGCGGCCATGCACACACTTGTGGCGCACCGACTATCCTTACCTATTGTCGGCGGAGGGACTCCACGAGAGCCCCCATTCTTTCGTGATGCGCTGGCGCGTGTCAGCCGTCATGACGTTCACGGACTCACCGGCCGTCCTCATGGCTCTGTACGGCGCGTGATTTGGGCGATTTGGCCTATCGATCATGCACTTCCGCCGGGCCGACCACGAGGCGGTATTGGCCGCTGGCTCCTCAGATGCCAACTTCTCGGTGGACTTCGGCAGCAGCGCCGCTCCGCCGCCGCCTCCGGCGTGCGCATCGTACCACGACCTTTTCAGCGCGGTGCAGGGGTTAATGTCCTTCGCCAACGGCCAGTGGTACGAGCTGATGGCCCAGGCGCTGTACCGCGTGCGGGAGTTTGTAATGCTGAACATGGACGCGGACCCCACTCATTCCCCGCGCCGCGTCCAGCGCACTCTCCACGAAGTCAACCAATTACTGGGCGCGGCGTTCGTCCACCTCGCCAGTGACTCGCCGTACTGGTGGCGCGATTTTATGGCGGCCGTGACACGCATTGACTACCGCTCGGTGGCGTGGTCCATGGCGCTCCACGAGCTTGCTGTGCACCCTGCGCCAATCGCTGCCAGCACGGTGGTACGACCGGCAACAGCAGTGCCAGCAACACGCACAGTTTCCCGCACTGGTCCGACCCGCGGCTCTCGCACGCGGCCCAGCGCTATCCCCGACAACAACAGAGCTCTCATTCCTCGCGACTCGGATGGTATTGAGCCGGGTCTCAAGTTTTTCGCCGGCAGCATGTGCGAGGGTGCTACACGGAGCGAGTGCTCATCGGCAACACGCACCCATTCGTGGCCGGCTGCGCTTCCAGCGGCGTTGGTCACTTTCATCACTGAGCGCTTCGGCTCGCGGGGACGCAACCCAGCACGGGGACGACGAGCTTGAGGAGGCCCAGGTGCAGCAGGTTCGCCTGCACTCGGGTCAGCCACGGCAGCGTACAACCGAATATAAATCAGATTGCCCTGCGCTCTAGCGAACCTTCTCTATCCCGTCTCTTCAATTGGACCGGCCATCGGACCTGACCCACCGGCCAACGTCAAACGCCGTCGACGCACCTGCCGGTAAGAGCCCACGCGCTCGGCGCGCTGGGCATGCCACCGAGGCGTGCTCAAGTGCTTCTAGGGCACCCAATATTGCCAACGAGAGCCCCACTCCTGTAGGGTATGCCGTTGATGGGGAAAACGGCGCCGATGCCGGTGAGAGGCTTGGCGCATCTTACGCCAGTCATGCCACCGAGACGGCACCCCCGACTCCCCGCCAGACCTCCCGGTGCATCGGCACCCGGACGGGTCGTGCTGCCGCGCCATACCGTGCGCGTGAACAACCCCGTAGCGGCCAACACATCCGTCGGCGGTGAGGCGCCACGGCCAACAACGACGGCGGTATCCAGTCTTCGGCCCGCGCCATCACCGGACGCCCTGGCCGAGCTCTCCTCCGCCGTCGCGCGCCGGCTCGAGCTGTGGGAGGTGATACGCCAGGCGGCGCTCCGGGCCGCATTCCAGAAGGCCGGTGTTCAGCTTCCGCGCCGCGCAACCACAGCACCTCGCACCATGGCTTCGGGATCATGGTCCCTCAACATGCCGCTCAAGTCTGCGATGTCAAACTACATCCGCCGTGTCCGGCCGACACTCGCAGCGTTTGTGGAGCTCGTCCGCGGCCAGACGGCGGACGATTACCGCCCCAACAAAGCCCTCCTGCCAGCCACGCTCCGAAGCCAGTGCAGGGGCTACCGGCACCTTGACAGGCTCCTCCATATTGCGTCTGAGGGAGTGCGCGTCCAGCTGCGTGTTCCGCTGCCACGACAGCGGCGTTTGCCTCGGAATCACCCCTCCGCAAGTACGCGCATCAATGTCTTGCGCAAGAACATCCGCAAGGAGCAATATTTGTACCGGTGCCTCGTTGTCGACGCGGATATCGTCGAGATTTGGCCTGAGCTATTCGTGAGCCCCTTTGGTGTCGTCGACAAGGGCGACGGTGATCCGCAGGCCACAGGCAGAGTAATCCACGATCTGTCCCACCCTGAGAACGCCTCCGTCAATTCGAACACCGATTGCTCAGACATCGCAGCTCCAACTTATGAGCACTGCTCCCGCATCGCTAGGGAGATCTCACGGTGCAAGGCCACAGACCCCAACCTCGACATTGAGCTGATGGCAGGCGACGTCGCCTCCGCATACCGGAACGCGTGCATCCACAGCCAGAGCGTGCACATGTTCGCTGGTCACATCCCCGAAGACAACGCCATCGTCATCGACATGTCTGCAGCGTTTGGCTGGACAGGTTCGGCGGGCACCTACGGCGTCCTGGGTGGTGCCGTCGCGCATATCCACGGCAACACCTGTAATTCGGCTTATCCGGGCGGCTTCTTCGACTATCACTGGGTGGATGACCACATCAACGTCTCGGCCAACACAGGCTCCCGTTGTGATGACATCAACCGCTCTCTACGCTACGCCATGACATCCGTCATGGGGCCCGCCGCCGTAAACGAAGACAAATTCACGGCGTGGGGGACACAACAGCAGGTCCTCGGGTTGCTGTTTGACACCCGTGCGGGTACCGTGGCCATGCCTCCGGCCAAGATTGCAAAAGCGCGGAACCTCGTGGCGCACGCGTTCCACGCCACTAGCCTCGCGCGCTCAGAGCTCCGCTCACTACTCGGGTCGCTTCGCCACGTCGCCACATGCGTTCGCCCAGCTCAAGCTTTCTTACAACGCTTGCGGACCGGCGAAATCGGGCTCCACCGCCGCCATCGAGTTGCCATAACCAACGACATGCGCGCCGATCTCGAGTGGTGGTGGCAGATCCTCGCCGATCCAGCGCTGAACGGAGTGCCTTTCGATTACTTCGGGGCGCTCCCCGAACCCGACTTAGTGGTCGCAACCGATGCGTCAGACGAAGGATTGTGCGCGCTTGTCCCAGTGCTCCACCTCAATCTCACTTACCGATTCACTCCGGAAGAGCGTGCGCTGATTGACGACTTTCACCGCGGCGACGCCAACGAGTTTGGCATCAACTACCGCGAGCTCCTATCGTGTGTCATCGCGGTACAGGCCTGGGCCCTGACATGGCGGCAAACGCGACCGCAACGACGTCCCCTCCACATCCATTTCCGAGTCGACAATACGTCTGCGGTGTCATGGCAGTCCAAGATGTCGTCCCGGAACGGTCGGGCCCAAGTTTTGATTCGCCTGCCCAGCCTGTGGGAACAGACTTTCGGACTGCGCTTTTCGGCATCGCACATTCCAGGGGTAGACAACGTCACCGCCGACGCAGGATCCAGGCGCTGGGGCAGCGACCGCCTCTCGACTTTGTTCGCCGAGCTGACGAGCGGCTGGACCACGACCATGGCTCCGGGCAGCATCAGAGAGGTCGAGAACGTCTGGCGCAATATCTCCGACAACACTCAATCGCAGATTCCTCGTTCTCCCGGTACGCTCGGTCGTTCGAACACTGGAAGCAGTGGGCGGCCCGCCGCGGCGTGAATTGGCGGCTCGGCGAGTCAACTCCGCGAGCAGTGCAGCTCCTGTCCGAGTTTATCATTGACTGCTCGCTGCATGGCTTCGGCTCCAATCGGGTTGTTAGAAGCTCCACAGTCAAGTCCAACCTTTTCGGGATCCGCCATTTCATCGTGGCTGCAGGAGGCGCTTTCCCCATCGACCATCCACAGATACGCATGCTCCTCAGGGGCGTGGCAAGGTTTGATGCGCCTGGACGGCAGAAGGCACCAGCGCCCGTCGCCTTTCTTGAGGCCATCTTCCAGTCGCTGGACTTCCACGACCCTGCAGACCAAGCGTTATGGGGGGTGCTGTGTCTGTCCTTCTTCTTTTTGCTGAGGTGATCGGAGATCGTGTCAACTTCCAGCTCGACATTTCAGTGGTTTGCGCTACGCGGCAACGATATCTCCGTGGCAGACGCTGATGGCGCTACGACAGAAGATCCCAAGATCGCCACTTCCGTATGCATCCGACTGCGAGGGTCCAAGACCAACCAGAATGGGAAACCGGTGACTAGAATGCTCACCCGCTCGGGTCACCCATTCCTGTGTCCCGTGTTCGGCGCGCTGCTGGTACGTCAAGCGAGATCCGGTCTCCCGGAGACCATCCCGGCAGCTGTATTCCTCCAAGCCGACGGGACGCCCAGCTGCGTGTCGGCCGACGGGGTAGCCCGAGCTGTCAAAGCCGGCGCCGCGACTACCGGCGAGGATCCCAGGCGCTTCAGCACGCATTCGCTCAGATCTGGTGGCGCAACGAACATGTACCGTTCCGGCGTGGACGCACTAACGATCCAGTTTCACGGTCGCTGGGCGTCCGACGCTTTCAAGCTGTACATGAGGCTGTGCAGCGAGTCCGTCGCCGACATCGCATCCCGGATCGTCAGTGGACCAAGGGCATTAACCGTGTTGTGGTAATGGAGTGTGCACTGCCTCATTTGGGGGGCGCGGCCCAGGCCTTCGGCCCCGGCTGGACAGTAGCGCACTCCTAACCTGCAACACAAACGTTTGGCCCCACGTCGCTTGGCGTTATATTATTGCGGAGATAGGAGTTTCAGAGTCTGAAGACGAGGTCTCCGCTTTGGGAGCCAGGCGCGGTAAGACAGCGAGGGCGAAACCACCGGGCAGGGGCAGTGCCCTGGCAGTCTTCGATCCGCCGCCTGCTCCCGAAGCAAACCCACCACACGACTCCCAGGGCGCAGCCAGGCCTTCGGCCCGGGCTGGACAGTAGCACACTCCTAACCTTCAACACAAACGTTTGGCCCCACGTCGCTTGGCGTTATATTATTGCGGAGAGACCATGTGTCCGATAGATCGGAACTTCTACCACACATGTCTGAGCCTTGTCACCACCAAACCGCGTCGCGTGAAGTACCAGGAGCATTTGGCCAAGCAAGCTCGTCAAGACCGACGACAGCGCTGGGAGCAGGGGGGCAAATCCGGCAGGCTGCAGGACTTCCCGGAGGTCGTGCCTAAGTACACGGAGGCGGGCTACCAGGCCTGGCTTACGACGCAGAAGGTGAAGAACGCGGACCTGGAGCACGCCAACGACGAGTTTGCCAAGATGCGCAAAGACCACCCCCCGGCAAACGTGCTTTACCTGAAAGATGGCTGGTTCCAAGCGGCAGCAAAGCAAATGGCTACGAACGTCAAAAACAGCGTCGCACGCAACTTCGCCAAACGACTTCGGACGCATGTGCTGGAGAAGTACAAGCTGACAGCTGCATTGGGCCATGACGTTCTCAACGGGGTCTTCGCACAGACGTTCGAGTCGGTCCCGGTTCGGGTGGCAGACCCGATTATCGTCGAGCTGCGGCAGAAGATCCCGCGAACCAAAAAGGGAAAGATCAGCTGGGCTCCTCGTGACTTGCTGCCCATGTTCCACAACTTCCTCCGCTTCATCGAAGAGACGAACACGAAGAACGAGGCGGACCCAGCCTGTGGTCAAGAGGACTTTCTCGCTTCTACCGACCAAGCAAGGGTTTGAGTCGAGTCATTGCAAGGTCGATTCGGCTGGGCTGCGCTCGCTGCTGCTGCGCAGTCCGGGGGTCGATCGTGCTCTCTCGGTTGACCTTGACGGAGTCATGTGGACGCTCGGAGAAAGCCCTGCTGCGAAAGCCCCCTGGATCAAGCTCTCTGGTTTGTGGTGGCGTCAACTCTTCCTCGTGGACAAACTCGAGAAGCCGGGCACCCGCAGTTTCCATCGCGAGATCACGACGGACGGGTACGCAGTGGGAGTTCACATGAACCGCCCGACTTGTGGGAAGAAGGAGAAGAAGAAGAAAGGCAAAGACGGGAAGACGGTGAAGACCAGAGCAAGAACGTGTTGGAGGCGCTCGGATTTCCTCTCTCGAAGACGCCGAAGGGAACCACCGAGGACTACGACGAGATGTGGGGGCTCGACCCTGGGGGGACGGACCTCATCACGGCCACGAACCAGGACGGCAAGACGGTTCGTTTCCGGACGTCCGACTTCTACCGGGCCAGCGGGTACTCGCGCTCCAACCGCAAGTCCAAGCACCGCATCGACAAGTCGCCCGGCATCCGTGAGCTGCTGAGAATGTGCCGAGCAAGAAGACCGCGTCGGTCGAGCTGTTCTGCAAAGCGATCGAGTACTGGTTCGAGCACGGACGCAAGCTGCTCTCCTTCTTCATGGACTCGTCTTCCGGAAGCTGAAGTTTCGCCGCTACACGCTTCGCACCGCGCAGCTGGACCGCGCCTGCTTCGAGCTGGCGGGTGCGAAGGGAACCAAAACGATCGTTGGGTTTGGAGACTGTGGCATGGCCGGCGAGGGCTTTATCAAGCGCAGCGTGCCCGGTCCCGTGAAGGCGTTCGCGCGCAAGCTTGCTCGCCACTGCGAGGTCGTGGTGGTGGACGAGTTCCGCACCAGCATAAAGCACTACGACTGCCTCTGCATGGAGAACTTGGAGAACCAACGCGTCCAGCGCAGGTGTCGAGACGGCGTTGTGCGCAGTGTTCCGGTGCACAAAGTGCTTCACTGCTTGACGAAGAACGGCGGGTGCGGGACGACAGTCGACCGCGACGTGAGCGCTGTCGCGCGTCGTCCCCCGGATCAGGACGGTTTAGCAGTCTCGGAGCGCAACCCGCAAGTAAGCAGCAAACAATAAAGACAAACAAGCCCACTATTTCATGAACTAGCAACTTGTTCTGCCTCTCCGAGGGAAAATACACGACTGACCTTCCTGCTGCTTCCTCCTTTCCTTCGCTCGCCTCACACCTCGCACGCACTACCGTTCCCTTGCCATTCCCCCCGCGTGACACCCCTTCTTGGCTTCATTGAACCAGTCCACTCCATCGCCATTGTCCGCCGTACATGGCATCCGTCCTTGTCTTGTCTCGCCTTTACATGATACCTCCTTGACCCCACAGCACCCGTCACCGTCGCTGCCGCCCGTCCGTGTCGTCCGTCCGTATCTTCCGTCCGTGTCTTCCGTCCGTGCCTTTCGTCCTTGGGCTTCGTAGAGCACCGCTTGACCCGACTTCTCTGCTTCTCTGCAAAATGGCGAGTGAGGATGCTGCTGCCACTGCGGGGTTTCTCTGCGGGACGTGGCGCTAGTATTGTCAACCAGTCACAAAGACACTCGACCGAGCAAATCCGATAGCCAACAACAGCCTGAACTCGCACACCGATGACTTGTTCCACTTCAAATGCTGCTGCTCAAGAGCAAGCGCACAAAAGAGCGGATCCAGCCGAACTCACTCGGGACAACGCGGCCAAGAACATCCTCAGCGCGCTGCAGAACCAGCTCGCAGGCGTCAGCGAGAGGCCTCTGCGGGGGGCAGCATCTGCACGCACCAACCACGACCAACTAACCCAACTAATCCTCGGCCCATCCATCCCCGGGTGGTTCCATTCATTTGGAAGCGACTCATCTGAAAAGAGGAGCGTTGTTGTCCGCCAATCCTTCTCAGACCAAAAAAGAAGGGGTTGGCATTATGAGGGCCGGTGCACTCACTACGAGCTGCGGTCGTCTGACGATCAACTCCGCGGCTAAATCCTTAATACTCCGGCTCTGACTCCACGCGTGGCAAATCCCCTTAATACTCCGGCTCCGACTCCACGCGTGGCAAATCCCCTAGAACCGTCTTGTCTCCAGTCGAGGAGATGCCGTCCTACCGCCACCGGTAAATATCGGCTAGTTCAGTCCGACTGCGGCTAGACGGTCGAGCACGACGTGAGGAACGCCAAGACGTAGCAGACGCGTGAAAAGACTTTGGTCGAAGTGCGCGTAGTTCTTGAGCGCAAGCGACGGCACCACAGGCGGCAATTGCTTGGCCTCTCCCATGAGCACAACACGCTTTAGACCCGACGACGTGTTGCTTTCGATTGCCGTCGGTCCGGCCTTCTTGGAGCACGCCACCAGCAGAGGCACAAGGCTGTCCAACTCGCTGACTTGAGCAGCTTCCTCCATAATGAGACTCCCAAAAGTCAGACCAAGTTCCGTCAGCTTGCGGTGGTTTAAGGCCGCGTGGGTGCACGTCATGGCCACAATACGGGCGTGGTGGGTCAGGTACATGTCGCCGCGCTGGCGCGGAGTCTGGAGCAACTCAAACGGCTGCAGGCGCTGCAGCTCGGTGAAATACGACTCGTTAACCGCAGCGAACTGGTGCAGATCTTCGATCTTGGCCGGTGCAGCGCCCTTCCTCAGCGCGAAGAACTCAGTCAGTGCGGCAGTCTTGTCGTTCTTCGAAAGCAACTTCGTCGACTTGCGAGCCTCGTCAAGAAGCGCCTTCATGTGGAACTGGTAGAAGACAAGCGCGTTCTCACACGAGTACGACGCAGAACCACCAGCTAGAGCAGCGTATTGCGCCGCATCGCGCTTGATAAGCCACTGAGCCATCTGCTCCACTTCGGCCAACAGAGCTGCTCTCCGTTCCAAGAGGAACGCCACGCGCCCATTGCGACTAAAATCCGCGTGGAAAGCTCCGTCTTCGACCTTCCCGTCTGCCCCATCGAGTTGTGGTTGCCCCATGCGTACGATCTCTGCCTCGTGAATCGCATCTTGTGCCAGAATCTTGGCGAAAAAGTCGTTCAAAGCGTGGTTCGAGTGAGCAACGAGCAGGATCTTCTCGCGTGCTGGCGTCGTGCGGTACAGAGTCAGCACGAGCTGCACAGCCACATCCGTCTTGCCCGTGCCTGGCGGACCTACAACCACCGTCAGGCCTTCGCACAGGCCCGTTCGAACGGCTGCCACCTGCGCTTTCGTAAACCGAATCGAAGAAGGCACACTTGGCTGCTTGGTAGACGTCTTCTTCTTGTGAGCGCGCATAAAGCTCGTGCCATCCCGCAAGTCCTCCACGTACGTGAATGGAGCCGCCGCATCCTTCGCGTTCAGCTCATGACTGTCATTGTCGGCATCCACAAGCTTCTCGGCGCCGCCAGCTTCCAGGGCGTGCTCGCCATCGAGCAGCAACCCACCCAGAGGCACGGTCACTTGCTTCTCGGCCTTCGCCTTATAAATCGACGTGTACAGTGCAGCCGCCGGGTCGCCATAGCCCAGAAACAAATCGTGTAGCCACGTCGGAAGCAGCTCCTCCTTGTTGGCGTCCTGCCACGCACCAGCTACTGTATCCAGCACGGCCTTGAAATTGTTTTCGCGCGGGTTCCGACGCACCAACAGATTCACTTGTTCGTACGCGCCAAGCTGACCGGTCTCCAGGTCGGTCTTGTACTGCACGCCATCCAACGCCAGCTTGAACGTGCGCTTGCTGCCTTTACCCACCGGGTTTTCATCGTTGATAGCAGTGCCATCCGCGTCTGTGACCTCGATGATCTCCGCTGCACGTACGTACTGCACACCGAAGTTTTCGGGGAACGTCCCCGTGTCCTTCGACGGCTTCTGAAAGCCCATGAGCTCGGTGCCTTCGTCAGCTGTGGCTCTCACTGCCACAAGAAACACCACCTCCTTGGTCTGGTAACGATCGAAGACCTTACGCTCATGACGCCCGGAGAGCTCCACTTCAAGGTGCGCGACAACGGAAGCTGGGGCCGCATGACCAAGCGCCGGCTTCCTTACCTTCACGATCTGAAGTGCGCTGGTGAGAGGCACCGCAGAGCGAGAAAAGCCACGGAAAACAGTGTCGTTCTCACTGGACGAACGCAAAGCACGCACGGCATCGAGTTGCTTGACAGCTGCCTCAAGATCTCCGCGAATATCTTGGGCCGCCTCCAGACGAAGCAACTCGTAGTTGCGCTGCAGATAGTCCGCCATGTTCAAGAACTGCAGACCCAACGTGCGCACGGGGAGCACCGGAAACAAGTTGGTATCGTCAGCAGCAAACAGGTCCTTCGGCGCTTCACTCCCGTCCTCCATGGGCTCGTCGCCCTCCGACGCCTTGACTAAACCATCCTTGTGGTCCAGCATTTCATTCCAAATGTCCAATTCGGTAGGGAAGACAGGCGCGTTGGTCGAGAGCGCGTCGTCCTTGCTGTTTTCAGTAGCAGAGTACTCCTCCGTGAAGAACTCGACCAACTCGGCGTCAGAAGTCGCTTCGGCCTCCGCATCGTCAGCTAGCACACCGACAGCAATCGCTAGCGACGAGAGTCGTTCGCGGTCGGCAGCTACCACAACATTCAGCATCTCCGTGAAGCTGGCAGCATCCGCGATGTGACCGCACGGAGCGATGGCCAGCTCCTCCACCCGCGAGTTTCTGAATGACTGGAATGCGCATTGCTGCAATGTCTGGATGTGGCGCGCCTGGTGTTCGCGGTACTCCCGCGGAGAGAACGAAGCGCCCGTGTGCGCATCAATGGGGAAGCGCATGCACGCGTCTAGCAACGCCAACTGCTGTGAGAAAGCTTGTCTGTCGCTAGCGCTTTGCCATTGCACTGCGTGCTGGGTCAGCGTGCAGTTCTTCAGTGTAGTGCGCAAATGGCGGCGGCGCAGCACCGCCAGGAGGAACCGGCGGGTTGGGAGCTGACTCAACAGGTCAATCAGCAAAGCCAGGAACAGCGCCACAAAGCGCACCCGCTGCGTTAGTTCGTGCTTCGGCACGTCGTCATCGACTGGAGCCTGGAGCACCTGAAAAAACGCGTCCAGTCGCCGCACCAGCGCCGTTCGTTCGTGTGGCGGACTCTCCGTCGTTTTGGCCTCCAGTTTGCGTCGCTTGTTCTTCTTTGCCGTCTTCTTCTTCTCGGCCTTAGAAGAATCCTCCGACATGATGCGGTTCCAGTGACGCTCCAGCTTCGGATACGCCTGGAACTCGAGCGCGCGCTGCTTGGGCGACAGCGCCGTCCAGAGCGGCAGCGACGTCAGCTGCAGCACGGACGAGGCCACTTGCGGGACGTCAAGGCTCCGGAAGGCTGCGATAAGGAACTGCGTAAGCGCCGTCTGCTCCTTGAGCGTCCACTTGGCGTCGTCCTCCATCTCGGCGTCCTGCTCGGCCAGCAGCGTCCACAACGTCGTCGTGAACGCTTTCCAGGCTGCGTCCTCCTCTTTCTTCAGGAAACTCCACACTCCAGAGTCAGTGGTGTCGGCACTCGAGGAGGACGCAGCGTCCCCCTTGCGCGCGCGAAAGCCCACGAGCAGCAGCACCGAGACCAACCAGGCCTTCTTCACGTGGTGGCGGCAGTCGCGCACGTCCGCAATGACGTCCGCCAGCGGCCACAAAGCGTCCTCCAGGAAGTGCAGAGCATCCAGCTGTCGGAGACACTCGAGTGTCTTCTGGTCACAGCTTGAATCGCCCAGGAACTCGCCGTAGAGTGCCGCGGCGTCGTCGAGTGACTGAACAGACAGTTTAAGGGCGTTAAAGAGGGAAATAGTGAGCAATTCGGGTGGCAACGCCTACCTGCTTCGACGGCTTCTGCGCCAGGATTTTCTGTGCGAGCTCTGGGGCCGTGAGGGCGGCGCTAGCGGCGCGCGGAGACTTGGACGGAGCGGCTCGACGAGGCATCTTGCTGTGCCGGTAAAGCCAAGGATTCCCTTGCCAGCTGTTCGCTAAAAAATTGTAGTTGTTTTGTTAAAACAACTAAATATGTTACAAGTCATTTATTCTTTGCTCGACAAGGAGACCAACGTATTTTTAAGCCCAAGCTCAATTGTATCAAGCAAGCCCACTTTGCGTATTCGAGAAGCCCAAGCTCAATTGAATCTACAGCAACTACGACTTTACGTTGTGTGGAGAAGGTGATTGCCTTCAATGGCCAGGGGCGGATCTTGGGCCAAAATGGGGGGGGCATTTGACCCCCTATTTTTTATGATTTGGCCCGAATTTTCCGTGATTTTGACCTAATGTCGGATATTTTTGGTCATTTTTGGCCCCCTGGATCAAAACTTTAGGAAGTTACTTTAGCGATACAAATCTCCAAATAAGTCACTAAACGTAACTTACGCCGCGCCCATAGCACGACAAAGCAGCAGTAAGGCAACCGCCGTCCTTCCAGCAGCCTTCGTCACGGAGCGTAGAGGCCTCCGTCGCGCGTTCGGCGGTCCCCAGTCGCTTCGTCTGCCCTTCTGCTATCGATCTCAGCTCGTTCCACATCCTCATCCTCCCTGCAAGTGGAGAACCAGCTCCTTCCCCGAGACGCCTCCCAGCCATGCGGCCCGCCGCCTCCCACGCCACCAAGCGCGAGCGCGGCGCCCCCGCGTCGCTGCAGGCGGCAGGCGAGGCGAGTCGCGACCTGCAGATCACGGGCGTGACGCGCAAGAGCGCCAGCTGGCAGTACCACATCGAGGTGCTGGACGTGCGCGCCTCCAGCTTCAGCAGTGGCAACTCGGGCGCCTCAGCGCGCGACCTGGGCCTGAGCAGTGAAGCCTCGGAAGTAGCAGGCGACGACGCGTACCCGGAGCTGCCGCCCATGGTGCGCTACACCGTCATGCGACGATACACTGACTTCCGCCGGCTGTACACGTACCTGGTGGAGACCCACGGTGCGGCACTGAGGGACGCGCTGCCCAAGTTCCCGGACGGCGGCTGGATGTCCTATCTGCGCGGAGACGACCCGCGGCTCCTGCACCACCGACGCGAGCGCCTGCAGCGCTTCCTGCGAGCGGTGGACGCGCGCGCCGAGCTGCGCTGGAGCGTGGCCTTCACCACATTCCTGCGCCCAGACATCGAGAGCCTGTCTGCCTTCAGCTCGAGCCGCTCGCTGCCCACGGCGTTCGCCAGCAACCCGTCGTTTGCCGCCTCGAGCAGCAGTAGCGGGGACATGGATGCGCTGCCCCCGCCGCCGCCCCTGTCGGCGCCATCGGCGCTGCCACCTCGTCACAGCCTCCTGGACAGCTCGGAGGCGAGCGCTGTGCCGCCCGTGAGCTCATCGGGCGGCTACGTGTCGCTGTCGCAGCTCAAGTCGCCTGAGATCCGCTTTCGCAAGAAGATGATCCCTGGCGCGGCCAACGCCCGTGGTGACTTAAAGCGCCGTCGACTGCATCTGCACAGTCAGGACGCAGACGACATGGACTTCGAGCAGCGGAAACCTTCGGCCAAGAAGCAACTGGCCATGGCTCTAAGCGGCGCGCTGGGCTTTAAGCGCTTTGTTGTGGGCGTCGGCAGCGGCGTCATTGGCACGCTCGGTCGCATGGGCGGAGAGCGGTCGGACTCGATGGACACGGCCGAGTACCAGGGAGATAGCGATAGTGATACAGATGAAGACCGAGGCTCGGGGGATGGCGCGCGTGACCGCAACGCCGACTTGCTCAAGATGCTGTCCAGCGGGGGCAGCCAGACTGTGCAGAATTGAGTGAGTATGGACGTCGCGTATATGCATGGTGCATGAACATGATGCAGATAAATATTTAGCAGGGCGGAGACTGGGGCGTACGTGGAAGACCCACCGAACGGAAGTGGCGCGTGCTGAGACGCATCGAAAGCTCGCCAAAGTGACAAAAATCAAATAACACCAAGCTGTTGTCGTAGAAGGCAACACCACAAAGAACAATGCACGTGCACAGTGAGGGGCCGAGCGAATCATGAGCTCTATGGAAGCTGTGGCTGGCTCAGTACGACGTATCGTACTCGGACCAGCCCATGCTGTGCAGGCTGCCCGTGGACGGGGTGCCACGCAGCAGAGGTTTGAGCTCACACCGGCGGCGCTCGAGGTGAGGCAGGGGAATGCGAGCCTTCTGCCCCGATGCCAACTTGATGTAGATCGCGTCGTCCGTGATGGACGAGATGGTGCCCGTGTACTCTTCGTGCACGAGCGGCATCGAAACACGCACTTCGTCTCCATCCTCGTACATGTATTTGCCGCAAAGCAGTCGTCGTCGCTCGAGCTTGAAAGGCACTGCACCGACACAAGCACAAACGAAAAGACGTGAGTATCATCCGCTGCATCCGCGCGAGGCCGGAAACCGTACCGTTTCCATGGTTGGGCAGCTGCTCAACTGTAGCCTGCGAGGTCTCCTTGCAGTCACCGACAATGGCAGCGATATCGGACGTGATATCATCGAAGGGCAGGCGCACAGCCTCCACTGGGAGCAGCTTCGACACCTCAACGGGATCAGCAGGCGCATTTGGATCCATTTTGCGGCGCTTGACAAGAAGCACCTCTTTCGGCGTGGCGGGTGGCTCCGGCACCTCGCCCTCCTCCTGCTCTGGCTCGCTCGCTATCTTGCTCGCGTCCTTGTCACTCGCCACGACGGCAACGAACACAGCAGGCTCTTCAGCCTCGGCGTCAACGGCTTCCAGCTTGGGCTCGGGCTGCTTGTACAAGTCCGTAATCTTCGCACCGGGCTCCGACAGCACCTTCATCTCTGCCTGGAGCTTGGCCATGACGGCATCCACCTTGGCCAGCAGCTCGTCCTTGAGCACCTTCCGGTCGTTCTGCCACAGATGTTGCGCGCGCTGCACCTCGAACTTGTAGAGGTCCTGGCCGTTCTTGAGCTGCAGGTTCTTGTGTAGCTCGGCCGTCTGCAGCAGGCGGTTGCGCTCCTCCTTGAAGGCAGCCACGCGGCGGCAAAACTCGGCCAGCGTGCCGTCCTCCACCATCTTCTTCTTCTGCTCGAGCTCGGCCATCTGCTGGTCCAAGTGCGCGCGGCGCTGCTCTTCCGTCAGCGGCTCGGAGGCCATGGAGGACGCCGAGGTGGACGACGTGTTGGACACGTTGGACAGCGAGCGCTTGCGTCCGACGGCGTCGTCTTCATGGTCGTGCACGTCCTCGTCTTCGTCCTCGTCCCCGGACCGCGACGAGTGACGCTCGTCGGAACTGCGCGGCTCGCGCGTGGTCTTGGGCTTGGGCGCATCCTCCGCGACTTTGCGCGCGCTGCTGCGGCGCCTGCGGCGCTGGGGCGTGCCCGCGGAGCTGGCGTCCGTGTCGGCGCCGTCCGACGTCGAGTCGGCCGCGGAGCTGCGCGTGTCGCGCATGCGGCGGCTACGCAGACGCGTGCTGGCGCCTGTGTCGCTGCTGATGTCTTCCTCGGGGTCCCGCGAGTGGTCGCGGCGACTGGAGCGCTCCATGGGCGGCGAGGATCGAGGCGTGAAGGGCTCTGGTGCACGTCCTGCCTGGGCTCGTCTTTGGAAATGGCACCACTTTGTGTACCAGCTGGTGTTAGTCATGTGGACCACAGTGAATTAGAGATACACGCCGTTTCGGTGATCGAACTTCAATTTGGGCTTTACAGTTGGACTGTGAGTTGGCTAGCTAGCGAAGACTTGGCCGCTGAGACTGAGCAGCAGCCCCGGGTTCTCGAGCAGGAAGATCTGCAGGTCGTGCTTCTGGATCACGAACACCGAGCCCGGCTGCGTGCACACCAGCGACGTGGTGTGCGGCGCGTCCTGCGTGGACGTGAGCCGGTCCACGTCTCCGGCAAAGCCGCCGTGGCTCAGAGTGACCTGCTGCGCGTCGTCGCCGCTCTTGCCGCCCGCGGAGCCGCCGCCTATGAGACTCAGGTCCATGGGGAGTATGCGCTGTATACATTGCACAATAGAGACACAAAGTTAGAGATCAAGGCGAACAGAGCGGGCTTCGGTGCCGGCCGACGTACGTTCAGCGACTTGCGCGTGATGAGCGAGATGGTCTGGCCGGGCGACGATGGACGCGAGCGCGACGGCCCACTTGTTGAGCCGCTCCTGGTTGGAGAGCTGCCGATACTGGAGGCTGTTGCGGGCGCGATCTTGAGCAGGAATTGCCCCTTGTCCACGATGACGGCGCTCGAGCACTTGTCGCCGACGCTCCAGATCACCTGCCCCTCGGTCACCACACGCGGACGCAGGATGATCTCCAGGGCGGTGCGCTGGGCCGACGTAAGCCGGCGGAACACTTGGTTGCTCTCCACGATGTCGTACGAGAAGTAGAGCCGGCTCTGCGCTAGCTGCTGGATGCGCTCGAACGAGGACGTCCGCCGCAGGAACCAGTTGAAGTCGAGCGCGTTGAACTCGAGCAGAGACAGCTTGGTGATCGCCACCATGTCGTACGGCAGCGCCCAGTCAGGCGTCAGCAGCGACTGCAGATCGAAGTAGTCACCCGGACGGTACTGCTTCGCCAGCGACAGCATCGACAGCCGTCGCCGTGTAGTGTTGTCGCGCCCGCGCGCGATCGGTTTTGGGGAGGTGACGCTATCCTGCGACGGAGACGGAGCCGGTCGAGCGTCTGCAAGGTGTGGCTCGGAGTTATCTTTGCTGTACACGGCCTTCGCTTCGCCGACAATGATGATGAAGAATGTGCCGCCCACGCTGCCTGTCTTGCTGACGATGCTTCCCTTGGCGTACTCGACTTTCCGGGCCATCTGCAGGATCTCGTACGCGTGGTTGAGTGTGAGCTCGGCGAACAGATCTACTTTTCGTACGAGATCCAGGATCTCGAGCGCTCCGGCGTTCTCCGGTAGCTTAGGCACATCGAGAGTGATCGTGTTGTGAACGCCCTCAGGTGCGCCGCGGAGGCCACAGTTATCAGGGAGATCCTTGGCGGCCGTATGCACGACATACACCTTTTTGCGAATGCTCTCGTCCAGCGCCATGAGAGTCTTCAATGGTGTGTGAATGGGCGGCACACCGGCCTCATGCAGAATGGTGTCGCAGTGCCAAGGGAAGTTCAGCAGCTCCTGCGCTCTAGAATGGGATAGCACGCCTTCGCTTTCAAGCTGGTGGATCTTTTCGACGTCGTTCAAGTGGTCACCGGAGAAGGCGATCTTCTTGTCGCCGTAGGTGACCTCGAATCCTACGCAGGGGATCGAATGTAGCGAGTAGAAGAAGCGGAACTCGGCGCCGCGGATCTGAGTCACGTCGTTGATGCGGACGAGGCGGTGGTCGAGTACTCGCTCGAGGAAGCTGGGCGCGAAGCCGGACAGGGCCGAGTACTTGCGCAGGAAGGAGCGATAAATAGTGTATGTGGTAATGAGGGCGACCCGGCCCTCCTGCAGGATCTTCTGGAAGGTGCCTGCATCGTGGTCGGCGTGGCAGTGCGTGAGAATAACGCCGTCAATCATCAGCGCCGGGATGTTGTTCGCGCTCAGAATCGACGACGAGAACGGCGGCGGATCGATCATGATACCGCGGTGGTTGATCCACAGCACGTAGCCGGAGGTCTTGCCGTTCGGGTCAAATCCGTGTGAATTACCTAGCACCGTCACGCCGAAGGCGGGCGGGTAAAACGAGTCGCCGTGCACGTTAGGCGCATGGGCTGGTGGCGGCGGGAGGTCCACAGCGTCCTCCAACGTCACGCTTCCGTTCGCTCCGTCGTCGATGGTGAAGCATCCGTCGCCCTTGCGAACGAGGAGTGGCGGCGCGTCGCTTGCTGCCCCAGGCTGTGAAATTCGTGCCTCGCCGTTGGCATCAAAATGTGTGAAGGTTAGCAGCATGTCGAGCGTGATGAGGATGTCACCGAACTTGCGAAAGTATTCGAGCTCCTTTCTCAGGTCGGGGAACTGTTCGGGCGGCGTAGACTGCGGAAAGTCGTTGCGCAGGTCAAGCTCCGCTGGCCCAAAGAGTGTCTCCTGGAAAACCTGTCGGATACGCGCTTCCACTTCCGCTGAGGTGACGATGAGGTTGACGCACTGTCGCTTGAAGAAGAAGTTGCAGTAGGCGGGGAACTCGAATTCGGCTACGTTGACGCCCATGTTGGCGCCAAGCGTCTTGGTGAAGGGTTCGGACGGCACGATGTAGTGCCGTGGCACGGGTAGACCCAGCTTCATGGAGTCCTTGATCGTTTCGGGCGGCATTCCGAGTTGCACGGGCCCAATGGATGTGCAGGCCACCACTCCGCCGCGCGGCAGCTTGATGGTCTCCAGCGTCGCGCTGCTACCTGGAGTGGAGAGACTGCCATCCTCTCCTGCTATACTGGTCGTCATGGCGAGAAGCTGGACGCGGGTTTTCTTGCCGGTGCTGCTCAGATCGAAGTCTTGCTCGGAAGGTGTTGACGCTTGCGTGGCTCAGGCTGTCTGCGGAGATGGAACGACGGACGTCAAACGGCTCGGGCTATCTGTGCCTCGCTCAATCGAAAAGCGCAGCAGCAACCTCGTACACAACGATAAGTATAGACGCCGGAGCAGTGCAAAAAAAATAACGGAGACAAGCTCGAAACGGAGCTCGTTCTTCATTTGCCCGGTGCTCGCTCAACGTTCCGCATGACGTAAAAATATCCAGCAAACAGAAGATGGCAGACACCGCACGGTGTTTCAATCTTGGCTGCCGATCTTCAATCGAGTGGCACCAATGTTGTATGATTCAACTTGTTGCCAACCATTTTCGCCGCTTAGTTGAAGTGGCTGGTCTCCAGCCCGTTGATTGGTCGCCAGTCATTTCCCGCAATTCAGTTTGAAAAATGAAGCGTCAAGACGCTCCAGCCCCGAAGCGCAGGAAGAGCCGCGGGCGGCGCAAGTCCAAGGCGGAGCGGCTCGCGCGCTCAGCCCCCATCAAGGCCACCCCTGCTGACCTGCATGCGCTGCTGCAGGGCAGCTCCAGCCGCGAGTGGGACGCGGCGCAGAGCCTCGCGCTGCGGATCGGAACGCCTGACGCGCGGGCGACGGTCGTGCGCACGATTTTAACGGAGCGGGAGGCCCCACGAGCCGCTGCGCACTACGCCAAGCGTCTGGGGATGCGCGGGGACGAGCTGCTGACTGCGGCCATGTCTGGCGCGCCGCCGTCGCCGTTGCTACTAGCGCAGCTCCTGGTGGAGCTGGACGAGCGCGCGCTGCCGACGGCCGACCGGCTGCAACGCGTGCTGTGGCCCTGGCTGATTCAGACGGCGGCCAAGAATGCACAGGACAAGGCGGCACTCAAGGCGGCTGCACACTTGATGCTGCACCCAACCGCGTCGGACGACGCCAAAATGCAGGACAAGAGGGAGCGCGGCCGGAGACTGCGGCGAGCGCTGGTGGCGCAGTGTCTGCGCACGGGGAAGCTGCTGCATCTCGTGCCGATGCACGCGCAGGCGTTTAGCGATCGGATTGAGGTCGGGTCTTCAGAAGCTGCGACGGTTGATGATGTGGATGAGGACGCTGATGAGGTCATGATGAGCGAGGTGCAGCGTCGACAGCAAGTCGCTCGGCGAGTGCAGAACGTGCTGCGGCTCATGTGGCCGGACGCGCGCGTGCTGGTGTTCGGCTCCTCAGCCACTGGACTTCTCTCTCAGCCTGAGGGAAGCAGCAGTAGTTCCCCGGCGGATGTGGATCTCTGCGCTCTGCTGCCGTCTGCGCCGCAGTTCCGCCAGGAAACAGCGCCGCTCGTCACGGAAGTCAAGGAGCATCTGACACTGTACCTCCTACCGGACGCAACAGACGAAGCCGAGCAAGACATGACCGCTGTGACGCGAGCGCGCATTCCGATCGTGCACTTCCGGGACCCAGCCACACACCTGCCGTGCGATTTGTGCGTGAACAACGTCCCCGCGCTCTGGAACACGCGCCTCCTGCGGCGACTGCTGTACGGAAGTGCTAGCACCAGTTCCGCAGAGCGCAAGCAGCTTCAGCAGGTGCGACGATTCTGCAAGTGGCTGCGCAAGTGGCGACAAGCGAAGAAGCACGTCGTTGGCGGCGCGTTGAGCTCCTATGGCCTCATGCTGCTCGCGCTGTATTATCTGCAACGAGCTGGTGTATTGCCGGTGCTGGACTGCAGCTCACTCTCCGTTGAGGATGAGCCTTCGCTACGTGCGTTGACGAACGATGAAATCGACAAGCAGCTCGACAAGGTGGACAAAAGCTTCGTCAGTGGCGTGGAAAACGGCGAGGAAGCACGAAGTTGGCAGGGGCTTCGATGTGGATTCTTCCGCTTCTACACTTGCGAGTTTGACTACGAGCACACAGTGGTGAGCCTCCGCACAACTGACGCCATGCTGAAGACTGGCAAGGGCTGGTCGCGTCAGAACGATGCCCGCCTGTGCTTGGAAGACCCGGTGGAGATTGAACGCGACCTTGGCGCGCTCTGTTCGCACCGCGCATTCGGGCGTCTGCGCTGTGTCTTTGCCCACGCGTGCGTCGTGTTGAGTAACAAGGAAGAAGGAGAGCAAAGTGCAGAGGCAACTTCTGCAAAGCAAGACGTCGAGGCAGAGCTGCTGGCCGCGTGGGCGTACGAAGACGAAAACGCTCTAGACGACGAGAAGGTTCAAGCAGAAGATAGCCATGGGACGGTGAACTAGCGAGCATCAAGCGCTAATTTTAATGCTTGAATCCCCAGAGCGATGGCCGCAGCAGGAAGCGCAGCGCTCCATAGTTGACAAGGCACTTGCCATCGTGACTTCTTCCGTACTGACGCAATGACGGTGGTTAAAGGAGACGTCAGTAGCAGTCGCAGTGGGAGTGGAAACCTGCACGACAGTGTTATCGAGCACACGGCACGAGAGGCACGTGAGGCTGAGCGGCGCCTCAAGTTGCAGCACTTTTTGGTTCTGCGAGCGTTCAACCTGCGTCGCCCAAAGGAAACACTGCAGGAGCAGTTCCAGTTTCTCCGGAAGCGCGTCGACAGCAGCGATCCAGGGACGAGTGGGGACTTCTTGGAGCTGGACGAGTTGTGCGCCTACTTGTCTGTTCCGCCCTATCGCCGTCTGCTGCTTGTGCAAGTCTTCGCTTTGGCCCCGCAGCAGACGCAATTGGGGTTTGATGACTTTGTGCGATTTCTTCAGTCGGCGGCAGTGCGAGCAACGCAGGAAGAGAGACAGCAGCAGGAAGCAAGTCTGCCTACTCCACCTCCTCGCTTGTCCAACCCGCGCCGACCTATTGACGCCCTCGTGGCCTTCGATCCGTCACGCGCGCATCATGCGGTGACACGAGCGCCACCAGCTCCAGGTCTCTGGAAGAAGCGCGAAGTCACCATCCAGGAGCGGATCATCGAGTACACCAAGATCGACGAGAAAGGGCAACCGCAGCGCCTCGTGGAGAAAGAACGCCACCAAACCGAAGTCCTGCACATGGAGTCTCTCGACGGCGAGTTCGCGCACCGCGAGATCACCCAGTTCGAGCAAACGGAGCACTTGAACGACGAGATGGTGCATTTGGACCACGGCCGCGAGGAGTTTCTGCATCTCAAGTCTCGGCACGACGAGATCTCGCGGTTCGAGACGTCCGTGCCTCCAGGAGGGGCAGGTGCCGGTCGTCCCGAGGAGTGCGAGCAACAGCCGCCGTCGCCGTCCATCAAGCGAGACCCTTCTGCACCTGGTACAGCTCGCGGCTTTGGCGACGTCTCCAGTGCGGAAGCGGAGGCTGAAGCCGAAGCCGAAGCCGAAGCTGCAGCGTACGCGGAAGCCGCTTTCAGACGGCGCTGGGACCAGCAAGCTCCGGAGGAAGACGCGCAGCAGACCTGAGTGCGTACACCACGAAGTAACCAACGCCGCTTGGCAGTAGAACAGGAGTATTTCAAGGGAAGACACAGCTTCTTATTGCGTTTGTTCGGGGTTACTTTGCCCGAGTCGGGGGTTAATTGTCGCTGCTGAAGTTGCTATCGCTGCTGTTGTTGCTGAGCGAGTACAGCGAGCGCTTGACCGGCGTCACGTCCCCGCTGCCGTTGCTGCTGTCGCCGCCGGGCGTGGCGTCTGGGCTGTTGCTACTGCTCTTGGCCGCCACGGTGCGACTGATCATCTCTTTGATCTCGTTCTTCTCGGCGTAGTCGATGCAGTCGGCCACGTAGTCGACGAGTTCCTGGCACGTGAGCCCCTCGCGCGAGACGATCTTGAGCGGCGCGACTTCGATCTGCTTTTCCGGATCGGAGACGAGCGGGTCATGGACCGCTCCTGGAGACACCGAGATCTCGACCCGGAAGCGCTCGGGGTCCGTCAGCGAGTACTGCACACGCTCGAATACGCGGACGACAAAGTGCGTCATGTAGCAGAGCTCCGGGATGTCTCCGACCCACTTGCGCGCTTCTTCACCGACGGGGCTCTTGATCGTGCACTCCTCCCGTCCGTAGCGCAGCACGTTCAACAGCGAGTGCAGATGCGACTCACTCGTGAAGTACAGCCGGGTGCGCACGGAGCGGTGCGTGGACTTGATCTTCTTGGCGTACGACGGGTTCAGGCGGTGCGTGTTGTGGTCCTTCAGCACGTCCGACCCGAGGCCGCGCGCCAGATCCAAGTCCGTGTTGATCTTCGAGAGCAGCGTTCGGCACATGGCCGACCCGATGAAGATCTTCTCGTCGCGGTTGATCCCGTACTCTTGCGGCACGAGAGCGTGCGACAAGGCACTGGAGATCTCTAACAGCTCGCGCACGTCCGTCAAATTCAGGTGCGCATTGTGCACGGCGTCGTACCGGATGCAGTCGTGAATGTCCGGGATCTTGGACAAGTCGTACGTATCGCGCTTCTTCACGTAGAAGTCTCGATACAGCTTGGCCCACCGCTCGCGCATGACCTCGAGCGTCTCACGCCCGCAAGGCTCGGGGTACTTGATCTCCTCCGCAGGCAGCGGCTCCTGCGACCGCATCCTCCGCAGCCCGACGCTGCTGTTGGCCGCGTCGCTCGAAATGTTGCTGCCTTCGCTGTGCTTCTTGCGGGGGGCGTACGAGTGGACGTGGCGGCTTCTGGGGTTGCTGAGCTCGTTGACGCTCGCGGACCGACCCATCGATGGAGGCAGCAAACGCCCTGCGGTGGCCTTCTTGCGCTGCCACCTGTCGATTTCCGTTCGGTACTGCGCTTTCTCCTGGATCATACGCGTAAGCTGCTCCTTCAGAGACTGCAGCAGCTTGTGCATGATCCCCATCTTCTTGATGGGCTGGTCCACCTTGGCCAGCGCGAGCGCCACGGAGCGAATGAGGCGCGAGTTGGAATCGATCAACTGGCTGCAATGGTCTCCCCGGTGGATGATCTTGTGCAGGCGCTGCTTGACGCGCATGATGATTTCCTGGGCGGACGAGCCGGACTGGTCCAGCATCGAGTCGGCGTCCTTGGACTTGAGCACGAGCCCCACCAGGATGGGGATGATGTCGCCTTCAAGCTCCAGCAATCCTTTCGCAAACGACGCGGCGGTCTTTTGAACGCGGCCTTCGTCACTGGTGTAGATCTTGAGGTCGTGGCGGAACGTGGAGTGAAGCCGGTTCAACCCGCCAGCACCACCGGGATACATCATGCGACGGAACTTCTGGCCGAGATGTTCGGCCTGTTCTTCGCCCGTGTGGGTCAGATCTCCTCCCCACTTGATGATCAGCAGCAGTTTACTGACTCGGCGCACCATGGGCTGCTCTCCGTCATCCATAGCGCCTTCAACTGGGACATTGGCAAACTCCTTGGGCTTGAGCTGCACCTTCCGGTTGATACCGACGAGTTGCCAACGCTGTAGCACGTCACGCAAGGTGCGGTAGCCCTTGACGCGGTCCGTGGCGTCTTCGCCGAACTTGACCTCGCGCTGCTCCAGGAAGTTCATGAAGTCTGGCTCACGCGTCTCGTACTTGTGCAGCAGGTCGTTGCTCACCTGCAACAGGCGCTCGAGGTTGGCCACGGCCTTGATTTTGAGGTCCATCTTCTTCTTCTTCTTGCAATCATTGCCGTCTCCGTTCTCCAGCTGCGACTCGCGCAGGCGGTCCTCGTAGAACTGCAGGAAGGCCGGGTGGCACACGTTCATCTTCATCTTCTGCTTGGGGGTGCGGTCTCCGTGTCGGATCACGGCGAGGACGCAGCGCAGCTCCTCTTCTTGATACAGGCCGTCCTCGCTCGCCTCCCCCGTGATGCTATCCGCTTCCGACGCCTCGGATTCGGCGATCGACGACGACTGGCCGCGGAGCATCGCGTGTCGGTGCGCTGTCGGGGGCTCGGACAGCTCTGCACTCGGTGGCGGGGCGTGCGGGGCGAAGCGGAAGGTGACCGAGCTGAAGGCGGAGCTCTCGGTGCCGAAGTCCTCGCCCGCCATGGCGCCTCCACTGGCCAGCGCCTGCTCTAAGTACTGCGTCAGCAACGTGCCGCAGTCGTCGTAGTACTTCTCCGAGTTCTTGACGAAGCTCCAGCCGTTCACGTCACAGACGTACGACGCGTCGCGCACGCGCAAGATGTCGAAGCCGCAGATGGTCTGCTTGAAGGCGCGACAGACGCGGTAGGCGATCTGCTTCTCCTCGGTGGACAGCATGACGGGGTACCTCACCTCCTTGCCGTCCGCGTCGCGCACCACGCGTCCATCCAGCACGGGCGACTTGCGCGCCTCGGCGTGCGCGTAGTGCGGGCCCACAGTGTACACCTTGACGTCGGTGCCCTGCGTGGACAGGAACTCCTCGTACACGTACGAGCCGCCTCCGCCGCGCACCGTGTTGACCTGCGGGTCGTACTCGCTGGACCTGTTGCCGATCTTGCGGAAGAGACGTTTGCAGCCTCCGCCGGCGCTCATGGGGTAGTAGATGTGGATGTTGTGGTCCTCTCCGTCCACGGGTTTCTCCACGAACGGCTTGTTGATGCGCACGCCGTCCACTTCGATGAAGTCGTCGCCCTCCAGCACCGCGGGCGGCTGCGTCTGGTCGCCGTAGCCGTCGCGGTTCACGAACACGTGGCGGGGCGTGGGCACGCCGTGCTCTTGCAGCACGCGGTACACCTCGCGTCGGTCCTGCAGCAGGTGCTGCGTGCCCAGGTCGTTGACCACTACGGGGCGACGCAGCGCCACGTAGTCCTGCGCCTTCTGCAGCGGGAATCCCTGGGAGAAGAAGGCCACAAGCGCGTCACAGCGCGGCCAGGCGGCCACGGGCTGTTTCAGAATGGTCTCGTCCCCGAAGAACTCGACGCGGAAGAGCTCGGGCGGCAGGCGGCCCAGGATCTCCAGCATGGGCGCCGAGCGAGCCTTGCGCTCCATCACGCAGATGCCCAGCGTGTAGCGCGCTTCGGGGGCGTCGAACGGCGTCGTGTTGGGCGCGGGAGCCATGCCTTCGGGCGCGCTGGCGAAGCTCATGCAGGTTGGGGGGCGTCAAGCGGCGGCTGATTGGTGAACGGACATGGCTACAGTCGCCACTACTTTTGGCAGTGTTTTTGATTTTCCATTATATTCACTATCGAAGAAGCATGTGATCTCGAAATATCCATCTACTACCTCGGAAATAATCCTTTCCTCTTACAATCGATATAAGAAACCTCAATGGTTCTGTCAGGGTATTTGGTTAAATGGAGTTTGCAGCAGGTCGGTGGTGTCGAGAACATGCGGCTGAAGATGCTGGAGGTGTATGTAAGCGTGTGGTAGCCTTAAGTTTATGGTAGGTCTGAGCGCACCGACTGAAGTGGACGAACCCATGCAACTTCAACTTGACCTTTCGGAGTGATGGTCATTTTGTTGCCGTCGCCGGCATTGCATCTATATATGAATCGTGAGGGCCGAGGACGATGTCACTTCCAGGCAAGATGCAACACGGAGTGAAAAGCTCGGCGTATTAATAGGCCCGCGGTGGGTGTCTTGCTTGTTCTTCTTGTCGGCGGCCATCCTGCATCTGTCCTGCAAGAGCGACCCGAGGCACTCCTTCGATTAACCCGGTGCCCCGCGTCGACTCGACAAGCCCGCTCTGCGATGAAAGGCGCGGTGCTGAAGCGTGTATCTGGTGCCGGCAGCCGGCCCACCAAGAAGAAGAAAGAGACGACCAAGCTGTGCAGCTCGCCGCCCAAGATCATGTTCCGCGACCCCATCGGGCGCGAGCTGCCTCCGTCGCTGCAGAACTTCCGCTGGAATGTCGACAAGGTGGAGCGCAAGCTGCAGGAGAAGATCCAGGAGAAGACGCTGATCGCCGGTAACTTCGTGTATCAGCAGGCGTATCGCCTCCTGGAAGGCAACCGAGGCGAGGGCATCGACTTCCCGAGCTTCAAAGAGCAGCTTCGCGTTAAGTTCGGCATCATCCTGGACGATAGCGAACTCCGCTTGCTGTTCGAGAAGTACGACGAGGACGGCAACGGCACCATTGACCTTCAAGAGTTCATCCGGCGCGTGCTGCCACCCGACTACAATTACGGCCGGCAGTGGTTCGAGGTCAGCCAGCTGGAAAGCGAGGAGAAGGCTGCACGTCTCAAACACGAGGCGAGACAAGAGTTTCTCGCCTGCCAAGGCCTAGCAACGACGGAGGATGTGGACAACTCGGGAACGGCCTCTAACTGGACCATCGAGCAACTCATGAAGCAGATCCAGGCCAAAGTGGTGCAGAAGACGCCCAGCGGTGAGGACCAGTATCGACGCGCGTTCAAGATGCTTCGCTCCGGAAGAGACCAAGGCATCCGCATGAACGGACTGCAGTTCAACCTCAAGACCAAGTTCGGCATCTACGCGAGTGACGAGCAAATGCGGCAGCTCTTCTCGCTGTGCGACCAGGACGGCAACGGTGAGATCGACCTCAAGGAGTTCTTGCAGTTCGTGGACCCGCCAGCCTACCCGTCCAACAGCAAAGTGCCTGGGGGCATCTGGACGCAGAGCGACAGCGAAGGCGAGGATGACGGAGACGAGATTCCTGCTATAGTCGACGGGCGGGGATCGCGCCTTCCAAGCGGTTCTGGCTCAGCTCGGGCGTATACGAGCTCCGTCAGCACGGAAGAAGACAGCCCCACAGCCTCCCCGCCCACGCGAGTCAAGAAAGAACGGCCGCGGACTGCTAACCCGCGCAAGACGCGCATGCTTCAGCAGAGGCGAGAGATGGCGGACCAACAGCGGATGAAGAATGTGCCTGCTCGTCACAGCCTCCAGCCCACGAGCTCGATGTCGATGTATGATATTCACAGCAAGGACCTGGAGGCACTTTCACTTGCCAGCGGAAAAGCAGGGGTGAGCGCGCTTCCTCGAGTCGCTATGCAGACGCATCGCCAACGGAGTAGTGTGAGCGAGGCGGACACAACTAGTCTCGCTGGTCGCAGTGAAGGAACCCACACACCCCGTCCGCGCAGTGCCGGCAGCGTGCGGTCGTACGGTTCTTCCTCGGTTGCGTCTGCCACCAGCAGCGTCAAGAGCGCAGCATACCTGAAGAGGCCGCCGACGCCGCAGTCGCTCCGGCAAAAGTGTCTCGAGTCACGAGGCGTATCCGCAGCTTCTGCGGCAGACGCAAAGGGTGGAAAGAAGCGGGCGTCGTTGGGCGCGACGCAAATCAATGCCGGGCAGCGGAGCAGCAACCGCCTGGTTCCCAGGGATGCGGAGCGGCGCCACTCCTACTCGGAAGCATCCTTGGTGTCCAGCAGTGGCAACAACTACAACAGCAGCAACAACCATAACGTTTACTCTTGCTCCTGTGCGAAAGAAGAAGAAGACGAGGATCGGTACGTGCCGCGGGTTGTCCGTGTCCACGCCAAGCAGTTTAATGCTCGGCCGTACACCCCGGAAGGCCGCGTGCTCCATCGGAGCAAAGTCTTGTCCTCGGGCTGTCTGTAGGACAACCGAGACCTTAGATTTTTTCATGAATAGTTGCTGGAGAAGTACTACCATCTTTTCGTCTTCAAGAGCGCCGGATTGCTCCGGTCTCACATTGTCAGTAGCGCTGCAGCTCGTGTCCTCCACACGCTAGGCAAACCTTCAACTGCACTTCAACTCAAGAGCTCTTCAACTCCAGTGGGGCCTGCTGAGTAGTAATCGACTACATTTTACACATTGGACGCCTACCACAAAATATTACACCACAACCTTCTAATGGAACCACTTCGCTCTGCTTCTATCGGGAGTCGTAAATGGCTGGGCCAGATTTATTGATGGTGGAGATATGGAGACAAGCATCGCTTTCCTCGCATGGAGTGGCGCTCTCTTTCTCGCTTCTGCGCGCGGGTTGTTGTGTACAAATATGAGCGCAATAGGCGCGGCTCGTGGCCGCACTGCAGACCACAGTCGCTCGCTAGAACACCAGCTGGTTGGTGTTCTCCGAGAACTCGGTCACGCGCTCGTCCTCCGGCAGCGCGCCGAGCGCGAAGAAGCCGGCGTACTTCATGTGCAGCCTTACGATCACCTCGGCGATTTCAGGCCGGTTCTGGGCCAGGGCCTCGCTAAGGCGCTCGTCCTGCGCACAGGCCATGTCCATATCGTCCACGGTCTGGCCGTCCACGCCCATGCCGTTGGTCTCCAGCAAGTACTGCACATGCGAGTGGCCCTGGAGCTCGGCCATATCCAAGGGCGTCTCGTCCTGCTCATTGGGCATATCCGGGTCCGCTCCGGCCGTGAGCAGCAAGTACGTGGCGCGGTAGTTGCCGTCGCGGCTGGTGAAGTGCAGCGGCGTGTTGCCGTCCGCGTCCTCCACCTGCGGGTCGGCGCCGGCGTCCAGCAGCTGCTCCACGACGCTTGAGCGGCCGGCCATGCAGGCCAGCAGCAGCGCTGTGGTGGTGGAGTCTTTGACCGGGAAGTCGCACTTGGCGCGCGCCGTTAGCAAGATGGCCACGATCTCCGAGTGGCCGAACTTGGCCGCGAGGTGCAGCGGCGTGTAGCCGTTGAGCGCGGCGGCGTTCACGCGTGCGTTGTACTTGAGCAGGATCTTGGCCGCGCGGTCGCGGTTGTTCTCGCTGGCGGCGTGCAGTGGCGTGGAGCCATCGAGCGCCACGTCATTGGCGCCGGCGCCGCGCTCTAGCAGCAGCGTGAGCACGTGGTGGAAGCCGTTGGCGGCGGCCACGTAGGCGGATGTCTGGCCCAGCGAGTTCTTGGCGGCCACGTCGGCGCCGGCGTTGAGCGCGTCCATGACCTCGGCCAGGTCGCCGCGGGCCACGACCTCCAGCAGCTTCTTGCGCTGGTTGACCGTCTTAATAGCCGCGAGCTTGTGGCCCAGGAAGTGCCAGACCTTGGCGCCGCGATGCCGGTAGACGTGCAGCAGGTGGTGGGCCGCCGCCTTCTTGGCGCTCACGGGCACCAGCGCGCCGTCCGTCGGGTACACGTAGCCGCGCGCGGCCTCGAGCTGCTTGACGGGTCCGCTGAGCGTCATGGTGTGTGGGTGTGTCTGGGAGTGATCGAACTTCTGGGGAAGAAGAAGAGGGACAAGCTCTGGGGAGCTGGCTTGTTGAGGAAGTACGACGGAGTCTTCGATAGATCTCGACGGATGTGGCCGTGCTTAATACCTGCGCGGCGCGAGGTGGAGTGGCAAGGGAGGAAGTGGCGCTCGAACGGGCGAATGTCCAAGTGAGCGTCTGGAAGAAGGTTAGGGCTGGCGAATATGGAGAGACAGGGGGGGACCATACTGAAAGCAAGTTTCTGTATGTCCAGTTCTCTCGGTTCGCACATGCCAGTTGGCTTTCTGGATAAGGCTTTGCTTGAATAAACTCGCCTTCGGTGGCGTGCTGCTGCTTGGACTCCTCCAAAGCGACAAAGCTGTCGAAACGCTCGCTGGGGGCCCGATGCAGCCAAGGCTGGGCCCAATGCTGAGCCCACGCACGCAGCGCACAGTTGAGGCCTGGGGTCGGAAGATGATTGCCTCTTCTCTCGAGCGTCTTTTACGTCACGGACGCCGGAGCCCAGTCGTCACGATGGTGCTCATCCGCCATCTGTTTCCATCGTGTCGCCAAGCCATTGGCCCGAGTTCCAGCCGGGATCAGTCCGACGCGCGGCATTCTTCTTGTTGCTGGGGCTCATCAACCGCTGCGCTGCACCAAAGGACTCCTCAGTGTCGCACGGCGTCGAGAAGCAGATTTTTGAGAGCCTTTTGCGGCTGTAGGGACGACCACCATCGACGATGTCGTACTGCCTTGCTTCGGCGCCGTGGCAGGCGGGCGTGCACGAGCATCGATACGCCACGACGAACAAGCCGGCAGACTTGCATCAAGTCAAGCAGCGTAACTGTTGAGTTTCGCGGAGACCACAAATTTACGTCGTGGGTAACGAACGGCGCATGCAGAGCCGTGAAGACCGGGTGCAAGTGCTCAGTGAATCACTGGCAGAGATCAGAGATCGCTACGCGGCTGAAAGCAAAGCAACTGCACATGTAGAAGTTTCCACCGAGAGCGTCACACACCTCCTGTGTGCCTTCAATCTTTTCCAGGTCCTCTTCAACTTCACGCCCAATTCAATTTTTTGCCAAAATATGTCTATCTTTCGCAAAATTGGAAATTTTCCCAAGCTCAACGGTTGGCGCCGTAGCATGTTGAGGAAGACGTTGAGCAAGACCATGGCCGCCCTTCCGCCTGTCGTTCGCTTGTCCGTCGCGCCCATGGTGCGTAGTGACCGTGCACGTTTGGCTGTTGATGAAGCTGCTGACGGACGAACGCTGCGTTTGTGCGTGTGCCGCAGATGGACTGGACCGACCGCCACTACCGCTTCATGATGCGCATGATCACCAAGGAGACGCTGCTCTTTACAGAGATGGTAGTCGATCAAACCGTGAGTCGCCGCTCCCTGCTCTGCCTGCTTGGCTTTGCATTGTCTAACTCGTCCCTGCATTGCTACAGTTGCTGCACCAGAAGAACAACCTCGACTACTTCCTGGGCCACGATCCTGTCGAGGCGCCGCTGGCGCTGCAGCTCGGCGGCAACAGCATCGAAGACCTTGGGGGTGAGGACTGGGCATCCTCTCTTGCTGCTCTAATTGCAGCGCTAAACTCGTGTAGTTGCTGACGTTGTTACTCTCGTGGTGGATGCATTCCTGCAGCCGCGGCGCACCTGAGCCAGTCGTACGGCGGCTTCTGCGAGATCAACCTCAACACTGGCTGTCCCAGTGCGCTCGTTTCCAGTCGTTGCTTTGGAGCGCGTCTCATGCTCGAACCGGAACGCGTGCGAGACATCTGCTCCAGCATGCGCCGCAATGTCTCGCTGGCGGCGGAGGAGCACCCGGACCACGAGCCGGCTGAGGTGACTGTCAAGTGCCGCATCGGTGTGGACGACTACGACAGCTACGAGGAGCTGCACCACTACGTGGCCACGGTTGCGAGTGCCGGCGTGCGACACATTATCGTGCACGCCCGCAAGTGCATTCTCAAGGGACTCAGCACCAAGGACAACCGCACCATCCCCCCGCTGAAATACGAGGTGGTCTATCGGCTTAAGCAGGACTTCTCGGAGTTATCCTTCACGCTCAACGGCGGCGTGCGAAGCATTCAGCATGCGCGGGAACTACTGGACACGACAAACGTGGACGGCGTCATGATCGGCCGGGCGGCGTACAACACCCCGTGGAACTTCCGCGACGCGGACCGACTGATCTTCTACGCCGAGCGCAACCCGAACTTGTCCCGGCGCGAAATTATTGCGCGCTATCTGGACTATGCGGAAGAACTGCAGGCGAAATGGGGGTCCACGGAGCCGCTGAGCGACTCCCCCTACACGATGGCCACGTCTGCATTGATGAGGCCTCTTCTGGCGCTCTTTAAGTACGTTACTTTCAGGAAGTGCGTGTATACTTTAGACCAGGAGACATTGACGCTTGTTGTTTGCTCAAATTGCAGCGGCGAGTTCGGCGGCAAGGCGTTCAAGCGCGAGATTGCCGCTCAGTGGGCGAGGAAAGGCCCGCGGCCGGAATTGCGCGAGATGATCGAGAAGGCCATGAAGGTTCTGCCCGACGAGGTGCTGGATGCGCGTGTTGAGGACGAGCTCATTCAGCAAGAGGCCTCGGAGGCTACTAGTGAGCAGACCGCGAGTTGCAGCTAGATATGTGCAGCCACGGTGTGCACAAAAATATACAATACCATAGACAGAATTTGCCGTCTACTGTATCACGAGTTTTCGCCTGCAATGGCTAGCTCCTCTTGTTCCTGGATATCCAGGTATTCAAGAGCTTCGTCAATGATAGTGTACACGTCTTGAGGGGCCTGGGTGCGAGCCATCCGATCGCGTAGCTGCCGCGCATTAGGCACACCTTTCAGGTACGCCCCGTAGAATTTCTTCATGCGCGGAAACCCAACAAGTTCTGGGTCGGCTAGCAGCTCTTGGAAGAGCTGCGTATGGCGCCGGATAACCTCCAGTTTCTCCTTCACCGGAATATGTGAGGTATCTGGATAGCCCTGAAAAAGCCACGGGTTGCCGAACAGCGCGCGGCCAAGCATGACGCCGTCGACTCCGTACTCGTCAACCTTTTGCTGAGCCTCAACCAGGCTGGCGACGTCGCCGTTGCCCAATATGAGCGCCGGTGATCCTGCCGACTTGGCCAGCGATACCACTTCTCCAATAGCATCCCAATGGGCTGGAACCTTGGACATTTCGTCACGCGTTCGTCCGTGGATAGTGAGCACCTCGGGCTCCGTCGACAGCAGGCGCAGCACCCAGTCCTTGTAGTCAATGTGGTGGAAACCGATGCGCGTCTTGACGGTCACTGGCAGACCCCCCGCCCCGCGCTTGCACGCAGCCACGATATCCATCGCCAAGTCCGGCTGCAGGATGAGCGAGGCGCCGCTGCCCTGGTTGTTGACGTTGGTCTCGGGGCAGCCCATGTTGATATCGATGCCGTCGAAGCCCAGATCGCGCACGATCACGGCCGACTGACAGGCAATAGAGCACAGGCAAACAGTTAGACACGGAGGAATACAGAAGGCATATGACGGGTGGCTGTCACCTCGTAGAACTGCTCGGGCTTGGAGCCGAACAGCTGCGCCACCACGGGCCGTTCCTGCTCCGCATACTTGAGCGTGGTCATCATGCGGCGGCGCGAATCGGGGTCGTGCGTCAGCGCCTCGCAGCTCACGAACTCGGTCCACATGACCGACGGCTTGGCGATCTCACTGATGAGGCTGCGGAATGCCGCGTCCGTCACGTTCGCCATTGGCGCCACACAGTAGAGCGGACGCGTTAGCGCTAGCGCATGCCAGAAGCTGCCCATGATCGAATTGTGTGGAGCTCTAAACTTGAGTGGATGGTGTAAACATGATGTGGCAGAGTGATGGTCCCAAAGTTGAAGTTGCATTCCGCACTCTCGAGATGACCAGCATGACGACCAGGGAGATCACGCGTCCAAGAGGCGCCAGGGGCCAGCTAGCGCTGTACAACCCGCAGACAGTCCCCATCGAAGGTGCAGACGCCGTGCTGGAGGTGCGCTGTGGCGTCTTGGACTCACTGTTCCTGGGTCTGTAGTGGCTCAAGAGCTTGAGGGGGTTTACGGATACAGACCGAAGGGTAAGGCGGTGTCTGTCAAAATGTTGTGCGGCGCAGTAGTTGATACTCTTCGTTTAGAAGCGGCAGGGTGTCTCGCTGGTACGTGAACTGGAGTGTAGTGAGGAGAGGACGTTCAAGAGGCTGATTAAGCAGTGCAGACGTCATGATCTCGCAGAGGAAGGGCGAGTTCCCACCCGTGGCCTTCATGGTATGCCGTGACGTCTTGCATAAGAAGAGCTTCTCGCGCTTTGGCCGTTGCTGACGAGCTGTTCTGCAGCTGATTCACAAAGAGACCCTGGGTTTTTCACTGGAAAGCACGATCGAGAGGAAAGTGTGCGCCCCTGTGCGACCACCTTTGGTGGGTTGGGAGGCACGAGTTCACTAGATGGAAATGAAACCTTGAACAGGCTTCTGAAGGCGGAGAAGGCATTCCCAAACTCGTTCGCGATTGCTGTCCTCCCGATCCCTCGATTCTCGGAGCTGCAGCTTCTCGCTATTGCCAACTCGGTGCATATTAAGATTTTCACGGGTGAGTAGCCTTACTGTTCCTGCAGCAGTTCGTGAGTACGGCTAACACCCATTTTTGCGTCCGCATGCTGCAGCTTTCAGCATCTCTGCTGCCGTCAAACTCATGGTTCGTGTGAAGACCAACGAGTTGAGCTTCCAGTTCTTTCGTTCTTACCCCTTTTTAGGTGTCTGTGCATGAGAAACTCGCCCTGGAAACCTCCCAGAAGGCTGACCGACTCAACGATCATGTAAGCAGCAGGCTTGGAGATATTTGCAAGGATCTGTATACTAACCGATCTTGCTAGTTGACCGCTGAGCTGCTCACTCGTCAGCATGCCATGGACACGCTGCAAACGAACTTCCCGTTTCTGACTGAGGATGAGTGCGATATGCTGCTCGATCTATTTGGTGCGTGGAAGCTCGGATGCAAACAATGTTGAGGCGGTGGCACTGACGCGAAGGTGGAGCAGGAAGCATCGCATCGATCGCTCAAGCGGGGGCAGACAAGCTTTTGGACGTGACAGTGCTCAGTACTGCAGCTGCACAAGCGATCGAGGAGTTCTTCCGAACCGAATACGCTGTGGACTAGACATCGTTGTCGTCGACGTCGTAGACAGCGTCTAGTAGACGTATATCGCGCATCTCCGATAAATATCCGACTAACTAGCACAGCGACTGTCACAAAACTACATACTGCTGTTTACTTCATTGTTTGGAGATTAGGCGTGAGCTGCAGCTACGTCGTCTCCATCTACGCGAAAAGCTTTCAGCTGAGGGCACTGGGAAGCAATGAACTCGATCTGCTCTCCTTTCAGGCCGCGTGTGAAGGCGACACTGAGCTCATGAAGTCCTCGCATACGTTTCAACTCTGCACCAAACGCGATCGGGTTCGAGATGATGCCGTGACAACCGCCAATATCGAGAGTTTCAAGTTTGGGGCATGCAGTCGCGAGAGAGCCGAGCATCGAGAGTGTCAACCGGCCCTGCCCGCGTAATGTGAGGTGTTTCAGCTGCGGGCAACGCGAAACCAAGTACTTTAGGGCGTTGTCAGTGACACCTCCGCGGCCGAACCCGAACGGGTTGCTGCTTGAAATATCGAGAGTCGTCAACCGCGGACAGTGGTCACCCAGGGCAAGCAAACACTCGTCCGTGAGTTTCTTCGCCCCACCGGCCAGAAGGGTGTCAAGCTTGGGACAGCTTGCAGCGATGTGGACAACGGCTGAGGAAGTCACCGCTGGGGACCCTTTCAGCTTAATCGAGCGCAGGTTGTTGCAGCGCCGAACCAGCGCCTCCACGCCGTCCTCGGAGATCTGTCTGCAGTAGCTGAAGTTGATCCGGTTTAGCGACTGCGAGTGGTTCTCCGCGATCGCCCGCAGTGCTACATCCGTGAGCCTAAGACACTTGACCGCGCGAACTTCCACCAGTTGCTGAGTCGACGCTTGCACGACGGCCGAGAAGTCCACGTCCGCCAGCGTCTGACACCCGGAGACTGTCAGGTGCGTCAGACCCGAAAACATCTTGGCCGACTTGAGCAACGCTCCCCTTGGCACGACGCAGCCGACGAGCGCCAACCTCTTGACTTGCGGGCCGTGTCGCTTGGCAAGGAGGTTGACGAGCGTGGACGCGTGCTCGCTGGTGTGCCATTGGTGCTCCAACTGCGCGTGGCTCCAGAAGCGTGCGGCGGCCAGCGTCCGTCTCCACGTGCGGGTTACGCGCTCGAGCACCAGCAGATCATCCACGTACAGGAAGGAGAGCAGCTCACTCAACACGGCGTCCGATAGCGTGGTGGCGTCGGAGGTCATTATCCCTGGTGGTGGGGCTGCCTGGGCGATCGTTCCGCCGCTGCAGGATCGAGAAGTGCCTCTGCGCGGCTAGAAGTGGTGGAGAGCGAGCACATGGGGCCCCAGCTGCAAGTGCAGTGCCCATTGGCAAGTTCTGCATGGCCAACCACGAGGCAACTTTCCGCCACATCGACATGGCTACATTTAGTGACAGCCGTATGCCTCGTCGCAGGTGGTTTCAACAAGGTTTCAACAAGGCAACTGGGCAACTTGCTTTTACTTTATGGACACCACGAGTCTCGTGTTGTCCCTCCAAAATCGGCTGCTTCATGTTAAACCAGCATGCGTGTGCATGTCGTACGACGGAAGATCTCAAGTATTTTGTTTAACACGAGGGCGAAAAGGCAACTCCTGTACGCAACGGGGAATGAAGCGAAGCCACACAGTCCAACTGGGCAGCCATGCGTCTAGTTAGTCTTCTTCGCGGGCATAGGCAGCTTCTCGAGGTGACGGAAGTAGTCGTCCAGGAACTGGAAGTACCAGGGCTGGTCGAAGGTGCCGCGGAAGAAATTGCACGAGATGTTGACCTCGAGTAGCAGCACGCCCAGGTTCGTAATGGCCACGTCCCAGCCGCACAGAGGCACGTCCTTCATGAGCTTGAAGTGCGCGTCCTCCGCCAGCTGCTTCATCTGAGCGATCTCCTTGATCACGTTGCCCGTGACGGGGACGCCCGTGTCTGGGTGGTTGGTGATGTCGTGCCCCACGCTCAGGTTGCCACGGAACAGGTGATGCGGGCCGACACGGTACCAGTGCGTCGTGGTGGAGCCCTTGAGGATCTTGCCCGACTCCATGTCGACGTCGAACATGATGGACTTGTGGTCGGTCGAGGCGCCCTCCAGGCCAGCGCGGAACACGCAGCTCAGCGACTTGACGCCGTTGCCGCCGTCCTTGAGAGCCTCGGCTTCGCCCAGGCCGTGACGTGAGGCCGTGATGATGCGGAAGGTGGAGAGCGGCGACACCTCGGGCAGCAACTTCTTGAGCGACGGCGCGTTCTCGAGCTTCTCCTGGATGATCCAGTCGCCACCGTCCACGGCGTTCTTGAACATGTAGATGCCCATGCCACCCTCCTCGTTGCGGTCCTTGACGACAAGCGAGCCGGGCGTCTTGAGGTAGGGTGACACGGCGATGCCGTTCTTCTCGGCCTCAAGCAGGAAGTCCCACTTGTTCTCCATGCGATAGCCGGGCGAGTCGGTCTTGAGGCTGTGCAGACTCACGACGTGGCAGTTGACGCGCCAGAAGGCGAACCAGTTCTGCGGGCACACGAGGATCTGCGTGAAGGTGCGCAGGAAGCGCTCGATGATGCCGCCCTGCTTGCTCGAGTACTCCTTGGGCAGCTCGAAGAAGGCGCCGATGGCGCACAGCCACGGGTACACGAAGAGCAGGAAGGGGAAGAGGATGAGGCGCGAGTAGCTCACGATCGAGAGCGGTACGCCCGTGCCGGGGATGGCCACGTTGCGCAGGTTGGTCACCAGGTCCTTGTAGAAGCTCGGGTGGCGGTAGTGCGGCTCGCTCCAAAGCGGGTTGAGCAGCGCGATCGAGTACACGTACGTCTTGGCGTGCAGGTCGTCGGAGAAGAACGGGCAGTCGGCGTAGCTGCCGCGGCGCACCCAGTAGTGCAGCAGCGAGCCGTAGAAGCTCAGCAGCGTCTTGGCGGCGCCCATGCCCGAAGTTACAATACCCACGAGCATTTCTCTCTGTCTGCTTCTTGCGGCTTCGGTTGCGCTCGGCTCGGTCGAAGGAGGAATGGATGAGGTGGCGCGTACGTCCGCCCCTCGATTTGAAGAGATCCATAACGGCTGCTACCTGCCGGACCAATCAGAAGCGAGTCAGGATCTCTTGCTTTTCGTATGCCGAGGGTTTGACAGCCGGCCAGACGCCAATTTACCACATGTCTTCTAAAGATGCCGGTGCAAGTGGGAATTTGACAGGAATTCGTAGTTCGAAGAACTATGTACTTCCTCCCGTCCGAAAATATAAGCGGGTCTCGACGAAAAGACCGAACTTAAGGTGAAAGTGCTTGCTTTGCGCGTTTTGATTGGTTAAAATGAGAGAGCAGCCTTTCGCGGTTCGACACGTGGTCAAATTGCGAGCGTCTGGCAACTGACGCCAAAGTTACGGCTGCCCAAACACAGCTACCAATCAGCATTTCACCTTCTTCGCTTCGCCAGCCGAGCAAAATGAGTACTACTTCAGCTCCAACGGCTCGGACGCGCAAGAACCTCACTCCAACGGATCGGGCCGCAGTTGTTGCCTTCCTCTTGAGCGTCAGCATCGAGCTTCAGCCGCCCAGAGGCTCCATCCAGGAGTGTGCAGTCAAGTACGGCTGTAGCGACGACCAAATCTCGCGTTTGTGGCGTCGGGCGGTTCAGGACATCAAGGCCGGCAACCCCATCAACTATGACAGCGGTAGGAAGGGCAAGAGCGGCCGCAAGTCGCGCGTGACGGAAAAGTTCCGCGAGGACCTCAACACGGCCATCGAACTTATCCCTCTTGAGGACCGAACGGATATTCGCACTTTGGCGAATACTCTAGGTATTCCAAAATCGACTCTTCACGACTACTACCGTGCTGGCGTTTTCCGCAGCCACACTGCCAGAGTGAAGCCGATGGTCACCGCGAAGCAGCACGTCGACCGAGTCAAGTTCGCCTTAGGGTTCGTGCACCGAGGCCCGCTCAACACGCTGGTGTTTGACAGCATGATGGACTACGTGCACTTGGATGAAAAGTGGTTTTATCTTTGCAAGGAGAAGCAGCGTTACTATCTCGGAGAGCACGAAGACGTCCCCCACAGCACTGTGAAGAACAAGAACTTCATCGTAAAAGTAATGTTTCTCGTCGCTGTGGCGCGGCCACGATGGGACCTAAGCGACACCGTGTCTGGGACGGAAAAATCGGTTTATGGCCGTTCGCTGTCTACGAGCCAGCCGAGCGATCAAGCAAGAACCGCCCTGCTGGGATGTTGGAGTTGAAAACGTTTACCGTCGATCGCGACGTGTATCGTCAAGCTCTCTGCCGTATGGTTATTTCACGCATCAAGGCGGTGTGGCCTTCCGGCAAACACGTTGTGCTTCAGCACGATATGCGAAGCCTCACGTCGCTGCTGATGATCCGGAGGTGCTGTCTGCGTGTGCGGAAGACGGATGGGATATGAGCATTAGCCCACAGCCAGCGAACTCGCCAGATTATAACGCAAATGATCTCGGCTTTTTTGCTTCTCTGCAGTCACTACAGCACAAGATGAAAGCGAAAACGATCTAGGATCTTGTCGACAACGTCGATGACGCCTTCGCCCAGTTAGACTACGACACTATCGACAGGGTCTTCGTCACGCTCCAGTCTGTGCTCCAGGCGTCAATGGACGTAAACGGCAGCAACAAGTACAAGATTCCACATCTGTCCAAGAGTCAAATGCAGAGGGGAAATGGCTTGCTCCCTCCCACCCCCCTTGCCTTGCAGCGCGCAGGTCTACGCCAAAGCCAAGGAGTTCTTAAGTTCGGTTGAACAGAAATAATATAAATGTACCGAACTTAACGCTTATATTTCCGGACAGCCTTCATATACAGACCCGCTTATATTTTCGGACGGAGGAAGTATTAAGTAGTAGAATACCAGGCGATATGAACATGGGTACAAATACCGGTATAAGTTACATGTGCACCACACCACTTCCTACCAGGACCAGGCAAATGATCGGCCGCAACCGGTAAAAAAATTGATGTGGTACACGTCGAAACTAACTTGAACCAAGCGTCCCATTATTTTATCAACAGCACTTGAAGAGCGCGTCGCCAACAGGAAAAAAGAGGACACTCAGCCACAAGCCACACGGGGGCTGCTCATTCCAGCTTTTCCCCTGCGGAGCACACGTCAGCGCCCTCCACCAGCGACAGCAAACAGGCCAACCACGGTACGCCTCAGCATGCTTTCAACCTGTGAATGGATGATCGATGGTTATTATAACGAATTTGTGCTGTACTTGCCGTGGCGCGCAGCTCCACCGGCTCGGATAGCGGCGAAGGCAACCTCGACGACCGTCGTCGCTGCCGCACCAAGCACGGTGAGCTTCCTGCATGGGTACGACCCGTACAACCACGATCGAAGACTGACCTGTTCGTGTTTTGACGTGTGCAGGATGCAGCGGACGGCGGCGGTGGCATCTTCTTCTCTTCTCCTGCTGCGGCTGCAGAAGCAGCAGACACGGCGTGCTATCTGGATGCTTTCAAGCGACATCGAGGGTGAATGCAGTGGTGATGGTGTGTAGATGATCTCGATAGTGCGCTTGCAAATACTTTGGCTTCTCGCTCATAATACATTTCTAAGACCTCGTTCGCTTCTCTCACAGTAAACAAAATGTATTCCAAAGATCTCCAAAGTCTTACGAAGATTAAATAAACGAAGAGAGAAAGGTTTTGTCGAATCCGAGGTCACACTATTTTGAAAATGGCACTTTGAGAAGGATGGGCTGGTCTAGTATTAAATAAACTGGACTGGTCTAGTAATAAATAAATTGGACTCGGCTACCTCTTTGGCGAACCAGCAGCACTTCGCAACCCAACCCAGCCGGGAGAGCACCCCTCATTCGCGAATTAACTACTCCGAGCGATGAACGACGCGAGGAAGAGAAAAAGCAACGGCGAGACCGATGACAATTTCGTGCAGACTAAGAAACGACCGACGCTAGCTCCAGCGCAACATAGTCGCGTTCACCAGCAACAGCATTGTGAAGCCGGCACTGACGATGATACTGTAGCGATCGCAGAGGGTGAACTATCGGCGTTTCAAAGGGTTTGCTTTTCAGCGGGGGCAAACGCCGATAGTGATGGCGACCTTCTACAGCACTTGGACAGCTAGCGTGAGCGAGAATGGTGCGACAGGGCTCTTGTACAAACGTGCAACGGCAGTGCCGAGATGACTCGACTACCCAACTTTTACGATCTTATGCACAAAACTGCTTGAAGAGACTCCGGGCAGCCTCCAAGAGCGCGGACTGTGCTACTGGACGCTGCGGTGACGCTAATGACGTTGAGCTACGTACTGATAGAGATGATGACCTACTCAAGCGGCTGGATATTGAGCGAAGGAGAGAGCAGATCCGTCTGGCACAGCGAAGATATAGAGCGCGACAACGGCAGAAGATGACGAACATATCTGTTTGCGATGTTCCCCAAGATTTGAGCATGACCAGACCAACCACCACTGAAGGATGCCAACGAAAAATGGATAGGAAGAAGAACTACAGGTCCGAACAAAGCGAAGTCACATCTCATGATTATACGTCTGATGTTGAGTTCGACAATGATCTGAGTGAGCAGGCGTGACTGGAAGTTATGAAGAAACTCCAAACAGCTTTGGGGGCGGAAGGTCTGGAGGAGTGTGTTTGTGCCGTGTGTGACCGGGTAGTGCTCTGCACGGACGCCCGGCGAAAGGTGGATACGGATTGGCAGTATATGAAGAAGATGAAATCAGTTTTGCGGGTGGCGCAAGACGACCTTCCGGACGGCCTTCAACAATGCTACCGCCCCCCACCGCACCTACCTTTGCTAGACGGCATTACTATATTACCACGAGGGATTCATTGCTTCTATGATGAAACTTCCACACCCTGAGCGTGGTTTTCCGTTTGCATGGAATGCGACAGATCAATTAGTCAGACGAAACTGCCTAAATTTGCAATTGCAAATGGATTTTGTATCGGAAGACTACCCCCGGCTTTACGGAAACTCACACTGCCTGAACGGTTTGTAACTCAGTTGGTTAGTATGATGGCACTATCTCGAGTCATGCGAGGAGGCAGGCACCGGTGTATCCGGTCGCATTGCATTGCGTTCGACTGCACTCCTGCTCCCCCAATTTTGCTGTTGCCACGTTCCATTCGCGACGTTGATTCCTCTCGCGTGGTAATGGTAGGAGAGTTTACACCAGTGCAAGCTGAAAAAGTCCGCAAACTAAACCGTATTCGAAATTGCAAGGTCCGAGACGTGTTCAGGTTTTATAAAGCCAGCAATCAACTATACGCAGATGTTGTAGAGAACGATTCTGCTTTGCAGACGTGCTCCACCGACATCTCAGCCGACCAATTGTTGTCGATCGTGTCGATGACCCCGATAACTTTGTTAACGTAGCGATGGAGAGGGAGCAAGAAAACATACGAGGTCAAACGGAAGGTTGGCGTGTCGGTGCGGAGCGCGATGAACAAACCGTGCTTGAGCGAAGAATTGGCCTGTGCGATGGTGACAGACCAGTTGATGTGCGAGAGATTCCTGTTCCATACAAAGAAGGCGTGCACGAGGAGCGCAAATTTGAAGTTCGACGATCAAATCAGCTTTCAAATGACGCTTGTGGGGATCTTTTTGGGCGCATGTTCCCTCACTTGTTTCCTTTTGGGCGTGGCCACCCCGGCGAGAACCGAATTGTGCCTGTTTCCTTGCAATAATGCGTCAAATACTATCTGAGACTGAGTGAGCGCCAATTCGCAGAGGATGAACTTTTTGCTCTGGTCGCGTTTGACCGACTAGCACTACGCAACATGTACATCCAGAATCAGTTGCGATGCCGCAGGTTTCCACATACGCTTGATGGATACGAAAGCCTTACTAGCGAAGCGCTAGGACGAGCGCTTCTTCAAAATGAGCGCAGACGGCAGGGATGTCTACCGTGGCAGCTAACCCCAGACACAGTTGCGCAGCGATTCCTGAAATCAGTTGAGATTGGTGCGCGTTCAGTGTGGGGAAGCAATGCTGAACGTGCTCAATACCGACATAAGGCATTTGCCTACCAGACCCGCTTCGGTAACCCTGCTCGCTTCGTAACGTTAACGCCGAATACGGACATTTCACTCGTGCTAGGCCACTATGCTGGTGTTTCATCCATCGCAACGTTGTTTGATTTACTGGATTCTCGTTTACCATCGATGTCTGAATTACGAGAAGCTAGTTTGAAAAATGACAGTGCGTCAGCACGACTGTTTATGAGGCATGTCGATGCTTTCATTCGCTACGCCTTGGGAATCAATCCAAAAACGAAGAAGAAGTTGGCTTGTCAGGGTTTATTGGTGACACGAAGGCATATTTTGGGATGGTTGAGTCTCAGGGGCGAGGAACATTGCATGTACACTTTTTAATCTGGTTGAACGGATGTCGTGCAAACTCGACCGCCGTTGAGCGCATCTTGAGTAGTTCAAAGGGTCAAGAATTTCAGCAGCGTGTAGCGGCATTTGCTGAAAGAATCGTGACGACTAACTTACCAATTGGTGAAGATCAAATCGAGTGCTCAAGTTGTGGGGCCAAGTTTTCCGCTTTGATCGGCTTACCCATATCTGCCAAAACGCGAATGGACCCCCTAGCTGGTATTCTTAGCAGTCGCTCAAGACTTACCGTATCGGAGCCTGCATTGATTCAATGCAGTATTTGCGAGACAAAGTTTAGTTCACAGCATCTATTGCGCAGCACTCTACTAAAACTTAGGCCGAACTATTGGCCTCCGCAGGAACGTGCTCTAACGTCTGCCGAAATTGAAGAACAAGCGACGAATGAGGCCATTTGTCGGGATACCAAGCGACAAGCGATGGAAATCGTCACTGAGCGCGAAACATCGTACGCTAGCTTCAGTGGAACAGATATGGCAATGGATCGGGGAGCTGAAACAACAGGTCTACTTAAACAGGCGAACTCTACGCAGATGGCTTACTGCAAGATCGACGACGACCCTTTTCGAAATGACAATCTCACTCGATTGTTTGAGATTTCACCACCGTCGTCATTTGATGCTCGCCTCAGCCGTACCTCTATAGATTACATGGTTTCGGCTCTTGCTGTTCAACTAAATCAGCACATGTGGACCCACACAAGCAGCTGCTTTAAGCAGTCCCGAGCTACTGCGAATGATTCGTATTGCCGATATCGTTACCCTCGCGAAAGGGTAGAGGAAACTTCGTTCGATGCAGCAGGGATTCAACTTCGCAGAGGCCTTTGCCACGAATATATGAACGGCTTCAATTACGAACTGATGGCGACTTTCCGATGTAACCACGACATTCAAGTTTTACTTGGGGGTAAGGATATCTCGGATTGTATCCACTATTGCTGTAAATATGTTACTAAGCAGCAGAAGCGGTTAGATTCGCAGGTGGCGGTTGCCGTTGCAGCGTTTAAGCGAAGGCTAGACCGTGAGAATTTGGAGGCTTGCGCAAAACCAGTGGAGGCAGCTGATTGTGTGAAAAGTGCCGAAAAAGAGTAGCAGCAATGGTATACAACGCAACAAACCGGCAAGAAGTAGCGGGGCCATTAGCATCCTTGTATCTATTCCGTGGTTCGTGCTGTTACTCCAGTGCAACCTGTGTTTCACTGCCAATTGCTAACGTAATTCGCCAACTCACAGCATCAGATGAATACTCGTGTACACTGGTGACTGACGATAGGAACATGGAGTCACCAAGCTATCGTGCTGTTTCACAGCTGGATGATTACATTTTTCGTCCAACTTCGTTTCAGCAAGTCAATTTGTATGAATTCACAATGTGGTATTTTCGTAAGAAATGGGGAAGTGCTACGACTGCCAAACTAAGCTTTCAAGCAGAGCACCCTCTTCATGAAACACATGCATTGGGCAAAAGACATTAATAAGTTGTTCCAGTTATCCATGGTTTTCGAGTCCCAACTACTGGATTAGACTTCACAAAATTGTGCAAACGCGCAGTACTTTCGCTGGTACTTTTCCACCCATTTCGGCGCCTGGACGACTTGATCGGTGTGGCGGAGCCGTCGGATCATGGCGCATGGCTGAACGCCTTCAAGAGGTGGAAATCGACTCGCACCACATTTGTCGATACCATTCTGGACAACATGGACGATTTTACAGTGGAGTAGATAGTTCAAGAAGGCAGGGCAGTGAAAAGCCTGCCGCTGATGTGGACCCGTGTGTGAGCGATCATGACAGCGGTTCAGTCAGCGAAGATGATGATCTATTTCGTGAAAATGACTTAGATTTCGTCGGGGGTGACACGGTCCCAGAAGATTGTGCTATGGATGAACACTTGCGTGATGTATGGGATTTTGAAGCCGATGACGATGCGATTCTAGATATTTCCTCTTTGGATCCAGCGTCTTGTCCGACCTCGCCACTGCCCGATCGTCAAATTAAAAATTATGCCTATGCTCGACCTTTTTAAGCAGCACAGCATACTACAGCATGCGGTTAAGCAGACAACCACAGTTGGGGCTACAACAGACTCGTTGGTTCACAACTTACCCTCGATTGCGAGTATGAAGAAGTGGGTCGTGATGGACATTCTGATAACTCGATCTTGGTCGCCGATACCGGCACATATACTGCAGTAGACACTAAGGTGGTAGAATTGCTGGATACAGCTCTCATGGCGAGCAATATGGAATGGCGCTCCCAAAACGGCCAGCATTCGCGGATCTCCAAACGTATACCAGCACTTTGCAACTATTCTACAAGTCTCAAGAGAATATTCACTGAACGAAAGGCAGCACTATGCTTTTAGATTGATTGGGTGCGCACTTCTGTCTCGTTGGAGACGCGCAGAACTTTTGAAAGAGGACTGTAAGGATCTGGCAACCGTCTTGCGAGAAAGTCAACTTCTCCTATTTCTTGGAGGCGAGGGTGGAACGGGCAAGACGCGTATTGTTGATGCTGTTCAAGATTTATGCAAAAGTTGGGGCCGCTCTCGTAGTCTAGTAAAAGCGGCACTGACCGGGAAGGCAGCTACACTCATTAACGGCAGGACCTTAGCGAGCTTCCTTCTCCAGATCAGGAAACGCGAAGCAAGTGACGCAATAGTAGAAATGGAGCTGATCATTATTGACGAAGTTTCTATGATGAAGAAATTCCAGCTAGCACAACTGGATACACGTCTGCGTGCTGCAAAACGAGTACCTGATGTTCCATTGGTGGAGTCCACGTTGTCCTCGTTGGCGACTTTTGCAGCTGCCACCTGTCGGTGGACAGCCGCTGTACGCAGATCCAGCTCAACGTACGCACATTCTAGTGAATGAGCTAGCAGGTTTTCAACTGTGGCAACGAGGAAGGAGAATGTACGCTTTAGAGAGGACCCCGAAGTGGGGACAGGGATGCCACCAGGCTCGACTTGGTATCTGGACACCCGCTTTCGTTCGTTTGATCAATTCACGAGTTATTTCTTGCGACGATGGAATGATGAATGAACGCTTTCAGACTTTCGTGACGCCAGACAAGAAGACGCGAGTGTCGATTAACAATTTATTTATCTCCAAGCTGTCCGAGCAACTTCCAGAAGGCGAGTATCCAGTCCGAGTGGTAGCCGATTTCAAGCGAAAACTGGCAGCACTTAAGAGATCTAAGGTTAGAGAAATCATGGCGTTACCAGATACGAAATTCGGTTGGATGCCTCCTTACGTTGATCTCATCGTTGGAATGCCTGTCCAAATCACCCAGAACATTCGCGCGGAGAAAATGATCGCGAACGGGACGTTAGGACGCCTTGAAGCTATTGTGTACCACCCAGAAACGACATTTCGACTAGTCTACGATAACGTTGCTGGAATTGTTGTTAAAATACCAAGTACCCCTCCTCCGTGCGTGGTGGTGCGGGTTGACTGTGGCCCAACAGCATCGCCGATGCAAGGTTGTATTGATGCAGACATATTCCCACTTTTTCACGATACGCAAGCGTACGGACCCTGCCAAATCGCTTTAGCGGGAACACGAAACGGTGTACCTCGTTCGTTGAATGTTCGCATTCAACAGTTTCGGCTGGTGTGCGCAGTTGCATCAACGGTTTACAAGGTACAAGGCAAAATGTTAGATGGCATGGTGGTGACGGAGTGGAGGTCGAGATGCGTCGTGGCAAACAAAAAGGAGCAACCATACTTGCTTGTTTCACGGGTTACCTCGAGAGTTGCATTTGCTACACTTACCCCATTGTCGGAAGATATTATCCGCCGGGCGCATCCTTCTGAAGCGGCTTTGGATGAAGAAGCTCGTTTGGAGCGACTTAGTGATGAAACCATTGCGAGACTTCACTCTCCAGCATAATATATTGTTTTGAGCTTGTTTACAAACTCTAGTCCCTTTGGTTGCCGTAACTATAGCTCAACAAGTCCCATGAACTTAAAAGCAAACATGTTATTATTCATCTAGTTCGCTGAATGAGCTTCATCGCTTCTGACTCAAGCACAATTGTCTGAAATGAACTAATGAACAGCGTACAACCCGCGTGTGAAAATTTGCACGGATAATTGTCGCAACCGGACTTCGACGGTAAAAGAGCTGGCCTTATTTTCGGGTGTCAAGGCAGCGTTTGGTAATCTACGCTTTGGTAGCAGCGCAGTACCCTGCCACGGAAGCTCCGCCACCGATATTTGGGGGCCCAGGTTGAAGAAATTGCCTGTCTTCTGGGGCATCAAAGCTTTTCACTGCCAGCCGGAAGAAGCGGTTTACTTCATTTTGCAGTATGTGTGAAGCAATGAGGGTGAAAGTAGCGCACATTCAACACGGGCAAAATTTACATCGATTAATCTTTGCTAGCAGCCTTGAGTCAACAGCGGACGCCATGTTACAGCCGATGCCATGTCCTAATCTAGCAACAGTTGCAAAATGCTATATGCCGGCTACATGGAGTTGGTTTCTACGATATGTGAGCATGGGCTGGTGGGCGACCTCATATGTGATCAAGATGCAAACAATTACATTCATTGAACCATAGCCAACTTAATGACGCAGAGATTAAAGGATTCAAAGAGACTAGGCGTTGACGTAGGCTTGAACACGCTCGGCGTTGTGCTCTTATGGAGCAGCATGGCGTCCTTGGTTGAACCGGAAGCCGTGGAAGCGGTTCAGATGCTTGCGCAGCGAAGTTTCACCACTGGTCTTGAACGGACACTTCCACACGAAGCAGAACATGTTGTCCTGCGCGACGGTGTCGTCATACTCCATAACCAGGTGCGGTTGGTGACCAGCAGGTCGCTCAAAAGTTGGCATGTCGAGGTAGGCATGTAGTACCACACGGTTGCTCTGGTACCCCGCCGGTACGTAGATGTAGTCACCACGGCACATCAGGATATCGCCCTTGTTTAGCGTGATCAGCTTCTTGTTCGACGTTAACGCCATGCTGACGTTCCAGCCGTAGCCGTACACGAACGTATCGTTCTCGGTGGCAACCAGGATCGACCCCGGAATCGCGCAGACGCTCATCACCTGCGATATATCCATCTCAAACTCGCGTCTGGCAATGCAGTCCGTGCTTCCAGCCAAAGTCTTGATGAATTGCCAATCCTGCGCTTCGGCTTCCGGGAAAAAGGTTTTGATGAAGATCCGCAGGATCACAGTGAGGTTGCGTGCTTGTTGGTCGGGAATAGCAGCTTCCACGCGGGCGTCATCTTCCAGCAAACCGGAGATCCAGTCGCTGGTCCAGATGAAGTTGCCGTGACGAGCGAGAGATCGCATTTCATCCGCCAGCACTTCCGAACGTGCGGCGCGAAGGATGATTTTGCCTTCGGTGACGAATTTGCGAAGTGCTTGCATCGCAGCAGCGAGTGCGTAGCAAAGTTGAGGTGTTGTGGGCGTCGCGTGAAGCTTGTGGCAAAATGAGAACTGAGCAAAAGGTAAGTGCTCCTGCAAACATAACTTATGTGCTGAGGGTCGTGTCATGTGTGTAGTGCTCAGGCACTTGGCTCGAGGGCGCACAAATTGTCACGCGAGTTGGCTCGTACGTTTCGTCTGGAATCTCCCAAAGCGATCGATCGAGCCCATCTTCGGCTTCGGCTGCACGCCACATGTTGAAGTGCCGTTTGGCACCCCAGCTTGGGACGTCGTCCGAGTTGACATGCGTGCTTCATGTGGTGAACGGCAGCAGCACGCGTCGTGGGGAAGCCCAGCTCAGCGAGCAGCTTCCTCCTATGCTAGTCTGAGCTTCCGACAGAGTTTGGGCCGGCGATGTCGTCAATCTAGTGAAGATTATATCCGATGTCTGCAATCGGGACTCGAATCCGATGCCTGCGCGAATCGCGACTCCAAAACGTTTGCACCAACATTCGAGGAGCATCTCTCCGAGGCGATCCGTCGTCACCGTTGAAGTACTGGTAGATGGGCTCACTTCGCGTCAGCTTCCACATTAATGGCGTCTTCATAAAATGTAGGGTCTGCCTTGCTCGTTTGCTGAAGCGAGCGAATCATGGCCAGCAACTGCACTGATCAACATCAATACGTGTCCAATATTCTCATACCTCGATCAGTTTGTTGCTAGCACGTGTAGGATAGGATAGCTGGACGTCGCTGCGGACATGCCTTCTTCACTAGCTAATAGATCTTGTCATTCGAAAGCTGGTGAAGCCATCGATGGTCTCTTTATTTATCGAAGGTACAGCTTCATCAACAGATATTGTTCAATATAGAAGGTTATAAGTCAACTCGAATTGTCACTTTCATAAAATAAGGGCCCTCCGGCGTTGAAGACGGCAGCTACCAACTACGGCCGGATCGATGAGAGCACAAGTGTACGAAGTAAGAGGATCAGTACGAAGAGCGAATAACTTGGCACACCAAGCACCTTCTGGTCCCCATTTTCCTTTTTACACGATGGTTGTCAAGTCACAACAACCAGCGAAACTTCCAACGCGCACCAAAGAGCCCAAAAAGGTCTCAACCCGAGCATCCATCACGTACCAAGGCCACAACGACGAACCACATGACGCCGATGCCACCGCCGCCAGTGGAGACTGTGTGCATGCGTATGCGCAGACTACTACAAGCGAAGACACTGGACACACCGGCAGTTGTCATTTCGACAGTGGAAGGTATCGTACAGCATATTCGTGGTCTTCTTATGAAATTGTCATCGTATTGTTTTTAATTTCTGTGAAGGGTTTGCAGAACTTTCTGAAGGGCAAGCAACAAAAGAAGATCATCATCCGCATGAAACTACTGTGGATTTCGGATCACAGCTACGAGCAATGGAAGCTGGTTCGGCTGCACTTTGTCGATGCTGACTCCCCAGAATCGCTGGAGGAGTTACTACAGGTATGGCCGTAATGTTGAGCGGATTTTTCACGATCTAATCGGTATTGCTGTAAGCAGGTGTTTCAAGTGCCCTACAAGCAAAACAGCAGCGAGATCGATTCGGTGTTTCTGACGGCTAGCATGTGGAACATGCAGAGCGACGCTGAGCTGCTACCGACCCCAGGGTCTGTTGTCGACATTACGGAGTACAGCAATCTACAACTCTTCTGCGAATCGCACTGTCAGCTGACCACCCGAGTGCGCCACTTGAGCTGGGAAGGTAGTCGTGTTTAAGCAAACTTCGCGGGTGACATGACTTGGTAGTACCGTACATATTTACCTGTGGACTAGTTCCGCCTCAATGCTGTAAATTGTACGTCTTCTTTGCCGACCGCTTTTCTTTATGTAACTCCAATTGCTGGGTTCAACTAGGGGTAGGACAGTGACACCACAACACGTTTTGTGGTGGAGGCCACACTTCATTTTGCAAGTGTCCGCGTATCGAGCAGCCAATACAAGAATCCCCATCAAAGGTTCGTGACCGTGCTAGCCAGACGATTGTGGTGCTCAAGCTGACTATGTCTCCGAAGATGCCGAAACAGCAAGGATCCACCAACTACACTCATGCGGAGCAGCGTCGTTTGCTAGACGTCGTTCGTAGTGTTCTACCAACGTGCAAGGCTGAGTGGGAAGCCGTGGTGGCTAGCTACAACGCGGCCGAGGCTGCGACGTGGAAACGACGAGGGCTCACTAGCTTGCGAAGGGAAACTTACCTGTTTGCAAGACGATCAGGCTAAGGCTAGTAGCATGAATGCTCCGGAACTAGCGGAAGATGCGAAGGAGATCAAGGCGATGATCAAGCAACGTGTTTTGCTAGACAACAAGCTTCCGCTTTCGCAGGAGCCTGCAGCTCCGATAAAGCACCGTCATTCAAAGTGCAAACGCCGCTCATCATGTCGACATTACAAGGAGCTCCTAACGTGCATCGCTGCACTCAAGAACGCGATCGAAACGCACGTCGAGTAGCTAGCGTGAGCTGGAAAAGGAAAAATCCCAAACAAAACAGCAGGATTATCTCCTAATACGAGCGAGGCCTCACGCACCTTTGCTGATTCCTTCACATTGCATGCTATTTTATTTTTTTAAACAGGACAGCGATCCTTGAACCAACGGGACCTTTGTTTTATGAATGGACCAGCTCTGAGCGCTGAATGCAGCGGCAGCTCACCCGAAGCTCAGTGTGAAATTGGCACCGGGGTTCAACAGTTGAGGTGAGGAGCGTTAAGTACTGCTATTTCTTCTCATTGCTTACTTTTTGTGCGTTCTAGTCCCAATGTCTGGTCGTGGTAAGGATGCGAAAGGTGCCGGCAGAGAAGGGGCAAAGCGCCATGGCAAGATCCTGCGCGATAACATTCAAGGCATCACCAGATCTGCTATTCGTCGTCTCGCACGTCGTGCAGGCGTCATCGGAATGTCCTCTTTGGTGTACTACGAGACGCAGGCCGTGCTGAAAGTGTTCCTGGGTAACCTTGTTCACGACACAGTGACGTACATGACCCATGCCAAACGTAAAACGATAACTGCTAAGGATGTTGTCTTCGCACTCAAGCGCCAGGGACGCACCCTTTACGGCTTCGGAAACTAACTCAAGCGCCAGGGGTAGACACTTTACGGCTTCAGAAACTAACACTGGTAATTGTAGGTTTCACACTTGTGATAATTGTGACTAGATGATCTCGATAGTGCGGTCGCAAATGCTTTGGCTTCTCTCACAGTAATAAATAAATATATTCCGAAGATCTTCAAAGTCTTACGAAAAGTAAATAAATGAAGAGGGCAAGGTAGGTGGGAATATGGCTTTCATTATGTCGACATTACAAGGAGCTCCTAACGTGCATCGCTGCACTCAAGAACGCGATCGAAACGCATATCGAGTAGCTAGCGTGAGCTGGAAAAGGAAAAACAATTCCAAACAAAACAGCAGGATTATCTCCTAATACAAGCGGGGCCTCGCACACCTTTGCTGATTCCTTCACATAGGCTGAAAGGGACTCGACGAGTGCAGCGAGGTCGCATCTGCGGTCGGCTTGAGATGCTGGAAGTTGACGTGCCTCTCGATCTTCAGTGATGGTCGATTCTGACAACGATCCGTGTGCCTGGAGCCCAGCAGCTCACGGATTTCAACGCCGTCTTACTCTACTCGTCCAGCCTCTTCGAGCAGGCCGAGCTCTCGGACGGCCGCATCGGTGTCCTGGACGTCAACTTCGTCAACGTTTTACCGACCCTCTTCTGCGGGATGCTGTCTGCGAGTCTGGGTAACCGCCAATTCGTCCTCTCGTTGAGTTCTCGGGCATGGTTCTCAGTGCAGTGCGTACTACCGTGTCGCTGGTGGCTAGTATGCCTGCATTCGCCATCGTATTCAAAGCGCTTTACATGACAACTTTCGCTACGAGGGTCCGCTGGTTCCAGGAATGAGAAGAGAAGGAAATTTTCGAGGAAGCACCAGCGGCAAAACGAGAAATCGCAAGAGCGCGTTTACAATACAACCATCGAGTGATTGTCATAAATTATCCATTCAGGCAGTGGCAAGTTTGCAATAACTTCACTAATGCACAGATCAGATCCGAAGGCAGGCGAGGAGTTTGGTGGTGAACGTGCTGCCGGCGAGGCGAAGAACGACCGCCACGACAGCAGCGGCCACAGCTCGGAAGAAGAAGATGCTGACGACGTTAGCGGTGATGCCGAGGCCTGGGAGGAATCGAGCAGCGGCGATGACGAAGAAAGGTCAACTCCCGTGGCGTCGCGGACTCGAGCCAGGTCGGATAGCGACAACGATCCACCGCGGGTGGTGAAGCGACCAAATCTTGGTCGGCCAGGATGTAGCGGCGATTCCTGGCAAGTCCCATTTGGGCATGGAGATCAGGTTGGTAGCGGCGCTGACACCCCACCACCTACAATGAATCGTCTCGATCCGAGGGCTATTTACGCTCGTCAAGTGGCTGAGGCAAGGGCTGCAATGCAAGAGGTGGAGGGCGCGCGTGGGCACGGCGGCACTGGTCATGCGTCGGAGGACAGCGACGAGCAAGGTAGCGACCAAGGATGCAATATGCGGATGAAAACGACACTGGTGATGAAGCAGATGACGAAGGAGTTGGTGAAGACGTCGAGGAACCCGACGAGGAAGGCGCCGCAGGGGATGCCTCCGGCGAGCAGGACACTGGAGATGGTGATGACGATGAATCGTCGGAAAGTGGAGAGGAATCCAGCCAAGAAGCCGAAGGCTCGCTATATACGTCGAGTGAATCAGACCCGTCGGGAAGCAACAGCGACATCTAAGGATCATAGACGGAAGGGCATTGTCGTAAGCAAACACACAGTGATATTTTAAATTGAGAGTTGGTTGTTGCAAGGACTTACTCCTGCGAAATGAGTCACTGGCACTTGCCGGCCACTTGATATAGCTGTTGTTGTTGCTACTAGCTGGAGACTCCAGCAATTATGGTGTACAGTACAACGAACAGAGGCGACAAGATCAGTATCTGCACCGCGGATCTTGCTGCTTGGATAATTCGCTGGCGAGAGCTGTCGCCCCTTCGAACTGCGACATCCCCCGGGACCCACGGGCCCGGGCGTGCAGTAGTATAGTTTCAATCTTAAGTGACAAGACAAGTGATAACCATATGGTGGACCTAGGTTACCTGCATCGAAAATAATGCGTCAGTACCAGTAAGGTTACACTACTCTTCTTGGCGAACACATATTTACAATCGAGCCGACGTTTCTAAGAGAGCGCGGCAGCGTTCACGTGATGCAGGTACCTTGAGACCGCTACATCACTTCCATTGATACCGGCGAGGTATTCGGGCGAATGTACGGTGGGAGCCTATGGCGGGACGCTAATTTAAATGCCCTCAGCAAGTTCTGGGGTTGTGTCCTGGGCACTTGCGGTGGCTGCAGATGTATGTGCTTGTTTCGAATACACTTCGTTAACGTTCATCCTCGCTGGGGGTTTCTTAGTTTCTTTTTGGAGGCTGCGTGATACCGTTCGGTCCAGCAATTTTTCCGTGTTAAGTGGAAACTGATGTGACGGACTTCCCAAATGGAAAGCTTCAGCGTACACCAGCATGAAGTAAGACTCGACACTGGCTTTGCCCAAATGAAATAGAACACATATATTTACCTGGTATTCGTGCCGCCCATGCCCATCGTAAAGCAAGCATACTTCAGGATGCCCTCCTCACGAGTAATGACAGTAAGTAGCCCCTCCAGTGGCTGGACTCCGCATCTTTCTCAGCTGCAGCAGCAGCACCTTTAAGTCGCAGGCCTGGTCCACCCTCACAGTTCCTGAAGCCAAGGCTTCCTACTTAGTTGAGTCGTGCCCCAGTACCATGTTGTCGATCATGTCACCGTCCAACAGCAAGTCTCCTCCCAGCATCACGTCTCCTCCCAGCTCCAGGTCTCCTCCAGCACCAAGGCGTACCCCAGCATCATGTCGTCGAGCATGCCACCGCCCAACATTAACTCGGACAGCAACTCGCCGCCTAGAAACATCTCGTGGCCTAGCATCTCGTGGCCCATGCACCAAGTCAAGCATTCGCCGCCCAGCAGCATGTCGTCTCCCTGCAGTCTGTTGCAGCACCATATCCAATGGAGATTCTCCAGACGGTGAAGCTGTGCAGGAACCCACGTTGCTCTGGACACGTGAGTCAGCAGCAGCAGAATGCTGCCCTGCACGATCGTTTGCAGCACAAATATGCAACAACCTTCAGGATCATTATCCGTACTGACCACAAATACGCCAAACTTTCCAAACTGACCGCAATAGTAACACATGGCCAAATTGTTGAGCTCTGTTCGACTTCAGTAAGTAAAACAAACTTACTGAAGTCCAACAGAGCTCAACAATTAGATTTACCTGGCCACGCTCGAGACAGTCATGAAGCGTGGCCAGGTAAATCTTCTCGCCCAGTTCAGACGGCAGACAATCGAGCTGCGTGGTGTATTGGCAACTGCAAAGGACGCGAAGGAATTTTTGAAAGCCTGCGCGTTCAATTACAACAAATCGATTCATCAGGCGATATCCTTAGGGCACAAAAAGGTTTGGAAATGCACATCTGAGACTGTTTGTTGTTGGCATGTTACTCTGTCAAAGAAGGCCGAATCGAAAGCTAAATCAAAGCGCACAAACACGAGAAACAATTTCTGTGAGACTTAAGACGGTAGATGACATGCTGTCGGGCCTCAACTTGCTGCGGCGGCGACGCAAAAACGCGAGTGATCCCGACCACTTGACTGCCTAGATCAAAAGATCTTTCTTGTGCCCGTACCAGCTGCGGAGCTCTGCTCGACTTCAGTAAGTTTTGGCCATGTGTTACTATTGCGGTCAGTTTGGAGAAGTTTGGCGTATTTGTGGTCAGTACGAATAATGATCCCACCCTTCATAGGCATCGTTTTCTTCACCTTGATCAACAGCGGAGATCCTAGCCGGTCCATTTCCAAGTGAGTTCGAGGGGTTTCTACTCACGTTATACTATTTCTGTCGGAGCGACGACGACTTTATACTTCTCCTGGCGATCTAAGTTACAACATATCACAAAGGGTAGGGCTTACTGTCGGGCTTTATACTAGTCTTGTCACTTCAGATTGAAACTATACTATTCCTGTCAAATTCCCGGTGCAAGTCGCCCAGGCGGGATTCGACCAAACCAGCAGCCATGACAGCGTTTTGACTGGCTCAGTGCGCGACGCGTGCACACCATGTGGACAGTTGACCGAAGTGCGAGAAGGCAGATGCAGATGCACTGTTCAACGCTTTCGGGACGTTGCCTCTACGTGGTTGTTTGCATTTTCGAGGACCTGCCTATTGCGGACATCCTTCCGAGTTCCAACTCAGATCCCGAGGTAAACTTACTGGGCCAGGTTAGCGGCAGCTCGGAGGGAGGTGGGCATGAGATACTTTGGTCATTGTGAACTGTCGTCTTTATCGCTGCTTGGTGTTTTCTTTCGTGTGCTAAATACTAGAAGTTTTCGCAGCAGTGAAGTCGTGGGTTCAGGAACTTGAAACCTGGAATGAAACACTGGGTTCGACCCGTAGCTCCACATGCGTGAGGCAGCTTGCTGGGAGGAAGGCTTGGCAGTGGGAACCCTCGCGCAAGTTCGTTTTGCAGATGAGCTTTCTCCTGTTCAGAACAAGTTGCTGCAACGAATGTATTTGCTCCAGGAAGCCGTGCCATAATCACCATCTTCCACAGATACCTGCATTCCCGCCCCATGGCAACAACGTTATTAGAGGCCGAGAACTGCTGGTCTCTTTTATAAGGTGAAGCGAAGCTGCGTATAGGTAGAGTGCGGTTCCAGCTATTCCGAAGTTCTGAGTGGAAACTTCATATCAACGTTCGCTCTCAACACTGATTGCGCGGACAGAAATTTCGGGTGTGTATCTCACTTCGCCAGGCGAGTACAAAATCGATGAGCAACAACGTCGGGAAGCTGCCACACGTAGACACTGCGTCCTGAGGATCCGATTCAGCAGTAGCAGACGAGAACGAGTGAAATCCACACAAAACTGTGGAGTCGGCACCGCAAACGTGGAAACTGCACGAAGATGTGTCTCGGCACCGGTAGACCCTGATCAGCACACAAAAAAATACTATCAGGTAAAAAATCAAATTCCTTACAGAAAATCGTGGATTCACACACGAAGATGCTCCCCAGCACTCTATAACGTGTGCTTTTCATGCATCGTCCGGTACTACCACATGATGCATGAAAAACACACGTTTCGTGCATATAAGGCACAGCCTGCGCGGAGAAGGAGCGGTGGGTGACGCGTGGGCGGCTTGACTTATAGCCAATCAGTTCGTGCGCAGCCATTTTGACTTGTAGCCAATGAGGCTGAGCCCGATCCCAGCCAGTTAGACACCCCCATATTCCGAGAAACCAAGCGAGGGTGATGCCACGGAAGCTGAGCTGGCGAGAGCTGGGCAGCAAGCTCGGCACCGATGAAGCCGACAAGCTGCTGAGCAACATGAAGCGACATAGCACAGGGAAGAACAACGCGATGCCGTGTACGGCTTGTGGCGCCGGCTCGCACCACGGCATGAGGTACAAGTTGCTGAAGTGCGAGTCGGCGACGTGCAGCGGGGTCACCTGCTCGTGGCGGGGCAAAGTCCTCGTATGTATGGACAGTGGCGACTCCTATATATACGAATTGGGCGACAACTTCACCGCCTCCTCCTCTCCCAAGCGTGCTAGACTGACCGGCACGCAGAAAGACTTCTGCCGAGAGTTGGCCCAACAGCGCCTGCGGCCTCTACGCATCCAGCTCGCCATGGGTCGGAAGTTCCAGCTTCCTGCGAGCGACATCCCTCCCTTGGACAAGGTGCAGAACTTCTGCAACCACTACTCCAGGACGGAGCTGGACAACCACGACCGACTGGACGACCTAACGGAATGGATACACAGCCGGGCATACGCTGGGAGTGAGGGCGAGCACGATATGTTCACGTTTGCGTGGGACATGGACGAGAAGGGCAAGCCTGTGGTCGGCGACGGCTCCGACGAGGAGCCGTTCGTGATTGGACTAACTACGAAGGCGCTGGTGCGAAGGCTGACGTTGCCCCCCGAGCGCTATGTCCTGCACATCGACGCTACGTTCAAACTCAACACCTCCGAGTATCCAGTGATCGTCATTTGAATATCGGATCGTGCGTGGAGTTTTCATCTGGTGGCGCTCTTCATTGTGTCGCAGAGGCTGCAGCAGATCTATGAGAGCTGTCTTGCAGCTCTCAGCCGTGTATACTCCTGGATCACCCAGGTGAGGCTCCTGCCTCGATTCATTATGGGAGACGCCGAGCAAGGCCAGATGAATACTGTGTTCTCTGTGTTCCAGAACAACCCCAGCATGGAGTACCTCATGTGCTTCTTCCACGTCATGACCAACGTGGAAAAGCGTTTGAAAGGATTCCCCTCGCATGTTGCGTGTGCAATAGTCAGAGGGCTGTACGACTGCATTTCGCGCGGGACCAGATCGCTTTTTCCTGCCTGCGGGACCAGCTTTTATCGAACTGGAAGAGGTACCCGGAGCTCATGGAGTTCTGCACGTATCTCGAGGAGCAGTGGCTGCGAGGACCCTTCTCTCTATGGCAGTGCTTTACAACGCCTAGTGGCTTTGCTACTACGAACAATCCCGTCGAGCAGTTTAACAAGGTGCTCAAACAGTATTATACGCTGCGTCGGCGCTTGAAAATGGGGATTCTACTCAAGGAGCTTCGTGACTGCTGCATGCACGAATCCAGCAGACAGCGCCCCTTTCGCATGGAGCCCGAGGCCGCTCCAACTTTGATCGTCGGGTCGCGGAGCTCGTGCGCGAAAAGCTGCTGCTCAGAAACGGCGAAGCGGATAGGAGCGCGGGCGACAACGGCGTCATGCACGTCTTCAGTTATCCTGCAAAGCGCATCGTTGTGGAAGGCGCGACAAGATCGACAGAAGAGGAGATCGCAGTTTCAGCGCGCATGGGCCTCAACTATGCGAGAATGGAGGTGCAAGATGAGCCTCCGTATGGGTGGGGCAGAAGTTGTGCCCCTGCAACTACTGCTTCAAGTTTGGTACTTGCGTGCATCTCGTCTACGCGCTGAGGGCAACTGATCGCATGGATGGAGCAGGTCGGCGCATACTGGTGAGCCGGCGCATTAATCAGAAACGTGCTGCCGACGGAACGGAAGCTCTGGGAGGAAGGCCGACAGCTATCGGCCCTGCATTGTCGGTGGATTGACCCAGCACTCGCACATGTGCACGTAGGAGATGATCGACAGCGGCGCTGGACACGCTCAACAGCGATGCATAATGCACGAGTGAGTATTTCATGCAATACACGTAACCTTATCCAGCACTCGAATTACTTTGACTCTACAGCATTGACAGGTTGTACGACGTCGCCAAGACAGTGTATTAACGTGTGCATGAGAGAATAACGAGAGACAGCTCTTTACGCTTCATCGCTGCTGTCCTCCAGTCGGCTCCACTGTCCGGTGCTGAGGCTGCTCAACCAAGTCTAGCAAGCGAAGTGGAGGCGACAGCGTACGTGCGAGCGATCCCGAACCGCCACGCCCGGGCCAAGATCCGACACCAGGCGAAGAAAAAAAGCGTGCCCAATGGCACGTCCCGAGATCCAGGAAGTGCCGCTACCTGGCGAAGTGCGCCATCACCAAGAGCGGCTCGGCAATCTACCACGCGAAGACATTCAAGGCCGTCAAGTTCAAGGCTCTGCAGAGCAGCCCCGAGGTGAAGCACGAACTGGAGAGTCAGCACGCTAGGCGGGACGCGTTCCAGGATCCAGCAGCGAAGCAGGGTCGCACGCTGTGCAAAACACTCCACTCTCGTCACCCGACGACACCAAGTCGATAATCTGCCTAATAGACGACCTTTCTTACGTTCCCTCGCCTGAAGCACTCTTTTGTGACCGTGTCGAAGCTTTTTCACCGCTCGCTGGGGACGTCAAGCTGCGGGTTGGGGTGCTGGACCGCAAAACCTGGTTCAAACTCGGCACTGGTTCGGGTGTGCTGCATGCGCTGCTCTGGGGGGGGGTTCCGGAACGATCTCCTCGCTTGCATCACGTAGCGCCTCCCGGACTGACTCCACTGCAGCCGTGACTGCCCCGGCCAGCGCTTTCTTGAGTGCGCTGGCCCTCGATGGAGCTGCAAACGTTCCTGCGACCAGTTGGTAGGTCCGTAGCTTCCTCCAGAGCGAGGCACTGGGATCCAGCTGCTTACCACACGCATCAGTAACTCGCTTCATCATCATGTCGCCCGGGATTGCGTCCATTGTGTCCACAGCGACCGGGAAGTCCACCTCCGCGCGGTCGTCAATGCGAGTGACGACGGCGCGCCGAAAACCGTTGGGGTCTCCCCAGACGAAGGCGCGGCAATAGTACTCGATCGTGTCACCTGCACACAGAGTCTATGGAGACAGTTCAGAGGCGCTGAGGCCCGGCATCGTGAGAGGGCGTGTGCTGGACGCGCAGGCAGTTCTCCGGGGCGGCGGGGCCGTTGCTTCCTGCTCGACCGGCTTGAGGAAGAATTTTGGAGTGCGCCACCCCAAAGCGAGACAGATTGTGGTGTGGGCCACCCCACTCTGTGACAGCGTGCGACACGTTTTGGAGTGGACCACCCCACTCTGTGGCTCTTGCCTGCTCGTCCCCGCGGGGCGTCCGGCTGTGCACTGTGCTGCAGTGGGGCATCCGAGAATGACCTGGCCTTGCATCGTGTGCTGGGTTTTACGGTGGTTTTCAGGCGGGTTCATGTGAACTTAACGTTTTCTCGTAGCAGACTACCGCAAAAGTCTGATAGATCTGGCACTAATCTCTAAATCGGTTTTGCCAAGTGCCAAATCTTTCGGACGCTTGCGGTTGTCTTTGATTGGCCAATGATATTAGCGAATGTAGGTGAGTGGACAGCAGCGTATATTCCAAAACTAGGTGGGGCGTTTAGGCGGACATGCTGGCGCCATTCATTAGCAAAATGCCACAGCATCGCACCAAGCTTGCTCACACCATTGAGTTCAAGATCAAAACTGTCGAGGACTTCCTGTCATCCAGCCAAACACGAGTGAGCTTCTGCGAGGGACGAGCGTTTTCCCGGCCGGCGCTGCAGTACTGGGAGCACCACCTTGACGAAATGAAGCTGTCTGTTCAAGACAGAAAACGAGCCAAGAAGTTAACAGTCAGCGGCAGTGGTCGGGTTTCACCATCGGCGTGCGTTGAGGACGAACTCTGTGGCTGGATCAAGGATGAGCGCCGAGAAGAGAGACCTGTGTCTATCGACTGTATTATTGCACAGTGTGCGTCGCTACTTCCTGGTTTTATTGATGGAAAAACCGATTCCGCGAGAAGATCGTGATGTGCCAAGTTCATGCGTCGCAACGGCCTAACGATCAGGCGCATCTCTCACTCCGGGCGCAAGAAGCACCCCAAACTGCTGGCGCTGCGCGATGCGTTTGCATGCGAGGTTACGACGGTGCTGATGGATTACTTCTTGGACGCTGCTTCGTCGACCCCACCGTCGTATGTGCTCTATAACATGGATCAAACCGCTATCTACTGCGACGTAGGAGCCAAAACGACGGTGGACTTCGTTGGAGTGACGCGGGTGCCCGCGAATGGCGGTGGTAAGGGAAGTTATCGCTGCACAGCAGCTCTGCTTGCGTATGCGGATGGCCGCATGCTGTCACCGCACTTCGTTTTCGCCGGGGAGCCTGACAATGATGTCCAAGACGAGGTGAACCGCTACTGCGAGCCGTGGGTTGCCACCTTTCGGTCCCAGAAGAAGGCGTGGTTCGACGAGCGCGTAATGCTGGAGTGGATCGACCTAGTGTGGCAGTACGAAGTGAGCGGACCTAGCGTACTTATTTTAGACTGCCTCAAAGTGCACAAGTGCAATGCGGTGCGGCAACGTCTCGCTGAAATGGGCACGTACACACTTTACGTCCCTGCAGGCTGTACCTCTGTAGCTCAACCCCTTGACGTGGGTGTATGGCTCCGTTCAAAAGCAGCTTACAAGCTCGCTATACCGAGCTGTACACGAACCGCCCACCCCCTCGTAGAGCCCACGAACGCCGCTACGACATGTTCCAGCGCTCAATGCATGCTCTTCGGGCTGTCATCTCCGAAACAATCAGGAACTCATTCCTGAAGGCCGGTCCGTTCATTCCATTTGGGCCATCATCAAGCTCTTCTTCAGTTGTGGTCGTGTCGGCCACTGAAGTAGTTGTGTAGACACAATATTATGTAGCACACAATATATATGTAAACCACCTTGTTCCATAACACGGTACGTTTAAGTTGAAGTGCGTGCTCATTGGTCAGATCGTTTATATAGGCGACCGACCGCCTGCCAAATCTTTCCGAGTGCCAGATCTATCAGACTTTTGCGGTATTTTGTACCACGTAGTACTACCTCCGTGAGGAAATTACTGCACATTTCCATTCATGTTACACAAAAGCGATACCCCTGCAAAAGTGATCAGATTTTGAATTTTGAATCTCTCCCTCCCTCTGTTGTGAAGTACTTCGAAGTATTAACTTGACTTGTGATGCTCCTCAACAAGCGGTACTAGAAGCGACACCCAAGGATGGCGATCCAACGCGCCAATGGGTGGCAATAGGTATAAAGCGCCGCCAACTTCCTCAAGGTTGGCAGGTGCCTCACACTGAAGGCGGTCAAATGGAGAAGGTAGTCCTGGTTTGTACTTTTAGGGCCGCTGACCAGCGCAGCCAACTTATTCCGTCCATTGTTTTTTGCTTGCGGTGCTTGCTCCACTTTTTGAAGATAACCATACATTACACTGGCGGCACTTTTTATTTGGTCGACATGTTGACCATTGCGACTGCGAAAAGTTGCTGCTGACCTCCAGGCCAGGTCCTCAGCTGCGGCTGCACCCAATTTTTCATGCGTTGCAAAAGCTACAATAGCTCATGTTGCATGTTAGTGCTTCATCCACTTCGAAGTGCAAGCCAGTGCGAGCTCTGGCGGGTAACTATTAGGTTGGGTAACTTGGTCGCTGCGTCAGCGAAGTCGTCGGCGAGACACCATAGAGTGTGGACGCCTAGTATGCGACGCGTGTGATTGTGTTCTTTGAAACCACACGTAAAAGTGGGCAGCCCTTCTATCATTCTCGCTCGACACTGTCGTCAAAGTGTGTGAGTGACAACAAGATGTTCTGTCATGTCAGTATTTGTCGACCATATCGCGTCGTATCTACTATTGGTGATACGTAGTGCCAAAGCGCTTGTTGTGTAGTGGACGCGTTGGCCTGCGACCGAGCCTGGTGGTGGCTGCCTGCCGTCGTCAGATACCTACAGCACGGAACGAAAACACACATCTTGGGTAAGTGGTAAAATCCGTACAGATCATCTGTACCCACCTTTGTCCCTAAATTGGTTGACTTGACGTTTGTATCGGTGTCACCTAGAAAGTAAGGGTTTGTCGGATTCCACATCATTATTTCTCGGCCCTTGGACGTGCAGCAGCTTGACCTCGAGCCATGTCGTCGCCGACGTCTAACCGCCGCAAGAGCAAGGCCGCGTGGTCGAATGAGGACGACATCCGCCTGTGCCGCGCGTTCGTGATGGCCACACAGGACGGCGAGGGCACGGAGCACGTCAAGAACATGTGGACGCGCGTGCACACGCACTACACGGCGCTGGTGGCGGAGGAGGACCCCGAGGCGGCCCCTCGCGCGGGCGGCGCGTTGCAGACCCACTGGTCGTCGTTCATCCGGCCGGAGTCGGCCTTCTTCATGAACCTCCTGGACAAGGTGAGCTTTGGTCAACGTAGTGTAGTGACGCACTAGTGCAACAAGCGCAAACCAAGACGAGAAACTGACTGCTCAATTGTGTTATGATCCGAGCAGGTGGAGAAGGAGGAACACGAAGGCTGGACCGACGACGAGAACATCAACGAGGCCAAGAACCGCTTCCAGGCCGTCCGCCAGGCTGAGGAGGAGGAGGCCATGCGTGCTTACCGGGAGGCCAAGCAGCAGGCCATCCTGGAGGATTCTGAGCCTCCGTCCAAGCCTCGCATCAAGCCCCTGACCTATCGCTATACTCACTGCATCCCGGTGTTGCGCACCAGCACTCGCTTCATGCGTGCGGCCCTGTCGGAGAGGAAGCCGCGCGTCGTGCGCTCGCCCGCACAGAAGCGGCGACGTCGCCCCAAGGTGCCCAGCGACGACGAAAACCTGTCGGAAGCTTCGGAGGACAGTGTCAAGGCGCCACCCGAGCATGAAGCTTCTCTCAAGCGCCGTAAGGCGAGCGATGCATCTTCCGCTGGCTCGGCTTCGGGCTCTGGTTCGTCCGTATCGAGCTCGCCAAGTGACGACTCGAGCGACGAAGGCGTCCCGATGCCCAAGTCGGCGATGGCCGCTCGTGCTGTTGCACCCTTGTCACAGCCCGCTCCATCGAGCATTCCGCGCATCGAGGTCCAGAAAAGCAGACAGCCGGCCAAGACGCAGGTGATCCGGGCCCAACGCAGTCAACAGAAGTCCAACTACCGACTGAAGCTGCTTGCCGAGCTGCGCGGCATCGTGGAGACCGTCGCGCAGCTTGCCAACCAGTTGGCCAACGGCTCGGCGACGCCGACGGGTCTGATGCCGGCAGGCCGGGTGGATCCGACCTTGGCGGAGGAGGTGCAGCAGGACCTGCGCTTCTTCCGTGACCAGAAGCGTCGTCTCAAGCAGGAGCTGGACGCGCTCGACGCGGCGGAAAGTCAGAGTTGAAGACGGGGTCGACGTTGGCAAGAAGGTTTAGTGTATGCAAAAGATTGGTGCCTCGAGATGCCATTGATATTGACGCCGCCATTCAAAAGTGACGACGTATAAGTCAAGTACCGGTAATCTTTTTTTTCTTAACTCTTTACTTGGCGGAGTTGTTTTTCTTGTGGTGAGAAATTCTCAAGAATCCCCTTTGGGTAAGTTTTGGCACTCGAGTTTGCCAGTTCTCCGTTTTTGAGCTTTGCGATTCGCTGTAGAGGTTCTGTACGGACTTTTGTTTTGGAGTTCCAAAAAAACATCAACAGCAAGAAGCAAAGCAGGAAGGACAAAAAGAGCAAAAGAGGATGCGGCAAGCCAAGCAACGCTGGACGCATGCGGACGACAAGCGGCTGGGGCGCGCGCTGCTGGCCGTGTTCGCCACCCACGGGGAGGCCGTGGTGTTGAGCGATAAGTGCGCGCTATGGAAGCGCGTGCAGCAGCGCTACCAGGGGCTCATCACGGCTGAGCAGTTGGTCGTGCCCAATGTCGCGGCCGCGCCGCGCAGCGCTCGCTCGCTCCATACGCGCTGGGCACGCGGCATCCGCCCGGACATGATCCTCTTCGCGTCGCTCGTGGACAAGGTTCGCGCGTGGGCCGCCGTCTACAGATGAAAATGGTATTGTAGGAATGACACAATTGTTTGTTGCCCTTTTCACCAGCTGCGGAAGGCCGGCAAGAAGCCCGCCAAGGCCACCAAGCAGGCCGTCAAACTCTTCCGCGACGAGCGCAGCGAGATCAACGCGGCGCTGGTGCGGCAGTTCGTGCACGAGCGCCAGCAGCCGACGACGCCGACGCTCACAACCGACGAGGCAGACGCGGCGCGGCCCAAGCTCAAGTTCGAGTCGTTCCACTTCCGCCACTGCTACGAGATCCTGAGCTCCAACGCCCGGTTCATTGAGGCGCTGCTGGCGCAGGGCGAGAACGGCCCGCGCAAACGCCGGCGCTCAGAGGGAGGCGACGACGACGAGTACAGCTCGTCCACGTCCAGCGACGACTCGGACACGGCCGACTCGCACGAGGACGAGATGATGCTGCAAGCGCCGCCTGCCAACCGGTTCAAGATGGCCAAGGTGGGCGCCATCAGTAGCGTGCAGTCGAGAGCGCTCGTTCGCTCCTCCTCCGCAGGAACTGACAGTGCCATCATCACTTTCGACGATGCAAGCGACGATCTCGACGTCCCTCGGATGGAGTGCGACCGCGAGGTCGCGAACGAGTACGTGCGTCTGCGCACGCTGACGCTGCAGGAAGACCGACGACTGAAGCTGCTGGCCGAGCTCCGCGCCGTGGTCATGACCATCTCGCAGCTCGCGCAGCAGCTCGCGTGGAACGGCGTGGCGTCGGCGGCGCTGGCAGCGCGAACGGGAGGGACCTGCCCTGCGCTGGACGAGGAAGTGCTGCGCGACATCGCGTTCTTCCGCCAGGAGAAGCAGCGGCTGAAGCACGAGATCGCCGCACTCGACAGCAATTAAAGACGGACAAGTGGCGACAGGAAGACAGGAAAGGGTACGAGCCCCGTGTAGGGCCAGAGCAGTGCATGTAGTTGTTTGTGTGAATACCTATGAACCAATACGCTTGAGCACAACTGACATAGACGTGCATCGGTCACCGCGCATTTCGATCATGGCGACTCGGACGCTGGCGCTGCTGCCGCTGGCCGGGCTGGCGGCCTGGAGCGGCAACGCGACGCTCACGCGCATGCGGCACCAGGTGCGCGCGCCTCCGGGCGGCGAGGCGCTCGACTTTCTCCCCGGGTCCATGGACGACACCATCATGGAGACGCTGGAGACGGGCGACATCGTCTTCTTCCAGCGCAAGCTGACGGCCATGCAGCCGCTGGCGGCGCTGCACTTGTGGGTCACGCGTCGGCAGTTACGGCCGCGCTTCGACCACTGCGGCTGGGTCTACGTGGACCGCTTGGGCCGCAAGTTCATCGTCGAGGAGACGCTGGACAAGGTGCAGTGCCGCCCGTACAGCGCGCGGCTGCTGACGTCCGAAGCCACGGAGATCTCCGTCTTGACACTCAAGTTCGAGGTCCTGTACTGCTGCATTGGGGTCTAGTTAGTGGCTGTCTATTGACGGTGTCGTGTACTGTGGTCTAGCGCTCCAAGGAGATGCAGGAAGCGGCCAACGCCTTCATCGCCGAGAACGTGGGGCGAGCGAGTCGCATCTCGATGCGCCACACCGTCTCGGCGCTCATCAGCCCGGAGGAAATGCGCAGGACCAGCCCAGACGCGACGCCTTCCTTCCCGTGTGCAGGTGCGTTCGTAGTTCCTTAGCATAGTGAGTCGATGCTCATGAGGTTTTGGTCGTGAATTCATGCAGCTTTCGTCGCCGAAGCGTACGACGCCATGGGGCTGGCGAGCAAGAACCAACTCACCAGCAGCCAGCCGCCGCTCGTGGCTGCCAGCGTCACTCCACGCGACTTGGCGGCGAGCAAGATCAAGCTGCAGGTGCCGCCTGGGGGAGCCAAGCCCGCAACTTTCGGCCGCTTGCTCCCTATCAGGCTCCAGTAGCGGCGCCTACGTACAACAAGCCACAAGACACACGCGTTGCAGCGTTGCAAACCGATCCAAAAATCGCATTAATTCATCGAGGTTTCCTACAGTATATCCGTAGCAGCTCCATTACTCGATGGGAAGACACTTGGAGTGGAAGGCCTGGCCGTTCGCGTAGTCGCGGAAGGACGGCGGCACGTACGCCCACTCGTCGCTCTCCTTGGCGAGCAGCTTCTTGCAGAACGAGCACGGCGTCTGGTAGATCTTGTCGTAGTAGCCGAGCCACGCGAACAGGTGGTAGAAGCACGTCTCCGGGTGCTGCTTGCGGAAATGGTCGAGCGCCTTGCGGCCGTGCAGCGTCACGAGCCGGAAGAGGTTGTGCGACGACTCGGACCACGCGCCGAGCGGAGCCTCCTCGTTGTACGGGAAGATGGACAGGCGCTGGATGTACTTGGTGACCTGCAGGCCGGCGGCGCGCGCCTGTTCCTGCTCCTTGATGGCCTCGCGCGCCTCGGCGATGCGCTGCTTGAGCTCCTCCATCTCCATCTTGGTGGCCTCCTCGGCGGCGAGTCTGGCCTTGGTGAGCATGTCGCCCTTCTTCTTCTTGACGAGCTGCTGCAGCTGCTTCTTGTGCTTGTTGCGGGTGCTGCGCAGGCGGCCGCCCGCGAAGGCCGGAGACGTGGGCGTGGACGGCGTCATGGGGCTGGCCGCCACGCCCGTCTCGCCGTTGGGGCCGCTCTCCGGGATGGGCGGGCAGAAGGACAGGTGCACCGTCACCTCCTTGTTGATCTCGCACTTGATAGACTTGATGACTCGGCGGCCGCCGCGCGTCGTCTCAGCGTGCTTGAAGAACTTGAGTTTGCGGTTCTTGGCCATCATGTAGTCCATCATCTCGTTGAGCGTGGCCGGCTGCTTCTCGCCGTAGGGGTCGAAGACGCGGCCGCGCTTGTGCGACTTGGGCACGAAGAGGCTGCTGGGCGTGGGCGGGCAGCGCACGTCGCCCAGCATCTCGAGGCGCGGGAAGGCGCCGCCCAGCTGCTCCAGATACACGGCCAGCGCCTTGGAGCCCATGTCCTGCACCTGGTTCTTCCAGTGGTACTCGAGCATGAGGTTGCGGTGCGTCTGGTTGACGCTCTCGATGGGCTTCGTCTTGCCGTCGAACTCGGGCACGAGCTTGCGCAGCAGCTTGAGGTTGGTCTGCACGCGCTCCAGCTTGTTCTTGATGGCCAGCCGCAGCGCGTCGTCGTTGGCCGCGGTCTGTCCGGGCTCCAGCTTGGCCTGCGCCTCGCACAGCTCCAGGATGATGCTCTCGGCCGTGGAGCGCAGCACGCCCACGCGCCCCAGCAGGATGTCGGCCAGGTAGAACGGGTCGCTCATGGCTTCTACAAGGGGCTGGCAAGCAAGTTCGCGAATGAGCACCTTTTTGGCATTTTTTTAGATAGACAGAGCGCTTGTGATTGGAGAAAATTCACACAAAAATCCATTTACAGCCAATCCGGACGGACCACTTCGGAAGACACCGGATGACACTCGCTTCAACAGTCGTCCACCTCCATGGCGTCTCCCATCGTGACGTCGCCGTCGTCCCCTTCCTCGCCCGTGTCCTCGTCCTCCACATCGTCGTGAGTGGACGCCTCTCCTTCTTCTTCTCCCCCCTCCTCGGTGTCCTCGTGGATGAGGATCACGTTGGCGTCGTTGAGGTCCGTCGAGAGCAGCTTCTCCAGCAGCCCCGCCGGCTCCTTCTTGACCGTGTGCTCCGTCTTGACGGGAGTCGCAGCGCCGTCTTCCTCCTTCATCTCCACGTCGACACAGGCGCCGTCGTCGCCGGCCTTTCGTCGGGCTGCTTCGTAGGCTGAGATGGCTGCCACATGCGCCGCCACCGACTTGGCCAGCGAGTTGGTCGCGCGGCGAACGTCGTAGCCGCCCTCGAGCACTGACACCACGCGGCCGTCGCACACGTCGGCCGCCAGCTTGAGCACCTCGAGCGTGGCCCACGCGTAGTCCTCCTCGACGTATCCGGCAGGCACGTTGGGGTTGTTGACGGCGGCGAGACCGCCCAAGATGTCGTCCCGGTGGCCGTCGAAGCCGGCCGAGATGAAGATGATATCCGGCTGGAACGCCCGCATGGCCGGCAGCACCTTGAGCTCCAGGGCCGCTCGGAACGCCTGCGAGCCGCTCCCGGCGCCCGTGTTCTCGAGCGCCACGTTGATGCGGTTGCCCGTCTCGCACGACTTGCCCGTTCCCGGGAAGTACTTGCCCGACGAGTACAGATGGATGGACGCGAAGAACGCGTCCGGGTCGTCCTTGAGCAGCTCCTCCGTGCCGTTGCCGTGGTGGATGTCCCAGTCCAGCACGGCCACCTTGCGGATCCACGGGTACAGCCGAGCGTGCGTCGCGCCGATCACCACGTTGTTGAGCAGGCAGAAGCCTGACGACGGCGCCGTCTCGGTCCGGCCGTGGCGACCAACGTGGTGGCCTGGGGGCCGCACTAAGCACACGGCGTTGTGGTATTCCTTGCGCACCACGCGATCCACGGCGAGGCACACGGTGCCTGCCGCCGCACGGGCCACGTCCCACGACTTGCTGCTCACGAACGTGTCCAGCTCCACGCCGTTCTGTTCCAGACTGGCAGCGCCAAAGGCGCCCACGAGTGGGGGGCGCCCGTTCTTCTTCCTCCCAGCGTGCTTGGGGGTTTCCTCGCGAATGCCCGAATCCGACTCGAAGACAAGCGCGCGTGAAGACGGAGACGACGCTGTGGGGGACGAAGCGGACTGCGAGCCAGCTTCGATTGCCCTCTCCTTGAGCTGCCGCAAGTACGTCGGGGAGTGGACCATCAGAAGCGTCGTCTCTGGCGGGCACAGCTCTTCTGGAGACATCGAGAGGCGGTCGAGCTTGAGCGTTTCTTGGTGCTTCTTCACCAGCGAGTTGAGGATATTGACGACCCGCTACAAGCAAGAGAAGATGGCGATTAGATTGTAAGACGAGTGAGACGAACAACAGCATCGCAGTCAGTTTACTCACATCCATGCGCTCGGGACACTCCGGGTGGTTCTTGGGTGTCTGGTGGTTGATGAAGACGGGGTGATACATCACCAGCGTCGTCGGTTCAACCGGTGACGGTACCGGAATCACTTGATCCTGCGTCAAGTCGATCATCACGCGCTTCAGCTCGTCCATCACGCTGCACGCTGCTTCGTCCTCCGCATCCTCTTCCATCGATTGCGACTTGACGAGTTCGCTCTTGATTGCTGCGGACGACGTCGGCGCCAGGAACGTCGAGTTGAGCTCCTCCGGCCACTGAATACGCTGCCACTGGGCCAAGCACGAGTCGACAGCTGCACGCAGTTCCTGCTCCCGCCGAAATTTCCCAGAGACTTCGTGCTGGGGCGCCGTTACGACGGTCACTTCGCTGCTGACTGAGGCAGCGTCCAGATTCGACGTGTCGGTTTGGGCGGCGCTAATCGCTGCAGCGGCGTCGGTGCTCTTCTCCGCCACCTTCTCCGTCCCCGAGTCTCCTTCCCTTTCCGGCTCACTCACTGCCTTCTCCGCGGAACCCCCAGCCAATTTATCAGGCTCAGCTGCCTTTTCTTCGGACGGCGCTTCCGTTCCAGAAGCCTCCTGTGCCTTCTCCCCTGCATCCTCCTCCACTTTCATTTCAGCATCCTGAGCCGTCTTCGCCTCTGGTTTTTCGGCAGGTATATCCACGTTAACTACGTTGTTGAGCAGCGAGCGCTGGATGGCTTGAACCATCTCCAATGAAGAGCTCCGTTCTTTCCACAGAGTCTCCATTTCACCCATGTAGAACGTCATGTAGGCTTCCCGTAGCCCCGAACTGTCGCCTAGATCGTCGAGCTCATCCCCTTCTTCACTAGACATGGTCTCCATGTCGGCATCCAGTTCAACAACTTCCGTTGGAATGGCATCCGTTGACTCGCCTCCCGTTACCTTGGCGATGTTTTCACGCTTGATCGTGACGCTGTCGTCCATAACGAGATCTGCAGCGTCCACAGGGCTGTCGTGCCCCTCTTCAGCAGCGACTTGCTTTCCTGCGGCCTGCGGCAAGCTGAGCAACGCGTTGCGGTAGTACTCGAACTCGAGTGCAAAGTCCTCGAAGCGAGCTGCGAGTTGCTGGAAGCAGTTCAACAGAGCTTCCTCGCACTTGTCGAGCAGGTCGCCCAGAATGGGGTTGAACGAGTGCTGCATCAGCTTGACCAACTGGGCGTCTTGGCTCACCCGCGCGTGGTTCGTCAGTGCTAACGACGTCTTGGTGTCCAGCTTGCTCATCGCTTCCCGATACACCACCGAGAGTTCATTGAGTCGGTCTTGCTCGATCTTCATGATGCCCTGCAACGCGTGCTGGTGGTTCGTTTCGCGCTGAATCTGCTGTCGCACTTGGCTTTCTTCCTCGTGAAGCTGACGCAGATGCTCCATCCACGCCGTCTTTCCGTCGGTAGCAGCGGTAGACGAGCACACGTCTTCCTCCGAGACTTCCAGTTCACAAACGTCCTTCTCGCTCAGGAACACGTTGTCGACAAAATCGCCCATCTGAGTCTTGATTGACAGCGGTAGTAGTCGCCACACGTCTTCGGCTGCGGTCGGGCTGTCCTTCCCTGGAGGAACTTGAACCGCCAGACAGAATTGCCAGTCGAAATCGTCCTTGGGAACAACCAGCGTTGTCGCCGACGTTGCCTCGTCAACAACTTCCATAAGTGCGTCGCTGTCCTTCTCCGCGGCACTCGTGTCAGCTGCCTTGGCTTCGGGAGATGCGTCGTCTGGGATCTCATCATTCTCCGATGTATCGGCCGTCAGTCTTTGCTCCTCAGTCATGGCTTCAGTCGTGTTTGTCTCGAGTGCTGCTGGGGTCTCGGATGCTTTCGCTTCAGACGAACTTTCATCCGGCTTGTCCGTCGCCGCCGTAGCATCCTCAGGTCCATTCGCCTCCGCTTTCCTGTCCGCCTTAGGCAAATCCTCCTCGGTTTTGCTGTCGTCAGCTGCCGATTCTTCCGTTTCCACCTGTGCCGAGTCAGCAGCCTGTGGTTTGTCGGCTTCGTTGCTCTCTCCAGAGGTTACACGCTTGTCTGCAGCAGCTACGTCTTCCTCGGACCCCGCTGCTGTAGCGATGTTGGTTGTTGTTTTCTCTGCGCTCTCTGAGCGCTTTTTCACGACTTCTTCCATCTCCACATCACTTAAAGCCGCCGTTTCTGCTTCGTCAATGGTACTAACAGCACGTGGTTCTTTCATCTCGTCGGCCGTCTGGCTACCCTGCGTTGGCGATGAATCAGTCGGTGCTGCCTTCGACGGCTTCGGCACTTTCCGCTTGACGTATCTAGCATTTTTCAACATGTCGGTCTTTCTCGCCATCAATTCAGTGCTGGCTGGGGCAGTGTTGGCTGCCGTAGGAGCAGCCGTGCCAGTGCTTGACTCAGGGGCTGCCACGGTCTCCAAATCGCGCATAAAATGCACCAGTTTCTGCTTCTCGTTGCTGCTCGACATGTGCAGACGAGCCCGGTAGTCGACAACCGCTTGCAGCTTGCTCTCGAAGCGTCCGTCGACCACCGCGTTCGGGTCTTTGCCATCCCGCTTCACCTCGACGTGAGCGAGATCGTTAATCGCACTGATGAGCTTCAGATGCCGAGAAGTCGACAGCAAATCCAGAATGGGCGCGGCACGAGGCGGCGGCTGGAACAGCGGGTCTACAGGCGCGTCGGCGACGTAGATCTTGAGCTCTTCAATCATCAAAGAGATGGCGTCTTGGATCTCCTGCTTGCTCTGCCTCAGTTTCTGGTCCCGCGTCGTGAACTCCTTCTTGATCGTTGGCCCTGCGCCAAAGATCTCCGTCTTCACTAAAGACGCTCCACTTTCGCCCTCATCATGACGTTGCTCTTCCTGGTCCTCGTCGCTTTTCACAGGCGCTGGGTGCAACCCCCACTGCACCCGCTGAGACGCTTCCACCATCTTTACCGACCGCTGGAGCTTCGACATCCACGAGTTGAGCTTCATAATCGACAAGTTGTACTTGGCGTGCTGCGCGCTGCGACTGGCGTAGCTCGACCCGCCGGCCTGTCGCGCCATCTTCTGTTTCTCCTCTTCGAGCAGCTGCTTCAGCAACTCGTCGCGTTTCTCCGGGAAGTTGAGAACGATCTCGTCCGGGCGAGCGTCACTGGCGCCCAGTGGGCCGCCGAAGTACTTGAGCGCCGCCTTGTCGTACGCCGTCGCGGCGTCCTTGGCCGTGGCGAACGTGCCCAGGTTCACGACCTTCCCGTTCACGTGGATCTGTGCGTGCGCGTACACGCGATGCACCTGGACGCCTAGATACTTCTTCGCGGGCATGTTCGGGGCTGCTGGCGACTCCATCTTGCGGCGCTTGGCCTCCAGGTGTGCAGTACCCCCGTGCGCGTCGGGGGAGTCCTGCGCGCGCTTGCCCCGTCCGCGACCTCGTCCGCGTCCACGCCCCCTGCCTCGCCCGCGTCCAGGAGAAGCACCGTGGTCCGCCGACGCCGGACCAGTCGCAGGCGGCGTGGCGGTGGCTACAGGAGCTGCAGGAGCAACGGACGGGTTTGGCGGCCGCACGCTGAAGGCCACCTCGGGGCGGATGAAGCTGTCGTGCAGGTGCGGGAAGTTGAGCTGCGCGCTCTTGCCGTAGTGCATGAGCGCGGCCTTGTCGTAGGCGTGTGCGGCCTCGATCTCGCTGCCGAACGTGCCAAGCTGAAGGTACTTGGAGCCCTGCCAGAGCTTGGCCACGAACGGCTTCTTGACGCCCTTCATGGACACTTTGGACACGCCCCGGTACTTGGACTCCTTCATGACGATGGCGAGTTTGGCGGCAGGCGCAGGCGCAGGAGCGGCCGCAGCTGAGGGCGCCGCAGTTGCGGTCGCAGTCACTGGTGCACGTGGGGGTGAGGGGGAAGGAGAGGGTCCGCGTGGTACGCTGGACGCCGCAGCTTCGGCCGCGACCTTGCGCTTGACCACGTTGGCGTCCGTGCACTTCTTGCAGTAGAAGTCGCCGGCCGGGATCTCCGCGAGCGGCGGCACGAGGCAGTACGTGTGGTACTCGGCGTCGCAGCCGTCGCAGAGCAGGATGCTGTCGCCGTTCTGGTCCGAGCCGCACACGACGCAGCCGTTGCCGTGCGCGTGCGGGCCGCTCACCTGCGTAGGAGAGAGAGACACGGTTGGAATGCGGTGAAGTACGGGATAAAGACAACCACTGGCGACTCACCACTGCGGCCACCTTCTCGCGCTTGATGCCGTCGCCTCCGCCGGCGAACATGGCGCTCGTCGTGGTGTTATGGTTTATGGTTGTGAGGGTTGTGAGGGTTGGTGAGGGCTCGGATGAGGCGATTTGGCGCGAAAGGAGGGAAAACCTCGCCGCGAGCTAAGTGGCTACACTGAAGAGCTCGAATTGTGGCGGATTCTCCGAGCCAAAAGACAGGCGGTCCGCCACTAATCACGAACTGCGAGAAAAACTCTCGCGAGGTGATCGCCTCACGCCTCAAAAAACTCAATTAGTTTTTGCGCGAGAAGCGTCTTTTTTAAACACGATTTAAAACAAAATCATTTAATCGTCACGTGCTTGTCGGAAATTGGTTGCAGCATTCTATACAGACGGTGTGGGCCACACCGTCTGTATTGAAAACTGGTTGTCCTGCCGCTTCTTCTGAATGACGGCTCTTGACATGCTGAAGGACTCTCAATGATGAGACCCGACCGTGAGAACTCGATGAAAGATGGCTAGTAACTAAGCCACCAGACTAGGAAGCTTTCACTCTTCAATTTTGCTACGCACAATGAAGCGCATCGGAGAGTTAACGGACCTAAGCGAAGCCCCTCCGCCGAAGCGCGTGAAAGCCGATCCAGCCGAGCTGCTCAACGTGATCTTCCGCTTCAAACACAAATCTCCCAGCAATCGGCAGGATGAGCCTCTGTGCAAGACGCTTGTCAAGGAATTCCAGGTTTTCGTTGAGACGTTAAACCCCGTGGCAATCCCCAGCCACTGCTGCGGTCACGTGAACCCGCTTGTCGACGACAGTCTTGTTCCCGTCTCCGTCTTCGCTGCTCACGAAGTTGGCCAGCTGCACGAGGTTTATCGGCGTCTGGAAGTCTCCGACGATGAACCCCACAATCGCGGTGATGTTTGGATCGAGCCGTGGCTACCAATGTATGGCTGTGCACTGCAACGCACCAAGACGAGCGCTGCCTTGGTGAAGCTGGAAGTCGTTTTTGTGGATGGATGGGAACGAACGCTGCATTTCTTGCCGACGGGGGAGTGCGTCCATAGTGCAGTCCCCACGAAGCACCATGTACTGCACTGCGCCGACTTGGATGCGGCCCTGGAGGGCAAGTTCGGTAGTGAATTCGCTTGGAAGCTGCAGAAAGCTCAAGAGGGCAAAGGGAGCAAACGCAGTGCAGCAGCGAACAGTCTGGGCCATCAGAAGACACCGCAGTTCATCGCCGCGGTGGTGCGTCGTGCCGTTGCCTCCGTGACAAGGACGACAGAGGAAGAAAAACTTGACGAGGGGAATGTTTTATTCTCTCCGTACGGAGGAACAACCGACGTAGGGATGCACACTGGAGGAAAGCCTCGCGACACGTGCTGGCCGCTTGTCCAGGCGGTGATCCAGCACAACTTGTGCTGTGGACGAAAGTTGTTCCAGAAAGCGATGCTGCTGTTTCAGTTGTCCTTGCTGCAACAATCAGTCCACGTAGCTGAGAGCACGTTCCAGCACGAGGTGAACATCCGAACGGGGTGCGACATGGTGGACGACATGTTTTTCATGCTGCAGGTCGTCGTTCAACACCTCGTCGAGTTTCTCGAGCGCGGGTACGACGTTTCTGCAATGCATGAGCAGTGTACGGCGTTACGAGCCAGCCTTGACGGATTTGTAGATGTTTTAAACCACCAAACCGCTGTTCGTTATCGTCTACCAGACGCAGTCTCGCTGCAGCCGCTCAATACGTTAGCGTGTGATGTGCAAGTCGCCTCACCTCAACGAGATCTGGATTCGAACGCGGAAGAAAGCGACGAGGTGCGTCGTCTTCGTGCATTGGCGGCGCTGGAGGGATGCTGGCTTGTCGATGGCGTTGTATGCAGCCACAACGCGTTACTTGAGTGGGGAAAGTCAACAGCTGCCCCAAAGGCGTATAAGTGCATCCTACTACTGCGAACGATTGAGACGTTCATGTTTGCGAGGTCTCTCAAGCTCAAGGGGGAAGACGAGTTCGAGCACGCAGATGACGACGACGAGCTTTACGTGGAACGGATGAAGTCGCTCGTCACGACGTACCAGAAAGTCATTGGCGATTGGCGTCAGCTTTCTAGAGCCTCCTCCGTCATGGACGTCGAGCAGCGAAGTCGTAAATTGCTCGTCATCTGGATCGCCTTTTGTCTCGTTCACCAGCGATGCGTCGAGCTCGTGCCTTTGTGTGCTGAGTACAACATCGCGCTCAAGTGGCGAGACCTAAAAGTCGCCGTGCTGAGCGATCGAGCAGCCATGACAGCGCTCCAGAACACTGCGCAGTACATCCGAGCGTGGAATGAGAGAACGAAAGGCTCGCCGCTCTTCCATTTGACCGAACAAGACGCGACATTTGACTTCGCTCGGAGGTTTGGCCTGAGCAGCGGCGCCATGATCGGGGTCTACAACCGCGAGGTTGAAAGCTGGGAGATGCACGTGCAGACGCAGTGGCGAGCTATTGAAACGAAGAAAGCGAGGGCTAAAGAACTTCGAGCGGAGATGTCGAGTCTGGATGAAGAGATGAGCGGAAAGAAACGACAACTGTCGGACGAGAAAGCCCGGCTGAATGCCGTGTACCCTCCGAGTCAATACGCGCAGTCTTTCCGAGAAAGCGGCGCCAAAGCCCAATTCATGGCGGACATCAACCGGATCAATAGAGAGAAACAGCGGCTGAAGGCTTCGCTGGATACGGCGCTGGCCGCGCCTGCAGCTTTGGTCCGACCACTTCCTGTGCTGAAAGACGACGCAATTCAAGTCATATTCATGCTCACGATGCCGCGAGACGTGGAGGTTTTGGGCAGTTTGTGTCTTACCGCCCAACGAGCGCTCGCTCCAGAGGAGGCGACCACCGAAATGCAAGTGCGTCACGGCACGAGCAGCACTGCGTGGCAATCCTTTTGCACTAATGCTGCGCCAACCCAAGGCTTCCGTGCTACAACGACTGAATTCACAGTAATGACGGGGTCAACGTATCTCCCAGGGTGTTATGTACCGAAGACGATCGACAGTTTGTCCAGCATCGGGGAGTTCAAGAACAATTGCGTTGCGAATCCCATTCTGCGCGGCACAAGCTTGACGTGGCAGGACTCGACTGGGAACGTTGTGAATCCGTTCAAAGCTAACTCGAAAAGCGTTATCGAGAGTTTCATGGAGAAGATGCCGGCATCCTTCGAGCAGTTCCAGTGGATGAACACGTGGCCAGGTGAAGACGCCACCCGAGGAAACGTGGTGTACGCAAACCTGAGTGAACAACCGGAAAGTTTTGACAAGGCGTCGTTCGTTGCGCTGGGATCCCTACGTGCGTATCCAAACCAGCAGTTTAGGAAACTGCAGTGCGCTTTACTCGACGACGCTTTCCCATGGGCGCACACTGGCGTCGAAACTCTCGTGCGGCAGTCGCTCTACCAAGTGGGCGATCTCACGGATGAAGAAGAGCCCAAGTTTCTCTGGAAGACGGACGTGTTCGACACTGAGAGTGGGATTGCAACATTTGGTTGGACGCTGCAACGTCTCGCTGAAAAGTTGGAACAAACGCCGCGGTGTTTTGAGAACGTTCCGCTGCTCAGTGAACTGGCGGGCTACGTGAGTCAATTCACGGATGTTGCAAAGCCGATCGTCAAACGATTTGCGCGGATGGCAAGACGTTGGGCAGAGGACTCCCGTTCTGATGAGGGTGAGATCACTGCAGTCCGTCGGAAACGGTGCATCTTGTATGGCTACGCCCTTCTAGCCTACAAGCTGGGGCCCTTGGATGATGAAGCAGCTCAGGAAGTCTGTGAGTTGATTGTGCTGTTTCGCACTTCCTTCGTCTGCGCCAGAATCAAAGATCCTCCCTCTGAACAAATGCTTATCGTGGAGGGCCAAGTTGCAGAGATGATGACTCGCCGGATAGTGGAGATACTTGCCTACGTGGAGAGGAGAGGGGCGGATACCGTTCTTTCCGCCTTGGTGCGGCTGGTAAGTGCGACGTCCTCAACAAACCTCTACTGGCAGCACTTTAGCGAGCTTTCGCTGGCAGGGGAGCAGTTTTCAAGCTGTTTTCAATCTGCGGGATCCCGCTGTGCGATCAATCTCTTCTCGGGCGTTGTATTGACGGATGGTTACGCCCCTGGGGGGCTTCCCGTCAAGATCCGAGAGCACGGGCGCTTCGAGAATCTCTTTGGGGCTTGTAATGTTGAAGTCCTGGCCACGAATGGAGTGTTCCAAGCGAAAGAAACGTACTGCGATCGGCTGTACGAGTTTGCCATCCAGGCGGCAGACGACGAACTGTTCGTCCAGGAGCTCACTGTGGACGCATCGCGCAGTATCACTAGCACGCTGCAAGTGTGTTCACTGCACTGGATCAAGTCATTTGGAGAACTCTTTCCTGCCCGACTGCGCGACCTTTACTCGCATTGGTACTGGGTGGAGCGAGACTGCGTCCTTTTTCGACCGAGAAAGGCCACGTCTCGCATGGTTTTCTTTGTCGCCACGCTTGATAGCGGTGCTTTGCAGTGCTACCAAGTGCCAATGTGCGACTGGAATCGTCCCTACGACGAGATCTTGGATCGTCTTGCTGAATACGACATGTTTGCTCGGAAGGAAAACGTGTTGCTCGAGGTGCTGCGTGTCCTGTCCAAGCTGGAAGACGAAGAATTTCTACATCCGCTCAAGACTTCCGATAATATCCTGAAGATTGAATTGCCACGATTCAAACTGACGTTTCTTCTCAACGAGAAGATGCAGCTGGAATCTGTGGAGCACAAGGGGTATGTCTTGGCGACACAGCAGCAGTTCGATGACTGTCTGCCGCGTTTTCACCGGTATTTGCTGCTTGAGCTTCGTGATCAATCCGACACTTCTCGACCTGAGCTTCGTATGCTGCTTCCAGTCGGTCGTGTCGTGGAAAACATCGCTGGGTGGGTTGATGTCGATGTTCCTAGCAAAGCAGACAGCGTGGTGGCTGTGGCTTGCTACGATCTCCACCGACGTCTGGAGACTTTCGAGACCGAGACAATTGCTGCGAGGCTGCAGCTGGCGGCGGTTTACGTTCGGGCGGGGACGAATGTGCCGAGCAAGCGGCTCAGAATGACCGGAGCGGAGGCAGCATTGCCGCTTCTACGAGCCTGTCGGTCGAGCAGTCCGTATTCCCTATCGGAGAGGGAAACCCTGCAAGCAATCTGCGACCTGAGCTTCCGCGTTCCGGCCGTGAAGGTTCTAGCAGTTGCACTGTTGACAAAGGCGAACCAGTTCGGATTCCTGAGCGGTGACAATACAGCAGACAACTGGGCGATGGAGAGCGCTGATGAGAAGTCCGAATACGGCGATCTGTGCTCGGGACGGCGACATACGGTGCGCACAAAGCTTCGCAATGGTGAGGAGAGGTCGATCTTTGGTCAACGCAAGTCCTTGCCACTCTCTAGACCCAGTCGGGAACTGCTGGCATTGAATCCGATCCCTGTAGCTGAGAACTGCGTCAAGACCTTCGAGGCGAAACTGCGTGCCTTGATCTTGTACACAAGCGCGTCGGCTCAGCTGCCACCACTGCCGCTGCAGAGCAGATCGACCGACGCCATGGGCCAAGCAATGCTGAGCGAGTTGCACATCAGCTGGAACTGCCACCACGCGCAACCACGCGCACAGCTGAAGTACACGTCTGACGCGTTGTCCACCGCCTTCCGAACTTGTCTTGGTCAAGTGTCTGTCTGTCGGTGTAAAATGGAGAAGTACTTAAATGACGCGGTTGCCAAGTGGACACGCGACCCACGAGATCACCTTCTGAGCCATGTGAACGGTGTGCCAACTGTCACTGTCCGTGACCTTGTCACTTGCTCCTTCGATGACGAAATCCTCTACGCGTTGACCCTCCATTTGACCGTCCAAGCTCGGGATCGATTCAAGACAGCCGTGCTGCAGTATATGGAACTCTGCGTGTTGGAAGACAAAGTGGAGAGACTCGTTGCCAAGCTAAAGCACCGCGATGAAATGTCGGACTCGCAAGTGATCGACGAACTAGAGACGACGCGGCAGTGGAAGTCCACGGACTATCCGTTCTGGCTGGCGTTTGAGGTGGAGGGACGACTGCAGATCCGCCACGAGCAGTACGTGGTCGCCAAGCACTTGATCGACGCGCCTGGGACGGTTTGTCAGCTCAACATGGGGCGAGGGAAGACGCGTGTGATCCTGCCCATGTTGTTCCTCCACTTCACGCGGAGGAGCTGTCCGAGGGTGGTGCGCGCGCACTTCTTGGGTTGTTTGCTGAGTGAAGCGGGGCACGCCATGCATCGCTTCTTGTCGGCGTCAAGTGCGCAGCTCCACATCTTCGAGCAACCGTTTGACCGCAAGATTGACTTGGATGCTCGCAAGCTTGAGCTCCTCAAGGACGCTCTTCACGAGATGAAGCTCTTTGGCGGCATTCAGATCGTATCGCCTGCTCACCGGATGTCGTTGGAGCTGAAGCGTCTGGAGTTGAGGGACGACGAGGCCCTGACGGGGACGCTGGACGAGATTCTCGACAACGACCAGTTTGTGGACGTCCTGGACGAGTGCGACGCGCTCCTTCACCACAAGTATCATTTAGTGTACGCGGTGGGCACGCCACGTCCGCTCCAAAGTGGAAGCGAGCGGTGGGAAGTCGCCGAAGCGCTACTTCGTGTCGTGGCGGAGAAGTCTTCACGAGCTGCGAATCTGCTGCCGCATCTCTCCTGCTCTTGCCCAGACTATGCCGAGCGACGCGGTGCGTTTCAAGGAACTCGACTTCAAGCTGCCGTGGAAAGCACCGAGCATCTGCGAGCAGAACTGAAGACTGCGCTGGTGCTGGATCTCGTGGAGAACCCGCCGTTCGAACTACTGTGGCTCAAGACGCTGGGCCGTGGAGATGCCCGTGACTTGCTTGTCGACGCCATCACGAATCCATCCATTGGTTTGAACGAAGCTCTGGGCGGACATAGGCAAAAGTTTGAGCCCTATGTGAGCCAACTCCTGGTCTTGCGTGGACTCGTTGCGTTTGGCGTATTGGAGCACTGTATGGAGAAGCGCTATCGCGTGGACTTCGGCCTCCCGCTTGCTGGACCGGGAAAGAAGAAGACAGCGATTCCATTCCAAGCAGCCGACGTTCCTGCAGAGCGATCGGAGTTTAGCCACCCGGACGTGTGCATCGTGCTCACGTTACTTGGCTATTATCACGGCGGTCTGACGGACAAGGAGGTGCGAAGTACCTTCGAGAATCTGCTAGGCTTGGATGTTTCCGAGCAGCGAGAGCGGTACGAACAATGGTACGCGAGCGTCAAGTCCGATCTGAGCGATGAAGAGGAAAGAGCTCTGTGTGATGTGCGTCAGTTAAGTCTCACGGATGAACGGCAGTTTGACACACTGAGTCGAGTCTACCAGTTCTGCATGGAGACGATTAACTTCTACCTGAACACGTGCGTGCTTCCGAAAGATACGCAGCAGTTCCCGCAGCGACTGTCGAGGACGGCGTGGAACCTGGCAAGAGGAGACAACAACATTGGGTTCTCAGGCACCAACGACCATCACCGGTTGCTTCCGCTTTCAGTGACGCAGCGGGAGCCTGACGAGCCCTCGCTACTCGGAACCAATGGAAAAATGATCGCCACGATCCTGCAGGTGACGCAGAGCTACGAGGTGGTGCGTCCAAGTCCAGGAGGTTCGTCGATTCCGTGGCAATGTGTGCTGCGCTTTGCAATCGATAAAGGCGCTCAAGCTCTGATTGACACTGGGGCACTTCTTGCAGGTGTGACAAACCACGATGCAGCCGAGTTTCTGCTCGGTCACGTGAGCTTTCGCTTCGCTGGCGTGACGTACTATGACAGTCGTAAAGAGCTCAACTGCTGGATGATCATGGAGAAGGCTCATCGCATGGAGACGCCGCAGAAGAAGGCGTCCATGCTGGAGAGGGAGACGTTCGTGATCTTCGATGAAGCTCGTTCGCGAGGCTCCGATATGAAGCTACCCTATGATGCCTCTGCCTGCCTGACGCTAGGTCCGAAGCTCACGAAGGACAAACTGATGCAAGGCGCAGGGCGTATGAGGCAGCTTGGATGCCATCAAAAGCTGTGGCTCGCCAGCTTCGATGAGGTTGCGCAGAGTATTTTGCAAGCTAGCGACAAGAAGAGCCAAGTGTCGTCCCTGACGACCATCGACGTGCTGAATTGGGTCCTGGACAACACGAAAGCCGAGTCTGTTCGTGGGTTATTGGAGTGGGCGAGCAACGGGATTCACTTCCGCAAGACGCAACTCGATCGAGGGGCAGAGCTAGTGGATGAAGATTGGTCCCTACAGACACTGTACGAAGAGAAGATCACGGCTGACAAAACCGCTCGAATCATTGAGGCAAAGGCATCCAGAGACTTTGGCCGCCTCGATGACACACTGATAGCTGACATCTGCCGCAGAAGTACCACGTACGGCCTTGATAATGAAGTGTGTTACACTGCGCACACGGACGAATGCGAGCGAGAGCTGCATGTAGAGGAGGAGCAAGAGCAAGAAAAAGAAGTGCAAGTGGCGAAACACCAGCCGATGAAGGAGAAGGCTTGGAAGTACGCGCACATCTTGGGCGTTCCGTCAATTGAGCGCCTCAGCTCTGTAGTCAACGTGGTGAGCATGGCGAGCCACATCCGCCAATGGGTTTCACCCAAGAGGCTGGCGAGCCTCGCGTGGTCTCCTGCTTGTGTATTTGGCACTGAAAACTTCTTTGGAACGATCGTGGCTCGGAGAAACATGGACCGTACGAATGAGTTTCTGCGCGTGGTTGACGCCATGCTGGTGTTCGACAATGGACAAGTTTTGCTGCTGTCGGAGTGTGAGGCTGACCACATTTTGGAGCTGCTGTGGTCCATTCAAGGGCGAACCACGTGCAGCTTCCGCTTCGTGAATTTTACGTTCGCTTGCGAGAGCATCGATCACGTGGGGACTGGAACCGCTTTTGGAGACGTACGCTTAGCGCTTGGCCCCGGTATGGAGCAAGAGGTTCCGCTACTGTCGGTCGCAGCTTGTCATCTCTACAACGGCGAGACGATGCTCGCGAAGCACCAGCAAAGCATCGTGGAGCCCGTTTTTCGTGACTTGCTTTACCCTTTGGCTCAGCGGGAAGCAACACTGAGCAACTTTGTCAAGTCTCGGGGCAACGGGCGCAAGTGGACGCGCTCGTTCTTGCACAAGCTCTGCCGCCGTATGGACTTGAAGACTGCATCTACCGAAGCTAGTTAGGCGACAGCAGTTTAACTAAGTCCCAGCATGACCTATGACTTCCTTGATCTACCTCAGTTGTGTGACGCACGTTGTAGGCACAAGTTGGGTCTGCACACTTGGCTCGCCTTGAGCTGCAACAGAAGTCTGTCGCTGGCCGCAGCCCAATAGCCACACCCATTCAAGCACTCGGCCGGATCTCTCTCTCATTCTCAAATTTGAAGTCTCGAGCGCACTGCTACACGGCCCGAAACACCAGCCCCGCCGCCGCCCGCGCCGGAGAAAATGAGCGCTGGCGAGTACCTTAAGACGAGCCACCCATGCAGAAGGCTGAGTAACCCGTTCACGACGCTTCGTCTGCTCAACCGCCTGCAGTGGTGGTGGCCTTCATCGCGTGACGCCTTCGACTTCGTGTCCATGACCAATCTCCGACCTGGCCGAGGAGTTCGGCAAGTCCAAGACGGACATCACGCTCGTGCTCATGCTGCGCTCGGTGGGCTCCATCACCTTCGGCATCGCTATACAATGTCCCGAACAAACTTCAACTTTCTGACCATCACTCCTTCTGTCGTGACTGAGAGTTCTACCTACATAACTACGTTGTACTGAAGTGACAGTTGCTGGAGCCGCGGGAGGTGTGCCTGTCGGGAACACGCGGACGCGTTGTACCACAGTTTCAGGGGGTGCCACGCCATGTCGTGTGCAGCTTCGTGCTGTTGGGCATCGAACTCGAGCGGTGCAAGTCGAGTGTCTCGAGAAATAGATCGACAGCACGATGTGTAACCCACAACGGAAATGGGGGGGGGGGTTACGAACGCCGCCATTTACCTTACAGCGCCCGCCCACGACAGACCCCGCTCGACGAGTTGCTATCACGTCCTGATGTAGCCTTCGAATTAGTGCGAATGCGCCGAAAGTTTGGTGATACTGTAGCTTTTGTCTGGATCTCAGTCCAGCGATGGCAGTAAAAATATTTTCGGAAATTATGCTGCCCATGTATTCTACGGCATGCATTGCCCAGGTGTAAATTCAGGTATTGCCCTTGTTGTAATTTAAGAATTACTTACCGACTCATTTTCGATTTGCGCGCGGAAGCACACACGCCACGAATCCAGAGGCTGCCACGCCCCCCCGCAGCGACGTCAAGCCCCCCTGCTCTCCCTGCCCCTCGTCAAGCTCCCCCGCCAGGCGCAGCTGCCCCATGCGCCAAGGTCATTTGCCAGGAGCTACCCCACGCCTCAACGTCCCCCGCCAGGAGCTTCCGCACGCGCCAAGTTCCTCATCCAGAAGCTTCCGCACGCCCCAAGGTCTCTCGCCAGAGCTTCGTTCATCACGCGCTGCGTAGCTGAAGATGAGAATATCGCTACTCTCTGCACACGGCTTGCTGTTACCATTGCACTAACATACACATGTCTTATTGTAGTCCGCAAAGGTGACGTAGCCGAAAGTCCACGCGGAACGCCGATAGCAGCCCCACACCCGGTATGTAGACGGCGTGACTGGTGTAGAATGCACGAGTGGAGAGGCCATGTACTGAACATGTTTTCGCCATGTATTCACTATGTTTTCTAGTGTCGCAGTCATGGCGCGGAACCGAAACACGGACAAAATTCAGAAGCGCCTGAAAGAGGAAGAGAGACAAGCGATAGCTGCTGCGGAATCCAAGAAGGCTGCTGAGGACGGGAAGGCTGGTGAAGAGACGAAAGTCGGTGAGGAGGAGGACAAATCTGCTGAAGAGGACCAAGCGGAAGGTGTAACGGGGTTACATCCAATAGTGTGATGCACATAAGCTAGGTGCCACACATAAGTTGAGTTCCACACATATGTTACGTGGGTCACCCCAGATAGGAGTGGGTGGCTCACAGCCAATGGATATGCATTAGACTAGGCTCTACTATGATAGATAGTGAGTCCTATACATACAAACAACAGGCGGCTCTGCCGCGATAAACAACAATACATTCAGTTCACATTTTGAAGCATAGAGTTCATACCTTTGTATAAGGTATTGTCTATCTCTGGAATCCTTAATTAAGGTTTAATAAGGTATTCGTCCAAACTCTCGTATAGAGTTTGTAAGCTTTCAAAGAACACTAGAGACTCTCTGAGTCTGTATATTCATCTACGTAAACGCTATTGCAGCCCCGCTGCACTTGGTAGCACTTGTAGTCAATCCTACACCTGAGTCTTACGACTGTCCCTCTGTGAGGATGGAGCAATTCGCCCACTTACCGCCGAACAAACAGGAAGGGCTTAAAAAGCTGATGTCCCTGATCGGTCCGGATGGCGTGGCTCATCTTGCTTCGCAAGGCCCCGACACGGTGAACGCGCGTCTGGAGGCGTTTTCTCAGTATGAGAATGCTCTATTGGAGCACGTCCAGCAGAAGATGAATGAGGCCGCCGCGTCTGTGACGGCCAGGCCGTCATCGGACGGTGCTTCACGAGCCAAACCACTCATGGTGAGTGTCAAGACCTTTGAGGGCAAAGAAGGCGAAAGCCTTATGTTCTGGGTCAGAGAAGTCGAAATGGCTATGGCGTCCGCCATGCTCAAGACTGAGCAGCAGCGCGTGGCGCTTGCTATCTCGAAGCTCGGTGGCCGAGCGCAAGAATGGGCCCTGACATGCGGCACGTCAGTGGACACCGCGTTCCCTTCTTGGGACGAGCTGAAGCTTCAGCTCTCGCGAGTGTTCTCGCCGCCTAACCAGGCATATCGCGTGAGGTCACGCTTCCTTTCTACCCGCCAGGGTAAGAAGAAGTTGGTGGACTTCGTCCAAGAGTTGCGAACTCTAATCGCCGGTATGGCGGCGGACCCTCTTCCCGAGGTGGTCACTGTGACCGTCTTCATGGAAGGTGTGCGCACTGGCGTGGCCAGGACGGAGGTCTTCCGTGTTTACCCTACCTCTTTTGAAGAGGCTGTGAACGTGGCGTTGAACGCCGAGTTCAACTTCAAGTCGGCCCGACTTGGTTGGACGGCTCCCCAAGCCAGCTCTTCCGGAGCCTCCGACGCGTCCAATGGCGCTGTCCCGATGGACCTCAGCTACGCTGAAGATGAAGAAGCTGAGCTTCAGGCTGCGGAGCAGCGCACGGGCATCCGTCGATGCTATGTGTGTGGGAGCACCCAACACCTGCGTCCAGGTTGTCCGCTGCGCAAGCAGCGCCAGGCTCCCTCGAGCCGAGGCTCGACCTCTGAGCCGAAGCTGGGCTCGTGGCGGGGAAACGCCAAAACCCAGTAGGCGCGGGGCGCCCTGCTGGGGAAGAACTGGGTTCTGTTGAGCCTCAGGGAGGAGGTCGACAGGGCTTAGCCCCGAAGAGCACCGTGCTCTATAACAACACGGAACGTGTATGCAAGCCGGGCTTGCTGGTCGTCGAGGCGACCGTGAAGGGCTTTAACAAGCCGTGGAAGATCCTTATCGACTCAGGAGCGTCGGGCAATTACGCTCGGCGCTCCACGATAGAAGGAAGTCAGCTGTATGCTGAGGCGCTGAAAGCGCGTACGAGTGATGTCATCACGGTCCGCCTTGCAACGGGAACCCGTGTGACGGTGCCCAAGGTTACGATGAACCTGGGCGTAAAGTTCTTGGACTTCGATAGCGTTGAACGCTGTTTGGTCATCGACCTGGATTCGAGGTATGACCTCATCCTGGGCATGGCATGGCTTGAACGACATGAGCCATGAATCGATTGGAGGTCGAAGACCTTAGGCGCTACGCGCTTGTCTCATAGTGGAGCTTTGGCGAGTCATGAACCCACCTCTGCTAGGAAGCAAAATCGCTATTGGCGCGGGCACTGGACCGAGTCGGTCAATGTGCTAGACATTGGAGTGTCTGAATTAATGGACACTGGCGTCGAAGACGCGAGTCCCGAGCACTGCTCGCGGGCTGACCGTGGAGTGTCACGTAACCCACTGAGTGAGACTCATCGCGATGAGTCATCGCTGCATGCCGGTCATGGCATGGTCGACAGTTCGTCGAGGCATCTTGGGCATGGCCCTAGTGATGCGCGTGGAGCGGCACGTAACCCGCTGAGCAGTGCTCGTCACGAGAGCGCAGCATCTCTGCATGCCACTGATGGCGTGGTCGGCTGTTAGCCGAGGCATCAAGGGGAGGACCCTGACGATGCGGGTGGAGTGGCACCTAACCCACTGGGTGAGGGCCGCGAGCATTGCAGCTCCTCGCCGGCTCAATCCGAGCAACAAGAGGTGGAAACACCTGGGGACACTTTTAGTGTGAGCCTGCTGGTCTCTCCGAGGCGTACAGCTTCCGCAAGGAGGCGGCAGCGACGCCAGATGGCGACTGCGAGACGCAAAGCGTCTGTTCTGACACATGAGGTGTCTGTCGTTGATGACGATAGCGAGCAGCTATATACACTCGTTAATGGAGTGACCGGTGAAGCCGAGGGCAATGCTAGCCTCCAGGCTATCCCGGCGCTGAATGCTCTGCTTGAGCTGGACGAGATGTCCATTCCCGAGTTCGGGAACGCCTTGAAGGCCGGCGAGTTAGCCGAGGTGGTCATGATACGACCTGAAGAGGAGCTGAACTCCTCATCGCTTATGGACGAAGCTGTCCTTGAGGACACGAAGGAGGCACTCAGTGCGCGAAGCGGATCTTCGATCCTGAAGGACCCTTCGGATCCCTTCTATCCTTTGGTTAAGGAGTACCAGGACGTGGTCTCCAATGACCCGCCGACTGGCTTGCCTCCTGATCGAGGCGTTCGTCATGAGATTGACCTGGTTCCCGGAACCAAATACTGCGTAACAAGGCAGTGGCCCTTACCGAAAGAGCAGTGTGACGTCATTGACGCGTTCTTTAGTGCCAAGCACGCTGCGGGCATGGTGCGTGAGAGCAAGTCTCCGCACTCAACGCCAACGTTCTGTGTCAGAAAGCCTAATAACAAGTGGCGCATCGTTCATGCTTTCAATAAGCTCAATGCGGCCACCATTCCGGCGCAAACGCCGATTCCTAGAAAGGATGTTATGCAGAATAACATGGTCGGCTGTACCATGTACAGCGCGCTTGACCTTGTCGGTGGCTATTACCAACTGCTCATGCGAGCGAGCGATGTTCCGCTGACAGCGGTTAGTACTCCGAGCGGGATGCTCTGGGGGTGGCTGGTCATGCCCCAAGGGCTGTCGAATGCACCTGCGACGTTCAACCGTCTGGTGACACAGCTCTTTAGGCCCCATCGGGCGTATACACAGACATACTTCGACGACATCTTCGTCCATAGTCGTGCTGTCGATGGCAGGTCGGATGTGGACAACCACATTGACCACTTGCGAGCGGTGCTCGAGTGCATGCGCACCAACAAGCTGTACGCTAACGCATCCAAATGCATCTTCGGTGCTGAAGAGATTCCTTTCTTAGGATGCTTCGTTGGAAAGCGAGGCCTTCGAGCAGATCCTGCTAAGGTCAATGCCATTGTCGACTGGCCGGTCCAAAGAGCCAGAAGGACTTACGTAAGTGGCTTGGCCTCGCCAACTACTTGCACAAGTACAGCGAGAACTACGCTGATATGGCTCGGCCATTGTCCAATCTCCTAAAGAAGGACGCGGACTGGTGTTGGAACACCGAGCATCAAGATGCTTTCGTGGCGGTCAAGGAGAGTCTCCTGCACGCGCCGATCTTGGCGTTGCCAGACCCCGATCGTCCTTTCAGTGTCGTCTGTGACGCATCTGACTTTGCCATCGGCAGTGCTCTGCTTCAAGCAGACGCCGGAGGGCGTGAACGCGTGATTGCGTTTGAGTCTCGCCAACTTAAGGCTGCAGAGAAGAACTATCCAGTTCATGACAAAGAGCTACTTGCGATGAAGTATGCTCTCGTCAAATTCAGGGTTCACCTGCTTGGCTCAAAGCCGTTTGTGATCTTCACAGATCATGCGTCACTACGCACTGCGACCCAGTCGCCTCATCTCTCGCAAAGGATGGCCCGTTGGTTGTCCTTCTTCGCGGAGTACAACTTCGAGGTGAAGTACAAGCCTGGAAGGCAGAATGGTCTTGCGGACGCGTTATCCCGTCGACCAGACTATGAGCTTGCTCATGTCACCATGGTGACCTCTCCAGTCCTGGACCTGGTCCGCGCTGCGTATGCGCGCGATGACATGTGTGTCGCCCTGTTACGTGCTCTTGGGAGCAAGGAGTTTGAAAACTCGGACAAGAAATTGTCGGCGCGCTTGCGCGCGAGCCTGCACCGCTACTCCATCGCTGATGGGATGCTGTATTACAGCACGGGTACAGCGGACACTCCTCGTGTCGTGGTCCCTCATGACGAGGATCTGAAGTATCGTATCCTCTTTGAGGCGCATGATACGGCGCTTAGTGGCCACCTCGGTCGTGAAAAGACCTACAGCTCTGTGAACCGGACCTATTGGTGGCCCAAGCTGTATAAATGGACGAGCACGTATGTGCGCACGTGTGAGACGTGTCAACGGGTGAAGCCCTCCCCGCATGCGGCTGCGCCGCTGGCAAGTTTGCCTGTACCCGCTGGGTGCTGGGAGTCCATGAGTTTGGACTTTGTGTTCGGCCTTCCGAAGGATTCGGAAGGCAACACTGGGATTGTGGTCTTCGTTGACTGTCTGAGCAAGATGGCTCATCTAGCGGCAGTGCCGGACACCGTTGACGGTGAAGGGACAGCAAAGCTGTTTATCGATCGGGTCTTCCGCCAGCATGGCCTGCCCGTTTCGATTGTCTCGGATCGAGATCCCCGCTTCACTGGGAAGTTTTGGGACGCTGTCTTTAAGGTGCTCGGCACCAAGTTGGACATGTCCACGGCGGACCATCCGCAGACCGATGGTCAGACGGAGCGCGTGAATCGCGTTGTCGAGGACATTCTTCGCAGCATTTGCGCTGACGCGCCCAAGCGTTGGAGCGCCATGCTCCCACTCGTCGAGTTTGCGTTGAATAACGCTGTGCATGCCTCCACAGGCTACACTCCGTTCTACGTGAACGGCCTCACTCACCCGCGCGTCCCGTTGACGCTACCACTGCGTGGTCTGGGCTTGGTGGGGGAGGGATTGCCGATCGACTCGTTAATGTCAGCCCACTCACTGTTCGTAAACAGGTTGATGTGTTTCTCTCAACGCGTCTAAGTGTCCTTCGACACGTACGTGACGCAATGGCTCATAGCCAAGACAAACAGAAAGAACATGCTGATGCTAAAGGCAGAGGCAATGTTGAGAGTTATGAGGTCGGGGACCTCGTGTTGCTTAATGCTAAAAACCTACCTACACATGCAGTGTCTGCGGTCTTCAAGACCAAGTTGTGCCCGCGCTTCGTTGGACCGTTCACGGTCGTGGCCAAGAAGGGCCTAGCGTATACGCTCAGTCTTCCGAAGAAGATGCGCACACACCCCGTGTTTTACGTGGGCTTGCTCAAGCCGTACCGGGACCCGGCGCAGGTGGGTTCCCAGGAGCTGGCGCCCAGCGTGGCAGAGCCACAGCGCCCTGCTGAAGTCGCAGCAACAGGTCGACCTGACCTTCCAGCCGCGCGAAACCTTGCTCAAGGCGCGCCAGGCGTTGAGTCGCCGACTCAGCAGCCTCACACCACTGGAGACGCTCCTGGAGATCGCGGATCTCATTCACGATGGTGTCAGACTCCCTCTCGGCTTGATCAAGCCTCCGCCCGTGGCGCTCCAGGGTCTGACGCACGTCGCTCAGCGATCTCTCCAAGCTCTCCAACTCCTTAGGACGGACAGGTTCCTCACCGTGCGAGGACACGGGCACCGCCGGCGCTGCTCGACGAGCAGGGTAATCGCCACTTTCATGTGGAGCGTATTCTAAAGCGTCGTCGACGCGAGGGCCACAACCAGTATCTGGTGAAGTACCGCGAGGGTACCCCCACTCTGATAACTCATGGGAGTTTGAGATACCCCTCCGGCAAGATTGCCCAGACGTCGTGGACGCTTTTGATCGACAGGATCAAGGGAGCTCCATGAGCCGGGGGCCGAGTAATCGGTCGCCTCCCGCTTCCCGACAATAGGTCGGGGGGGGGCTGAAGGATCAAACGCTGAGCTCAAGCGTTGATCCGGAGCTGTGGCAGCCATGGATCCACTTCGGTGGAAGCTGCTAGAGCTCGAAGGAGCAGGATAGGCAGGCCCTGGGGGCAGTGCCAAAGACGGGGGCGCACGGCGCTTAGTCTTAACCTTGGCGAACTCAATGTAGAGTCTGCGTTCGAGTCGCACATCGGCTTCAGCGAAGCTGGCTCGCAGAGCCTCCAGCGAGGTGAGCTGCTTCGCATGCTCTACCCAGTTGCTGAACTGGGCATCGTCCTCCTGGACGGACTCTCCTGCAAGGAGCACGACGGGGTAAGTCCGCATCTGCGGCACCGAAGCACGACGTGCTTGATCGGCTAGACGAGTACCATACTCAGCCGGAGTTGTCTCTTGTGGAGTCAACAGCCTCTCTCGGAGAGCAGCCCGAGTTTGAAACTCAACGGCAGCAGTGGCCGCGGGCCCAACGATCCACGTGCGCAGCGAGCGCTGCGTCATGGCGTCCTTTACCATTTCGGCAGGATCGCGTGGCGTGAAGTGATAGTCTCGACGAGAGCTAAGCAAGGGTCGCACCTCAGGCCGCTGGGAGCGCTGGACTTCCCCTTCCTCGAGCTGTTGCTCTTGTACCTCGTCGAGGGGATTGGTGACCTCACCAGTCTCCAGACCGGAGGAAGCGCGAAGCGCGGTGAGCTCTTGAGCCGCGCCACGTTCGAAGAACGGGTTGGGCGTACGCGGCCCACTAGACTCCGGCTCGGGCGAGCGGGAAGGCTCATGCATAGAGCTATCGGTGTCGTAGTCCACCTCCACCTCATCGAGGCCCGCGAAGAGCTCATCGCGAGCGAGACGAGGGCGAAGCGTCTGAGGACTTGGTGTCCGTAGGCATGGCCCTCGAGCCCTGCTGGTATCGTCGCTGGTGCTCGGAGTGTTACTCCTTCACAGAGAGCTTGTGCGCGGAGCGCGTAGGAGCTTCGGGACTTGAAGCCTGCGACGCACTACGTGCTGGCGAGCCCCTGGGGCTGGATGCGGGTGACGCGGAGGCGGAGGAGTCTTTCCGGTCGAAAGACCAAGACGCTTTCTGGCTGGCAGCCATTTCGCAGCTCGTTGAACTTGGAAAGTTCTTGAGCGAGGTCTTGTGATGGCTAGCGACTAGCGACACGCGTGCTCCGTTGACAATACCTCAACCGAGGCGATGACGAGTGAGGACACGTGTCCTCATTCTGGTGGGGGAGGGTGTAACGGAGTTACATCGAATAGTGTGATGCACATAAGCTAGGTGCCACACATAAGTTGAGTTCCACACATATGTTACGTGGGTCACCCCAGATAGGAGTGAGTGGCTCACAGCCAATGGATATGCATTAGACTAGGCTCTACTATGATATATAGTGAGTCCTATACATACAAACAACAGGCGGCTCTGCCGCGATAAACAACAATACATTCAGTTCACATTTTGAAGCATTGAGCTCATACCTTTGTATAAGGTATTGTCTATCTCTGGAATCCTTAATTAAGGTTTAATAAGGTATTCGTCCAAACGCTCGTATAGAGTTTGTAAGCTTTCAAAGAACACTAGAGACTCTCTGAGTCTGTGTATTCCTCTACGTAAACGCTATTGCAGCCCCGCTGCAGAAGGAGAAAAAGGGAAGGAGGAATCTGCTGAAGAGGAGGACCAAGCCGATGAAGAGAGGAGAAAGCTGAAGAGGAGGAGGAGGAGATATCAGAAGATGCGAGTGATGCTGAAAGAGCCCGTGGTGACCACAGTTCTGGCGGTAGCGTTTCCTCGCGAAAACGATCGGCATCGAAGAGCTCGGATGAGCTACACTACGTACCTGCGTTGAAGAAACACCACAAGTACTGGGCTATCTTTGAAGCGTACTTAAAGTCGTACGAGAAGTGCACAAAGACGGTGGTGGTGATTACTGAAACCCTCAACGTCCGGTTGAGGAACGAGCGCATGAAGAAGCAGAAGCGGTATCTTAAGAAGCCGGATGCCGAGATACCGCTTGTGCACGAAGATATGAACCCTTTTCAGCGAATCTACGTTTGCACTCACGGTTGGAAAGTACGATCGCGCTCGACTGGGGTGCGGCCCGTTCATCGTGTGACGTTTACTGGCTGCAATGTTTGGTTCGTCGCTCAAGTCTACGAACGTACGGCCGGGAAGTGGTGGATCGAGATTAAGCTGGAGGTGTACGGCCACAACCACTACGAGGATTAAGCTGGCGGTGTACGAAAACACTCAAGGTAAAGTCCAGGACTTCAGCATATATTGACGATGTATCCGCCATGTATTGGCCATGACTTATGCACAGTTAATGACCACGTATTGACCATGTATTGCCTATGCTTTGTGACTATGTTTGGCTAAATGGCTTAGAACGTCCGCGTTAGATGACGACATCGCTGCTATCGAGGTTCCTATACATGCCGTGATGATGTGAAGATGAAGAAGCAGATGACCGAGCCTGACAAGTACAAGCACGCTCAAGAAGTATTCTCGCGTATCACGACGGAGCTCACTGACTTTCTAGACGAAGCGTTTGAAACCGCGAAGCAAAATCTGGAAGGCTGGTGGAACAATTTGCGCCAAGGGAGTTTGTCGGTACCGATGCAACGAACGCAAAGTGTTTCGGATGGTGAGCTAGAGCCAACGCAACTAGCCGCCGCGACTCAGGTCGATGAAGAGTAGAAAGATGGCCAAGTTCATGACGCCACCATTGACGAAGCAGGCGATGAAATGAAACTAAAGCCATTCAACTCACGAGCTCCGAAGTCAGGGCGACCTAAGAAAAATCGGGCTGCTGCAGACGCCAAACAAAGCGCAGAACGGAAGGCATACAACCAGGGCAGCAAGTTGCGAAAGCTGCTTCGCGCGAAAGATGTGGTGGATATCAAGCGCCATCTGAAGACAAACACGCCTCCTTTGAGTGAAGTGCTCTCGTTCCTGAACGTTAGAGGTTCGCTTCTCTGGGTATCACAAGAAGAAGCTGACTGCAACTGTGAGCACATCACAGCCGGACCCAACGCCAATGTCCTTCCGACGTCCAGAAGATGCGGTACTGACCGCTCTTATCAAAGCAGTGCAGAAAGAAGCCGAAATGGAGGGCGCTGAGAAGGAGGTGGATCTTTGCTCTCCCAGAGAGGGAACTACCCGTCACGACGCGGACACCCTTCCGTGTACGGTTCATATCGAGGGTGCAGGCGACTTTTCAAAGAACAGACTCGAGGCCATGCAATACCTGTGGACATGGCCAATACCTGTTCTCGTGGAATGCAGTGGTACTCGTGGCTCATGAGTGAGGCAGACGTCCAGTTTTCGGACGAAGGCGTAGAACCAGTGGCACAGAAGATGATCAGCGCTTGGCCAGAAGACAGCATCCCAGGTTTCAGCTTTGACGTGCACTGGGCACACACTTACTGCGTGCGGCCCGGCGTGTGGTTCAGCGACGTCATCATTCAAGTTTTTCTGGACACTCTCGCGCACAAGTACAAGAATAGCAAGACAAATTTCCTGCCTCAGCTGAGCAACCCTGCATGAGACAAAGGCACTCGTATTCCACAAGCCACGATCAGCGCACTCGAGACGACCTCCGAGGACTTCGTCTTCGTGCCGATCAATTTGAATAAATCTCACTGGGCATGCATCCGAGTAGACATGGCGAAGGGAATGGTCATGTGCTACGACAGCGTAGACAGCCGTACCCACCACAAGCTTCTATCAGAGCTGGCATCTGAGATTGCAGCGAGATCGCTAACCGGGTTCATGCAGATTGCTATGCACAACCCATTGCAGCAGGATAGCAACAACTGCGGTCTCTTCGTATGCCTGTTTTGCTGGAAGCATCTGTGGAAAGACGTTGGATGTGACTACACCGACGAAGGTCTTGCGCGCAGACGCTGGCAGATTCTGCAGGGGGTGGTGAATTTCCAAGCCGACAAGGAGAAGAACGAGGATGAAATCAACTAGCTCTAAGATCTAATCAGCGAGCTTTGCATTGCAGTTCAGCTCTTCGCACTTCAACGTCAATTCTCATACATGTATTGACCAGGTTCTGGACAGGTTTTCAGATCATGCATTGACCATGTTTGCCTAGCATGTATTGTCCATGTTTGGAGTAAGTATTGATTCCAGATGATTCGACAGGACAATCTAACAATCTCTAGTGTACGTGTTATATTGTCCCTCTTCGATTGTCAAGAAGACTTCTTCGACATTTCTGGCCGGACAGATTGAGTGGACAGGATGGACCGTCAACGTCCAAGCTCTCTCACTCTTCATGTTTGGCGACCTCCTGCCAACATGTATTGTCCATGTCGTAGACATGGCCATGAACAGGTACCTCGCTGCGAATTTATTTCCATATGACTTCGGCTTCCGTAATTTAAAGAGAAACTATTTCCGCCTCGTTTCGAAAAACATGGATAATACCTGACGATACCTGCCCAATACATGAAAAAGTAGGCCTACCCCTGATAGAATACATGGGCAGCATCAACAGCCAAAACAATTTATACATTTTTATCGTCCATCTCCCTGAAATGTCACTTCCGTTTTGTATGTTCAAATCTGTTTTGATTACAAGGCTTGCCTTGTATTCAGCAGGAACCAGTACTCCCAAGAGCAGACACCAAGCTCCCCAGTGGTGTTGAACGATTGCTCGGGCATCTACGCGAGGCACCAGTTTTGTTTGTGGGTCCGTATGTGTCTGAGTAGCAACTTTAACGTGCCGGGCACAATAGAGAATCCGAGGAGGATCCACTTTGACCGGACATCAAGGGCAGCCCCTTTTAGGGTTGGCTCTGTACACCTATGCTATCTGATTTGACGGGGTTCTCGATAAAAATATTTTTATGGGCGTAAAAATATAAGCATAACTATTTACATATTTCTATTCTTATTTTTATCTGACCTCAAATCGAAAAAATATTTTTATGCCATCGCTGCTCAGTCAGGCAGCCAGCCTGGCCTCGGATTGATGGGATTCTTCGCGATGGCGGTCTGCAAAAGTTGCACCTCGAGGTCTTCGATGTGCACGGCGATCAGTGACTCACCCACACAACTTGTGTCACAAGCGACCCGCAAGGTTGAAGGTCGTACCCGCAACGTACAGAAGTCCCCCTCGTTAAGCGTGGGGGGTTACGCATGCGATTTAAGAGTGATTTGAGACAGCAAACCTGATAATGCTCTCGGATATTTGAAGGATAGGAGCAGATATGACAGGGTATTTGAAGGTCGAGGTGCGCTTAACGAGGGGGACCTCTGTACGAAGTTTCATGTTTCATGAAAGAAATGGCAAGCGAGTGCCTCACACAAATGTAATGTAATGCGTGGAGCGCGAAGTTGGTTTCAAGAGCGTTTTTGTTGTTGTGGTATTTTGTTACATGTACTTCATCTTCGATGTAAATACGAACGATGGTTTCAAGAGCTACAAATACAAACACGTCGAATTTCTATGTTGGTTGCCATGAATTGCACGGTTTGAACTCTTTGGTCCTAAGCGTTGGCGGCGACAGACAGCATCACATGCAGAGGCCTCGCCTTATTCCGTTTGCCGAAGTGCGGCATCCCATCGGAGATTAGTGGACAAGTATCATCCTTGAATTTAACATCGCCACTACTTCAACCACGAGCTGAAGTTACTCGATGCGCTCCAGTACACGTACAGGCCGACAAAGGAAAACCGCTGATGCTGGTTTTCCTTCGCAGCCTGCTGCTACAGTACTGGTTTCCCGCGCTTCGTGCATTCGCTAGCACCCTCACAGTCCCTCGTCAAGGGAGGACCGGCTGACTCAAGATGCTGACCTGACGCAGCCCTGTGCAGTCCTGTCCACACTGTGCGGTTGGACTCCCTAGAGAGGACAGCCTTTTAAGATTCGAAAGCGCAATTCTCAAATGCACATTGCTTTGCTTTGCCGCGCCAAGCTAGCGGATTTAAGCGTTGCAGATCATGTTGCTTCGGTTCTGAAATGTTCAGAAAGTGTCGTGGCAATTTGAGCGGGGCCGTGACTTGAGTGGGGACACTGGTGATGGTCTCAGTTTCGCTGGTTTGTGTGACTTGCGGCAGGCGGTCGTCAGGATTTTAACGCGAGACTTGCCGGTCAACGTGACCTGCGTCACGCGCCCATCATTGAAGAGCTCAGGCGAGACCACGACCGCTGCTGAGCTTCAAGGCATCACGGAGGCGGCTGCGGAAGCTGGACCAAGTAGCACGTTTGACCGCTTGAATGTTGTTGAAGATTTAGTAGTGGCTTTAGTAACTTTTAGTTCGCGAAATGACGCAAAGCCAGTGCAAATCATGCATAAAAGGGCGAAAAGTCGTTTTTTATCTATCGAAAGGCGCGACCAGCTAACGGATACCGTACACCGCACATCGTTCCCATCGACAGAGCAAGTCATACCTGCGTTGAACCGCTCTGTTGCACTGCTTCAACGAAGATGGACTCAAACTTCCCGCATTTTACCGCCTAGGTTGTGCTTGTTAAACCGGCAGCCACATATGACTTGGTCAGCTCCAACGGCAGTCTGTCCCTGGGTATTCCACACCTTAAGCCCAAAAGCCACGGCCACCCAAGTGTTCGACACGACCCCCCCATTCTCAAATTCGAGGCCTCGAGCGCACTGCTCACCGCACCGCACCACCAGTCCCGCCGTCTCCGACAAGAACCGCAGCAAAATGCCCGCCGCTGCGCAGTCCCCGGGAAGCAGCTACGTACCAGCGCTGACGCCGAGCGTGTCCGTCACGCCTCCACCCGCGCTGGAGGAGAAGATGAGCGCCGGCGAGTACCTCAAGACACGCGTCACGACGCTCAAACCGCCCATACAGAAGGCGGAGAACCCATTCAAGACGATGCGCCTGCTCAACCGCCTGCAGTGGATGTAGTCCTGGTGGCCTTCATCACGTGGTCCTGGGACGCCTTCGACTTCTTCACCGTGTCCATGACCATCTCGGACTTGGCCGAGGAGTTCGGCAAGTCCAAGACGGACATCACGTGGGGCATCACGCTCGTGCTCATGCTGCGCTCGGTGGGCTCCATCACCTTCGGCATCGCGTCGGATCGCTACGGCCGCAAATGGCCCTTTGTTCTCAATACGTATTGCTTATCATCTTGGAGCTCGCCACGGGCTTCTGCACCAACTATACGCAGTTCCTGTGGGTCCGAGCGTTCTTCGGTATTGCCATGGGCGGCCTGTATGGCAACGTTGCCGCCACCGCGCTCGAGGACTGCCCGCCAGCCGCGCGCGGCATCATCTCCGGCATGATGCAGCAGGGCTACGCGTTCGGCTACTGCTCGCCGTCGTCTTCGCGCGCGCGCTGGTCAACACCACCAGCCATGGCTGGCGCCCGCTCTTCTGGTTCAGTGCCTGCCCACCCATTCTCATCATCATCGCCGCCTGTACTTACCCGAGACCAAGGTGTACCAGGAGCGCCAGGCTGTGCGCGAGGCCACGCCTGATGTCACCAAGACGTTCCTCGCTGAGGGCAAGGTTGCGTTCAAGCGCCACTGGATGCTGCTCACCTACCTGGTCCTGCTCATGGCCGGCTTCAACTTCATGGTGCGTCGTTTCGTGTGGACCACCGGAAGATACGATGTTTACCCTCTAACTTTGATTCGTATTTTTGCTTAAACCACCAAACAGTCCCACGGCTCGCAGGATCTGTACCCGACCATGCTCTCCAACCAGTTCGAGTTCTCGGCCGACGAGGTCACCGTGACACAGGTGGTCGCCAACCTCGGCGCAATCACCGGCGGCACCATTGTTGGCTACTACTCGCAGATCTTCGGCCGCCGCCTCAGCATCATCGTCATGGCCATCATCGGCGCCGCGCTGTTCTACCCGTACAGCTACACGAGCGACCTCACCATCATGATCGCCGCCTTTTTCGAGCAGTTCTGCGTGCAAGGCGCCTGGGGCGTCGTCCCCATCCACCTCATGGAGCTCTCTTGGCCGTCCTACAGCACGCTCATCGTCGGAACGTCTTACCAGCTCGGCAACCTCATCTCGTCGGCCTCGTCAACCATCGAGGCCCATCTGGGCGAGAACTACCCGCTGCCAGCCAACGAGGAGGGCGTCAGCCGCTACGAGTACGGAAAGGTTATCTTCATCTTCATGGCCGTCGTGTACGCCTATCGGTGCTGCTCACGTTCCTCGGCCTCGAGGCGCGCGGCAAGGAATTTGACGTGGCGCACGACCACGACCTAGAGGAGACCGCGCACGTGAACCAGGAGGACCTCGACAAGATCCTGCACAACAACGATGCTGAGCACGACAAGGCCGCCAAGCGCGGCTGAGCCGGTCGTGCCACCAGTGCGAATTAGTGGATCCATACTACATTTTTGCGTAGCTAAAACAACGTGCAACGTATAATTTTACGTTTGACTGACAGAAACGGGTGTCATCTGAAAGACAGCGCGAAATCCGATCTCATTGCCCTTATTAGGTCAGAACTGACAGCCTATCCACCGCTTTGGCCAAAGGTTGGGCTTGAATGCGCTATACCAAGCACGCGAGCTGGTGGGCAACAAATTGAATGGCCGTCAGCGGCGTTCCCCGCACGAGTACATGCACAGATCTTAGCGCTGCCCAGCGACGCAAGTGCTGGCGCCGTACGTAGGCTTCCTAATAGCTGGCATTGGGGCGGCTCAATCGCTGAGCGATGACAATTTGGCGTGGCACGCTGGGTAGCTACTGCACGCTTGCACCTTGCACTTGCGTGCCACGGCCGCCCGGCGATCGCCGAAGCTTCAAGGCATGCCGGCGGTGTCTGCCAGTCTGGGCAAATATTTGTTTTGGCAAGGTATATTGTGTTAGTGTTGCCATTGCTGAAAACGAACTCTAATAACCATTCCAGTCAGGCATTTACATCCTCGCCAGTTTCACAACTTGCTATTCCATTTACGTCGACCCATCATCACTAGCAGTCTCTCCACTGTTCAACGTCCCCGCTCATCTTTTCTTCCACGCCGTTTAACAACCTCTGCTGTTGCGCGTCTCCCGTGTAATCCTCCATTACACTCTTTTTCCAATCCATGGCTTGATTGGCCAACCAATCTGCCATCTTGTTGTGTCTCCTGAAATGGTGCGTCCAGCTGGCCACTCTGCTTATGTCCGCCAGTTGGCTCGTCACATTGTACCAGTGCTTCAACCTCTTTGCTTTCGGCGGTTTCCTCTGCCGCATCAACCTGAGGATCATGTCACTATCGCCCACCACATGCAAGTGTCTCCATCCCTTGACCGCCGCTTGTGCCAGCAATCGGTGAAGACCCACAAACTCCGCGACATTGTTGGTAGTGCTGCGCAGGCCCAATGCGGTCGCCGCCGCCCATAGCGGTCTGCACCCTACACCCTGCGTCATCATCTGCACCACCACACTGCCACTTCCCCCTGGCCCTGGATTTCCCCTGGAACCTCCATCAAAGAACCCCACTCTCGTTGGAGTTGCGAAGGCCGTTGCCTCTAGCAGAATTTCTTCTTGAACCCAATGCTTCCAGACCTCTTCCGCCACCCTTATTCTCGTTATTGTGTTTCTCGTCACCGGCATTAGCCCCATCCGATATCTCACGAATGCTTCCCTGACCGCTCCTCCCGCCCGAGCTATTGTTTCCTTCAAAGTTTGCGCTTTGCCGACCTCCGCGTGGACTCGATCCACATTCCATCGCCAGATAGCCGTTAGCGTAACTATCACACCGACTGCCCATAGGTCCCAACAGTCTGCTGCAGGTCTTCCCAGGGCGCCAATTTCTCTTGTTGCCCCCACTTCACTAACCATGCTGGCATATGTGTGAGCTTGGCGGCGGAGATGTCCGCTATCGCCACGTTCCTCTCCTCTTCGTCTGTGTCAGCTTGCCATCCCCATTTTTTGTTATCAGTGCTTCCCAAAACAGTCTTGCCTCTGGACATCCCCATACCAGGTGAACCGTGCCCCCGACCCCAGTTCCCGCACACCCTGTTGCCTGACACTGAAAGTGGGTCGAGCTCCCTGCCCACATCCGTAGCCTGTTCATCTTGAGTTTATATTCTGCGTGTGGTATGGCGAGACCCCTTCCATGCAATATACCCGTCTCCATGAAATCTGCTTTAGCGCTGCTGCTATGTGTCCGTTTTCCTCCGCAATGCCACCGGCAATTTGATCCAATTTGAGCTTCCCTATCGAATCCCTCTTCCGATTGATGAGCTGTTTGTACTTTCGCCTCGACTGTTTCCACATTCGGTGTCCCGACCATAGCGGCCGCATCCTTGTGATCCAAGGGTGTGGAATAATCCGCACGCCGCCTCTTCCATTTCCAGTAGTCGAGCCACCGCTGCCTCAGCGGGTTCCTCGTTAACACGAGGAAATATAACTTTCACACGTTAAAATCTGACCAACACCATAACCCATCTCCCACAATACGCAGGGACGGGTCAGACTCGGAAGCCCCGCAGCGCCCCGCCCCCCCCGGCCGCGCCCAGTCGCCAATCCTGGTGGCACCGATGCGCACCGGGCTCCATTTAGTGTGGCCCACGCCAAAATAATGTGCTGTCGCAGGGTGCGGTGGACCACACCAGAGAACGTGCTGTGGTGCACGCCACAATCCCCCTGACCAGGAAGCAGCAGCGGCACACCTGGAAGCTTGCAGCGCGTCCAGCACTTAGCCATCGACGATGCCGGGCCTCAGCGCTGCGGAGCTGCCTCCGCAGGCGCTCCACGCAGGCGACGTAATAGAGTACTTCTCGCGCGGTTTCGTGTGGGGGAACAGCAGAGGGTTTCGCCGCGCCGTCGTCACCAGTGTTGACGGCGGCGGCAGCGGTGACTCCCCGATCTCGGTGGACACCTCCGAGGCCATGCCGACCGACATGATGGTCAGGCTGGTCAAGGAGCGGTCCGGCAATCCTGTAGCCGGTCTTTGGCGTAAGACTGCGGGGAGCTGACCGAGTTTGCGGCCGTTGTCGAAGGTCAGCCAGCTCGAGCGCTCAAGCATAACAGCGGGTGTACACAATGCTGTACAACGCCAAGTCTGTCAACGGAAACTACGTCTATGTGGATGCGCTAAGGTGCGGGTCGATAACGCGATTCCTATCGCACTCCTGCCAGCCGAATACCGCGTTCGTGGAGCAGCAGACGCGCTCTCGCGTGCGGGTCTTGGTGAAGATGCTCAAGAACGTGGCGGCTGGCGCGCAATTGACCGTCCACTACGGGAACGAGCGCTGGTTCAAGTGCGCGTGCGACGGTTGCTGGGCAAACCGCACTGAGATCGACGGTGACAGTGAAGAAGAGTAAGGAGACGAACTTCCTCGCGTGTATCACATTGGTATAGTGCTAATATCTAATGATATCTGAAGGCGCGACCATTGTTTTATTTGTTTGTGTGCGCATTGAAGTGAATACAGCGCAGACACTTACGTCCTCGCATACATGTAGAAGGATACGATCTAGCATGCATGTATGTTAGGCAGCATAGCCACTGGCTGAAGATGTATAGTCGCTGGGTCACACGAGGCTGAGCACGGGTCCAATGCTCGCCGGTCGGCCGATGTCCGGGAGCACGGCAATTTCACCTCGCTTCCTCTTACGTCTGCTTACCAGCACCTCCCGGTCTCTGCTGACGACGTGGGCGGTGACACGCAGGGCGAACAGGACGTGGACACAGGCCCCGAATGCAAACCAATATGAACACGGGCACCATTGGCGCAGTACGTCAACTGGCCACCCGTCGGTTGGTTCTCCCTCGAACTCCTTCCTAGCGTAGTTAGAGCCCATTTGGGCAGTCACCGCGATGGCTTCGACACTGCGCTTGTTTGGCGCAACAGCCACACGAGGCGCAGGTAGCGAGATGACACGCAGAATGCAACAGGAGCCACCGCGCATAGCATCCACATCTTGGTGCTCCACCACGCCCAGTAACTTCAAGCGGACCAGCTCGGACACCCTGCGTGCGAGGGTTGGAGCTGGGCACACGGTGAACTCAAAAGCGCGGGCACTACTCGATTAATCTTGGCAGCACGCAGTCAGCTCTCTCAAGAGTGTCCCCATCTTGAGCCGGCGACGCAGCGTTGTAGTCCCGCTTTAACAACGCGTTGAAAGCCTCGGCGGGGTTGTTTGTGGAGGCGAGGCCCGTAGGCGTGGCGAACACCTGCCACGCCTGGAAGTGGCCAGTCAGCCACTGAGCGCGGCAGTATTGCGCGAACGGAACTAACAGCGGGTCACTCATCCAGGCTTGTAAGATGGGACGCAGCATACCCAAATACTCCGTCTGGCTGCGCGCGAAGTGCAGGTCGTATAGCTCTCGTAGTACTCTTGCTTGTGCTTGCGAGGAACGAAGCTTCATCCGCTCCTGGATGTGCTTCATGACGTGAAAGAAGCACATCAGGAAGCGGTACTGGGATTGTCGCCGAAAACCGCAGCGAGGGCGTTGCATTGAGCCCTGTCGCCGTCCACCATAGCGTAGTTGACAGTTAGGTGCTTCCCAGATACCCAGAAGTACACGCGGCGTAGGGACAGCAGAGCTTCCTGGAACATCGGCTGCGTTTCGTTCGACATCACGAACAGGGCCACCAGGTGGAACCTCCGCGACCGGTCCGAAACCCCCACCACCAGGACGGGGTAGCCGCTCTGGTTGGTGTTGTACGTCCCGTCCAGGTGGAGGATGAAGGCCTCGGGCGGGACGGTCAGGCGCAGCATGAGCGCCTTCGTGGAGATGCCCACTAAAAACGGCTTCAGGTCCGACCCGTTGCCCACGATGGGCTTGATCAAATTGTGCATGCGCCAGGCGAAAGTGAAGGCCTGGGTCATGGGCTCGGACCCGGAGTACGCGCGCTCGTGGATCCAGGCCGTGAGGTCCCCCACGCGGTCGTGGTTCTCCATTTGAGTGCGGCTGTAATGATTGACAAAGTTTTGAACCGTCTTGAGGCCAGGTAACTCCTCCAGGGGGGTCGCAAATTTGCGCGACAGCGCATGTCGGATGCGCACCGGCCGCAGGTGGCTCTCCGCCAGGTCGCGGCAGAACGCCTTGTGCGCCAGGGTGAGCTTCTTGGGCGCTGGCGAGGGGGCGGCCGAGTTGTGCTCGCCGTACTCGAACACAGATACCTTCTCCGTGCTCAAGCACGTGAGCATCTTCCCCCGCCACGCGCGCACTTGATCGGGCTCGCCGCGGCGCCTGAATCGGCACTGCATTCTAGCAGGCGATAGCGCATATTGTGCTCCGCGCTGAGGCACATGGTGCACCCCATAGCGTTGCTCTTGTCGATATCAAATGCCTTTAGCTTTGACACCACCGCCTCGGCTTCGGCCGCGTCTGCCTCCACCGCGACATCTCGCCATTGAACACGCCTCGGCATGCTCGCCGTTCCTTTCGGGAATGTCGTGGGCCACACCACAAATGGCCGGCAGGCCGCCAGCCGCAGAGCCACACATTTACCCTACCCGCAGCCTTTTTGCGCGCTTCCCCCAGCGTCACCTCGTATGGTGCTGGCAGTGTCTGGGAGGGTGCTCACCAGTTTCTATGGTGCCCACGCAGACCTATTGTGCTGGTACGGCACTGTATGGTGTGCGTGAGGCGTTCTCCGTTAACACGCCATTGTACAACTGTTTCCTGCGTTCCCCATGTGTGAGTGATCTCCGGGTCCGCTTTACCTCCTACTTCGAAGATATGGTGGGGATCCTCTCCTTGTGTTCCACTTGCAGCACATTTCCCGCCGCGTGGGCTCCTATGAGACCCGGGAAGTTCGCTACTATGTTCAAGCACACTTCGCGGAAACAATGCGCTACTCTACCCTGCATGGGAAGCGCATGTGTGAGTGGCATGAAACACACTGCGCCTCCTTCCTCGTGCGTGATGATCAGGACTTGCCCGACAGTTCGGCTCGCCGTCGCTTTGTATAGCAGGTGGAAGTGCTTCCAGGTGACCTCTTCACCTTGCGGATGCCCACGCATAGTTGCCCAAGTCCAAGAGCATGAATGGTTTCCACTGAAAGTGTTCCGTGCTCATGTGTCTGTTTCAGTTTGCACGAATTCAACCTCGGTCTTGCTCTGCCTTCGCATGATATCACCAAACCTGCTCGCATCCGTCTTGTAGTCGTTCCATTGCTAAGTCTAAGCTCGGCTCTCATATCCGATATTTCTTGCCTATCCCCTCGCCGTACCCCCGTCAGCTCCGAAAACAGGAGTTCTGTCCATGGTCGCCCCGTTCCCCACAAAGCTTTCTCAAGCGCTTCAGCAGGTCTGCTACGATGCGGCACGAGGTGGCTGGCGTCTCCTCTGTCCCGTGTCTGCAAAATGTCCCCTATTATCTGCATCTGCGGCCTAGTCGCCAAGGCCCATTCCCCCACCACCATTGCACTTAGGGCCTTCAACTCCGTAACGATGTTGGGCAGCCCAATGGGCAAAGAAAAGTTGGCACCGTATCCCGGATACCGCGGCAGGCGAAGGCCTGGGTTTGCTGCCTCCCTAGGCAGCAAACCCAGGCCTTCAGAGTCGGCTCTGAAGACTCCGTCTTAAAGAGTGCGAGTACCGTAGGTGGTACAGTAGCAGCCAGCTCCGCAGACCCAAGCATATGATTTGCGGGAGGTGGCCGCGCTCACGCGGTTTAACATCGTCGTACAGAGATTCTTGGCGCCGGCCCAGCGCCAACCTGCGCGTTGGCATCGCTCTAGGGCGCCATGACGGCGGCCATGTTGGGCAGCGCAGCGTGAGTGCCGTAGGGGGCCGGCGAGGCTCCGCCAGGCCTCGCCCCCGGTTTCCGCTTCGTCGTCGTTTCTGAACCTTGAGAAGGGCCATTTTGAGCAAAATCCGGTGATGTGCAACAGATGGGCTTTCTGAAGCGCCCGCCTCTGTTTTGTTGCTGTGTCCCTTTCAGCCGCAAACTACCCTGGGAAAATGTTCGGCGCCCAGCGTGCTCGGAAGCCTCGCAAGCGCTTGCCAGTGACGACATAGCGGAGCTTCCACCTCCGACTAAGGCGTTTGCTCATAGTCGAGGGGTAGTCGATGCGCCAGGGTTCGGAGCGGAGGCCGACGTGCTAGATCGTCCCCCAGAACAAGCGACAATTTTGTTGAAAAATAGCCCTGAAATGGACACCTTCAACTTCAGCCACTCGTCCTTGATGCACTTGCGCGCCCGCGTTCTGCACACCCACCACCGCCGGAGACTAACGCGATCGACGCAAGGCTCCTTTCGCTTCAGGCTGCGGTTGTTCAACCAGGATGATCTGATCGATGCCTCCGCTCTCCGGCCTTGGCGTCCTTCGCCGGCTTGCGCGAGCTGCAAGATGCCGGGCATTCCCCAATCGGCCGGCTCGAGCGCAACCGCGGTCAACCACTTCGAATCCTGCGACCATGCCCGCCGATAACAAGTCCGTGCCGGCTTCCCCGGTGGACGCCGCCTACGCGGAGGTCTCAACACCCCAGATCCACAGCACGGTGCTCGAGCCGGAGGATATGGAGACTCGCCTTCACGTCCAGCCCACCTACATCCTGTGGACGAGTGCTTTGCTCGCCTTCGTTCTGCCGCTGCAGTACGGTTGGTCGACCTCGCAGCTCAACCTGCACAAGTTTAACAACGTCGAAGAATGCAATGCCCGCCCGGTCGCTGAAGGAACTTGCATCATGTTCCCCGGCCACACCAAATTCCAGTGGACAATCGTCGTCAACGCGTGGATCTTCGGTGGAATGATTGGTGCTGGTCTCGTTGGCAAGTTCGCTGACCGGTTTGGCCGCAAGCAGGTCCTGCTCTACAACTGTGGTTTCATCGTCGCCGGAGCAATTATCATGGCCGTGGTGTCGAACCTGTGGGTGTTCGCGGTTGGTCGTCTGCTTGCTGGTATCGCGTCGGGTGCGACGACGGGCAATGTCGGCGGCTACATCAACGAGATTTCGCCGCCCCACCTCCGCTCGGTGCTTGGTGCTATTCTCCACAGTGGCATTACAGTCGGCATCTTGTTGGTCGCGACGACGTTCTTCTACATGGACTTCAGCAACGGCTGGCGCTACATTGCTGCGTTCCCGATCGTGCTGGCGGCCATTTTCTTGAGCATGTCGCCGTTCCTGATGGTGGAGTCGCCCGTGTGGCTGCTGATGAAGGGCCGTCGTGCTGAGGCGGAAGCTGTTCTTACTCGTTTGTTCGGCGCGGAGGGTGTTCCTGTGGCTCTGGAGTGGATCGAGTCGAAGCGCAAGCACGACATGGAGATGCAGTCGGGCACGTGGAGCGAGACTGGCAATGAGGTTGTCCGCAGCGGCAAGGGTGTTCCCTTCTCTGAGCTGATCGCCCCTCCTCTTCGACGCCAGTTCGTTATCGCCATTGGTGTTGCTTGCATGCAGAAGATCACGGGTATCAACACGGTGTTCTACTACTCGTCGGACCTGTTTAGCCAGGCTGGTCTGAGCAACGCTCGTGTGAGTACGGTGGCCATCGACATCGTGAACATGCTGCCGACGCTTGTGTCTGGATTCTTCGCCTCGCGCTTCGGTAACCGTCGCATGCTGCTGTGTGGTCTGGCTGGTATGTTCATCAGTGCTATCGGTGTGACGCTTGCGCTGTCGCTCGACTGGTCGGCTCTGTCGATTCTGTTCATTGCGACGTACGTCGGTTCGTTTGGCGTGAGTCTCGGCCCGCTGATGTATGTGGTGATCGCCGACATCTTCCCGGACTACGCTCGTGCTACTGTGACGTCAATCGGTGTGATGGTCGCTTGGACGGCCAACCTTATCGTGGGTGTGGGCTACCCGTATATCTCGAGTGCGCTGGGCGATCTGGCGTACCTGCCGTTTGTGGTGCTTCTGGCGATTTCGTTCGTGTTCCTGTTCGCGCTGCTGCCGGAGACGTCGGGCAAGACGAATGAGGAGATCCAGGACGAGTTCCGCGCCATCCGCCAGAAGAAGCGCCGCGCTGCTGCCGCTGCTGCAAACTAGTGTACTGTAGTTACCAAGGGCATGAAGGAGGTTGCAAATACAGTATACGTTTTTAATGAGCTGGATTAATTTTACGTTTTTAATGAGCTGGATTAATCTTCTTCGTTAAACAAGAAGTCCGAGTTGGACCCTCGGAGACATGTTGTGATATCGTGCGAACTTAGTTCATACACTGAGGAATTACCTTATCCAAGTGGATGTCCACTTGGATTTTTTCCAGAGATCGCGAGCAACCCACTCACTTAAGCTGAAAATCGCAAAATGCAAAATTCGAGAACTATGTATATAGCATGAACCGTCAGCGGCAAAGCTATAGCGTCGTCGCTGACGACCAGCCAGCAGCCACTGCAGGACTATGTTGTCAACGCCCGAGTCGCCCACTGTGTGGTGGCAACAGCTGCGGCGATTGAAAATGTCTGTCCGGTTGGTCTTAGCCACTGTAACCCTTTGCATTTGGGGGAGACATGGAGGCATGGATCCTTAAGGACGGCTAATAATACTGGCACCTGAGTGCGGCTAACAATACCTGAGTGCGGCTTTAGGTTTGAGATGATGCAAGGGCAGCATGACCAAAAAAACTTGAGTGCGACCGACATTCTGTCGTGGCCCGAGCTGCCACGCGAGGCGCTCAACTAAGCGCGCTATCCTGCAGTGCTTTAGAAAGACTGGCGTTCAAGCGGCCGAAGCCTGGGCTGCGGTGGGTGATAAGACATGTCAGAAGGAATAATAAATGCCGCATTCTTCATGTACTTGCATAAGCATCAAGATTATCCCATGGGAAAAATCCAAGTGGACATCCACTTGGATAAGGTACTTCCTCCTATCGAGCACCTTCTTGTCTTTGGGCTCTGCGAGGTGACAGGGCGCACGACGCACAACGCAGTTGAAGCGAACGAAGACCCAACTTGTTTAATGGCTTGCCCGTGCCGTGGGTAGGGCCTACTGTACACCTATTTCTGCACCTTCCGTCATGCCGGCGTGGATGAAGTTGGTAGCGATCAAAGGCGCGCACTCCAAGGTGATCGGTCGCCTTATGCCGATCCAAGGGCCCAACAACTGAGTGTCTGCTTGCCCAGTTTCAGAAAGGAGGGGTGAATGTGATGTAGAAAAGACCAACGGAGGTGGGCGTGTGCGAGGTCGCGTAGCCACAGCGAACCCGCGCGGTATTTGCGGAGCGGGCCCAGCATCAGCGAGCCGAGCAATGTACATGTAATGACCAGATTTTAGAATCTTTTTACGCAGGAGCGCAGCGGAGCAAAGATGTCATCCCTTTTCGCGGGAAGCCCATCCCAGGATATAACTTGTAGCGACTCCATTTCACTGGATTAAACTATAGTTGTCCAAACTCCCCGGCACAAGACGGGCCCGTAGCCTAGTCTTCATCCATTCGCCTGACGATCGTTCCGATCGGGGGGGGGGGCAGGCAGCGTGCACTTGCGATAATGCTATCATAGAAAATACGTTTCCTGCCACGATGGGCTGCTTCGATCACTTGGATTTCCACCCCGTCTATTTCGCCAGTTGTGCTAATTGTAATCCCGCAGAATATTACCTCGTCGATTGCCAGGGATACATGCAGACTAACAGCATCGCGGGGGTCCAGCACCTCGAGTAAGTTGTTCTTAGTCGAACTGCTACATGGTAACCCAACTTCCGTGTTCTTCTCGCTGCAGTTTACTCTGTTGCACACTTCTTTCAACTGAGACGGGGATCCCTGACAAATGTTGCCATTTTGGTTGGTACATGTACGTGAACTGTAGCGTAATCTTTCCCTGAGCGCAACTGGATGCCTAGAATCTTACTGTGCTGTAAGTCGCGGAGTTCACAGCAAACGTCACAGGGTTTTCTTTCACGCTGTACATTCAACGGTACATGTACACGACGGTGCTGCAAGTTGCAGCCTGCAACAAGTCGACTTTTTTGCCGGAGTGAAAATCGACAAAACCCGCAAATCCTTTCTTGGCTGGGCAAGCGCAGGTTGACCTCATAAACGGGCGAGGAGCTTGAACGACGACCAGCAAGGTTTGGTGCGAACCAACTACTTTTGCAGCCGGGATTCTTCGCGAGATAACTCGTCAAACATAACTCGTCAAACCACTGCAGTAGAACCCGAGTCACATTGCCAGCAACAATATGCGCAGACAGCACCAATGACAACAACTACACATACCGGTACATGTTGCCTGGTTGCCGTGCCAACAGCTTTAGCCGGACCTGCTGGCGGCACTGCTGCCAGTTATCACGCTGGATCTGCTACGCGGTGTCTCGTGCAAACCTCGTCTCAGCGCGAGTATAATACCGCACCGACGGTACAAACACAGTCAATCGCCGCTTCTGTACCGTCACCAGCGCCGCAGCCTAGCTCCCGCGCATATCACTGCTGCGCCGCTCGCTCGCTGGTGATAATGGAGGGCGCGGGTGTCCTATCTCGGGCCTTGAATGCAAATCCATGCAAGGACCCTGCCCCCCCCTACGCGATCGGACCAAACAGCCTGGGACCCCAGCAGTTGGCGGAGCCCCACTCCTTTCATTCGCCATTTGGCTTCCTTGATCGCACCCCAGTCGTCCGTATTCAGCCATCCAGTTCAGCATCATGGCGATCGAGACGAAGTCCCCCACTGCGTCGCCTGCTACCAAGGACCCAGCCTACGTGGAGGTCTCAACGCCCAATGCAGAGCTCCAGCAGATTGGCCAAGAGCCTGCAGAGACTCGCCTTCGCGTCAACCCAACTTACATCCTGTGGACGAGCGCTATGCTCGCCTTCGTCCTGCCGCTTCAGTTCGGTTGGTCGACCTCGCAGCTTAACTACCGCAAATTTAACAACGTCGAAGAATGCAACGCCCGCCCGGTCGCTGAAGGAACTTGCATTATGTTCCCCGGCCACACCAAGCTCCAGTGGACAATCGTCGTCAACGCGTGGATTGTGGGAGGCATGATCGGATCTGGCCTCGTTGGCAAGTTCGCCGACAAGTTAGGCCGCAAGCAGGTCCTGCTCTACAACTGTGGTTTCATCGTCGCCGGAGCAATTATCATGGCCGTGGTGTCGAACCTGTGGGTGTTCGCGTTTGGTCGTCTGCTTGCTGGTATCGCGTCGGGTGCGACGACGGGCAACGTTGGCGGCTACATGAATGAAATCTCTCCGCCTCACCTTCGATCGGTGCTTGGTGCTGTTCTCCACAGTGGCATTACAGTCGGCATCTTGCTGGGCGCGACGACGTTCTTCTACATGGATTTCAGCAACGGCTGGCGCTACATTGCTGCGTTCCCGATCGTGCTGGCGGCCATTTTCTTGAGCATGTCGCCGTTCCTGATGGTGGAGTCGCCCGTGTGGCTGCTGATGAAGGGCCGTCGTGCTGAGGCGGAAGCTGTTCTTACTCGTTTGTTCGGCGCGGAGGGTGTTCCTGTGGCTCTGGAGTGGATCGAGTCGAAGCGCAAACATGACATGGAGATGCAGTCGGGCACGTGGAGCGAGACTGGCAACGACGTTGTTCGCAACGGCAAGGGTGTTCCCTTCTCTGAGCTGATCGCCCCTCCTCTTCGCCGTCAGTTCATCATTGCATTCGGCGTGGCAGTTATGCAGAAGATCACGGGTATCAACACGGTGTTCTACTACTCGTCGGACCTGTTCAGCCAGGCTGGTCTGAGTAACGTTCGCGTTAGCGCCGTGGTCATCGACATCGTGAACATGCTGCCGACGCTTGTGTCTGGATTCTTCGCCTCGCGCTTCGGTAACCGTCGCATGCTGCTGTGTGGTCTTGCTGGCATGTTCGTTAGTGCTATCGGTGTGACGCTTGCGCTGTCGTTCAACTGGTCGGCTCTGTCGATCCTGTTCATTGCGACGTACGTCGGTTCGTTTGGCGTGAGTCTCGGCCCGCTGATGTACGTGGTGATCGCCGACATCTTCCCGGACTACGCTCGTGCTTCCGTGACGTCCATCTGCGTGCTCACGGCCTGGTCTGCCAACCTTATCGTCGGTGTGGGCTACCCGTACATTTCGAGCGCGCTGGACGACCTGGCGTACCTGCCGTTTGTGGTGCTTCTGGCGATTTCGTTCGTGTTCCTGTTCGCGCTGCTGCCGGAGACCTCGGGCAAGACGAACGAGGAGATCCAGGACGAGTTCCGCGCCATCCGCCAGAAGAAGCGCCGCGCGGACGAAAACCAATAGTACTGCGCTGCAGCGTTGCTATTATCATCAAAACAAATAAAAACTTTCATTTCGTTTCGTGAGAAGAGCTCTTGTGCGCGACTAGAAAGTTGAAGTTGGTTGGCTCCGTCTCAGCTTTGGTGTGAACCACGTTTGTCAGTGTGGGCCACACTTGCGATCGTCCAGCAGGAAATCAGGTGATCGCTCAAAGTCTCCGCCTGCTGCAGGAGCTCACCAAATGGGGTCCAAGCACTCGCGCCCCTCGCAGCCGTCGGATGGCCAGCCTCGTCCAGATGGCGCCTACCCCCGCGACAATCATCAGGAGGACGATGGTATATCGGCGGAGGCGCGCGCCGAGTTCACGGTTGACGACATCCGCAGCGCGGAGAACACGCGCCGCGCGCAGTCGCTCCGAGACAGTGACTTTGATCGCTTCTGCAAGTACCGCAACTACTTCAAGAACCACCACATGTCGCTGGCCCGGGAGGTGGGCCGCAAGACCAACAAGAGCAAGGCAGAGCTGCTGCGCTGGGTCGATGACGCCGTGGGGCCGCTGGACGGTGGCGAGCACTTCACCAAGGACGAGATCCTGGAGATCGCCATGGTGTCAGCAGCACTGACCGAGTACAGCGAGAAGACGCTGGCCGCCATGTACGACAGGGGCGAGCTGGACTTGTTGCCTAACGTGCCGCTGCACACGCACAACCTGCGCATGCCCGCCAAGCAGCAGGCGTGTCGCGACAGTTCGGACGCTGCCAACAAGGACAAGCTGGAGGCGGCACACTACATCGGACTCGAGGTCATGCTGCGGCTGAACGAGCGCCTGCCGGTGGAGCAGCGCATGGGCGAGGAGCTGCGTGAGATCCTCAACCACCCGAGCAACCTCCGGCTCATGCTGGCGACGAGTAACCAGGTGCTGCACAAGAAGGTGGACGCCATTCTCATCAACGCTCAAGATGCGCCCTCGTCGTCCGAACCAACCACAATTAAAAGTAAACCGCCGCACAAGATCTCGGCACGAGAGTACGACCGACTGGTCCAAATCGCCAAGCATGCTCAGGACGAGGGCTTCCAAGATGCCATGATCGCAGCCAACGGCTACTACTTATACGCGAGCTTACGCCAGCAGTTCAATCGGCTGGATGTTGGCGATCGCTCCAAGTTGTGGGATACTGAAAAGGATAAACGCGAGCTCCGCTCCCCCCCTCGGTCCAGATTCCGTTCCCCGTCACCAGCGCCACACCGACCAAGGACGCCTCCATCGCCAGAGAAGAAAAGAGATCCGGTACCTAGAACCGCGCAAGACTCATCAACCACGAATGCGCCGGACAAGAAACACCGAAACCCCTTCTCTCGGTTGGCAGCGAAAATATTCCGCTCACACAGCAAGAAGAAGAAGAAGCACGCGCCGGCCACGGCGCGATCCGCTTCAACCACAGCGCGGAGGCCTCAAGAGCCCTCGCACTCCGCCAAGCCGAAGATCCCAGTCCGTGCTACAAACAAGAACCCTGTGCCGTCGACGAATGCTAAACGTCCAACTGGCACGACGAACAAGCCAAACCAGAAGAACAAAGGGAAATCCCGCCCTCCTGCATCAGCAAGGAAGTCAGGCCACCCCTCAAACCAAGAGTCTGCTTCAGGCAGTGACTCCTCAGCTGACGACAGCGACTACGTTGACGCGGACCCTGACGAAGACGACAACCAAATTGACCAAGTCCTCCAGGTTGGCCCTCGCGGGGGGAAATACTATATTAACGCCGCTGGCAGGAAAGTGTACGTCAAGTGAGCAGCCCTTATTGCGGCCTCACCCCGACATGATCGTGAAAAAAAAGTTAATCAAATTCGATCGAAATAATCCTCTATTGAGAAAATTACTAGTCCTCGCGATGGTCGTCGGCGTGTGATGTGATGCGCGGTTAGTTACTGGCATCATATCCGTCGATTGCCTCGTTGGCGAGGCGGTCGGCGGCGACGTTATCCCCCCGCAGCACGTGCGAGAACGTAACATGTGGCAATGCGGCGCTGAGTTCCTGGCACTGCTGGTGCAGCGCACGCAGGTTGGCCGCCTTGACGCGGTACTGGCCCTGCATTTGCCGCACGATAAGCTGCGAGTCCATGTGAACGTGGACGTGCGTGGCCTGCAGCCTCTGCGCTAGCCGCAACGCCAGCATGAGCCCGTGGTACTCGGCCGCGTTGTTCGTCTCCCGGTCGCCTACGTACTGGGTGTCCGAGACCAACACGCGGCCCGTGGCCGGCTCCACCAGTAGCGCGCCGCAGCCGCTGCGTCCAGGGTTGCCGCGAGATGCACCATCCGCGTAGGCGAGCACGCTCAGTGGCGTAGCGCTTTTGGTGGAGAAGCAGCGGAGCGACCGGCATGGCGCGCGAGCAGAGCAGAACCTCCTCATGTCGGTCTCCTCCCCAACTATTTTTTTTGACGTATCATGTGTTTTGGCCCAGCATAGACACCGCGCCATACACTATCGCAGCGATTGGCCAAAACAAAAACGCCCACCAAATCCGTGTGTTTTAAAAATCGGCCCCAGGTTGTGAAACTGGGACTTTTGGTGAATGAAAACCCACCCATTCAAAATAAATGGTGGTCAATGAACAGTGGAGCGATTCCTGACGTTTTGTGTGTCACAAACTCAAATTTATGGCTCTCAAATTAATTTGGGAAAGTGTGCATCCCCCCATGAATAAACCAACAAAAATCGGGCGATGTATCCATTTGTTTCGGCAGGTTTTCTCAAATATATGTTTTTTGAAAGGTCTGTGCGCCTCAAAATCAAAATCAAATCTACCCGAGGGGGGGCAAATTCTAAATTTGAAACGCTCTCGACGGTTTGATGAACAAAACCCTGGTCCGTTTATGCACGTTCGTAATTTGATTTTGCTTTTGAGAGACACAAAAAGCCTGCGGGAATCGCTCCAGTAGAGAGTTTCCCAATAAAACTTATCGTTTTAAACGGAATATCATCTTAACCCCCAACATTCAAGATAGTATATAGCAACATCGCTTTTAGCACTTTTCTTCTGACATGTTGTAAAAAATAACATACATTTGTATGGGTTTCAGCGCGGTTGCACGCGGCAGAAGTCGGAATTAAAGAGTGAAAATATATAGTGATATTTCCCAACTATAAATATTTATTATTGGTGCGCTGGACTCAAATAAAATATAAATTTGCCTAATATTGACAATACATATCATAATAGTGGCGTTTTAGACTTGCGTACAAAAGCATACAAAAACATAGCTTTGACGGCGTTCTATCATTTACAACAGGGTACTTTTCTTGAATTATTTTGCTCTATCCGCCATGGATAACGGTATAGGAGTAACTTTCTGTATCGTGTTCGCTTCGAGCCTTTCAACACTCAAAATGCTTTTCACCAGAGTTCAATGCTCGACGATATTTTCATTCTTTATCATATCTGACTTTTGAGCCCAGGTCGCACCAGGGTAGTGTATTGCCAGACTGTTAGTGCCAACTAACAGTCTGGCAATACCAAATCATAGATCGTCAACACTACCGGGTAAACAAACATATAGCTACGGTACTCTGGGAAATTTGGCTTCATCCCCCTCTAATCCGATATCGTGTTTCTTTTGTACGCCAATGCAATAAAATTGGGGACCCGGGTTGGTGGGAACAAAAACCATTTTTTTGCCATAAAGGAGATCGAATTTGGCATTTCTAACACCGCCATCGGATCCGCAAGACGATTTTACACCATAAAACCTAAATTACCAAAAATGACTTTTTGAATTTCTTGAGGGGGCACCTTTTTCAAACCGCTGCCGTTTGGCGGGAAATTTGAAATTTGAACGAACCAGCACACCAAAATGAAGAGGAGATCGCGCGCTTCGTCGTGGTCCCTCAGATGCGATTTGAACGAAATGTATGTAAGGATCGTTTCGTCTCGCGCGGTCTCATATCCATATTTTCAAATTATCTCCCAAGCTCAATGACCAGACAAGACCGATGACGAGGACGAAGACCCGCAAGAAGAGCCAGACCCGCAAGACGATCGACCTGAAGCCGAGCACGCCAAGAGGATCGCAGCGATCCGCGAAATGGCTGACAAGATCGCCTCACTCAAGGAAAACAAGGCTGCGCGCAAGCTTGAGCGGCTCAAGGCTCTGGCCGACTCGAGCAGCCAGAAGCGCACCCACAGCGCTGCCTTTGGAGATTTCTTGTGGAGAGATGCCATCGAGAATGTCTATTGCGACAGCAATGGCAACTTGCCCATGTTCGTGCTACCTGTCACCCCGCTTCCAAAAGAAACCGAATGCGCCATGATTGCGTCTGTGAAGAAAACCTTGAGGACTGGCAAGATCAAGTTCATCGACGTGGCCTCTGAGGCTGAAAAGTTGGCGTTGACGGACAGCTTGATGGAACGCGTCGTCGACGCATGCAACGTCTCAGACAACGTCACCATCCGCCGCGAGTTCACAGTTAGTCGGGTGGATCGCCTGGTGACGAAGCGGGGACATAAAGTATTGATTTTGGAATGCAAAAAGAAGATTTCAACAAGGGAGCAGTTGCTACGGAGGCGATGCTGCTCGAGCAGCTCAAGACCAATCCAGGTTTCGATGAACCTGTGTACGGCGTGGTTTCAAACTTCCTGTCGTGGCACATCATGGAGCTGACGCCGCGACGTGCGCGATTCTTCGCCACATACATCGCGCCCGGAGAATGACGAGCTGTTCGAACATCTCCGCAAGATCTCTGCTTTCGCTGCTTCAAGCGCAGAGCGAACAGAGAAAAAGATAACGGTTTAGTTCACGTATTTTTATTTCAAATTTCAACGACCATTGCGAATCCAGCTTAATGTGCCTGCCCGAGGACACCTTCAGATAAAAGTTTACCGTCTTGGGTACGTCTTTCTTTTCATTGTAGCGCTTTGCCAGCATCGAGGCGTGGATGCGCACACGGTGATCTTTCTCGAAATTCGGGCTGTACGAGCCGCTAGCTGCGTCTATGAGCGCAACGGGTACGGTGAACACACTCTCGTAGTGCGATGCGTTTCCGTTGGACTCGGTCACGATGAGACTGGCGTCGTAGTTGTACTTTATTATATCGCTGCACACGAAGAGATACTCGCCAATGTACGCCCGCTCGAAAATACGCGCAGGAAGCACGCTGGCGATGGTCTTGTGGCCTAGATAGTTTTTTTTGCGGAACCCAAGCACGCGGTGCAGCGACCCGTAGTTGTTCGTCGAGTCGGCGGCGTGGTGAAGCCGGAACCCGATACCGAAGCGCGCGCCAGTGCTGTTACTGATTGCGAACCTGTACTCACGTGGATCAAACTCAACCGAAAACACGGGCGTGTCGGCAAAACTCGCGGAGTACCGGTTGATCTCGGTCTCGAGTAGTACTATGAACTCGCGCACGTTGGTGATGTACCCGTTCGCGACGGGCAAGCTGATGGTAGCGTCGCGTGGATCGATGTAGTTCACGACGAGCTCGTCGTGACTGTCATACAGATCCATCTTGCAGGCGACGTCGGTTGGCTGGTCGAACGTCTTGAAGACCGGTCATACGCCCTGTTCGATATGTGAATGGACTCGTACGCACTCACGGGGGGAACGTTTCCGCCCTGATACGAGAACGAGTGCGTGTACACCCCATTACCGAATCCGGTCAGCGGCCCCAGAGATCGTTTCGAAGAGAAGTCAAGCACGAAGTTTGTGTTGTTGGATGTGAAGATGACGTAGCGGCAGAGCGTGTCCGAGTTGTCGCGGTACACGTCGCCCGACGAGATGGTGATGTTGTCGACGTACACTTGAAACACCGAAGTTCCTAGCGCGGAGTTTATGCTGGATGAGATTAGCACAGCCAGATCCAGGTCCGTGCGCGGGATGGCTGACCGCCCTTTGTCAATGTCAAGAGTAACGACGGTGGCGGCCGCCGATTCGGGGTACGTCACGCTGAACTCGGCGTTTGAGATTCCGACGGTTTCCAGATCAAAGTCGATTGACAAGTGGCGCAGATTGATCGCCTCCACGCGCCCGCTGAAGATCGAGTCGGGCAGTGTGATGGAGATATCGTTACTGGCATTGGCGGAGCTCTGGTCTCGATGCAGGTTGTTAACAACAAAGGTTCGCACATCCGTTGGCATTTTTCTATTATTATCGCTGGCAGTGACAATGTCACCTCTTGAAATATCCAAAACTACGTAGCTACCGTTCAGACGGTAAGGATAAAAAAGTCGTGGAGATGAGAAAGTCTTCACCCAAAGGTAGTAGGTAACTACCAAAAAATCGTGGAGATGAGAGAGATGAGAAAGTCTTCACCCAAAGGTAGTTACCTACTACCTTTGGGTGAAGACTTTCTCATCTCCACGACTTTTTTGGTAGTTACCTACTACCTTTGGGTGAAGACTTTCTCATCTCCACGATTTTTTGGTAGTTACCTACTACCTTTGGGTGAAGATTTTCTCATCTCCACGATTTTTTTATCCTTACCGTCTGAACGGTTCCATGCGTCCTCGCCCTTGCACCTCGCTCTTTAACAGCTCCAGCATGTTGATCGCCGCGTTTACATCTCGATCCCAGAAGTTGGCCTTGCATCCACTGTTGGTACAGCGCAAGACGTTCCGGGTGCACTTGAGACCGTGAGTTCGGGAAGTAGGCGACAAAAAGCCATTTACCGTCCATTTGTTGTACAAGGTATTTGTATGATCAACTGTAACATTTCGTCTGTCCAATGCGCAAGCAATCAGCGGAGTAATTACTGTTTTTACGTAAAAAGGTTTTGGCGCCAACTTTTACAACCACTTCGGGTTTGTCGCTATGAAGCGCAATCGCAGCCAAGTTGAAATCATCGATCTTGTCGGAAACGATGACGACGTTCCAGAGATAAAAAAGATCAAACTCGAGAAGAAGCCCTTTGAAGTGGACGAAGCCGACGCCAATGCACTGGAAGTCAAGTTCACTGCATTGAAGGCGAGGAACAAGAAGTCGATTGCAACCATGAAGCAGAAGTTTAAAGAACGGAATGCAGCGATGAAGCAGAGGCTCGAGAAGGCGGAAGCAGACGCCAAGGATCTAGAACTCAAAGCGTCCGTGGTGAAGCTGGAGAATGCAGCGGTGAAGCGCCAGTGTCAAGAAACGGAGCTGGAGAACGAGAAGAAAATCGCAACGATGGAGCAGAAGGTGAAAGCGGTGGAAGCAGAGAACGAGAAGAAAAACGCAACGATGGAGCAGAGGGTGAAAGCGGTGGAAGCAGAGAACCAGAAGGACGTCAAATACGCTGAAATGAAGAAGCAACTCAGTGATGCAATGTTCGACAACGAAATCGACGAAAAAGTGATCTTCAAAGCGTACAAGCAGATTGGGCAACTTGAACGAGATTTGGAATCTGCAAAATTGGGCAAGGCCGATGACAAGGATCCGAGCAAGGCCGATGACAAGGATCCGAGCAAGGGGAAATCCCGCCTGTTAGGCTGCTCGAGCGAGCTGATCTCCAAGATCGAGTCTGGCATCATCGACAACAGTGTAGTCACCATGGACAGCATCGCCGGTCTCGAGTTTGTGAAAAAGTGTATCAACGAGCTCGTCGTGTGGCCCATGAGCCGACCGGACATCTTCACCGGCTTACGCGCGTTGCCCCGAGGACTGTTGCTGTTTGGTCCGCCCGGAACCGGCAAGACGATGATTTTGGCAAGGCAATTGCGAATCTTCTTCTACATTTCTGCTTCGTCAATCGGGAGCAAGTGGGCGGGAGAGAGCGAGCAATTGGTTCGCACGCTTTTTGCTGTGGCGTCTGCCAAGCAGCCATCAGTCATCTTTATCGATGAGATCGACTCGATGCTGACAAAACGCAGCGATGACGAATCTGCATACAGACGAGGGATTAAGACAGAATTCATGGTGCAGCTCGATGGGATGTCGGACTCGAACGATTCAGTCCTCGTCATTGGCGCGACAAACTGTCCCCACACGCTCGACAAGGCAATTCGCCGGCGCTTCGTCAAGCGCATATACATCCCGATGCCCCCAACTAAAACACGCATCGAATTTATGAACCGCGCGCTTCGAGACTGCAATAACGACCTTGCTCCAGATGATTTCAAGCGCGTTGCAGAGTCCACTGAGGGATTTTCATGCGCCGACATGATGGCGCTCTGCACGGAAGCTGCGCTGGCCCCTGTCAGGGCGATCACCGACATTCGTAACGTGAAAGTCGACGACATTCGAGCCATTCAACACCAGGATTTCCAACAGGCGCTAGAAAGCGTCAAAGCCAGTGTTGGCGTCAAGAGCTTGAAACTCCTTGAAGATTGGAACGCTGAGTTCGGCAGCTTGGCGTATTGCTGATGGCACTGATAATGTCCTACTGGATATCCCTGGCCTAAATATGTAGATGTGATCAGCTACGTAACCTCGCAACGCGTACGCTGCAAGTCTTTCCGGCCACCTTTTTTCGGTCTACTGATCCCGCCTGAACGCTCGCAGTCGTCTTGACCCGTGCTTGCCCTTCAGTCCGCTCTGCACAGTACGGACGCAAAACAACTAATACATGTGCGATCTGACGCAGCGTGAACCCCATTGTTCGCAAACGAGAGCACACATCTCGATCAGCTTGTGTTTTCAGGCAAAAATATATTTTCTGGAAATAAAGAGAGTGGACATTCTCACTGTAAACCGTAGTACAATTCAATTCAATTCAGGTATCGTAGAGTTAGCGCGCCCTCGCTCATGATGAGGAAGTTGATGCACGTACCACACACCGACAGGATGACAGGCGTTTTGTTGGAGATGTAGGAGCTCTTGTACGACAAGTACTGGTCTCTGGAGTTGCTAAAATTAAGGTACCCGCTCGGCTAAGACTCGCCCGGGAAAATACCAAACTTCATGAGGTACGCGCCTTCATCCGCCGGTGTCACGATGGTCTCACCGCCGAACCGCAGCGGCAGGTATGCGTTAAAGAACGCGCCCGTTTTGGCCTCGTAGATGGTGGTGCCGTCCGACTCGAAGGCGATATTATTAACCGCGGGCGTGGTGGCGTAATAGTAAGCTGGCGTGTAAGCCAGCGAGGTGGTGCCTCCCGTGGAGATGATGGAGGCGTACTTGATCTCGTTGTAGGTGCATACATCGTTCAGGCGCCAAGTCTCTGCGCGGTTCTCGTCCAACTCATTGGCGTTCGGCCGGAAACGGATGTACAGGCTCTCCACGGCGTGCTTGATCTCGCCGATGTTCACGTTGTCGAATGACTTATTCAGGATACGCTCGATGAGCTTGTGCACGCGCACGATGCTGAACTGCACTTTGTGCTTGAACAGCTCCGCCACCTCTAGCATCGTGTACACGTGGTTGGAGATTAAGTTGCACGCGACGATGGAGGGTTTCCGAAACGCGCCGCCGTCGCCGGCGAAGTCAATCACGGACACGCAGTCCTCCACGCCGGCGAACTCGACCTCAACAAAGAACTTGTCGTAGGTCACGTTCCAGTTGGAAAGCGCAAAAGCCGGGTCCAGGTTGTACCAAAAAAGCAGCGGGATGAACAGGTCAGTCTTTGCTTCGGCGGACTGCTTCAGCGGGTCCTGAACGAAGGTAGCTAGTGTGGGAGTTTCCTGTCCGACGCAGCGCTTCCATCCCGTCTGCTGGTTCGTGCTGACATGAAATCGAAAGTACATCTCCATCTCCTCGCAGCCGTACCTATCTAGACTGTGCCATCCATAATCAGCCGCACCTCCTTGATGAGGCGGTGCCCGATGAAGTCGAACCAGCGCACACGGTTTTCCTTGTGGGAGGCCCTCAGCGACGACAAGCGTATGTGCAGCGCCTGGTCCGTGATGAAATCGCCATAGACGGGCACCTTTAGCCGGCACGAGGACCCAAAGAGCGGCAGAGGCGTCACCCCCACTGTGGAGTAACCGTAGGCAACGGACACTAGCGGGCGGAACGTTGTGTTGATGAAGAAGGCATGCGTTTTGCGCACGTCGTCGTAGGTGGCGTTGATGTTATTCTTCTGCAAAATGTTAACCTGCATTTGCAGGCGGCGCTTGAGGTCGATCATGCGCGCTGCCTCCTCGGAAACGCTGTCCCCGAGGCTCAGAATATAGTCGTCAATCTTGTTGATCTGCGTGGTCCTCGAGGAAATGCCTTCGTCCCGCTCCGCGATCTTACGCGCGCGGATCTCGGACAACCGCACGAGAAGGTGTTCTCGCGCCAGCAGATGACGGTCAAGGTCTGACGTGTTGGCAAGTAGGATCGCATATCCGTTTTGAAGGATCGACTGACTCATTTTTTCTTATCTGCAATATCCGAGTCTTTTATACTTGGGTGAAGGGTTTCTCACCTTCACGATTGTTGTTTCTTACGATCTTCTGAAGCGCTTCATGCACCCGGCTCTTCGCCGTCACCTTCAGCGTCGTCCCCCTCCTTTTTCGGGGATTCGCAGCGATGCCCAACCGCTGTACGTCCTGACCGGGTACTTGTCGGACTTCTTGCGCTTGCGGGCCATCGTGCAAAAGATGGAATGGGTGAGCTCGGGAAGTAGGCGACAAAAAGCCATTTACCGTCCATTTGTTGAACAAGGTATTTGTATGGTCAACTGCAACATTTCGTCTGCCCAACCCTTTCTTGATTCGGAAGAAGTTAACAACTGAGTTATCTTGGTCGCTTGTCAGATTTTGGCGATGGTCTCGGTTGAGACGTCGTTTTGTCTTTAGCCAGCGTTGCACGGTGCTCATGCAACACAACCAATACATGTGCGATCTGACGCAGGGTGAACCTCATTGTTCACAACGAGAACACCCGTCTCGTTCGGAATGAGTTCTCATTGACACAAAATATACATTTAAAAAAATAAGGTGTGGACATTGTCACTGCCCTCCTCAAATAGAGCTGCAAATAGAGCCTTGTTGGAAGCGCCTGGTGCGGAGAAAAATGGATGCGATCTTAAGCGTTGTCTCGACAAGGTATAAAAGCAAACCGAACTCCCCCAGTTCACCACAACCACCCCCGTAACACGATGGTCCGCAAGACTGCCAAGCCAACCACGCCGTTCGTCGCGCTGACGCACGATCCATTGTGATGGCTTCTGCAGGTAGCATCAAAGACAAGAAGGTCGACCCGCGCAAGATCGTGGGCACCGTCCACGTGAAGAAGTACCTGACCGACGTGAAGATCAACGGCAAGGCGGAGATGTGGATCGCGGTCATTAAGAAGCTGACCGCCGTGATCCCGGAGGGTGAGACCCGCGAGGACCTCACGGCCGAGGAGCAAGAGGCGCTGGAGGAGTGCAAGCGCATGACGCACGCGTATCTGAAGGTAGAGGCGTCGGACGCGCTGAAGAAGAAGGTGGACGAGTCGGACGACAATCTCAAGTGCTTAAAGGACGTGTCCTCGAGCAAAGTTCAAGTTCAGCAAGTTCGCGTACGAGGCGTTCACCCACGCCTTGAACCTTATGGTGCGCGAACTGCTGGTCTACACGTGCAACCAGTGCGCGTCACAGAAGGCCAAGCTGACTAAGGTGTCTCACATTCCGTGGGACGCGCTGCAGTCGCCGGCCTGTACATCAACACAATGGCTGTATACCTACAGACGCACCCCAGCAGTGAGCCGGAGGCTCCCACCGTCGTGGCCACGGAGGAGGCCACGCCCGAGGCGTCGGAGGAGTCCAACGACGAGAACGCCCCAGTTGCAAAGACAGTCAAGCCGAAGCTCTCACAGTTCATCTCTAACACCTTCAAGGAGGTTGTCTCGCGCGACGAGCGCTTCCAGGGCCTGCTTCTCGGCAAGGAGGTAACCGCGCTAATTAACGACATCATCTACCAGGTGCTGGACCGGTTCGCCAACGTTATCAAGACGCTGTTGCAGACCATCAACAGCAAGACTGTTAACGAGCGCCTGGCGATCAGCGCCACCAGGATCCTTCTGCAGGACCACACTCACAGCAAGGACGTAGACGTTGCTGTCGTGCTTGATGTCCTGCAAACCCGCCTGGACGAATTGAAGGACTTACCCGAATCCGACAATGACAATGACGAAGAAGAGACAATCCCATGAACAATCTTATGAACAGCCCGGCGCATTCACGCGCCGTTGAAACGCCCGCCAATATTACGGAGAGCACTGAGAATGTCCTACTGGATATCCCTATGCCTGAATATGTAGATGTGATCGGCTACGTAACCTCGCAACGAGTACGCTGCGAGTCTTTCCGGCCACCTTTTTTCGGTCTACTTCGGCGTCTGGCCATCGTGCAAAAGATGAAATGGGTGAGCTCGGGAAGCAGACGACAAAAAGCCCTCCACCGTCCATTTGTTGTACAAGGTATTTGTATGGTCAACTGCAACATCTTGTGGATCCAATGCGCGGGCACGTTGAACATCTGGGATACGAAAGCTAACTCCGTCTTGCAAGCGACTCGTATTCTTGCTTCGGAAGAAGTCAACAACTGAGTTCTCTTGGTCGCTTGTCATATTTCGCCTATTCTCTCTATTTAAAGGTCGGCACAACAAGATTCTCCTTTCAGCCATCTTTGAACGGTATGAATACAGAAATCAAGAGCGTTAGCAATCTGAGCGAGAGTGAAACCTATGGTACGAAGACGAAAACATATTTTTCGTTCGGAATGAGTTCTCATTGACACAAATTATGCATTTAAAAGAATATGGTGTGGACATTCTCAGTGCCCTTCGTAATAGTTCGGCCGTGAACCTCTTCTTGCAACATGAGATGGTTTTGCAAAGTCGCGCGCTCGATTCTGGCACGCTCTTGCAGAAACTCTCGTTCAACTCTGGCTTGCTCTCGTTCTTCCTCGATTTTCTCCTCCGTGCGAAGGACTTTCTTCTCCGCGCGAAGAGCTTTTCTCCTTGTACTCGTCCTCGCTCTGCTTGCGCTCATCAGCGAGAGCCTGGAGCGCGTCAATCGACGGGTTGGTGTACGGCTGCTCTTCCTGGGAAAGACGCCTGCGCTTGATGTCTTTGTCTTCAGCATCTCCCGCCATTTTGGAAAATGAGATTTTTAAGGTTATTTTTTAAATATTTATAAAAAAGAAAAAAATCAAGTTGCTCACAGGCGGTTTTCGGTTTTCGCCTTGAAGTACTTAATGCAGCTGCTCAGCAGTCGCTTTAGCCTCTTTTGAATGAACCTCTTCTGATCGTTGTCGAAGGACTTATACAGCTCGCGCAGCAGTGGGACAAGCGTCTTGATCGCGTCCGTGTCGCTCACGATCTCCGAGAGGAGCGGGACTTCGTCGACTTTTTTTTTTTTTTTTTTCCAGTCTGTGTTGACGAGCTCTTCCCAGCGACCATCGGCTATCTGGTCACGATACTCGAGTAGTTCGGGCGCAGTCTCCTCAATGATGAGCGTGTGGTCGATGGACACGCCTGCGCGGAACTGCCGCTGGATAGTCTCCACGAGCATGTCCTTGGGGAATTCGGCGCGGACCAGGTCCAGCAGCTCGCGGATGGTGCTGTTGTACTTGTGGATCTGCTGCTCCATGACGGGTTGGGAGGGGGGCTGTTTCTGACGATTGTCATCCGTAATATATATGAAACCTTACTGGTCTCTCAAAAGAAAATCGCTGTTTTATTGTTCTCCATGGGTCGCGGGCGCAAGCAATACCGAGTGGTCTCCACCGGAATGGGGGAGCTCGATCAGACCGAGCTCATGAACATGTTTCAGCAGCTCACGGGTGACCCGGACAAACTCGACTCAGAGATCGTGAAAGACAAGTACGCCCGGCTTAAGAACGACATCCTGCGTTGCAACAAGCTGCTGCTGAAGTTCAAGGAGGCGATCCTAGACCGGCTGTACACGAAGCGCAAAGTGGACCCGTTCTTCGACCACGAGGTTGCTCGACTGGAGGACTTCGTCTCGCGTGCACAGGAGTACGTCAACGTGGACGTCGACAAAGATTGCGCGCTCTTACGCTCGCTCAAGCTGGTTGGTGGTCTGCACGAGCTGGGCTTCGAGGTCCGATACTCTTTCGCGGAGGAAAGCGATCGTCTTGGCCTGCTTCGTCGGGTCATGTTCGTCGCGCGAGCTCCTGCGCTGCCGATGCCGCGTGTTTTCGAGCGGGGCGGGCTCCTCGTGCGGCTGGTCCTGCTGCGGCGGGTCCATCGTTTGAATTTTTGAAATGAATGAAATCAAGTATCGAGTTTTGATTGGACCAAAATATCAATCAAATAGTGGAGCTGCTCACGCGAAGTGCTAGTGCGTATGGAGCCATTCAGAAGATCGTCGTAGGCAACAGAAAAAACGTGGAGATGAGAAAGTCTCCACTTAGGAAGACCTAGATATTTCAGGAGGTGACATTGTCACTGCCACCGGTAATACACGATGCGGTGGAATCCTCACGGAAGCCCGATACGATGCGGATCGTGGCGTCGCCGTCCTTGCCCTGCTTGACGGCCACCGAGTAGCCGTGTTGCTTCCCGTCGGACTGGACGGACGTCATGGCGTGGGTGCTCTCGAGTTCTTTCGCGCCGTCCTGCACGCGCTCATGCCACCGCTCCACTTGCGCTTGGAGTCACGGGCGGTCTGCAGGATCTCTGTGCCCATCTTGGCAAAGGCCATGACTTCGTCGTGGTGTCGCTGGCGTTCCTTCTTGATCGTCTTGTTGCACTCGCGCTGCATCTCCTCCTTGGCCTCGCGTGAATCAGCATCATACGTGCGGTTTCTGGTGAAGGAATGCGGCGCCGACGTAAACATTCAGGACAACAAGGGAAGGACAGCGCTTATGAGGGCCGCGTATGGTGGTCACAAGGAGGTCGTGCGGTTTCTGGTGAAGGAAAGCGGCGCCGACGTCAATTTAAGGAATATGGAAGCACAAACTGCAATTCGAATCGCCTCTGACCACGGACACAACGGCATCGTGCGTTTACTGACGCGGTTTGTCCAGCCCAACCACCGAAGTTCGACGCATACAGGCCACAAGCTGCTGGCATCAGATACTTCTCACAGCATTAAAATTCTACCGTCCGAGGTGGAGTTGGGCGAATTCTACGAACAAAGAAACGTCGGCGGTGACTTCCGTGTGAAATGGTTGGATGCAGATGCCGTCGCGAAGTTGTTCATTGCGGATGCTTCAGTCTCGACGTTCGAGCAGGAGGTGCGCGCGTGGCAGGAGCTGCGTCACCCCAACGTACTGAAACTGTATGGCGTTTGTCAAGCTGCACCGAACGTGAACTTCTTCGTGTGCGAGTACGCCAGTCAGGGGTCGCTAGCAGAGTATACGATGTCCCATCCTCATCTAGCGATCTGAAGCCTTTGATGTGGAAATTTCTATACGAGGCGGCGTTGGGACTGGGATATCTGCACGAGCGTGGGATCATTTACGGCGATCTTCGTTGCAGTAACATTTTGATTGGCAATGACGAGATGGCGAAGCTTTCGAACTTCAGGTCGGCTGATGCGGCGAGCTCTGTGATTCGATCGCTGCACTGGCAGGCCCCTGAGGTGCTGAAAGGCGAACCACCTTCCCGTGAGTCGGATGTTTATTCACTTGGAATGTGCATTCTCGAAGCTGCAAGTGGAAAGAGGCCATGGACTAACAAGGCCGACATATTCGCAGAATTCGACAAAGAGCGGTGGAACGCAATAACACACGCGAGTGTTCCCTACGACCAACATGATCAGTATAGTCCCTGTGATGACAACATCTTTGTCCGTACAGATGATCCGTATTTCGTTCGGCGCAGTCGTGAATTGACGTGGCGGATGTGCTGTAAGAACTCTCATGGACGATCCAGTTTGGCATCCATTGTTTCCGAGTTTGAGCAGTTGTCCATTGAAGAAGGTCTAGACGACCCCCAGTCAGAACCTGAATTTTCGAGCTGCTTCGAGGTGTACAAGGAGGGAGCCATTGAGGAACGGTGGTATAAGTTGCTCGACTACATATATGACAGGGGTAACACCCAACACCACGAGTTATTCGACAGACTCAAGCACATCTGCGATCATCTTCGCGAATCCGAGCACAGCGAACGCCTGCTCGACAGATTTTACTCTCTTGTCACTGACTTCTACCAGACAGTCAAGATGACGCCCGAAGAATCTTGGGCGATGCAGCTGAGTTCAACGCGAGCCACTACTACCAGCATGATCTCCTTCAGTCGGCGTGTTAACGCACTCTTGAAGGCTCTAGGTGAGTCAGTACCGGACGAGACGGAGATATCATTGCAACAGCAGCACCATGAACAAGGTGCGGATTTTGTATCAGGAATCGCCGACACTGTCCTTCTCTTGCAGAGCTTGAAGTCGGTGGAAGAGCAAGCTGCTCTCTTGACTTCACTGAGATCCGAGATGGAAAACCTTCTGGCCAAGTACACGGAAGAGCAACTTCGGACGATGAAGAAAACATACGAAGCGATTGAGAGCAAACTGGCGGCGGAAGGAGTGGAAAACGCGTCGACGCTTACGCCGAAGTGGTTTATCCCTTGGTACGAGTTGATCCTTGGGGAAGATTTGGGTGCTGGCAGTTTTGGGAGTGTGCGACGAGCCAAGTGGTTGGACGCCGACGTTGTAGTGAAAGAAGTGCTGTTGCCTGGCTCCGATGAAGCCAGTAGTGACAACGATTACGACAGTTACGCACCGCGTGCTGAGAGGCCGACAGATCCTGAGAGCGTCGCCAAGCGAGCAGAGGCTCAAGAAATGTTCCGCCGGGAAGCTGACATTTGGTTCGGGTTCAGCCACCCGCACATTGTTCGGCTCTTCGGTGCCTGTCACATCGGTAGACCATTCTTCGTCTGTGAATACGCCACCCACGGCACTCTGAACAAATACTTACAAAAACACCCCGACGAGCTGTGGGTGAAGTTGTACGAGGCCGCCCTAGGCGTGCAGTACCTTCACGCGCGTGAGGTGGTACACGGTGACCTGAAAGGCAACAATGTTGTGGTCGGAAGTGACCTGAAGGCCAAGGTGACTGACTTCGGTCTGAGTATGGCAGTGGGCAGTGAAGGTTCTGCTCCGATTTCAGGTGCGTGGCATTGGGTGGCCCCAGAGTGCTTGACGGACCAGAAAGCGGGAGTGAAACCAACGTTCGAGTCCGATGTGTACTCTTTGGGTATGTGCATCGTGGAAGCGCTGCGAGTTGTCGAAGCTGCGCAGGAAGGAAAACCCTCGTACGGGTGTCTTCCGTGGATATGCCTCGATAACTACGGGGTGAAGGCTCGCGTTACACAAGGCAAAATACCACCTCGACCTTTGATCTGCACTGACGACCAGTGGAATCTGGTCACTCGGATGTGCGTCTTGGATCCGAAGAAGCGGATCAAGATTTCGACTGTCGTTGACGAGCTGGAGAGATTCGTAGCGACGACAACCGGTACGAACATGAGCAACCAAGCGAACCACGTGACCGACGACATGGCCGCACTGACACATCCGAAGAACCAAGAATCTGTGGTGTCAATATCGGCGACAGCGCTACTATCACAATGGCAAAGTCGCACCAACCAACAGGATAACTTACCTGTTGTGTTGTACGACTCCTTGTGGGACCGTATTGAACATGTGCGTGATCAGATCGACGAGGGCGGTCATGACGAAGCCTGCAGGAGCGCATTCCACTCCCTTGTTCTGAAGACTAGGATGTCAACAGCAAGACTGGAAGCAAGGGCAAGGACTGAAGATCTCATTTCGTTGGCGCGGGTAGTGATGGGGTGCTACGCGTTGAGTCGTCGGCTGGACAAGCTGTGCGATGCCTACTTTCTCAAGAGCCCAAGAGAGCTGGCGTTTTCCAAACACAGTGGTCAGCAACAAGTTCGGCTGGACTGAAACTCATTTGTTTTGTAAAGTTTCATAAAAGCATTCACTTCAAAGTAACTTCGCTTGCCAAATATTTATGAACACACAGGTTGTTTCCGGTATGAACGCGACTGCAGATTCGTTTTTGATTGAACCAAGACTTTTTTACGCTGCGCGATCCGCTTGAGTTTTCATGCCAAAAGTATATTTTCCGGAAAAAAGTGTGGACGTTCTTCAGTGCCCTCCATAATAAGCCAAGCATGAGAACACCGCGCATCATGGAGCGGTACTCGGCACCGTGCACGACGGTGTGCACGAGCACCTTGGACCCCGCGATAAAGCTGGCCTGCGACACCGGTGCACAAGCGTACTGCGAGTCGCCAAATACGATTCTGTCTTCCCAGTGTCGCGAGTATACCGACCGCGTCATCGGAACCAAGACCAACTCGGCGTTCGCCGGGAAGGTGCTTATCGCCAGCAATAGCAACAAGACCATCGTGGACTACTACAACGCACTTGCGGGCGCAGGGCTGACTGCAATTCAAACGACCATCGTCACCAACCCTAAACTGGAACACCCGTTTATGACGGATTCAACCTTTAAGACGAAGGTGGGCGATTCCGTGATAACCAGTTGCGCGTACAACCGCGCTACGGGCCCGACGTGCGGCAACAACATTCCCTGGATGCACGAGCACGTTACCTCGTATGCGGCCCGGTACCTCACGTACTTACAAACAACGAAACTGACGGCAGTTGCCATTGCGGAATCGTTTTTAACCAACAAGGTCGTCTTAGCGCGCTACAGCGTGTACTACCAGGAGTGCTTCCGCCTGTACGCGTCGAAGCTGAGTATGACCAATTTAGCAAACTCGACCATCTTGTCCGCGCGCTACATCACCCCAGACATAACGAATTTAATGGACTTGATGGTCATCAATTCGATCATATCCGAGATAACTGTAACAGCGCTACCGTCCGCGACCGCCACGGACGCTACGCCGTGAATTTATCGAACCTCACCAGCTTGTATGCCGCGAACGTTCGCAATTTCTACCAGTACATCCGCAAGTCTCCCAACGCACTGGACAAGAAAATGGTAAACACGATCGCCAAGGCAGATATTGCCAACATAGCACGCGCCGCGACCGTCGTGGACCCCGTAAAGGACCCGCTGTGCATCGCCATGAAGGCCAGTAATGAATATGACTTGGTGACGGCCATAGATGCGGCCATCGTCCGGGCCAGCTCGACGCGAACCTGCTCAGCGTCACCTGCATCGAGCAGACGAAGCAGACGCTCCTGGACGCGGACACACGCGCCGAGGACAAGGCCAGGATCTACCGCTTGGTACTCGCTGAAGCGTCTAAGAATGGCACCATCGACACCTCCTTCGTGGCACAGTTCTCGGTCATGGCCAATTGGCTAAAAACGATGTCTGTCGACGCAGTCACCGTGGACTCGAACGGGGTGAAGGTCATCACGAGTGCGTGCGGGACCTCAACCGGGCTCAGCGTGGACGACTGCAACCGTATCTGCAGCGCGTACCCGGAAACGTGTTTGACAGACCAGCTCCAGCGCTGCTCGCTGCCCGGGTATCGCTACTCGGCCAAAGACGGATTTGTAAACTACACGAGAGAGGGAAAGGCGAAGTGGCAAACGCTGTCTGCGATCCTGGGTCTGGTATTCGTATTACTCTGTGCAGCCTTCGTAAAATCTTCTTCTTCTTCGCTATGCCTTTTCTCATTCCCAAAGAAAAGAGTTAAACTGGCGCGCCGTCAGCAGTCGGGTCTTGCAACACATGCACTCAATGCAAAGGAGCTTGAACACGTCGTGTAAATTCTCGCCATTTGCTTCATTGACAATCGTGCGCATGGCTTGAAAAAGGCGATACACGTGGCCGATAAGGCAGCCGCAGGTCGTGCACTTGATGGGCGGGTGCATTGAGCCGAGGAGTTTTTTTCGTTGTGCCCAGACTTCTCCAACTTACAGAAAAAACGCCCTTTCGGGGAAATCGATCGAAGATCACATGGATATATTACGCCTAAGGAATTCCCAGTAAATGCCAAATATACCAAAGATACCAATAACATCGACCTTAAACTCGTCGGCCTATAACGTCAAACCGTATCCAGTTGCTTTTTGTGCAATGCAACTGGGGTGACAGGGCTCCTCGATGAAGGCTTCACCGATTGAGTTGTTGGGCGCTAGCACAGCAGCTCCATGTTCTTGTGGAAGATGTTCTTGGCCGCGTTGACGTCTCGGTCGAGCACGACGTTGCAGAACGAACACTTGTACACACTGCTGCCTCCAAGGTTCTCCTTGATCTCCCCGCACTTGGAACAGGTCTTCGACGTGTACTCCTCCTCACATTCGACCACACGTCCGCCTACTCGAGCCATCTTGTACTTGAGCAGCATCTTGAACTTGTAGTGCGCTTGCGTCAGCATTCCTCGAGCTGTCGAGCTGAGGATCTTGCGCTTCTTGCCTCGCGTGGGGGTTTGAACAACTTCGTCTGATGAAGTTGCTGGTGTTGCTCCTGCAGCCACCATCTGCTCGTACTTTCTCACCATATCGGACGTTTGGAACGAAGGAAGAAGAACTTGGTTGTAGTTCAGCGCGAGCCAGCTCGAGATCTTGTGATGCATGTCGCTGATCATTCTAGTCACGTGGCGATGAGTGAACCGGATCGTCCGACGTAGACGATAGCGCTGACGATGAAGCTTAGTCTTCTCCTTCTTCTCTCCCTTCATCTTGGTTCGCAGTTTGTCTGGATGGTTGGCCTTGCTTGCATTGTTCAATAACGCGAGCTTGGATTTCATGTCATCCACAGCATCGAACTTCGTCTTGAGAATGGCGTACGCGTCCTTCACGCTGAATGTCCGACCTTCAGGATCGTACACGGTTACGAAGTTGCGCACGCCAGGATCGATCGCACACACACGAGACGACTGAGTCTGAGGAAACTCCGCCATGCGAGGAATTGCGATGTAGTACTCTCCTTCACGTAAGCGTTGCAATCGGATCGAGTGAGTCAGGTCAGGAAGCTTCTCGCGTATCTCGATACCTTCATTCGCCTTGAATCCGAAGAACACGGGATGGAATCGCACAAAATCCTTCTCGTTCTTGCACGCAGCCTTGACGGATCGGGGACGAATTTCGATCGTGTTGGATGGCGCGAACTTGCTCTTGAACCGCAACTCCGGGAACGTTGTCTTCTTATCTCTTTTCTTGAGTTCAAAGAAGAGCGCTCGCGATGACTTGACTGCTTTCTTGTAATCACGGAAGGCGGAGTCGCGCACTTCGTCTTGTACTTGGAGATGACGAACCAACGCCTTCTTCTTGTTCCGGAAGTACTTGAACATCGTACCCGACTGGGCAATAGATCGATAGCGCTCGACAAGTTCAGGGATAGAAGCAAGCGTAGACTTCTCCGTGTCTGGATCCCACTTTGGCGCGCAATCTTCTCGTGAGTACGCGACCAGCTTGTTGAAGATAGCTCGATTGGTAGCGAACATGTGCTCCAGCTTCTCTCGTTGGTCTGTAGTGGGTACAGTCGAAGCTTGAGGATACTGTTAACTAGCTCCTTGATCACTTTCTTGATCTTGATAGGCGTCGGCTTCTTGGTCGGAGGCTTCTTCGAGTCTCTCGCCTCCTTCCTCTTCCTCGCTTCCGCTTCCTTCTCTTCTCGCTCCCTTCTCACCTTCTCCTTCCTCGTTTCAACGATGGTCATGACGCGAGGAGTTCTCCACGGAGAAGCGGTTACATCGGTGAAGTTAGTCACGTCAAACCACGACGTGAGCATAGGTTCCACCAGGCGTTGCGACTCGGACACTCGAGCTCGATCTACGATCGTTCCACGCTTCTTGCGCTTCGAGCGTTTCCGTTGTTTGATCCGCTTGCGTCGCTTGACTCTCTTCGACTTCTTGGTACGCGCGTGGCGTGTTTGTCGAGGTTTTTGGATCGCTTGCAACGAGGTCGAGACAGGCATCCAAAGATCGTCCGCTACATCACGCGCAAACCATGTCGACGGATGCACGAGTTCTCGACCGTTCGTAGCCGTCTTCTGCTTCTTGGAGTCGTTCTCGGCGCGCTTGGACATCCGACACGGTCGCTTGAGAGACGTAACGAGCATAGACGGCCCCGCGTTCTCGTTATCGGAGTGATCGGCCTCGGTAACGATCTCGAACAAAGGAGGAATTTCGTCGGGGTCCTGCGTCTCCTCGACGACATCGGACTTCTTGCGCTTGCCGGCCATCGTGCAAAAGATGGAATGGGTGAGCTCGGGAATCAGGCGACAAAAAGCCCTCCACTGTCCATTTGTTGTACAAGGTATTTGTATGGTCAACTGCAACATCTTGTGGATCCAATGCGCGGGCACGTTGAACATCTGGGATACGAAAGCCAACTCCGTCTTGCAAGCGACTCGTATTCTTGCTTCGGAAGAAGTCAACAACTGAGTTCTCTTGGTCGCTTTTCAGATTTCGACGATTGTCTCGGTTGAGAGGTCGTCTTGACCCGTGCTTGCCCTTCAATCAGCGCTGCATGGTGCGCATGCAAACAACCAATACATGTGCGATCTGACGCAGGGTGAACCCCATGGTTCGCAAACGAGAGCACACGTCTCACTCAGCTTGAGTTTTCATTTTGTAAATGCATACTTTCTGGAAAAAAAGAGTGTGGACATTCTCTGTGCCCTCAGTAATAATTATCCAGGTACTCGTAGCGATCGGTCGGCCTATATACGAGTCCAGGGGTGACGTCGCAGATCTGCTGCCAGATCTGATCGTTCTGGATGAGAGTTTGCGTTCCCTGTAGGTGGATGAATGAAAGCAAGCTCTTGCGCTTGCCGTAGTCGGCCACGTGCTGCTCGATGAGCTTTGCCAGAACGTACGGGTAGAACACCATGTTGGATTTGTTGCTCGGACGGATGACGTTGTAGGCCTTCACGGCCTTCGAGAACGAGCTCGTGATGTCCTGTGTCTCCGCGTAGGTGAGCTGCGGGGGCACTATGCCCGTGACCAGGCGCTTGATGAGCGCGACGTGCTCGTTGAGTTCCGTCAGGCCCGAGTCCTTCAGGTATCGGCGTAGCTGCTCTATGGACAAGCGTTTCTTGTTGGTGATGCCATCGCGCAGGATGCAGGCCTCAATCTTGGCTATCTGCTCGAGCGATATGGTGTTCGTCTCGCGCGCCTGGATGCGCTCCAGCCAGCACTTGCAGTGCTTGGATGGCTCGTATCCAGCGTGTTTGTACCTCGTTCCGTCCTGACAGTATAGCTGCTCGTCAGAGAACACGGTGCCCTTGAGTTCGTAGATGAACCCGCAGTAGTCGCAGATCATTTCGCTGGAGCCGGCCAGCCTGCATCGAGTGGCCGCACTCGCACATGTCCAGCGTTTCCTCCGGCGGCTTGAAGTCCAACTTGATGCTGTTGAACTCCTGCACCATGGAGCGCATCGCCGCAAACATCACACACCCTTCGCGCCCAATCGTCGGCGTCGTGTCCGCCCGCTTGGACGTCTTCCGCATCGATGTCGCCGCGGACACGTCGCCGCGGGCAGGTACGATCGAGGCGAACCCGGTCAGCACAAAGTCAACCTCGCGCATGACGAGCTCCGCCAGGTCGTAAACGTTCTCGGAGGCGATGTAGCTCGCGAGGTTCTGGTATATCGCCCACGTCCGCTCGCGCGACCGCCGCAGGTTGGCGTTGTTTTTAGCAACAAATGACTTAGGTCTCTATAGTATATATTAAGCAAGTGAATCGCGAAGGTTAAGCATCTAAGCCTTATTCATAGAATTGATAGCACGAGGCGCGTTTCCTTTTCACTCCAGGCTGTACTAGGACTATTTCAAATCTTCGCCATTAATCCTTTCGCGGTGGGTGGGATTTAAAGATCTTGAAGTCGTAGCAGTGTTCTTGAAAGATATTGACGAGTTCCATGATATAGAAGCTGGCAGCCAGGTCGCTGGCCGTGGTGGGCGACGAGGACGCCAACACAATCGGACTGTAGTGCTCGCGGTGGCACGAGTACGTGTGCAGGCTGCGCGTATTGAACTGGTCCGAGTTCTTATCCGCGATCGAGTAGTACTCGGAGATAAAAGTGATGATGCCGATGTTAAAGCGCTCCATGGTCTGCCGGTAATTGGTATAAAGCGCGGTTATCTTCGCGGCCAGCATGTTTATTGTACGGTCAAGCGCGTCGCTCACGCTGCACCGGTCCTGGCGGCGAATGTGCTCGAGCAGCCGGGTGGTGGTTTCATAGGCCTCCTCTACGATGCGGTCTCGCTCCTGCAAGTTATGTAGCACATGCTCGAAAGAGGTATTTGCAGAGCTCATTACTCTTGGTATTATTAGCGGTGGCAGTGACAATGTCTTCCTGTCTGTCTGCAATATCCAAGTCTTATGCTTGGGTGAAGCTTTCTCACCATCACGATTGTTTTCCTACGATCTTCTGAAGAACTTCATGCGCTCGGCTCCACGCAGCTCGCTCTTGAGCAGCTCGACCATGTTCAAGACATTATCAGTGCCATCTGTAATTAAATCCCGCTCAGTTTCAGCGTGAGGATATCGATCTCCTTCTTGCAGAGAGAGGTCTCGTGCTTTGCCGCCATGATCTCCATGTCCTTTTTTTGGAGCTGCAGCTCGTGCAAGTGCGTCATCTTCATTATTTCCTGCTCGTACTGGGCGATCTGCGACTTCATGTTGCCCGTGAACTTCTCCGAGATGATACAGAAGATCGTCTTGACGTTGAGATACCCCTCGTCGCAGATGCTGATCAGGTCGGTGTCGTCGCCGCGTGCGAAGCTGTAGCGCCAGATGCTCTGCCGGAAGGTGGCCTCCGCCTTTGCCAGCTCGAGCTCCGGCACAAAGATGAACATGGCTAGCGCGATGCCCTCGCCGTAGTTCGCTAGGTGGTCTCGAAAGCGTCGCCTCATATCCTTCGAGAAGCCGTATTTCAGCACGCGGCGCCCCTTGCTGTCGCGAATGAGCGTGTCTACGAGGTACAGGCAGATGATGCTCGTGGGGCACTTCTTCATGATTGCGCGGAGGTGCTCCGCGTCAACGTTGAGCGTCTTCGACACCACCGCAACCTTCTGTTCTTTGGATCCCCAACTGAGCGCGAAGACAGTGTCGTGGATCCACGAGCGGAACTTGTACGCGACGCCCGACCTCGCCGAGTTGACACGCAACAACACCGGACCGTGTGCCTCTGCATCGTCCCCCTCGTCCGAGCTGTAGAAGTCCAAGTCGACCGACGACCCGCTTGCCTCGCCGGACCAGTCGGAGGCTGAGTCGTCGCTCTCCGTCCAGATGCCGTCGTCGCCGTCCGAGTTGAGCGGCTCGTAGCTGTCCGCCGCCAGGTCTGCGGCCGTCACAACATTTACGTCGATGCTGGACACAGATACATGTACAACATGTCATCATACCATTGATGTTGAATCCCACAGCCTGATGCACACGCACCGAGTATTCGCAGCCGAAATTCGTCGTCTGCTTCCTCGGAGCTCCGGACAGTCCGGGATAAATCTTCTTCGCTGCCAGACTCGTCTGGGTCGGACAGAGGGCTATCTTGCTCAGTCGAACGCAGCGCAGTCACTCCAAAACCGCTGGATGACCATCCAGGTCTGTGGCAGCCACAACATTCACGTCGATGCTGGACACAGATACAACATGTCAGCATACCATTGATGTTGTATCCCACTGCATGATGCACATTCGCAACCCGAAATTCTGCGTCTGCTTTCACGGAGCTCCGGGCAGACTGGGACAGCTCTTCTTCGCTGCCAAACCCGTGGGTCGGACAGAGGGCTTTCTTGCTCAGTCGAATGCAGCGCAGTCGCTCCTAAACCTGTGACGAGACTGGTGAAAGTCTGAACCGTCCAGTGTATAGCGGCAGCCCAGGACTTGTAGCAACAAAGCCTGAGTTTGGTAACCCTGAACGCAGGTCCCTTACTTAGACCCGCACACAGGGGGCGTGGTACCTCGTGAATCCCTTTCGGCGTCGTTTATCTTCGGGGAGCATGGATCGACCACCAAACCTTGTTAGGTTATGCAGATACTCTTGTCGCGGCTGAGCGTAACGTCCACTTCTCTAGACGCACTTCTCGTAGCCTGTACGCAGAACACAAAATAGACACTCTCCCTCCACACATAACCAATACAACACAGAGTGATACACTAAATATACAGTCGCTCCTTCTTCTGTCGGGCTCTGGAACGTAGGGCCTCAATCCAGTTCACTAGGACTCATCCAGGGCACTGGTCAACCCCGGAGTCCTTTCCCAAACGCGCACCACCCTCAACGAAGTACCGTCCGACACACACTAGCTCTGAATGCAGATGTCCAAAGCCTGAACGCGGTTACAAATACAGCTCAGGGACAACCGCTAACAGTCACCCAAGCCTAGGCAGATTATATGAAATGGGTACCCCACCCTACCGATAATCGCAGTGGGCCCAACTTGGATATGGAATGCGCGGTTCACTTCAGTCGCTTGACGCGATGATCCCCTGACGCAACTGGACTTTGAGTTGTTGGGGAGTTCCGCGTCGACCGTGTCCTGGCGACCGACGGTCCTGATACCTGGCTGGCAGGCCCTCTTCTTCGACTTGCGCAGTAGGGGGTGAAAAACTCTCTGTTTGTTTATCTGCAGGCGACCGCTACTCGGTCGCCTGTGGTTTTAAAAGGAAAAGCTTCTTATTGGTTCTTCGGTGTTCGATAGTCTCTCGGTGGATATCTTCATCTCAGTATGCCTTGGTTTGTCCTTCGGTTCGGCGGTTCACTTTGACTTGGCTTGAGTATGGCACGGTTTGTCCAACGGCGATCCTTGAACTTCGCTGGGTTTGACTTGATATGAGTATGCATTGGACTTGAAGTAGACATGACATGTCACACTGAATGTGTGCAACTGCAACTGCGTCCAGGAGTCTGAACGCATCTGCGGTCAGGGTCTTGAGCGCACTTGTAGCCAGGGCCTTGGCGCATCAGCGACCAGGGTCTTAATGCACCTGTGTTCAAGGTCTGAACACATCTGCGGTCAAGGTTGGATCATGTCTGCAACCAGGGTCTGGATGCAGGTCTGCGACCAGGATCTGGATCATGTGCGACCAGTGATCTGCGATCAGGGTCTGACCGCATGTCTGCGACCAGTGATCAGAGTCTTGGTCATGAACCCAGTTCCAGAGTGGATCTCCAAAGTCTTGGCTTCTTGATCAGCGATCAGCTTGAACCTCTTGCTTCCACACGGGGCACTTAAACTTCACTGTTTCCTGGTGCACGATACAGTGCGGTCAGAGTCTCGGCGAGGCGGGACGCCGTATGTGATACTTTCACACACAGCATTTTCAACTCCCATTAGGTTAACCCGCTTGAGGGCGAGGGGCGGCCTGGACGGAACGTCTGCGTTCAGTGATCGTCATTCTGAACGCAGGCTTTCAGGCCTGAGGGCCCATCCTGAGACTCTCACCGCATCGCTCCGCGGAACAACGGCGAAGTCCGTCGTACCCGAGTGACGTAAGGGTTATAGCATGGCCAATCAGCCACTTGAATCACATCAATACTCCACGTGACAGGACGGAAGTGGCTTTCAGGAAAAAAAACGTTTTGCCTCATCACAGTGCACCTCTTTCCTTATGATCTCTTTCCTTAGGTTCTTCCTAGGGCTACGCTGTGGGCCCAGACGTAAGTCGGCCCAGAAAATGTGTCTCTGATCGAGATGTAGCCAAGTCAGAGCCGCTCGCTCTTGCTTGGCAGGTCTCGGACTTGCGCGCGTTGAACTTCTCTCTCTTGCCCGAAATGCCCCGGGTTTTTCTCGATATACAGTTGCCCTCTTCTTCTCAGGTCTCGGACAGTCGACCTTGGCAGCCTCTTCTTCTTCTCGGGTGGTTCCGGCTAAGAACCCCGTACCGGCCTGTTCTTTCTCTTCAACGGTTCCGGCTGAGAACCGCGTCTACGGATCTTCACTCGCTCCTCAGATCCAGGAGGGCCAGGAGATAATGACTCGGGTCTCGAGTCTTGTCTTGATCCAGAGCACTCACACTACACTCTGGGACGTCTTACGAGTTGTTGACCTGGGATAGACCTGTCGTAATCCAGCGCACTCGCCACACGCTGGGACTTCCGCGCACCACGCCTTTTCCAGGCGAGCGATACGAGTCGGGGATAATTATCCGGGACCTCGCGAAACCAACAACTCCCGGGAACCGTATAACCCAGGGAGCTGTTCTGCCGAAACCTCAGGGACGATCGCTTTCATCCCGATGATATGAAGCACCACTGCGTCGCCAGGCAAAGCCGAAGACCAGAGGTGGGGATATGGAATAACGAAATCCACCACGTCGAAACACGGAAGACTTGGTTAATTGGAGCTGAATATATTCGGAGAACTTGTCTACACTGTCAGGAAGCTTGGTCACTGCGTGGCTTGCACTCAAATGCGATGGGGCGGCGCTCGCTTGCGTCCTTCGGGGCAAATTGAACTCTGATTGAAATCTTACACATGCAAATACGTAAAGACCTTCTAGCAAGGGCGTGCGCTCTACTGGCTATGGCTACACCTTGAACTTGGGCGAAGATCGGTCGCGAAGTGGTTGGCTTAAGCGATTTTCGAGCGTGCTCTTGATAAAAAGTCGGATGATGATTAGCTGAAAAGGGAAAGCAACCCGCTGCGACCAGGCGCGAGTTCCAGCTCGGGCGCGTCACCGACGAATCCAAGCTCTTCATTGGTTGAATCTTGGGAGTCACTTGAACCTCTGTGGGAGCACATCACCTGAGTTGCATCCACCAAACTGCCCCTTCAAGGCGACTCTTCCCGGAGTTGATCCGGGGAAATGTCTGGGACCTGGGATCTGGGATTCGGGATCCGAGACTGGGATCCGGAGTCTGGGACTTGATTCGAACTCCACTTCGTACACAGGTTCCACATCCACCGGCGAACAACTTTCACATCTCAGCGAACGCCATGTCCGAGACATCACTCCCGGGTCTGCAGCTGAGATCCAATTCTCTGAGACTCGGTCTGCGACATTGATGCGCACGTGCGTAACGGCAAGTTAAAATCCTGGGAGAGGACGAAGCTTGAAGGCTGTTTGCAATCGGGGAGACGGCGCCAGACAGCTGACCGATGGGTTCCCGGAAATCTTCCGTGCACCTCATCACAACCGTCCTTTATGTGTGCAGAGTCCAACGAGGTCATTCTCCGACTTGGACTTGACGCAGATAACTGGCAGATGTCGGCAACTGCCTCGTCCCATCAAAGACGGCTTTTGCCTCGGCTTTCGACAATTCTCCCGGGCCATTTTCCTTTCCACAACGCGGCGTACACAGCGCAGCTCAAGCTCTCTCACGCCCACCTTGACAATCGGCTCTTCGCCAGCATGGCGGACAACAGTGGCTCGGGCAGTTCCGCGCCCTCGTCGCCTCGCGGCGGCGTCAGCGACACTCCGCTTACAAGCGCGCCCGTGGCCATATCGGCTGCTCCCGCAGCTACTAGGGACGCTCCTGCGACTGAGAGTGTCTCCCTGATCTTGACCGTGACGTCCATGGCTTCCGCGACTTCGTCTCCATCGTCGGAAACCACTTCCATGGCTCCGGCTGATGCCCTCCGGCTTCGTCGTCGGCGTCCTCCAGTTCGGTCCCGGTGCTTACTGCCAGCACGCCTGGATCCAGATTGTCAACCACTCAACCGACGTTGCCGTCTTTCGTGCTCCGACGTCCGTGGATCCTACGTCGCTTCCGACCGCTTCGTCTGGCCTCCTGACTCCGACATCACTGTTCGTGCCAGCTTCGTTGGCTGAAATCAACCGAGGTGTCCTCGTGGAGCAACACACTGACGGGATGGTCTGTCCAGTTCCGGTGCCTCATTTCGACACCGTGAAATTGGTGGAATTGGACGCTCTCCTCGGCGGTCACGCCGTACACAGCGTCCCCCAGCCACTCAGCGACCTGGGTCTTCCAGTTCCGGATTTGGTTGACCCGATGACTCAAGTGCGTCTAGAACGTGAGGTTTTCCCACGTCTGCGCTGTTATGGGGTTGAAGGTTTCGCGCATCGGGTTTTGAACACGGTTCGATACCTCCAGCACATGACTCAGCAAGTTCGAAGACTCCGGGATCAGCGGCCTTCTCCCAGCGATGCAGCTCAAGTGGCTCGACTCGCTGGCAAGGTGAATGCGCTTGCGATTCAACTCAAGCAACAGCGCGAGAAACACACTGCCGAGATCCGAGAATTGAGATCCAACCACGCCAAACTTTCCGATACTTCCGGGGCCACGCCAGCGTCTGGGGTCACTATTCCCACCCTCCAGGCTGAAGTTTCTCGTCTTCGAGACGAGTCCGAGAAATTGATCCAATAACGCGACCGGTATGCACAGGATGCTCAAGTCTGGCGCCGGGAGGCTGAGGACAGCCGAGAGGCACTCCATGATTTGGAGAAACAGCTCGGTTCTTCTTGCATTTTCTCTGCACCAGGATGCATGAATTTCCTGATGGAGCGGGTGACTTTCAGTGGACATTGGCCTCGGCTTCTCGAACTCCTGGAGGACTATCAACATGGTCGACCTCCAGCAGCCGGTGTCCGTACCAGCATGACTGTCTCGGCTCGGAATCTTCCCAGTGATGATTGCGTGGCATTCACGCCTCTCGAGGAGAAGGCTCCCATTCCCGGGAACACATTCGGTTCCCCGCCCATGCAGAGTTCCGGCCAAGCGGCTCAAGCGCTCTCCAGTTTGGTTCAGGGGACTTCAGCTCCGTCAACTCCTGCGTCTCGATACTCGACGCCCATCAAACCAGCTGTGTCGTCTTCTTCGGTCCCGAGTCGGGCGTAAACTTCCAGCGCGCCCTCGACTCCGGGGAAACTTCAGGAGCTTCCGGGAAGAAACCTCCTCGGCTTTTACTACCAGCGGGATTGGCTCCCAGCGGTTTCAAGAAGTCCGGCAGCAAGAATCTCGGCTTGCAACTATCTCAGTTGCAGCTAAAAGGTCACTCTCGGCCTCAAGCGGGAACTCAGCCACAGCCTTCAGCTTCGTCTCCGGTGGTCGACTTGACAGCGTCTTCGCCAAGTGCATCTGCGTCTTCTGTCGCAAAATCGCACACGGATCGTATCGCGTTGGCTCGCCGTCCTCGAGTATACACGCCAGAACGCGTGCGGGCATTGGTCCAGTCGCCAGCAGTCAAGTCCGAGGCAGATATCGTCCTGCATTTGCCTGATTCTATGGATCGCGTGGACATTCGGGCGGACATCTTCTCGATGGGAAAGACTTCTGCGACGCTGTTGCTGAACTCCGGGAATCGAAGGTTCTACACGACCCGTTTGGGAAGCTCTCTCTCGTTGGGATGCTGGTATCCATGATCTACTGGGAGCAACTGAACAACACTCCGTGGAGCTCGTTTGTCCCGGAGGTGTATTACGATGCTGCCGTGAAGAAGATCCGGGATCCCGGCAATGACTCAATTCCTGCCCACTGGAACCCCCTCCTGCACGACCTGCCGCGAGCGACGCTGATTCTCTCTCGGACTACTTTTCGTCGGATTTTGACGCTGATGATGAAGACTCGGATGACGAGGATTTCCACGGCAAAGCGGCAAAGCGGCCAGGACGAAGAGTCCAGTTCAGACACGGTCCCAGAAGCAACAACAAGGTCGTTCTTCGATTGGGGACAAGCGGCCGACAGGAATTTCGTCCCCGATCAGTGGATCTCGTTCTAAGCGGGTTCGACATCAGGCTCCTTCACCTCCGCGTCGACAACCTGAGTCGGCATTCTCGGATATCATCGAAGTCCCACAAACTGGACGAGTCAGCTGGAATCATTATGGCATCAGGGTCCAGCGCGTCAACGATCAGACTGTCGCTTTCCCCAACTACACGGCATGCCGGAACGGGATCGCGGCTCTGCACGTGTGCTGGGATCCTTATAACTACTTGGAGTTGCTGAGGACTCTGCCTTGGGACCGAATGTGGGAAGGCCGTGTCAAGACTTTATTTTTCTTTCGGCGCTCGGAATTGAGCGATGAGCTCCTTCAAGGCATTCAGTGGTGATCGTGTTCATGTTTGTCTGGCGTCAACACTACTGAGAGCGTCTTCACTGGGTCACTATGACCTCGGACTATGACTTCGATGCCGATCCACGGCTTGCCAAGCTCACTCCGGACAAGCGGGACGCTGTCCGGGGTCTGTACAAGGATCGTAAGGCTCGGGCTTCCGACTTCGCTAACAAGAAACGAGCATTGATCGCCCAGCTCGAGAAGATTCCAGGTTATCGAAGCGACATCTGGTACGAGCCGGGGCTTTGGGTGGTCCCAGCAGCAACTTGCGACTGGATCCAGCACAGCCCTAAAGCGCGAATGTCCTTCCATGATCAGTTAATGGAGCTGGATGCGAATGAGCCGGCCCGGACTCAATGGGCCACGCGTCGATCGGACAACGCCTTCCTCAACATCGTTCCTCGACACATTTTGTCCAAGCTGATGAGCGAGAACGAGCGCGCAGCGAACCCCCTCCCAGAGTTGACGGCAGAAGAGTGAATGCAGACTCCAGGGATGACACAAGTCGCAGCCACGCCTTCGGTGACTCCAGGTAGCGGCAGTGTTAATGTATTTTCTGCATGTTCACCACTCTAACTTCTGAATATCATCCACTTTATCCGTCCTTCTCACATCTTTCCGTCATCATTCCTTAGTCTGCAATATTCCGGGATCAACTTTTACGTGACTTCACGTCGAGACTCCATACGTAGTAGGTTCCTATCACATAAATTTTACTGGAGAAATACAACACAGGTAACACAAACACAAGCACAGTTCCAAGTCCGAATCTCCTATTGCGCACTGGGCTCAGGTGAATCATCCTCAGACTGCATTGCTCGGAACCGAGCTTGTGCTCGTGCACCTTTGTTGAACTCGTACAGCAAAGCTCCACAATTTAATTGTGAGACTGGGAGCCACTCGGTTTCCGGGTATCCCTTCCACTTGACCAGATATTCCCGGACTCGCCTCGACGTTCGGGTTCGCTTAACCCAGCGCACATCTCGGATGGATTCTACTTCGTACACATTTTGGTTCTCGTCGGGTTCCGCAACATCTTCTGGCAGGAAAGCAGCATCAAAATTACATTCTTCGGCTACTTCCACTTCCATGGTTGTCCTATCTGGGAAAAGTGCTCGGGGCTTCAGACTACTCACGTGGACCCAAGGGTACAATTTATACCCGGATCCTTCGATCTTCAGCTTACAGCGGAAATCGTCCGAGGTTTCCAAGATCATAAACGGACCATGCCACAGATGCGCGAACTTCTTAGTCAAACCGGGTTGGACATGTCCTAGAAAAAGCCACACCGCGTCCCCGACTTCGAAGCCGTTCTTGAGCCGGTCGGATAACTCCTGCCAGATCTTCGTCTGGGATTCCGAGCGTTTGGCTTTGGCTTCGGCTTGGAGATCTCTGGCCCATGATTGAGCGTATTCGTACTGCCTCTGGACCGTTCGGCGCCACTCGTACGCAGTTCTCTGATCGAGCCCAGCCGGAGTGGATCCTAACGTTGCTGCGACTGTGCTTTTGGGATCCCAGCCGTGAACCAAGTAGAACGGGGTGTCTAGGCGAGTCGCGTCGAACGACGTATTTAGCGCCCACATCAACTTCTCCACTTAGTCGTCCCAGTCACTCTGATCGGGTTCCTCCACGTAAGCACGGATGGCTCGGACTACCGTCTGCACAGAACGTTCTTGCTGACCATTGTCCTGAGGTCTGTCAGCCAGCGTGGCTCTCTGTCGGCTCCCCAGCATTTCCCGGAAACGAGTGAACACTTTTCACTCATGAATCTGGGATCCCGGTCGTGGCGTAACAGCTCACTGGCACCAAATCTCTGGAAAACACATTCCATGTAAGCTTCCGCTACCTCTTGAGCTGTTGTCAGACACATGGGTCGACACATTATGCATCCCGGGAATGCACACTGGAATAATAGCAGGAAAATGTTTCGGCGATCCGACTTGATCAGATGCGTCACAAAGTCCATGGACACCACCTCAAAAGTCCGCGTCGCGAGGAGGTTTCCTGGCGACGGGCCCGGATTCGGCGGAGCACCTTTGGCTGTTACGCAATCCATACACTCTTTAACGAAGCGTTCCACATTTGCATACATCCCGGGCCAATAATATTCCCGGCGTAGCCGTTCGAAGGTGCGGGTGATTCCCTGATGAGCACCTTGAAAATCTTCAGGACTCAGATGCATCAAATCTTCTCGGAGTGAGGTCGGGACCACTAGTCTCAGGTTATCGGCTGCATCCCGGGGCCGACCTGGAGTCGGTCGGATAAAAAAATAGAGCACTCCGCGGGAGTCAAGCACAAATTGATTGCCACCTTGGCGACTTCTTCTGCTTCAGCGGCAGACAGTTCTTCCAATTCTCCTCCCAGGTAAGCTCGTAGCTTCTTGGTCGAAGGTTCAGCGTTTTGCTGGGCTAGTATCCGCCTCCAACGCTCCCGAATAAACTCGGCAGGGGTAGCAGCTTCCGGTACGCATGGGCCTTCCGAGTCGACCGTTCTTGGTTGGTCGCCGTCATCACTGGCAGGGTTGCTGGGCTCTGGTTGATCTTCGACATCCGTGGTCGTCCCAGTTCCCGGGACAATCCTGGCTTGACTCCGAGTTACCATAAAGATCTTGGCATCTGGGGTCAGAGGTTCGGCAACACTCTCCAGGGACTGCGTCTCGGAGGTCTTTTCTCCCTTGGAAACTGCATCCTTTGTCTGCTCCGTACATGGCACTCGCAGATTTGGGGTATCCATCTTGACCAATTTTTCCGGGATTCGATTCAACTGTTTGAGCTGCAATAGCTCAACTGGGTCATCGATCGTTACGGGGCCTTGAGTCACTAAGGCTTTAGTGGTCAAATAGTCAGTGGCTGCGTTGAATTTACGCTTGACATGAACTAGTTTCACCGATCGGAACTTCGGGCGGATCGCATCAAATTCTCCGACCAGGAGCTGGAGTCCAGGAGTTAGGCATTGAATCAAGCCCTGGGTGTGCTGAATTGCGATTCGAAAATCCCCTACGATCACCAAATCTGTAATCCCCCGGGCTACGGCCATCTTGGACTCCTTCGATCAGACCATGATACTCGGCCTCATTCACCGTGATGCCGTCAAAATGAAATCCTCGAGCTTCAACTACGTCCCAAGACGGCAACTTCCACAGAATACACCCCGAACTGCCACGCCGATCCGAGAGTTTGGCGGCTACGTCAAAACTCATGAGCCAGCCTTCATAATCGGCTTCCAGCATTTCTAGGCTGATCGGAGGAGCTCGGGCCACTCTTCTTTTGGCAGGAATGAGTTCTCCCGCAATCTTGTCGAGCTGGTCCCGGGGTATAATTCCGGCTCCCAGGATAGCAGCTAAACCATCTTCATCCTTTTTGATCTTGTGTATCTCCAGGGGCCAGGGCGACAGCCGGGCGGTCCATTGCTCACAGCGACTTTCCAGGGACTGGGACTTGAAAATCCATCTCAGGACTGAATACTGGGTGTACACTTTGATCAGTTTCGTCCCGGCCAACATCGTATAGAAGAATCGGAGAAATCGGATCAAGGCTACGACCTCTTTTTCAGCTGGATGATACTTGAGCTCTTGATCGTGAAGGACTCTTCCAGTAAACAAAAAAAACGAACCGGGATAATTATCCCATCATACGCCTGGCCTAGGACTGCGCAAGCGGCCCAGGGATAGGCATGGATGATGATCACGAAAGGTTTGACTTTATCCGGGTGTCTGAGCAACGGAGTCGAGATGGTATTTCTCTTCAGAATCTCAAAAACATCTTGGGCTCGAGTGAGATCGCGACCGGCTCGAATCTGTTCGTCCGTCAGCTCATATAGGAATGATGCCACAACCGGGAGGTCTTCGATGGACTTGTTATAATAGTTCAGACTTCCTAGAAATAATTGGACTCCTTTCAGTGTAGACGGGAACGGCAAGCTCATCACATCTTTGGCGATATTTGGTTTTGCTCGGATACCTTCGGCTCCAATCTCATGCGACAGGTACGAAATCGTCTTCTTCCCGAATTCGCTCTTGGGCAAACTCACAGAAATGCCCCAGTACCTGATTCGATACAGTAGCCGATCCAGATCCAACGAAAGTTGTTCCCAGGTTTCAGCACCGTACGCGATGTCATCAATATATGAACTGCGTCCCAGGACTGGATCGAATTGAGGAGGAGATGGGATATTTCTCCGGAACACCGTCATTTTCTCGGTCAGAGCGGGTATTTCTTCACCTTCCGTAGCCCTTTCCGCCTCGATCCCCAGGAACTCTAAAACGCCTGACTCCACCTGGGCTTCTTCTGAAGCCGGGAGTCGAACGAATCCCCAGAGACAATTATCCAGCATCTGTTGATAAATCAGCGGAGCGTTCTTCAATCCGAAAGGCATCCGGGTCCATTGGAAATGTCCGAGGCGACAAATGAAAGCTGAGATCGTTTTCGCTCGGAGCGTCATAGGCACAGCCAAGAAACCGCTCGCCATGTCCAGACTTAAAAAACACATCGCATTCTCAAACCCAATCAACAAGTCGTCGATCAATGGTAGAGGATAGTGCTGGAGGTTAATGAGTTGGTTCACGAGACGATAGTTAATGCAGAGACGAATATCAATCCCGTTCTTTTTCATCACGATTACGATTGGGGAGGCCCAGTCGGATTCAGAATACTCGATCAACTTCGTTCCCAACAACTTCTTGAGCAACTCATACACCTTTTGCAGGTGCTGGGGTCGAATTGGTCGGGATCTTTGAGCTACAGGTTTGGAATCGCACACGTCGAGGTCGCAAACGACTCCTCTTGCTGGAGCTGGGACAGCGTTTCCATCTCCCAGAAAAATCTGGTGATGTTTACCCAGGATCTTCCGGACTTGCATCCATCTCAGCGGTAGTATCTCCCGGGACACCAACTGCAGCAGTCATCAGATCGGCGTTTGGACTCAAGTCTCGAAGCTCAGGGAGGGCTGCCAGCTGACTACGAAGATCATTCAGCAGTTCACTACCCTCCTGGAAGTACACCGTTGCTTCACCATCGGCGTCATCCACTTCCACCTTGATATGTAGACATTGGGCGAACGATTCTCGGAGCATAATCAACGGGTCTAATCTCAAGTCTGCGACTTGTCCGGGAACACACGTTCGAGCTCACGCGAGGCGAACTGACAAGATTCTCCTCCTCCGGAGAATCGTGTTGACATCAAATCTGACCTGGGAATTCTTCCCACTGGATCTTGTGCGGAACCTTCAGAACCCGACTGGGAATCATCATCATAGTCTGAGAGATCTGGGATCCCGGACTCCTCTCCTTGGAGAACTTCTTCCACAGGCGGCGAGATTGATTTCTGGCACAATCTTGTTCCGTAATTACTGAGTGGCTCTGGGAAACAGGGGAAAGCTGCGTTTGCGCCAAGTAGGCGTCTGCGGCACCTTCACTGGGCTCAGCAATTCTCGACGAAGCGAGATCCGGGCCAGTTGTATTCTTCCTCAGAAGCAATTTGTTGGGCCATGGATAGACAGGTCTCGGAACCGCCGGTGGGCTGGAGAGTTCCAACTGATGTGAAGCCAGCTCTTCTCGATCCAAAACTTCTGGAGAGGGCTCCGCTTCGAATGTAAGCTGGTTCCATTATCGGTACTTCCGGGATCTTGGCCTTGCAAATCTCCCTGCACTGGGCAAGTAATTCTAGGCAGGCCACCACAGTGTGGTGTCGGAGTCGGGCAACTCGTTCGGGAACATTCACAACCTTGACTGCTTTGGGTTTTCTCTCATACCCATAAAGGAGCTGTGTTACCTACAGCCCCCCCCCCTCGTCCAGTCCAGACTTGAACTTTCTTTGAGTCCGTATGTCCATATCGGACCGGGACAATTACTGACCTTCCGGGTTCCAACATCGTTCCTTCCTGAAGGCAGACGTCGATTTCCAAACCCACATGGTCGACTTCCGGTCCTCCAGCCAGGAGTAGGGACTCTTCATCTGGGAGTCTTACGACACCTTCCCGGGCACGAGTCGGACCCCTGCGGCGACCATGAAATCCATTCCCAGGAGACAATCCACACCTCCACCGATGTTGCCGACCCAGATATCCATCACATCCACTACACGCACACCCAGCGTCAACTTAATCCTCGCCTGAGAGGTCAGATACGTCGGGGCATCTCCCATTCCAGTCACCCGGAGCTTATAGCCATGTCTGAGCTTGAGCTTTAACCTGCGTGCAAGGTCAACACTCATAATACTCGTCGTGGCTCCAGTGTCCATTAGGATCTGGGTCCGGTGATTGAAGATAGCTCCATGTACCATCGCCGTAGCTCGCTTGTCTCCGATCAACGTATGATCACTCCACCATCCATATCGCTCTCCATTGACCAGAGCGAACTCGAGCTGATTATCAAATTCGACATCCAGGCTCCGGGGAGAATGCTTGGACTCAAAGGAATACACATGTGCTTCATCAGACTGCGAAATACATTGGGGGTTGTTACTGTGCCAACATGGACGGGCTGGCCCCACATCGCAAAGGCACATAATGCTTGTGACTTTGGCTCGTCACGAACTGGTTCCCTAACCAGCGAGCCTAGTGGTTTAACGGTGTCCCGGGATCCAGTCCCGGCCAGAAGTTGCAGGACCTCGGGGTCGAGGCCTTCGATTGAACCTCCAGCGCGGATAGCTCCTTGTACCGCCTTCAAAGCCGCCCACATATCACACAACCCCCGGCGGTGGTAGTCACCACACTTGGAACATGGCCGTCGGCGGCAGATCTGGGTCGGATGACCCCTTCATGGCATCGGGCACAGATGAGTCCACTCCAGCACTTCTCCGTAGGATGACGAAAACTTCCGCATTCCTCACACTTCTTCTCTGTACGGGTAGCGTCTCCGCTTCCATAGGGCTGGGCCTCATGTCTGGGCATCCAGGCCATCTTCTCGGCGAGTAGGAAGATCTCCTCATCGCTAGGGAATCCGACTGGGCTCCGTTCCGGCTGGGTTGCCATCGCAGGAGTCGTCAGAAGTTCTGGGGTCTCCGCTTCGCCAAGCCGTTCCTTTTCTTCCAACTCGGTATCCGCGTCGAACTCTTGGTCGTCCCCATCCGGGGAGTACCCTTGTTTTTCCGGATCTGGCTCAACTTCAGCGTTTCCAGCCATGAAAGTTCGGCCTTCGGCGCGACGTTGCTGGGGTTTGAACCTCCCGAATTGCAAATTTGAGCCGGGAGGCGCTTTCTGCTGATAGCTTCGCGTCTCATCTTGGTGCAAAGCCTCGATGCGCTTCAACGTTCTCTCCAAATCGCTCATTGTGTCGAATCGCTGACCTTGGAGGGTAGTTTTCAGTTTCGGGTCGCCTAACGACTTAATGAAGCGCCTTATATGTGCTTCGCGTTCAGTCGTGGGTTTCTCGTATTTGATCCCGGCCTTCTTGGCAGCTTGATTCAGACGGTAAAGGAACATCTTGGGAGTCTCTTGATCTCGCATGGTCAAAGCATAGTACTTCTCAGCTCGAGAGCCAATAGCACGTCAATACTCCTTCTTGAAGGTGTCGAGAGCTTCTTCCAATCTGAACGAATCGCGTCAGGGAGCTGGGTACACCAATCCTTCAAGGCGCCTGAAAGTCTCATCCGGAGTTGAACGATTTGGGTCTTTTCGTCCCAGGGAGCCATCGTGGCACAGTACATGAATCGTTCCCTCCAGTTGACTCTCTCCTCCAGGGACCGACGTTCATCAAAATTTTCCAGGGCGTCATGAGGGATCATCGTTTGCACGACAACTCGGGTCCCAGCCTAGGCCTCCAGACTTTTAACCGGGGCCATTGCGCCGAATTGACCTTTGAGTTCATCTTGCGATGAATCGCTCGAACTCGAACCGTCTGAGTCTGGATCACTGTCATCTGGACCTCCGGACTTCGGAGTACGCGCTTTGCGGCTCTTCTTCGGGACAGGATCTGGAGCGGGAGATTTAGGCTGCGACTTCGACTGCTCAGTCCGGGAAGAGGATTAAGACTTCTCGGTCTTGCCGGTCTTGTTGGTCTTGTCAGCAGGAGGAGCCTTGTTCTTCACGAGTTGTTCGACGATCTTAGCGAGGTAGTCCACTCGAGTGACCAATGGATCGGTCACTGGAGCCGGGACTCTGGTAGTCGGATTGGCTGGAGCCTGAGACAGTGGCGGCGCTGGGACCGTGACATCTGGATGGAGCCTGGGAGTCTGTGTCCGGCGGAGTTCGTCTTGGGCAGACTGAAAACGGCTGATTTTCTCCTCTTGTTCCAGAATTGCCTGTTGCGACTTCTCCAAGCTTCGAGCATATTGTTCCCGCAGTTGCAACAGCTCGCCTTCATACTGAGCCGTGACTTGTGAGGCCCTATCGTTCGACTGGGCCTCGGCCTGTTTGGCACGTAGCTCAGCGTGCTCAAGGTCCTTCTGCACGGCTAACAGGTATTGGGATCGGGTCTCATCTTCCTGACGTTGCTGTGTTTCCTCAGTAGCTCGCCGTATCGCCAAACGCTCAAGAGCTTCCAGTTCCAATTGTTGCGGCGTCTTAGCGGTCGATTGGGGAGCAGATCGAGAGTGAGAGGCTAATTCCTGGAGTCTTTGAAGTTCCAGTCGTTGCTTCTCTTCGATCGCGTTTCTGTCTACTTGAGTTCTCAGTCGCGACTGCAGCTATTGGTTCTGGGACCGCTCCGCTTGAATTTGGGCCCAGGCTTCCGCTCGGAGTTGAGTAATTTCTGTCTCACAGTTCCGAGTCATGGCCTCTTCTGCAGCTACAACCGGATTTGGCTGGTTGCTGGGATAAAAGTTGAATCCTGCAGCAGCTGGACCTGGTTGACTCGAGCCTTGCACTTCGTCAGCAGCAGGTGTTGCGGGATGTTGTGGGGCTCGTTGCTAACCAGCTCGGCTGGGACCGCTACTGGGAGTACCGGAAAGAGGGATTCGTGCCGGATGGGTCCCCGATCTCGTCCCTTTCTCGAATGGAGCAGACGTAGGATCCGATTTGACAGGATCTGTGGTAGTCGTAATAGTCATCATCGGGAAGCCGCCTCGGGCGGCGGTCGCCACTGAGCCCATCATAACGGTAGCTCCGGGCATGGACATATGCGTCCCAGCCCCAGTCATGTAATCGGTCGTTGCCAGCATGGACGAACCCGAGGAACTAAATCCAGACAGGTTCGCTCCTTCATCAGTGACCATCATGGATGCTATTAAGCTTCCGCTCTGTCCCACCAGACTTGGTAGCGGATCGTTCATCCGGACATCTTCCGAAGGAGCACTCGAGCTGTAGTATGACGGGATTGAGTTCCCGGCACTGGACCTGGGCAAAAGAGCTATCTTCTAGGTCGGTTCATCTTCCACGCTCGGTGTTGGACTCCGAGGTCGGAGACCGGTGTTCTGGATCCGCATCACCACCTTTTGGCCGAGGAACAACTGAGTATCCACATCCATATCTGCTGGACCATCTCCCTGCATCGGGAAATCAACTTCAGTTCCGGCTGTCTGAGCGCTCTCCATCAGTAGCGGGTCGGTGGGCTGTCGTACGTGATACGGTGTCGCGCCGACGGCATTATTCCAAGATACCAGCTCAGCTGCCAAACAGCGCACTATCCGGGCGATTTCCGCTCGGACCACCTCTTCTGGGACTCCAGCTACTTCTCTCAGAGAAGGCCAGGCTGGGACTCGATTGACAAATTCATACCCAGCCTCATAGAGCATGGTCTGCAGGATGGCCACACACGCGATGGGGGGGGGCATCAAACCCAGGTGCACTCGTGCAACCTTGAGATCAGACACCATTGGGATCCGCCGACGTTCGGCTCGAAACACATTGAGCCATCTCACAGCCGGGGATCGAGTTACCGACATCAAATGTCTGGCAGTCTCGCTTGCGGCTTGGATGAATCCCCAGAGATCATACCCGTTGTGACGCGGCGCATAAGCCACATCATCCGGGTGGACCGTTCCGACAGGTACACACATCCATTTCTCGAGCTGTGCTCGACCCACTGCAATCATTTCCGTCTCGGACATCCTCAGGGACTGGACTAAGGCCAGCTCAGACTCCGGGATCTCAGGTACTCCTTGCAGCAATCGCATCATGCGATGCTCTGGCCACAGCGTACTCGACCAGGCACCTCCAGTCAGGTTCGGAGGTGTCAGTCCGGGTGTCAAACCCAAATGAACTGGGGTCGTCCCAGTCCCGGGCACATTCTGTGTCCGCATCTGCAACTCTCGATTCTGTTGCAGAGCGAGTGCGCCACCCTCGACTTGGCTACCGTGGACTGCCACGGCAGTTGGCTCCGGGGTCACACTCACTGCTTGAGAAACCGCAGTTGCGGCCGTCGAACCAGCTCTTGGACTCGAACTCCGAGTTACAGCAGGTGGCTCACGGCCAACACTCACACTTGTTTCTTTTTCTTCATTCATTCGCTCGCTTAGTTCACCACTCGACTCGGGATCAGTTTTCTTCTCGGGCGAGTCCTTTGTTGTCGCCACATCTTCAGACGCAGGCGGCGCCTCCGGCTCACCACTCATTTCTTATTTCTCCGATTGAGTCATCTCCGAGCTAGCAGCACTCGGGACCGGGACTTCAGGAATCGATGGGTCCGATCCCGGCGTCCCAGCAGCTTGCGTCGCTGACTCGGGTGGCAAACCTGCCACTTGCAGACTTCGCCGTAGCGAAGACTCCTTCACTTTACCTTTCTTAGAGACACATGGACCGGATTTAGTCGACATGATCGTCGTACGTCCGTCCACAGTCGTTTCCTGATCCGGGCACGCGCACCAGTTGTGGCGAGGCGCCTTGCAGATTTCCGGGAAACACGACCTTGGGCCTGAACTGTACTGGTGTCGTCACTCGGCTCGGACTAAGTCCGGGTCAAGAGGGCGTGTGTGTGCACCTCTTTTCTTATGATCTCTTTCCTTAGGTTCTTCCTAGGGCTACGCTGTGGGCCCAGACGTAAGTCGGCCCAGAAAATGTGTCTCTGATCGAGATGTAGCCAAGTCAGAGCCGCTCGCTCTTGCTTGGCAGGTCTCGGACTTGCGCGCGTTGAACTTCTCTCTCTTGCCCGAAATGCCCCGGGTTTTTCTCGATATACAGTTGCCCTCTTCTTCTCAGGTCTCGGACAGTCGACCTTGGCAGCCTCTTCTTCTTCTCGGGTGGTTCCGGCTAAGAACCCCGTACCGGCCTGTTCTTCTCTTCAACGGTTCCGGCTGAGAACCGCGTCTACGGATCTTCACTCGCTCCTCAGATCCAGGAGGGCCAGGAGATAATGACTCGGGTCTCGAGTCTTGTCTTGATCCAGAGCACTCACACTACACTCTGGGACGTCTTACGAGTTGTTGACCTGGGATAGACCTGTCGTAATCCAGCGCACTCGCCACACGCTGGGACTTCCGCGCACCACGCCTTTTCCAGGCGAGCGATACGAGTCGGGGATAATTATCCGGGACCTCGCGAAACCAACAACTCCCGGGAACCGTATAACCCAGGGAGCTGTTCTGCCGAAACCTCAGGGACGATCGCTTTCATCCCGATGATATGAAGCACCACTGCGTCGCCAGGCAAAGCCGAAGACCAGAGGTGGGGATATGGAATAACGAAATCCACCACGTCGAAACACGGAAGACTTGGTTAATTGGAGCTGAATATATTCGGAGAACTTGTCTACACTGTCAGGAAGCTTGGTCACTGCGTGGCTTGCACTCAAATGCGATGGGGCGGCGCTCGCTTGCGTCCTTCGGGGCAAATTGAACTCTGATTGAAATCTTACACATGCAAATACGTAAAGACCTTCTAGCAAGGGCGTGCGCTCTACTGGCTATGGCTACACCTTGAACTTGGGCGAAGATCGGTCGCGAAGTGGTTGGCTTAAGCGATTTTCGAGCGTGCTCTTGATAAAAAGTCGGATGATGATTAGCTGAAAAGGGAAAGCAACCCGCTGCGACCAGGCGCGAGTTCCAGCTCGGGCGCGTCACCGACGAATCCAAGCTCTTCATTGGTTGAATCTTGGGAGTCACTTGAACCTCTGTGGGAGCACATCACCTGAGTTGCATCCACCAAACTGCCCCTTCAAGGCGACTCTTCCCGGAGTTGATCCGGGGAAATGTCTGGGACCTGGGATCTGGGATTCGGGATCCGAGACTGGGATCCGGAGTCTGGGACTTGATTCGAACTCCACTTCGTACACAGGTTCCACATCCACCGGCGAACAACTTTCACATCTCAGCGAACGCCATGTCCGAGACATCACTCCCGGGTCTGCAGCTGAGATCCAATTCTCTGAGACTCGGTCTGCGACATTGATGCGCACGTGCGTAACGGCAAGTTAAAATCCCGGGAGAGGGCGAAGCTTAAAGGCTGTCTGCAATCTAGGAGACGGCGCCAGACAGCTGACCGATGGGTTCCCGGAAAAAAAATCTTCCGTGCACCTAATCACAAAGGGCTGTGTACATGTGTATAACTCTGTATATTGTTGGTTGTTTGTCTGGAGATTGGAGTCTGAATCTACGATATTCAGACACCCGATTCTCAGAGAACGGATATTCTGACCTCTAACTTCTAAACCTCTGAAGTTCTGGTCTTTCGCATTTGGGTATTTAGGCCAGTGATGGCCAAAAATGTATTGCGGGTATTGGCATTTTTGCAATACTGAGATAAATACTAAACTGCAAGCTCTCGTGGGTATTGCAATACATACTGCAGCGACGCTGGGTATTGCAGTAAATATTTTGTGGCGATCCCCAGACTATTTTCAAAGTCGTTCCGAAATGGTCGTCCTCTAATTGCATTCCCTGAGCATTGGGTGCCAGCTCGGGTGGCGCGAGCCCTCAAAGAAGCGAGAATCCGACAGTGCTCCTGCCAGCTCTCGTTTTGTTTTTTCCCTCTACACCTCAACAGACCATGGCTCTTCGCGCAAGCTCCTTTTGAATGACAGCGAAGACGTGTGGTTCTACTTTGACGTCCATCTCGCCGATGGCATGGTCTCCTATCAATGCCGAAAACGCCCGAGCCGTCCAAGACAGCCTGCCCAGACGAGTGAGGAGCAAAGTATTGCAGTAGTATTGGAAACTCGTCAGGTATTGCAGTATGTATTGGAGGTAAGCATTGTAGTTGCAATGCATACTGGAAGTTTTTATGTTTCTTGCAATGCTCAGCAATGTATTTTTGGCCATCACTGATTTAGGGTGCCACTTGTACTAGGCGTGTACTCGACCCCGCTTCAAGGGCTACATCCCAGTGAAGTGCCGTTCCGTCGAAGACAAACGCGACGATAGGGATTCCACAAGGTACTCACGCCACAACTCGAGAGGGTCTTCTGGGGTTTGCTTACGCTTCGCGGACAGCGAATTCCCTAACGCTCTCCTGTTAACTCTCAAGTCAGGAACTCAGAGTTCTCGCTCCGAGTCCTCAGACCTGGGCTGCGCTATACACCCCCTGAGCGATCAAGGTTTCATCGGCTTCGCGTCAGCTGGTGCACGTGCCCGGATTCGAACCAGGGATTTCACCGGGACCAAGTGTTGAATAAGCGTCGCGTGCCTGTCAAGAACAAGTACTGGTCAAGATGCCTGCACGAGGTGCGAAGGCTGGCGGTCGGGGAGACGGTGGTCGGGGAGGACCGACACGTTCATCACGCCGCCAGCAAGGTTTGCCGCAGAGGAGCACAAGGACCTGGACACTGTGAACCCGGAAGCTCGGATGGCAGCTCGTGAGAGTGAGGCCGTCCAAGAGAGTGACGTCGCCGCTAAGGACGCAGTCGAAGATCAGCCTGCTGTTGAACCTGAATCCCAGAATAACCTCGCAGTTCCGGGGAGGAGGGCAAGGCGGCGCCCAAGTCTTACGCTGTGGACTCTGATGTCCTAGATTCCGCTTCGCACACTAGCGGTGATGAGGTGCCTGTGGGAGGTACCGATGTGGTTGAGCCCCCGGAGACCATCGACTTAGTTTCTGAGCCATCGTCTTCTGACGAGTCCGTCGTGGAGATCAATCCTGAATCTGTGCCGGCCAAGAAAGATCCGAAGTCCCAGAGTTCCGAGATTCTCCGTCTAAACCCAGAGCTCAGGGGCAAGGCCGTGACCCCATACCTGTGGTGACGCCTCCGAGTGTTGCTCAAGGGGCGACGAGTCAAGGTTCCCAGAGTTCTGGAGCTGCTGAGCGCACCACAAGCGTTTGCCTTTCGACCTGCCCATCCTGGCCTTCGGGTCCTCCTCCTCCACCACTTCCTACTCCGCCGCGTCCTCGAGCTCCATCCCCTCCCCCGACTTTCCGTCATACTTGCATCGGTGCCGCTCCGCACTCTCGCAATGTTGGCGGCGCTCTTGCCTACAGGTGGGGTGGGGCGTCCAGGGCGGATGCACAGGAGTTGGTCCCGCATCAGCACATCGTCGTCGTATTCTCTGGCCAGGTACGCACGACGTGCTGCTGCCAGCCGGAGGCGTTCTGCTGCTGACTTGCCCACCAATATGGCAAAGAAGGAATCATACTCACGACGGATCTCACATCTTGCTCCCGTTTCCGCAATATATCGAATGGAGGAAACTGACCAGTGCTCGCCAACGTGTGGACTACTCCTCAGTCTGGAAAATTGCACTGATTTTGAAAATTCATTTCTCATCCCCTCGCCGTTTTTGAAACATTTGCCTACCGCGTGCCAGAGGTCGGCCGATACCGTAAAAAGTTGTATTGGTGCCGACAGTTCTCAGTAGTAAAGATTGCAATATGATGACAAACAATATTTATTAAATATTGCCGTAATTCGCAATTCGAAGAACTGTCATTAGGCAAGCTTTTTGGATGTAATCGAGAAACATTCATGCAACAACACACGCATTCAGTTACAGTCGTACAACATACATATAAGCGGCACAAATAATATTTTTTATGTTTGTTCCTTTTGGCCATTCTCCTCAAAGACGCTCGGTGTCTTTCATCATCATTGTTGTTGGTTCTCAGATAGTCTTTGCCCCTTTTGGACGAATATTAGAGGAGAAGACGGGCCCGCGCGGCGCGCTCTTCGGTCGGGAGAACGAGCAGACCAAGAGGCTGTTAAGATCGTGGCGTCCAACAACACTCTGCTCATCGACCTGGTGAGCAAGCTGCGTGTGATCGACCACAAGAGGCCCGGAGATCCGGCCTGGAGCCAGGCGAGATTCCACAACACGTGGGAGCCACTGCTCGAAGAGTTCGAGCTCCAGGAGCGCTTCCAGAACCTCTGCTGCTTATAGACGGCACGCTCTGCAGCGTTGGAGGCGCCAAGCCGTGGCGAGTCCCGCGTGGCCGTTGTTCTTGCCGCCGCTGAGTTGCAGCACGATGTCCTACTGCAGGTAGCGCGTGAGCTGCGCTCCAAGACGGTGGACTTGGGCCCAGAGGGCTTTGTGTCCTTCAACAACTACTGCAAGCATCTGAACAGTGGAGGACGCCAGCCGGCCTCGGAGTTCACGGACCGCAAGGCGCCCCACGAACAGGCCCAGTGAACCAAGATATTGACGACAAGGGCTCCATTGGGAGAGAGCAAGTAGAAGCTGAGTGTGTCAGCCTCTGCCTAATGGAATGAGTGCCTCTGTATTGTCACAATAATCAATATTATTGTGTTAAAATATGCAAATGCTAGGAGCAGCCATGTCAGTTGTCCGCAAGCAAACTTCATCAATTAGCGATAGCAACGCATATCTGGTTTGGAGCTCCAATTCTGTTAGCTTCCCAGCTTGGCCATCCTGGGCAAGCTCTCTCCGTGTGCTGTAGCTACTCTTGCGCGGTTTTCGACCTCCAGATCCGTCACTTTCGTTCTTGGCTGGCACGCTTTGTCCATAAAAAGCGTAAGCCTTGTCGGGTTCCAAATTGTCGCGATAGCGCCGTCAGGTGGGATCCCCGCTGAATCAGTTGCTCTACGAGAAGAAGTTCGTCTTTAACGGCTTTCTGCGTGAATACTGCAGTCGGCTCAGCAATAGATATCCCTTTAATTAACCCTTTCATTACTGACATATCACCCAATTTCGTTGAACCATAACCTCCTTCGAACTGCGACCCCCCCCCCCGGGTCGGTTTCTACACAACTGGCAGATTATTTTCGCCAAAAAAATCGATTTTTTTGAATGATTGTATCGTCTCGATTTGCAAGTATGCTTGACGAAAGCGTCATTTTGATTTACTGCAAAGATTGTCACTACTGCTTCCTCGCCTTCTTCGGCTTGGGGGGTCCCGCCTCCTTCGGCTGCGCATTGAGCGTGGTTCCCCCCGCTCGGTTTGCTGCTGTCTCGTCGGCTTCCGCTGCCGTGGGATTGGTGGCGTCCTTGTTCTTACGCCTGGCGGTCCTGACCTGCTCGATTGTCCTCGCCTCTTTCACTTGGCTCTCGGTCGGCGGCGCGTACAGGGCGTCGTTGTGGTACTCGTCGGGCACGTACGGGCTCACCTTTTCGTGCATTTGCACAATCTTCTCGGTGTTCGGCTTTGACAGCGGCATGGCGGTCACGGCCTCCTCGAACAGCACCTCCACCCGGTGGCCGTCCACCTTGACGCCGTCGTACACGCGGCGGAGGTCGAACTCCATGGGCTCGTCGTCAGGGCCGACGCGGCAGTGCACCCTGCCCGGCCGCTCCTTCAGCATCGAGAACACTTGGTACTTGCGGATCCCCGGGATGTCACGGTAGGCCTCGCTCAGCATGCCCTTGAAGCTCTTGAACATGTCGCTGTCGGCATTGATGGGAACGGTCGCGGACGAAGTCGCCGCGTCGTCCACCAGCCGTACGAGCTGGTCCATGGTCCACACGTCCGTCCGCGCGAATTTCTTCCTCATGTGGCCGAAGCCTCGGTCCACTGCGTTCTTCGTGTGGCCCTTCACGAAGAACTTCAGGTCGACGCGCTCGAGCGTGTCCGTGTGGACGAGGGCCAGCAGGTACTTCGCGACGAAGTTGTTCTTGTTCTGCCCGGTGCAGTTGTCGGCGTAGATAGTCAGACGCTTTGGGGTTTGGAGCCCGGCGACCTTGCGCAGGAAGTAGCTCAGCATGGAGATCACCTCCTCCGATCCCTTGCCAGCAACGTCTTCTCCATAGACGAAGTTGTACTGTATCTTTCTGTTCGCGTAGTAGATGCCGAAAACGTTCACGGCCCATAAGGACATGAAGTACCACTGCGAGGGCGTGTTGGCAACGCTTGGCAGCGTCAGGTTCTGGCTGTAGTCGATGATGATCACCGCGTGCTCGTCCGACAAGCTGTCCATGTCGTTCCGATACTCTTGGCTAGTCGAATGTCAAGAACAAAACAAAATGAGTCTAATATCAGCCGTAAAACAAAATGAGGCTTACGTCCCCGTACCGCATTCGTCGAGCTGCTGAAATGTGAATCCCGAAAGCCTCGGATTCGTCGGTGGTTGGCGTCGTCCGAAGGCGCGACTGGTAGATGGCGCACTCGTCGCAGACGTTGCTCCTCACCGAGCGAATGCGGATTGTCGGACAGCGCTCAGAGAGGAGCTGCCTCATCGTCGAGGAGGCCGGGACGGCGACCTCCAAGCCGTGATCGCCGACGTAGTGCTGCATCTCCTCGTGGAGGCGATCCCAGGTCAGGTGCGCTGGCAGCAGAGCGTAGTCTTTGGGGGAGTAGTAGCGCGTTACGCGGCCGTCTACAGTTCGCTGCTGGCGGACACGGATCGGCACGACGTCTCCGATCTTGGCCGCGAGGCTCACGAACCACTCAATGAGCCACGTCGTGTCGATCCGGAAGGCGTTGAGGTTGCTCGCTCCGCCGTGCGGCTTTGGCGAGAAGTCCCCGCCCTTGACCCGCGCCCTGAAGCGCGTTATCGTCGCCTCGGAGACGGAGTAGGAGCTGCAGAACGTGGGGCGACACACGCGTCCGACCAACGGCAAGAAGTAGGCGTATTTGTCACGCAGGCCGAAACCGCTGCGCTGGCTGCTCGTGTCGGCCTCCTTGAGGATGGCTAGCGCCGTCATGATGCTCACCTTGCGCTCTTCCTTCGACAGCTTGTCGAGCGACTGGAAGAAGTGCTGGAGCTCGTATTTCTTGTCTTTTACGCAGGCTCCGCACTCGTCGTCCTGGATCAACGAGACGACGCGGTCCTCCACGTCCACGGACACAGCAGAGGCTGTCTCGCCCCACTCCTCCACAGAGTCCTGCTCAGACTGCGCGTCCTCCTCCACCTCTTCCTCCCAGTTCTCGTCGCCACTGTCGTCCGGCGCGCTAGCAGCGTCGCGTTCGCTCTCGTAGCTCATGGTGTAGTTGGTGCCGTTTAGATTTTGACAAACACAAAAGTCGCGTTTTCTCGAAACTTCACTTAAGTACGGAAACACATGTCTAATCTTTGAGGGCGTTTTTTTCGATAACTCTAAAATGTATGTAATGATCATTTCGTCTCGCGCGGTCTCATATGAGCCTATGCGTTCACGCCAACCAATCAGATGGGAGACTGCATCTAGCCAGTCTTTCAAGAAGTTTTCTCAACAAGGCGGTATATAACACGTTTTGGATACAACTTTTCCTGAATTGCCCACGCAGCGTGCTCCAGTCTTTGTACGGTTTTGGACTTGTGCTCCGTGGACCTTACAACAACGTTGAGCTTGCTCCCCACGCGCGCAAAATCCTTCTTCGGAAGGAATGCCATTTGGATGCCCTTGGCCTTCGGGTCGTCTTCAAACCTGATCTTGGTGACGACAGAGAGACCCTTTCGCTCCTCGTAAATGAAGAACCCGAACGGGTGCTCTTCAGTGGTTTCATCGTTGCTGGAGGCGTCGTTGCCAACGGTGCGCAGCTCCAGCCACTTCCCATCGGCTGGCTGGTAGATGTGAAAGAGCCCAATCGCGTGACCGATCGGCATCTTCGCAGTGGCTCGGTTTTTGACAAATCGCTCGTACTGCTTGGCGAGCCGAGTTCGCGCAAGATCCGCGACTGTGAACACGAGGCGCTTGGCCGTGTAGTACTCATCGAGCAGAAACCGCACGAAGTCACTGTCCTCTGGATGTCGTTCGGTTCGCTGCCGGTTGCTGCGGACACCGCCTGCTTGATCGCCCACTCCACGAGCTGAGCATGTGCCTTCAGAGGAAGTTTGTTAAGCGCGTCAAAGACTTCGCGCTGGACGGACAGCTCGGGTCGGGCGTCAGCGCGCTAGCACTTCTTTAGGTCTGCAATCACGTCTACAATGTCCAGCGTCGAGGACCAGTCGTCTGCGAGCGCGCGTAGGTCGATCGCCGCGTCGGAGGACGCGGGCGTGATCGAGTGCCGGAACGCGTCGACAACCGTCTCGTCGCCGCGCAAGACCGTGGCCAGCGTGCGCTTCATTAAGTACGCCTCCTGGCACATGGGAGCTCCCACGTACACAATTTGGTACTCCGTGCCGGCGGCGTCCATCAAAATTGGCGACTGATCGAACAAGGAATCCACGGCCGACAGCGCATGTTGCGGCATGATCAGTCGTCGTTGTGACGGTTTGTACGCGAGCTTGTGCACTGCAACCGCGATGGACTCGGACGAGATCAAGCGCGTGTTGTACTCCACGAAGAACGGCGGCTGCCGCACCAGCTCATTGAGCTGCGCGAGCGTTATCATCGGCTGGTAGTCCAGCACGATGCGCTTCATGACCATCATTACCAGTTGCACCTCGGACTCGAAGTAGAACACGTTGAAGCGGTTCGTGTGGATGCCTTGCGGAGACACCCCGTTGCAGGTCCGCGTACACCGCGCTGAGCGCGGCATGTCCAGCGGGAATTCGTTGCCCAGCAGCGGCGGCGTCTCGCGCTGCTTGAACCGAAAGTTGACGAGGTAGTCCACCGCGGAGTCATGCATGATCTGCTCCACGCGGTGAATCTGCTCGTACTGCATCATTTTCAACTTGTACGACAGCTCCTCGTTCGCGCCCGTGCTCTGCCGCACTAGCTCGGGCAGCGATTCCACGCTCGTAGTGAGCACGTGCACGCGTACCGTGCGGAGCGCCACCGGCAACCGCGAGTGCGACAGCTTGCGCACAGCGCGACCGATGATCTGCACCAGCTCCGAGATGGAGCCGGGCTCGTGCGCGACAATCACGTGGCGGCACGACATCAGCGAGTGGCTCTCACTCATTGCCTTGGAGCCGATAACGATCTTCAAGATCTCGCCGCGGTCGTTGTCGGGTTTATTGTACTCGCGTAGTCGCGCAGCGGTCTCGTTCTTGGTCAGCGATCCGGTGACGTAGGTGAACTGAATGGGGACGAATTCGTGGGTCGCGGAGGCGGGGTGATCATGCTTTCTTACGCGGCACGCTGCGCACAAGCTGCGGTGCCCTGGCCGGTCCCCGTAAAGCACGCAGCCGTTGGCGATCAGCACGCTGGCGAGCAGGTTCACGCCTGATCCTCGCACCTGCGGGTGGTAGATGAACATCTTCCCCTCCAGCTCCACGCACAGCTCCGCGACCTTGGCGTACTTGCACGAGTACTCGCGCAGCGTGGGCAGTGCCAGGATCGGGGACTCAAATAGCCCGCGCGAGCTGTCCACGCGCACAGCGATCGGGCTCGGCAGATCCCGCAGGCTGGCCAGGTGCTGCGCGTAGATCACTCCGTACGGGCACGCGGGTACACTCGGGAACGCAATATCCTTGGCCATGTTGTTTCCATACTCCTCGTTGGAGCCGCCGCGGTCCGCCCAGTGCTGCAAGCACGCAAGCTGGTGGTCCGACGGGGCGCTTCGCACGAAGCGCGTGAAGCTGACACCCAGGATTTCCTCTCCTGCGAAAGCCACGGAGGCGTACTCGGCCGGGTTGTCGTCCATGACGTAGCTGATGCTGCCCGAGACCACCCGCTTCACGGCGGCCGCGCCCTCGGACGTCAGCTGGTCTACCCCGAGCACGGGTGAGAAGAGCGCCTCGGCAGAGAGCTGTTCGCCGGTCAGCAGTTGCGCGATGGGGACGATCTGTAGCTCGCTCGCCGTGAGCGGGGTGGCTGACAGCAGTAGGCTGCGGACGGAGCCGTGGTCGATGTGGCCGACGGGCAGGGTTTTGAAAAAGTGGTCGAACACCAAGCCAACAGCGATGCCGTACGAGTTCAGATAGCCGTTGCGGTAGAGGTTGTTCACTTCGTCGCAGATGAACAGCGACCGTCGCAGCGAGGCCACAAAGTTCGTGTTCACGCGAATGCGGCCCGCCTGGATCCAGGACCGCAGCAGCACGGGGTTTAGGTCCTCGAGCGCGCCATTCTCTTTCTTCAACAATGCGGTCAGATCGTCGTTGTTGAAGACCATGCTCGCGAACTGTCGGTACCCGTAAACCTGATAGATACCAACGTGCTCGCGGTTGACGATGTGGCGCTGGTATCGCTTGCGTAGTAGCTCATATCGCGCGCGAACTACTCGGGACTTTTGCGCGTTCGCCTCCAGGTCCATCAGCGCCTTGGCCTCATCGCGCGACACGAACATGAACTCCGGGTGGCTCAGTAGCTCCTTCTTGAAAGTGTCCTTCGTGTACCCGAGCACGATCACGGACGACACCGGCGAGGCGGCTGACCTCGGCTGGTACTGCCGCACATACTCTGTGGCGGTTGCTAGCGCTGTGATCGTCTTGCCTGTGCCCGTCATGTGTACCAGCATCAGCGAGCGGAAGTCGCTGCTTGGGTCGATGGCGCTGCGGACGAATGACTGGTACGTGTTCAACTGGAGCCGATCCGAATTGTGGATGAGGCTGGTAGTGGTATTGGTGACATCGCTCTCCTCCGACGGGGGGCCTGGGTTGACTGCGCTGTTTACCTCGAAACCTTGTCCATCGCACACTCTTTTTTTCCAGAAAATATACTTTTGGCATGAAAAACTCAAGATGATGATACTACTGAGAATGTCCTACTGGATATCCTTATGCCTGAATATGTGGATGTGATCAGCTACGTAACTTCGCAACGCGTACGCTGCAAGTCTTTCCGGCCACCTTTTTTTCGGTCTACTGCCCGCCTGAACGCTCGTAGTCATCTTGGCCGCTCTTGAGCAGCCCAGTTCATGTCAAAGCGGACAGCTGCTAAGGAACATAAAGAATATCGTACTTTCAAAAAATTGTGAGAGCAAAACGAGCGATGACGCTTTGCTTCTCCGACGGGGCGGGCTTACAGTACCAGGGGAAGAGAGCGCACTCTGTCGTTCTCGTCGACTTTGTCGGGCACCGTGACCGTCTTTTTCAAGACAACATAAATGATCTTGTCCCAGATATCCACCCACTCCAGAGATGAAGACGGATGCCAGTCCATCCAACGAGCGTCACGGTTCATGAGAGCATCAATCTAGTTTGAAAAAAATGAAAAAGTGTTAGCGCTGGAGCTTGAGTTTTTTGCCAGGAGGGCTCTCGCTTATCAAATCGACTACTGCAGGCACCTGCTGTGGACGACCGGTATGATGGGGACTGAGCACGCGCTTCGCCACGGACTTCACGTTCTGGCGGAAGTCGATCCCGCCAGCCATGTACCCCTGGAGGAGCAGGAACTCGCCACGGGACGCGTGCTCGCGGATGGCTCGCGCGCTTGTTCGCTGCTGGCGAGACAGGAAGCTCACGCGCATGAACTCGCCCTTGATCAACGTGGGCGCCTCCTCCTTCGTGATCGGGTCCCGCGGAGTTCCGTCGGGTTCTTCCAGCGGGACGTCTTCCACTCGTCCGCGAGTGCCGGGTACGCCTCGCTTGCGTCCTGCCGTGATGATGAAGGTGTGCGTCAGGTTCTCGTGCACCGGGTTGCGAGTTGACGTGCTTGACTTCCACTGAAGCAAGCGCTCCAGATCCGCGATCTTGCGCTGAAGCGTCTCGCAAATTAATTGAGCATTTTTCTCATGGTGGCCTTTTCTGCGTCTGCCTCCTTTCTCATGATGGCCTTTTCAGCGTCTGCCTCCTTTCTCATGATGGCCTTCTCGGCCTCCGCCTCCTTTCTCATGATGGCCTTCTCGGCCTCCGCCTCCTCTCTGATGGCGGCCTTTTCAGCCTCCACTACATCCAGTCTGCGGTCTGCCTCCTCGCGGATGGCGGTCTTCTCAGCCTCCACCGCCACCCGGAAGGCGGAAGCCGTCTCAGGCTCCAAAACGCGTAGCAGCTCTTCCATTTTTCAAAATCTCCCGCCCAAAAAGATTCAAAACCCAGTTCATGTAAGTCCACACAGTTTAGCAGTACCGTGATTTTGTATACCGCGCAGCGAGAAACAAAAAAGAGGGAAGACGTGAAGTCTATTACCCAAGTATAACAGTACCGTGAGAGACCAAAGTCTTCCACCCAAGGCATGTCTACCATTGAGCTTGATCATGTCGAAGTCGCGCCGCGCATGTGGGACAAAACCATGGCGGTGCCGTATGCTAGCAGTAGCGGCAACTCACGGCAGGCGACAACTGCCGCCAATTCCAGACCCACCGCTCAGCAACAACCGGACTCATCCGGCCGCGCAGAGAATGCAACGCTGCCATCGCAGCAACGGCGTTGCCGCTTTGCACCGATGCTTACCAACTGGCGCTCGATAGTCATTCCGGCGCTGTTGATCGTGGCTGTTATCATCACCATGGTGGTACTGTGGAAGTATTACACTCGGTACCGGACCAAGAAGCAGCCGCAAAGCGCCGCGGCGCTGCCCCCAGTGGTTAATCCATTAGAGATAGTGCGGTCGGAAGACATGTCAAAGTACGAGTACGAGTACGAGTCTGACGAAGACTCTGACAACGAGTTTTCCACGGACAAGCTCCAGCAGCCGACAAGCAAACGCGCTACAGTGCGGTTTGAACGAGTCCCCTCAGATGATGGTAACGACTTGGGCCAAGCGTCGGAGAAGTGCAGTGACGTTGATGACGGAGGGAAAGAAGGTAATAGTTCGACGGACGATAGCGCCGAGGATGACGACACCCAGCCGCGCCACTTAAACTTTGTAGACTTCCCCAGCGAAATTTCGGAGGGCGGACCGGACTTCAAAAAGATTGAAGAGCTGATCATGGACACAAACGTCCCCGTACTCCAGGAAAATAATACCGCCTCCCCGAACAATGAGGGGGAGGATGGAGAGAACGATGATACGGCGCACAAGCCCGCTCGAAAGAACCGAAAGACAAAGCGAATAACCCTTTATTAATGCGCTAGATAGCGCAAGGTGAACCCCAGAGCCCGCAAACGAAAGCACACGTCTCGCTCAGCTTGCGTTTTCATGGAAAACGTATATTTTCAGGAAAAAATAGTGAACATTCAGTTTTTTGTTCGAAGTCGGGCGACGGCGGAATGTATTTTGTCGTACGGTGGACGGACAGCTTCCGCTTGCTCCGGTATCGTGGAATGGAGAGCGAACGGCGGTGAACCGGTGAACCGGGTGCGTGATCGAAGTCATGGTTTCCGTTCGTTCGTCTGGTGAGTGCGGCGCGACGCGCCGTTTGATCCCCACTGCTCCTTTCTTAAAATTTAATATTGAAACATTGCGCTTGGGCAACGTGGTGCGCTTGTACGCGTTGAAGGTCATCACGACCGTGGGGACGCCCAAGTGCAAGAGCTTGGCGACACTCCACGCCTGCACGTAATTGGTATACGACTCCATCGGCACCGGGGCCTCGCTGCCGGCGGGGCTGCTGGCTTGCTGGTATACCATCTGGGCCCCCATGAACATCTGTGACGCCGTCATTCCAAACGTCAACACGAGGACCAACAGCGACGAGAACGCTGACAGTTTATCCAGCCAGTCGCAGTATATCACCACTTTATCCTCTTTTAGCCAGCGGAGGATGTGCTGCACAAGGTTATTTCCGCTATGTCTACTGCAAAAAGACGAGATATGCTCGGCAAGCGTCATGCCAGGAAAGCTGATCTTGTAGGCGGGCGTGAGCATGTACCAGTCCGGGTAGTTGCGCTTGAGCGAGTCGGATATCAACTTCGGGTACAGCGAGCGAATGTCGTTGCCGACGTACTCAAAGGGGATAGCAGTGATCGACCGATTCAGGTCGCCAAACAAACACAGCTCGCGAAGAAGCCGATCCTCACGGTCGGCATTGCTCTCATTTGGCACTGCCGTAAAGCGACGGTGCGCCAACCCCTGTGGCGAAACCGGTTGTTGTGAGAACGTGGGCGAAGCCAATGGTGACGACGAATATCTTGGTGGCGCCATTCCTCTTATTATTAAGGGCACTGAGAATGTCCACTCTTTTTTCCAGAAAATATACTTTTGCCATGAAAACGAAGCTGAGCGAGACGTGTGCTTTCGTTTGCGAACAATGGGGGGTTCACGCTGTGTCAGATCGCACATGTATTGGTTGTTTGCATGCGCGTGGTGCAGGCGCGCTTAAATTCTCTTCGAGGAAAAGAAGTGTCATGGAGTTCTACGTTGCGACAACGCGGACTGCGACGCTCGCTACTGGGATCGAGACGTGAACGCGGCCTTGAACATGGTCGAGCTGTTTATTACGGAAAGCACTGAGAATGTCCTACTGGATATCCCTATGCTACGAATATGTGGATGTGGCCGGCTACATAACCTCTCAACGAGTACGCTGCGAGTCTTTCCGGCCACCTTTTTTTCGGTCTACTGATCCGCCTGAACGCTCGCAGTCGTTTTGACCCGTGCTTGCCCTTCAGCTCGCTCTTGAGCAGTACGGACGCAAAACAACCAATACATGTGCGATCTGACGCAGGGTGAACTCCATGATTCACAAACGAGAGCACACGTCTCGCTTAGCTTGAGTTTTCATTTTGTAAATGTATACTTTCTGAAAAAGAGTGAGGACATTTTCAGTGCCGTCTGTAATATAAGATTTGGACAGACATGTAGACATTGTCACTGCCACCGGTAATAAAATAAAAAATGGATTACTCTACCGTGCTTTCTAGCGCGAGCCGCCTTAAGCGGAACAGCATGTACCGATGCACCGTTGCCGACGAGTGTAAACACATCTTGTTGGAGCTGAATTCGCGGATCTCCAGCGCCTACGATATGGGACTCACTAGTATTGAGTACAAGCTGCCGATCAACTCTCCTCGCATCGACAACGTCGTATCCAACATGGAGATGCAAACCGCCATCTACTACCGCCTTATAGCGGAGCTAGAGCGGAAGGAGTACGACGTGAGCCTACGCTTCGAGAAAAAAATATACGCTCATGAAGGTGTCATGGGCGGTGAAGGGCATCTATTTGCGAAACTAGTCATTCGCGAATAGACATGATCTTGTCTTGCATTCGCTTCAGCTCCTTCGAATCCGCCTTCACCGCCCATGACACATTCATGAGCGGTGAAGGCGGATTCGAAGGAGCTGAAGCGAATGCAAGACAAGATCATGTCTATTCGCGAATGACTAGTTTCGCAAATAGATGCCCTGAGCAAAGCCGTTCATGTCTGCGGAAGGAACCATCAAGGTTTTATCTTTCGTATTCTTCAGCCAGCCATCTGTGGCGAATCCGCGGCAATTGTTGTCGCTGTTGCATGCCTTCCTGGCATCTACCAAGTTGGTAGTGTTGCTGATATTTTTATCCGGGATGTCCCTACCCTGGAAGAACGTATACCCGTCGAACAGTGTGTAAGGATCCTTGACGTAGTATCCTTTCGTGCCATCCTTATACGCGTTTATCGGCGCGCTGGTTTCTGCACTCTTCACCTACATATCACTATTGAAGCCGAGACATTTAGGCACCGCCGCGCAGTATTGATACGCCTCATCCACCGAGCCAAGTAGGGCTCGCAGGTTCGCGTTCATGTTGTCTTCAGAGGCACGCCACAGAAATCCGCGGCGAGCTTTGCCGGCATCGTCACCACGTGGTTTCAGTTGTTTTATGAAAACGCCGGCACCGTCGGGGCGACCGTCATTTTTCTTGGTTCTTCCCGATTTAGCGTACCCGCTCGTGTTGAACGAGCGGCACGAGGGATTTTTGTTGCATGCGCTGATCACTCCCGCGAGGTCGTTTCGAAAGAGGGCGAGGTCGGTTCCCGGCACGTCGCTATTGGGGAAGAAGTCGTAGATTTCATCGCCGAAAGGACCGTCTGGATTCGGTCGTGCCCGTCGCGGATATACACGCCCTCCATAGGCCCAGTGAATTCGGCCGCGTCTTTCAGCTCTGTGTACATGCGCAGCGGTCCATTCGTGGCCACCGACCCGCAGAGCGCATTCCCATTGCACGCAGCGATCGCGGCGGATACGCCACCATTGGAAACGGTTTGTAGGTGGTTCCACTTATTATTGTTTGGAACATATTTGCCTTGGTAGAAGGTATATCCCTCGACCTCAGTCGTGTCTTCCGGGGCGTCGTTCTTTACGTATACTCCCTGCTCCGGCTTACTAAACTCGGTAATCTTACTCAGACTGCCCTTCAAAGGTTTGAGCCAGAGGTCAGTATTGACTGCCTTGCACAACGCGTCCTTCGAGCACTCCGCGATCGCGTCACTTAGCGACGAGGTCACCTGCTTGATCCGGCCGGCGTTGTTCATGCCTTGGTTAAAGGTATACCCGGGGAACGGCGAGGCGGTAGATCCTGCGGTTGGCGTGTCTTTCCCGTTCGTCTTGGCCAATTCAGTTGCCGACGCAGGCGGGATATTCGGCGTCTCCAGAGTCGCAGAAATGTTGTTGCTGTTGCTGTTGGTCGTCGTAGTAGTGGTTGATCCTGCGCCCACGGGAGTGGTTGATCCTGCGCCCACGGGAGTGGTCGCGGTGGTAGCTCCAGGGCTAGTCGTAGTTGTAGTCGCAGCGGTTGCCGCGGGCGTCGTGGTTGTCGTGGTAAAACTTGGGAATGTAATGTTGTTGGCGTATGCGTACAACAACGCCATTATTAAAACTACAGCCATCGCGCCTAGGATTCTGCTCCAGTTTACGCCACGCACATTGCCGTCGTCGTCATAGTCGTTCTGGCGTCCACTGGGTTGATGCTCGCGGCGAGCTGAATCATCGTCACTCTGCCATCGTGCTTGGTCGTGCCGCCCACACGGTTGGGGTTCGCGATCTGACATGATCGATGTATTATTCCGGTGGCACTGACAATATCTACCTGTCTGTCTGCAATATCCAAGTCTTATGCTTGGGTGAATATTTTCTCACCCTCACGATTGTTGTTTCCTACGATCTTCTGAAGAGCTTCCTGCGCCCGGCTCCACGCAGCTCGTTCTTGAGCAGCTCGACCATGTTCAAGGCCGCGTTCACGTCGCGATCCCAGTAGCGAGCGTCGCAGTCCGCGTTGTCGCAACGTAGCACGTCATGACACTTCTTTTCCTCGAAGAGAATTTCAGTGCGCCAGTACCACGCGCATGCAAACAACCAATACATGTGCGATCTGACGCAGCGTGAACTCTATGACCCGCAAACGAGAGCACATGTATCGCTCAGCTTGAGTTTTCATTTTGTAAAGGTATACTTTTTGAAAAAAGAGCGTGGCCTTGTGGGGTTAAAATCGCTGTAGCGACAGCGAAAAGTATTCTAATGATGCTGATTATAGGTTTCAAGCGCAATAGCAGCTTTATCGAACAAAGGCGACCAACCCAGCGTGCCCGCGTCGAGCCGCTGCACCTCGCTGAGCTCGATAAGTTCTTCAAAGTCACGGACCTCGCCGTGTTTGACAATATTCACGAAATAGCAGAGCTCTTCGGGGGGGATCTCCTCGACGTCGCGGCTGCTGATGAGTTTGAAAAAGAGAAGGCAATCGAAGTCGTCGATCTCGACGATGAAAGGAAGTCATCGAGATCGGCAATGAAAAGGAAGTCATCGAGATCGACGATGCTGGCAAGCAAGTCATCGAGATTGACGATGAAAAAGAAGAAGTCATCGAGATCGACGACAAGGAAGACGACGACGAAGTCACCTACATCGGTATGGTCCCCGCTCTCATCGAGTAGACCACAATCAAAATAGCACAAAACATAAAAACTTCAGAAAAAAGCTATTTTTTTAAATTACTGATGGCACTGAGAATGTACTACTGGATATTCCTATGCCTGAATATGTGGATGTGGTCAGCTACGTAACTTCGCAACGCGTACGCTTTGCGAGTCTTTCCGGCCATCGTGCAAAAGATGAAATGGGTGAGCTCGGGAAGCAGACGACAAAAAGCCCTCCACCGTCCATTTGTTGTACAAGATATTTGTATGGTCAACTGCAACATCTTGTGGATCCAAAACCTTAAACCTTAAAACCAAAAACCTTACACCTTAAAACCTTAAAACCTCGCGCGACTCCACACTTTCTCATTCCAGATTTTGCCGATGGCTGACGAAGCCGAAGGTTTTCTCCATGTGCCACCGGCGTGACTGAACCAGTCGCGTTCACTGAGTCCCAGTTTTCGTCGGCACCGTCGCCTCCATGGTCTGCCATTTCGTCGCCGTCGCCGTCGTCGTCGCCTCCGCCGTCTGCGACTGGGTCGGTGGACACCGTAATGCAGCCGAGCAGCGAAGAGGAATCTGGAAGGTACGTCGTTGCTGGGTTGCTCAGTGGCGGTACGGTATCTCCGGGGCACTCTTCGCTGCCGGCAGCATCAAGGGGGAACGTCGTTGCTGGGTTGCTCTGTGACGATACTGTATCTCCGGAGCACTCTTCGCCACCGGCGGCATCAAGGGGATACGTCGTTGCTGGGTTGCTCAGTGGCGAGACTGTATCTCCGGGGCACTCTCTCGCCGCCGGTGGCATCGAGGGGGGACGTCGTTGCTGGGTTGCTCGGTGGCGAGACTGTATCTCCTTTTATTATGGAAGCCGAGTACACCAACCCAGTCTGGAGGCACGGAGTAATGGAGTGCCTAGAAGGTTCGTTCTATCAATTTTTTTGTCTAGTGATACGTTAAGTTTTTTCTCACCATAAAAGCCTAGGTACGTTAGTACGAGGGCATGATGCTCGGCTGTACGGGTGTGGTTGTCTCACAGATGTTGATCTATCACAGATACTCGCCTCACACTGATCGATCAATGCACCCGCATTCACATCCATGATGAGTTCGACGTCGGACTGCAAGAAGGCGTACTTCACCCTCAGTTTTTCCAAGCTTGTTCGCGTCTTGTGAAGATTGGTGATCTTCTGGCCGATCGCCTTGGATGCGTTGTCGTAGCCTTTAAGTTGTTGTTTGTACTTGGCTAAAACAGCTTCGAGTTCGGCCATTCTCTGCTTCGTAGTTTCGATAGCACCCTTAGTCTCGTTCGATCGCTGCCGCAACCCGTTGACATCGTCTTGTCGTGACCGCTTTCTATCCTCAGCTGCCTCCAGATCCCGGTTGGCAGCAGAAATGATCCCGTCGATTTGAGAATAGTAGGGGATTGCACGCTTCATATCCCCTGAGATGATCCCAGCAAAGAGACCGTGAAAAGGGATAAGGTCGTACACGGCGTTGCTTCGGCGTTGCTCCTCGTGGCGAATCTTGTTGCGCAGACGCTCGATTGTGACGCGGGTTTCGCTGATCTCTGCTTCGAGAGACCGCATCTTGCTATCTTGCTCAGCGAAATGTTTTTGATTGTTGGTCAGCTCTTCCTTCTTCTTGTCTAGCTCTGACACAAGCGAGGCGAAGTAAGCTCTGACAGCAACCAGATCCTCGATGGAGCGCGCGAGCTCGAGTTCAAGTCGGCTACGCTCGTTGCCATTGATGGTTTGCAGTCCATTCAAGGTGTCGCGCGCGTACTCGTAAAAATGACCAACGTCCGTGATTGTCTTGAGGTGCGCGAGTCTCGGGATCAAGAATAGACTCTCACCGTTAAGTAGAGTGGACGGTGTCATCACGATGATGTCGGAGATCGCTCAACTCTCGGAAGAGAACGAAGCCCCGCTGGCTGAAAGAAAAGTGATGTGGCTAAGGATGGCGACAGCGCCGCTGGTAGTGTTGCTGCTTCTGCCTGAACCATAATTTTTCTGGTCGTACTTTCTGGTGGATCGTTTGCCACCCATTCAACCCATAGCAAGATCCGCTTGTTGCGAGGGGTTACCGAGACCCGTTTTTTGACGGTACCAGCTTCCTGCACGTTCTCACTCTTCAATTGACTTCCAAGCGCCACAAGGACCAAAAGGACGGAAGGCTCGCCATCCAGCTACAATGGCGAGTGATGAAGCTATCAAATCTATTCTCGCCGTCAAGCGGTACAACAGCTACGACCAAGATGTCCAGCAAGTGCTTGAAAATGGAGCGATTAGTACCGCTGTCGAAGATGCCAAGAAGCGCTACGAATCCATCAACATTGCTGAGATCATGAGCAAGCTGGCTACGACTGCTGAGCTCGTGAACCTCGCTTATATTGGAACCCACGGCTTACCGAGCAACGTGCCAGTGACTGCCTTGATGGCTAGCTATCAGACCCTTGCCACGGACTCGAAAATCGCATGCTCAACGTTCGTGCTTTCATCGTTCAAGGCGCTCGATTATCACCACAAGGCGATCGTGTTGCTGCAGGCAAACAAGCCTACAGTTGCTTTCAAGTTTGTGGGAATGGCTGGCAAGATTGCGAATGAAATGGGCGCCATCTCCGGGACGTTGGTCGACAAAGCATCTGCCATGTGCGATCTTGCAACAGACGCACTCAAAGAGACATCCAACGACAACGCCATCTCGGCCAAGAAAAAAGCTGAGATTCGGGATATGATTCTTCAACTCAAAGCGAAGCAGGCTGCGTTGGAGACGTCGACAAGCAAATTGAGAAGCCAAATCAGAGAAGCAGCAGAGGCCGAGGCAAAAGCAGCTAAACAAGCCGACGAAGCGAGGAGCCAGGCGTTCACCCTTGCCCTTGTATCCGCTGTTCTTCAACCAATGTCGGAACTTGCTGCTGCACGCATTTTCCCTGTTGGAGCTGGCGCGCAAGCGGTCGCTGGGGCTCTATCTACTGCCCCATCCACGGATTCATCCACGACGCCATCAACGACACCACCCGCGGCCCCATCTGCAACGCCGACAGCGTCAGCCGGGCATAATACGCTGTCCATCCAGATAGCGGAGAAGAACCAGAAGCTCGCGGAGGTTGAGTGCACTTTGAAGGACGAGCCCGACTCCGAGAAGAAAAAAGCTCTGGAGCAGGAGGTCGCTGGGATCAAAGCATACATCAGTCTCTTGATGACAAGCAAGCGCAGCCCACGAGTGTGCTCCACGCGGCCGTAGAGCAGAAGAGCAACGCGGCTGACAGTGTGGCTGAGCGTGAGGCGGCGTATCATGCAGAGCGCATGAATCTGCAAGAGCAGGAGCGTATAGCAGCTGCCGATCTGCAGGGATCCCTGGTGAAGCTAAAAGGCATGAAGGAAGGCGACAACAAGCTCGACAAAGCTATTGTGGCACTGGAGGTGGCAATCAAGTCCCTTGGACGGATCAAGAGTGCTTTCGAGAACGTTCGCGTCTTCTGGGCAGCAGTCCATGCGCACTGCATCACACTAGCAGACATGACCGAGCATGAGCTATACCTCGAAGAGAATGACCTTGGTGAGATGTTCGCCGACTCCATCATGCAATCATGGTACTCATGGCTAGCGCTGTGCAAGATCAACCACATTGCTCAAATTGCTATGGAGAAGGTTGCGGCAAATGTGGACGCGGTGATGAATGACCTGTCAAATCAGCAAGAGGCTGAGCAACGTTTTCCCGCACTGGTTTGCAAGTTGGAGAAGCAGCTCAAGGAGGACATCAAGGTGCTTGAAAGCGAGCCCAAGACAGAAAAGTGACTCTGGAGTCAACGCAAAGCCAAAGCAATCGTTGCATGTAGTGTCCGCGAAGAAGCAAGAGCAGCAGCAGGAGAAAGCCGATAGCAATACAAACTGATTGCACCGAGATGTCGAGGTATATGTCTGAGCTCAGTTTGCAAGATCCTTGCGAATTGGAAGCCGCTCCAATACGTGTCGGAGCAGGTGGTGATCTGCAATAGTTGTGACCTCGTTACCCGCTGTAGCTTAGACCAAGAGTCAACGCAACACACCCTAGCGTCTTCAAGGTAGCTTAGCTGCTTCTCTCCAGAGACCTACGCACGCGTGGGCCTTGTCGCTTCTTCGCTTGGACGACGCCGTCTCGGGGCGCTTGGTCGAGCTCTTGGAGGACGCCTTCTTGGCGGTCTTCGGGCGACCGCTGCTGGAAATTGGCTGCTTCTTGCGAAACGCTGCAGGAGCGTAGCCGGCTCCTTCGCTGTCGGACACGTACATGAAGAACGGGTTGCGTGCGAGCTCCAGCTCCTCCGCGCGAGCGATCTCGTCATCTTCGTCGCGTTCGGCGGCGCCATGGCGAACTTCTTGGCGGTCCGACTCTTGTTAGAAGATGAGGTTTCCGGCCTACGGACGCTGCTGGCAGACGGCGAGCGTTGCCGAGGGCGCAGCGTGTTGCCTGCGAGCTCGAGTCGATCCAGCGTGAAGTCGTCCTCCTCGTCGGTCCAGCGCGCTCGAGATTCGAGCAGCGCGACCGCCTCGGGGGGCATGAAATAGTCCAGCACCAGCGTCTTGAGCTTCAGCTGCGCTGTCAGCTGCCGGATTGTGTCCAGCAGATCCTCGCGCTCGCGGCTGTGCGCCTTCTCCATGGCCCTGATGTCGCCTCGCACCTCCTTGACCTTGGTGTAGACCTTCTTGAGTTTGCGTGCCTTGGCCTCGGCCTCTTCCTGCAGTGACTGGTACTTCTCTTCGCGCATGAGGTTGCTCTCCACTTGCTCCGCGAGTTCGCGAGCGAGCTGAAGCTCCTGCCGCTTGCGCTTCTCCAGCTCCAGCTTGGTGCGTCGGAGTTCGTCTTCCTGCTGCGCAGTTTTGGTCATCATTTCCCCGCCAACGAGCACCTTGGCCTGCGTGGCAGCGAGGCGGTCCAGCAGCACCTTTTGCTGCGCTGTCAGCTCTTCCGCCAGCTGACGCTCGCGTGCCAGCTTGAGTTCCAGCTCGCGCTTGTTGAGCTCGGCCTGCGCCTTGTCTTTCGCTGCAAGGGCCAAGTCATCGCGCGTCTTCTGCAGCATCTCCTCCTTCTCACGCTGGGCCTTCTCGGCGATAGACTTGGCTTCCTCGATGCTGATGCCCTTCTCGATCACGATCTTTTCAACGATCTTCTCGACCTCGAAGATCTCCACAGGCCCAGCAGCAGCAGCGGATCTCTCGCCCATGGAGCGCACGCCTTCACTCGTCTGTTTTTCGATCGCAATCAACTTGGCTTTCAGTGCCTCGATCTCCTCCTGGAACTCGCGGATCATGGCGTCCTTCGGGTCCTCGTTGATCTTGGGCTTGTTCTTGATGTTCTTGGCTCGACTCGCATAGCGCAGCGTGGTGAGCGTTTCCTCGTAGTTGTAGTCTGCTGGGCCACAGTTCGCGATCATGACCGTCTTGGTGTTGCCTCCCAGCGAGTCTTGAAGGAGTCTCGTCAGCTTGGAGTCGCGGTACGGGATGTGCTTGGACTTACCATCCACAAGAGCCGAGATGACGTTTCCAAGCGCCGAAAGCGACAAGTTGATCTTGTTGGCTTCTTGGAGGCGGTCTTCGGTAGCGCCCGTCTTGGACTGGCGTTCGCTACCGGCCAGATCGACCAGGTTGAGCTTCCCCACGCACACGTGGTCCTTGCCGTCGCCACCGGCAGAGCCCTCACTCAGATACTCGACCACGATAGTGAAGATCGAGTGCGACCGAGAAGACGTCTGGTTCATGAGCGTCGCGCCCACGCTGCGGTTCTTCTTGCCCGTCTGCATAACGTGGTCGATCTCGGCTGCATCCTTCACCACTTGGTCCGTCAACCCCTTGACGTACACGCCCGAGTCGGCATTTTCTTTGAGATCCAAGGCGTTCTTGGGGTAGCGCTGGTTAAAGGGCAAGTCCAGGACAAAATGACCTCTCAACCGAGACAATCGTCGAAATCTGACAAGCGACCAGTCATTGACTTCTTCCGAAGAAAGAATACCAGTCGCCTGCGAGATGGGTTGGGCAGACGAAATGTTGCAGCTGACCATACAAATACCTTGTACAACAAATGGACGGGGAGAGCTTTTTGTCGTCTGCTTCCCGAGCTCACCCATTTCATCTTTTGCACGATGGCCAGACGCCGAAGTAGACCGAAAAAAAAGGGTGGCCGGAAAGACTCGCAGCGTACGCGTTGCGAGGTTACGTAGCCAACCATCTCCACATATTCAGGCATAGGGATATCCAGTAGGACATGCTCAGTACCATCAGTAATAGACGTTGCCATGTGGTACACACAACGATTTCTTCCCGCTCTTTTCTTCTTCATTTCAAAAAGAGACGCGATGGCACCCATTGACGACCTGCGCATTCAAATCGCACGCCTCGAGGAACGCCTCGCCGCTGAGACCAGAGCTAACGCCAAGGCGGACAAGGCGCAAGCCGAGTTGGGTGACGCCAACGTGAAGATTGGGAGGCTTGAAGAGCGACTGGAGGCTACCAACGCAAGGGCGTTGCAAGAGCGGGCAGACAAGGTACGTGAGCGGGAGGGCAGGGAACGTGAGCGGGAAACCGCCACGGAGTTTGCCGGGTATGGGCTTGCCCAAAACGAGAAGATACTGGAGATGCACGAGCGCCTTTATCGCAGCCACGGCCGGTCGATCGAGAACCCGAATGTTGATTGCAGACGACCGGTCGTGGCGCTGCTCGACGCCTCTTTCTCGGACTCCATTCGTCGGACGCATCAGCTACCAAGAGAAACGTACCTGAGGGTGTTTAAGATCGTGGAGGGGCAGGAAAGGCTTATGTCTCGAGAGAACTCAAGCGCTTGCGCGAGGAAAACTGCGAGGTGATAGTCTTTCCTCAATACTACGCGAACGGCATTACGTTCCGCGGCAGCCTTTGCAAACGGCTGGAGGAATGGACGGGCAACCAACTAAGGTGTACGTGGATGTGGAGTTCTCGTGATATTGTTCAGCAACTAACTAACTTTCTAGGACAGATGTACGAAATCCGCGAGGAAGTCGGCCAGTACGTCCACTTCGGCGTCTTCGCTTTCCGCATCCAGCACCGCGCGCTCCGCAACCGAGACATTGTCAAGTTCTTCACAGACACCGCACGGGAACTCCTCGAAACGCCCGACACCGACCTCGAGCCGTTCGCAGAGGAAGCAGTTACGCAGCGCGCCATCACTTACACAGCTGCGCCGTAGCGCGTGCCGAAAACGTTTGCGTGACGACGATCTGGCGCCGCAAAGCAAACGCCAAGTGCTGCTGAAGCCATGCTAGACATCGCCCCAAACGGCGAAAAACGGACAGTTTGTTTGACTTTGTAACATTTGTTTTTTTGTTTTCATTTGTTTCGATCAAGAACGAAAGCAAATGGAAGTGCACCCGGAACGTCTTGCGGCTGTATCAACAGTGGATGCAAGGCTAACTTCTGGAATTGAGACGTGACTGCGGCCTTGAACATGGTCGAGCTGCTCAAGAGCGAGCTGCGTGGAGCCGGGCACATGAAGCCGTTCAGAAGATCGTAGGAAAACAATCGTGAAGGTGAGAAACCCGTCACCCAAGTATAAAAGACTTGGATTATTGCAGACGGACAGGTAGACATTGTGACTGCCACCGGTAATATGTGCCAGATATGCGATCAAACTTTGATGCTGTGGGGGTCGTGTTCCACGATTGCTCCGGGTGTAATAAGATAAAGGCACTGCCGGAGAATTTGCCGAATCTAAAGTTCCTTTCGATCTACGACATGAATCTCACGGAGATCCCGGACTACCCGAGCCTGCAAGCGCTCTTCTGCTTCACACCCCGCTGATTGCGCTGCCTGTCCTGCCCAAGCTCCGCAAGTTGTACGCGCAGCGCAGCGGGCCTGTTTCGGCTGGAGGTCGCGAACTTGGACTCAACAAAGCTGCGCACTGTGCCCGACACGCTGGTGAGCTTGCGGTGGCTTTCCATCGCGCTGACCAACGTGGCGGTCGTGCCGCGCAAGCTCATCTCGCTGGAGTGGCTAAACATTGAGAAGACGCCAGTCGAGGAGATGCCCGGCGCCATGCTGTCTCTTCAGTACATTAATTGCAACGACACAAAGATTATTTCGATCAACACGGACGGATACCCCGCTCTGCGGAAGCTGGCCTGCCGTGGATGCGGCATCGACCCGTTCAGCTTTGACAACGGGCTCGACGTGATGATGTAGCCATCGACGCGTACGCTGCAAGTCACCTTTTTTTCGGTCTACAGACATCGCCTGAACGCTCGCAGTTGTCTTGACCCGTGCTTGCCCTTCAACCAGCGTTGCACGGTGCGCATGCAAACAATTAATACATGTGCGATCTGACTCAGGATGAATCCCATTGTTCGCAAACGAGAGCACATGTCTCGCTCAGCTTGCGTTTTCATTTTGTAAATGTATACTTTCTGAAAAAAGAGTGTGAACATTCTCAGTGCCATCAGTAATAGTCTCGTGGAGACGTGAAAGTCATCCACCCAAGTATAATCTTGGATATCGCCCTGGTTTACCCAGTAAGGTAAATGGTCAATTAGAGGCCGCTTCTCGAGTGCTGCATTCACATTGGTGAGGCTCGAGAACCAGCGCAAATCCAGGATAAATTTGGACCGTTCCGAAAAGCCCATCGTGAGGGCTATTTTTATAAATCCCTACACGCAAAGCACCACTCCTAATGTGCACAGGAGCCGTCATCGAATAAGACCTATCCAAAATGGTTCGTCGCCAGTTAGAGGCCGGTATTAACCTCACTTTCAGTATTGAATTGTGGTGACAGCGCACAAGCCTTCCCAAGGGGTAGGTATCTCATCAAAACGAATTTTAAGAAGGCTCTAGCACTTCAACAGGGTTATAAGGTTTAGAAGGCTCACGAAATTTTCTAAACGCTTCACTCTCAGGCCGCACGCACCGACAGCACGGAGCTCCTGATGGCGCGCGGGGCGACGGCTCTCCTGGCGGCCCTAGGTCACCCCTGACGCTCCGGACACCACGAACAGCTGCCCAAGCGTCCTGGCAAGCTCGTCCTGTACTCTCGTGCGTGTCTGAAGCCCCCTGTGAAGTGGTACAACCCGGCAGGGCGGGCTAAATGCTGCACAAAACAGTGTCACGGACACGTCGTTAATAAGCGCGCGTGCGCTGCACTTATTGACTGTGATGAGGCAGCTACTGCAGGTATTTGCTAAGTTCTTGCTTGTGCTAAGCCTCATTCTGAACTACTTGTTGCTATCAAACGACTGCAGATTCGAGAACGTCTGCGGTTCCTGCCACACGAGGCGTCGTCGGCGCTGACTTCTTGCGTCGCGTGCCTGCAGTCCGGGTTGCAGGACCCCTCTGAATCTCTTGGAGAACCTTGTGCGTGAGCAGTCGTCCACCAACCGTGACCCGCTTGCACTTACTGGTGCCTTTCCTCGGAGGCTTGGGCAAAGTGAGGATGGATTCTTCAACGAGCGGCTGCATGTTCAGCCACGTCGCCTGCTGCATATGCGTTGGGACCCCGTTGCGTGTGAAGTTCGTTAAACGAGCGTTCATCTTCACCAGCGACAAAGGGAAGAGCCCGCAGGCAGTGAATCCGCGCTGAATGTTGCGGCCCACCTTGGATCCACGCCAAGCAAGACTTGCTAAGGCGATGGCGTCGTCCTTGCTGATGGAGAAGCCGCCGTCATCGTCCTCTTCCACGAGACCAGCAATCAGCTTGCAGATTCTGTCCTTCAACGTCGCGAACACAGCGACGTCGAGTGGCTGCAGCAGATGCGTGGCGTTCGGCGGCAGGAACACAAGCAGGATTTGGAGACGCTCAGCGGCGTCCACGATCTGGGGCGAGTAGTGGGATCCACAGCCGTCAAGGATCAACAGCAACGGTCGCTGGACAGTCGTAGGAATACTACCAGCAAAGAAGCTCAGCCACTCCTCAAATAAAGCCGCGTTCATGAAGCCCGATTCGGACGTCGTTACGGCTGCACCTTGCACCTCGCAGCCCTCGAGTAAACTCAGCGACACTGTCTTTCCAGGCAAGATGAAGACGGGAGGGACAACGAAGCCTGCTGCACTTCCACATGCCACTATAGAGAGGTGAAAGTTCGCAGTATGCACCGTGGTCCACACATTACTCGAACCTCGAACAACGATGATCCTCTTGCTCTTCAACTGCTTCTGGAACGCCGTCTCATCCATGTTAAACACTCGTGAGCTATCCAGCTTGTGTTCAATCACCAGTTTTGCCAAAGTGTTGAACAGCGTCGAAAGGTCTGAGGAAACAACAAAGTTCCGCTTCAGTGGCAGCGCTTGAGCTGATCTTCCCGTGAGCTCAGGAAATCGCTCCATAAAGCGGCGATACCAACCACCACCAATGCTCCGACCGCAACCGAGCAGCGCTACCTCCTGGGCCTTGCGAATGACGACCGACCGACCGACTGGGTGACCCACCAGCTGTCGCCCAACCACCCACTCAAAGATGTGGCGCTCTGCCAGCTCGGGGAAGAACGTCTTCGGGCCGGGCATGCAGCACTTTGCAGGCCAGTCTCCGCAGCTGTCGCCAACCACTTTCGAATGGTTCTTTCGTGAACCCCGGTGACATTGGCGACATCAGCAATCGTAGCTCCTGCTTGGACCAGAGCGATGGTGTCTTGCTTCTTCTCGATCGTGTACGTCTTCATCTTGCAAATTTCGAAATGATCAGTTGCTCAAAACCTCTGAAGGAGTACGCACCACCAGTGCGTTTTCCCGCCAACGTTTTCCCGCCAACCAGCTTGAAACTTGTTTGTAAAGGTTTCGTACTTAACTTTATTTTAGCGAATAAACGGCAAGAATATTAAATACAGTGCGCTCAGTCGAAGGCCGTAGACTCGCATCTGAGCTTCTCGGGGCTGCACTACTTGAACTCGCTGAACATCGACGGTACGCTGACCACCGGGTCCCAGCCCAACATCACCAGCGTCGGCGTGCTGCGAAGCCTGGCTACCGCGCCCACCGCGGACGTGCTGTTCGCCAGCGGCATCACCGTCCAGTCTTCGAACATGGACCACCTGCAGCTGCAGGTGTCGTCGAAGATATCAGCCTCCGTCGCCTGCTCTGGCGTCGGCGAGCTCAAAGGGCGGGACCGTGTCTGTCGACAAGCGCTGCGACTTCGTGATCAAGGGCCACGGCGGCGAGGGCGCCGGGGGGCTCTGGCTAGGGTCGCGCCGCGTGATCTCCACGGCCGACGAGCTCAACACGGTGAAGGTTATCCCTGGAACCGCGGACGAGGGGCGTGCGCTCGTGCTGGACGGTTCGAAGAAAGTCGTCGGCGTCAACGCGATCGGCGCGGCCTCGCTCGCCGGTATCGTCACGACCTCCCGGCAGCCCTTCATTGACTCGGTCTCGACGCTGGACGTGAGCAAGCACGACGGCCGCACCGCGGGGCTGTCGCTCGGGGGCGTGTTGCTGACCGCCACGGCCGCCCACCTGAACGCGACAGGAGTGACCACACCCGGGACGGCGGAGGCCGGCCGCGCGCTGGTGCTCGACTCGTCGCGGAGCATCAGCGGAATCGCCACGCTGGACGCGGCGTTCCTGGCCGGCACAATCGCCACGCCGTACTAGCCGCGGCTGCTGTCCGTGAACACGCTGGCCATTAAGCACCACAACGGCTCGGTCGGGCTCAAACTCGGGTCCACCGTCGTGACCGCCTCGGGCGCGCAGCTGAACTACACGCAGGTCGAGCCCGGCAAGGCCACTGGTGCCCGCGCTGTCGTGCTGGACGAGCTGGAAAACATCTACGGCATCGGGACGCTCAGCGCGACTACGCTGGTGGGCACGCTGGGCACTGCGCAGCAGCCCGGCCTGACCGCGGTGAACACGTTGAACGTCGCGCTGCACGACGGCAAGACCTCGGGCCTCTCGCTGAACGGCCTGCTCGTCACGGTCACGGCGGCGCAGCTCAACCGCCTGGATGCGCATCCAGGCACGGCGGCCGCGTACAAGGCCGTCGTGCTGGACGGGTCCGGCAGCATCGATGGGCTCGGGGTCGTGGGCGCGCGCACGCTGGGCGGCGTGCTGCGGGACGCGCTGCAGCCCAACGTCAAGACGCTGGCGACGCTCGACCTCCTCGACCACGACGGCAAGACCGCCGGCCTCAGCCTGCGCGGCGCGCTCGTTACCAGCACCGCCGAGGAGCAAAACTATGTGGACGTGCAGAAGGGGGTCGCTGCGGCCAACAAGGCGCTCGTGCTGGACCACGCCCGCAACGTCGGCAATATCAACCGTGTCTCGGCCGATCAGCTGGCCGGCGCATTTGAAAGAAAAAAGTCAAAACTCGACGATAAGATGTATGGAGCGAATGTCGGAAATGACGAGCCGAGACGGTTTGCAAGTGATGTGTGTATACAAAAGTTCAATATTGGTGCCTCTAGAGCGCCAGAGCGATCGAAATGGGCCTTTCCAAACGTTCGCCGGGACATGGCAACAAACCTGTTGTCACGGAGTTTATTGCCATCCCGAAAATACGGATGTACGAAAAACGCTAAACTCATCGTTCGACCGCGCTGAAGGGCGCATCGGGACCGCCATAGCGAAGAACCACTCAGATACATTTTATAGATATACAAAATATATAATATTGGCTCCAGGACATAAAATATATAAAAACTAAGGAAATAGGCCGTTTTGGCCACATTTTGCTTAATATATGGTCAAATATATATATTATAAACCATATCGATATAGTTTCCGGGCTACTTTTCGATGCTCTTTCACGTAGGCTAAGCAGCGGGGGGCGATTCCAACATTATTTTCATCGTCTAGCGGTAGTATTTATAAAGTCCATATAAAAACTTCTCCAAAAAATTTAAAACCGATATGGATGTGTTTGGGGCCCAATTTGCTAGCATCACTTTCGAGAACTCCGGCTGA